>OY723404.1:38241317-39558817 GCA_963210345.1 Inga oerstediana
CTCCATCCAGCAAAAAGGTGATTCACACTTCCTTCTATAAAACGCTTAATATGGAGCCATCTAAATGCTCACATGATATTACTATAGGCGAATTCACAAGTGGAAGAAAGTACTCCCAATTCCCTTTAACATCTAGAACACGCGCCCTTAACATATCTTCTAATGTTTGAATGTGTAACCTCCTCCGTAATTATATCCGAAATATGCGATTAAAATGAAATAGAGACCAATAATAATAAAAAATCCTTTAAAATCCCATCCTTGAGATAGGGTTTTCAAAAATACCTTTTAAAATCTAATTAACTTGGTCTCATATTCACATTTTGAATACAATTACTATACGAAGATAAATCACATTAAAATAAATATCAGAGTGCACAACGTAATTATCCCAGCAATCCCGGGTATATACCTTCGCTAAAGATACACAAGGCATAATTGCCCATTACAATTCTTCAAATGGGGATTACACAATCTCATTTCAAATTTATAACCATATATTCAATTGAATCATATACAATCTTTACAACTCATTGGTAATTAACTACCAATTCTCATCTCGAAGAGTCCTAGCCGCTCCCTCCACGAGCCACTTGCCCTGTCTAAATTGTTGGTAGGGGAGGGTGAGATTCGAGAGAATCTCAGTAGGAAACAGATACCATAATGCATGCATGATAGATGCTATGTGTTTGACATGTTAGCTTTATCTAGATGCATGCCCCATAATGACATTTCTGTATGCTCAATGTTTCATGTAACAAAACTATGGCCACAGCAAAACAGAAACAGAGCTTCATTTATTCAAATATGCTCTACATAATTAAGTAAAGTAATCACATACATCACTACACAAGCAAAGATATCAAATACATGTAAGTAAGGTAAGTCCCCTACCTCCAGTCTTTTCTCCTCGATTTGCGTGCCAGCAACTTAGGGCTTCACATTCGATCATATAATGTCAAATGTACTATTTAGACACTTCCATAGTGTTTCTGGGGGTTATATGAGGCTATATTGAAAATTTACTAAAATACCCCCGGGGACCCAGCCAGGCCCCGCCATACCTGGTCCGGCTGTACTTTTCTGGAAACTTTGACATGGGCTATTCTTACATATTTTCTCCTAAGGAATCTATTTTCCGACTTGTAATTATCAAATTCAATGTCAATTTACAAATTTAACCTTGGCAGCCCCACTTTAAGGGTTTCAGGGGCGTTTTCGTAATTATGCTTTTTCAGCCTTTTCCAAAAAAGTGACCAACTGTAACCCTACCTAATTTTCACTCCTGAACTCAATGGAATTATCAAATAATTGAAAATCCATCTCTAACCCCTCTAAACAAGGCTTCGCTAAAATTCTCAATTCCCCGGGAAAAATTGGGGTTTTTTGGTTTTGGCTCCGTAAACGCGTTCCTTTCTACTCCTAACCACTTTATTGACCATTACATTGGGTTAGAACTACCAGTTAGTATCAATTTGGGCAGCATAACACCTAGGCCAACCTATTTTCCAAATTTACAAATAAAGACAATCCGGTGAAATTTCACCGATTAAATCAACCACAGCAGACAGAACAATCAAAGATTGAAGTTTCGAAAGTTACCTCAAGCTCCCTCTGGCTTTTACTCAATATGGCTGAACCCTAGCCCCTTTTAAACCATGAAAATTGAGCTTCCAACACCTTAAAGAACATGAAAGAGAAGCTTAGAAGCAAGGTTATACGCGTTAGGAGCTAGATCGTCGGAGCAATTGGCTTACCTTGCGAGATTTCTCCTCTTTCTATCTCTAAGAGCTCTCAACTCTCTCTCACTAGTTTCAGCTAGTTTAGCACGACAGAAAATGAGAGCTGAAGAAGATGATAACATATTTAATTCCATGTTGATGTCATCTTTTATTGAGATGATGTCATAATTCCCACTTTAGGATTTTCTGGCAGATTTTCTGCCCAAACTTTGAAAACTCATAACTAATTCTAGAAAAATTGAAATGAGGTGATTCCAAAGCCAAATGAAAGTATTTATGTCCTCTTCATTGAAAAAATATGAGTCATTACCAGAAATCACCACAAAATTCCAGAATTACACAAATTTCATCACTGCCCCAAAACAGAGTCCATTTTCGACCTCAAACTTTTGACAGTCATATCTCCCAGTTCCCAAAATGAAATGGCACAACTTATGTATCCATTTTGACGCTTTGGATGTGAACTTTAAGACTGCAAAAGTTTCATAATTTTCTGACATCATTTGACTAGTCAAAACATCCACACGAGGAGACTTCCCAGAATAGAGTTTCACTGGACAGAATTTCAGATTTTGCATCTTTGCTTCCAATGGTTCCATTTTCATACCAAACATCATTCCCAGATAAATTTTCACAAGGAATCCATTGGAAACACCAAATCAATCAAATTCACATCTCATTGACATGTTTTCACAACAATCTCAACATGTCAACACAATTCACATTTCAAAACCTAACATTGCAACATTTCCATTCCAAAGTTCCAAACCAATTTCAATGACATCAAAACACACTATGACACCATTTCCAACACAATACCCCATTCTGTAACCCCCTGACTTTAAACACGTAATTATAATTCGATAACACATATTTAAATCGGATTAGAGACCATTGGATACTTTAACCTCATTTTAAACTTTCTGTCTCACAGTAAAATTTTTACAAAACTTTCAAAACTCTTTTTCCCATCCAGGTCTCAATTTCAATATTCGAATATAATTACCTGTGCAGTTAATATACATTCAATCATATCAGAGTGTATAACCGCATCCCCGGCAACTCCCGGGTTCTATGCATAAAACCTGAAGGTTTATAAGTATACACTAGGGGATTACGCAACCAAAATTGAATGTAGTGTTCCTGATTCAGAATATACAGTAATCCCGAGTTCAAAATACATAACCAACGTTTCTAATTCAACTATATACCCCCAAGGGTCCTAATTGCTCCAGGTTGGCCGCTTCTCCCTTGACCCACACGCCCTGTCTGAAATGTTAGTCATAGGAAAGAATGAGATTCGAGAGAATCTCAGTAGTAACAAACCACTCACACAATGCATAAACACAAAGCATGTACATAAATCACAAACAGCAACAGCAGCAGCAATTCACAGATACATGGTTTTCACCACAAACGACAGCACTCACGGCTGTATTCACAATACGACAGCTCTTGATGTAATCAACATCACGACAGCTTACGATGTAATCAGTAATCAACATTACGACAGCTTACGCTGTAATCAGTAATCAACATCACGACAGCTTACGCTGTAATCACAATAACGACAGCTTACGCTGTAAACGACAGCTTACGCTGTAAACGACAGATATCACCAGTTGTAACCGCAGCAGCATCAGAAATCATCATAAAACAGTGATACAACACACATACAGTGCATTACACAAAGTATAAGAGAGAGAGAGTCACTACCTTGTCCTTTCCTGACGTCCTTCGGCGCAGTTGGCTCCCGAGGGCGGCAAATATCGAATCCTACAATTCCAAATGTACCATTTAGACACTTCCATAGTGTTACTTGGGGTTATATGAGTCTATAATGAAAATTTACAAAAATACCCCCAGGGACCAGGCCCTTGCCCGCCGTACCCGGTCCGGCTGTACTTTTCTTGAAATTTTGACATGGGCTATCCTGACATATTTTTGCCCAAGGAATCCATTTCCAGACTCGGAATTATCAAATTCAATGTTAAATTACGAAATTGCCCTTGGCAGCCCTACTTTTAGGGTTTTAGGGGTGTTTCCGTAATTATGCTTTCTCGGCCTTTTTTGAAAAAGTGCCCAACTGTAACCCCACCTATTTTCGCCCACTGAATCCAATGGAATCATCAAATCATTGAAAATCCAACTCTAAGACCCATTTACAGCCTTGGCCAAAATATACATGTTCTCCGGGAAAAATTGGGGTTTTACGATTTCAGCTCCGTAAACGCGTTCCTTTCTACTCCTAACCACTTTATTCACTATTACATTAGGTTATAACTACCATTTGAACCAAAATTGGGCAGCATAACCCTTAGGAAACTCAATTTCCAAAATTTAAAACCAATGGCAATCCGGCGAAATTTCACCGATTAAATTGCCCACAGCAGCCAGAATAAGCAATATACGAAAGTTTTTTGGCTGAACCCTAGCCCCTTTGAAACACCAAATTTTGAGCTTCACAACCTTAAAGAATAAAGAGGAGTAGCTTAGAGTCGGAATTATACGCGTTAGGAGCTAGATTGTCGGAGAAATCGGCTTACCTTGCGAGATTTCTTCCTCTTTTTCTCTCTTTTCTTCAAGCTCTCTTCACGTCTTTTTTTTCTCTGAAATGGGTCGGGAATGGCTGATCAAGATGAAGGAATTGCTTTTAATTCCATGTTGATGTCACCTTACCACATGATGATGTCATAATTTCTAATTTCACATTTTCGGATTTTCTGGCAGATTTTCTGCCCAACTTTGAAAAATCATAACTAATTCTAGAAAAATCGAAATGAGGTGATTCCAAAGCCAAATGAAAGATATTTAAGTCCTCTTCATACGAAAAATATTGGCCATTACTGAAAATCACCACACAATTCCCAGAATTTCAATCTTTGCATACTGTTCCAGAAAATAATTAATTCCGCTAGGCAAACTTCAAAAATCCAAAACTCTTAGGTCACAAATCAAAATGATACAAATTATATGTTCATTTTGAAGCTTCACATGTGAAATTTAATACTGGAAAATTTCAGAATTTTTAGACGCCATTTGCCTATTTAAAACGTCCATACAAATTGGCTGCCCTGTACAGAGTTTCAATGGACAGAGTTTTCAACTTTTGCACGATTGTTCCCAATGGTTCCAATTTCACAATAAACACTCTCCCCACACGAATTTTCACAAGGAAGCCATTGGAATCATTAAAATATCCAAATTCCCATCACTCATTCTCCAAAAGTGTTTATTCAACAATAATTATATCCACTTTTAAAGTCATTAGCCCTTAATCACTTTTTGGGATATTACACATTCATTTCTTCCCTCTATTCTAAGTCAATTTGGATGTTAATCCACAATTGAACTCAAATACAGGGTTTCAGCACTGCTCACAACACAAACACACGAATCATATTCGAGTGCCAAATCACATCATATTCTCCAAAAGGGTTATTTATCACTAACCACATCCACTTTTGGTGTCATTTACCCTTAATCACAATTTGGGATCTTGCTAAACCGGAGCTTAGCAATCCACTAATCTCAGGCTTATTCTCTAGCCTCGAGTCTCAAAATTCGGGGTACTACAGAATGATCCTTTCTAATTGTCTATCTATCTGGGGATGATAAGTTGTACTAAATCTCAATTTCATACCCAGAGCATCATGTAGAGCCCTCCAGAATCTCAAAGTAAATCGGGGATCACGGTCTAAAATAATGCTCTTTGGTGTGCATGAAGTCTCATTATCTCCCGAATATAGATTTCTACCAGTTTTCCTGGAGAGTAGCTGGCATTGATCGGTATAAAATGCACTGACTTCATGAGTTCTCCCGGGAAATTTATGAGTTCTCCCGGGAAAATCGGGGTTTTATGATTTCGGCTCCTTAAACGCGTTCCTTTCTACTCCTGACCACCTTATTAACTATTACATTAGGTTATAACTACCATTTGAACCAAACTTGGGCAGCATAACCCTAAGGAAACTCAATTTCTAAAATTTAAAACCAATGGCAATCCGGCGAAATTTCACCGATTAAATTGCCCACAGCAGCCGAATAAGCAATATACGAAAGTTTGGAAGTCACCTCAAGCTCCTAATAGCTTTTCCTCAAGGTGGCTGAAAACCCTAACCCTTGGAACACCAAATTTTGAGCTTCACAACCTTAAAGAATAAAAAGGAGTAGCTTAGAGTCGGAGTTATACACGTTAGGCGCTAAATCGTCGGAGAAATCGGCTTACCTTGTGAGATTTCTTCCCTTTCTCTCTCTAAACTCTCTCACCTTCTCTCTCTTGTTTCAGGTCTGGAACAGCACGAAAATGGCTGGAGAAAGAAGGCTGATGGTATTTAATATCATATATTATATGATATTTAATTATTGATTAATTTCCAACAATTTCGGATTTTTCAAAAATTCTGGCAGATTTCTGCCCAAATTTGAAAAATCATAACTAATTCTAGAAAAATTGAATTGGAGTGATTCCAAAGCCTATTGAACCCTTATTGAGTCTAGTTTTAAGGAAAAATATAGAATTTTTCTGGATTGAATCACAAAATTCACAGAATTTTAATCTTTGCATACTGTTCCAGAAAATAATTAATTTCGCTGGGCAAACTTCAAAAATCCATAACTCTCAGCTCACAAATCAAAATGATACAAATTATATGTCTTTTTTGAAGCTTGACATGTGAACTTTAAGACTGGAAATTTTCAGAGTTTTTAGACCCCATTTGCCTATTTAAAACGTCCATACAAATCGGCTGCCTTGTACAGAGTTTCAATAGACAGAGTTTTCAACTTTTGCACAATTGTTCCCAATGGTTCCAATTTCACAATACACACTCTCCCCACACGAATTTTCACAAGGAAGCCATTGGAATCATTAAAATATCCAAATTCCCATCACACATTCTTTAAAAGTGTTTATTCAACAATAATTATATCCACTTTTGAAGTCATTAGCCCTTAATCACTTTTTGGTATATTATAAAATCGACTGCACCTGATCATCTTGCCTCTAAGCCTCTTCAATTTTAGCCTTAAGATTACTTTCTACTTGGGAAACAATATAATTAGTACTTAAAATCTGGTTTAACAAATTCAGATCTTGAAAGTCCTCTATCAATTTTCCCTCTTGTATCATCATTGCTGCCACTAGTATCACCTTTTGACTAAGCGTATCTGTGATGACATTTGCTTTACCAAGATGATATTTGATCTCTAAGTTGTAATCTTTTAGCAACTCTATCCATTGGCACTGTCTCATATTGAGCTCTTTCCGATCGTACAAATACTTAAGACTCTTGTAGTCACAGTACAGTTCTACCATCACACCATACAGATAATGTCGCCATATTTTCAATGCAAACACAATCACCGTAAGCTCTAGATTATCAGTGGGATAGTTCATTTCATGAGGATTAATTTGTTGGGAGGCATAGGCCACCATTCGTCTCTGCTGCATAAGGACACACCCCAACCTCTACTTACTTGCATCACTATACACAACATAAGTAAAGTTGGGATCGGGTATAATAAACACCGGTGCCGTAGTCAACCTCTCCTTCAGCTCAACAAAACTATTTTCAAAAAGTTCATCCCACTTAAACGGTTGATCTTTTCACATGAGCTTGGTCATCGACAAGGCAATCTGGGAGAAATTCTGAATAAATCTCTGGTAGTAACCAACAAGATCCAGAAAACTGCGTATCTCAGCAACAGTTTCTAGCCTCTTCCAGTCTAGCACTGCTTCCAATTTATTGGGATCCATTGAGACTCCTTCTTGCAAAATAACATGGCCTAGGAACTTTACTTTTGGAAGCAAGAACTCCCACTTACTCAACTTGGCATAGAGTTGCTTTTCAAGCAATATCTTTAACACTATTATCAAATGATGCTCATGTTCTCCATCACTCTTAGAGTATATCAAAATGTTGTCGATAAATACAACTACAAATTAGTCAGGTATTGGTGAAAGACATCATTTATATAATGCATGAATACAACAAGTGCATTAATTAGGCCAAAAGGCATTACTAAAAAGTTATAGTGCCCATACCTAGCGCTGAAGGCAGTCTTCGATACATCTTCTGCTTTCACTCAGAGCTGATGATAACCTAACCTTAGATCAATCTTCGAAAGCACACAAGAGCCAGAGAATTGATCTAAACGGTCATCAATTCTCGGAAGTAGATACTTATTTTTTACTATTATCTTGTTTAGTTCTCTGTAATCCACACACAGTCTCAGACTCCTATCTTTCCTTTTGACAAACAATACTAGAGCTCCCCACAGTGAAACACTGGGTCAAATGAACCCTTTTTCAAGTAACTCTTTAATTTGTTTCTTTAGTTATGCCATCTCATTTGGGGCCGTTGGGTATGGAACCTTCGAGATAGAACCAGCTCCAGACATAATTTGAACTTGAAATTCTACTTCCCTTTCTGGAAGCAATCTGCTAAGATCGTCCAGAAACACGTCAAGGAACTCTTTTAACACAAGTATATTGTTCAGAGTTTCTTCTGTCTCTCCCTGCACAGAGAAGAATACCATGTACCATTGGCACCCCTTCTTCAAGCATTTCTCAACCTTAGCCATTGAGAGGAAGTTCAATTTTGCATTTACAGCATCATTCCTCTGCAGAGTAGGATAAACTAATCTTTGTTTCCCACAATCTAGCAACAAATTATTCACCGTCAACCAATCGAAACCCAATATGAATTCTAATTAATTGAGTGGCAAATAAATCATATCAACTATGGACTTTTACCCCTTAACGATTATTACACAATTCAAACAAGCATCAATAGTTTTAGCCTTAACACCCATTGGTGTTGACACAACCAAATCAAATGGCAATTTGCTTCACACATGTCCCAGGTGCTTCACACAATCATAAGCAATGAAGGAATGACTTGCACTCGAATGAAATAAAGCTTGTAGTAAACTACCATTAATAAGGATTTTACCTTAAATCTGGTCCGGGGACTCTAAGGCTTCTTCGTGTGTCATCCTTGAATTAGGTCAGTGGACTTCCGGGCTTCTTCGTGCCCCATCGCAAACACCCTACCCTGATTCATGGGCCTTTGCTTTATCGGCGACCATCTGCATTTAATAGCAATGTGTGTTGGTTGTTTGCAGTATAACAGTCTACTTGTCTCATAGACGCAGGCTAGGATATGCCCTCCCACAACGAGAGCAAGTCAATATCACTAAGGGTTTTTGGGTACTCGCGATCTTCAAGTTGATAGGTCTTGTTAATACTGCCCTTAGATGAGGATCCCTAACCCTTTCACTTCTAAGGAGTACTTCTTTTATTGGGCTCACCACGACCACCATCCTTGGTTGGGTTCAAATCTCTCAAATTATTTTCTGTGATTCTGCACTCCTCTACATCCTTGTTGAATACAATAAACTAGAGGGTGGCTAATCTTTTCCTCAACTCACGCTCTAAGCCTCAGATCATCATATCAGAACTCCACTCCTCATCATCCATGCGTCATAGATAGGAGAAGTATTAAGCTAGCCGGATGAAGTGAGAAAGGTAGTCATCAAATGCCTCTGCATCACCCTACTTAATGGATAGGAATTCTGATTCTTTTTCTATTCTCATAGGCCTTGGGAAGCACTTGTTATTAAACTGTTCTTGGAACACCTCCCAATTAGAGGCTTATTCCTTTTGTGTAATGTTACAGCAATCTTCTACCACCACCGGTCAGCATCCCCTTCCAATTTGTAAATGAATAATCATGCCTTCACCTCGATTAGGCAGTCTAGTACTTCAAAAATCTTCTCCAGTCGGATTAGCCAATATTCAGCCACTTGGGGATCAAACCTTCCCTTAAATACTGGAGGTAGATGTTTATAGAATTTGAAGACCCAATACTGCAGATCTCTCTCATCTCGGGTAGGTATCTCTTGTGATTCTTGGTTCAGTGTTGTATGAGGCAGAGATTCTTGAGATTGAATTAAACCTTCTGCTATTTCTTCAGGATGTGTCTCCTCTTGGGTTTCTTCTTGGGTCAATTAGACTCTGTCAGCATTTCATTTTTCCTTTTCCTCTCAAAGCTTTTCCCTCAGTTCGTTGATCATATCTCGCTGTTCCATTATCATGCCCATCATTAATTGCATAGGAGTATATGGGTTGATATGTACCTCTTCTACCTCTAGTTCTACACGTCGAACCTTTAGACGAACCATTATTCCTTTTTACTCTACAAATGATTCACCACATCAATATCATAGTAAATATATACACATATTCCTTATGACTCATATACCAGCAATAACAAGAACATTTATGTATATACCACAAACATTCATGGGTTATCTATCATTAATAAGCCAAGGAACTTGGCAATTATCCTAGAAAACCCACCCTTATAAGGAACTGCATCTTAGATACCAAAAATGTAACCCCCTTCCTTAATAGCCGTGATTATGTTCAAAAATATGTCATTATGTTAAATTAGAGACCAATGAATAATTCAAAACTTATTGAAAGTCCCTACTTCAAGACAGGGTTCTCAAAATCGTTTTCCAAAACTTGTTCATAAGGGTCTCACATTCAACCTTTGAATATATTTAGCCTGTGCAGTTCTGTTTCATTCAAGAATATCAAAGTGCATAGCAAAATTTCCGACGACTCTCTAGTTTCATCTATTTACCACAAAGATTTATAGGGCGTATTCACCCGTATTAGATTCCCATACCGGGGATTACATCACACTAACCAAATTTACAACATTTAAAATATGTACAATAATCCCAAAAATATGATATCCAACTAACAAAGTACAAATCTCCTAGCTGGGAACTTTAGCCACCCTTAGTTAATTATTTCTCCTTCAATCCGCTGGCCCTAGCTGTAGGTTAGTCATTGGAAAGTATGAGAATCATAAGAATCTCAGTAGTAACATTTTACTTATATGATATATACCAAAAAAGCATGTAAGCAATTATCATAAAGTAGCAACACCATAATGGCATTAAAAACAACAATACTACAATGACATTAACAACAGCCATACAAAAATAGCATTCACAATAGCAATAATATATGTGACTTTCGTCACATTCACGATAGCTTCTACTGTAATCATGGCATAACAGTTTCCGTTGTATTCACTTTCATGACAGCTTTCACTGTATTCACAATGGCATAAACAACAACATTCTCGTTCATCATAATTCAATGATAAGCACAAACATACATTGCATATACATGATATAAGAGAAATGGTCACTACCTTGTTCTATCCATATGTACTCTGGCACTGGTTTATCACGTGCAGGGCAAATGAAAAATCATATAAATCATAATCAAGGACAATGAGTTATACCCTATTCCAATTCTTAATTCTAAAATACTTAGGGTTGGTTATCATTTGAGACCTTTAAGTGTCTTCTATAAGCTTAAAAAGATGCCTAAAGGGTTGGGAAATACTAAACCGAAGACCATCTTTTAAAATTTCAAAATGGAGTTTTTTAGGGGTTGACCACAGCCAAGCCACTCTCTGGTCGTAGCCAATATATGGTCAGAAAGATTTGGGCTGCAGCTAATAACCACTAGCCGTAACTAAAATTAGGTCAGAAACTTTTAGGCTGCAGCCAAGATCTACTTGCCGTGGCCAAGAACAGGTTAAAGAGTTTTGGGCCGTGGCCAAGACCCTTTAGGTAGCGGCCAAGAACTGGTCAGATGCTTTTAGGCTACAGCCAAGACCCTGGCAGCGGCCAACAACTGGCTTATTACCTGGTTGTTTTTAAACGACCATAACTTCTTGAACACTTATCAAAATGACAAATTTTATACCATTAGAAAGCTTGAAATGTCTAATACAAAACTAGAAAATTTCATAACATGTTGACATCATTTGCTATTTCAAAACACTATACAAAGTTGGTCCCCTGCATAGCATTTAAACTTAATAGAATTTTCCAGAATTTCTAGTTTTTGCACAAATATTTCTAAAGGTTCAAAATTCACAACCCATACTACTTCTACACAATTTTGTACAGGAATCCCATGAAAACATCAAAACAACAAAATTCTTATTACTTCCACAAGCTATGTTTTGAACACAATGCAACACAAGATCTCACATTTTGGACAATTTCACATTCAAGAATCCAAGCAATGCCTTTGTCTATAACACAGCACAAGACACCATTCTAGCAATCAAAACACCATAAATCCTCTAAAACCCTAATTACACAAAAAATAAGGAAAAAATAAAAAATTCAAGAGTCACAACTAATGGTCACGATATATATATCAAAAGGTAGCTTTTACTCATATCATTTACTATCTCTTGCTTGTTCTTTGATTTTTCAACCACTCACTTTTCTTGAACTCCCAAAACACCTCTTCTTGAAAATCTAAAACTATAGAAATGAATCTCTTATCAAGATAATCACAATTAAAGAAGAGATTTTTGGCATTTAAGGTCATTAACTAGGTCAAATGGAGCTTACTTACCTTAAATTCTTCTTTCTCTTTCCTCCTCCATATTAGGTGTCTATAGAAACTTAAGAGAGAGAGAGAAAATGATGATGAGATTAGATTTTCCCTATTCCCTCATGCCTAAGCCGACTTTGAGGAAAGAGGGAATAGGAAATGAGTTTGAAAATTTGACTTTCATCCTATGGGTCAAGTGATGCCAAGTGTCAACATCTTGTAACTCTTCCCATGCACATGCAGCCATAATATTATTCTCTCTTGATCACTTGGCAATTGGTCACACCACTTAATCTTTAAGTTATTTGTAGATTCCCTCTTCAGTTGCTAACTAATTGGCTGATAAGTTTTCTTTCTTCCTATTTTGCCCCTGACTATGGCAATTCCTTTTGGATTACCACTTAACACATTATTAGATTACATTTATTCATGCCATGTACCCTCCCCTCACTTTTAATATAATTTAGGTTTTAATGCCACAACTGGGATTAAATACAGGGTAATGACACTGGTTACTGCCACTTCGGTCATAATCTATATTTTATTCTCCAGAGGTGTTTGTTTGACAATAATTACATTCAGATTTGGCAACATTAGCCCTTAATTATTTTTGGGGCATAATGACTAGTTTCAAAACCAGTTGTTGTATCCAATAGTTTTCAAGGACTGGTTTGAAAACTAGTCGTTGTATCTAATTCCAAATTTTTTGTTATGCATGCCATGGCGAAGCTCACGAGAAATATGGCTAGTTTTAATGACTATTTCTTATACAAGTCATTGAAACTTTACTTCCAATGATTGGTTTTAGAAAACCAGTCTTTGAAACTCTTGTTTCAACGACTGGTTTTATGAAATAGTCATTGAAACTCATCACAAATCTACCTCTTTGTCTTTTACTACTATTTTTTAAGAATGGTCATTAATTTGTGTCATTGAATCAACTGTTTGTAGTAGTAATGAGACAACGTAAGTCGATGGAGTTGCTAAAAGATTACAATCTAGAAAGGCTAATATTGATGATGTATTAAGCCGAAATCAGTACAGGTGGCACCGTGATGATTCGTGAGCAAAAATTGAATGATGATTTTCGAGATTGTAATCTACCAAATCAAATTTTGATGAGCAGTGTTGTTAGTGAAGTATACATTGATATGGAGGCAGCAATGGAGGAAGCCCAACTATCAGATAGATGAGCTTTATCTATCATTGATATGATTGCTTAATATGAAACTCAGGAATGTGACTTGTCACCTAACAGACTAGTGAGGTATAATAAGCGGATTAATGTTCCACCGCAACCAGAACTGAGACGACAAATCCTGGAGGAGGTGTATGAGAGTAAGCATACTCTGCATCTAGGGGCTACCAAGATGTACCATGACTTGAAGGCCCAACACTGGTGGCCTGGGATGAAAATAGGTTTGACTAAGTTCATCGCTCATTGTTTAACATGTTAGAATTTGAAAGTCGAACATCGGCAACCATTGGGGCTTTTGTAAAACCTTAAGATTCCTGAGTGGAAGTGGGAAAGCGTTACTATAGATTTTGAGATGGGATTGCTCAAGGTCACAAACCACGACACTATATGGGTGATAGTTGATAGATTCACAAAGATAGCCCACTTCTTGCCTATCAGTGTCTATTATTCTCCTGATAGACTGGCAGAAATTTACATTAAAGAGATTGTGTGGGTATACGGTATTCTGAAGAACATCATCTCAGATAGAGATCCATGGTTTACTTCTATGTTTTGGAAGGCTGTTCATGAAGCTTTATGTACCAAGCTCCGATTCAGTACAACATATCATCCTCAAAAATATGGGCTAACAGAATGAGTCATATAAATACTTGAGGAATACTGAGGGTGTTCGTTCTTGATTTCAAAGGTAGTTGGGACAAATTCCTTCTATTGGTAGAGTTCACCTATAACAATAGTTATCATTCGAGTATTAAAATGGCTCCATATAAGGCTTTCTATAAGAGGAAGTGTTAATCACCCTTGTGCTGGATAGAGTTGTCTGAGAGGTAATTGCTAGGGCCAGATATTGTTGTTCAGACAACGAAACACATAAAATTGATTAAGCAGAGGTTGTTAACTACTCAGAGCCGATAGAAGAGTTATACGGACAAGAGACAAAAACCTCTGGAATTTAAATTCGGCACCACGTACTTATAAAAGTATCACCAGTTACGGGTATTGGCAGAGCATTGAAAGTATAAAAGCTACATCCAAGGTACATTGGTCTGTTCAAGATCTTGGCAAAGATTGGGCAGTAGCATACTGCATTTCTTTGTCACTGAATCTGAGCCATCTACAGGATGTTTTTCATATTTACTAGTTGAAAAAGTATTAACTTGATCCAGAACATGTCACAAAATATAAAGACGTGGAGATGCATGACGATTTGACTTAAGAAATCACACCTGATTGAATCATCGATCGACAGAAGAAGTAGCTTAGGAACAAGAGCATTCCGTTCGTAAAGATTTTTTGAAAAGCGTTATCGCCCAGAAAGGCTACATAAGAAACAGAACAAAGTATGAAGAAACGTTACCTATAATTTATGGCTATATAGGTATAGCAAATTTTGGTTGGGCTTAGTGAGCATAGTTACATGTACATAAGGTTTATGTACATAAAACTTGATTTTTGGAATTTTGGAAATTGGTAATTAATTAAATAAAAGCATAAGATATTAAAATTTATCATCTTCGTCCTTGCTCATTTCTCCATCAAACAGCTTTGAACTAGAGAGAGGAAGTGCAAATTTTTCTTGAGAGAGAAGGTAAAGAAATCTTGTACGGTAGGTTGATTTCTTTGGTAAATCCTTATCTAATACATATAACTCCACTCTGAAGCTATTCTTCTATGTTCTTTATGGTTGTGGAGCTCAAAAATTCTGTGTAGAGAGCTAAGCTTTTTCAGCTACCTCAATAAAAGCAAAAAGGAAGCAAAAGGTAACTCCCAAAGTTTAGAATATTGACTATTCTGGCTGTTGTAGACAATTTAATCAGTGAAATTTTGTCGGATTGTCTTTATTTGTAAATTTTGGGATGCCATAGTTCATATGATTGTTGGGATGCCATTGTTTGTGCTTTTAATCAATATGATTTGCCTAGACAAGGCAATTAGTACCGGAAGTGCACTTACACCTGGGAGTTGGGTAAGAATCCAACCAATGTACGATTAATAGGCTAAGAGCCCTACTCATGTATACATGATGATGATGTGTCATATGGTTCATTAATTGGTTCATACATGGCACATACCATATTTACTTTTTGCCTTTTAGATGAATGATAATATGTTTCTACTAGGATTCCTTAGAATCTCACCCCTTCTTCTAAGCAAAATATCTCAATGGGTGCCAGCTGCTTAAAAGGCAATGACGTAGACAAGGGGAACAGCTGGGCAAGGTTCTCGAGATAGAAGCCATGGTTTTATATAGTATGTTTGGAATACTTTGGTTATTTTGTAATATTTGTGAATATTATCAAATTTTGCAAGGTTGATTCGGATATGTAAATAATTACTTTTATCAGTATATATGTACTTTTCTATATGCCTATGGAAATCAGTATTTGTTACTCCGTGTATATCAAAATGGAAATGGGTGTATATCATCATCATTGTCTCTATGTGTCTAAGTACTCTTTAAATCATCTACCTCAAATGATTATTAGCCGTGGAGAAACCTTAAGACAATTACTATTCCTCAAGTCTCCATGACCTTGCCAACATAACTTCCCACGGGGTCACCTATTCTAGAATTTCCCTGGGTTGGCACGCTTAACTTTTGTGTGCCCGTACCAAAATGTAGATACCGGCTCATCTGCTCCTGACCACTAATACCCAAAGACTACTCTTGTCTCAAACATCATACCAGCTGCCTTCTGCTGACTAAATACTATTATGATCTGCACATTTGCTTGGCCATACCCCCTTCCTTGGGTTCCACAAATTCCTTAGACCATCCTCAGTTCACTATTGAACCACTGGCTGCCCTTTGGATATTTACTGATCTCTCTAGGCTAGTTCACTAAGTAGGGTGCTTCACTCCTTTGGTTCGCTATCTATGCATATTTCCTTTCACCATATAATCAAGACTATATCAGTATACTATCATGTTGCCGAAACCGCCGCTTTTCCAGAACCGCAAGGGCTCTAATACCAAAACGTAAGGCCCTGTCTTACATGCCACTTATCATTGATATTAATCAAAGTACATGAGCACAGTTCGGTAAGCAATACAGGAATGATATAAATATATTGATATATTGATACAAGGTACTTGATTACAACACAGGTTTCTTCCCTCCATGGTTTAAAAGTATATATGCAAATTGTCCCAAAATATCTTAATATTCAAAAATAGACTACATATAACCAAACAACTCTGATACCCTTCAATTGCCCATATCTATCGCTTTGCTTTTAGAGCCACTGGTTCCCGCTGGAATATTTATTTATTTGAAAAAAGGTGAGATGCCAAGAAATCCCAGTAGTAACATGCAATCATTCATATAAAATGTGAAAAGTAATATGTCATGCTCCATGTTATGCACAAATCAATTAGCAATATCACATCATGTATACATAAGTTAGGGGCTTAATCACCTACTATCCATACACCTCAGTTGGGCTACTACTCAACAACCAGGTAAAAGTGCCCTTCTCGCACTAACTGCCCCTTCTCGGCAAACTGCCCCTTCTTAGCAAAACCATGTTGATTAATTAAATTACAGAAGATGGCATACACAAACATATAAACATTGGCATAATGTATAAAGGATAGAGTTACTACCTTAAACCCCTTTTTGCTACTCAAAAATAGTTCCTCAAACTACGTGCCAACGTCTCAAGCAATTAATCATGTCCTAAAATTCTAAATGTACAAGAATTAGGTTAAAACTCATTCATGTACTACCTTAGACTCTTCCAATTACCTTTGTTGGTTATATTAGTCTAAAACTACATAATTACCAAAATGTCCTTGGGACCTGGTCTAGGCCCCGTTGTACCCGATCCGACCATACTTTTCCAAACATTTTGACCCAGGCTATTCTTACACAGTTTTGCATGTGGAATCCATTTTTTGACCTCATTTTTCACACAACCATTAGCAAATGATAGTTTTGCTCTTGACAGTCCCGGTTTAGGGTTTTAGGGGTATTTTCATAATTTCACTTTCTAGGGCTTTGCTGAAAAAGTGTTCAACATTACCTTACTTAATTTTCCTCCTTGAACACCATGGAATAATCAGATTATTGAAACTTCAGCTCCTACCTCCTAATTCCCACTTGGCCAAAACACTTGAAAGAAAAAAGGAAAAAGCAAACGTTGATTTTCAACTTCAAATCCTTACTCCTTTTTACTCCTAATCACTTGATTAACCATTTACACACTTAATATCTATGATTCAAGGAAATTTAGGCAGCATAACCCCTTAGGGTTTCCCTTTCCCAGATTCACAAATCAACCAACCAAACCACCAGTCAACACCAAATCATTATCAACAACAACAATAACATCAAATATTTGAGGTTTTTGAAGTTACCTTTGGTTTCTCCTCCTCTTTCTCTCTCTCTAGTCAAAATATACTCCCTGTCAATCCTTGAAATTTTGCTCACAAAACATGTCAATCTATGGAGAAGAGAAGCTCAGGGAAGGAATTACACAAACTAGAAGGCAAACACAAAGAACATCAAGCTTACCTTGTGATTTTTCTCCTCCTTCTCTCTAAAACCCTTGAGCTCACTCACTCTCTCTCCTCTATGCTTTGGTCTGCCAAATGGAATGAACAAATTTAAAATAAAAGCTTCATAAATATCCTCCTTTTTCCCTTTAATTGATTTATTACCAAAGTCAAATTTTTATGACACAAAGTACTTGGCTTTATCCACATGCAATTGGTTTTATAAGCCTTCATTAAGATTGAACCAACTTTGCCTCCTCTAGTCAGCCCATAAGTGACGACCCAAACCCACAGGAAAAGCAAAATAGGCTGATGTTATTTTATCCCATAATTACAATATTTGCCATAATATTTTTTTTCATTTTCAGAATAGTGGCAATTATAGCAGATTTTCTACCCAAACTTTGAAAAATCATGACGTTATTTGTAAACATCGAATTCGAGTGATTTTAATGGCTATAGAACCCTTTTTGAGTGTAGTTTTAAGGAAAAATATAGTTTTTATCCAATTGGAAGCTTAAAATTCCCAGAATTTAAGTTTTTGGAGGATGTTCTAGAAAATAGCCAGTTTTCCTGGAATAACTTCAAAAATCCATAACTCTTTCCATATAGCTCCAAAAATTACCTGTTACCTATCAAATTAAAGCTCATGATGTCTGCTTTGATTCTCTAAAATTTCATAATTTTTGGACATCATTCAATCATCCAAAACATATAACAATGTTGTTGCCTCCCAGGAAAATTTCACTGGCAGCAAATCTTCATTCCTATAACTCTTGCTAAACTGGAGCTTAGTAGTCCACTTCATTTACGCTCATTCTCAAGCCTCTAATCCCAAAATTTAGGATATTATATAAGACGGGGTCTTACATGAGCTCTATGTTCTTAATTAGGGAATTGTTAGTTTGATTTTTTTTCTCATTGACGTATTTAATGATTCCCTATATATTTCTCTTTGATAATTTGATGTTCCTGATTTATATATTTTTTCCTCACATGATTATTTTATCTTCTTTGTTGAGAGTAAGAATTTAGATGCATGATTTAATTGTGTTATTGATTTTTTGAGTAGAAATTTATTTAGAGAACAAATTATATGATTGAATGGAATAACATGCTAAGGAAAGCTTTAGTAATTATGTAAGGAATAATTATGATTTCGAGTAGATTTATAATTAGCAATTAATTAATTAGACCTACCAAGTAGTTATGGTTTTTATTTTATGCTTGTTATATGCTACTTCATATCTATTGTTGAACGATGATAGCCATAGATATATTCCCAAGGAGATTTAACATCATATTTGCTTTTAGTCATCTTTTCTATTTTTATTTGTTTCTATTTTCATTTTTATTGTTACAAAATATCAAACATAATCATTGTTTCTTTGTTTTTTTATTCTTTCACATTTAATTAATTTAGAAATTAAATACTATTAACTCTACGAAAGAGAATATATATGACATATGTTATGCTGCTACACCACATAATTTAGTAATTAGTTTGAGCAGTTAATGACAAGCATGATCAACTATACATAGCCAATCTTATTATTCTAGCTTAAATTTGTATTCATTAAATCATTTAACAATAATCTTCCACAACCTAATAAACAAAATCAAAATCGGCAATATAAGTTTGTTTAGGGGATTTCAAAGAGCATAACTTCAATTTTCCCCATGTAAAATGCCTCATCGATTTTAATCAACAATTTTCTAACATTTTCCGTTTATCAATTTTATAAAGTTCCTTTCTTAGACATATTATCAAACAATTCATAGCCATCTCAAAGTTTTAACACAAAGTAAGTAATCTTATTAATTCCTTAAAATTTCAAGTTAACACTTTCCATCAACATCATTAAGTCATAAGACTTCAAAAATAAATCTCATCACAAGAGATAAGTTAAAGAATCAAGCGGCCATCCAAACACATGCAACTTCAAAATCTTATATTTTGTTCACATTCAATTCAATTGATATGTGACTTAAATCACAATCAACTCAAAATATAATATAAATTATTCTTTAACTTCAAAAGTACTTTTAAAGCACATATCCAAATATACCTCTCTACTAAAAACATTTTGTTGAACACCTTGTGGGCATTCAAATTCAAATTTGAGTCGTGAAGGATCACCATAATTTATAACTAACTAACCATACATTTTTAGTATCCAAAATAGTTTCACAAGGTTTCCTAAATTCAATTTCTTTACAAAAATCCAATTTATACTAATAATAAAATCACACTTAATAGATATTATTCCTCCTATTGCATTAACAAAATATACTTCAAACGCATATATATATATATATATATATATGTGTGTGTGTATGTACATATATGCTGCTGGTAAGTTAGATAGCAAGATTTCAATAAAAACTACTAGAAAAAAGGGCCTTTCAGACTACCACATCTAGACTTCTATAAGCAAAAACATATTTAAAACTATGACCTGTAGCATTTTTGTAAATATTGATATAACTTCAGACCTGTCACGCTTCCGCGTAGTGTAAATAATAGTTTCTAGATCGGTTCTATTATATTCTAGTTTCGATAAGTATTAAATATTATGAACATTTCAAAATTTAAATTCTTTTTAGACCTACCACTAACAAATCCTGTTTAAACATCTTTTTAGAGACCGTAATTTCTTTACAATCTGTCTTAAATGTTACAAAGTTTCTTCAGCTTCCAAAGTAAACTTCCCAACGCATCTTTTCAAAATCTAAAGCTACTTCAATAAATGTAACCTTCATCCGTCATATCTAGTTAAACTCATCTGTCATTTCATTTCTTCAAATTAAAATTGTCTTTCAAGCTCACTTTTCTCTCCTCTCTCGGTCAACGTTATAGTGAAACGAATCAGAACTCTATCAGTTTATCCTCTATGTCCTCATCCGCATACACCGTCTTCAATAAGGGAGGTTCTTTACACTGTATTGAGTTTTGAAAAACTCTATACCATTTTTTAATCCACAATGGTCTGAGTTATGGCCTTTTTACTAGTTATAATAATCTTTGTGGACTTAAAAGGCTTTTGATTATTTATGCTTTAGATATTGTACATCTTGTTTCATATCCTTGTTTCTTTTTATGATGTAAATCATTCTTACTCATCAATGGATGTTCAAATGATGCGATTGTTTTATAGTATTGACTCTGCAGGATTATAGGGTTAACGAACAGGGTATAAAGAAAAATAAAGAAGCAGACAATAAGCTGGCCCCTCCATTACTAGAATTGATGAATATGCTTTTCAATGTGGAAGCATACAGGTATCAAACAAATGGTATGCCCTATCTTATTTTTGGTCATGCATGACAGAATACTGATTGTTAACTTTCACATAGCTGCCATGATAGAATTTCACATAAACATGTCTGAAATGCCACTTGGGAAGCTGAGCAAAAGTAATATTCAAAAAGGTATGATTTTGGTTTTCAATTTTTTTATATCAAATTTTAGTTGATTATTTTTTTCTTTGGCAATGGTAATATTAGAAATTCTGGAGTGTGTTATTATTTATTGACTGATTGATAAATACTAATTGTTTGTGGACTTGCTCCCTTGTCCTATGGTTTGAAGCTTTAACAGATATATAGAATCTATTAAGTAATAACATTCCCAACCCTTTATTTAGAGAAAGATTACTTATTGATACTAGTAATTGATTTTTCATTGTAATCCCTTCTATTCATCTATACATTTGACTACCATGGCAAGATTTGTAGGCAGGTAAGGTTCTCTCAAAGCTTTGTTACTGGACTATATATCTGCAGAAATTCCTCAGGGCCTTTGTGTATTTAAATAATGTTCTCTGCCCTCAAAGTTGTTTACATTGTCCAGAACAAACCTAGGCTTGAAAAGTCAAATGTAAGATGTTATATGGTATGTTTGTTCCAGTCTTTTAGGTGGTCTCTCTCTCTCTCTTATAGGAAGACTATGTAATCTACAAAAGCCAAGAGGATGTATCATTCATATATTTTTCATCAAGAAGGAGCTTTTGTTCTTTCTAAAATAGTCTTCAACTACAAGTTAAACATGGAAAGAAATCTATTTTTCATATAGAAAACTATTGAGCCTGTCCTGGTTTTCTGCCTTTTCAATGAAATACCAATTATTTATCTTTATCTTGATTTTTTTTCCTAATATTTCATTGCAAATATTAAATTTGAACATTTTGCACAGTGCAAAAATATTATCTTCTTTATGTTACAAAAAAAAAAAAGGAATTATCTACCTTTTTGTTTCAGCTTGTAGGCAATAGTAAAGAGTTCATTCTCCTTTGGGAAGGTATCCTTTCACAACTTTTTTGGAAATGTTTTCTTTCACAAATGCTACCAATTCTTAGAAATATATAGTTGTTAAGATACATGATGCTATTTATTTCATTTTCATTTACATGTATTTTGGCTCATGTAAATTCTTGTATGTAGTTCATGAACCTTTGTATGATGAATAGTTGTTTTATTAAATTTGTTCACACTTTAATTGCAAGATTGAGATATTTTTTATTAATTATTGTCAAATTTTTATCTTATGAGTTATTTTTTTCATCATCTAGTTACGGTTGTCATAGCTTACTTAAAATTATATGATATTAAAAAAATAAGGTACTTTCTTTTGGATTAAGATGATTTTAAAATCCTTCCAATAAAAAAAACCATATTTATTTTTTTTAAATGTCACATTTAGACCGGTTGTAGGGGAGATCCGGTCAAAACAAGACTTTTTAGACTGATTTTTAGAATAACCGGTCTTAAAAGTATTAAAACTTGAGGTTTAAAAAAAGTTTTGACACCGGCTTTTAAACAACCGGTCTAAAGAGTTTGGACTTTTTAGGCCTGGTCTTCGAGCAACTGGTCTAAAAAAGTGATTTTTAAGACCGGTTGCTTGATTGGTCTAAAAAGTAATAGACTTTTTAGACCGACTGTATCAAGACCTCATCCAGAACCTGTCTATAAAGTCATTTTTAACCAATCTAAATTGTTATTTTCCCACTAGTGGTTTCAGAATAAGTAAGCACATAATTAAATCAATAAATATAACATTAAAACAACTAACGGAAAAAATTATTGTCCACTAATTCATAATCAAACTAAATAATCCAAAACTAACTATTTAACTACATAAACTGAACATTGTCAAGACCAAAATAATAGTTAACCAAAATAAAGAAGAGAAAGGAAAGAAGAAACAAAAACTTAATGTCGAATTTTCATCTATGCTGTTGTTCTTTTACATCTCTAAACTTTAATCTCCCTCCACTAAAGCTCTTGCGTTGCCATCACCAACCAAGAAAAATAGAGCACCCCCTACTTTCAACTCCTAGCATATATATAGGTATATATTGCCTCATTTCATGCGTCTCTAAAACAATATCTTTATTTATCTTTTTTTATCAATTATCTTATAATATAGATATATTATATTGATATTTTGTTCTCACTTGAATCTTATAATATCCCCCGTAAAATGAATTAAGATATGAGTATATCTTATCAAACACCCCCACACTTAAACATTTGCTTGTCCACAAGCAAAAGAAAGAAAATTCATTATCCGAACATGAAGAACATTGCTTACGAAATTCCTAAACAGAGAGTAGCACACCACCACGCTTAGATCATGCTATCGAATTCTATTTAATTTAATATCGTATAAGAATGTGTCACTAAGCCAAGAACCTTCAACAATTGTAATCATCCATTAACATCGCTATGATCAAAGGATCAACAAGTAATAAGTGTAATAGTAAGATTAGAAAAGGAATATTAAGTTACTTAACTCCTAAAGAAAGACTCAAATGTCCCACTTAACCAAGCTTTTCATTTAATTTAATAAGAATTCTCAGGTAGAAAATTGATTCATTATATTGTTTTCCTTCTTTTTTTCTATTTTCTTTTATCTTGGGTTGTTGTAGGTCCCTTTTTGACGTGACCCTGTACATGGGTGATAACAGATACCTTAAGAGGCTTTTAGCTCAACTCATGGCCCTTTTTGACTTTACTGTTTGACGTGAGTGCTAACATTGATGATAAAGTGCCCCCAGGACAAAGTTAGGTCTAGAGAAGCCATTGGAGTTGTGTTTCTTCTCTCTCTCTCTCTCTGCTTTGTTTCCCCCTCAGTCATTTCCCTAAATAGAAGCTTTGTTTCGCCAACAAGGGTCATCATCAAATTTCTAAAGAAATTAAGTAACAAAATATTCATAAACTAATAATTTGTTAGCCATATTACAAACTAACCTCATAGTCCATATCTAGATTTATACAAAAGATCAAGGTTTAGATACTTAATTGAATCATTCTTTTCTATTTTAATTTTTTTTCAAACAACATTTTCTAAGATGGGAAAGGCTCAAAGTTAAGTTCAATCATAAGCATTGCAAAAATTTCAATTATGAAAATCTTGCAAAAAATAAAATAAAATCGTTTCAATTGCCTAAAAGGATAGGCACCAAAAAAATGATATCTCTTCCCCATACTTAAATCAAACATTGTCCTTAATGTTGCAAAAATAAATAATGAGTGAAAGAAACTAGTACTCCCTTGGTTTAGGTCTCTAATTCTAATATAGAATTCTTCCTCTAGTACCTTCAATGACGCTTTAACTTTCATACAATTAAATTTGAGAGGAGTGTTAGTGAGAAATTTGAGGCTGAGATGGCAAAAAAGAAAAAGAAATAGAATCATAATCGAAAGCATAATTCATTATATACTTCAATCATACATATCAAACACCATAATCACCTTGTCTTCATTTCTTTTGAAGCAACAAAATTTCAAACCTAAAGGATGCTTATTCATGTTAATTACCTATACTTCCTCAATCATAGACAATTTCAAAGTACAAGTATTTATTGAATTCAAAGAAGGCACAACATGCATATAATTGCAAATAGATATAGGCATTTTCAAAAATTTAGAGCATCTAACAAAATCCACTTGACACTTATCAGGAAGAGTCAAAACTTCCAAAAAAGAATCATGCATAATAACTATTGTGACATCCATATCAATTTGATCATTAAAATCACAAACCTTAGGCTTCACAACCGGAACCTCTTCTAGACACCCAATATTATTATCTACATCAATTTCAAGCTCAGACTTACCTTCTACATTATCGATAGTCTCATGCAATTCCACATCTTCAACTTTCTCACAATAATCATTATCAACACAAGAAGTCGTTATCATGTTTGAGGAATTATCTTGCCTTATAGTCTTAAGGGTTGAAACAATTTGATTCACATATACCCCAATATTTTGGACACTTGACTCAACTCTAGTGACAAGTTCCTTTTGCTCTCTACTAAATCTCTCTGATAATTCCACACACTCCTCAAATAATCTTTCTAAATTAGATTTTTCCTTATTTTTAATGGTGTGTTCTTTAATATATGGATAAGACTAGAAAGTAGGGGAATTTCATTTGAATAATACTTGACATGTGGATCTAAAGACTCTTGTTGCTAAAAAATTCCATTAGGATAAAAGGAATGATCAAAACAAGTTTGCTTCCTAGTGAATTCATCTCTCCTATAATGACTAATTGTGATATATGGACAATTCACATATAAATGACTTTCTCCACAATAAATACAGGAAAAACATTTATAAGGAGAACAATTTTCAATCCAATCAGCATTTACATTTGTTTGTCTCATTTCACCTACATGCATCTCTAGTGAAGAATAAAGATTTGACAATCTATCAATGAATGAATGCTATGAATAATCCATGTTTTTCAATATTTTTTTTTGTGTGAAAAAAATAAGGAAACAAAGAAAAAAAATTCACTAAACTCAAGCTTAAACTACTAATGCTCAATCAATTCAAATCTAAATAGTGTGAGCACACAAATCCCCAGCAACGGTGCCTGTCAACACCCATTTCCATTCGATATTTGTAGAGCAATAAAGGCACAGTTCCACAAGCATATAGAAAAATACAAATATACTGATAAAAGTATTCATTTATATACAGGAATACACCGTGGAGAGGTTGATAATATTTGTAACTTTGCCTAAAGTATTCAAAATAAACAACAAATAACCACTATCTTGACCTCGGGAGACGTGCCTGTTAGTTCCTTATATCTACTACCTTGGCTTTAGACCCGCTAGCTCCCACTGAGACATTTTTGTTTCTAAAAAGGGGTGAGATTCCAAGGAATCCCAGTAGCAACATATATTCAAACATATAAAATGCGAGAATTAAATATGCAACGCACCATGTAATGTAGAATGAAAATTCATGACTATACCTGTCTATACACAAAGCTCAGGGCCAAATTGCTATTTAAATTCCCTACATCTACCTCAGCTAGGCATCTAACCACACTTAGGTAATGTACCCCAGGAGTACCTTAGCTAGGTATCGAACCACAGCTAGGTAACATACTTAGGCACCATTTCCATATCACATAAGTAACATACAACATATCTACAATAACATAGTGTATGAGAGATTATAGTTACTACCTTAACCCTTTTCCACCTCGAAATATGTGCCTCATAAAGCTTGTCAAACACAGGCTATCCACTCTTCCTAAAATGTCAAATACACAAGAACTAGTTTAAAACCCATTCATGTACTATTTTAGGCACTTCCATAGATTTTATAGTGGTTATATATGCCTATTGTGAAAATTTACCAAAATACCCCAGGCGACCCCGCCCGGCCATGTCGTACCTTGTCTGACCATACTTGTTTCAAAATTTTGACCTAGCCTATTATGACATATTTTTGCCCAAGAAATCCATTTCAAGACTTAGAATTACAAAATTTACTATCAAAAGACCAGAATGCCCTTGGCAGCTCCTATTTTAGTGTTTTAGGGGCATTTTCATAATTATGCTTTCTAAGGCTTTTTCTGAAAAAGTGTTCAACTGTAACTCTATCTAATTTTCCCTCCTCAACACAATAGAACTATCAATTTCATGAAAATTCAACTCCTAGCCCCTCTAACAACAAAGATCAGAATGTTTAGGTTCTTTGGGAAAAGTTGAGGTTTTTCAATCTTTCATAGTTGGCTTCATAACTTGTTCAAGTCACATGTACACCTTATGTCACAATTTCGGTCAAATTTGCACTTTTGCTCCAATTTTCTATAAATTCATATTTATTTGACCAAAATATTCCAAATATATATATTTCCCTTTTATTTTCCTTAATTAATTGAAATTAACTTCAATCAATTTGAAAATAATTAATTTTGTGCTAAATGGAAACATTATTAAATTTCCATTACCGTTTTAATTTAATTGCTTTTCTTGTTTTCCTTTAGTCAATTTCCCTTTATTATTGGACCAAATATTTTACTCTATTATTCCTCCATTTTTTGGCCTTAATATGGGGTTTTTGTAAAAAAAATTATCCAAATTTATTTCATAATTATTCTTGCCCAATTTCTCATGAAAATGAAGATTTACAAAATCTATAAATTCCAAATTCATGAATATTCACCATTTTATTAAATTTCCCAAATAATTACAATAT
Organism: Inga oerstediana; assembly: GCA_963210345.1. Lineage (NCBI taxonomy): Eukaryota > Viridiplantae > Streptophyta > Magnoliopsida > Fabales > Fabaceae > Inga > Inga oerstediana. The sequence goes on from OY723404.1 coordinate 38,268,710, forward strand.
ATATGGTGAATAAAATTTAGGCCATTACAATTCTCCCCCACTAAAATAAATTTCATCACAGAAATTTGCTATACTCGTAAATCCATAAATTATAGGTAATGTTTCCTCATACTCTTCTATTTCCCACGTCACTTCCCTGGGAGATAACCCTTTCTAGACAATCTTGACAAATGGAATGCTCTTATTCCTGAACTGCTTCTCCTACCGATCGATGGTATGGTTAGGTATGACTTTATAAGTCAAATCGCCATGCATTTCCACATCTTCATATTCAATTACATGCTCTGGATCAAGTTGATACTTTTTCATTTGGGAAAAATTGAAAACATCATGTAATCTGCTCAGATTTGGTGGAAAAGTAATACATTATGCTACTGGTCCAATCTTTGCCAAGATCTTGAATGAAGGTACCTCGGATGTAGCTTTCTCACTTTTAAAGCTCTACCAATACCTGTGACCAGTGATACTTTCATGAACACATGGTCACCGACTTCAAATTCTAGAGGCTTCTACCTCTTATCAGTATAACTCTTCTGTCAGCTCTGAGTAGTCAGCAGTCTTTGCTTAATCAGTTTTATTTTCTCTGTTGTCTAATCAAAAATATCTGGCCCAAGTAAGTGCCTCTCAGACAACTCTATCCAGTACAAAATCGATTGATACTTCCTCCCATATAATGCCTTGTATGGAGCCATTTGAATTCTTGAATTATAACTATTGTTGTAGGCAAACTCTGTCAATGGAAGGAATTTGTCATTGGTACCTTTGAAATCAAGTGCACATACCCTCAGCATATCATCAAGTATTTGTTTGGTTCGCTCCATTTACCTATTTGTTTGAGGATGATATGATGGCCGAATCAGAGCTTGGTACCTAAAGCTTCATGAACTGCCTTCCAAACTTGTAAATGAATTAGGGATCTTGATCTGAGATGCTGTTCTTTGGAGTACCATGTAACCTCACAATCTCCTTAATATAGATCTCTACCAGTCTGTTAGGAGAATAGTGAATATTGATAAGCAAGAAGTGGGTTGTCTTTGTAAATCTGTCAACTATCACCTACATTACATCATGGTTTCTGACCTTGGGTAACCCCATCACGAAATCCATCATAATGCTTTCCCACTTCCACTCAGGATTCTCCGGGTTTTGCAGCAACCTTGATGGTCACTGATGTTTAACTTTCACTTTCTATCAGTGAGACAATGAGCGACGAACTTAGTCACCTCTCTCTTCATCCCTGGCCACCAATACTAGGACTTCAGGTTATGGTGCATTTTAGCAGCCCCTAGATGTAGAGTATATTTACTCTTGTGTGCCTCCTCCAGGATTTGTTGTTTTAGTTCTGGTTGCAGTGGAACATAAATTCGCTTCTTGTACCTGACTAGTCCGCTAGGTGACAAGTTGTATTCCTCAGTTTCACCCTTATCAATAATACCTCTAATAAACAATACTCGTCCATCTTGCTACTATGCTTCTTCAATCATTGCTCTTAAATCATTATACATTTCACTGACACCACTATTCATCAGAATCTGGCTACACATATTGATATCTCTGAATGCCTTGATCAATTTCTACTCAAAAATTATTATGGCTGCCACCTACACAGTTTTATGGTTCAATATATCAACAATGACAATAGGCTTTCCAGGATGATATTTGATTTCAACATTGTAATCTTTTAGCAACTCCATCCACTTGTGCTATCTCATGTTAAGCTCTTTATGGTCATACAAGTATTTCAAGCTCATGTAGTCATAGTACAACTCTATAGTCACACTATAGAGATAATGTCTCCAGATTGTCAGAGCAAACACAATCACCGCCAACTCAAGATTATGGGTGGGATAGTTCAATTCATGAGGTATCAGCTGACGAGATGTATATGCTACCACTTGGTCATGCTGAATCAATACATATCTCAATCCATGCCCACTGGTATATGTATACACAACATATGTAAACTATAGATATGAGATCATCAATACTGGTTCTATAGTTAACCTCTACTTCAACTCCTTGAAGCTCTGTTCACAATTCTCGTCCCACATAAAATGTTGAGTTTTTTGCGTCAATTTTGTTAAAGGCAATGCAACTCTAGAGAAGTTATGTATAAACCTTCGGTAATACCCACTAGACCTAGAAAACTACGCACTTCAAATACAGTTTCTGGCCTTTTCCAGCTCATTACTAGTTCCACCTTGCTAGGATCAATAGAGACCCCTTACTATGAGACAACAAAGCCTAGAAACTTTACCTCTGAAAGCCAAAATTCATACTTGCTCAGCTTGGCATAGAGTTGATTGTCACTCATTATGTTCAGCACTATTCTCAGATGCTGCTCGTGTTCTACCTTACTCCACGAATAGACATGAATATCATCAATGAAGACTACTATGAACTGGTCTAAGTATAGATGAAAGATTAGATTTATATAGTCTATGAACACTGCAAGTACATTGGTCAGCCAAATGGCATCACAAGAAACTCATATGGCCATATATGGTCCTAAAAGTAGTTCTCAACACATCATCTGCTTTGACTTTCAGTTGTTGGTACCTTGATTGCAAGTTGATCTTTAAGAAAACATAAGAACTAGATAACTGATCGAGCAAATCATCTATTCGAGGGAGTGGATATTTATTCTTGGTGGTCACCTTGTTTAATTCTCGATAATCTATACAAAGTCACAAGCTTCTGTCCTTCTTCCTGATAAAGAGCACTGGAGCACCTCATGGTGAGACGCTAGGTCAGATGAACCCTTTCTTAAGTAACTCCTTAATTTACTTTTTCAGTTTTGCCCTTTCGCTCGGAGCCATTCTGTTTGAAGCTTTCTACATTAGACCTGCTACAGGCCTTAAGTCAATGGGGACCTCCACTTCCCTATCTAGAGGTAATCCACTGATATCCTTCGAAAACACTCCAAGGAACTTGTTCACTATAGGGATACTTTCTAAGGTTACTCTTAGCCTCCAACTGCCTAAAGTAAAGTACTATGTACCCCTGACCACCTTTTTGTAAACACCTATCGACCTCAGCTACGGAGATAACATGAAGAGTGATTTCTATGTCAACATGCGATTGCAAATTGGGATATATAACTTGTTAGGATCAGCAAGCACAGCGGAAGAATTTTCAAATTTTACTGATCCTAATCAAGGATCTATCAACGGTGTTTAAATCGAATTAGAAAGATTCATACCTTTTTCAACTTAGGGTTTTCATGATCTCTGGGAGCCAACACTTCAGGTCCGCTCCCTCTACCAATACCCATACGAATGCTCAACTGATACTGCGTGCTAGCCCCTCCAATGTCTCCCAGGGTTTCCCTTGCGGCTCTGAATTCTCATGCGCCTATGAGTATATCTGCTCTATCAAGTTTATAACATATGAGAGTTATATTCAAATTTCAAAATTAATCATCATTAATTTCGAAATTGATCAACAATTAATTAACTTGATAAGATAATTAAATAAATTCAGTTTAAATTAAATCTGTCCAACAATTTTATTTTTAACCTATTTATTTAATCCAAATAAAGAGCCATTATATTTAATTTATCTTCATAAATTAAATCTAAGATACTATATCTCTATCATGTTAATTATTAAATTTAATATATCTTAATAAATTAAATTTAAAACTGACACAATATATTAATATCATGTAATATATATACATATATATAATATATATACGATATATTTTTCAAAAATAGATATCTATATAATATTATTAACGAATTTTATATTATATATATAAATATAAAATTCGTCCACCCTAAATTAAACATTATCTCCTGTTGGGTCATTCTTGTGTACGACCCCATAGGCCCATATGATGTTGGCAGTGGGCCAATAACTGTACTAACCAAAAAGTCGTAAGCGGCCTCTAGCAAGACATTATGATTACCCAATTCATATGAGGATCGTTATCATGATGCAACTTGTCATACAACCATGTCACGTCCCTTTTGTCACACGATACATCGATCAAGGATAAGGCATGGATAATGTCATTCTCTTGTTTCTGACTATTACTTTCTCAATTCCTGAGTAGCCTGACAATAGAAATGGAAACTCCTTTCCATTGTAGTATGGCCATACATTTCTCAGACTCACTCATCGAGGGGCCCAGTAATATCTCTCTACTAATATGAGGGACAAATTCCATCTTGATCATTCATATTCCTCTGCATGAAAAACCACCCAGCTTGATCGTAGCCTTTATCATCACCCGGTCAAAAGTGACTTTTGACTAGTTCAAAGCTTAGCAACTCTCATGTAGGAATCCATGATGACCTCAGGTCTAAGGGCATTGTGACATGGTTATACATGAGAAAAGCTTATGACTTGATCCATGTAGCTTTCTCATAGTGGGTCGGTCCAGCACCTTGTACTCTTACAAGTGGCTAAGACTTTGATTCATATCTCCATATCTTATTAAAGTCAAACTAGTCTTGTTTCATCTGTGCTCCCGCAAAGATGACCGACCAAGGACATTTGAGGACAATCTTCATAAATTATCCAAGGATACAATTATCACTGTTAACATGCAAATAATATGATAACAAAATGGAGGAATTTCATTAAAATAATAATGTTCAAAGTGCAATGATTGGCCCTTAGGGTACAATTTCCAACATAACCTCTTCCCTTTGCAATCCAATAATACGCCATTCACAGGCAATTTAGAGAATCATTTCTAACCCTTGTAGTTATAACCCCCTTCCGTAATTATATCCGAAATACACAATTAAAGTGAAATAGAGATCAATAATTATCAAATAACACTTTCAAACCCATATACCAGACGGGGTTTTCTCAAATACGTTTCAAAATCCAATTACCCTGGTCTCATATTCAATTTTGAATACAATTACATCACGCAGAATATCACATTTATACAAATACCAGAGAGTACAACAATATCAACCCGGCAACTCCAAGGTTCATACCTTTACATAGAATTCATAGGGCACATTCGCCGTTTACAGTTCCTCAAACGGGGATTACACAAATCTCACCTCCATACATAATCAAATATACATCCATATCGAATACAAATATTCTAGCTACAATGATAACCAACTACCAAAACTCAAATAACCCAACAGGGAGTCCTTGTCTCCCCTGGCTGCTTACTCCAACCTCGATCCACCTACCCTGTCTAAAATGTTGGTAGGGGAGGGTGAGATTCGAGAGAATCTCAGTAGGAAACAAATACCAATATGCATGTAAGATAAGTGTTTAATGCATGACATGCTTGCAATACATAACTCATGCTCACAATGACATATCTGCGTGCTCAATGTTTCAATAACATACTCATGGCCATAGCATAACAAGAAACAGAGCTACAATCATTCATACAAGTTTCACATAATCAAGCAAAGCAATACATGCATCAATACATAAACACAAATATTGAAGCATGCAAGAGAGGTAAGTTCCCTACACTTGTCTTCTACGTATGCTCCAGCACCGCTTACTTACAATCAGAAGAATATAGACCCACAATCAGGGCAAACATCAAACCTATAACCAAAGCGATGACATAGGTTTATTCTCTATTCCAAATATTTACTTTCATTACACTTAAAGTTGGTTACCATTCTTGACCTTTAGGTGGCTAATCAAAGCCTAAACATATGCCCAATGGCTTGGGAAAACCCTTGACTAAATACCATCTTTAGAAGTCCAAAATGTCATTTTTGGGGGTTGGCCGTGGCCAGAAATAGGTCAAAAACATTTGGGCCTTGGCCTATAACCTCTATCGCAGCCAAGAAAATCCTGTTTCTTGGCTGAACTTCCAAAAATAATAACTATTTCCACAAAAATCAAAATGAGGTGATTCTAAATCCAAATGAAAGGTATTTAAGTCCTCTTTATAGGAAAAATATGGACCATTACCAGAAATCACCACAAAAATACAGAATTACACAAAATCCACCGCTGCCCCAAAATAGATTCTAGTTTTCATCCCAAACTTTGGACAACCATAACTCCCAGCTCATAAAATGAAATGGCACAAATGATATGTCAATTTTGAAGTTTGGGATGTAATCTTTAAGACTTGAAAGTTCATAATTTTCTAACATCATTTGCCCAGTCAAACGTCCACACAAACAGACTGCCCAAAACAGACTTTCAATTGACAGCATTTTAGTTTTCACACTTTGGCTTCCAATGGTCCCATTTTCATACCAAACATCATTCCCACACAAATTTTCAAAAGGAATCCATTGGAAACACCAAATCAACCAAATCACATTACTTTGACATGTTTTACCAATAATCACAACATGTCATCACACAATCACAACACGAATACACATTGCCATTCCTTTCATTCCAAGTTCTCAAACCAATTCCAATGGCTCTATAACACATCAAGACACCAATTGCCACTCAAAACACAAAGAAATTCATATATTTCAAAAATCACAAAAAATAAGGGCAAATATCACAATTCACAAAACTCCACCAAAAACCACAATCAACAGATCAAAAGGGATCAAACACTCACCTCTTCCTCTTTCCAAAATAAATTCCTTGATTCTTCATCTTTCCACTTTTCCTCAAGATATCAAACACCTCCAATCAAGAATCTAAAACCATCAAGGATGAAGCTCTCATCACTATGAACAATATTAAAGAAGGGTGTTTAAGCATTTAAGGTCATATAAGGCACTTACCATGAGCATCTTTCTCTCTCTTTCCTCCTTAAGCTCAATGAAAATGGAGGATGAAGGATAGAGATGAAATGAACATGGTAAATCAGATTTTGGCATCTCCAAAGCTTGTTGGCTGACCTAATAGAGAGAGGGAAGAGGAAAAAGCAACTTTTAACATTTGACTTGATCCAAGGGTCCAAAACTTGCCAAGTGTCACCCTCTTGCTCCATCAACCATGAGAACACATAGGCACACATGCATGGGATTCCACCCCTTAATCTCTTACACAAATCAATCACAACCATTGATCTTGAAGTTACCAATGAGTTTCCTCTTTGGTAACCGATCAATTGGTCGGTAAATTTACCGTTTTGCCCCTGATTAAGGTAATTCACAGTGAATCACCACCAAATTGATTTTCTCATTCATTTACACCACCTTATGCGCCCTCCCTATATTCTAAGTCAATTTAGATGCTAATCCATAATTGAGTTTAAATATAGGGTTTTGGTGCTGCTCATAACACAATGACTACAATCCACATCATATTCTCCAAAAGGGTTTATATTTCACTAATCACATCCACTTTTGGAGTTATTATCCATTAATCACCATTTGGGATCCTGCTAAACCAAAGCTTAGCAGTTCACTAATCTCAAGTTTATTCTCTAGCCTCAAGTCTCAGAATTTGGGGTATTATAGCAATGACAAATAGATAAGATCTACAGTTGAGTCATGCCCCTCGGCATTTAGTACTCAATTCAAACAAACGTCGACAGTAACATTTTAGTACCCATGGGCATAGACAAAATGAAGTTACAAGGAAGTTGATGCACATTCAAACTTAACTGCCTCACACAATCGTAAGTAATGAATGAGTGGATAGTACCGGAATCGTACATGACATGCACTAAAGTGCCATTAACAAAAACCATACCTTGTATTAATGTGTGTTTGGCTCCTCTCTAAAAACCATGGTTTTAAATCAAAACCATGGTCTGATTGCCAAAACCCAAAATTTTTTCAAACCATGGTTTTGGGAAAATCCATTTTTTTTGCTTTATTCTCTGTGTGGGCCCCGCCCTCTCTCTCATTGGTCCTTTTCCTTATGTGGGCCCCACCCTCTCTCTCTCTCATTGGTGATTTCTTATTATGTGGACCCCACACCATAAAAAAAGGCTATTTTGACCACAATACCCAAACACTCTCTTTTTATCAAAATCACTATTTTCTCATAATCTATCTGCTCATAATCTATTCTCTAGAAGCTATTCTCCAAAAGCTAATCCAAACACACCCTTAATTTCAGAGACTTTCTGGATTCTTCTTGTGTCAATGTGTAGACCCTTCCTGGAGCCTTAGGCCTTGTTTCCTCCTGTTAGGGTTTTTATGGGTAATATTTGGAAATATGCCTAGTTTGCCGCATATGTAATAGATAGGTTGTCCAATAGGATCCTTTTTCAATAGAATACAATTACAAGCTTTACCAGGGTGGAATAGCTTGCGACAATTCCAACAAGTTTTGCTTCCAAAGAAACCCTAGCCTCCATGGCCCCCTGACTTGGCCTCTTGTTATCACCCCTGGACGGCCTACTCGGATCTTTGCATTTTTACAATACACAACTACTAGTAGATATACCTTTGCTATTATCTCTAGTGGCCATGCTTAATAAATTTCTTACTACAACCAAGCATTCTTCCACAACTTTATTAAATTCTTTATAGCACCTTGAAACTAGTCTTTCTTTTATTTTTGGCTTCAACCGTTCAATCATCATATCTGCACTACATTCTTCATCATCCCGGTACTTAAGGTATGCCCAATACCAAGACAAATGAATATATCGCACCAGATAATCATCAAAACTTTCTTTATCCTACTTTGGATGCTAAGGAATTCCTGCTCCTTTTCTCCTTGACTGAATTGGAGAACTATTTGTCATTAAACATTTATTGGAATAATTCCCATGTTACGGGAATATTCCTTTCCCTTAGAATGAGCTCTATGTTCTTCCATCACCAATCAGCATTGACCTCCATCTAGTAGATGGCTAATAGAGCTTTGATATCATCCGGGCACCACAGCATATTAAAGATCTTGTCTAAGCGTAAGAGCCAATCTTTGACTATTTGCGGATCAAATTTTCCTGAGAAAGTAGGAGGTTGCTGTTTACTGAACCTACTTAACCAAATTTGCATGTCAGCTTCTGGTTCTGGTACAACATCATCTGGTGGGCGTTCTTCATGTAGTCCTTCCTCACCATTTCCTCTAACCAACTTTGCTAGCTTGTTGGTCTACCACGTACCATTTCTATAATTCACACTGCATGAAAATAGAGAAGAAATATATTTCATATAAGAGCAAGGGCATTTTCATGATTTCATAATAATTCAGGTACATAGATATGTCATATATAACATACATCAGCTATCTACAAGAGTTATAGAAAGTTAGGATCATCATACAACATATAAACTACTGTATATGACATACTTATCCTTTTACATTAGATTACTCTAAGTTACATGCAACTTCCCAAGGGTCATCCATTCTCAATTACCCTGGGTCCAGCATGATTAATTCTCTATGTACTATCCCAAAACACCGATTCCAACTCTATCTTCTTCTATCCGTCAGTCTTGAATGACTGCCCTTGTCTCGATATACGTGTTGGTCACCTCCGATCACCAAAATATATCGCCTAGATCCCACATTAGTCTATGTACATAAATCTCTGTACTAAATCGGCCATATGATCCAGAAACACATAGATGGTCCCATTCAAACCCTGCTCCATAATGTTGATCTTCATCGGTTCCAGAAAGTAGTGTCTAGGAATTAGTTCATCATCATATACAACCAGAACGCATCAGTTAGATTCACTCCTAATACTATTGGATCTCGTACATAGACTAAACCTCAGTTAGGAACACAAGGTAACGATCTACAAGAGTGGTCTAAGCTTTAAACGCCTAGCGTTATTTGCCATTATTGTAGTCCCACAGCTTTATGTTTGGCTGTAGGTCATACTCCACCTCCACTGGCTCAGTCCAGGACTCACAATCACTCGGTTCATCCTCTGGGATCTCCTCTGTATCATCCTCCTCTGGATCATAATCTGAATCATCTGACGCTGGCTTGCTATTCTCCCCTACCAGTGACCCTACCGACGATGCTGGCCGTGGCTCGAGTCCGTATACAGGTACTCTTAACACACTTTTCCTTATTATCTATCTTATCTGGAGACCTCCCAACAAGTAATACTCCCTATATTGCTATCCGTTCGATATACATTGCTCCAGGGGGCTCTGGTTTACAGATGCCTCTGACCCCTCATGTGACTCGCTATAGCTGCTTATGATATCCTGTTATAATACAAACAATACCATATCAATATACCATTCTGATAATGCTAGAACTACTTTAAAGCCCTGATACCGTAAATATCAACACCCATTTCCATTTCAATATTCAAAGAGTAATAAAGGAAAAGTTCCATAGGTATACAAAAAAAAAACAATTATACTGATAAAAGTATTTATTTACATACAATAATTCACTAGCAGAGGTTGAGAATAATTACAACTTTGGCAAAGTATTCAAAATGAACTACAAATAACCACTATCTTGACCTTGAGAGACGTGCCTATCAGTTCGGCGTATCAACTACCTTGCCTCTAGAGTCACTAGCTCCTGGTGAGACATTTTTGTTTCTAAAAAGGGGGGAGATTCCAAGGAATGCCAATAGCAACATATATTCAAACATATAACATATGAGAATCAAATATACATTGCACAATATAATATAAAATGAAAATTCATAACTATATGTGTGTGTACATAAAGCTTATGGTCAAATCACTTTTTGAATCCCGTACGTGCACCTCAGCTCGGCATCTAACCATAGCTTGGTAATGTACCCCAAGCGTATCTTAGCTGGGTTTCTAACCACAGCTAGGTAACATACCTCAGGTACCGTGTCCATATCACATAATATAGTAACATAAAGCATATCAACAATCACATAGTATATGAGAGATTATAGCTACTTCCTTAACCCTTTTCTGCTATGTAAAGCGTGTCAAACTCTGGCCCAAAATTTAGGGCAGCATAGTAACCTCATGAAAACTTAACCAAATCTTAAGATACTTGTACTTAAATCGGAGTTTATACTTACCTCTATTTGATGCTATAACCTATTCTTGATTTTTCCAGCACTTTAAAGGAAGCATAAAATACCTCTGTTCAGGAATCTAAAATTGTAGAAAAATTGCTCTTGATGAGAGGAACAAGCTTCGTGAAGGTTCAACGGGCTAGAAACGTGATTTTAGGGATAAATTTGCCAATAACACTTTCTCTCTCCTTATGTTCTTCAAGTTCCAACACCTTCTCTCTTATTTCTTTTTCTCTCTAAGTTTCCCCCTTGGCTAAAATTTAAAAGAGCTTGGGAGGTGTTGGGAGTTATATAATTACATATGTTTAAGTATTCAAGTTATAGGGTGCCAGGTGCTCTTCTTAAAAGCCAGCCAACTCCCCTCCCCATGCCTTGGCTGACTTCAAAGGTCAGGGAAAAGGAGGTCAGATAATTTTCCCCAGCTAGCATATGTAGTGTCAGGGGAGGTCAAAAATATGGCCTAACCAGAGACCAATGAGTTGTACCAGCTAATTAAACATGTGATACAAGAGGTAGTAGGTAGCGCCTTCACATAAGTCTAACCCTAAAGCAAAAAATTGAAGGGGCTTAGGTGGCCGTATCTTATGGCTCCAACCCAAAAGAAGAGTTTAGCATAAAGCTACTTTAATAGAGATGCTTTAATAAACTACTTTATCGGTATAGGCTTTAAATGGCGCCACACATATGCTTGTATATCAGGGATGTGCCATGTGTCCATGTAAGTGGTATGAGATGGTGCCACATGCTTCAGGGAATTGCTGAGTGTGTGCCGATGTATCTTAAAAAATGCTAGTTGTCTGTGTATGTTTCCATAAATAGCGCCATGTATGCCGGAGTGCCATAAAAGTGGTGCCATATGTGTGACTCTTAAGTAGACACCAAGTGTCCATATACACACATGCACGGTATATTTTATCTGACTAATTGCACACAAAAGCAGTGCTAGTTACTAAATTTCAATATATTACACTTATGGCCTTTCCTATATGGATATTTCTGTTTTTTATTCACTCACTTGTTAGTTTCCTTAATTGGTAAAGAGATATGGCGCATAGGTAAACACTTACATTATGAGATGTATTGGTTAGAAGTGTAATTGATTCTAGCCATAAAGCCTATAAAATCTTGATTGGTCTAAGTAACTTTCAAAGATATGGATACTTCCAAAAAGCAAGAGGTATTTGCTTAAGGATCCATATTCCTATATTAGATCCTATGTTTTGATGATAACAAAGCTTAAGGAAGGTAATTTCTAAAGATTTACTAGTTTACAATATTATAAATACTTGTTTTATCATAAATTATCTATAGGTCTCCGTTAGAAGATGCAAACTAGAATGTACGACAGGTCGACACAACCGAGACGGTGATTTTCCTCTTTCTTTCTCTTCTTGGCGACAGAAAACATAACATTTACATTTTATTTGTGCAGGATCATAATTCTAAGAAAAATACATTGGCGGTGAATTTTGTTAAAATAGCATGAGGTTGCATAGGAGCACGAGTTTTGAAAGAAAAAGCATAAGAGATTTTTGAATCTCTAATGAGATTGTGCTAACCTTTAAGGCTTGTATGCATTTATTGTGGTCCCATTGTAACTGAGAGCTGACACATACACGTGAAACTGGAGAAGGGTGGTATTATAATAGGAAAAAAAAAAAGTGAGAGTTATAGGGGTTTTTGGGGAGATTTACAATTTTAAAAAATTTAAAATGCCTCTTTTACAGCATTTTGTCAAACAAGCGTTACAAAAGATCAATTTAATATTTAGATATAAATATATAAATATCTATCATTTAATATATTATTAAATATTTCTTTTTATTTCATTATTTTAGATAAATATTTCTGTTTAATTCATATATTCTTTATTCAAAAAATTGAAAAAATAATATTTGAAATTTGAAATTCAAAAAATTTCAAAAGCTTTACAAGCTCATCTTCCTAGGTATACTCATGCTCTTTCTCCGTAAGCTCATCCACTACTACCACCACCACCTTCTCCAAAAGCCTTGATCCTATCAATTTTACGGGGCTCAAGTATTCTCAAAACCAATTGATAAGTACTGTTACTATTGTTGTTGTTTAAAATGTAAAAAAAATAAGTTATAAATAATATAATTTTTTATAAATTTTATTTTTCCCTATATTTTTTTTGCCTAGGATTATGGTTATGAGGTGATATAAATACTTGTTTTATCATTTTATCTATAGCTCTCCATTAGAAGAAGCAAACTAGAATGTTTGACAAATCGAGCTGGCCAAGACGGTGATTTCCTCTTCCTTTCTCTTCTTGGTCGTGGAAAACATAACATTTACATTTTATTTATGGTGCATCACAATCTGAAAAAAATACATTGGCGATGAATTTTGTTCAAGAAGCATGAGATTGCATACTAGCACAAGTTTTGAAAGAAAAAGCATCAGAGATTTTTGGGTCTCTAACGAGATTGAGCCAACGACCTTTGAGGCTTGTATGCATTTACTGTGGTCCCATTGTAACTGAGAGTTAACGCGTACACGTGAAACTGGAGAAGGGTGGTACTATAACATAAAAATAAAAGTGAGTGTTATAGGGTTGTTTGGGGAGATTTACAATTTTAAAAAAATTTAAAATGCATCTATTACGACGTTTGGTGGACCAAGTGCAACAAAAGATCAATTTAATATGCAGATATAACTATATAAATATCTATAATTTAATATATCATTAAATATTTCTTTTGTATTTTATTATTTTATCCAAATATCTATTAATAATTAATATATTTTTTATTCCAAAAATTGAAAAAGAAATATTTCAAATTTTAAATTAAAAAATATTCTAAAGCTCCAAAAACTCTTCGTTCTACTCATCCCCAGGCACCTCCTCCACAAGCTGCTCCTTCTTCACCAGCACCACCTCCTCCACAAGTCTTGATTCTGTCAATCATATGGCCTAAAACATTTTCAAAATAATTTTATAAATATTTTTATTGTTGTTGTCGTATATAATGTAAAAAATAAGTTATATTTTTTATGACTTATAAATAGTAAAATTCATTATAGATTTTATTAAAATGTCTTGTATTCTTTGCCTAGGTTTATGGGTTATGAGGTGATATAAATACTTGTTTTATCATTTTAACTATAGCTCTTCATTACAAGATGCAAACTAGAATGTGCAACAGGATGAGCCGTCTGAGACGGTGATCTTCCCCTTTCTTTCTCTTCTTGGTGATGGAAAACATAACATTTACATTTCATTCATGGAGGATCGCAGTCCTAAAATAAATAAATTAACAGTGATATTTATACCATCCCAAATTTTAGTAATCAAGATTCCTTTGTACCTTGTGGCATTAAAAAGGAATAAATGGTGAATATTGGCATATTTGAAATAGCCAAACAGTGCAATTGGTGGCTGTAACATCCCAAATTTCAGTCACCAAAATTCCTTTGCACCTTGTGGCATTAGAAAGGAATAAATGGTGAATATTGTCGCACTTGAAATGGCCAAACATTGCAATTAGTGGCCACATGAATTTTGGGCCAGTATAAGACATGAAATACAATTTTTGTCTTCATGAAAGCCTATTGTTGAAGCCCAAAATAATGAATGGAAGAACACAAGTCTTGGGCCCAATTAATTCTTATTTTTGGCAAGAAGAGAGGAAAAAAAGAAAGCCTAATTTAATTACAAAAGAATGTATGGGCAAAATTGTCATCTGGCTAATAAAAATTAAGAGCCAATATATTTTCCCTTTTTTCTTGTAGGGGACGTTCAAAAGGACATGCAATAAGGGGAATAATATTTACTTAGTTTCAAATAAGTCTAATAAGGTGAAATTGTAGCCAAGTAAAAAATTGAGTTGAAAAGTCAACAATTGTAGGCAAAACATTTACAATTAAAAGGAATAATGAGGAGGTGAAATTGTGATAATTCCAGAGGCATTTTAACTCTTCGAAGGCCCATTATTTCAGTCAAGTTGAAGAGAACAAGAGGGAAATAAGATACTTAGTCCAAATTAAATAAGAAGAAGCATTATTGGCCAAGTAAAATAAGTGAAAAAGTCAGAAAGTAACTACATGCTTAATGGCAATTAAATAATATTTGCTAAGGAGGTGGATGATGATATTTGTTTAGCTCTTCATCCTTCCTCCAAGAGCCATTTTTGTCCAAGCAAACAAGAAAGAAGAGAGAGAGTTTGGAGAAAACACAAGAACAACAATAGAGCACATGAATTCAAGAAGCAAATCAAGGTAGGTTTCAAGTGATTTGCACTTATTTTTGCTTCCTAAATCACGAATAACTCTCTCTAATCTTCATATCATTCTTTAAATCATGTAAAGCAAGAAGGAAATCAAAGGGAACAAGAGAGAGAGAGAGGGTGGCAAAAATTAAAGGAGGAAGAGGAACCAAAGATAAATCATCAAACCTTGATTTTCAAAGTTTGGTCAAAATACCGGAAACTTTTGGCTACCATGTGAATTGAAGAAAGAAAGGGCCAAATGTAATTTGTATGAACTCCAAGGGTTAAGTTGAGCACTTGGGGCTAGTGTAGACATACTAGAGGTTCATTGGTCACGGTTCTAATTATGTCATTATTTATTTAGCGCCATAAAGTGACAAAGAAAAATCAACTTCAATGGTTGGAAACAAAGGAACAAGAGAAAGACTCAAGACAAGAGGTAGTGAACTTACTTAATTTGCATGTATTTGATGAATTTGCTATGTATTGATTTGCAATATTGCATTACTTGATTATATGAAGCATGTATGAATGAATAAAGCTCTATTTCTATTTATATTATGGCCATAGATATGTTGCATGAAACATTGAGCATGCAAAAATGTCATTATGTGAACATGAGCCTATATAAGGCAAGCATATCATACACTAACATTCATCTTGCATGCATTGCTAGCATTGTTTGCTACTGAGATTCCCCCGAATTGCACCCTCCCTAACCAACCATTCAGACAGGTGAAAATAGGAGGTGTGCTTAAGATAGAGAAGAAAATTGTATGAGACGAATGCAGTGGTGGAATTAAAATGGGAAGATATCTGCTTACTATTATATCGAGTTTAAAAATCCTAGTAGCCCTGTGTGGCTACATTATTTGAAATTATTATGTCCAATCCTTGTATGGAATTTCTATATTCATGTACATATTATCAGTATATATATGCTATCTTGTGTGCCAATCAAACTGTGCACAAGCACTCTGTAAAAGGTGGAAAAGAGATAGGGGTCTTACTTTTTGGTATCAGACCCGAGCGGTTCTAGTAGCCCAAGCAGTTCTAGCAACAGGATGATATACTGATTTGGTCTTGATTATATGTAAAAGAAAATATGCATAGAATGGGGCACTAGAGAAGTGAATTACCCCTCTGTTGTGAATCAAACCTTGAGAAACAACAAATACTCGAGGGCAGCAAGTAGTGCAATACCAAATTGAGGATGGTGTAAGGATATTGTGAAACTTGAGAAAGTGGGTACAACCTGTTAGATCTCATGTTTTGATGATAACAAAAGAATGGTTTGAAAAGGAAAAAATTAATAAACAAGTTTGAACAAAGTAATAACAGGAACAAGCATCACTTGAAGTAAGCATTGGAGTAATGAAGAAAGACCAAGAGAAAATACTGAGGAACTTGATCAGAAGCAAATTTTCTAAGGCATTACTCGAGGAGCTACTCGAGTAATGAGACAAAACTTGAAGTAACCTGTCAACATTACTCGAGTAAGTACTCGAGTAATAGTGTAAGTATTTTCAAGGTGCTCTCGGCCTGCCAATGTTACTCGAGGAGCTACTCGAGTAACCGAGTAAAAACTTGGAATTGCTCTCGGCCTGCCAATGTTACTCGAGGCGCTACTCGAGTAACCATGTGAAAAACTTCCAGTTGCCTTCAAGTTTCCAATGATACTCGAGGAGCGACTCGAGTAACTCTGTTTCTGAAATATGGAGCTCTCGGCACTTTGTACTACTGCCAATGTTACTCGAGGAGCTACTCGAGTAACGACCTGAGGTAAGTGAAAACTTGAAGGTGATACCCGATTAACTTGATTTCTTTTTATCTCATTTTCTTCGAGTCCTTACTCTAGTATGCAAGTATCTAATGTTGTATTTTAAGTGGATTCCTCGAGTAAATACCAGAGTATGCAGAAATATTCTCAAGGTAAACCTCAAGTCATTACCAGGGTAAGTCATGCACAAAAATCTCTGTTACTCGAGGTGGTACCCGAGTAACCTATGCAAAAATGAGTGCATTACTCGAGTCAATACCTGATTAATGAGGTAAGTGCTCTCGGCCTTGAAATCCTGCCAACATTACTGGAGTAGAGCATCGAGTAATCAAAAACAATCTGAAGGATTACTCGAGGTGTTACCCCAGTAACCTATAAAGTTGTAAATGCATTACTGGAGTTGGTACCCGAGTAAATAACTAATCCAAAAGGTTTGAAATTTATTTTACTCCATGTACTACCCGAGTAATCTTATACTTGTTCATTAACTTGCAGTTAATCAAAGATTTCCCGATGATACTCGAGTAGGTACTCGAGTAAACTTCAAGGGATACTCGAGTAGCTACTCGAGTAAGCATACCCAGAAATTTAGAAATCATTCAAACGTTCATTGATTTGTTTCCTATATGATTAATCTTTCATTGTATTAGTATTCTTAGTCTATTTACAGATAAACAATGAAGAAATCACTTCAAGAGATGGAAGTCAAATGAAACGTTCAAATGCCAACCACCGCCAACGGATATTTTTCAAAAACTTGAAAAGTCAATAGTGGCTGCGCACTCTTCAATAGACGAAAGAGAATGTTCCAACGGTCATCACCAACATATCTATATATATGGGAACATCCAAACAGAGAAAACACAACAAGATCACACACAAACGAATCATCAAGTTCATTGCTCTGTTTTTACGTTGAAATTGATTTTCTATGCTTCAGTGATCATTAATCACTCTGTAAGAGAGATATTTCATTCAAACTCAATATTTGTTATTGAGATAACTTGAGGTTGTGGAACCTTGAGTTGGGATTGAATTACAACCTGTAAGGGGGAGCGAGTGTCCAGGTGTAGGAACTTGCTTGTACTGAGGTGCCAAGAACCCACTGAATCTTGGAAGTTATAGTGAAACTCTCAGAGAAGCTCTGAGGACTGGACGTAGGTCAAAGTGGTTGTGACCGAACCAGTATAACTCTCGGTGTACACTTCGGTGATATTTCTCCTTACTCTTTACTGTTTTAATTTCACTGTCAAGTTTTATATTTCCGAAAAAGATTTAGTATCACCCAATTCACCCCCCTCTTGGGTGAAACGCTTGCTCTAACATTTGGTATCAGAGCATAGGTATTCTTGTCAAGGTTTAACAGCCTAAGAAGGATCCAATGGCAAGCATGGGTGAAGGAATTCTTCCCGACGGAGCATCCATCACTAGACCCCCTGGTTTCAATGGAGAACACTTTTCTTTCTGGAAAGCTAAGTTCAGAGTGTTCGTGATGGCTACTGAATATGGGCTATGGGATGTAATTGAGAGTGGAAATTATCAACCTACAAAGATTGAAGATTCTCAGAAAATTCTAAAGACGCCAGCGGAATACGATGAGTATGACAAGAAACTTATCACCCTCAATAGCAAAGCAATTCTGATGTTACAAAGCGCTTTGAGTCAAAGTGAATATTTCAGAATTTGCACACTTCCAACAGCAAAACTAATATGGGAAGCTCTGGAAATAGCTCATGAAGGAACTTCGGGAATAAAGGAGAATCGAATTAACACTTTGGTCACCGAATTTGATCTACTTCGAATGAAATCAGGTGAGTCAATTTCTGAATTCAAACTTAGATATACTCACCTTGTTAATCAACTTGCAGCTCTTGGGAAAGTCTATGATCAGCACACCCAAGTACGAAAATTTTTGAATATTCTTTCTAAAGAGTGGGAAGCAAAAGTTACTGCAATAGAAGAAGCAAAAGGAGAATCAATGAGATCAGTTGCTTCTCTATTTGGAAGCCTTTCTAAATATGAAAGCAAATTAAAGTTCAAACGGGAACTAGATGACATCGGTGACAAGAGAAAGAAAGGTCTAGCACTAAAAGCGAAAGAAGAGAATCAAGATGAAGATGAGCAGTTTGATGATGATGAAATGGGCTTAATCATAAAGCGATTCAAAAAGTTCTACAAGAAAGGTCAAGGCTTTAAACACTTTCAAAAAGGAGGAACTAGCAGCAAAGACCATATTATTTGCTACGAATGTGGAAAACCAGGACATATCAAATCAGAATGTTCAGAACTGAATCAAAAGAGCAAAGATAAGAGAAAAGGTAAATTCTTTAACAAAAAGAAGGCCTTTGTATCTGCTATATGGGGAGATAGCTCCTCTGACGAAGAAAGTGATGAAGAAGAAGTAGCCAATATATGTCTTGTTGCTCAAGAAGAGACAGAAGAAGAGGTAAATGATTCTGAACCTACCTATGATGAATTACTCTCTGAATATAATGCTTTACATTCTGAATTCATCAAAGTAGTTAAAGAATTAATTGTTTTCAAAAAGAAAAACAAAGTTCTTGAAATTAAACTTAAAGAAAGTTCAAAAAAGAATTGTGAAAATTGTTCTTCGTTGAAAAAGAAAAACACTGATCTTACAAAAACTCTTGAAAAATTTACTAAAGGAAGTGAGATGCTAAGTGTGATTTTAAAAGAACAACGAATTATAAATGACCGATCTGGTATTGGATATGATCCAAAAACAGATAGAAGGAAAGGTAAAAAGAAAGAAGGAGGTAAGTCATATTTAAATTATTTCCAGCATTCTGTGCATATATCAAATCCTTTTGTATTTTGTAATTACTGTAATAGAAAAGGTCATTATACCTCTTCATGCATTCATAAGAAGAAAAGAACAATAGGAACCTACAAATGGGTACCTAAAGGCACATATGTTCAGAAAATCATTTATACTAACCCAAAAGGACCCAAAAAGAAGTGGGTACCTAAGACTTAGTCATTTGATTGCAGGTATGTCTCAAAGCATCCAAAAATAGCAAGTGGTACATAGATAGTGGATGCTCTAGACACATGACCGGAGATTTCGAAAGTTTTACCACATTGCAGCCTAAGGAAGGTGGAAAGGTAAAATTTGGAGGAAATCAATCCGGAAAGATAGCAGGAATTGGTGAAATCAAAAATGACAAAGGAATACAAGTCAAGGATGTATATTACGTTGAAGGCCTGTGTCATAATTTGCTGAGCGTTAGTCAAAGTGCAGATAAAGACAACTGGATAATATTTGATTCAGAGGAATGTCTGATTGTCAACAAGAAAGACTTACTACTTGATAAGAAGAATGTCAAGGTTAAGCTCAGAGCTAAAAGGGAAGGTAATTGTTATACTCTAGATATTAGTAGAAATGAATCTGAAAATTGTTTCTGAGTAATGCCGATGAAAGTTGGTTATGGCATAAGAGATTGGCTCATGTCAATATGCATCAACTAGGCAAACTACTCAAAAAGGATTTAGTGCTTGGATTACCCAAAGTAAATTTCAAAAATGACTTGATTTGTGATGCATGCCAAAAGGGTAAACAAACTAAATCATCTTTCAAATTGAAAAATGAGATTTCAACAAATAGACCATTACAATTATTACATATGGATTTAGTTGGCCCAGCAAGAGTAAAGAGTCTTGGTGGCAACCTATATACATTGGTCATTGTTGATGACTTCTCCAGATTTACATGGGTTATTTTTCTATCATCAAAGGATGAAATATTTGAAGAATTTATTGTTTTTGCCAAGAAAGTGCAAAATGAGAAAGGTATGTCCATTGCAGGTATTAGGACTGATCATGGTGGAGAATTTGAGAATCAAGCCTTTGAAGAATATTGTGATACTAATGGCATTGATCACAATTTCTCTACTCCAAGGACGCCCCAACAAAATGGAGTTGTGGAACGCAAGAATAGAGTACTTACTGAAATGGCTAGAACAATGTTAAATGAAAAGAACATGTCTCAAGTTTTCTGGGCTGATGCTATGAGTACAGCATGCTATATTTCAAATAGAGCCTATATCAGAACGAAACTTGGAAAGACACCATACGAACTGTACAAAGGAAGGAAGCCTAACATTGCTCATCTACACATCTTCGGTTGTAAGTGTTTTATTCATAATAATGGTAAAGATAACTTAGGAAAATTTGATTCTAAAACTGATGAAGGAATTTTCCTAGGATATTCTAACCGAAGTAAAGCATATAGAATTTTTAATAAAAGAACTTGTGTTATTGAAGAATCAATTCATGTTGTATTTGATGAATTTGAATCCTCTGACAAAACCATTGATGAAGAACAGGAAGTTGTTTTAAATCAAGAGAATGGTCAACCTATTTCTAAGTCTCTTATTCCATAAGTTGATGAAACTAAGGAAGAAGAACAATCCCTAGGTCAACCTAGAGCTTGGAAATACAATAGAAGTCATCCCTTAGATCAAGTCATAGGAGATGTAAATGAAGGGATCAAAACTAGAAATAGAACTTTTAATGAAGTAAGTTTCTCTGCATTCATTTCCGAGATTGAACCTTCTAACATTGATGAAGCCTTATCAGACAATGATTGGGTTATAGCAATGCAAGAAGAACTAAATCAATTTGAGAGAAATCAAGTTTGGGATTTGGTACCCCGACCCAAGGATCATCCGATCATTGGTACTAAATGGGTATTCAAAAACAAACTCGATGAATCTGCAATTATTGTCAGAAACAAGGCAAGATTGGTGGCCAAAGGCTATAATCACGAAGAAGGGATTGATTATGAGGAAACGTATGCTCCAGTAGATAGATTGGAAGCTATACGTGTACTCTTAGCCTTTGCATGCATCAAAGGATTCAAACTCTATCAAATGGATGTAAAGAGTGAATTTCTAAATGGTTACATCATGGAAGAAGTGTATGTAGAACAACCTCCAGGTTTTGAGGATGTTACTAAACCTGACCATGTTTTCAAACTCAAAAAAGGCTTTATATGGTTTAAAACAAGCTCCTAGAGCCTGGTATGAAAGGCTCAGCAAGTTTCTTATCGATCAAGGTGTACGAGGAAAAGTTGATACAACACTCTTTATAAAACGAAAACACAATGATATTTTAATTGTTCAAATATATGTTGATGACATTGTTTTCGGTGCTACTAATGAATCTCTGTGTAAAGAATTTTCTGAGATAATGCAGGGAGAGTTTGAGATGTCAATGATGGGGGAATTGAATTTCTTTCTTGGTTTGCAAATCAAACAAAGAAAGAATGGAATCTTCATACCTCAAATAAAGTATTTGAAAGAGCTATTGAAGAAGTATGGAATGGATGAAGCAAATGGCACGGACACACCTATGAGTTCAACTACGTTACTTGATGCTGATGTCAAAGGAAAAGACTACAACATCACAAAATATAGAGGAATGATTGGATCATTACTCTATCTCACGACAAGTAGACCAGACATCTAATTTAGTGTTGGCATATGTGCAAGATATCAATCGGCACCAAAGGAATCACATGCTGAAACCGTTAAACGAATCTTTAGATACCTTGCTGACACACCCGAATTGGGTTTGTGGTATACCAAAGGAAGAAGTGAATATCTTGTTGCATATTCAGATTCAGATCATGGAGGATACAAAACAGACAGAAAGAGCACCAGTGGATAAGGACAATTTCTTGGAGGATCTCTTGTATCATGGTTCAGCAAGAAACAAAATACAGTGTCTCTTTCGTCAACGGAAGCCGAATATGTTGCAGTCTCAAGTTGTTATGCTCAAGTGATATGGTTAAAACAACAATTACAAGATCTTGGTATTTATCTCAAAGAAATACCAATCTATTGTGACAATACTAGTACGATTAGCTTGGCAAAGAATCCAGTCCAACACTCTAGAACCAAGCATATCGATGTCAGACATCACTTCATCAGAGATCATGTCCAAAAGAAGGATGTAAAAGTAATATTCATCCCTACTCATCTTCAATTAGCTGATATCTTTACAAAACCCCTTGCAAAAGATCAATTTCTTTACATTAGGAGAGAATTGGGAATGGTAAATCCCAATAAGTTATAAGAAATTTCAGCATTTCATAATATTAGATGAAGTCACTTGATAATGTTTTGATGATTACTAACTTAAGCATCGGAGTATATAGAAACTTGTTTTGCAGGAAGAAAGAAACTCTGTTTTTCGAAACAAAAACAGAGATTATCAGAGGACACATTTACTAGAGTACCAACTTGAAGTTGTCACTAACAGAGAAGCATTACCCGAGGAACAACTTGAAGTAAAGAAACACTTTACTCGAGTATGTACTCGAGTAATGGACCAAAAAACTGGAAATAACGGATCAAGTTACTTGGATTTTTGAATCTAACGGTTCAGTTTCAATAAAATGAAGAGTCAGAAGTTGAAAAGCAGCTTACTCGAGGCAAGCCTCGAGTAAACTTGAAACTTACTCAAGGAAGGCCTCGAGTAATGTCGGAGTTCAGATTCTCAAATTGATGAAAAATGACTCAAATCTGATCAAAATGGGTTATAAATGATCGAGGGAACATCTATGGATAATTACTATATTATTCATACCAGGTACGCAATTTAAATGAATTATTTTAGAATTTTTCTGTATGAACACCCGAGGAAGGCCTCGAGTACACTTGAAGGTTACTCGAGTAAGGCCTCGAGTAAAGTCGGGTTCTAGGTCTTTATCTGTCGCAAACTCGGTCATTTCCAAAAAATCTCCTCGAGTAAATCACTATTCTCTCTCACAGAAACTTTTCACAAGTGATTCCTTGCTTCATTTCCGTCAAAACCCAACCATTTTCATTCCTAGAAACTTCCTATTTTGCTCAAAATCCCTGTGCCCTAATTCGCGTCAGTTTCTTTTTTTTCTGAAAAATCTCAGTTTTTCAATCTTTCAGAAAGATGAGAACTAAGAACCTTACTCCCATAGATTCCTCTGGATCCCAACAACACACTGATCCTCTTTCTTCTACTCCCAGAAAGAGAAGAAAATTAACTCCAAGACCAAAAGCTAAAATTCCTCTTCAACCTCAATCTCAACCGAAACCCAAAGGAGTGGTGATCAAAGAGCCTATTGTGACAAGGGCTCAATCTAAAAAGAATACCTCAACCGGAAGAGGGAAGAGTGCCAAATCTCCCTCACCTCCTCCCTCTGATTCCTCTACCCCTTCTTTCACTCCAAAGCCCTCCAAAAAGCCTAAATATGACAGAAATGTGGCTAAGGCTATGGCTGGGATCATTGATCAAATGGAGAAGGGTCAATCATCCAAGAAGTCCAAGGTGCCTGAAGAAGAGATCACCAACCCTCCAAAAGGGTTCAACATCAACAAATTGGTGGAGTCTCCCAAGTATCTATCTCAATTCTCCAGAAGGAAAGTGTGCAAGACACACTATGTGGATCTCAGGCTACTTCAGGAGGTATTGAAGCACGACCTTAGTCCATATCTAGATCCTTTTATGCCTTGGTTATCCATTAGATTGCCTTTTTGCACAAAGGTAATCACTCATTTTTATTGTAACTTAGAGATCATAGATGAGCCTAATCGAACCTCAGTTGAGGAAGAGATGACCACCACTATGAGAGGTCAAAAGATACTTATATCTCCCTCTAGGATTAATTTGTGTTTGGGAATTGAGAACCCTCCAGATGATATCTACTCCCAGCTTGAGCCAAATCAAATTTTTACTATTCTTAAACCCGGAGAGTTAGTTGGCCCACTAAATTTTAAACCGAGTGATATGTGTGATCATCACAGGGTCCTATGGTACATCTACTCTAGGTCCCTAGTGAACAAAGCCAACAACTATACCCACTTCTCCGATAGAGATTTTAGATGGTTTGCTTCACTTCTCCTGAAGGAGCAGAAGGATCTGGGAGAGTATATTTTCTCGGAGATGAAGAGATATAAGGTGGATAGGAAGGCTACTACACCAATGCCATATCCACAGATTGTGTCACTGATCTTGAAAGAAAACAAGATATGGTACTTGGATAGTAAGGAGCCAGTTGAGAGGATGACCCCAGTAGGGAGAAACCAAATTGGAAAGTTGAATATTGACATCCCTCTCAAAGGCCCTCTGGAGTCTGGGTCCAAGAAGAAGAGGAAGACCGCTGAGATAGAGACCAGCAAGTTGGATGACACTCAGTCATCGGCTCTAGCTGCCACCACATCATCACCATCCTTCCTCAATGCCACTCTCCAGCACTTCATGGAGAACATGCTCAGAGGTTTTCATGTGGACATCGCCAACAAAAATGTAGAACTGATAACCCACATGAATACCAAGATGGGAGAATTAGTTGAGAGAATGGACAAGAGACATGAGGAGTTGCTAGCAGAGCAACGTGCCCAGGGAGAGACCTTGAGATTGATTCTGGCACGACTGGACTCTTTGGGTCCAGGAACTTCAGCCGGTCCCTCCTCTTCTGCACCACCACCACCACCTCCAGTGAACCCTCCTTTAGACACTCCTATTCCTGAGGCTGAACCATCTACCCCTCTAGTCTCTGATCCACTTGAGCCCCAAGGCAAAGAAATTCTATTCACAGTGGACGATCCTGAAACTCATAAGACCACACATATCATCATTGATGATTCACCTCCCAAACCTCAGTCAGAAACAGCTCCTAAACCTATTCCCTATCCTACCCAAACAGAGGAAATATCTCCCTCTTCCTCCCCTGAGCATCATACTCCTGAGGTTGAGACTACTCCTGAGATTCAGATCACTCAAGAAGGAGAAACCTCCACTATGGTTGTCTTCCAACCTTCTCCTCCCGGAGATGACATCCATATCCCACCAGTTCATTTGCCTGACCCAGTGCCCTGTAGTTCATTTGACTCTTTGGATTCAGATGATTCTATGGTCTTTCCAGTGACACCCATTTCCATGGTCAAGCCTCCTAGCCCTCCACTTGATTGATGAAGCCAAAAAGGGGGAGAAGATCTTGAGAGTGATTTTGTGGATGTGTCCTAGTTTACTTTGGGTATTTGGTTGTACATGGGTTTTTAGGGAGCATTTTGAATTTGTTTGAACTTTATTTTGTAATTTGAAAATTTTAAAGCTTAATATAAGTGTGTTCATGTTATGCATTTTAAGTTTATTTAAGTTTTGAATTGTGATACATGTTTGGACTAATGAAGTTGTTGTGTATGCAAGGTGCATGCTATAAATTCAAACTTAATAAGCCATATGTAATTAAGAATCCAATTTGAGAAACATGTTCAAAATCACCAAGTTTTGTCATCATCAAAAAGGGGGAGAATGTTAGATCTCATGTTTTGATGATAACAAAAGAATGGTTTGAAAAGGAAATAATTAATAAACAAGTTTGAACAAAGTAATAACAGGAACAAGCATCACTTGAAGTAAGCATTGGAGTAATGAAGAAAGACCAAGAGAAAATACTGAGGAACTTGATCAGAAGCAAATTTTCTAAGGCATTACTCGAGGAGCTACTCGAGTAATGAGACAAAACTTGAAGTAACCAGAGACAACTTCCAGTAACCTGCCAACGTTACTCGAGTAAGTACTCGAGTAATAGTGTAAGTATTTTCAAGGTGCTCTCGGCCTGCCAATGTTACTCGAGGAGCTACTCGAGTAACCGAGTAAAAACTTGGAGTTGCTCTCGGCCTGCCAATGTTACTCGAGGCGCTACTCGAGTAACCATGTGAAAAACTTCCAGTTGCCTTCAAGTTTCCAATGATACTCGAGGAGCGACTCGAGTAACTCTGTTTCTGAAATATGGAGCTCTCGGCACTTTGTACTACTGCCAATGTTACTCGAGGAGCTACTCGAGTAATGACCTGAGGTAAGTGAAAACTTGAAGGTGATACCCGATTAACTTGATTTCTTTTTATCTCATTTTCTTCGAGTCCTTACTCTAGTATGCAAGTATCTAATGTTGTATTTTAAGTGGATTCCTCGAGTAAATGCCCGAGTATGTAGGAATATTCTCAAGGTAAACCTCAAGTCATTACCAGGGTAAGTCATGCACAAAAATCTCTGTTACTCGAGGTGGTACCCGAGTAACCTATGCAAAAATGAGTGCATTACTCGAGTCAGTACCCGAGTAATGAGGTAAGTGCTCTCGGCCTTGAAATCCTGCCAACATTACTGGAGTAGAGCATCGAGTAATCAAAAATAATCTGAAGGATTACTCGAGGTGTTACCCCAGTAACCTATAAAGTTGTAAATGCATTACTGGAGTAGGTACCCGAGTAAATAACTAATCCAAAAGGTTTGAAATTTAGTTTACTCCATGCACTACCCGAGTAATCTTATACTTGTTCATTAACTTGCAGTTAATCAAAGATTTCCCGATGATACTCGAGTAGGTACTCGAGTAAACTTCAAGGGATACTCGAGTAGCTACTCGAGTAAGCATACCCAGAAATTTAGAAATCATTCAAACGTTCATTGATTTGTTTCCTATATGATTAATCTTTCATTGTATTAGTATTCTTAGTCTATTTACAGATAAACAATGAAGAAATCACTTCAAGAGATGGAAGTCAAATGAAACGTTCAAATGCCAACCACCGCCAACGGATATTTTTCAAAAACTTGAAAGTCAATAGTGGCTGCGCACTCTTCAATGGACGAAAGAAAATGTTCCAACGGTCATCACCAACATATCTATATATATGGGAACATCCAAACAGAGAAAACACAACAAGATCACACACAAACGAATCATCAAGTTCATTGCTTTGTTTTTACGTTGAAATTGATTTTCTATGCTTCAGTGATCATTAATCACTCTGTAAGAGAGATATTTCATTCAAACTCAATATTTGTTATTGAGATAACTTGAGGTTGTGGAACCTTGAGTTGGGATTGAATTACAACCTGTAAGGGGGAGCGAGTGTCCAGGTGTAGGAACTTGCTTGTACTGAGGTGCCAAGAACCCACTGAATCTTGGAAGTTATAGTGAAACTCTCAGAGAAGCTCTGAGGACTGGACGTAGGTCAAAGTGGTTGTGACCGAACCAGTATAACTCTCGGTGTACACTTCGGTGATATTTCTCCTTATCTTTACTATTTTAATTTCACTATCAAGTTTTATATTTCCGAAAAAGATTTAGTATCACCCAATTCACCCCCCTCTTGGGTGAAACGCTTGCTCTAACACAACCAAGGCTAGTGTACATACTGCACACAATATTAAGTCAGCCAAAGGCAGCTGGCATGATTTTTGAGATTAAGGCTATCACGGGGTACCGGTGATCTGATGTAGATAGAGCCAGCATCTACGTTTTGGCACGGGTACACAAAAGTTAAGCGTGGTCAACCCAGGGAAATCTAAGGATGGGTGACCCCCTGGGAAGTTGTTGCACATGTTATGTCATGATAGAAAAAAGGGCAAGCACTTGTTGTGCAATAGTTTAGAGGCTACATGTTGTTGCATCTTTTCTCTGACAATTATAAACATCTGTGATATGTAATTTTATGTGTATTTGTGTACCCAACACTTTATGAAATGACAGATATGCCGTTGTGAATAAATGACATTTACCTCTTCCTTATTTCTAAATAGCGAAACATAAAGAAGGTAAGGCTAAGAGGTACAGATGCTGGGCAGGGTCAAGCAGTTAGACATGACCCAATACAGCCAATTATTGGCATGTCAACGGAACATCAAATAATGATCAAGGATCAAGGATCATAGTAATGAGCTACAAGAGGTGTAGCTAAAGCATAACACAAGCCAAGGGAAGATTATAAATCCATTATCATCCAGGAAAGGCCACTGTAGTAACTCTTTCTTTCATACATTATGTTAATTGTATATGCTTTTTGTATGCCATCTTCTATAATATTATAATACATAGTGCATATGGTTACACCGATATAAGTACCTACGGGTACACTGATATATCGTGCCTATAGGTACACTGATATATAGTACCATTAGGGTATACCGATATGCCCAGTCAGAGTACTAAGTATGGAATAAGTAGAGGTTGCAACAATGGTTGGTTGCAATAAGTAGGGGTTCTTATTTTAGTTGTAGTGAGTTTAATGATCTCAATTACAGCTTACTCAAATTATGCGTATTCGATCTTGCGTATTCATAAAATATTCATGTCGTGCTAATAATTTACATACGGGAGAATAATACACATTCTTTCATCTTCGATTCTTTGTTTTCTTTCCTTCTTGTTTATCTTCAGTATTCTTTTCTTTCATATTCTCATACCTATATGGTTGGTAGGGGGTAAGATTCAAGGGAATCTCAGTAGCAAACGTTATAGACAATGCATGTAAGATGGATGTTAGTGCATGACATGCTTGCCTTACATAGGCTAATGTTCACATAATGATATTCTGCATGCTCAATGTTTTGTGCAATATACTTATGGCCATAGTAAAAATAGAATTAGAACTTCATTCATTCATACATGCTTCACATAATTAAGTAAAGCAATACAGCAAATCAATACATAACATAAACATCACATATATACAAGTAAGTTTACTACCTTTTATCTTCGAGTTCCATTTTGTACCTTTTCTTCCAACCATTAAAGTTGTTTGGAAATTCTTCCATTTTTCTTCCTTCTCATCTCATGGCCCTACATACATAACCATATATTAGAGCCATGATAAATGAATGTCCAATATGGCTACACAGACCTTTAGGACAAGTCTCTTGTATTTAGGCCTATACATGTCCCAATTTTAATAACTCAAAACACATTTGTTGGTTAACATTAAAGTTAATACATTAGGGCCAATGGGTATTTCATTGGCCCATACTAACTCCAAGTGCTTAACTTAACCCTTGGATGTTAATATTGTTACCAAATGCCATTACTTTTTCATTTTTGCACTATTTCAGAAAGTAGGCAGATTTTTCCCTTAACTTTGAAAAATCATAACTTTGTTTTGTCTAGAAAACTCCAATTAGGGTGGTTCAAAGCCTTATATAGTCTTTATTACATATATGTTATGGGAAAAATATTTTCTCTAGCCATTTCCACACACAAAAACATAGAATCACCAATAAACTTGTACTGTCATAGATTTTCGCCAGTTTTACATATCCAACTTCAAAATTCATATTCGCTAATATATTAATCCAAAAAGTCAAATAACCTATCAAATTAAAGCTTATGATATCTACTTTAAATCTAGAAAGTTTCATAGGCATTGGATTTCATTTTCTTAGTAAAAAATGTGTCACAATCACACTGCCTCATAGAACTCAAATCTCGCAGCACTTAAACTATTCTTATATTATCATCAAACACCATATATCATCATATATTCATGATTACAACAACATTAGACCTCAAAAACACAACTCGGATGAAACCTATGGTAGACCAAAGGTCTAAGAAAACTCATTAAAACTCCAACCAATCGGCTCAAAATGAAGCTTATGCTTACCTCTTCGCATTTCTACAATCGGTTCGGTATTTTGGCACAATCTAGCTACCTAGATGACACCAAACACCTCTAATCAAGAATATGAACTATAGAAATGTTGCTCTTACTAAAAGGAACGACATTATAGAAGATTCCTTGAGCTGAAAATGCCGAATCGAAGGTGAAATTGGCCTCAGAACTTTGAGAAAATTACTATTTACATGCCTTCTTTCTTCTTTTTATTTTTCCCTATTTTTCTCCATGTTTTGCTCTCTTTTTTTGGCTGACAACTTAAAGAAGAATGGAGGGTTGGGATTCAATCTTGCATTACAAAAGTTGTGTTATGATTGTTTACTTCATTAAAGCTACTTTATTGGCGCTTAATCGAGTTTTACTCATGACTTACTCGGGTTTTCTTCAACTATACCAAGGCCCACCAAATAATGCTAGGTTAAAGTATATGTGTGTGGCCCTATATGGTGCCACACACCTGTGTCTATTCCCAAAAACGTGGGGTACACATGTCTACCCTAAAAATGCCATGTGCACACCTATACTGGCGTATTTCACTTGATCAATCAGTCACATACCTCATGAAATTCTGAGTGGTGTCTTTCTACTAACCCAATGGCACCATATATGTCTCTTGTGTACATTTGCACTAATACTTTGGTTCTATGCCTACACATATTAGGCCCTCTTCCCGATAGCATGAGATCACATAGTCCCCAAGAGTCTTTCTGTCTCTCGATATTCTTGGGATTCTTCCCAAACTGGACTTAGTCATCTGCCTGATACATGCTTATCCTCAAGTCTCTAGGCCTAAAATCTGGGATATTACAATTCTTGCCCCATTCAATAAATTTTGTCCTCAAAATTTGCTATTGGTCCAATTCTTAATAATACTTCAAAAGGACCACTATTGTGAGTGTTTCATTTTTTTTCTATATTCTATTGACACCTAAAATTTTAGAGGTCTATCGATACTTCAAATTCTAGAGATCATCTCCAATTCTAGAGTACACTACAAATTTTCATTACCTCAAATTCCATAGGACATCCCAAATTCTAGAGGATACCTCAAATTCTGGAGATACCTCAAGTTTTGGAGGTTTTCTTATTCTATTCTATTTTATTCTAATAGACCTTGCCCCTCTATCCTGAGACTGAGCTTTTTCAATTCAAGTTATCAAACTTCTTTTCTCCTATCTAGCACTATAGCTAGCAAGTACTACCTAACTTTTTCAAGTTCAGATGTCTAAGCCCTTCTAGTTTCTGTTCCCATTTCATCATCACCATCAACCGCACCACTTCTTAATTAAAAGCATTAGCAACGATAGTCATGTCACTGATTTCTCATTTATTTATGTTGTCTCATATTTCTGATTTTCAAATATTAAAAATTGTTGTGGTCGCAGTACATTTTTGCAACCACACCATACAAAATATTTTTGTGTCATCATAACTATTAATTGCACAACTTCTCAATTCAAAGTATCGACGATGATAGTCATATAATTGCTTTTCATTCATCTACACTGTCTCATATTTCTAATTTTCAAATATTTGAAATTCTTGTGGTCCCAGTACATTTTTACAATCACACCATACAAAATAGTGGTGTTATATTTTCAAAGTAAATAATCACTGCCAACTCAATCCAAAAGTAAGGTAATTCATTTAGTGAAGTTTCAACTGTTGAGAGGCATCTGCCACTATTTTGTCCTACTTCACCAAGATTTTTCTTTCTCAATCTATTGCAGACTATACTGGTCACTTCACTGTAAACCATACGGGTCGTAATTCTCAGCAGACCACACAGATTGCCTTATTCATTCTTTGTAGGCCACATACAGGTCACATTCTTTACAGACCACACAAGGGTTCATTCTAGGATTGGGAATATTCAACACTGGTGTGAGTTTTAACCTCTCCTATGGATCTATTAAATCCTCTCATAGACATCACCCCACTTAAGAAATTCTTTCAACAATTCTTTCATTCAATTCTGTATTTCAAATTTGCTTTATCAATGACAAAAGCGATTCCAAGAAAAATTCTAAATTCATCTGGCAAGACCCAGTAAACTAAGTAATTCTGTAACAGTTTTTCGCCTCTTCCAGTTTTGTACTACTTCTATTGTTCTGGGTTCCTCTGAGGATCCCTTCTTTTTTAACAATAAAGTTAAAAAATGACTGCTACAAATTGGAAAAAAATTCAGTTCAAAAATTCAATTCTTGAAACATTCTGTTCACAATTTAGTTCATACAATTCATAAAAATAGCAGGTGTATTGGTCAGTTCAAAATTCAATTTTCACAAATACACAGGAACCAAAAAACTGTTCTAGAAATTTATCATTCTGAATACATTCAAGGCTCCAACCCTTACTACTCAAGTCATTCATACCCTTATGTAATGTTCACGAAGAACATAAAACAAACCATACATTCTCAAGCATCCACATTTATTCACAAGACCTAACCGGTCAAGTTTAGCATTCATAGAACATACTGGTCCCTACTCCTAGTGCTGGGTATTCATAATTCATGATATACAAATAAGCACCAATATCAGATATGCAGATAGCATAAAGTGTTCAATTCCAATATGCATACTGTTAGAAATTGTGCCCTGAGGGCCAATCATTGTACTTTGAACATAATTATTTTAATGAAATTTCGCTATTATGTTATCATATTATTTGCATGTTAACTGTGATAATTGTATCCTTGGATAATTCATGAAGATTGTTCTAAAATGTCCCTGGTCGATCATCTACACGGGAGTAGAGATGAAACAAGACCAGTATGACTTTGATAAGATATGGAGATACGAATCAAAGTCTTAGGCACTTGTAAGAGTACAAGGTGCTGGACCGATCCACTATGAGAAAGCTCATAGATCAAGTCATAAGTTTTTCTCATGTATAACCACGTCATATTGCCCTTGGACCTGAGGTCTTCATGGATTCCTACATGAGAGTTGCTAAGCTTTGAACTAGTCAAAAGTCACTTTTGACCGAGTGATAATAAAGGCTGTGATCGGGCTTGGTGGTTTTTCATGCAAAGGAATATGAATGATCAAGATGGAATTTGTCCCTTACATTAGTGGAGAGATATTACTGGGCCCCTCGATGAGTGAGTCTGAGAAATGTATGACCATACTATAATGGAAAAGAGTTTCCATTTCTATTGTCAGGCTACTCAGGAATTGAGAAAGTAATGGTCAGAAACAAGAGGATGACAGTATCCATGCCTTATCCTTGCATCATGATAATGATCCTCATATGATTTGGGTAGTCGTAATGTCTTGCTAGAGGCCGCTTGCAACTTTTGGGTTAGTATAGTTATTGGCTCACTACCAACTTCATATAGGCCTACAGGGTCGCACATAAGAACAGCCCAACACGAGATAATGTTTAATTTAGGGTTGACGAATTTTATATATTTATATATATAATATAAAATTCGTTAATAATATTATATAGATATATATTTTTGAAATACATATCTTATATATTATATATATGTATATGTATATATATATTATATGATATTATTATATTGTGTTATTTTTAAATTTAATTTATTAAGATATATTAAATTTAATAACTAACATGATATAGATATAGTATCTTAGATTTAATTTATGGAGATAAATTAAATCTAATGGCTCTTTATTTGAATTAAATAAATAGGTTAAATTAAAACTGTTGGACAGATTTAATTTAAACTGAATTTATTTAATTAGCTTATCAAGATAATTAATTGTTGATTAATTTCAAAATTAATGATGATTAATTTTGAAATTTGAATATAGCCATCATAGGCTATAAACTTGATAGAACAGATATACTCATATGCGATGAGAATTCAGAGCCGCAAGGGAAACCCTAAAAACATTGGAGGCGCTAGTACGCAGTCTTGATTAGAGAGCATTCGTGTAGATACCAATAGAGGGAGCAGACCTAACGTGTTGGCTCCTAGAGATCGTGAAAAGCCTAAGTTGAAAAAGGTACAAGTTCTTTCTAACTCGATTTAAATGCTGTTGATAGATCCTCAATTATGATAGGTAAAATTTCTAAAATTCTTCTGTTGTGCTTGCCGATCCTAGGAGTGGCATCTGAGCTTGGTCAATTGTGCGTTGAAATTGAGTTTATGTTATTATACTTGTGATATATATTGGACATATATGTGTGGTTATAAGAAAACATCCGAATATGTTAATAAGAAATGGAATGTGTTCAACGTTATTGTGTGTTTTCGGATAGAGCTATGTGTTTATACGATATGGTGAAATTGTTTTGATTACATGCGTTATGTTCTGTTTTCAATTCCGCCATTGGCATCACGATTTCTGTTATGAATAGACTTGCATGAAATCAGGTAAGGTACCTGAGATCATAGTTGGCGGCAATCCAATCGGGTCTAAGTTCAGATATCTATTCAGGTAATAGGGATATGAACTATGGGGAAGTCAATATGGATCAAAAGCATTCTGGGCTATTGTTAATTTTTGAAACTGGGCCGAAATCCCTTAAGAATTGGAGTAAAAGAACTTTTTGAAAAATTGGGTCTGAAACTTTAAAATTTTAAAATTTTCAAATATTTCTTTTAAAAGGAATGTGCCCTTTTTCAAGGGCGCTGCCCCTTGACCCCGCCCACTAACCGGCTAGCAGGACCGTCGTGGCTACCTCTGCGTAGTGCAATATAATCAGATCACGACATTTATTGCTTTTCATATTGTATGAATTCTTGTTGTGGTTTATTATTTATACTTGTTTGGGTATAGTAAACAACGTGGCTTTAGAATTTTACAAAGGGTTGTAATATATAAATACGGCATGCGTTCCGTGGCTTTCTCGATGTACATTCTCTTCTCATCCCACTCCCCTAGAATGTTTAAACGAGGTTTCTCTCAATGTATTTCTTTTCTTATTTAGAGAAGTCCTCTTATTGACTTGGGAGGATTTTTTGTTAGGTAAGCCATGTTGTGTCATGTTTAAATTATGCTTTTGATAAGATCATTGCATGAATACTTTTACGTTTATATGTATTTATCTGTATGAGATACGACCACAATTGCATTCATATAAACAAGACTAATTAATTGAGCCCTCTAATCAAATCTTAAGTTTTAATACTGTCAATTAATGAATACCTGTCAAAACCTATATCGCTCAATTGTGGAAACCACCAAAGTGGATGCACTTGAGTTATCTTGATGAGACAAGCATGAGTAATGGTGCTGCTTATAATATTCATTATTATTTTGACTTAATTGAGATTAACAAAACAGTTTTGAATCTCAAGGTGTTAGATGGGATTAAACATGCCGGATCATATGATGATCAAATCCCATAAACATCTAAGAGTTACATGTGATGTAATTGGTAAATAGGTTACCTACCTAAATAACTTGAATTTAAGCGTCTTGCCAAAGCGGACTTAAGTTTAAGCCAAACATAGATCTTAGCCCACTAATTATTATATTGTGGGTTGTTAATTTAGTGGGAGATTACTAACTAACTTTGCAAATTTTAAATGTAGAATCATGTTAACTAGTAATACTGCTATACTATCGTAGCAATCGGTCCTTGAGAAGGACAAACTCAATGGGACAAACTTTCTTGACTGGTTCAGGAACTTGAGAATTGTTCTCAAGCAGGAAAGAAAGGCTTATGTCCTAGATCAACCCATTCTTGAGGAGCCTGCAGCCAATGATCCAAGAGCTCACAGAGATGCTTACACCAAGCATAATGATGACTCTGTGGATGTAGGTTGCATGATGCTTGCCACTATGGTTCCAGAGTTCCAAAGAGATATGGAACTTATGGAGGCTCATGAGATGATTGTCCATCTCAAGGAAAAGTTCCAACAACAGGCAAGGAAAGAAAGGTATGAGACCATAAAGGCCTTACATTCCTGTAAGATGGCTGAAGGTGCATCAGTTAGTACTCATGTGTTAAAGATGAAAGGCTATATTGATCACCTTGAGAGGCTTGGATTTCCCATGAGCTAGGAGTTAGCTATGGATTTGATCCTGAACTAACTCCTAGAGAGTTATGACCAGTTTATCATGAACTACAACATGAACAACATGGAAAAATCAATTTTTGAGCTGCATGGGATGCTCAAAACTGCTGAGCAAAGTATTATGAAAAAGCCCAGTACAGTTTTGATGGTTCAGAAAGGAAAGGGTATGAAAAAGAAAGGGAAGGGCAAATAGAAGGGTAATGGCTCAGTTGGTAAGACCAAAGAGTCAGACAAGCCTGAAACCAAGCCTATACCCAAGAAGGCAAAGCCTCCAAAGGAAGGAGTCTGCTACTTCTATAATGAACCCGGTTATTGGAAGAGGAATTGCAAACTTTACCTGGGAGATCTAAAAAAGAATAAGAAGGATAGCGGGGCTATCGCTTCAGGTATTTATGTTATAGAGATTCATTTTTCTACTTCCTCTACATGGGTATTAGATACTGTATGTGGTTCTCACATTTGTTCAAATGTGCAGGGTATAAAGGACAGTAGAAAGTTGAAGAAGGGCGAGGTGGACCTACGAGTTGGAAACAGAGCAAGAGTTGCTGCTTTAGCCATAGGCACTTATGAATTAGTTCTACCCAATGGGCTTTTGTTAGTTTTGAACAATTGTTATTATATTCTTGCTTTGAGTAGTAACATTATTTCTCTTTCTTATTGGGATAAGGAAGGTTATTCTTCCATTACTTGGAATGGTAAATGTTTTATTTATCGTAATGACATTTTCTATGCTGATGGAGATTTGCATGTTGGTTATTATATATTAAATTTGGAACATCCTAATAATGGGAATATCTATAATGTAACTACTAAAAGGATAAAATCAAATGATTTGAATATGACCTACCTATGGCATTGTCGTCTAGGCCATATAAATAAGAAATGCATTTCCAAACTCTATCAAGATGGATTTCTTGACTCGTTTGATTTTGAATCATATGATACAAGTAAATCTTGCTTATTAGGAAAGATGACAAAGGCACCTTTTACTAGGCATAGTGAGAGGGCCACTGAATTATTGGGCCTCATACGTACAGATGTTTGTGGACCATTAAATACAGCTGCCAGAAGAGGTTATGCCTACTTCATTACATTTATAGATGACTTTAGTAGATATGGCTATATCTATCTAATGAAACATAAATCTGAATCTTTTGAAATGTTCAAAATATTCCAAAATAAAGTACAAAATCAACTTGGCAAAATAATTAAAGCACTTTGATCTGATCGAGGTGGTGAATATTTGAACCAAGAGTTCATTGACCATCTTAGGAGTTGTGGGATAATCTCACAATTAACTCCTCCAGGAACACAACAATGGAATGTCGTTTCTGAATGGAGGAATCAAACACTATTAGATATGGTTCGATCTATGATGAGTCAAACAGATATTCCACCATCCTTTTGGGGACATACCCATGAGAGGGAAGAGAAAAGCACTTTGAACATTTGACCAAAATCTAAGAGTCCACAAGGTGCCAAGTATCACCATCTTGAAAAACCTCACATGAGCTCACATAAGCTCACACACATGTGATTCCACCCCTTAATCTCTTGCACAAATCAATCCTAACCATTGATCTTGAAGTTACTAATGAGTTTCATCTTCGGTAACAGATCAATTGGTCGGTAACTTACCATTTTGCCCCTGATTATGGTAATCTCTCTTGGATCACCACCAAACACTTCATATCTTTCCATATCACCACATTATGCGCCCTCCCTCTATTTTAAGTCAATTTAGAGGTTAATCCATAATTGAACTTAAATATAGGGTTTCGGCGCTGCTCACAGCACATACGAATCACATTCCGGAACTCAAATCACATCGAATTCTCCAAAAGGGTTATTTATCACTAACCACATCTACTTTTGGAGTCATTATCTCTTAATCACAATTTAGGATCTTGCTAAACAGGGGCTTAGCAGTCCACTTATCTCAGGCTTATTCTCTAGCCTCAAGTTTCAAAATTCAGGGTATTACATTTCTCCCCCTGTTCAATAAATTTTGTCCTCGAAATTTGTCGCACCACATAAACCATAAACTCGGTTGCCTCTTCATGACGGCTTCCGTTTCACCAATTACTCTATCTCGGGAAAGTCTTTGCTAGACCAGCCCCACAATTAGTGCATCACAATTCAGATTCTCGAAAGAATCTTACACAATAAATGCAACCCAGTTGCCACAAATTGCAATCGGCCCATTTCATGATTGCCGCACAAACACAATCACCACACATTTACTAACAAGTGCAATCGCCTCCACACACGAATGTACAAAACTCTATGATCTCATAACCACAATACCCAGAGGCTCTAAATCAAGAGCCATATCATAAGATCTCAGTAGTTGGGCAGCATAGGCCACCACTCTGCTCAACTCAATCTAGTTACCCCTTCCGAGAGTAAACACCATCACCTCAATACATCACACGATAGCCTCGGCTGTATACACAAACATTTCAGCTTTCGCTATATCCACTTTCATAGCTTTACCCTCACCCGTACACCCATCAGTAACTCCACTTGTGGTAACCGAGACTTTCGGGTATTCACAACAATCACATATCACATTGCCGTATCAAGTTTCACGGCGCTACCCTCATACATCCGGAACTTTTGGGTATTACTCAATGTCCACGACATATTCACATTAATGCGTGATGATTTTTGTAACACCCTGCCTTTAATCACGTAATTATAATTCGATATCAGATAATTAAATCACGATTAGAGACCTTCGGATAACTTAAACTCATTTCAATCTCCTACTTTGTAGTAGGGTTTTCACAAAACATTCAAAATCTCTTCTTGTTCCTGGTCTCCATTTCAAAATTCGAATATAATTACCTGTGCAGTTTATCTACATTTCATGTATAACAGAGTGTATAACCAAATCCCCGGCAACTCCCGGGTTCTATACATATATAATCTAGAGGTTACAAGTATCCACTAGGGGATTACACAACCAAAATCGAATATAATATTCCTAATTCAAAATATACAGTAATCCCGAGTTTAAAGTAGATAACCAACATCTCAAAAATCCATAGTATCCCTAAAGATCCTAAGTACTTCGAGTTGGCCGCTTCTCCTTTGAGCCACATGCCCTGTCTCAAATGTTAGTCATAGGAAAGAATGAGATTCGAGCGAATCCCAGTAGTAACAAACCACTCACACAACGCATAACACAAAGCATGTATATAAATCACAACCAGCAACAGCAGCAGCAATCTCAAAGATACATGGTTTTCACCACAAACGACAGCACTCATGGCTGTATGCACAATACGACAGCTCTCGCTGTAATAATAATAATCACGACAGCTTACGCTGTAATCACAATATCGACAGCTTACGCTGTAAACGACAGCTTGCGCTGTAAACGACAGCTATCACTAGCTGTAATCGCAGCAGCATCGAAGAATCATCACATAACATGATAACACACACATACAGAGCATTATACATAGTATAAGAGAGAGAGTCACTACCTGATCCTTTCCCGACGTTTCTTGGCACTGCGGGCTCACGAGGACGGCAAATATCAAATCCTGTAAACCAAGTTAGGGACAACCCGTCAATCTTTTCCCAAGTTCTTAATTCCATAGTACTTAAGTTGGTTATCATTTAGACTCTTTAGGTGGCTATTTTAGGTCTAAACATATGCCTAAAGGGTTGGGAAAGACTACACCCAAAACCACCTTTCAAAAGTGCAAAACACATATTTTTGGGGGTTGGCCGCGGCCCAAAACTGCCCAGAAACATTTGGGCTGCGGCCCAAAATCCATGGGCCGTGGCCCAAAACTGTCCAGAGACGCTCAGAAACCTTTGGGCTGCGGCCCAGAATCTATGGGCCGCGGCCCAAGAAAATCCTGTTTCTGGCTGAATTTCCAAAAATCATAACTAATTCAGGAAATATCGAAATAAGGTGATTCCAAAGCCAAATGAAAGCTATTTTAGTCCTCTTTCAAGGAAAAATATTGGCCATAACTAGAAATCACCACAAAAGTCCAGATTTACCAAAAACCTAACATTGTACCAAAACAAGGTCCAGTTTTGATGCCAAACGTTGGACAGTTCAAACACCCAGCTCAAAAAGCGAAATGACACAAAATTTATGTCCATTTTGAAGCTTGAGATGTGATCTTTAAGACTGAAAAGTTTCATAATTTTTCAACAACATTTGCCCAGTCAAAACGTCCACACCATCTGACTGACCAGAACAGACTTACATTGGTCAGATTTTCCAGATTTTGCCAATTGGTTTCCAATGGTCCCTAATTTCAAATCACATACTATTTTCACACAATTTGGCTCAAGGAACACATTGGAGCCATCAAAATAACCATATTTACTATCCTTGGGCATGTTCTACCACAATCACCACATATCACCTTAACATCTCCAATCAACACACACATTGCAATCCATTCCAACCCAAAATTCCAAGCCAATTCCAAATGCACCAAGACACTCTATGACACTAATTTCCACATTAAACACTAACCAAGTCATGTTTTTCGAAATTTACCAAAAATCAGGGCAAATTCCAAAGTCTTCAAAACTCAATCAATGATTACAACAACTATACCAAAATGCTTCTAATTCTTACCTCTTCTTCTTCCTAAAGCCAATTCTTCAATTCTCCAACTTCCAAATTTCCACAAGTTCTCAAACTTCACCAACCAAAATTCTGAAACCATAGGAATATAGCCCTCAACCTCATGAACAACATTAATGAAAGTAAATTGAGTATTCATGGACAATTTCTCACCTTTCTTTAAGCCTTCTTCTTTCTCTTTCTTGCTTAACTTCAGCGAAAATGGAGAGAATGGAGAGAGATGAGAGATATTGATCAATGTCCTATACACACACACACACACAGTCGACTTAAGAGGGAGAGAGGAAAAGTTTGAAAATTTTGACTCATCCAATGGCTCTCATTTGGACACATGGCAACATCTCATCTTTCCTCCTATGATTTCACAAACTCTCCAACACACTTGATTCCACCTCTTAACATTTAATCCTAGCCATTGATCATAATTACCAAGGAGTTTCCTCTCCAGTAACTTACCAGTTGATCGGTAAATTTACCGTTTTACCCCTGATTAGCACAATACTCATTAAACCATTAATAATCGCCTTTATATTACATTGCACAACATATACTCCAAAAGTGTTTAATTATCATTAATTACATCACTTTGAAGCCATTAGCCCTTAATTACAATTTGGGATATTACAATTCTCCCCCCGAAAATTAAATTTCGCCCTCGAAATTGTTACACAACTTGAGCCATAAACTCCGGATATCGTCTTCGCATATCTTCCTCCGCTTCCCAAGTTGCCTCTCTTTGAGTCATTCCCTTCCAGATCACCTTCACATATGTAATGCTTCGGTGTCTGAGCCATCGCTCTTCTCGATCAATGATCTGCTCTGGCTCTATCGCAAATGTGAAGTTGTCTTGTAGCTCAACCTCCTCATACTCAACTATGTGAGATGGATCCGGTTGGTACTTCTTCAGTTGGGAAACGTGGAATACATCATGGAGCCTGCTCAAGCTCGGAGGTAGTGCTACTCGATAAGCTACAGGCCCAATCCTATCAAGGATCTCAAAAGGACCTATATACCTCGGGCTCAGCTTCTTTCTTTTAATTGCACGCCCAACACCGGTGACAGGAGATACCCTCAGAAACACGTGGTCACCAACTTCAAACTCTAGAGATCTTCTTCTTCTGTCAGCGTAGCTTTTCTGTCGACTCTACGCTGCAAGCAACCTCTTACGAATAATCCGAATCTGTGCAGAGGTTTGATCAACCAAATCTGGCCCATAAAGCTTTCTTTCAGATAACTCATTCCAGCATATCGGTGATTGACACCGTCTTCCATACAATGCTTCATACGGAGCCATTTGGATACTCGCATGATAGCTATTGTTGTAGGCGAACTCAGCAAGTGGAAGGAAATGATCCCAACTTCCTTTAAAGTCGAGAACACAGGCTCGCAACATATCT
This sequence comes from Inga oerstediana, assembly GCA_963210345.1. Taxonomy (NCBI): domain Eukaryota; kingdom Viridiplantae; phylum Streptophyta; class Magnoliopsida; order Fabales; family Fabaceae; genus Inga; species Inga oerstediana. Next base: position 38,311,056 of record OY723404.1, read on the forward strand.
TCCAGCGTCTGAATTATTCTCTCAGATTGTCCATCCGTTTGAGGATGATAAGCCGTACTGAATCTCAGTTGAGTACCTAAAGCTTTATGTAATGCTTTCCAAAATCTTGAAGTGAATCGTGGATCTCGGTCGGAAATGATATTCTTCGGTGTACCATGAAGTCTGACAATCTCTCGGATATAAATCTCCACTAGTTTATCAGGAGAATAACCAGCATTGATTGGTATGAAGTGTGCCGACTTCGTTAACCGATCCACAATTACCCAGATCGCATCATAGTTTCTGATCTTGGGCAATCCCACAACCAAATCCATGGTCACACTTTCCCATTTCCATTCCGGGATCTCAGGACTCTGAAGTAAACCAGGCGGTCTCTGGTGCTCGATCTTTACCTTCTGGCAAGTGAGACACCTTGCTACATATTTGGTCACATCACTCTTCATACCTAGCCACCAATACACTGATTTCAAATTATGATACATCTTGGTCATACCAGGATGGAGAGTATATTGGCTCTTGTGCGCCTCATCCAGAATCTTCTGCCTCATCTCTGCCCTAAGTGGCACGCAAACTCTCTTCTGATAACGAACCAATCCACGAGGTGATTGGTCGTAGCCTGGAACTTCTCCCTGTTCAATTCGAGCCAGATTGCGTTGTATCCAGTCATCTTGACTCTGCGCTTCTTCAATTTCCGCCCTTAGATCACTCTCCTCTGGAGAAACAGTGTAATTGACACAGATGATCTGGTTTGTCAAATTGAGATCGCGGAAATCTTCAATCAATTTCCTTTCTTGTATCATCATTGCTGCAACGAGCACAGTCTTTCGGCTAAGAGCAACAGTGACTACATTTGCCTTACCCGGATGATATTTTATTTCTAGGTCGTAGTCCTTAAGCAATTCCATCCAGTGGCGCTGTCTCATATTCAATTCTTTTTGATCATATAGAAATTTGAGACTCTTGTGGTCGCAGTATAATTCCACAGTCACACCATACAGGTAATGACGCCAAATCTTCAAAGCAAATACAATGGCCGCAAGCTCCAGATCATGAGTGGGATAGTTCAATTCATGAGGTCTGAGCTGTCGAGAGGCGTAGGCCACCACACGTCCCTACTGCATAAGGACACACCCTAATCCCTGCCCACTGGCATCGGAGTACACAATATAAGTCACACTGGGATCGGGTAAAATCAATACAGGTGCCGACGTCAACCTCTCCTTCAGCTCCACAAAGCAGTTTTCACATTTCTTGTCCCACACAAACGGCTGATCCTTTCTCGTGAGCTTGGTCATTGGTAACGCAATACGGGAGAAATTTTGGATAAATCTTCGATAATAACCAGCAAGACCCAGAAAACTGCGTACTTCCGCCACAGATTCTGGCCTCTTCCAGTTCAGTACTGCTTCCACTTTACTGGGATCCACAGAGACCCCTTCTTGCGAGATAACATAGCCTAGGAATTTCACTTCTGATAGCCAAAACTCGCACTTACTTAGTTTGGCATAGAGTTGCTTTTCACGCAATATATTCAATACGATTCTCAGATGATGCTCATACTCTTCCTCACTCTTGGAGTATATCAGAATGTCATCGATAAACACAACAACAAACTGATCCAGATATTGCCGAAAGATACGGTTCATGTAATCCATGAAAACCGCAGGCGCATTGGTTAGCCCAAATGGCATCACCAAGAACTCATAATGACCATATCGGGTCCTGAAAGCAGTCTTCGGAACATCTTCTGCTTTCACTCGCAGCTGATGATACCCTGACCTTAGATCAATCTTTGAAAATAACATGAACCAGAGAGTTGATCTAAAAGGTCATCAATTCGGGGAAGAGGGTACTTGTTTTTGATAGTAACTTTATTCAGCTCTCTGTAGTCGATACACAAGCGAAGACTCCCATCTTTCTTCTTTACAAACAACACTGGAGCTCCCCAAGGTGACACACTGGGTCTAATAAACCCTTTCTCAAGCAAATCTTCTATTTGTTTCTTTAACTCCGCCATTTCGTTTGGGGCCATGCGATATGGGGCCTTAGATATGGAACCAGCTCCAGGTACAATGTCAATTGGGAACTGAACTTCCCTTTCTGGAGGTAATCCGCTCAGATCGTCCGGAAACACCTCAGGGAATTCATTTACCACGGGTATATTACTCAAAATCTCACAGGTTTCCTCTTGCACCGAGAAAAACACTACATACCCCTGACAACCCTTTTCAAGATACTTTTCAGCTTTGGCTACTGAAAGAAAATTCATACTAGCATCCACAACTTCAGCCCTCTGAGATACAGGATATATTATCCTCTTGTTTCCACAATCAAGCAATATATTATTTGCCGTTAACCAATCAAAACCCAAAATGACTTCTAATTGGCTAAGAGGCAAACATATCAAATCTACAATAGATTGATGCCCTTCCACAATTATGACACAACTCAAACAAGCTTCTGTGGTCAAGGCCTTAATACCCATTGGAGTTGACACTACTAATTCAAATGGCAGTTTGTACATATGCAATCCCAGGCGCTTCACGCAATCATAGGCAATGAAGGAGTGACTTGCACCCGAGTCAAATAAAACTTGCAACAGATGGCCATGAAGTAGAATTTTACCTTGTATCAGCTCAGGAGATTTGCGAGCCTCCTCATGGGTCATAGCGAATACTCGGCCCTGTGTCCTCGTTCTCTGGTCTGGTCGTGGCTCTTTGCATTCAGCAGCAGTATGCCCCACACGCTTACAATTGAAGCATATTATTTTGCCATCACAAGTTTTGCCTTGATGTGGTTGGTTACGCCGACGACAAATCCACGGTCCAGAATATGTTCTTTGCTGGTCACGGCTCCCGGACTGGTAGGGCTTCTTACCACTTCCAGACGAAGATCCTTGCCCCTTTCGCTTCTGTGAGGTAGCACCCTTATTAGGTTCATTACAGTGGCTAATAGCTCGGGCAGGATACAATTCTCTCAAGTTGTTCTCTGTAATCCTGCACTGTTCAACCGCCTTATTGAACTTAGTGAATTGGTGAGTAGCTAGGCGTTTCCTCAATTCTCGCCTCAGACCACGAATGAGCATATCAGAACTCCATTCTTTGTCATCTTTGAACCGGAGATAGGAGGAGTACCGAGCCAACCGTACAAAACGGGACAAGTAATCATCGAAGCTCTCTGTGTCCCCTTGTCTGATATTCAGGAACTCTGTCTCCTTCTCGAGTCTCACTGATTTGGGAAAATACTTCTCGTTGAATTCTTGTTGAAACAGTTCCCAAGTCAATGGCATTTCTTTGCTCTTCAATGTTAGGGCGATATTCCGCCACCAACGATCTACATCCCCTTCGAGTTTGTAAACGGCCAGTCGTGGCTTCACCTCATCTGGGCAACCAAGAACCTCAAATATTTTCTCCAGCCTGTTCATCCAATCTTCGGCTGCTTGAGGGTCAAACCTCCCTCTGAATGCCGGAGGTAGATGCTTGCAGAATCTGGTGACCCAAAACTGTAAGTCTCTTTCCTCTCTCAGTGGCATCCCATGTGATTCTTGATTCAGAATAGCACGAGGTGGGGATTCTAGGGGTCGTGCTGACCCTTCAGCAGTGTCCTCATGTCAAGTTTCTTCTTGAGTTTCCACCGGAGTAGATTGAACCGGGTCCTCTTTGTTCTTTGCTTTCTCTGCTATGAGCTCTTCTCTTAGCTCAGTTATCATATCCCGCTGATCTCTGATTAGACCCATTAATTCCTGCATTGCATCCGGTGGGTTATCCTTGATGACCACCACGTCAGGGTCTACACGCGGAATATTGGGGCGTCCTCTAGTTTTCTTCATTCTACAGACAACTTGCCCCATTAATTCAACAGAAATGGTATGCACATATAATCACAAAACTTATATATATCCACATCAATAAACATACATGTGCATACTCCACAATCATTTACAGATAATCTCATATCCCTAGAACCAACTAAGGGATCTATCCTAACAACCTCTACCCTTGCCAGGAACTACGGCTCTGATACCAAAATGTAACACCCTGCCTTTAATCACGTAATTATAATTCGATATCAGATAATTAAATCACGATTAGAGACCTTCGGATAACTTAAACTCATTTCAATCTCCTACTTTGTAGTAGGGTTTTCACAAAACATTCAAAATCTCTTCTTGTTCCTGGTCTCCATTTCAAAATTCGAATATAATTACCTGTGCAGTTTATCTACATTCATGTATAACAGAGTGTATAACCAAATCCCCGGCAACTCCCGGGTTCTATACATATATAATCTAGAGGTTACAAGTATCCACTAGGGGATTACACAACCAAAATCGAATATAATATTCCTAATTCAAAATATACAGTAATCCCGAGTTTAAAGTAGATAACCAACATCTCAAAAATCCATAGTATCCCTAAAGATCCTAAGTGCTTCGAGTTGGCCGCTTCTCCTTTGAGCCACATGCCCTGTCTGAAATGTTAGTCATAGGAAAGAATGAGATTCGAGCGAATCCCAGTAGTAACAAACCACTCACACAATGCATAACACAAAGCATGTATATAAATCACAACCAGCAACAGCAGCAGCAATCTCAAAGATACATGGTTTTTACCACAAACGACAGCACTCACGGCTGTATGCACAATACGATAGCTCTCGCTGTAATAATAATAATCACGACAGCTTACGCTGTAATCACAATAACGACAGCTTGCGCTGTAATCACAATAACGACAGCTTGCACTGTAAACGACAGCTATCACCAGCTGTAATCGCAGCAGCATTGAAGAATCATCACATAACATGATAACACACACATACAGAGCATTATACATAGTATAAGAGAGATAGTCACTACCTGATCCTTTCCCGACTTTTCTTGGCACTGCGGGCTCACGAGGACGGCAAATATCGAATCCTGTAAACCAAGTTAGGGACAACCCGTCAATCTTTTCCCAAGTTCTTAATTCCATAGTACTTAAGTTGGTTATCATTTAGACTCTTTAGGTGGCTATTTTAGGTCTAAACATATGCCTAAAGTGTTGGGAAATACTATACCCAAAACCACCTTTCAAAAGTGCAAAACACATATTATTGGGGGTGGGCCGCGGCCCAAAATCCATGGGCTGCGACCCAAAACTGCCCAGAAACATTTGGGCTGCGGCCCAAAATCCATGGGCCGCGGCCCAAAACTGTCCAGAGACGCTCAGAAACCTTTGGGCTGCGGCCCAGAATCCATGGGCCGCGGCCCAAGAAAATCCTGTTTCTGGCTGAACTTCCAAAAATCATAACTAATTCAGGAAAAATCGAAATAAGGTGATTCCAAAGCCAAAAACCTAACATTGTACCAAAACAAGGTCCAGTTTTGATGCCAAACTTTGGACAGTTCAAACACCAAGCTCAAAAAGCGAAATGACATAAAATTTATGTCCATTTTGAAGCTTGAGATGTGATCTTTAAGACTGGAAAGTTTCATAATTTTTCAACATCATTTGCCCAGTCAAAACGTCCACACCATCTAACTGACCAGAACAGACTTACATTCACTACTACAGAATATATATTTAACGTCCCTAAAGGACGTCCCTTTTTAAAAAAGGGAGGTAAAAAATAAAGGCGGTGGCATTTTTGTAATTATAGATAAGAACTGAATAGCTTTAGACGTCCCTAATTTAAATAGGGACGTCTAAAATGTGACTTTACAAATTTTAGACGTCCCTATATGAATTAGGGACGTCTAAAGTAAAAAAAAAAAATTTTGTTTACTTTAGACGTCCCCAATTCAGATTAGGGACGTCTAAAGTATGACTTTAGACGTCCCCATATACATTGGGGACATCTAAAGCATTTTAAATTATTTTTTTTGATGACTTTAGACGTCCCCATATATATTGGGGACGTCTAAAGCATTTTAAATTTTTTTTTTCCGAATGAGGGACGCCCTTTGGCGTCCCTCATATATATAGGGACGCCAAAGGGCATCCCTGATCATCTGGGACGCCATTTTGGCGTCCCTAATAATAGTATTAGGGACACCAAAATGGCGTCCCTGATGATACATTAGGGACGCCCTTGGCGTTCCTATAAATATATATATATGAGGGACACTAGGCATCCCTCACTCAAAAAAAAAAAAAATTTATATGCTTTAGACGTCCCCAATATATATGGGGACGTCTAAAGTCATCAAAAAAAAATTTAAAATGCTTTAGACGTCCCTAATGTATATGGGGACGTCTAAAGTCATACTTTAGACGTCCCTAATCTGAATTGGGGACGTCTAAAGTAAAAAAGAATTTAAAAAAAATACTGAATAACTTTAGACGTCCCTAAATTAAATTGGGGACGTAAGAAACAATTCAAATCTTTACTGACAGTCTTTATTTGTCAGTCTTATACTATTTTTACACTCATCTTTCTTTTCCATCGCCGTAAACATAAGAAAAGCCATTACCACCACGCGTTTTAACTCTTGCTTCTTCTTCTTTATATGCTCATTTTACTCTTGCTTCTTCCTTTCTCTCTCTGTTTTTCACCTCCAGATCTGTTATGCTTTCTTACTATTGTTTATTATTTTATCCTCTTTCTCTTTTTTCTTTGGGTTTTCCTTCTATTTTATTTTCTAACTCGTGTTGTTATGGTTTGTTGATCAGGACTCTGAAACATGCTTCATGGCTACGTTCCGCTGAGAAAACGAGGTTCATCTCTCCCTGTCGCTCTTCTCTATTCATTATTATAAGAAAATGAATTTCAATAATAGAAGGAGATAAGTTTTTTGCAACTGATTCCTCTTATTGTTTTCATCTTCTCCCTATGAGATTTCAGTTTTGGAGTTATTATTGTGTAGATTTGGATTTTACACACTAGATCTGTAATTTTATTGACGATGATCTGTAATTTCTGTCTTTAAATACTGTTCAGTTCAGATATGTAATATAAACGACTTTTTTTTAAAAAAAGCACTTTAGAAGTCCCCAATTTAAATTGGGGACGTCTAAAGTGCTACAGTGACACTTTAGATGTCCCCACTTTAAAATGGGGACGTCTAAAGTCCCCACTTTAGACGTCCCCATTTTAAAGTGGGGACGTCTAAAGTGTCACTGTAACACTTTAGACGTCCCTTCTTAAATTGGGGACTTCTAAAGTCCAGATTTTAGACGTCCTTTTATCTGCGGACGTTATTGCCATTTTTTACTACGTCGCTCACATAGACGTCCCCTTATTTTCAAACGTTAAAAGGCCTAAAAAAGGGACATTAAAAACGTTTTTTGTAGTAGTGATTGGTCAGATTTTCCAGATTTTGCCAATTGGTTTCCAATGGTCCCTAATTTCAAATCACATACTATTTTCACACAATTTGGCTCAAGGAACACATTGGAGCCATCAAAATGACCATATTTACTATCCTTGGGCATGTTCTACCACAATCACCACATATCACCTTAACATCTCCAATCAACACACACATTGCAATCCATTCCAACCCAAAATTCCAAGCCAATTCCAAATGCACCAAGACACTCTATGACACTAATTTCCACATTAAACACTAACCAAGTCATGCTTTTCTAAATTTACCAAAAATCAGGGCAAATTCCAAAGTCTTCAAAACTCAATCAATGATTACAACAACTATACCAAAATGCTTCTAATTCTTACCTCTTCTTCTTCCTAAAGCCAATTCTTCAATTCTCCAACTTCCAAATTTCCACAAGTTCTCAAACTTCACCAACCAAAATTCTGAAACCATAGGAATATAGCCCTCAACCTCATGAACAACATTAATGAAAGTAAATTGAGTATTCATGGACAATTTCTCACCTTTCTTTAAGCCTTCTTCTTTCTCTTTCTTGCTTAACTTCAGCGAAAATGGAGAGAATGGAGAGAGATGAGAAATATTGATCAATGTCCTATACACACACACACACAGCCGACTTAAGAGGGAGAGAGGAAAAGTTTGAAAATTTTGACTCATCCAATGGCTCTCATTTGGACACATGGCAACATCTCATCTTTCCTCCTATGATTTCACAAACTCTCCAACACACTTGATTCCACCTCTTAACATTTAATCCTAGCCATTGATCATAATTACCAAGGAGTTTCCTCTCCAGTAACTTACCAGTCGATCGGTAAATTTACCGTTTTACCCCTGATTAGCATAATACTCATTAAACCATTAATAATCGCCTTTATATCACATTGCACAACATATACTCCAAAAGTGTTTAATTATCATTAATTACATCACTTTGAAGCCATTAGCCCTTAATTACAATTTGGGATATTACAATTTTCACTAAACGACAGCACCCACGGCTATATACACAATGATACGTAGCTTTCGCCACTTGTACATATATCACATTACAAGAATGCCTCGGCTTCCGCCGCTTGCACAAATACGACAGCTTCTCACTGTCTCATAAATACAAATTGCCCTTCCGGCATTCACATCGCAGTTCACATTTACAACAACACACATCGCATATTCTAATTTTATGTACCGCCTTTCGGCCAGGGTGTTAACACCAGTGCAACCAACGTGGTGGCTAGCCAGGCTGGCCATGCCAGGGTAGTGCCCTTTGAATAGAGAACCCCCAAACATGTAGTCGAATTAGCCATCAGCTGAATTAGTTCTGCTCTACTAGACAACTATACCTCAGTCCCAGCTTATCCACAATTGTCACAAATTCATAATCACACTCCACTCTCATCCCCTTTCTCCGCCGGGAAGACACACAGTCTTTACCCGAACCGTTGTTAGCTACTCAGGGACTATTGATATGGCAGTGCACACATATAGCCATTTTGGCTCATAATAGTAGATCTACAATCACACCCTACCCTCATCCCCATTCTCTGTCGGGAAGACACACAGTCTTTACCCGAACCGTTGTTAGCTACTCAGGGACTATTGGCGTAGCGGTGCTCACACATAGCCTTTCGGCTTCCACATCACACTCCACCCTCATCCCCTTTCTCCGCCGGGAAGACACACAATCTTTACCCGAACTGTTGTTAGCTACTCAGGGACTGTTGGCGTGGCAGTGCTTACACATAGCCTTATAGCTCATATAGCTATTCGGCTTTTGCAATTGGCCCGTCGGCCTTCACAAATACCCCATCCCCAGTAAACTACCGCCCCGAAGGCACGGTCCTCCCACCGGAATCACCCAATGGGCCGCAGGTGAAAGACTCACAAATATCAGTCACATCCTTAGCCTATGCCTACCAGGCGCAGTCCACCAGACCAAACTGATCCAGCCCAACCGGGAAGATGGACTCACAGTACACAATCGTAACAAGCTGGAACCGGGTATACTTATCACGATGCTTTATTTTATCATAATTCACATAAGCCATCAAGCTGGGTAGGATATACCCAAACCCTTGCTTGTTCACAACACATTATGGTACTTCACAAAATCAAACAGGGATCTTCCAAGATTCCCTTCTCGCACAATTACATGGCCCTGAAGTTTTACTTCCCGAAGCCATCACTAACACATTGCAATTTCTACAAACTCGACCTCCTGCTCAGGGCAGTATTCAAACACATCACATTCACCATGCTTCCGCTGCACACTCTGAGGTCTTTCTCCTCATCTGTGCTTTCACAATGTCAAGTTGATTTAACAGGAGTCCCATAGGAATATCCCACTACAACTGATAACATTCACAACATATATTTATTTGTGCCAGACCTTGGCCCGATTCAAATTGAATCATTCGGATCCATATGACTTCTTTGTAAGAGGCAAGCTTCACCCAAGAGGTGGGTGAATTGGGTGATGTTATAAATTTTTCGTTTGATGTGGTGATATGAAAAATATAGTAGATAGAGTAGAGTTGAGAAGATTTGAACACAGAGAGTTATACTGGTTCGGCCTAACAACCAGGCCTACGTCCAGTCCTCAGAGATCAAGACCTACTGAGAATTTCACTATACCTCCAAGATTCAATGGGCTCTCAGAATGCCACTAGACAACAATCGTCCTTGAACGGACTACGAGAAGAAATATTCTCACAATAAGAAATTTCTCTCCCCCTTACGACAAGTCTTACGTGCAGAAAAATAACCTATGAACCTTCTCACTTGCTTATGTATACAAGACTTATGAGCAGCAACGTTCTCTCCTGCTTACACCACTGTAAGTCTTATGAGCAGCAACGTTCTCTTCTGCTTGTATCTTATAAGACTTATGAATGGAAGGTACAACAAGGAATTCTCTCAACTGCTTCTCTCATAAGGAAAACTACCCTCTCAAGGTCACAATACCTTGAGATCAAATAAACATAGAATTTGAATTGTATAAAGACTCTCTTATAGAGCAAATGAATAAACACTTAAGATCAATGTGTATACAGAGAAAATGATGAATAGCAGAGACTCTTGTATAAGCTTGTGGGTTCTTGTGCTACGTTGTTTTATTGATTATCTTTGAATCTCTGTATATATAGTTGCTTCAGTTTTTGCCCGTTTGGGAAATCAACATTTGAGGAGCGGGACTTTTGCAACTATTGAAGGACACGCGCATGTTTGAATATTCTGAATGCGGTAGGTGCGAACGTGTTTGTAATCATGTTGTCTGCTGCTGTTTGACTTTCTCTGTAACAGCTAATTTCAAACGTTCATCTTCCTGTATCACACTTATAATACATTCAAAGTAATGTTAAACAATGATAATAAGTAATGATGATATGAATAAATAACAATAAACCATATTCGGATTGAACGTTGTGAGACTTGGCATTTTTGATGATCTGACAGGGCATCACTCGAGCATGAAAGGCTCACTTCGAGTGATCTCCTATTTTCCTTCATATGCTTCTGTTATCGGGTTGTGCTTGCATAGAATTTCAGAGAGACAGAATCCTCACTCGCGAGTGAAGTGGGGTCTCACTCGAGCACAACTTCCTCTGCTCGAGTGATCTTGCATTTTCCACTGGGAGTATCTTCTCGGGTCATCACTCGCACACCATTTTGACAAGAGTGAGAATTTGTACTCGCGGGTGATATGGTCCCTCACTCGAGCACACACACTCCTGCTTGAGTGAGACGCATATTCTCCAGGAATATGCTCTCAATACCAACACTCGCATCAGGATTTCAGAGGGATAAAATTATCACTCGCAGGTGATGTGGTCCTTCACTCAAGCACACAGACTCCTGCTCGAGTGAGAAGAATATTCCCAAGTAATATACCTTTTAACCAGGTACTCGCGTCAGATTTGGAGAGGGAAAGAATTTTCACTCACAAGCATTGATGTGTCACTTGAGCATATAAGGGTGTGCTCGAGCACACTTGCACTTCTCTGAAGTTCATGACTCTCGGCCCAACACTCGCAGTACCTTGCTCGAGTACAGAATGCTCATGCTCGAGCATTGATGTCTCTGCTCGTGTGAATTAAGGAAGCATGCTATTACTTGCTCTCAGCCAAGCACTCGCAGGCCCTTGCTCGCATGTGCTCGAGTGAGAGTGGCTTCTCTGCTCGTGTGCACAGCTTAGTGCTCGAGTGATCTAGTGAACATAACAGTGGAATGCCTCTCGGGTGCACACTTTCTGGCTTTCACTCGCACCTGCTCGAGCACAGAAGAGATCTATGCTCGAGTGCAAAATTCATGCTCGAGCACTCCAGTGCAATTTCACAGCAGACATCAGAAAACTTCCTCTATGCATTTGGTAACTTTGTAAACTTTTCTTAATCTCATAAAAACATGATTTGCACACGATTGTCTTTTTGTTATCATCAAAACTTGGGATCTAACATTCTCCCCCTTTTTGATGATGACAAAACCTTTGTGATAAAAATTTAAGGAAAATTGATTGAGATTGAAAATTTTTGAAATTCTTCAATGTTTCCAAATGCATATCAAGTTTTGGCTTCAAGTTTAAGTTTTCCTGCAATGTTTCCTCTGGACACTTAACAAAAAAGATAAGCATAGTATGAGGTATATAACTTAATAACAACTTGAAACATCATTTAAACTTGATAATCATATTCATGAATAACTTGAAAAATAGAAAAATTCATTAATATCAAGCTTGAATTCAAGTGGTCAACAACATAAAAGTTAAGATCAAATCCCAGTACAAAATAACATCAAATCCTACCCATACAGAAAATCTACCCAAACAACCAAATACATCCCACAGTAGCTCAGAAATCATCACACATCCTTCTCCCCCATTTTGTCAACATCAGAAGGGGGTTGAGGAGGTGGAACAAAGGACACCATGGCAGTGAGAGGATCAATGGGCTCATCGGGAGGAGATGTTGGCTGTGGTACAGAAGATAAGGGAGGTATTGTGGGCGACCGATCAAAAGTGACATCAAAATTAGTATCTGGATCGGTGAAGAGTACATGTGTCTGTGGTACAAATGGAGGAGTGGTCTCAGGAGGAAACCCGGAAGAGGATGAAGGGAAATGTGAGTGCAGGAAGGTCTCCATATTTGTGATCCTTTGTGACATTTCATCCTGAGTCTTGAATATCAGGTCAAAATTGATATTGGCCTTGTCTACCAATTTGATGACCTGTGCCTCCATTTTCTCCACAAGCTTCTCATACTCGTTCACTAACTCTTTCTTCAAACTTGATACAGCTTGATTGATGGCCTCAGAAATATGGTTGGAAAGAGAGGCATTAAGAAAGGAAGGAGGAGGAATAGGACCTTGTGCAGATGATTGTGCCTCATCACCTCTGGATGGAGTGGCTTCCCTCTTGGATGTGGCTTTAGTTCGACTCATCGGAAGATTGATACCCATGTGAGTCAACTGAGTCTTACCAAACCTTAAGATGAGTACCCTTTTAGTTCCTTCCAAATACCAAATTTTGTTTTTTATGAGAATGAAGGATACAAGCTGAGGGTATGGTATGGTTGTGGATCTTGTTGAAGAAAATCGAAACCTTCTCATCTCGTTAAAAATAATCTCCCCCACATTCCTTTGTTGCCCGGCAACCAAAGAAGCCAACAAATAATAATCCTTTTGAGCAAAGTGGGTAAAATTTTTGGACTTATTGACTATGCTCCAGGAATATATATAATGAAGGACTCTGTGGATATCAGGCATATCAATAGGTTTGAAAATGAGGGGGCCAATGGGGTCTTTTGGTCTCAGAATTTTAAAAACTTCATTGGCAGAGAAAGAGGGTGGATCAGGAGGAGGTGCAACATAACCAAGTAACATTTATGATCTTGGCAGAAATCATAATAAATTTTCCTCTAACAGTAGTAGATACTGCTTCTTCAATCAACTCACCAGATCTAGACTTAATATTATGAGACTTCATGTTGCAATAAAAGGTTTTCACAACAGTGGGAGAATATGGCAAATGGATATTTAGCCAAGGAGCATAGTATTGAAGATAAGGGTATAAATCCAAATGACAATTCTTTTTCAAGTAATCCAGATCCACATATACCACAGGACAGAAATGTCTTTGTTTAAATTCATCATCATATACCTTCTGAGGCAAGGCCTTAAGTTCTTCAACATTGAATCCCTCAGGAGGACTGGTGAGTTGGTCATCTACTGGTGCTTGTGAGGCAGAAGGTGCTCCTGAAGCAGAGGCACTTGGTTGCCTAACTTGATGAGAACTTGAAAAACCGGCTTGAGACGCAATCTTCCCAACTATTTTGTCAAGTTTGGATTTCTCTATTGCTTCCCAGAGTTGTCTACCGAATGTATCACTAGAAGAGGAAGATGATTGGGGTTGCTCTGTCTCCTTTTTCTTCCCTCTTCCTTGAACTTCTTTGGATTGAGATCGGGTGATTATAGGTTCCTTGAACACCACTCCCTTTGGTTTCTTTTGAGGAGGTTGGTCTTTCTTTGAGACTTGAGGCTTTGGGTGAGGTTTCTTAGCCGGGGTCCTCTTTTTGGTCTTGGGTTTAGGAGGAGGTGATGGTAAGGAAGAGATTTTGGGAGAGGGAGGTGTTGGTTCTGGGGTACCAGATGCACTGGCAGCAGAGTGAGTAGGAGAAGGAGAATGAGATCTTTGAGGAATAGAAGGTAGTTTAGTTCTTGCCATTATAGAGAAAGTGGAAGAGAAGCAAAAACTCTCAGTTTTTGAAGGAAAGACAAACGAAGATTAGGGCACGAATGAGAAATGCAGAGTGTAAAAATCACCTTTTATAGAAGATTGAAGAGTTGTAATGGTTATTTGAGGCAAATGGACGCGATTGATTGAAAAGAAAATGGTTGAAGGTGAAGAGTTACGCCCTTCGAGTGAGAGAACACCTCGAGTGAGAACAGGAAGTGCGACGTTCTGAGCTCCCCCATAACTGATATAAGTGACAGTGCTCGAGCATCAACCCTAGTGCTCGAGTGATGTTCATACTGTGCTCGAGTGTGTTTTATCAGTGCTCGAGTGATGTTCTGGAAAATTAATAAAATGTGTAAAACGTACCTGGATTGTGAATTTCTTGACATATCTTGTGTCTTTGTACTCAAATCCTCCAAAATCATTTGAGTAACCATGATTTGGATAGCTTTTGAAAGGAAATTCTTCTTCTTCACTCGAGCAGGCACTCCTCACTTCAAGCATGTTCATATCATGCTCGAGTGAGAGTTCCTCACTCGCGAGTGAGTTCGATTCTCACTGTTGCCTTTGATAGAGTCTCTTGGTATTCTTATTTCCTCTGTTAACCTCTGTTTTACATATCAAGAAATAGAGCATTTTTAATAGTGCTGTGCTCGACCAGAGCTGCTTATGCTCGAGTGAACCAGCTTATCACTCGAGCAGCACTCCCAGTGCTCGAGTGGCAGACCTGCACAAAGGTTTTTAACACTCCGATGCCAAAATCAGTATGGTTATCATCAAAATAAACATTTAATTAAAATATTTAACAAGAAAACTTACAACTCATTGGGATTAACCATTCCCAATTCTCTTCGAATATATAGGAATTGATCTTTTGCAATTGGCTTTGTGAAAATATCCGCAAGTTGAAGATGAGTTGGTATGAATTCCACTTTGATATCTCTCTTTTGAACATGATCTCGAATGAAGTGATGTCGAATGTCTATATGCTTGGTCCTTGAATGTTGTACAGGATTCTTTGCCAAGCTTATCGTGCTAGTGTTATCACAATAAATTGGAATTTCTTTTAAATAAATTCCCAAATCTTGAAGTTGTTGTTTCAACCATAATACTTGAGAACAACAAATTGCCACAGCTATATATTCAGCTTCAGTCGAGGATAATGAAACTGTGTTCTACTTCTTGCTAAACCATAATACTAGAGAACCTCCAAGAAATTGACATTGACCACTGGTACTCTTTCCGTCAATTTTGTATCCTCCATGATCTGAATCTGAATATGCCATTAAATACTCGTTCCCTCTTTTTGGATACCAAAGACCAAGTTCTGAAGTATCTCCTAGATATTTGAATATTCTTTTTACTGTCTCTGCATGTGATACCTTTGGAGCGGATTGATACCTTGCACACATTCCTACGCTGAACTGAATATCTGGCCTGCTTGCTGTGAGATAGAGTAATGAGCCAATCATTCCTCTATACTTTGTGATGTTGAAGCTAGGTCCCTTTACATCAGCATCCAACAGCGTTGTAGAACTCATTGGAGTATCAGCTCCATTAGCATTTTCTAATCCATATTTCTTCAACAATTCTTTCAAATACTTTGTCTGAGATATAAATATACCATTCTTCTTTTGTTTGATTTGAAGTCCAAGAAAGAAGTTTAATTCTCCCATCATGGACATTTCAAATTCTCCCTGCATAATCTTAGAAAATTCTTGACACATAGATTCGTTAGTAGCACAAAAAATAATATCATCAACATAAATCTAAACAATTAGAATATCATTTTTGTTATGTTTGATGAATAGAGTTGTATCAACTTTACCTCTGACAAAACTTTGATTAAGAGGAAATTTGCTTAGTCTTTTATACCAAGCTCTAGGTGCTTGTTTCAAACCATATAGTGCTTTCTTAAGTTTAAATACATGATCAGGTTTTGTTTCATCTTCAAACCCAGGAGGTTGTTCTACATATACTTCCTCCATAATATAACCATTTAGAAAAGCACCTTTCACATCCATTTGATAAAGTTTAAAACCTTTAATGCAAGCAAAGGCTAGGAGTACTCGTATTGCTTCCAATCTTGCCACTGGAGCATATGTTTCCTCATAATCAATACCTTTTTCTTGATTATATCCTTTGGCAACCAATCTTGCTTTGTTTCTCACAATGATTGTTGATTCATCAAGTTTGTTTTTGAAAACCCATTTGGTCCCTATAACCGTATGATCTTTAGGTCGAGGAACCAAATCCCAAACTTGATTTCTTTGTAATTGATTTAGTTCTTCTTGCATAGCAATCACCCAATCAATGTCAGATAAAGCTTCTTCTATATTGGAAGGTTCAATTTCAGAAATAAAAGAAGAAAAAGTTACTTTATTGAGGATTCTATTTCTGGTTTTGACACCTTCATGAATATCTCCTATAACTTGATCAATTGGATGATCCTTCATATGTCTCCATGCTTTTGGTTGAGCATGATCATCGACATCTTCTAAATTTTGAAAATCATTGGTTTCAAAATCATCCTGTTTTGAAATAGATTTATTTTTCTTGATTGAATCCATTTCTTCTTCATCAATAAGTTTTGTCTGAGATTCAATTTCATCAAACACAACATGAATAGATTCTTCAACAGTACATGTTCTTTTATTGAAAACTCTATAAGCCTTACTTCTATTAGAATATCCTAGAAATATACTTTCATCAGACTTTGAATCAAATTTACCTAAGTTTTCTTTACCATTGTTGTGAATGAAACACTTACACCCGAAGATATGAAGATGAGCAATATTTGGCTTTCTTCCTTTGTAAAGTTCATATGGCGTCTTTCCAAGTGATTTGCGAATATATGCTCGGTTTGAAATATAACATGCAGTACTCATTGCATCTGCCCAGAATACTTATGACATTTCTTTTTCATTGAGTAATGCTCTTGCCATTTTTGTAAGAACTCTGTTCTTCCTTTCCACTACTCCATTTTGTTGAGGGGTTCTAGGAGCAGAGAAATTATGATCTATTCCTTCGTTGTTGCAGTAGTTTTCAAATAGTTGATTATCAAATTCTCCTCCATGGTCTGTCCTAATAGAAACAATAGAAATACCTTTCTCATTTTGAACCTTTTTGGCAAACATGATGAATTCAGCAAATGTTTCATCTTTTAAAGCAATAAATATAGTCCAAGTAAATCTTGTAAAATCATCGACAATTACTAAAGTATATAAATTTCCTCCAAAACTTTTTACTCTTGCAGGTCCTACCAAATCCATATGAAGTAATTGTAAAGGTTTTGAAGTAGAAATCTCATACTTTGTTTTAAAAGAAGACTTAGTTTGTTTGCCTTTTTGACATGCTTCACAAATCATATTATCTTTGAATTTGAGTTTGGGAAGACCAATGACTAAATCTTTTGTAATTAGTTTGTCAAGTTGATTCATATTAACATAAGCCAAACGCTTATGCCATAACCAACTTTCCTCTGATCGACTAAGAAAACAATTTTTAGAAGAATTTGAATTTAAATCAATAGTATAACAATTACCATCCCTTTGAGCTCGGATCTTTGTCTTGATAGATTCTTTGTTCAGGGGTAGATCTTTCTTGCTTACTATCAAGCATTCTTTTGAGTCAAAAATCACCCCGTTATCTTTGTCAGTGCTTTGACTTACTCTTAAGAGATTGTGGCATAATCCTTCAACATAATATACTCCATTGATTTGAACGCCATCAGATCTTCCTACTTCACCAATTCCAGCAATATGTCCAGATTGATTTCCTCCAAATGTTACCTTTCCTCCTTCTCTAGTTTCAAGTGTGGTGAACTTACTTTTGTCACCAGTCATGTGCCTCGAACATCCACTATCAATATACCATTTGTTCGCTCGAGATGCTTTGAGACATACCTAGAATAAGATGTTCAAGTTTTAGGTACCCACACTTTCTTGGGTCCTTTGTGGTTAGTATTTGAAGTATGTGTCCCTTTCGGAACCCATTTATATGTTCCAACAACCTATCCCTTTTTGAAATAACACGATGAAGTATAATGTCCTTTCCTATTACAATAATTGCATGATGCAAATGGATTCGATGTATGCACAGAATTCCTGAAATATTTAAGATAGTCTCTACTATTCTTCTTATATCCTTTATTCTTATTATGCACAGAATTATATCCAATTCGAGATTTATCAAATGAAACTTTCTGAGAATTTAAAATAACCTTGAGAGTTTCACTTCCTTTAGTAAATTTTTCAACAATTTTTGTTAAATCTTCTATTTTCTTATCTTTCTCTTTACACATTTCATATGATGATATGACATTACTTTCTAATTCTTTTACTTTCTTCTTATAACTAACCATTTATTTAGCAACTTTGATGAACTCTGTATGCAATGCATTATATTCAGATAACAATTCATCATAAGAGGGTTCAGAATCACTTACCTCAGAGTCTGATTCTTCTTCCTTAGCTACCAAGCATAGATTTGCTACTTCGTCGTTGTCACTTTCTTCGTCTGACGAACTATCACCCCATATAGATGATATATATGCTTTCTTTTTCAGCTTCTTTTTGTCTTTGTTTCTGAAACATTCAGATTTGATGTGTCCTGGTTTTCCGCATTCATAGCATACTATCTGTTGTTCTTTATTTTCTTTCTTGCTTGGTCCACCTTGATAGTTCTTGAAATTCCTTTGACCTCTTCTGTAGAATTTCTTGAATTTTCTTACGATCATTCCCATTTCATCATCATTAGGAATATCTTCATTCTCGGAAGATTCTTCTTCTTCTTTGATAGCTTTAAGTGCAACTCCCTTTTTCTTTTTATCATCGAATTCTTCAAGTTCCTTCTTGAATCTCAACTTACCTTCATATTCAGAAAGACTTCCAAAGAGAGCAGCTACGGATCTCATAGATTCTCCTTTAGCTTCTTCGATGGCTGTCACCTTTGCTTCCCACTCTTTCGTAAGAATATTAAGAATCTTTCTTACTTGGGAATTTTGATCAAACGACTTTCCAAGAGCAGATAATTGATTAACAAGATGAGTATACCTGAGTTCAAACTCTGATATACTTTCTCCAGATTTCATACAAAATAAATCATATTCTGTAATTAAAGTATTGATTCTATTTTCTTTGATTCCAGATGTACCTTCGTGAGCAATTTCAAGAGCATCCCACATATCTTTGGCAGTTGGTAGAGTACATATTCGAAAATACTCTTTTTGACTAAGAGCACTCTGTATCATTAAAATGGCTTTACTATTTAATGTTACTAACCTTTTGTCATTCTCATCAAACTCATCTGGGTTCTTTCTAACTGCTCTATCCTCGATTTTCTTCATTGGAACATAATCACCATCTTGTATAACATTCCATAATCCGTACTCGTTGGCCATCACGAACACTCTGAATTTAGCTTTCCAGAACGAAAAATGTTCTCCAGTAAAACCAGGAGGTCTAGTGATTGAAGCTCCGTCTGGAAGGATATTTTCACCCATTGTTGCCATTTGTCAGATCCTTCTCAAGCTGTTAGGCTCTTCGGAGAAGACGAGGCTCTGATACCAAATGTAAGAGGCAAGCTTCACCTAAGAGGGGGTGAATTGGGTGATGTTATAAATTTTTCGTTTGATGTGGTGATATGAAAAATATAATAGATAGAGTAGAGTTGGGAAGATTTGAACACAGAGAGTTATACTGGTTCGGCCTAACAACCAGGCCTACGTCCAGTCCTCAGAGATCAAGACCTACTGAGAATTTCACTATACCTCCAAGATTCAATGGGCTCTCAGAATGCCACTAGACAACAATCGTCCTTGAACGGACTACGAGCAGAAATATTCTCTCAATAAGAAATTTCTCTCCCCCTTACGACAAGTCTTATGTGCAGAAAAATAACCTATGAACCTTCTCACTTGCTTATGTATACAAGACTTAAGAGCAGCAACGTTCTCTCCTGCTTACACTACTGTAAGTCTTACGAGCAGCAACGTTCTCTTCTGCTTGTATCTTATAAGACTTATGAATGGAAGGTACAACAAGGAATTCTCTCAACTGCTTCTCTCGTAAGGAAAACTACCCTCTCAAGGTCCCAATACCTTGAGATCAAATAAACATAGAATTTGAATTGTATAAAGACTCTCTTATAGAGCAAATGAATAAACACTTAAGATCAATGTGTATATAGAGAAAATGATGAATAGCAGAGACTCGTGTATAAGCTTGTAGGTTCTTGTGCTACGTTGTTTTATTGATTATCTTTGAATCTCTGTATATATAGTTGCTTCAGTTTTTGCCCGTTTGGGAAATCAACATTTGAGGAGCGGGACTTTTGCAACTATTGAAGGACACACGCATGTTTGAATATTCTGAATGCGGTAGGTGCGAACGTGTTTGTAATCATGTTGTCTGCCGCTGTTTGACTTTCTCTGTAACAACTAATTTCAAACGTTCATCTTCCTGTATCACACTTATAATACATTCAAAGTAATGTTAAACAATGATAATAAGTAATGAAGATATGAATAAATAACAATAAACCATATTCGGATTGAACGTTGTGAGACTTGGCATTTTTGATGATCTGACAGGGCATCACTCGAGCATGAAAGGCTCACTTCGAGTGATCTCTTATTTTCCTTCATATGCTTCTGTTATCGGGTTGTGCTTGCATAGAATTTCAGAGAGATAGAATCCTCACTCGCGAGTGAAGTGGGGTCTCACTCGAGCACAACTTCCTCTGCTCGAGTGATCTTGCATTTTCCACTGGGAGTGTCTTCTCGGGTCATCACTCGCACACCATTTTGACAAGAGTGAGAATTTGTACTCGCGGGTGATATGGTCCCTCACTCGAGCACACACACTCCTGCTCGAGTGAGAAGCATATTCTCCAGGAATATGCTCTCAATACCAACACTCGCATCAAGATTTTAGAGGGATAAAATTATCACTCGCAGGTGATGTGGTCCTTCACTCGAGCACACAGACTCTTACTCGAGTGAGAAGAATATTCCCAAGTAATATACCTTTTAACCAGGCACTCGCGTCAGATTTGGAGAGGGAAAGAATTTTCACTCGCAAGCATTGATGTGTCACTCGAGCATATAAGGGTGTGCTCGAGCACACTTGCACTTCTCTGAAGTTCATGACTCTCGGCCCAACACTCGCAGTACCTTGCTCGAGTACAGAATGCTCATGCTCGAGCATTGATGTCTCTGCTCGAGTGAATTAAGGAAGCATGCTATTACTTGCTCTCGGCCAAGCACTCGCATGCCCTTGCTCGCATGTGCTTGAGTGAGAGTGGCTTCTCTGCTCGAGTGCACACCTTAGTGCTCGAGTGATCTAGTGAACATAACAGTGGAATGCCTCTCGGGTGCACACTTTCTGGCTTTCACTCGCACCTGCTCGAGCACAGAAGAGATCTATGCTCGAGTGCAAAATTCATGCTCGAGCACTCCAGTGCAATTTCACAGCAGACATCAGAAAACTTCCTCTATGCATTTGGTAACTTTGTAAACTTTTCTTAATCTCCTAAAAACATGATTTGCACACGAATGTCTTTTTGTTATCATCAAAACTTGGGATCTAACATTCTTATCTCCAGAATACCCATTCACTGTAGGATTCATTGCAATATACCATCATTGAGAGCCAACACTTCCACAACGCTAATCTACGATTCAACATCATGGCGGCTGCACTCCACGGTTCGTTGTCAAGACGGCTGCACGCTAGGGTTGTCGTCTCAGTGGCTCCACACTATGGTACAATACTCTCCGTAGGTAGCCCTTTGCGATCATATTTCCTTATAGGTAGCCCTTTCCTATCAAAACTCTCCGCAGGTAGCCCTTTCCAATTTGAATCCTTCGTAGATAGCTCTTTCCAGTTGGTTGTCTCAAAATGAAGGTATCATTATAACGAGAACTTATAAGCCATTTACACATCCCATTCTTTGTCTCAACCTTGAGACCATATCTCTTAACTATTCATGGTTCTATCAAAACCATCCTCAGATCATTTTGAATTCCTAAGAATCAGCCCAACTATAGAGTCTGATCATTGGATCACAACTCATCTATCCAAACCTCAACCTTAGTTGAACCGGGAAATCACTTCCCTCATTTCCACGGAGCATTACAACTCCTATACAAATCCAGATATCTCTACCAGCCTAAGGCACACTGGTCCCCTAGGCCTTAAGGCCTTTACACACACAAGCTCAATATGATATCACTACATGTAACATCATACCACCCTAGGTTACTTACCCAACATATAGGTTAGACATAACACCTAGAAGCTCAATATCACATTCCTGGGAAATCATTTTCTTCCACCTCTGAGTTTACACATCAGATTCTCAGGTGAGCCACACTGATTCACCACATCCACATCATAAATAATGTATACACACATCCCTTACCCTCATATATCCACAAACAACAGGGACTAAAATGTGTATACCACAACAAACAAAGTCATCTCCTATGACTTAAGGTAGCAACTACTGCCTTTATCCTAGCAAATCCTTTACTTGCCAGGAACTACATCTCTGATACCAAAATGTAACCCCCTTCCGTAATTATATCTGAAATACTCAATTAAAATGAAATAGAGACCAATAGGAAACAAAACTTATTTAAAATCCCATATTCACGACAGAGTTTTCACAGATAACTTTCGAAATATAATTTACTTGGTCTCATATTCAATTTCGAATACAATTACATTACGTGGAATATCACATTTATAAAAATATCAGAGTGTACAACAATAACTTCCCGGCAACTCCCGGGTTCATACCTTTACATAGAATTCATAGGGCACATTCGCCCTTTTACAATTCCTCAAACGGGGATTACACAAATCTCAACTCCATACATGCATACTTAATACTCATCCAATATACAAATACAATATCCAAATATACATCCCAACTATCATCCGAACATATACAATTATCCCAGCATATAACGATAACCAACTACCAAATACAAATACCCATAAGGGATTCTCGCCGCCCCTAGTCACTTGCTCCTTCCTTGTGCCACTTGACCTGTCTAAAATGTTGGTAGGGGAGGGTGAGATTCTAGAGAATCCCAGTAGGAAACAGATACCAATATGCATGCAAGATAAGTGTTTAATGCATGACATGCTTGCATCATAATAACTCATGTTCACATAATGATATATTCGCATGCTCAATATTTCAACAACATACTCATGGCCATAGCATAAATAGAAACAGAGCTTCAATCATTCATATATGTTTCACATAATCAAGCAAAGCAATAACATGCATCAATACACAAACACAAATATCAATACATGCAGGAGAGGTAAGTTCCCTACCCTTTTCTTTCCACGTATGCTCCAGCTCCGCTTACTCGCGAACCAAACGAATACTAAACCCTTTCAAAATCTCAAAATGCTGAAAATGGGGGTTGGCTGCGGCCCAGAAAATCCAGTTTCTTTGCTGAACTTCCAAAAATCATAACTAATTCAGAAAAACTTGAAAAAAGGTGATTCCAAAGCCAAATGAAAGCTATTTAAGTCCTATTTCTAGGAAAAATATTGGCCATTACTAGAAATCACCACAAAAGTCCAGATTTACCAAAAATCTAACGTTGTGCCAAAACAGAGTCCAGTTTGGATACCAAACTTTGGTCAGTTCAAACTCCCAGCTCAAAACGCTAAATGACACAAAATTTATGTCCATTGTGAAGCTGGAGATGTGAACTTTAAGACTGGAAAGTTTCATAATTTTCTGACATCATTTGCCCAGTCAAAACGTCCACGTCATCGGACTGTCCAGAACAGACTTGCCAAAACAGGGTCCAGTTTGGATGCCAAACTTTGGTCAGTTCAAACTCCCAGCTCACCAAGCGAAATGACACAAAATTTATGTCCATTTTGAAGCTTGAGATGTGAACTTTAAGACTAGAAAGTTTCATAATTTTCCAACATCATTTGCCTATTAAAAACGGCAACACAAACAGACTACCCAGACAGAATTCTCACTGGACAGAATTTCCAGTTTTTCAACCATTGTGTCCAATCCAATTCAAACCAATTCCAATGATTAAATACCACAACATGACACTATTTTCAACACAAAACAACATCCAATTCCACCATTCACATTCCACACGAAAATACCATAAAATCAGGGCAAAATTCACAATTCACAATACTCAACCATAATTCACAAAATTTAGATCAAAAGGCTTCAAATACTCACCTCTTCCTCTTTCCCAAACCAATTTCTTGATTCTTCATCTTTCCAAATTTCCTCAAGCCATCAAACACCTTCAATCAAGAATCTAAAACCATAGAGATGAAGCTCTCATTACTATGAACAACTTTATAGAAGGTGAGTAGAGCATAACCAAAATCTCACCTTTTGATTTCTCTTTCTTCCCTTGAGTTAGCGAAAATGGAGAAATAGAGAGAGAGTAGAGGATGAAGAAGAGGATCAGCTTTTTTTTCCATTTGCTTCATGTGTTGGCCGACCAAAAAAAAGGAGAGGGAAGAGAAAAGCACTTTGAACATTTGACCAAAATCTAAGAGTCCACAAGGTGCCAAGTGTCACCATCTTGACAAACCTCACATGAGCTCACATAAGCTCACACACATGTGATTCCACCCCTTGATCTCTTGCACAAATCAATCCTAACCATTGATCTTGAAGTTACCAATGAGTTTCCTCTTCGGTAACAGATCAATTGGTCGGTAACTTACCGTTTTGCCCCTGATTATGGTAATCTCTCTTGGATCACCACCAAACACTTCATATATTTCCATATCACCACATTATGCGCCCTCCCTCTATTTTAAGTCAATTTAGAGGTTAATCCATAATTGAACTTAAATACAGGGTTTCGGCGCTGCTCATAGCACATATGAATCACATTTCGGAACTCAAATCACATCGAATTCTCCAAAAGGGTTATTTATCACTAACCACATCCACTTTTGGAGTCATTATCTCTTAATCACAATTTAGGATCTTGCTAAACAGGGGCTTAGCAGTCCACTTATCTCAGGCTTATTCTCTAGCCTCAAGTTTTAAAATTCGGGGTATTACAAAGATATGATAGGACATGGCATCAGCCTCAGAGATATGGATTTCTTATTACTGAAGGCCGTGATGTGTTGCTTATTGAGCAAAATGAGCCAACCACCTATCGAGAAGCCATAGTGGGACCAAACTCCTAGAAATGGCTAAATGGCATGAAGTCTAAAATGCAATCCATGTACAACAATCGGGTATGGTGTAGGATCGGTAAGCACAGCGGAAGAATTTGAAAAATTTTCACCGATCCTAATCGAGGATCTATCAACGGCGTTTAAACCAAGTTGGAATGATTCATACCTTTTTGATTATTCAGAGTTTTCACGATCTCTAGGAGCCAACACGTCAGGTCCGCTCCCTCTACCGGTATCCACACGAATGCTCTCCAACCGAGACTGCGTGCTAGTGCCTCTAATGTCTCCAAGGGTTTAACATGCGGCTCTCAATTCTGATGTACCCTGAGTCTATCAGCTCTATCAAGTTTATAACCCATGAGGGTTATTTTCAAATTTCAAAATTAATCATCATTAATTTTGAAATTAATTAACAATTAATTATCTTGATGAGCTAATTAAATAAATTCAGTTTAAATTAAATCTGTCCAACAGTTTTAATTTAACCTATTTATTTAATCTAAATAAAGAGCCATTAGATTTAATTTATCTTCATAAATTAAATCTGAGATACTATATCTCTATCATGTTAGTTATTAAATTTAATATATCTTAATAAATTAAATTTAATATATCTTAATAAATTAAATTTTAAACCAACACAATATAATAATATCATATAATATATATATACATATATATATAATATATTTTGAAAATATATATATCTATATAATATTATTAAATATAATAATATAATATAATATATATATATATAAGATATATATTTCGAAAATATATATATATCTATATAATATTATTAATGAATTATATATTATATATATATATAAATATAAAATTCATCCACCCTAAATCAAACATTATCTCGTGTTGGGCCATTCTTGTGTGCGACCCTGTAGGCCCATATGAAGTTGGCAGTGGGCCAATAACTACACTAACCCAAAAGTCGCAAGCGGCCTCTAGCAAGACATTACGACTACCTAATTCATATGAGGATCGTTATCACGATACAACCTGTCATACAACCATGTCACGTCCCTTTTGTCACACGATATATCGATTAGGGATAAGGCATGGAAAATGTCATCCTCTTGTTCCTGACCATTACTTTCTCGATTCCTGAGTAGCCTGATAACAGATACAGAAACTGCTTTCATCATAGTATGGCCATACATTTCTCAGACTAACTCATCGAGGGGCCCAGTAATATCTCTTTACTAATGTGAGGGACAAATTCCATCTTGATCATTCATATTCCTCTACATGAAAAACCACCAAGCCGGATCGTAGCCTTTATCATCACCCGGTCAAAAGTGACTTTTGACTAGTTCAAAGCTTAGCAACTCTCATGTAGGAATCCATGATGACCTCAGGTCTAAGGGCATTGTGACGTGGTTATACATAAGAAAAGCTTATGACTTGATCCATGTAGCTTTCTCATAATGGGTCGGTCCAGCACCTTGTACTCTTACAAGTGCCTAAGACTTTGATTCGTATCTCCATATCTTATCAAAGTCATACTGGTCTTGTTTCATCTCTGCTCCCGCATAGATGACCGATCAGGGACATTTTAGGACAATCTTTATGAATTATCCAAGGATACAATTATCACAGTTAACATGCAAATAATATGATAACAGAATGGAGAAATTTCATTAAAATAATAATGTTTAAAGTACAATGATTGGCCCTTAGGGCACAATTTCCAACATATAGACCTTAGTCGATCCACCTGAAGGTGTAAAAACTATCAGGTGCAGATGGGTTTTCAAGGAGAAAACTGACATGGATGACAATGTAAATGTCTTCAAGGCACGACTGGTTACAAAAGGATTCACTCAAACTCATGGTGTAGACTATGATGAAACCTTTTCCCCAGTTGCAATGGCAAAATCAATCAGAATCCTTCTTGCCATTGTAGTATATTATGACTATGAAATATGGCATATGGATGTTAAAACAACCTTCCTTAATGGAAAGCTGCTTGAGGATGTGTACATGACACAACTTGAAGGTTTTATGCGTCTAGAGGACTCTGGTAAAATTTGCAAGCTTCAAAGATCCATTTATGGATTGAAGCAAGCATCTCAGAGCTGGAATCATCGTTTTGATGAAGTAGTCAAAGAGTTTGGATTCATTCAAAACATCGATAAACCTTGTGTTTATAAGAAGGTTAGTGGGAGCATAGTTGTATTTCTAGTGCTTTATGTAGATGACATCCTACTCATTGGGAACGACATTCCTACCTTGCAGAGTATCAAGTCTTGGTTAAGAAAGTCGTTTTCAATGAAAGACTTAAGTGAAGCCACCTATATCCTAGGGATTATGATTTGTAGGGATAGATCCAAAAGACTAATAGGCTTAAGTCAGAGCATATACATAGACAAGAAACTACATAGGTTCAGTATGTAGGATTTAAAAAGGGGTTACATGCCCATGTCTCATGGCATCCATCTTAGCAAGGATCTGTATCCTAGTACACCTGATCAGAGAGATCACATGGGGAAGTTTCCATATGCCTCGGTCATTAGATCCATCATGTATGCCATGTTATGTACTCGACCAGATGTCTCATTTGCCTTAAGTATAACTAGTAGATATCAACAAGATCCTGGTGAGTGTTATTGGATTGCGGTCAAGAATATCCTAAAGTACTTAAGAAGGACTAAGGATATATTTTTCGTCTATGGCGGATTGGATGATGAGCTCTGTGTAACCTGTTACACAGATGCAAGTTTCCAATCTGAACAAGATGACCTTAAATCACAATCTGGATATGTATTCCTCCTAAATGGTAGAGCAATAAGGTGGAAGAGCTCTAACCAGAGCATTGTAGCAGATTCTGCAATAGAAGTTGAGTATATAGCAGTATCAGATACAGCTAAAGAAGCCGTTTGGATCAAGAAGTTCATTACTGAACTAGGGGTGGTGCTTACCATCTTAAATCCAATAGATTTGTTCTGTGACAATAGCGGTGCTATTGCACAGGCCAAGGAGCCTAGGTCATATCAAAGGACGAAGCATATACTCAGGCAATTTCATCTTATTAGAGAAATCAATGATAGATGTGATATAAAGATATGCAAAGTAGAAGGAGAAGATAATGTTGCTGATCCTCTTACTAAGCCACTTTCACAGGAAAAGCATGAGCGTCATGTTAGGGCAATGGGAATTAGGCAAATTAATGATTGTACCTAGGGCAAGTGGGAGGATATTGGAAAATGTGCCCTAAGAGCCAATCAATGTACTTTGAACATTATTATTTTAATGAAATTTCTCTATTCTGTTATCATGTTATTTGCATGTTAACTGTGATAATTGTATCCTTGGATAATTCATGAAGATTGTCCTAAAATGTCCCTAGTCGGTCATCTATACGGGAGTAGAGATGAAACAAGAGCAGTATGAATTTGATAAGATATGGAGATACGAATCAAAGTCTTAGGCACTTGTAAGTGTACAAGGTGATGGACCGACCTACTATGAGAAAGCTACATGGATCAAGTCATAAGTTTTCTCATGTATAACCACGTCACAATGCCCTTAGACCTGAGGTCATCATGGATTCCTAAATGAGAGTTGCTAAGCTTTGAACCAGTCAAAATGTCACTTTCGACCGAGTGATGATAAAGGCTATGATCGGGCTTGGTGGTTTTTCATGCAGAGGAATATGAATGATCAAGATGGAATTTGTCCCTCATATTAGTAGAGAGATATTATTGGGCTCCTCGATGAGTGAGTTTGAGAAATGTATGGCCATACTACAATGGAAAGGAGTTTCCATTTCTATTCTCAGGCAACTCAGGAATCGATAAAGTAATGGTCAGGAACAAGAGGATGACATTATTCATGCCTTATCCTTGACTGATATATCGTGTGACAAAAGGGACGTGACATAGTTGTATGACAGGTTGCATCATGATAATGATCCTCATATGATTTGGGTAGTCGTATTGTCTTACTAGAGGCCGCTTACGACTTTTGGGTTAGTATAGTTATTGGCCCACTACCAACTTCATATGGGCCTACAGGTCGCACACAAGAATGACCCAACACGAGATAATGTTTAATTTAGGGTGGGCGAATTCTATATTTATATATATATATAATATAAAATTCGTTAATAATATTATATAGATATATATTTTTGAAATACATATCTTATATATTATATATATGTATATGTATATATATATATTATATAATATTATTATATTGTGTTAGTTTTAAATTTAATTTATTAAGATATATTAAATTTAATAACTAACATGATAGAGATATAGTATCTCATATTTAATTTATGAAGATAAATTAAATCTAATGGCTCTTTATTTGGATTAAATAAATAGGTTAAATTTAAACTGTTGGACAGATTTAATTTAAACTGAATTTATTTAATTAGCTCTTCGAGATAATTAATTGTTGATTAATTTCAAAATTAATGATTATTAATTTTGAATTTTGAATATTGCCATCATAGGTTATAAACTTGATAGAGCAGATATACTCATACACGCATGAGAATCCAGAGCCGCAAGTGAAACCCTAAAAACATTGGATGCGCTAGCACGCAGTCTCGGTTGGAGAGCATTTGTGTGGATACCGGCAGAGGGAGCAGACCTAACGTGTTGGCTCCTAGAGATCGTGACAACCCTAAGTTGAAAAAGGTATGAGTTCTTTCTAACCCGATTTAATCGCCATTGATAGATCCTCGATTAGGTTCGGTAAAATTTTTAAAATTCTTCCGCTGTGCCTAACGATTCTAACATATACAATCATCAATACCAGATATACAAGTATCATAAAGTTGGGTAAATTCAAGGACAACTATCCCTTACTATAATACTAGGAAATCTCACTCTCAGACCTGATTTTACACACCCCTTTTTGGCCTAGGACAAATTCTAGCCAATGCTACCTTCGCTGTAGTGTAAAGCCATGTTAGGGTAAGAGCCCATAATCATGTAGAAATTCTACTAAACTAGCTCTGATTCTATACTACAACTATATACTGAATGCTTATCATGTCTAACTACTTGGAGTATCACCCCATGCTATAGGCATATCGGGTCTTACTACCTACCATATTCCTGAAAGGGATATACTTGATGGTGAAAATATACGTGTAGAACCATTATATTAAATATGAGAGCAAGAGTTCACTTGACTTGTTCTATCTAGCCTGTTCTTTCTTAATTCTCTTTTCTGTCCTTCTTTCCACAACAGCATTGGAGCACCCCATGATGATTTTTCAGGTCACATAAACCCTTTTCTCTAACAATTATACATTTTTTTCATCTCATTTGGGGTCATTCTGTGTGGACTTTCGATATCGGTCCAGCTCCAGGCATAATTTTATTTCCATTACCTACCAGGGTTTTTTGCCCAGGTTATACAAGGAATCTATGACCTACTTATACATTTTATTCTTTGTCTCAACTATGAGACTATATCTCATGGCTTTTCTCACTCTTTTTATTACTATGTTCCATCAGAGAACACACTCTCATTCATTCTTTCTATGTGAATATTTGTAATCACAATCTTTCCCTATGCTGGATTAGCAACTAGCAACCTCCAGAAACCTCAATTCATTTAAGTCATTCTAGTACCTAAGTTCATTCAATTCATTATAGTACCTCAATTTATTCAATTCATTTTGGCACCTCAACTCATTCAAATCAATTTCAACTATCGTTTGATTTTTAGGTCACGATTCAGTTGGTAGCAAACCTCTAGATGTCTATCCAACTTCTAGGTTCATCAACCTTATTCTGGAACCTCAGCCATATGCAACAAGCTTGCTAAGATCATTGTGATTCATTCCTTCTATTCTATTCTCTTAACATTCAAGTAATAACCACAAATATTCCCAAAGCATTACTGACAATTCAGTATTACTTACAAGGTTCACAAGATAGTGCAACTTGAATCATATCTCGACCTACCAACTATTTCAGCTTAGATCTAATTCAAGCCTGTCCTCAACCTTTATTGTGTTCATTCTAACATTCTTATGGCACCCTTAAAGATCACCATATTTCATATCTCAGGGCACTGAAGCCTTTAATCAAGAGGTTTCAAATTTCTAGAGTACTTCCCAGGGGGTCACCCATCCCGAGATTTCTCTTGCCTAAGCACGCCTAACCACACAATTCTACTAGAATCTAGGTCATAGGCCAGCTCAGCATCAAATTCTCCAGAGCTTATACCGTTCTCTACTGGCTATACATTACTACTGCTCCATTTCATTCTTTATATATAGCTCTATCCCTTCTTCTAAACAAGTCTGCCAACTAGTGGTAGGGGAAAGTTCTATTTCTTTGGGTGCGGCTCATACCCATATTTCATTCAGTTACCGGATTACTAAATTTAAAACACTTTGGTTTGCTAACCTTAAAGTTAACATATTAGGCTTAATGTGTATTTAATGGGCCCACAATAACTCCAAGTGCTTAATTGACCATAGGAAGTTAATTTTATTACCAAATGCCATTACTTTTTTATTTTCGTACTAATTCTAGAAAGTTGGCAGATTTTTCCCTTAACATTGAAAACTCATTAAAACCTTAAGCCAAATGGTTGAAAATGAAGCTTAGGCTTACCTCTTCACTTTTCTTCAGTTTGTTCGATATTCCGGTGGCACTTCGACTAGCTAAATAGTGCCAAACACCATGATCAAGAATCTAAAACGATAGAAATATTGCTCTCACTTATAGAAACAACATTACAGAAACTTTGGGAGCTTGAAATATCGAATCGGAGGTGAAATCAGCTCAAGAACTCTAGGGAAATCACTATTCACACACCTTGTCTCTTTTTTCTATTTTCTATCTACTTCTCCATATTTTTCTCTATTTTTTTCCTTGGCTGATATCTTAAAGAAGAATGGAGAGTTCAGATTCAATCTTATATTTTGAAAGCCTCCTTTTGTGCTAAGTGTCAAAGGATTAAGGCACAAGATGACATATGTTAATAAAGCATCTTGCCTTCTCTTTTTCTCTCTCTCTACAGCCCTTTTTGTGTTAGGGGAAAGGAAAGGACTGACAATTTCCCTAGACTCCCAGGTTCGGTGTTCAGAAAGTCAAGTACATGACCGGACTGGAGACTAGGGGATTCCCCGGACTCAAAGGCTAGGCATCACCTTTTCTAAGTGCTACTTCAAAAGGCAAAAAGTAACCCTCATCATTAAGGACACTTGTCACTCTCTTATAAGGCCAACAAAAAAGGCACTTGGTACTTTGTCATGATGATAGGATACTTGTCACTATCTTATTCATCCAACACAAAAAGTTGTGTTCTCATTGCTTACTTTATTAAAGCTACTTTATCAGTGCCTACCCGGGTTTCACTCGGGACTTACTCGGGATTTCTTCAAGTATACTAAGGCCCACTAAATGATGTCAGTTCAAAGTATGTGTGTGGGCCCCACATGGCGCCACACATCGATGTCTATTCCTAAAAACGCAGGGTACACATGTCTACCCTGAAAAAGCCATGCCTACACCTATACTGGTGTATTTCGCTCGATTAATCAGCCCCATACCTTATGACATATCTTGATGGCGTCTTTCTACCAACCCATGGCACCGTATATGTGTCATGTGCACATCTGTACAAACACTTTGATCTTACTATCTACGCATACTAGGCCCTCTTCCCTGTAGGGTCGAATCACATAATCCCCAAGCATCTTTCTATCTCTTGATATTCTTGGTTTCTTCCCAAACTGGGCTTAGTTGTCGCCTGATACAAGCTTATCCTCTAGTCTCTAGGCCCAAAATTAGGGGTATTACAGTAACAGACAATCGATTATATAAAATGTAACAAATAATAATGACTGGGACCATATAATGCAATATAATAAATACACTGTGATTATTGTGATTATCAAAATGAGCACATGGGCTCAAAGCCAACTACTGTTAGAAACCCTACTTGTTCATACCTTAACTAGGCTTTTGGCCATAGACTGGGCAATATACCTTATTGGTATTGAATTCTCATAGCTGGATCCCTTTTTCGGGGCCATTGGGGTATTTGTGATTTTTCCCTAGAAGGTACTTGTGATTTTCCTGCACCAGTTAGAGAGTGCATTATACTTATCACAAAAAATTGCATATAGAAAGCACATATAAGTTTACATCGTGCGTGAAGGATAGAGTTATTACCTGAATTATTTTTCAATTCCTCGATTTGTCCTAACCTTTGGTTCTAGCTTAGGCTATTTCCAATTCCTATAAAGATTAGAGTTACAAGTAACTTATTATTACTTGTACTGTTACTGCCTTCAAATCAAATTCTGCTGGTTATCTAGTGCAGCTATATCAGTTTCTGCACAGTGTAGTTTCACTGTTTCCAGAAATTTGCAAATTTTCAGTCAAATTTGGAAATTCATAATTAATACTAAGAAAATTCAATTTGATTGATTCCAAAGCCTATGTGAATCTTTTTAAATGTTCTTTTTTGAAAAAATACTCAACTCTGACCATTGCAATCACATTATTCCTAAAAATTTGTCAAACTTCCCCTATGTCAGATTTCCTTCCAGAAACAATGCACAACTTTAGAAATCCATATCTTTTAATGCACTTGTCCAAAATTCATGTTCTACCTATCAACTTAAAGCTCTACATCTCCACTCTATTCCTACCAAATTTCATAATATTTGGTCTAGGTTTGTCTAACAAAATCATTGCATAATCAGATTGCCTCCAATGTAACAAATCAAGCAACACTTCCTCTTCACTTCTATAATTTCCATATTTACATACAATTATCCAAAAAATCATGAACACATGTATTCCTACACAATTTTCCCTTTTGAATCTAATGGAATAATCAAAATTATAAAATTCCAAGTGCTTTCCCCTGTTCTTCCTCTTGCCTAATCATGCAACCTTAAAGGGAAGGTTGTGTTTTCTTGATTCCCCTTTCTTTTTTACTTATATTCACATGATTAACCACTTAATCACTTAATAAACATGATTCATGGAAATGTTGGTAGTATAACATCTTAGGGTTTTATCATCTAAATCTCACAAAATCAACAAAACCAAGCCAATATCCATAATAACAACCTACTAACCAATAGGATTAAGGTTTTGAGATTACCTCTTGATTTCTTGGCCTTCTCTCTTTATGTGTCACTGTTCACTATCTCTTCTCTTGAGATTTTGCTTGCTAACCATGATATTTATGGAGAAGAGCTTAAAAGAGGTTTGACACAAGCTAGAAGGTAAGAATGCTTGAAATCACAAGCACTTTCCTTTGATTTTGCCTTCTTGACCTCTCTCTGTGCTATGTTCTTTAAGCATACTTCCTCTCTCTACCTTTCTCTAGTTGGACAAAAATAAAGCTCAAGAAAGAGATGAGAATGGTATTATAACATCTCCTTAACTATATATTGTTTTATGTTAATTTACCATGTGATTTTTCTTTTATGACCTGCTAATCTTTTACTTGGCTTAGAACAATTCCACATGGCACAATTCCCTTCCAAGCATATCTTTTTCCTCTTATTTTCCAAAATCAAGCAAAATATATGAAAGGGAAAGATAATATTAATTGTTTTCGTGTATTATCACAATTCCCTCTTTTAATCATTTAATTAAGTAATAGCTACTTTTTGACTTTTCCAACAACCTTAGTTAGCCACAAATGCTCTAAAATTGGGATATTTATCACCAATTATTTAATTTCCCTTTCGTTTCTCTATTTTTCTGAAAATGGCCCCAAATTATTGAGAAAATGATTAGGTTCTTGCTTGGTTGGCAAATTACCACTTTGCCCTTACATTTTATGATTTTCACAAAGGTAATAGAATTTTCATCAAACTTTGAAAATTTATATCTTTATTTATAAATGTCCAATTGTAATGGTTCTAAAGGCTATGTGATCCTTTTTAAATCTATTTTTAAGGAACAATATTTCCTTTAGCCACCTAGACAAACAACATTCCATAATTTCCATTTATTGGATGCTATCAC
This sequence comes from Inga oerstediana, assembly GCA_963210345.1. Classification (NCBI taxonomy): domain Eukaryota; kingdom Viridiplantae; phylum Streptophyta; class Magnoliopsida; order Fabales; family Fabaceae; genus Inga; species Inga oerstediana. The sequence goes on from OY723404.1 coordinate 38,346,303, forward strand.
AGAAACTTGACAGTTTCACTTGGCTGACTTCAAAAATACATACCTCTTAGTATACAGGTCTAAATTCCTTATACGACCTATCAAGTTAAAGCTTGACATGTGTACTTTCATTCTAAATAATTTCACCTTTAATAGACATTATTTGATTATCTAAAAACATATGACAATCTCACTGCCTCGCAAGATATCACACTAGCAGCACATTCCAGTTCACTAAAATTCACCATTTTATTTCATTGAATGCCATAAATATTCATAAGGCGAATTGGTGAATAGAAATGGGGTGTTACAGCTGGCCCTGAATACATTTCTGACTAAACTAAATTATGTGTTATTATAATATTGCATTATATGATGCATGACATATGTATTATCTCATTCTCTATGAATTATCTCATTCTCTTTGAATGATTGTTTGTTACTACAAATATCCAATTGAGGTAGTAAGACAAGTATGGGCAAACAGTGCAACTGCACCTATATTGTATTTGATAGTGTGAAACATTAGAGTGGGCAGTGGAAACAAAGTGAATTTATGTGTAATATTTAAGGACAATAGGAGAGGTTAACAGTCATACCAGTGTTGATCATCCCAAGTCCAGATTAGATCTTTGTGGTATGCAGTGACATAGCTTGTATGGCATATAATGATCTGCCTTGAGCAGTGAGGCAATCCATCATATCATATTAAAGATGTGATTAATCAGTTTATGATCTGGTGGCTCTTAGCCCTACATGGCCAGGCGGGTTGCACCGTACTGGTTGATTGCAGTCAAGAGGTTAGGGATAAAACATGTGTGCTGAGGCTGTGTGGCCAATAGTATTACACCATGTATGGTGTACAGTGACATAAAACAGTATGGTTTACAGGGTACAACCTGTATGGTTGATAGTCACACAACCTATATGGTTTGTGATGACACATATAAATAGAGATTGGGATGAGCCTAAGTGTAGTAGGCAAAAATAGTAGCGAATGCTCTCCATACTATAGCCTCCCAGAATCAAATATCGACTCATGTTGGCAGTAAGCCCTAATATACATGTTTGTACAGGGCAGTAATGCCTATGGGCAGTATGTCCTAAGGTTATTAGTCTTGATATGTATTTGCAAAGATGACGAACTGTATGTGCTTAGGCCATAAGACTTGATAGACATGTACGTCCTTAAGCTAGCAGAATGTTATGTTTTAAAGAATGGTGATGAGCAGAAGCTCGAAGCAGTAAGTACTAGTGTGCTTGTAAGCATAAGGATGATTCCTTGGGCAATAAGACCCGGTGTGCAAGATTGCATGGAGTAGTGTCCCTAGGCTATAAGATCCTATACGCCAGTTATGTGATAGTGACTAATGTGTCTGGAAGCCCTAAGACCTAGTGGACTAGTATGTCCTTTAACTGGCAGATGAATTAAGAAATGTGATGGGCAGTGACCCGACGATTGAGGGGCAAAAACCTTAGCTGTACAATCTTATATGCCAGTTGTTTATATTGCACATTGATTATTGAATGCAAATGTTGAATGAAAACTGCTGAATACTATCAGAGATCTAAGAATATGATGATTATGTTGCATACTCAGTGAGATTACATAAGGAAAAAATAAATTGAATAATGACTTATGTCGCATGCTTATTCAGCTTGCACTCAAGAGGGATAGACTACATGTCTAGAAGAATCCCTGAGGTATAGATGTCCAAATTTTGAGGATGAAATTTTTTGAATGGGGGGAGAAATGTAACATCCCAAATTTTAGCCACCAAAATTCCTTTGACCTTATGGCATTAAAAAGAAATAAATGGTGAATATTGGCACAGTTGAAATGGTTAAACAGTGCAATTGGTGGCCACATAAGTTTTTGGCCAATATAAGACATGAAATGCAATTTTTGTAATCATGAAGCCAATTCTTGAAGGCCAAAATAATGAATAGAGCCAATTAATTGTGAATTTTACCCAAGAAGAGAGGAAAAGAAGAAAGGGCAATTTATTAAAAAAAATGTACAGGCAAAATAGTCATTTGGCTAATAAAAATTAAAGGCAAATATTTTTTCCCATTTTTCTTGTGTGGGATGTTCAAAGAAGAGGCAATAAGGGGAATGATATTTACTTGTTTCCTAATAAGTCTAATATGGTGAAACTGTGGCCAAGTAAAAAATTGAGTTGAAAAGTCAAGAATTATAAGCAAAATATTTACAATTAAAAGGAATAATGAGGAGGTGAAATTGTGATAATTCAAGAAGCATTTTAACTCTTCTATGGCCTATTATGTTGGTCAAGTTGAAGAGAGCAAGAGGGAAATAAGAAACTTAGTCCAAATTAAATTAAAAGAAGCAATATTGGCCAAGTAAAATAAGTATAAAAGTCAAAAAGTAACCACGTGCTTAATTGGCAATTAAATAATATTTGCTAAGGAGGTGGATGATGATATTTGTTTAGCCTTTCATCCTTCCTCCAAGAGCCATTTTCATCCAAGTAAATACGAACAAAGAGAGAGAGAGAGAGAGAGAGAGAGAGCTAGAGAGAGAGAGTTTGGAGAAAACATAAGAACAAAGAGAGAGAACATGAGTTCAAGTGTAATATCCCAAAATGTATTCAAGAGCTAAATGTATAAAATAGATGGTGGGATTAATGACAAAATTACTTCTGGAAATTTTGTTATGACTTTAGTCAAGTTTCACATGCAAGATTGGCAATTAAATATTATATTGCAAGATGATATTTTACAAGATCATTTTCTTCTTCAAAAGGCCATGATTCACGTATGACAAGAGGGAAAAGTAAGAATAAATACATATTGGCTACTAAATATGACATAAGGAGACAATTTGACCAAGTTATAAAAGGATGATGACTTGGTCAACAATTGCAACAAAAGGCAATTAAATATGATAAATGGAAGAAATGCCAAGAGATATTTTATAAAGCTTTAACCTCTTTCAAGCCTCCATATTCGGTCAAATTTTAAAGAGAGGAAGGAAAGAGAAATTTACTTCATACACTTCTTCACATTTGTCTTTGAAAAGTCAAAAATTTCAACTAGAAAATTTGTGTAACCAATGGCTATGCAAGTTCATGCAATTGGTCAATCTTTCTTCCTCCTTTTGAAGAACATTTTGGTCAATAATAATTCTCCATTTGTGCAGCCCATATCACGTCCAAAAGCAAGAAGAGAAGAGGCAAGAGAAACCTTAATCAAATGACCAAAGTCAACATGGCATAAGCTTGTGTAAAAAGAATTATTTTCCACCACAACTTTTCTTTCTCTTTGGGCCACATTTTCGGTCAGATATTAAGAGGATAAGGGAAGAGAAAAACTGATCATAAATCACTCTCTCACCTCTTCTCAAGGTCGGCCAAGTTCAGCAAGCTAAGAGAAAGTGAAGAACAAAGTTGAGGTAAGATCTTCTACATGGATTTTCATCTCCTTAACCTCATCTATGGCTCAAGTGACCTTCATGAAACTTGTTCCTCTCTTCCTTAGCTTCATTTCTATGGTTTTTTTTTTTGTTGAAGAAGAGGAGTTTTCAGCCACCTTGCAAGAACAAAAGTTGAGGAATCAAGAAAAGAACACAAGAAGAAGCAAGAGGTGAGTAAGAGCATTATGTTGTTGTATATGATGCTTTAATTGGCTGGGTTGTGGTGGGCTATTGTGACAGCCCTAATTTCATTTTTAGGGTATATTAGGGATCATGAAGCTTTCATCCTATATATGTGCTTATATGTTTGTTTGGAGGCAAATGAGCTAAGCTTAGTGATTAGATAGTGAAGTGGTTGTTTGATGTAAAATACCCTAAAATTCTGCCAAAACCGGACATGGGTAATGAGTGTGAATTTGTTCATTTTGATGTTACCATTGTGTTCTACACCAAAAATTATGTGGGAATAGGTTTGGTTGTTGATTTTGAAGCCATTGGACACATTGATTGAAAATTGGAAAAACTGTCAAGTGTAACTTTATGCAGGGCAGTCCGTTTGTAGGGACATTTTGAATGGGCAATTGGTGTCTAAAAATTCTGAAACTTTCCAGTCTTAAATTTCACATTCCAAGATTCAAAATGGACATATGATTTGTGTCTTTTCGGTTTTTGAGCTGGGAGTTCTAGTTGCCCAAAAGTTGATGTCGAAACTGGACCTAATTCTGGAGCAGTGTGGAATGTTGTGTAATTCTGGAATTGTGTGGTGATTTCTTGTAATGATTCATATTTTTCCTATGAAGAGTACTTCAAGAGCTTTCAATAGGCTTTGAGATCACATCATTTTGATTTTTCTAGAATTAGTTATAATTTTTCAAAGATATTGGAAAATTCTGGCAGATTGGTCACCTATGCGAAAATTGAAGATTTTATGGCATAATGTAATATTGTGAAACTTTGAGGGTAGAAATTAGCCTTTTAGGTTAATTGACCACTTTAGCTCCTTAGTTGACTTGATTAATTGACCATAGTGATAATCAACTTAAGTATTATAGAGATAAAACTTGGGAAAGAGATTGACGGGTTGTCCCTAACTTGGTTTACAGGATTTGATATTTGCCGTCCTCGTGAGCCCGCTGTGCCAAGAAACGTCGGGAAAGGATCAGGTAGTGACTCTCTCTCTTATACTATGTGTAATGCTCTGTATGTGTGTGTTATCTGTAACCCCCACACGGTAATTATATCCGGATTTCAATGTTTAAGTGAAATAGAGACCAATAAAATCAAATCAACAATTTATAATCCCTTAACTCAGGATGAGGTATTTCAAAATCAATTTTAAACGTGTTAATTCCGGTCTCACAGTCACGTGCGGATATAACTACTTGAGAAATCAAATTACATAAGAAATATCAGAGTGCGGAAACTAAAATTCCGGCAAACCCCGGGTTCATCTACATATACATCATGGGTTGCGAGTTCCCAAAAATGGGGATTACATATCCAAAATATTCATTTACATCTCATATACACTTAGTAATCCCAAAACCAAAACAAGGATAACCAACATCCAAATATAAAATGTCCCTAAGCCCTAACCACTCCTGGTTGGTCGCTTCGCTTTCGAGCCACTCGCCCTGTCTGAAAAGGTTAGTCATATGGAAAGAGTGAGATTCTAAAGAATCCCAGTAGCAATAAGACACTCATACGATATATAAACATAAAGCATGTATGTTCATCATGTTCAGCAGCTTCACAATGATCTCTGGCTTGCGCCACATACGACAGCACTCACGGCTGTAATCATAATGCACTACGCCCACTTTCGCGGTAAACACTATGCACAACGCCCGCTTTCGCGGTGAACACTATGTAGCAGCAACACGAAGCACAAAGCACCACAAAGCATCTCAAAGCACAATGTATCACAAAACTCCACAAAGTATCTCAATGCACAGGGTATCACAAAGCAGTAGCAGTAGCATCCACACAATGAATGACAGACAAACATACAATACATTTACATGAAGTATAAGAGAGGAGTCGCTACCTGTATCTTTCCTGACAATCTTTGGCACTGTTGGCTCACGAGTTCGGCAGATATCAAATCCTATACCAAATTTGGGACAATTGATCAATCTCTTTTCCAATTACTTAATCCCATAATACACTAAGTTGATTATCATTTAGGATTCTTAAGAGGCCACAAATGTTTCTAATGAAAGCCCTAAAAGGTTGGGAAACAGAAGGTTGAACGTCACTTTTCGAAAACACAAAGTGCTGGAACACAGGGTTGGGCCGCGGCCCGCCCTTCCTTGGGCTGCGGCCCAAATATGGTCAGAAGGTCTTGGGCTGCGGCCCACCACTCATGGGCCACGGCCCAAATCAAGTTAGAAAGGCCTGGGCCGCGGCCAGCCACTCTTGGGCCGCGGCCCAGAAATTTCCTGACTCTGGGCTGACTTCGAAAAACTATAACTAATTCTAGAAAAATTGAAACGAAGTGATTTCAAAGCCAAATGAAAGGTATATTAGTCCTCTTTCAAGGAAAAATATATCCCATCACTGGAAATCACTACACAAATACAGAATCACCAAAAACTAAACACTACTCCAAAACAGAGTTCTGTTTCAATCCCAAACTTTGGATAACCATATCTCACAGAATTCTAAACGAAATGACACAAAATATATGTCCATTTTGAAGCTTGGGATGTGAACTTTAAGACTGGAAAGTTTCACAATTTTTCAATACCATTTGGTCACTGAAAACGCTCGTGTAGGCTGACAGCGAAAACAGAGCTTAACCAAAACAGATTTTCCAACTTTTCTCAAGTGATTCAAATGAATCCCAAAATCAACAACCAAGCTTATTCCCACACAAAATCACTCAAGGAACACAATGGTAACCTCAAAATGACCAAAATCATCACCCAATCACATGCCCTGTTTTGCCCAATGCACCAAAGCTATCACAAAGGTATCAACTTTCACATTTCCAACCGAAATCCATTCTATCAACCCAAAACACATATCAAAGCACTAATTCCATGACAACAACATGCCAACCACACATTGACCCTCATTTTTGAAATTCAAGGCAAAATTTCCAGAAATTTCACACTCAACCAATGGCTATAAAACCTATATAGATAGGTTTGTCTTACTCACCTCTATAGCTTTCTCAAAGGAGTTCCTTGTTTCCCCCAAGTCTAGAATTTCGTGTGGCCACAAACCACCACCAATGGACAAGCAACAACCATAGAAATGTTGCTCTTAACTCAAGGATCAACTTTGATGAAGGGAGTTTGAGCAATAGAGATAATTTACCTACTCAAAGATCAAGCTTTCCTTTTCTCTTTCCCAAGCTTGTGCACCAGAAAAATGGAGGAACAAGAGAGAGAAAATGGTGAGATGGAAGGGATGATGATGAAATGAGACTTTCCCTCCCTTGCACACACACACACTCTACCGATCAAGAGAGAGAGAAAAGAAAGGAAAAGTGGCATTTTGTCCTCTAGTGCCTCATCTAAAGGCCTCCACTATGCCACATGTCACCATCTCATCCACTTCCACTATGAGCTCACATAGACACAATGTATAGGATTCCGACCCATCAATAATGAATCTCAACCATTGATCTCAAATACCACACACATTTATCTCAAATTTACATCATATTACTTCCAAAATATTTAATTACACAAATTACAATCAAATCTCAATGCCATTAGCCTTTAATCATAAATTGGGATATTACAATTCTCCCCCCGTCAAATAAATTTCGCCCTCGAAATTTGTCACACAACATGAGCCATAAACTCCGGATATCGCCTTTGCATATCCTCTTCCGCTTCCCAGGTTGCTTCTCTTTGGGACATTCCCTTCCAAATCACTTTAACATAAGGGATACTTCGGTGTCTGAGCCGTCGTTCTTCTCGTTTAATGATCTGCTCAGGCTCTACCGCATAAGTGAAATTGTCTCGCAACTCTACATCCTCATACTCAACGATGTGAGACGGATCCGGTTGGTACTTCTTCAATTGGGAAACATGAAACACATCATGGAGTCTGCTCAAATTCGGGGGTAGGGCTATGCGATAAGCAATAGGCCCAATCCTTCCAAGGATCTCAAAAGGACCTATATACCTCGGGCTCAGCTTCTTTCGTTTGATTGCTCGCCCAATACCGGTGACAGGAGATACTCTAAGAAATACATGGTCACCAACATCAAACTCTAGAGGCTTTCTCCTCTTGTCGGCATAGCTTTTCTGCCAACTCTAAGCTGCAAGAAGCCTCTTACGAATAACACGAATCTGGGTTGAGGTTTGATTAATAAGCTCCAGCCCATATAGCTTCCTCTCAGATAATTCATTCCAACACAATGGCGATTGGCATTTTCTTCCATACAACGCTTCATACGGCGCCATCTGAATGCTCGCATGATAGCTATTGTTGTAAGCAAATTCAGCAAGTGGAAGAAAACAATCCCAACTCCCTTTGAAGTCAAGAACACATGCCCACAACATATCCTCTAAGGTCTGAATAGTCCTCTCTGACTGTCCGTCGGTCTGAGGATGATAGGAAGTACTGAATCTCAACTGAGTACCCAGTGCCTCATGTAATGCTTTCCAAAATCTCGAAGTAAATCGGGGATCACGATCGGAAATGATGTTCTTCGGTATGCCATGGAGTTTCACAATCTCACGAATATAAATCTCTGCTAGCTTGTCCGGAGAGTAAATAGCATTGATCGGTAGGAAGTGCGCTGACTTCGTTAACCGGTCCACAATAACCCAAATCGCATCATAATTCCTGATCTTGGGCAATCCCACCACAAGGTCCATGGTCACACTTTCCCATTTCCATTCCGGAATTTCAGGACTCTGAAGTAAACCCGGTGGTCTCTGATGCTCGATCTTCACTTTCTGACATGTGAGACACCTCGCCACATATTTCGTCACATCACTCTTCATACCTGGCCACCAATATACAGAATTCAAACCATGGTACATTTTGGTCATACCAGGATGAAGGGTATACCGGCTCTTATGCGCCTCATCTATGATCTTCTGTCTCAACTCCGCCTTAAGTGGAACGCATACTCTTTTCTGATAGCGAACTGATCCACGAGGCGACACATCATAGCCCTTAACTTCTCCCCGTTCGATTCGAGTCAAATTACGTTGTATCCAGTCATCTTGCCTCTGAGCTTCTTCAATCTCAGCTCTAAGATCACTTTCCTCTTGGGAAACAGTGTAGTTGGCACAGATGATCTGGTTCAATAGGTTCATATCACGAAAATCAGCGATCAATTTCCCTTCGCGTATCATCATAGCTGCAACGAGCACGGTCTTTCGACTAAGAGCATCAGCGACTACATTCGCCTTATCCGGATGATATTTTATTTCCAGGTTGTAGTCCTTAAGCAATTCCATCCAACGATGTTGTCTCATATTTAGTTCTTTCTGATCATACAAATACTTGAGACTCTTGTGGTCGCAGTACAATTCCACCGTCACACCATACAGGTAACGACGCCAAATCTTCAATGCAAATACTATGGCCGCAAGCTCCAGATCATGAGTGGGATAGTTCAATTCATGAGGTTTGAGCTGTCGAGAGGCATAGGCCACCACACGTCCCTGCTGCATAAGGACACACCCTAATCCCTGCCCACTGGCATCAGAATACACAACGTAAGTCAAATTGGGATCGGGTAAAATCAACACAGGTGCCGTAGTCAACCTCTGTTTCAGCTCCACAAAGCAATTATCACAATGTTCATCCCATACAAATGGGTGATCTTTTCTCGTGAGCTTGGTCATCGCAACGCAATGCGGGAGAAATTCTGAATGAATCTCCGGTAATAACCAGCAAGACCCAAAAAACTGCGTACCTCAGCAACAGTTTCTGGCCCCTTCCAGTCCAGTACTGCTTCCACTTTACTAGGATCCACAGAGACCCCTTCTTGCGAGATAACATGGCCTAAGAATCTTACTTCTGACAGCCAGAACTCGCATTTACTCAACTTGGCATAGAGCTGTTTTTCACGCAATGTATTCAACACAATTCTCAAATGATGCTCATGCTCTTCTCTACTCTTAGAGTATATCAAAATATCTTCAATAAATACCACAACAAACTGATCCAGATATTGATGAAAGATATGGTTCATGTAATCCATGAAAACCGCAGGCGCATTGGTCAACCCAAATGGCATAACTAAGAACTCATAATGACCATACCTGGTCCGGAAAGCAGTCTTCGGAACATCGTCCGCTTTCACTCGCAGCTGATGATACCCCGACCTTAGATCAATCTTCGAAAATACACATGCACCAGATAATTGATCTAAGAGATCATCGATTCTAGGGAGAGGGTACTTATTCTTGACAGTAACCTTATTCAACTCTTTATAGTCGATACACAAACGAAGACTCCCGTCTTTCTTTTTCACAAACAAAACTGGAGCTCCCCAAGGCGACACACTGGGTCTAATAAACCCTTTCTCAAGCAAATCTTCAACTTGTTTCTTCAATTCCGCCATTTCATTTGGGGCCATACGATATGGGGCTTTGGAAATAGAACCCGCTCCAGGCACAATGTCAATCAGAAATTGAACTTCCCTCTCAGGAGGTAATCCACTTAAGTCATTCAGAAAAACCTCAGGGAATTCATTCACTATGGGTATACTACTCAATGCTTCATTGGTCTCCCTTTGGATAGAAAAGAAAACCACATACCCTTGACAACCCTTTTTCAGATACTTCTCAGCCTTAGCTGTTGAAAGGAAATTCAAACTAGCAGCTGGATTCTCAACACTATGAGTAGTCGGATATACTATCCTCTTGTTCCCACAATCTAATAACACATTGTTAGCTCTCAACCAATCAAAACCCAAAATGACTTCCAATTGGTAGAGCGGCAAACAAATTAAATCTACTATAGATTCATGACCCTCTACGGTTATAACACAATTCAGACAGGCTTCTGTAGCCACAGCCTTAACACCCATTGGTGTCAACACAATCAAATCGAATAGCAACTTATGCACATTCATTCCCATATGCTTCACACAAGCATAAGCAATAAAGGAGTGACTCGCACCCGAATCAAATAACGCTTGTAACACAATGCCATGGATAAGGACTTTACCTTGTATCAGCTCTGGGGATTTTCAGGCCTCTTCGTGGGTCATAGCAAATACTCGGCCCTGAGTCCTCTATCTCTGCTCTGGTCGTAGCTGTCCACACTCAACAGATGTATGCCCCACTTGCTTACAATTGAAGCAAATCACTTGACCATCACAAGTTTTGCCATGATGTGGCTTGTTGCAACGAGGACAAGTCCATACACTAGGAGCTCTCTGCTGATCACGGCTCCCAGACTGATAAGGCTTCTTACTACCCCCTCTATATGAAGAGCATGATCCTGAGCCCTTCCGCTTCTGAGAAGCACTGCCCTTACTAGGCTCTCTATGACCACCACCAGCCTTGGCCGGATACAACTCTCTAAGATTGCTCTCAGTGATCCGACATTCTTCAACGGCCTTGTTGAACTTGGAAAAATGATGGGTGGCGAGTCTCTTTCTCATATCACGCCTTAAGCCCCGACTTAACATGTCTGAGCTCAACTCCTCATCATCCATTTTCTGAAGATAATAGGAATATCGGGATAGGCGGGTAAATTGGGACAAATATTCGTCAAAAGACTCGGTGTCCCCTTGCTTGATATTCAGAAACTCGGTTTCCTTCTCAAGCCTCACTGACTTGGGAAAATATTTCTCGTTGAAGTGTTGCTGGAACACCTCCCAGGTCAATGGCTCATTCTTTAACCGCAATGACAAGGCAATGTTACGCCACCAACGATCAGCATCGCCTTCAAGCTTGTACACCGCTAGCTTGGCTTTCACTTCGGAGGGACACACTAAGACCTCAAAAATCTTCTCAAGATGATGTAGCCAATCTTCAGCCGCCTGAGGATCAAACTTCCCCTTAAATGCCGGAGGTAGTTGCTTACAGAATTTGGAGACCCAATACTCAAGGTCTCGTTCCTCCCTGACTGGCACTCCATGGGATTCGTGGTTCGGAATCACATGAGGAGGGGATTCAAGTGGTCATGCCGACCCTTCAGCAGTCTCTTCCTGGGTTTCCGCTCGAGTTTCCTCATGAGTAGACTGACCCCGGCCCTCATTGTTCTTGGCCTTTTCAGCTCTGAGCTCTTCTCTAAGCTCCGCTATCATATCTCGTTGGTCCCTTATCAGGCCCATCAACTCTTGCATTGGGTCTGGTGGATTGTCATTAACCACTTCCACATCAGGGTCTACTCGCTGTCCACTGGGATGACCCCTTGTCTTTTTCATTCTACAAATCATTCACTAGATCAGTTCCATAGAAAATGTATACACATTGTTCAAAAATCTCGTATATATCCCTAACACATAGCACATATGTGTATACAACAATCATTCACAGATGATCTATTATTACTAAGAACACACTATAGGAGCTATCCTAGCAAACTCTACCCTTGCCAGGAACTACAGCTCTGATACCAAAAATGTAACCCCCTCACAGTAATTATATCCAGATTTCAATGTTTAAGTGAAATAGAGACCAATAAAATCAAATCAATAATTTATAATCCTTTAACTCGGGATGAGGTATTTCAAAATCAATTTTAAACGTGTTAATTCCGGTCTTACAGTCATGTGCGGATATAACTACTTGAGAAATCAAATTACATAAGAAATATCAGAGTGCGGAAACTAAAATCTCGGCAAACCCCGGGTTCATCTACATAAATATCATGGGTTGCGAGTTCCCAAAAATGGGGATTACATATCCAAAATATTCATTTACATCTCATATACACTTAGTAATCCCAAAACCAAAACAAGGATAACCAACATCCAAATATAAAATGTCCCTAAGCCCTAACCACTCCTGGTTGGTTGCTTCCCTTTCGAGCCACTCGCCCTGTCTAAAAAGGTTAGTCATATGGAAAGAGTGAGATTCTAAAGAATCCCAGTAGCAACAAGACACTAATATGATATATAAACATAAAGCATGTATGTTCATCATGTTCAGCAGCTTCACAATGATCTCTGGCTTGCGCCACATACGACAGCACTCACGACTGTAATCATAATGCACTACGCCCACTTTCACGGTGAACACTATACACAACGCCCGCTTTCGCGGTGAACACTATGTAGCAGCAACACGAAGCACAAAGCACCACAAAGCATCTCAAAGCACAATGTATCACAAAACTCCACAAAGTATCTCAATGCACAGGGTATCACAAAGCAGTAGCAGTAGCATCCACACAATGAATGACAGACAAACATACAATACATTTACATGAAGTATAAGAGAGGAGTCGCTACCTGTATCTTTCCTGACAATCTTTGGCACAGTTGGCTCACGAGTTCGGCAGATATCAAATCCTATACCAAATTTGGGACAATTGATCAATCTCTTTTCCAATTACTTAATCCCATAATACACTAAGTTGGTTATCATTTAGGACTCTTAAGAGGCCACAAATGTCTCTAATGAAAGCCCTAAAAGGTTGGGAAACAAAAGGTTGAATGTCACTTTTCGAAAACACAAAGTGCTGGAACACAGGGTTGGGCCACGGCCGGCCCTTCCTTGGGCTGCGGCCCAAATATAGTCAGAAGGTCTTGGGCTGCGGCCCACCACTCATGGGCCACGGCCCAAATCAGGTTAGAAAGGCCTGGGCCGCGGCCCAAAAATTTCCTGACTCTGGGCTGACTTCGAAAAACCATAACTAATTCTAGAAAAATCGAAACGAGGTGATTCCAAAGCCAAATGAAAGGTATATGAGTCCTCTTTCAAGGAAAAATATATCCCATCACTGGAAATCACTACACAAATACAGAATCTCCAAAAACTAAACACTACTCCAAAACAGAGTTCTGTTTCAATCCCAAACTTTGGATAACCATATCTCACAGAATTCTAAACTAAATGACACAAAATATATGTCCATTTTGAAGCTTGGGATGTGAACTTTAAGACTGGAAAGTTTCACAATTTTTCAATACCATTTGGTCACTCAAAACACTCGTGTAGTCTGAAATCGAAAACAGAGCTTAACCAAAACAGATTTTCCAACTTTTCTCTAGTGATCCAAATGAATCCCAAAATCAACAACCAAGCTTATTCCCACACAAAATCACTCAAGGAACACAATGGTAACCTCAAAATGACCAAAATCATCACCCAATCACATGCCCTGTTTTGCCCAATGCACCAAAGCTATCACAAAGGTATCAACTTTCACATTTCCAACCTAAATCCATTCTATCAACCCAAAACACATATCAAAGCACTAATTCCATGACAACAACATGCCAACCACACATTGACCCTCATTTTTGAAATTCAAGGCAAAATTTCCAGAAATTTCACACTCAAAATTTCACACTCAACCAATGGCTACAAAACCTATATAGAAAGGTTTGTCTTACTCACCTCTATAGCTTTCTCAAAGGAGTTCCTTGTTTCCCCCAAGTCCAGAATTTCGTGTGGCCACAAACCACCACCAATGGACAAGCAACAACCATAGAAATGTTGCTCTTAACTCAAGGATCAACTTTGATGAAGGGAGTTTGAGCAATAGAGATAATTTACCTACTCAAAGATCAAGCTTTCCTTTTCTCTTTCCCAAGCTTGTGCGCCAGAAAAATGGAGGAACAAGACAGAGAAAATGGTGAGATGGAAGGGATGATGATGAAATGAGACTTTCCCTCCCTTGCACACACACATACTCTACCGATCAAGAGAGAGAAAAGAAAGGAAAAGTGGCATTTTGTCCTCTAGTGCCTCATCTAAAGGCCTCCACTATGCCACATGTCACCATCTCATCCACTTCCACTATGAGCTCACATAGACACAATGTATAGGATTCCGACCCATCAATAATGAATCTCAACCATTAATCTCAAATACCACACACATTTATCTCAAATTTACATCATATTACTTCCAAAATATTTAATTACACAAATTACAATCAAATCTCAATGCCATTAGCCCTTAATCATAAATTGGGATATTACATTATCACTGTTCTGTGATGAATCTTTGATGTTGCTGCGGATACAGCTAGAGATAGCTGTCGTTTACAGCGCAAGCTGTCGTGATGTTGATTACAGCAAGAGCTGTCATATTGTGTATACAGCCGTGAGTGCTATCGTTTGTGGTGAAAACCATGTATCTTTGAGATCGTTGCTGCTGCTGTTGTTTGTGATTTATGTACATGCTTTGTGTTTATGCATTGTGTAAGTGGTTTGTTACTATTGAGATTCTCTCGAATCTCATTCTTTCCTATGACTAACATTTCCGATAGGGCGTGTGGCTCAAAGGAGAAGTGGCCAACCCGAAGCAATTAGGACCCTTGGGGGTATATAGTTGAATTGGAAACGTTGGTTATGTATTTTGGACCCGGGATTACTGTAGATTTTGAATCAGGAACACTACATTCAATTTTGGTTGTGTAATCCCCTAGTGTATACTCATAAACCTTCAGGTTTTTATGTATAGAACCCGGGAGTTGCCGGGGATGCGATTATACACTCTGATATGATTGTATGTATATTAACTGCACAGGTAATTATATTCGAATATTGAAATTGAGACCAGGATGGGAAAAAGAGTTTTGAAAGTTTTTTTAAAAATTTTACTGTGAGACAGAAAGTTTAAAACGAGGTTAAAGCATCCAATGGTCTCTAATCCAATTTAAATGTGTTATCGAATTATAATTATGTGTTTAAAGTCAGGGGGTTACATCAAGAAGCAAATCAAGGTAGGTTTCAAGTCATCTTCACTTGTTTATGCTTCCTAAATCATGAATAACTTTCTCTAATCTTCATATCCTTCTTGAAATCAGGTAAAGCAAAATGGAAATAAAAGGGAACTAGAGGGAGAGGGTGGCAAAAATTGATGGAAGAAGAGGAACCAAAGGTAAGCCATCAAACCTTGATTTTCTTATTGGATTCAAGGTTATGATTGTTGTTGTGGTTGATTTGTGGCTTTATTTGGTTTGATTTTGTATTTTGGGAATACCAAACCTTATGGGGAGGTGCTGCCCAAATTTTAATTAATCATGTTTAAAATGTGTTCAAATGGTTAATCATATTATTACAAGTGTAAGGAAGATGTTTGATTATATGGGAAGTGAAGATCAAAGTATACCCTAATTTTCCTTAATTTTAGGTCAGAACAGGGCACATAGAAGGACTAAGGTTTTGCAAATGTTGAGGTTTCCAATAGATTCCTTGGGCAAAATTTTGAGGGAGTATAGAGTTATGGTGATTTTAGATGAGTTAAATACAAATTTTATAAATTAGAACTTGAAAAGTTGTTGGTGAACACTGCCAGATTTTTGGCAGGTTGGTTGTGACATGTTTTTATCTGACCAAATGAAGTCCAATGCTCATGAAAATGTTTAGATTCAAAGTATACATCCCAAGCTTTAATTTGACATAAAGAATACCCAAATTGGATTAGTAGGCAGTGAGATGTGATTTTTTTAAATTGGGTATTAAATCTGGACATAATCTCGGACCAGTGTGTCTTTGGTCGTGATCTAGAATTCTGTGGCTAGAAATGGCTCTAAGTAATTTTTTTTTAAAACAATAGACTCAAAGAGCTTTAAGTAGGAATCTGAACCACCCCAATTAGAGTTCTATGAATTAATTATGAATTTTCAAAGTTAGGTCAAATTGCTGGAAGCTTTTTGCTACCATGCGAATTTAAGAAAGGTCTAAATGTAATTTGTATGAAGTCCAAAGGCTAAGTTGAGCTCTTGGGGCTAGTATAGCCATAATAAAAGTTTATTAGTCATGGCT
Source organism: Inga oerstediana (assembly GCA_963210345.1). Taxonomy (NCBI): domain Eukaryota; kingdom Viridiplantae; phylum Streptophyta; class Magnoliopsida; order Fabales; family Fabaceae; genus Inga; species Inga oerstediana. The sequence continues at coordinate 38,362,595 of OY723404.1, forward strand.
CTAAAAATGTCATTATTTATCTAGTGCCATGAAATGACAAAGAAGAAGTAACTTCAATGATTGGAAAAAAAGAACAAGAGGAGGACTCAAGACAAGAGGTAGTAAACTTACTTAACTTGCAAGTATTTGATGTGTTTGCTGTGTATTGATTTGCAGTATTGCTTTGCTTAATTATGTGAAGCATGTATGAATGAATGAAGCTCTATTTCTATTTATATTATGGCTATAGATATGTTGCATGAAACATTGAGCAAGCAAAAATGCCATTATGTGAACATAAGCCTATGTAAGGCAAGCATATCATGCACTAGCATTCATCTTCCATGCATTGTTAGTATTGTTTGCTATTGAGATTCCCCTGAATCTCAGCCTTCCTAACCAACCATTCAGATGGGTGAAAATAGGAGGTGTGATATTTAATATCCCAAGTTTTGGGATAGGGGCCTAGAGAATAAGCCTGAATCAATTAGACTGCTAAGCCTCGATTTAGCAAGAGTCTCATGAATGTAAACTTTAGTGCCAATGTGTTTTCCTGTGTGGCAGTCAGGTTGTGCGAATGTTTTACACAATCAAATGATGTCCAATAAATGTACAATTTTTTAGAATAAAATTAGACTTATCATGCTTTAATTTGATAGGTCATATAAGTAATTTGGAGCTATACACAAAGAGTTAGGTCTTTTTAAATTAGCCTAGTAAAACTGGCAAACTCCTATGACAGCGTCCAAAAATGAAAATGCTAGGAATTATGAGCTTCTTTTTAGCTGAAGGCAATATTTTCCCTAAGAATAGACATAATAAGGGTCACATAGCCTTTGGAACCATACCAATTGGACATCTGTACAATTAGATATGAATTTTCAAATTTTGATGAAAATTCTGCCAGATTTTCAGCAAAGTGCGAAAATGGAAAAAAAAATGTAAGGGAAAAATGGTCATAAAGAAAGAGGCAATCTATTTTCCCTTTAATTGGATAAATTTTGGCTAAAGTAGGGAGCAAAAAAGAAAAATAATTTACTTGGCTCATATTAATTCGAGAGGGAAAACTTAATGGGCAAGTAAAACATGCACATTCTTATTTGTATTAAACAATATTATTTCTAAAGGTAAATGGAGATATTTCAAGAAGCCATGTCCCTTTTACTTCTTCATTATCTCAGCCAACAAAGAGAACAAGAGAGAGAGAGAGAGAGAGAGAGCTAAAGAGAAACATAAGAACAAGGAGAAAAAGTAAGGTGCAAGGAGCAAGATCAATATGAGTTCGTTATAGAGTTCACTTGTTCTTATCTTCATTCTCTTGTACATCTCTTCTAATCTCTTCTTCATCTTCTAAACCATGTTTAGCAAGCAAAATCAAGATGAAATAAAGAGAGACAGATGGCGTGTTAGAGAGAGAAAGAACAAAATCAAAGGTAAAGCCATAAAACCTTGTTATCTTGTTAGATTCAAGGTTGTTGCTTTTTTGTTTCATTAGGGGCTTTCTTTTGGATTGATTGTGATTTAGGAATGCTAAACCCTTAGGGGAGGTGCTGTCCAAATTTTGATTAATCATGATTAAGATGGTGACTATGAGGTTAAAAGAGGTTTTATGATGATTTTGGAAGTTAGTGTTCAAATATTCCTAGATCCGTTTTCTAGAGGCAGAGAACTTGCAACATGTTTTTGATCATCAAACTTAGTCTAAATGCTATGGAATTTTATAGGATTAAAGCGGATATCCTAGGCTTTAATTTGATAGATAGTATAAGCCATTTGAACTAGTGGATTGAAAGTTATGATTTTTTAAAGTTTGACCCTGAATTTGGAACGAAATCTATGGTAAACTGGATTTGACAATGTTTTTGGAAATGTGTGGCTATAATTGATTCTGTGTGATATTTTTCATTGAAATATGACTTAAATAGGTTTTTATAGAACCTAGAACCAACCCATTTAGATTTTTGTAAAATTAATTATGAATTTCCAAAGTTTGGTCAACAAAATTGGTAGATTGGGCTAACCTAGGAATTTATGGCAATTGTGTTAAATTGCCATAAGTATTAGGCCAAAAATAAGAGATATGTCCTAAAGACTCATGTAGCCCATTGGACATTTAATTTCATGGCTTTAATAATATGGGTATTTATTTAGGGCCATGAGAAGTCAAGAAAAAGCATCTTCAATTATTGGAAAAGAAAAGGTATAAATCAGAGGACTTAAAGACACAAGGTAGTGAACTTAGCTTATTTGCACGTGTTTGATATTTATACTCGTGTAGTGATGTATGTGATTATTTTACTTGATTGTGTAGATCATATTTCAATAATGAAGCTCTGTTTTGGTTTATACTGTGGCCATACATATTTTACATGAAACATTGAGCGTGTAATAATGTCATAATGGGGCATACATATAATTAAAGGTAACATGTCATGAACATAGCATATATCTTATATGCATTACGGTAACTATTTATTATGGAGATTCCCCCGAATCTTACCCTCCCCAACCAACCATTTAAATAGCTGAAAAGAGAGAAGAGAACTACACAAAAGGAATGCAGTTGTGGAATGAAGACCGGAAGGTGTTTGTGTTTCATTGTAACTGGTTTAAACACCTTAGTAGCCTTGTGCAATAAATTTATTTGTAATTGTTATATACAATCCTTGTGGGAATTTTTGTAATCGAGCACTTTTTATCAGTATATTGATGTTATTCCTGCGTGCCCACCGAACTGCGCATTGCTACTCTAGTTTTCAAGGAAATAAAGAAGGGTGTTGACATTTTTTATATTAGAGCTAAAAGCGGTTCTGGTAACAAGATAGTATACTGATAAGTTTTTGGTTATATGGTAAAGCGAAATGCACATAGAAAGTGGTACTAGAGAAGTGAATTACCCCTCTTTTGTGAATTAGCCCCCAAAGGATTAGTAAATACCCAAAGGGAAGCTAGTATTTTAATACTAGTTTGAGAGCAATATAAGGATGTCATAGACACTGAGGGAGCGGGTCCGAATGATAGCTTGGTAGATTTTTAGGAAGCATATCACAAAGTGTAATGCCTCAAATTTTGAGATTTAAGGTTAAAGAATAAGCCTGAAATAAGTGGACTGCTAAGCCCTGGTTTAGCAGGAGCCCAAATTTATTCCCTAATGATTCTTCTATATTTGAGGTATTAAAGAAAGTAAAATGGTCAATTTTGAAGAATACGATGTACATTGTGATTTGAATGTGTTGTAGCTGGTGCCCAAGCTCTGCATTTAAGAATAATTATGAGTCAGCTTCAAATGCATTATAATCAGGGAAAAAATGGTAAAGTTACCGACCAATTGGTTGGTTACTGAAAGGAAACTTATTAGTAACTTGAAGATCAATGGTTGAGACTGATTGTTATAAGATTAAAAGGGTAGAATCCTATATGTTTGAGCTCATGTGAACTCATGGAGGTTGGCAAGATCTTGACACTTGCATAATTTGTGCCCTTAGATTGGGTCAAAGTGTTAAAGCTCATTCCTCTCTCTTCTCCTTTCCTTGAGGTTGGCCAAGGGAGTATTAGGGACTGGCTGCAGCCCAAAACCTTCTGCTCCCTTCTGGCCATGGCCCAAATGTTTCTAACCTATCGCTAGCTGTGGGTCAGAAGTGCTAACCGCGGCCTATAAGGTTATGACCATCTTTTGGTATTTGTTTCCTACTAAGATTCTCTCAAATCTTACCCTCCCCTACCAACTTTTTAGACAGGGTAGGTAGAATAAAGGATGGAGCAAACAACCAAGGGCAGTGAGGACTCCTATAGATATTTTGCTTGGTAGCTGGTTATCATTATATTTGGATGTATATGGTTAGATAGGTTGGAATGTGTATTCGGATATGTATTTGGAAATGACTTTGTGTAATCCCCTTTTGAGAAATTGTAAAGGACGAATGTGCCCTGGCAACTCTATAGTAAAGGTGTAGAACCCAAGGTTGCCGGGAATTATGTTGTGCACTCTAATATTTATATGAATGTGATTTATCTTTGTGAAGTAATTGTATTCAAAATGTAAATATGAGACCAAGTGTATTAGATTTTGAAAGGTATTTGTGAAAACCCTATCATAAAGATGGGATATTAAATGATTTTTGTTTATCTGACGGTCTCTATTTCATTTTAATTTTGTATTTCGAATAATAATTATAGAGGGAGTTAAATTTGTGGTATTAAAGCTGCAGTTCCCTGTAAAGATATGATTTTCTAGTATAGTAGCAGTAGTTGCTGCCTTAAGTCATAAAGGATGACTTTGTTTGTTTGTGGTATACACATTATTATCCCAGTTATTTGTGGATATATGGGTTTAAGGGCTATGTGTATACATTATTTGTGATATTGATGTGGTGAATCATTGTGAGGATAAGGAACCCAATGGTCGACCGAGAATTTAAAGAGTAGAACCAAGGTTGAAGTATGACTAGCTGTGTACAAGCTAGAAGGGTGCTGAATGTTGGTGGTAGAATATCGCCCTGCGATTATGAAATTGGAATGTGCCACTGACCTGAGGATGGTTTTGGATAAAACTATGAATAGTTAAGAGATATGGTTTAATGGTTGAGATAGGGAATGGAATGTGTAAATGGCTTCTGAATTCTCGTTATAATGGAACCTTCAGTTAGAGACAACCAACTAGGAAGAGCTATCCAAAGGATTCGGATTGGAAAGGGCTACCTGTGGAGAGTTTTGATAAGAGAGGGCTACCTATGGAGAGTTTCGATAAAAGAGGGTTACCTATGGGGAAATCTGGTCATAAAGGGCTACCTACGGAGAGTATGGTACCATAGTGTGGAGCCACCATGATGATAAACCCTAGTATGGAGCCGCCGTGATGACAAACCCTAGAGTGTAGCTGCCTTGATAAAGAGTTATGGAGTGCAGCCGCCGTGATGTTGAATCATAGAATAGCACTAGGTTGGTTTTTAATGATGGTCAATTGTAATGAATTCCACGATGAATGGGTTTTCTTGAGATAAGGAGTCATATAGTTATGAATGATTCAAGTTGAATCGGGCTAAGGTTAGGCACAGATGAACACAAATTGTGAATGCTGTCAGTTTTAGTGGGAGGCTCTTATGGGACTCCAATTTGATCAACCTGATAATGTTAAAACACAGATAATGAAGTAGACCTTGGAGTGTGCAGTGGGAGAATGGTGAATGTGATGTGTGAGAACTGCACTTAGCAGGAGCTCGAGGTAGAAAGTGTGATGTCTTAGTTATGGCTTCGGGAAGTAATTGGGCTAAGTGATTTTGTGAGAATGGGTCTTAGAGGATCCGAGTATGATGGAAAGAGTTAGCTGAAGATAAAGTTACTAAAGGCATCAGTGATGAATATACCTGGTTCCAACTTGATGTGATTGTGTATTTGTGAGTTTTTCACCTGCAGCCCATCGGTGGTTTTAGTGGGAGGACCGTTTCGCTGGGCTGGTAGTTTATAGGGGATTAACTATCTAGCTATTTGTGATTTCTTCACCTACGGCCTATCGGTGTTGACGGTGGGAGGACTATGCCTTCGAGGCTGTGGAATATAGGGGATGTGTATGATTTCTTCACCTGTGGTGTTTTGAGTTACTCCTAGAAGGGGTGACTAAATTTAGCATAGTAGTGGCATAAGCCTCCCAATTCCTGAGGTTTATAAAATGAGGTAGCCATTCATGATTTGGAGTTTGTAATGATTGTTTTCCTACAATGATGGTATCCATATAGTGATTGTGTTTTATCGTGGTTGTCCATATTGGCGATTACTACTTGTGGCAGTTGTGTTATGTGATGATGGTGTTTTGGTGGCAATCGTATGTGGAAGCGATTGCATTTGTTTAGTAATTGTGTAGTGATCGTGTTGGTGCAGCAATCATAAAATGAGCCGATTGTGTTTTCATGGCAACTATGTTGCATTTATATTTATGCCAGAGATATGGCGCTATTACCTGTATGGGGTGATAGCAGAATTGTGTAATGATTATGAGAATTTTGAGTGTTGTTTGGTTAGAAAGAAACTAGGCATGACACATTAGTTTATTTTAGATTCTTCCAAGAATTAGATTTGTGGTGTATCGATAGTGTGGATGGTCTACAAGGGACCATCCCAATAAGGAATAATTTGTGAAATGGAAGCCGTCATAAAGAGGCATCCAAGGTTATAGTTTAAGTGATATGACAAATTTCGAGGACGAAATTTTTTCAAAGGGGCAAGAAATGTAACACCCTGAATTTTAAGAATTGAGGCTTGAGAAAAAGCCTGAAATAAGTGGACTGCTAAGCCCCGATTTAGCAGGAGCCCAAATCTATTCCCTAATGATTCCTCTATCTTTGGGGTATTAAAGAAAGTAAAATGGTGAATTTTGGAGAATATGATATACATTGTGATTCAAATATGTTGTAGTCGGTGGCCAAGCCTTGCATTTAACCATAATTGTGTGTCAAAGCTTAAAATGCATCATAAGGGTAGGGTAGGGAGCATGGCATGAGGAAACGTGATATAAAATATGTTTGGTGGTGATTCAAGAGGAATTGCCATAATCAGGGGCAAAATGGTAAAGTTACCAACCAATTGGTCAGTTACCGAAGTGCAAACGCATTAGTAACTTGAAGATCAATGGTTGGGATTGTTTGTTATAAGATTAAAAGGGTGTAATCCCATGTATTTGAGCTCATGTGAACTCATGGAGTGTGACAAGATCTTAACACTTGGCACAATGTGAGTCCTTGGATTGGGTCAAAGTGTCAAAGCTCATTCCTCTCTCTTCTCCTTCTCTTTAGGTCGGCCAAGGGAGTATTAGGGGCTAGCCGCGACCTAAAACCTTCTGACCTGCTTTTGGCTATAGCCCAAATGTTTCTAGCCTATCTCTGGCCACGGGTCAAAAGTGCTAACCGCGGCCTAAGATATGGCTGGCCGCGGCCAACCTTTGAAAAATGATGTTTTGAAGTTTTGAAAGATGGTCTTTGGTCAAGTTTTTCGCAACACTTCAGGCATGTGTTTAGGCCTTGAGTAGCCACCTAAAGGTCGTGAATGATAACCAACTTTAAGTGTTATGGAAGTAAGAATTTGGGAATAAAGAATAAACCTATATACTTGCTTTAGTTATAGGGTTTGATATTCACTCTAATTGTGAGTAGCCAGTGCTGGAGCATACGTGGAAGAACAAGTGTAGGGAACTTACCTCTCCTGTATGTATTTGATATTTATGCTGGCATATTGATGCATGTTATTGCTTTGCTTGATTATGTGAAACATATATGAATGATTGAAGCTCTGTTTCTGTTTCAATGTGGCCATAGTTTTGTTGCACAAAAAATTGAGTATACAGATATGTCATTGTGTGAGCATGAGTTTATGTAATGCAATCATGTCATGAATTAAGCACTTATCTTGCATGCATATTAGTATTTGTTTCCTATAAAGATTCTCTCAAATCTCACCCTCCCCTACCAACATTTTAGATAGGGTAGGAGGAATCGAGGATGGAGCAAACACCCGAGAGCGGCGAGGACTCCTATGGATATTTAGTTTGGTAGCTGGTTATCATTCTAGTTGGGATGACTGTACATGTTTGGATGTATATAAGGTTGGATAGGTTGGAATGTGTATTCGGATATGTATTTGGAAATGACTTTGTGTAATCCCCGTTCGAGAAATTGTAAAGGGCGAATGTGCCCTGTATACTCTATAGTAAAGGTATGGAACCCAAGGTTGCCAGCAATTATGTTGTGCACTCTGATATTTATATGAATGTGATTTATCTTCATGAAGTAATTGTATTCGTAATGTGAATGTGAGACCAGGTGTATTAAATTTCGAAAGGTATTTGTGAAAACCCAATAGTAAAGATGGGATATTAAATGAGTTTTGTGTATCCGACGGTCTCTATTTCATCTTAATTTTGTATTTCAAATAATAATTATAGGGGGGTTACATAAAGTACATAAATGAGTACATGAATCGGCACCAATATGTATTCTGCAACAATATTTTGTCAACCATAGATAGTGGCCACAATATTTGAGATAAGGCATTCACGAGGTACCATTGATCGAAAGTAGATAAAGCCAGTATCTGCGTTTTGGCATGGGTACACAAAAGTTAAGTGAGCTCAACCCAAGGAAATCTCTGGATGGGTGACCTAGGAAGTTGTTGGACATGTTGTCATGTGATGAAAAAGAGCAAGCACATGTTGTATAGTAGTTCAGAGGTTGTATGTTGTCGCAAGAATTCCCTGACAACTATAAACATCTGTAATATGTTATTTCAGGCATATCTGTGTTCCTAAAACAGTATGAAATGACAGATATGCCCTTGTGAATGAATGTGTGAGATTTACCTCTTCCTTGTTTCAAAATAGTGAAACATAAAGATGGTCAGACTAAGAGGTACAGATGGTGGGTAGGGTAAAGAAGTTAGACTTGACCAAATGCAGCCAATTATTGACATATTAGTGAAACATCAAGCAATGATTAATGATCAATGATCAAGGATAATAGTAATGAGTTGCAAAAGGTGCATCAAAAGTAGAACACAGACTAAGGGAAGATTAAAAATCCAATATCATCCATGAAATGCCAATGTAGTAACACTTTCTTTCCTGCACTATTCAATTATCTATATGCTTTTCATGTCATCTTCTGTGATATGTATGATGCACAGTATAAGTAATGTACACTGAAATACAATACCAATAAGGTACATTGAAACATAGTACCAGTGAGGTGCATTGAAATATAGTACTAGTGAAGTATACTGATATACCTGCCTATGGGTACACTGATAGACAGCACCTACAGGTTCACAGATACACCGTGCCTACAGGTATACTAATACATAGTACCTATAGGTACACTGATACACCATGCCTATGGATACACTGATATATAGTGCCTATAGGTGCACCGATACACAGTGCCTACATATACACTAATATCAATGCCTATGGGTACACCGATATGCCCAGTCATAAAATAAGTAGGGATTGCAATAGTGGTTAGCCTTAAATACATTTCCGACTGAATTGAATTATGTGTTATTATAATATTGCATTATATGTTGCATGGCATATATATTATCGAATTCTCTATGAATGATTGTGTGTTACTACGGAAGTCAAGTAGGATCCAATAAAGGAAATAAGATTAGTACGGGTAGACAGTACAACCCTACTTGCATTATATTTGATAGTGTGAAACATCAGAGTAGGTAGTAGAAGCATAGTGAATTTATATGTAACATTTGAGGACAACTAAGAGGCTGATATTTGTACTAGTATTGATCATCCCAAGTCACGTTTAGATCCGTGTGGTCTACAGTGACATAACCTGTATGGTATATAGTCACTTGCCCTGTGTAGCGAGGTAGTCCCTCAAAGCAGGTTAAAGATGTGACTATTTAGTCTATGATTGGGTGGCTGTATGGCTAACAGTATTAGGCCTTTTGTGGTGTACAGTGACATAAACCAGTATGGTTTACAGGGTATGACCTATATGGTCAATAGTCACACAACCTATATGGTTTCTGATGAAATATAAATAAAGATTATGATGAGCCGTGGTGCAGTAGGGCAAAATGGTGGTGAATACTCTCTACATTATAGCCTCCCAAAATCAAATACCAACTCATGTTGGCAGTAAGCCCCACTGTACATGTTTGTATAGGGTAGTAATACCTAATAGGCTTTTCTGTCATGAGGTTGTTAGTCTTGATATATATTCAACAAGGATGATGAACTGTATGTGCTTATGCCATAAGACCTAATGGACATGTATGTCGTTATGCTAGTAAAATGTTATGTTTTAATAATGGTGATGAGAAGAGGCTCGAGGCAGTAAGTACTATAGTGCTTGTGATTCCTTGGACTATAAGACTGAACATACAAGACTGCATAGGGCAGTGGCCCTAAGCTAGTAGATCCTATATGCCAGTTATGTTATAATGGACTAATATGTCCAAAGGCCCTAAGACCTAGTGGACCAGTGAGTCCTTAAGCTGGAAGATGAATTCAAAAATGTGACGGGTAGTGACCTAAGGAATGGGGTTAGTGACCCTCAGCTATACTATCTTATATGTCAGTTGTGTGGTACTGGAGTAGTGTGTCATATGCCATATGTTTATATGGCACACTGTTTGTTGAATGCCATTATGATGATTGCTAAATACTGTCATAGATCTAAGAATATGATGATTGCATTGTATACTCGGAGAGCTTGCATATGAAAGAAATATATTGAATATGATCATTGCATTGTATGGCTTGAAAGTCTGCACCTAAAAAAGGGATGGACTAAGTGTTTAGAATGATCCCCAAGTTGTAGACATTCAAATTTTGAGGACAAAATTTATTGAATAGGGGGAGAACTTTAATATCCTGAATTTTGGGACTAGAGGCAGGAGAATAAACCTGAATCAAGTGGATTGTTAAGCCCCAGTTTAGCAAGAGTCCCAAGAATGTAAACTTTGCTACCGTGTGATTTCCTATGTGGCAGTCAGGTTGTGTGAAAGTTTTGGATAATCAAATAATGTCCAATGAATGTGAAATATTTTAGAATAAATGTAGACTTATCAAACTTTAATTTGATAGGTCATATAAGTCATTTGTAGCTGTACACAAAGAGTTATGTGTTTTTGAAGTTAGCCTAGTGAAACTAGCAAGCTTTTATGACAGTGTCCAAAAATGGAAATTATGGGAATTATGAGCTTCCAGTTGGCTTAAGGCTATATATTTCCATAAGAATAGACTTAATAAAAGTCAAATAGCCTTTGAAACCATATCAATTGGACATCTATACAATAAGATATGAATTTTCAAAGTTTTATGAAAATTTTGCCAGATTCCCAACAAAGTGCGAAAATGGAAAAAAATGTAAGGGCAAAATGGTCATTTGACTAATAGAGCAAAAAGCCATATGTTTTTCCCTTTAATTGGGATAAATTTTGGCTAAAGTAGAGCACAAGAAAGGAATATAATTTACTTGGCTCATATTAATTCAAGAGGGAAAAATTAATAGCCGAGTAAAACATGCACATACTTATTTGCATTAAACACAATTATTTCTAAAAGCAAATGGAGATATTTCAAGAAGCCATATCCCTCTTGCTTCTTCATTATGTTGGCCAACAAAGAGAATGAGAGAGAGAGAGAGTTGGAGAGAAACACAAGAACAAAGAGAAAGAAAAAGGTGCAAGGAGCAAGATCAATGTAAGTTGGTTGTAGAATTCTCTTGTTATTGTCTTTAATCTCTTGTACATCTCTTCTAATCTCTTCTTCATCTTGGAAACCATGTTTAATAAGCAAAATCAAGAGGAAAGAAGGAGAGAGAGATGGAGTTTTAGAGAGAAAGAACGAAATCAAAGGTAAAGCTATAAAACCTTGTTATCTTGTTAGATTCATGGTTGTTGTTATTATGTTGGTTGATTTTCGGCTTTGTTTTGGATTGATTTGTGATTTGGTAATGTCAAACCCTAAGGAGAGGTGATGCCCGAATTTTGATTAATCATGACTAAGATGGTGATTATGAGTTTAAAAAAGCTTTTATGATGATTTTGTGGTCAGTGTTCAAATCTGCCTGAATTCTTTTTCTAGAGGTAGAGAATTTGTAATGTGTTTTTTCTCAGACAATCTTAGCCCAAATGGCTTTTCTCAGAATTTGTATTGTCATTAGTATTGGGCTAAAAATAAGGGAAATGTCCTAAAGGCTCATGTAGTCCATTGGACATTCAATTTGATGGCTTTAATAGTATGGGTATTTATTTAGGGCGATGAGAAGTCAAGAAGAAGTATCTTTAATGGTTGGAAAAGAAAAGGTATAAAGAAGGGGACTTAAAGACACAATGTAGTGAACTTACCTTATTTGCATGTATTTGATATTTTTACTAGTATAGTGATGTATGTGATTGTTTTAATTGATTGTGTAGAGCATATTTCAAGAATGAAGCTCCGTTTTTGTTTATATTATGGCCATAGATATGTTGCATGAAACATTGAGCATGTAGTAATGTCATTATGGGGTATGCATCTAGTTAATGCTAACATGTGATACACATAACATATATCTTGCATGCATTACGGTAACTGTTTACTACTGAGATTCCCCTGAATCTCACCCTCCCCAACCAACCATGTAGATAGGTAAAAGCAGAGAAGAGAATTGCACAAGGGGAATGCAGTGGTGGAACGAAGGTGGGAAGATATCTGCGTTTCATTGTAACAGGTTTAGACACCCTAGTAGCTCTATACGGCTGCATTATTTGTAATTGTTATATACAATCATTACGGGGAATTTCTATAATCGAGCACTTTTTATTAGTGTATTTATGTTATTCTTGTGTACCCACCGAACTGCATATTGCTACTCTAGTTATTAAGGGAATAAATAAGGGTGTTGAGAAGAGAATTGCACGAGAGGAATGCAGTAGTTGAACAAAGACGAGAAGATGTTTGCATTCTATTGTAATTTAGACACCCTAGTAGCCATCTATAGCTACATTATTTGTAATTATTATGTCCAAACCCTATGGGGAATTTCTATAATCATATACATATTATCAGTATTTCTTTAATATTCCAGTATGCCCACCAAACTGTACCCAAGCACTCTACAAAATATGGAAATAAGATCTGGGTCTTACAATATTTTTGATTAAAAACCATGAGATTGCATGGGAGAACAAGTTTTAAAAGAAAAAACATCAGAGATTTTTTTATCTCTAACTTGATTGCTCCAACCTTTGAGGCTTGTATGCTTTTAATGTGGTCCCATTGTAACTGAGACCTAATGCATAAATGATAAACTTGAGAATGATGGTAATATGTATATACAAATATATGAATATCTATAATTTAATATATTATTAAAATTTCTTTTTATTTCATCATTTTAGGCAAATATTTATTTTTAAATTGTATATTCTGTGTTCAAAATATTCAAAAAATATGTTTGAATTTTGAAATTCAATAAATTTCAAAAGCTTTACTAGCTCCTCCTCCAGCTTATCTGTACACTCTTGCTACATAAGCTCATTCACCACTACCACCATGATTTCCCCTACAAGTATATAGGATCGATATAGTAATAATCCCAGAGTATTTTGAGGTCGAACCCATAGGGAGGTTATAATTTGCTAATTCAAGTGAGAATAGAGTAAGAAGAAGAGTAGTTCTAGGAATCTAACAATCAATTAAAGAATTGGAGTTAAGGATTGTCAAACCTCTTATTTATTTTGACATTGTACTGAATAACAATACACAGTTCAGTGAGCACACAACAATAGCATAAATATATTGATTATTGATACAAGGTGCTTGATTACATTATAGGTATTCCCCCATAGGGTTTGTTTATACTGATTATAGACCTTAAAATAAAATAAAAGCCTGTAGATAACCAACGTCAGTGCTTGATCTGGACTAGAACCTTCAATTACCGGTAATTATGTAAGACCCCACCTTGCAAACCTCTTATCATCGATATTAATCAGAGTAGCAATTGTGCAGTTTGGTCACTGATATATTAATACAAGGTACTTGATTACATTACATGTTTTCCCCGCAGGGTCTTATACATAATACTTACAGACCTTAAAATAATTAAAAGGGTCTTCAGATAACTAACAGTCCTGCTTGATCCACATCGGAACCATCAGATGCCGATAAGTTTGCCTTTGCCACTTGAGCTATTGTTTGCTGCTCAAAACTTTATATATTTATGGAAAGGGTAAGATTCGAAAGAATGTCAGTAGTAATATGCAATCAGTCATATAAAATGCGATAGATAAATATGCCATACACAAGTAATGCAACATAACAATAATTACATTGTGTATGAAAGAAAGAGTTACTATTTGGAATTGTCCTTTTCTGCTCTACTTGTCTGTTCAAAATATTGGTTCCAGCCAGGGCTATTGCAAATTCCTATAAATTTAAAGTTACAAGTAATTGGTTATTACTTGAACTATTGTTGCCTTTTATCATAGTTTATTAGTTATCTATCACAGTTTCAACAATTTCTGCATAGTACAATTTTGCACAGTGCAGTTTCACAGTTTTCCAGAAACTAGCAGATTTTCAGTCGACTTTGAAAAAACATAATAAATTCAATAAAAATCTAATTTGACTAATTCTAAAGGAAATGTATAGCTCTCTAAGTATAGTTTCATGGAAAAATACCCAAGGCTGGTTACTATTATCACATTGTTCCCAGAAATTCATCAAACTTCCCATGTTCCATATTGCATTCCCGAAATAGGGCACAACTTTGAAAAATCACATCTCTTAATATACTCATCCAAAAACCATGTTCTACCCACCCAACTAAAGCTCTACTTGTCTACTTTAATCCTATCAAGTTTCATAATATTTGAACTGGGTTCGGTCAACGAAACTCATTGCATAACAAAACTGCCTTCAGTGAAATTAATCAAACAGCACTTCCTCTTAACTTCTATAATTTCTAGATTTGCTTACAATTATCCAAAAATCATGAACACATGTATTCTCACACAATTTTCCCTTCTAAATCCAATGGAACCATCAAAATTAAAAAATTCCCACTCTAGTAGGACAAAAATGCCTCTGGCAAAAAATTCCATAATTTAGGGAAAATGTGATTTTCACTTTTCTTGCAACAAAACATCTTCCTTACACTTATCGTCACATGATTAACTACTCAAACACCTTTTAAACATGATTAATCAATATTTGGGCAACACCTTCCCTTAGGGTTTCATCTTTCCATTTTAACAAAACAACCAAATCCAAGCCAAAATCAACATCAACAACCACAATAAGATCATATAAGGCAAGAGGATTAAAGTTTTGGAGATTACCTCTTGATTTCCCAACTTTCTCTCTCTAGGATGCCACTGTTCACTCCTTCTTCCCTCTTCATTTTTCTTGCTAACCATCATTTTCAAAATGAAGAAGAGATTAGAAGAGGTTATAAGTAGATTAGAAGGCATAAACACCAAGATTTCGACCTACTTACCTTGGATTTTCTTCTTGAGCTCTGTCTCCTTCTATGTTCTTCAAAGCTCTTCCTCTCTCTCTACCTTCTTAGTTTTGGACGAAAATAAGAGCTAATTGAGAGATAAGAAGCTCTTATAATATCTTCATACCCCTCCTCAATTTACAATATTTCATTGCCTTTTAATACATGTCAATTTACCAAGCTTTTTCTACTTTTATTTGATCATAAATGTTCTCTCTTTCCTTTCCCCAAACTTGACATATAGATGGCTACACAAAGAGACCAAATAAATCTCCTAATTTGACCTCATCCATCTCTTTGAAATTTCCATGTAAGGGTTCCTTGTATTATGCTCACCTTTGACTTTTCAAAGTTCACCTCTTACTTGACTATAATACTTCATCTTTTAGCTTTTGGAATTCAATCATTATTTCCTTTACCTTATGCCCATAAAGTGACATAAATGGGCTCCTCCCAATAACCAAATATGTTACTCCAATTGCCTCTTCAAATATTACAACTTTAGCCTATAATTGTGAACTTTTCAACACACACGTTTTGCTTGGCATAGACACTTCGACATATCATAATTTATGCCCAAATATTCATTTCCTCTTTCTCCATCTACTTGACCAAAATTCATCAAGGAAAGGAAGAGGATTTTCATCTTAAATTATCATATTTTACTTCCTCAATTTACCCACAATTGTTGACTTTTCAACTTTTGCTTTTACTTGGTCTAAAATGTTTCAACTCATGGGATGAGTATTTCAAATACCCATTTCCCTTCTTGCTTCACTTTTGACCATCCAACATCATGAAAAAAAGGGAAAAATATGGGTTTTGGATTAAATTTAACCAAATGACTATTTTACCCATACATTTTTTCCATTTCCTACTCAATTTCGTTCATAGACACAATCTGCCAGAATTTTCACCAAACTTGAAAAATTCATATATTTATTTATAGAGATTCAATTGGTGTGGTTTCAAAGGCTATATGACCCTCATTAAGTCTATTTTCAAGGAAATATATAGCCTTTAGCCAACTAGAAGCTCAAAATTCCTAGAATTATCGTTTTTAGACACTGCCACAGAAACTCTCCAGTTTTACTTGGCTAACTTCAAAAACTCATAAGTCTTTGTTTACAGCTCCAAATGACTTATATAACCTATAAAATTAAAGCTTGATAAATCTACTTCCATTATGGAAAATATCACAGGCATTGGACATCATTTGCCTATTTAAAAACGTCACACAACTAGACTGCCGCACTGGTAAAATACACTAGCAGCAAAGTTTAAATTTTGGGACTCTTGCTAAACCAGGGCTTACCAATCCATTTGATTCAGGCTAATTCTCAAGTCTCTAATCCCAAAATTTATGATATTACAAATTATGCTTCTACCCCTTTGAGCTTTTGCCTGCTATTGAAAACTTTATACATTTATGGAAAGCTAATAGAATTTTCATGAAAATTTGAAAATTCATATCTTTATATATAAATATCCAATTGCTGTGGTTACAAAGGCTGTGTAACTATTATTCAGGCTTTTCTGAAGGAAAAATATTTCCTTTAGTCAACTAGACGCACAGCATTCTAGAATTTTCATTTATTGGATATAGCCACAAAAACTTGCCAGTATTACTTGGCTAACTTCAAAAATACATAACTCTTGTTGTACATATCCAAATGACTTATATGACCTATCAAATTAAAGCTGTATATGTCTTCTTTTAATCTAGAAAAATTCATAGGAATTGGACATCATTTGCCTATTCAGAAACATCACACAACTAGACTGCAACACAAGAAATCACACTGATAGCACAGTTTACATTCCAATTTTAATGTTTAATTCAGTGATCCATAATGTATAGCCAGAGGCTATTCCTACACTTTTTTTTTTGTCTAGAACACAATAGAATCATCAAATCAATGAAATTCCATCACAAACATACCTAAAACATGTATGGATGAAAATCACAATAAATTGGGAAAATTGGATTTTTTTTTTATTTCAATCCATGAAACATATCCTTTTCACCTTAAATTACTTGTTTAATCATTTAAACACCTATTGGACATGATTAATGGAAAATTGGGTAGCATCTCCCCTTAGGGTTTGAGCTTCCCAAATTACAAATTCAAGCCAAACAATCCAATAACTAACCACAACATCATGGAACAACCTTGAATCAATAAGAAAATCAAGGTTCTTGAGATTACCTCTTGTTTCTTTCTCTAGCCCTCAAAATCATCCCCCTCTCTCCTTCTTGCTCTTGATTTTGCTTGCTACACATGTGTTTCAAGAAGGTATAGGGATTAAGAGAGGTTTCCATGAATTAGAAGGCAAGAACAAGTGAAAATCACAACCAAACTCACATTGTACTTGCTTCTTGAATCTTGCTCTGTCTCTTTGTGTTCTTGTGTTTCAAAACTCTCTCTCTCTCACTCTCTTGTTTTCTAATGTTGGCTGAAATATGAGGCCTTTGGAAGAGATTAATGAGCTCTCAAAATATCCTTCATCCACTTCCTCACTTAATATTATTTTAATGTAATTTTGCATATGATTTTGCTTTTGCTTCTTCCTTTTTCTATTTGACTTTTCTTTGTTCTGTTCACTTGGCTCAATTTATATCCAAATGATAATTTCCCTTTCCTTTTCTATGTTGGACACAAGGTTGGCCTTTCACTACTACAAACTAGACATTTAACGACCCTAAAGGACGTCCCTTTTTCAATTAGGGACGCCCAAAGTTCAATATTTAGCGGTAAACATTGGCGCTGGTTGAATTTAAAAAAAAATTCGAACAACTTTAGACGTCCCCAGTTTGACTGGGGACGTCTAAAGCTCACTTTAGACGTCCCCAGTCAAACTGGGGACGTCTAAAGTGAGGTTTAGACGTCCCCAGTCAAACTGGGGACTTCTAAAGTGGCAAAGTTCGCGGGAAATATTGGCGCTGGTTGAATTTTAAAAAAAAAATTTGAACCACTCTAGAAGTCCCCAGTGTAACTGGGGACTTCTAAAGTGGCAAAGTTCGCGGGAAACATTGGCATTGGTTGAATTTAAAAAAAAAAAAATTTGAACCACTTTAGAAGTCCCCAGTTACACTGGGGACGTCTAAACCTCACTTTAGACGTCCCCAGTTTGACTGGGGACGTCTAAAGTGTGCTTTAGACGTCCCCATTTTGACTGGGGACGCGAAAAAACCTGTCAGACACCCATCCCATCAACAGCAGGCCAGCAGCTTTATTTTCCTTCCCCAAGCTTCATTTCGTCTTCCCTCGTGAGCTTCGTTCCAAGCTGTCTTCCTCTTTCCCCTTTCCCTTGCTTCCTTTCCCGTGTTCCTTCCTCTTTCTCAGTTCGTTACTGCAACTCCCTTTCCCGTGCTTCCTTCCCTATTTGCCTTCCTCTTTCTCATAATCATATTTCTATTTTTCCCTCTCTCTTCTTTGACAAGAGCACCATCGTTTGTGTCTCCCTTTCACAACTATCGTCTTCCTAGCTGGTGGCACCGTGAGTCATCTCCATTTCTGTCGTCCACAGGTTTGTCTCTCACTCTCACAACTTTGGATACAAATGATTGAACAAATGCTTGTAACTGTTAATTTAAATCAGATTATGAAACTGGAAAAACAGAGTAACTTGTATATGCATACTTTTAATCTGCTTCTAATTTGCTTGATATGGAAATGGACTGTCATTATTGCATACTTGTTTTTTTCATTAGCAGACTTCAACACGATGATGTATACATATAGACATGAGTTAAAAAAATGACAATGATACTTAAGAATGAATTTGGTTTGGCTTAGGTTAGTCTAGTTTAACCAGCGCCAATATGTTTATTAGATTGTTGTGTTGTGTTGTTATATAAAATGACAATGATACTTAGAGTTGTGTTGTTGTACATACTATTAGATTGTTAGATAACATGTTTATTAGATAGTGCTGAACTGCTGTTGTTTCCATTGTGGTTTATGCAATATTTCTTCTATCCAATTTTTGCAGTTTAAATTTGCCGGACAGTGATGTATATATAAAAGGCCATAAAAAAGACTTTAGAAGTCCCCAGTGCAAACTGGGGACGTCTAAAGTGGTTCATAAACACTTTAGACGTCCCCAGTAACGACTGGGGACGTCTAAAGTCTTACCAAAAGACGTCCCCTATTTTAGGGACGTTATTGACAGTTTTTTCTACGACACTCAGATAGACGTCCCTCTGTTTTCAGACGTTAAAAGGCCCAAAAAAGGGACGTTAAAAGCGTTTTTTGTAGTAGTGTTTGGAAGAGATTAATATCCTTTCAAATATCTCCTTCCACCTCCTTACAATATTAATATTTAATTGCAATTGTCACATGCTTACTTTTGAATTTTCTTCCTCTTTTTATACTTGGCCCAAATTGCTTCTTCTTAATTAATTCTTGACAAAGTATTTTGTTTTTCCTCTTTCTTCATCTTGTTGGACAAATTATGGGCCTTGTTAGAAAGAAAAATGGCTTCTTGAAGAAGCATATTCCACTTCCTCAAATATTAATATTTAACTGCAAATTAGCATATGCTAATTTGACTTTTGCGTCATCTTTTAAACTTGGATAAAAATGCATCCATGCAGCACCATTAATATCCAAATAATTATCTTTCCCTCTTACTTTTATATTTAGGATGAAAATATCATAACAAAAAGGGAAAAATATATAACTTCTTGCTTTATTAACAAATGACCATTTGACCCATGCATTTTTGCATTAAATTGGGCCTTTTTCTTTTTCTTTTGTTTGGGCCGAAATTCACAATTGATTGGAACCAAATATTTTATTCTTCGACAATCCAATTTGGGCAACAAGAATAGGCTTTTATGGGGACACAAATTAAATTTTATTTCTTATCATGGCCCAATTTCATGTGGTCACTATTGAGCCATCTAAAATGTGCCTAAATTCACCGTTTTATTCCTTTTAATGCCACAAAGGTGTAAGGAATTTTGGGGAATAAAATGTGGGATATTACAAGGATTTTACCTACAAGTTGCTAATCTCTATTATTTGTATTGACCGTTTTATTAATGTTGAGTTCATTCCTAGGACGCTCATACAACTAATTAAATGATGAATCTATAGTCTTTATCACTACAAATATTTAGAACTATCCCTGGCCTCATAGTCCATCGTAATTATCCATATCTTAGATTCTATTAGTGGGCAAACAAAGCAAATCATATGAAGAACTAGAGAAATAAATATAATGAAGAAAAAATATAAAATGTATTCATAAATAGAAATTCATAAATGGAAATTCATAAAGATTCAAACAAAAATAAATAGAAACTAGCTTCCCTATTAGGGTACATGCCTTCCACCAACTGAGGAGTTTAGAAACTCAGTGAAAATATTGTTCCTAAATCTCAGAGTAGTGATTTTGTGTCAAGAGTGACTCATAGAACCTCTATTTATAGATGAAGTTACTTCTTGACATGAAGCTCTTTGATATATCTATATAATAATATTTTATTTTATTTTTTGATTTATCTCCACGTCAGGTCTGTTTATGCTTTTTGGTTTTGGAGAAAATTAAGGCTTAAGACCCTATTCAATCAACTCTATCAATATTTCATGGAAATTATGATTTAGGGCCTCGTTTCTTCAAGCTTCTTCCGCCACGTGCCTTCATCTTCTCTTGCCCTTTCAGAGAAAATCATAGTTAATGATCCCATGCCTGCAAGGTATTATATTATCTACAAAATAAAAGATCTGAGTAGAATTTGTAGAAATATTACTATTTATCCTTAAAATTAGATTTAGGGGAAACTATATATAAAAAATTAAATAGATATAGAATATTTATATATTTGATCTAATAATTCAAATTCTACATCTATTTAATTTTAAAATATGCACTTATCACATCACCTTCTCCAGAAGCATTGACCCTATCAATTTTACCCGCTCAAATATTCTCAAAATAATTTGATGAGTGCTGTTACCATTGTTGTCACATAAAACGTAAAAAAAAAAAAAAGTTTCAAATAATATAATTTATTATAAAATTTATTACAATGTCCTTTTTTTGCCTAGGATTATGGTTATTAGGTGATATAAATACTTGTTTTATCATTTTATCTATAGCTCTTCATTGGAAGATCAAACTAGAATGTGCGATGGGTCGACCCGGCCGAGACGGTGATCTTCCTCTTTCTTTCTCTTCTTGGTGATAGAAAACATATCGTTTACATTTTATTTATGGTGCATCACAATCCTGACAAAAATAAATTTGCAATGATTTTTGTTCTAAAAGCATGAGATTGCACGGGAGCACAAGTTTTAAAAGAAAAAACATCAGAGATTTTTGGATCTCTAATGTGATTGCTCCAACCTTTAAGGCTTGTATGCTTTTACTGTAGTCCCATTGTAATTGAGATCTAACGTGTACACGAGAAACTGGAGAATGATGATGTTATACAATAAAAATAAAAGTGAGAGTTTTAGGGCTTTTTGGGGTGATTTACCATTTTAAAAATTTAAAATGCATCTATTACAGTGTTTGGTCGACCAAGAGTTACAAAAGATCAATTTAATATGTAGATATAAATATATGAATATTTATAATTTAATATATTATTAAATATTTCTTTTTATTTCATTATTTTAGCTAATTTATTTTTAATTCTTATATTTTTTATTCAAAATATTGAAAAAAAATAATATTCAAAATTGCCAGTGATCTATATTTTATTCATGGAGGGTCACAATCCTAACAAAAATACATTGGTGGTGATTTTTGATCGAAAAGCATGAGATTGTACAGAAGCACAAGTTTTGAAAGCAACAACGGCAGAGCTTTTTGGATATGTAACGAGATTGAAGCCTTGGTAAAAATGAAAAAAAGCCATTGGAACGAAAACATAGTGAAAATAAAAAAAAATACAAAACACTTATTGAAGCTACCTCATTAAAAAACCTTTCCAGAAAAACCATCTTGGACAAAACCTTGATTAAGGAACAGAGTACAACACTTTGTATACTCCCCTAATATGGTGATAATTTCAAGTTTACTTCTCCAAAGTACAATATCATTTTTACTTCGCTTGATGAAAATGCCATTTTTACTCCACTTGACAACAACATCATTCATTGTCATTTTACTTCAATAGTGTACTGATTCCTCACGTAGATTATCTCCAATACCTTTGAAGCATATATTTGGAATATGTTGAATTATCAATATACACACTTGTCGTATACACTATGAAAAAAACAAACAAAAGTTATTCTGAAAATAACCATGATATATCTTGCATCCACATGTTCAATTTGTTGTTAACAAAATGATCTCATGTAATTGTTTCATATTGTAACACCCTGTTTTTATTCACCAATATGCCTTGTAATTATTTATGGCATTTAATGGAATAAAATGGTGGATTCTAGTGCATTTGGAATTCAAGTTGCTAGTAAATTTTCATTTTCATGAGAATTAGGTTAAAGCAAGACATAAAGCTAAGTTTTTGTCTTTCAAAAAGGCCATTACTAGTGCCTATTGTTAAAGCCCATAATGGAGAATAAAAGAGAACAATATTTGGCATAATATTAAGGGGAATTTCAGCCATGAAGAGAAGAGAAGGAAGAAGGCCCAAATTAAATCCAATAATATAAGGGCAAAATTGTAATATCCTAAATTTTGGGCCTAGAGATTTGAGGATAAGCCTATATCAAGCAAACGACAAGCCCAATTCAGAAAAAGTCCCAAGAATGACAAGAGATAGAAAGATTCTCAGGGATTATGTGATCCAGCCCTACCGGGTAGAGGCCCCAATATGTGTAGGGAATAGGATTACACTGCCGGTGCAAATGTTCACAAGACACACATACCATGCCATTAGGTTGGTAGAAACATGCCACCCAACTATGTCATAAGGAATGTGTAACCACCTGCCTTATTAACTGTAATTATGATTCGGAAATGCATAATTAAAAGGAATTAGAGACCAAAGAATAGTAGAAGACTCATTTTTAATCTCATCTTCAAGATAGGATTTTTAAAAATTTCTTTCTAAATCCCTTTCTAACCTGGTCTCAAATTTCTCATTTCGAATATAATTACCCTGTGCGGTTAAATCACATTTATATATACCAGAGTGTACAACCAAAATCCCGGTAACCCCCAGGTTTCATTCATTCACTATGGGTTTACAAGGCGCGTTCACCCATTTACAGTTTTCCATATAGGGATTACACAAAATCATACCAAAATTTACATTCTAAATATATTTACAGTAATCCCATTCAAAATTTGATAACCAACAACCATTAATACATCCCCACGGAAGTCCTAGCCGCCCTTGGTTGTCTCCTTCCCTTAGAAGCCTCTTGCCTTGGCTATAGGTTAGTCAATGGAAATAATGAGATTCAAGAGAATCCTATCAGTAATAAAGCACTCATACAATATATAAGCACATAGCATGTAAGTAAATCATCAGCAGCAGCAACAACAGCAGCACAACAATGCATGACTTTCACCATAAATGACAGTACTCACGGCTGTATATGTTAGAACCAGCTGACACCCAAGAGGGGGTGATTTGGGAGTAAGATAAAAACTTAACTTTTAAAAAATTTTGTATCTTAATGAAAGCAGTAAATATAAAACTAATGAATCATAAATCAATAGTTAGATAAATGATATATGCTGGAAATATAAGAGCTTAGGGAAGAGAATATGCAAAATGTGACTTGTTTTGATTTGGTCTAATGTGTGATGGCCTACATCCAATCCCCAGGCTCCTTTTAAGATTTTCAAATCCACTATCTTCTTGTTTAAACCGGGCACAAGAAAAGCCTTTACAAACCTACAAGTTTAACTGGGCACTTGTGAAGCCTTTAACAAATATCTCACCAAGATACTCCCCCTTACGACAAGTCTTACGAGCAAAGCAATCCTGAAGACCTTTCTCTCTTACTTACCTATGCAATTCTTATGAGTAGCAATGTTCTTTCTTGCTTACACCTCTGTAAGTCTTAAGAGCAGCAACGTTCTCTATTACTTGCACCTTGTAAGTCTTACGAGTATAAAATCTTACCGGCAATTCTCCCTACAGCTCACTACTATAGAAGGGACTTTTAACGACTGTTTTTTCCCTTTAGACAACTGTTTTCCCTAAAACAGTCGTTATATCTCTACTACTACAACTGTTTAAAAACAGTCATCTTTTCTCGAATTTTCAATGACAATATGGAGATAACCCACCAATTGTTTGGATTGTATAAGGAGTAAAACGTTTAAAAAAAAAGATACAAAGACTGTTTTAGGGAAAACAGTCATTGTATCCCTTGAACCTATCCATGAGCCATATGTCTACAAGTCCCCACCTCCTCGATCCCCTTCACCACAGCATCCATACTACTACAAGTCCCTATTTGCTCGATCCCCTTCATCACTGCCTCTATACTACTACAAGTCTCCCCTCCCACCGGCTCCATCTTCGCTGCCTCCATACTAGTAAATGAACCTATCCTAATGAGTACTCTAACCTGTACATTGCTATCTTTAAAAGAAAAAACTAGATCCACAAACCATTCTCTCATGATCAACTCTCTAACTTCCCCTATTACTCATGGAAGTGAAAATCACATGTTAATTTTTCTATCATGACATATAGCGCATATATCATCATAATATCATTTCAATGTGCAAACTTCAACTTTCAATGTAAATCATGACATGCATATGGCCAAAGAGAAGATGACATGCTTCCATGAAATGCCTATTCTTCATCATCATTTTCCAAAGTGTTCTCTATAAAACATAATGCCTTAACAAATTCAAAGTACTCATAAATAAGAAACTAGGAAAAGTATTCGAATATGCAAACTTATATAGCACTGTACAAAACCACTACACTATGTAAAAAAACCTCTACATATCATCACCCCTCTATGTGTTGTAGAAGATGTCTTGACAACAGGTCTTGAATCAAATTAATGTCTTCGATTGTGTAAGGGTCGTAATTACCAAAAATCTGTGCGCAAAATGGAGAATATGTTAACATAAATAAATAAATTGAATGAAATAACTAAAAATTCAATCACATGAAAGGAACTAAAATTCAATTGAGAATCAAGAAATGATCACCTGTTCAAAATTTGTAGTAAGGCCAGACAAAATGATGTTATACATATATAGTATAACATAGAAGCCATACTCAGTTTTCCCTGCGTGTTGAGGACACTATACATCAAAAGAAAATGGTAAAAAAGAATAAAGGCCGATGTAAAGCAATAGACAATCAAAGAACTTGAATGTAAAGAATTTATGTTTGGCTGGAACCACTTTGTCGGACCACCTTTACTTTCACGCTTCCCACCCATTATATAATATGTCTTTAGTGCACTGTAATAATTAAAATGATAAATAGAAGACATTAAAACAATTGAGTAAAATCAAAAATCAATGACGGACAAATAAATTTACTTACGTGTTAACAATGTTTTTCATATCTGCATCTGGCTTTCGACCCAATGAGTCAAACCAAAAGATGACATTGATCGAGGGACAAGGAACACAAATAATCCAATGATTACTATAATCACATGCATATATAGATTAAAATGAGGTTAGATAACATGATATTGTTTAGCAAAGTGAACGTGTATAAATATATCAAATAAAGTTACTTGCCCTTTAACAATTGGTGCTAGATAACAAGGCAGCTGAGTCTTGCCTATTGTATAGCCTATATAGCTCATCCGTTCTTCCAACTTCTGGTTATTACGCCGTGAGATATTACCAGGACATAAGAAGCCATATGTAGTGCCAAGCCCTTATTCGGCACACATTTTGTGGAAGCAGCTACCACATAAATGAAATGAGAAATGACTCAGTAAATGTAGAAACTTAAAACCCCTAAATATTAGTGCATTAATTATAATTAAAAATTATAACTAAACTCACATGATTGCACATGATTATAATTAAAATGAGGTTAGATAACATGATATTGTTTAGCAAAGTGAACGTGTATAAATATATCAAATAAAGTTACTTGCCCTTTAACAATTGGTGCTAAATAACAAGACAGCTTAATCTTGCCTATTGTATAGCCTATATAGCTCATCCGATATTCCAACCTCTGGTTATTACGCCGTGAGATATTGCCAGGACATAAGAAGCCATATGTAGTGCCAAGCCCTCATTCGGCACACATTTTGTGGAAGCAGCTACCGCATAAATGAAATGAGAAATGACTCAGTAAATGTAGAAACTTAAAACCCCTAAATATCAGTGCATTAGTTATAATTAAAAATTGTAACTAAACTCACATGATTGCAAATGTGACCCATCCTACGTCAATCTCCTCCAAAGATAGGAACTCTCTAATATCTTTGTTATGAAGTCCATAATTATACAAGATCTTGGAACCTACAATCTCACAAGGCATCTGCAAGTCGGCCTTGTTTATGTCTTGATGAATATTTTGTAATTGTGCTAAAAAGGGAAATTTTGTCGCATCATCTTTTTCCTAGTAAGACACAAAATAAAGATTATAAGTAGAAAATCAAGGATCAATTAACAGTAAGGTATTTACTACCATTGGAGGGACTGGCACAATCTAAACAAGATGTCTAGGCCACAAGATAGAAGATCCTGTTGCCTGACCTAGTCTGGCAACCTCACCATCGGGGAACGGGACATCTACACCTTTCTCCCCTAGTCGAACACTTGTGACATTGACCTTGCGTTGATCGTCCCGGATTTGTTTATTATGGTGGGTGGTGGCATGCATGTATACAATACCATCAGTAACAACACACAGGTACCGGACTTCTAAATACAAAGTGCAAGGTTCTCCAGGCTCTAGTGAAGGACCAGGGGCACCATGTCCAACCTCTGGCAGATTGTAACCGCCTTTGGTGCTAGGAAAGGCCGGGGATTCCTACGTAAGAGAAATGAAAGAATTAATTAAAATAATGTAAGGAAAAACTCAATGTTATATTAAATGAAATTATTTACAAACCTTAGATCTAAGCTCCATGTTACACATCCCACCTTGCATGTGAGACAACACTATCATACTCATCTTACCACGTAGCTCACTTAACAACTCTTCTTTAAGCTCGTCTTGAAGTGATTGATGTATTTGAACAGCCAGTTCTACTTGGATTTCCTCTCGAAACCTGGCCAAAAACTCCTAACTCATTTCACCACATCCATAAGCTTGTGAACCTCGTCCAAAGTATTTAGAGAGACCAACTCCTCTTGACTCCCCTTTAACTTGACCATGGTGATCTAGATTCTCAAGCGTCGTTGCTAAGATATCTATCCTTCCAGTTTGAGTAAAGGAACCCTTGCTGCTCTGCTCTTCAAGGATATCATGTAGCATGCAATGGATAAATATAAAGTAATTACATGCAATCTTGTTAGGAAAATAAAACACACATAAATATACTTGTTATTAAATACTCACAATCCTTTTAGCGACATCAGCAATAATTGGATTTATATATTGTCCTCCCTGCTTTCCATTTTTTATGATGCAGAGGAGGAGGTGGTGCCTGCACGACAATACTAGGATTTGCTCAGGCTACTTCCTCCAATTTTTGCAATTCAGCTTGCATCATCTTCTTTTCGAGCTTTCGATAACCCCCACGTGACATGTAATGAGGATAATTGTTTTTCGCTCCCTCTCTTTATTTGCTTGACTCAATTTCTATATAAACAAAGAATAATGATAACTGAGTTAGCGATGTCAAGTAAGTTCAACTAAAATGTTTAACACTAAGATGAACAAAATATACTAGGAAATTGGGATCCTACCGCGATGCCACAAACAACCTCCAGTCATTTGGAGAAAAAAACGAATACTCTTTGCAAGGATCCTCATGAATCCTTGGCCCTCGAATGTACTTGGTTGTAAGCGTGGACTTGAAATTTTTCCATCGCTCATGAACTTCCCCCATCCAATACATGTTTATTTGCTTCATATTGGGAACATCATAGGTTTGCTACAAAACAAAATATATTTTATTTATATATGAAAAAATAGAAATAGAGATAACAATACAACTTTACATACCCAAAAGTTGGTCCCAAATCATAGCCTTCGTCTCCTTTGAAACTTCCCTCCAGGTAGGAATTTGAATGCTAACTTTTCTTCGACCCAAAAAGCCAACATAGCTAATGAACTTGCCTCCCTCTTCACCGAGAGGTTTTAAATCAGCATCAAATTACACGTGAACCCTCGCCTGTTCTTCCTCATGACATTTGACCAACAACCGCAACTTCGTGCTTCCTCTAACCTTTTTCTTTACGGGTGAGCCAACATAATTACCCGAATTTGAATGTGCCATGATCCTAATAAGAAATAAATATGACATATGATAAGTAAATTTAAATTACATGCATACTTTAAACAATTCAAAATCTTACTTTAAGTGTTTTCCCAGATTCCTTCACAATGATGAACTCTAACTGTATATTATTCATCATCTACCAATTCCACTTCATATGGCATAGGCGGATTTATAGTGAAATGCAGTGTTTAGTCAAGATTCAAACTCGGATCACCATCCTTCTAATTTTTACTTTAGAGTACAATAGATGATTTTTCATTTGCTGGATCAATGACTTAAAACACTTGTTTTGCCTGACTTGCTAGAATAAATGGCTCATCTTTATAACCGACTCTTCCAAGATCAACTGAGGTAGATCCAAATTGATCTATTTCAACAGCATTATTGTTAACCCCCTTGCATTTGAATAAAGGTACTCCCAACTTAGTGTAGCTTATCTCCCATATGTCTTCAATAACTCTATAATTGACCATGGATGCCAAAATGGGGTTTTTGTCTTTTGAACTAGAAAAGTGCATTCATTCGGCTACCGCCATCACCCCACTATTTTACATAGTACTTCTGTTATCCTAGGCTTTTATATAGAAAGAATACCCATTTATATCGAAGCCACTCCAAGTTATGACCTCAAAATAAGGCCCCCAAGCTAACCATTTGATTGTCTCAGACATATTGGTTTCCTGCGCTATCTTATCCTTGAACCACTCTATGAAAGTCTTGTTTTGCTCATTAGCTATCTGCATGTCATTTTCTCTTGGATATATCTCCTTTAAACTCTTTCTGTGTTCAGCTAAGTACGGTTGAACTTCTTCCGTATTATTCAAGATATACAAGTGTGCTTGCAAAACCTCTTCACAACGTATACTCTTCACTTTGAGCCCTCGTGTTCCCTTACTTGTACCCTTTTCATGACAAGATTGGGCCTTTGACCTTAATAGATATTCTTTGCAAAAGTCCATATGCTAATATGGAAGATCAAAGAAAATTGACCTCTTCTTCCATATGTTCTTCTCACTCGTAGTCTTTTGAGTTTTACCAAAAGTGACATTGATTCTTTCCACCCGATTATAAACCTTGTCTCCAATTAATGGCTTCAGAGCCATTTTATTCTCCAGCAAACCGTTAAAAGCCTTCTTTAGCATATAGTATGGGTGGAACCGAGGAAGAAATTGTCTGTGACCAAAAAAGACTGTTTTTCTACCGTGCTTGAGTTGATGGAATTGTGTGCTTGCTTCACATATTGGACATGCTTTATGACCCCTGACACTATAACCTGACATGTTCCCATATGCAGGAAAGTCGTTAATTGTGGTGAAAATTATTGCACGTAGCTTAAATGGTTGTTGCTTATATGCATCAAACACATCTATACTATCCTCCCATAACTTCTTTAAGTCCTCTATCAAAGGTGCCAAGTAGACATCGATATTGTTCCCAGGCTGTTTTGGTCCCAAAATCATCATTGAAAGCATCATATACTTGTGTTTCATACACAACCAGGGAGGTAAGTTGCAAATCACCAGCAGAACTGGCCATGCACTATGTGTGCTACTAAAAGTACCATAGGGATTGATTTCATCTATACACTGCCCAAGTCGAAGGTTTCTAGGCCCACTGCCAAATCCGGGATACATTTCATCTACTTTCTTCCATTGTGGAGAGTCAGCCGGGTGCCGAAGGCATTTTCCATCACAAACTTGTCATCATAATGCCATCTGAACTTCTTTGCTTCTTTCGCATTAGCAAACATTCGTTTGAACTGCACTATGATTGGAAGATACCACAAAACCTTTAAAGGTTGCTTTTTAATTGTCTCATCACCACACCTATTACCTTTCTTCACTTTGCATCTAGAAGTTTTACATGTCAGACACTCACTTAAGCCTTAATACTCATTTTAGATAATATTTTTATAAGCAGTCATTAGGGCAAACATTTATCTTTTTATACTCCATACCCATCGTAGATAATATTTTCTTGGCTTCATATATACGATTTGGAACTACATTATCCTCTAGAAACATATCACACAACAATTCAAGTAATAATGAGAAACTACTATCAGTCTACCCATAAGTTGCCTTTAAGTTGAACAAGTGTAAAATGTCTGACAAGCATGTATACTTAGTATACCCAGGGTACAAAGGTGTTTCTCCATCACTCCGCACGCTATCATATATAGGCGATTGTGCAAAACATTCTACCTCAACATCGTGAATCATTTTCTCTATTCTATCATCATCACTAACCTCCAAAACTTCCTTCTCGTGGGATGCACAAGTGGTTACTTCCTTACCATGCCATATCCACCTTGTGTACCGAAGATTTATTCCATTACAAAATAAGTGATCTCGTATATCATCAATATCATATAGACTCTCATTTAAACACTTCACACATGGGCAAAATTACTTCCCATTTTTATTAGGCGCATTCATTCTAGCAAATTTAATAAACTCTTCCACCCCATTCTCATATTCTTCACTAGTTCACAAAGCATTCATCCAACCTGACCCATTTTATTACCACCTATGGCATTTTCAACAATACTTAATTTTAGACAAATTCTCATTATGATATGAATATGGATCAAGAAAAGGGATGCCATACTTATTTTTTAAAAAGTTCAGCAAATATTGTGCTAAAAAGTAAGACATCAAAAAATTCAAACAACAACCCAATTAACAAGCATAAAACTCTGACATCAGTAAACTAAAATGTATTTTATACTTTTCCCAGTATTTTATACATAGTTTTCCTAACTTATTTTGAATTGGTGATGATATCTAATGCTTCTTCGACCTCAATCTTCCCCTAAGAATTTGAAATTAGTCCTTTAATAATTGTTGTGTTTGATTAATATTTTCTTATTTGAATTCAAAGAAAGCAAGTTTCACATGTTCACATAAGACGTTATATAATTAATGGAGAAATTAGGTTAAGTGGCATTGCATTTGTCTCAAAACTTGGATTACACACGATAAAGCACCCAGGTTTTGATAGTAACATCTAACAACATGTTTCACAAGAGAAATGCTTGACCCTTCTCATATAAGGATTTTTTTTTATCCAGGTTGAATTGAAGCAGCAAGCTTTGTCATTGAGAAATAAGGATGGTATTGAGATACAAGTATTTATAATATAACAATAATACTTCTATTTCAATTTATATAGAAAAAAACTTTTTGAAAGGTAATTAATAACAATTTTTCCGGGTCCCAATTATAGAATAAAGTAGGTAGATTTAAAATATATAGGTTAATGGTCAGAATTTTTATTTTATTTTTCAGTTATGCTCCTTTGTTTATTATTCTTTGATAAACCATCCTCTCAAAACTCAGTAAAAAATAATGGGAACGATGGCGTTAGTTGCAAATCCATGAAATAGAGAATCAGGGAAAAAGAGAGAGGCCCACATAGCTTATTCAATGAATCTTCTGAATAATTACTGAAAGTAACTTGACTACTTATGGTTTTGGGTAATGAATCTGGGGGTCAGATCACCAAAAATGAAATCAAAACTGAATCTCTGCTTTTTAAACTAACAATTCTATCAGCTAGCTATTGACTTTTAGTTTTGCCTTCTACAAATCATTCTCATGTAAGTGAATATCTAGTCTATTAACACTAAATTTCAACTCTGCGAATGAAATATATTCAAGCAATCAACTTTAATTTCCATCACAAACACAAATAGACCAGGCCAAGAATGTACAAGAGGGGATTTGGGGAATTACCAGGAAAAAGAAGGGAGCAGTGCATGCTTGAACTGACAGAGAAGAAGGCAGAGAGCAGCGCGGTGGAGAAGAAGGATGCGACAGACGTGACTGAAGGGGGCGGAGAGGGGGCCAGAAAATGCTATTTGAGAGACCTAAGGAGAAGTAACCAGGGGCATGAAAGAGCAAACAAAAAGGAAGCTAAGGGATGGAGTAACAAAGTGCTAGCTACAGTAAGCAAGGTCGGACGGGGCGGGAAAGGGAAAGGGAAAGTGAGAGGGAAATTGAGGCTCAGAAGTGCTTGTAGGCAATTATTTGGGCAGTTTCAATGACTGTTATAAATAACAGTCGTTGAAACATTGATTTCAATGACTGTTATCTAAAACAATTGTTGAAATCACCACTTTCAATGATTGTTATTAAGAACAGTCGTTGAAAATAGTCTTTCAATGACTGTTCTTAATAATAGTCGTTGAAGATTACGTTTCAATGATTGTTTTCTTAAGAACAGTCGTTAAAACATTTTCCAGCATTTCCCAGCTCCTTTTCTACTACTGTTATTTGAAAACAGTCATTAATTAGTGTCGTAAATTATCCTATTTGTAGTAGTGGCTTCCCTTGTAAGAAAATCAACCCATTCAAGGTTTCTCTACCTTGAGATCAATCCAGAAATACAATTGAAAGTGTTTACAAACTCTTTCACAGAGTGGATATAATGCTCACTGAAGAACAATATAAATAACTCTATCTCAAATATACATGATATAGAAAATAGATAAGAACAGAGAGTATTCAAGTAGAAGTGGATAATTCATAATCTTAGCATGTTCTTCATTCTCTTATCTTCTTCTTTGAATGCTTTCATATTTATAGTTGAATTATAGTAGATGACCGTTGTAAGCATTTATCTGTTATAGTCTTGTTGCTTCATTTGACAGTTCATCGTATTTGAAAAACTAGCCGTTAGAATGTTGGACGCTCTGCTTCCATAAAGTCAACTTCCATCTCTGCGCATAATATGTTTATAGTATTCCTATATAAATACATTAAACACTAATATAATGAAGTTAGGAGTGATTGTAAATAAGAAGAGTGAGTTTTATAATCATTTACATGATTTTTGAAAGCTTCAATACATTGTTTTGTTCTCTTGGGAAACATTACTTGAGTGGTCACTTGAGTAACCCTAGGTCATTACTCGAGTGATCCCTCGAGTAAAGTTCCTTTTCATATCTGGTTACTCAAGTAGTCCCTCGAGTAATATCAATCATTTCTTGACCGAGAGCTACTAGATGATTTTTGCTCTAGTTACTCGACTTAAGTAAGCTTTTCAAATAACTTTGTAGATTACTGAAGTGATCCCTTCAAGTAATCCTATACAATTTGCGACAAAGATCTTTCTGGAATAATTTCTCTCACATTACTCAAGTGGTCCCTCGAGTAAATTTTAAATAACTTTACATATTGCTCGAGTAGCCCCTTCAAGTGATTTTTTCATTTTGATTCAAAACATGGCAATTTATATATCATTGGAAAGCTCTCATCGTCTACATTCCAATGCAACAAGAATCATCTCTAAACTCGTTGTATACAGAAAGTTATGATCCAAAGAGTATCTACTATTCTTAGACAATCTATGGAATAATGAGCAACAACTTCCAGAAGGCATAATTCATAGAATATAACTTCAAATATACCAAATTACCTATCGATGGAAAGCTCCTTGAGTCTACTTTCATATGACACTAGTTTTAGTTGCAATCCGGTGTGTAGTTTGAGAGTTATGTTCAAAATACTGAAGCTGTCCTAGAATATGATGGTGATTCATATGTCAACTTCAACAGATCATATATCTCTCATATAAACTCATTTTAATGTGATCTTGGTGTCTATAGTTCGTGTTAGGAGTCTATGAAGGATCGGTAAGCACAGGGAAAGAATTTAAAAAAAAATTTTACCGATCCTAATCTAGGATGTAATACCCCGAATTTTGAGACTTGAGGCTAGAGAATAAGCCTGAGATTAGTGGATTGCTAAGCCCCGGTTTAGCAAGATCCCAAATTGTGATTAAGGGTTAATGACTCCAAAAGTGGATGTCAATAGTGATAAATGAACCCTTTTGGAGATTATGGTGTGAGTTAGCACCCGATGTGATTCGTATGTGTTGTGAGCAGCGCCGAAACCCAGTATTTAAGTTCAATTATGGATTAACCTCTAAATTGACTTAAAATAGAGGGGAGGGCGCATTGTGGAAGAAAAGGAATGATATGGTGTGTTTGGTGGTGATTCAAGAGGAATTGCCGTAATCAGGGGCAAAACGGTAAAGTTACAGACCAATTGGTCAGTTACCGAAGAGGAAACTCATTGGTAACTTCAAGATCAATGGTTAGGATTGATTTGTGCAAGAGATCAAAAGGTGGAATCATGTGTGCATGTGCCTATGTGAGCTCATGGAGGATGTTGCAAGATCATGACACATGGCACTTTTTGGACCCTTGGATCAAGTCAAATGTTCAAAGTTTGCTTTTTCCTCTTCCCTCTCTCTATTTGGTCGTCCAAGTGGCCTTTATTTCTCCAAAAATCTGATCTCTTCTTCATCTCATCTCTCTCTCTCTCCAAAACCTCCATTTTCGCCAAGCTTGGGAAGGGAAGAGAAAGAGAAAGGTGATGTTTTGGCCTTGTTCTTGTCCTCTAATGTTCAAACACTCTTCATTAATATTGTTCATAGTGATGAGAGCTTCATCTCTATGGTTTTAGATTCTTGATTGGTGGTGTTTGATGGCTTGAGGAAATTTGGAAAGATGGAGAATCAAAGAATTGGTTTGGGAAAGAGGAAGAGGTGAGTATTTAAAGCATTTTGACCTAAGTTTTGTGATCATTGGTTAAGCTTTGTAAATTTCGAATTTTGCCCTGATTTTCATGTGATTTTTGATTGGATGAATTGGATTGTGTTTTATGTTGGAAATGGTGCCATGTTGTGGTATTTGGTCATTGGAATTGATTTGGGAACTTGAGATGGAAAGTTGTGCAATGTTGAGTTGAAATGTGGTTTTGTGATGACATGTTGTGATTATTGGTAAAACATGTCAATGTGATATGAATTTGGTTGATTTGGTATTTCCAATGGATTCCTTGTGAAATTTTGTGTGAGAATGATGTTTGATATGAAAATGAAACCATTGGAAGCCAAATTGCAAAAACTGGAATTCTGTCTTTTGAGGTTCTGTTCTGGGCAGTCAGATTGTGTGAGCGTTTTGATTGGGCAAATGGTCTCTAAAAATTCTAAAACTTTCCAGTTTTTAAGTTCACATCCCAATCTTCAAAATGGACATATACATTGTGACATTTCGTTTTGTGAACTGGGATTTATGTTTGCCCAAAGTTTGAGGACGAAACTGGATTCTGTTTTGGAGCAATGTTGGATTTTGTGTAAATCTGGATTTGTGTGGTGATTTCTGGTAATGAGACATATTTTTCCCATAAAGGGGACTTGAATATCTTTCAATGGGCTTTGGAATCACCTTGTTTCAAGTTTTCTAGAGCAAGTTATGAATTTTTGAAGTTTCCTTTGTCTGCAGCCAAAATTCTGGCTCCAGCGCAAAACTTTCTGTGTGTGTCCTGGCCGCAGCCAGAAATTCTTGGCTGTAGCCAAAATGTTTCTGTGACGTTTTTAGCCATTTTTGGCTGCAGCCAGAGAATTCTTGGCTGCAGCCAGAACCCAATTTTCAGCAATTTGTGATTTTGAAAGGTGATTTCCAACCTAGTACGTCCCAATCCTTTAGGCTTTCGTTGAGCTTATTTTAGCCACCTAAAGGGTGTGAATCGTAACCAACCTTAAGTGATATGAAATTAAGGATTTGGAATAGAGAATAACCCTATGTCCTTGATTTGATTATAGGGTTGATGTTCGCCCTGAACGTGGTTTGGTATTCGTTCTGATCGCGAGTAAGCGGAGCTGGAGCTTACGTGGAAAGAGTGTAGGGAACTTACCTCTTTTGCATGCTTTGATATTTGTGTTTGTGTTTTGATGCATGTATTGCTTTGCTTGATTATGTGAAACATGTATGAATGATTGTAGCTCTGTTTCTAGTTATGCTATGGCCATGAGTATGTTGTTGAAACATTGAGCACGCAGATATGTCATTATGTGAACATGAGATATGTATTGCAAGCATGTCATGCATTAAACACATATCATACATGCATTTAGGTATTTGTTTCCTACTGAGATTCTCTCGAATCTCACCCTCCCCTACCAACATTTTAGACAGGGTAGGTGGATCGAGGTTGCAGCAAGCAACCAAGGGCGGCGAAGACTCCTTCGGGTTGTCAATTTGGTAGTTGGTTATCATTATGGTTGGGATTATGTATATTTGGATATTGTATATGTTTCGAATGTATATTTGGTTATATATTTGAAATGAGTTATTGGATATTTGATTATGTATGGAGATGAGAATTGTGTAATCCCCGTTTGAGGCATTGTAAAGGGTAAATGTGCCCTATGAATTCTATGTAAAGGTATGAACCCGGGAGTTGCCGGGAAGTTATTGTTGTACACTCTGATAGTTATACGAATGTGATTTATCTTCGTGTAGTAATTGTATTTGGAATGTGAATGTGAGACCAGGTTATAAAT
Source organism: Inga oerstediana (assembly GCA_963210345.1). Classification (NCBI taxonomy): domain Eukaryota; kingdom Viridiplantae; phylum Streptophyta; class Magnoliopsida; order Fabales; family Fabaceae; genus Inga; species Inga oerstediana. The sequence continues at coordinate 38,399,256 of OY723404.1, forward strand.
GATTTCGGAAGGTATTTATGAAAACCCCGTCTGGTAGATGGGTTTGTAAAATGTAGTTTTGCTTCTTATTGGTCTCTATTTCACTTTAATCGCGTATTTCGGATATAATTACGGCAGGGGGTTACAGAGGATCTATCAACGGCATTTAAACCAAGTTGGAAGGATTCATACCTTTTTGATGATTCAGAGTTTTCACGATCTCTAGGAGCCAACACGTCAGGTACGCTCCCTCTACCGGTATCCACACGAATGCTCTCCAACCGAGACTGCGTGCTAGCGCTTCTAATGTCTCCAAGGGTTTAACTTGCGGCTCTCAATTCTGATGTACCCTGAGTCTATTAGCTCTATCAAGTTTATAACCCATGAGAGTTATTTTCAAATTTCAAAATTAATCATCTTTAATTTCGAAATTAATTAACAATTAATTATCTTGATGAGCTAATTAAATAAATTCAGTTTAAATTAAATCTGTCCAACAGTTTTAATTTAACCTATTTATTTAATCTAAATAAAGAGCCATTAGATTTAATTTATCTTCATAAATTAAATCTGAGATACTATATCTCTATCATGTTAGTTATTAAATTTAATATATCTTAATAAATTAAATTTAAAACCAACACAATATAATAATATCATATAATATATATACATATATATATATATATATAATATATTTCGAAAATATATATATCTATATAATATTATTATTGAATTTTATGTTATATATATATATATATATAAATATAAAATTTATCTACCCTAAATCAAACATTATCTCGTGTTGGGCAATTCTTGTGTGCGACCCTGTAGGCCCATATGAAGTTGGCAGTGGGCCAATAACTACACTAACCCAAAAGTCGCAAGCGGCCTCTAGCAAGACATTACGACTACCCAATTCATATGAGGATCGTTATCACGATGCAACTTGTCATACAACCATATCACGTCCCTTTTGTCACACGATATATCGATCAAGGATAAAGCATGGAAAATGTCTTCCTCTTGTTCCTGACCATTACTTTCTCGATACCTGAGTAGCCTGATAACAGAGACAGAAACTGCTTTCATCATAGTATGGCCATACATTTCTCAGACTCACTCATCGAGGGGCCCAGTAATATCTCTCTACTAATGTGAGGGACAAATTCCATCTTGATCATTCATATTCCTCTACATGAAAAACCACCAAGCCCGATCGTAGCCTTTATCATCACCCGGTCAAAAGTGACTTTTGACTAGTTCAAAGCTTAGCAACTCTCATGTAGGAATCCATGATGACCTCAGGTCTAAGGGCATTGTGACGTGGTTATACATGAGAAAAGCTTATGACTTGATCCATGTAGCTTTCTCATAGTGGGTTAGTCCAGCACCTTGTACTCTTACAAGTGCCTAAGACTTTGATTCGTATCTCCATATCTTATCAAAGTCATACTGGTCTTGTTTCATCTCTGCTCCCGCATAGATGACCGACCAGGGACATTTTTAGGACAATCTTTATGAATTATCCAAGGATACAATTATCACAGTTAACATGCAAATAATATGATAACAGAATGGAGAAATTTCATTAAAATAATAATGTTTAAAGTACAATGATTGGCCCTTAGGGCACAATTTCCAACAGTCTAGTCGCATATGTCACTAGTTTCATATCAATCCAACTTTTGGTTATAGAGATATACCCAAAATACCAAACCTCTGTCCTATCACATGAAAACAGAGTACAATAAAAATGCAAACTACTCGAGTGGTAACTCGAGTGATCATGTCCATTAATTGAGAAACCACTGAAGTAATATCCTTTAAAACATGGTAGAGAGTCAAAACTCAAAGGAACACCTTGGGGGAAGTTCCATAACTTCCATATAAGTCATTTTAGCTTCTTATTGACCTATTCCAACGTTTATTCGACCATAAAAACCTCTAGTATCACTTCTAATAGCTTGGATCTTCATATTCTCATGTGATCTTGCAAGTTCTTCTTTCTTCAATCTCTTTCTTCTTGTTTTGCCACTTGATGATCATTTTTCATAATCCAACTAGATATCTTCTTGAATATATTTAATCTTCTTCTTCTTTTGCTTGACTAATCTTGAATCTTGATATTTCCATTAGGTCTTACAATTTCTTCATTCTTCCATCCCTTGCCTCTTGATTTTCTTCTTGATGATCATTCTTCATTTTTAAGGCATTATAAGAAAAATAACATGAACCCACCGTCGGGTTTATGACTAATCTATAAGGTATACAACATTAAATATAGTAGTTAGTCAATGTAGGAGATAAGTATATTATACAAATTTTTTGCTCATATTTGATATCTATATTTGACATCATCAAAACTATTCATATATTCATGTCTAACAGCATACACAATACTGCAGCTTTTGCTGTAATCACAATAACGACAGCTTGTGCTATATTCACAATAACGACAGCTTCCGTTGTATTCACAGTAGCATCTGAAATCATCCCAAACCATGATAAACATACTTACAAAGCCTTACATATCGTATAAGGAAAAGCATCACTACTTTGTTCTTTCCGAGCATGCTCTATCACAGTATACTCTCGAGCAGGTCAAATATTAAATGCTATAAACCAAAATTAAGGATGACAGATTAATCCTTATTCCAAGTTCTTAATTCCATAATACCTAAAGTTGGTTATCATTTGAGACCTTTAGGTCTTTAAGCGGCTATTAGAAGCCTAAACATATGCCTCAAAGGTTTGGGAGGAACTATATCAAAACCACTTTTAAAAGTTCTAGAATGCTGATTTTTGGGAGTTGGTCATGGCCAAGAAGTATTTAATGACAACAAAAAAAAGAGGTTAGAAACTTTTTGGCTACGGCCAAGAGTCTTTGGCTGCGGCCAAAAATAGGTTAGAAACTTTTAGGCTATGGCCAGGAACTTATGGCTGCGGCCAAGAAAATTCTGTTTTTTGGCTGAACTTCACAAAATCATAACTAATTCTAGAAAAATTGAAATAAGGTGATCCTAATGCCTATTGAAAGATATTTAAGTCCTATACATAGGAAAAATATGAACTATTACCTGCCAGCATCACACAAATACAGAATTACACAAAAGTCCATACTACTCCAAAACAGATTCCAGTTTCAATCCCAAAATTTGAAAAATCATAACTCCCATATAAAAAATCGAAATGACATGAATTATTTATCCATTTTAAAGTTTGGAATATGAACTTTAAGACTGAAAATTTTCAGAATTTGTAGACAACATTAGCTTATCCAAAACGTCCACACAAATAAACTGCCCAGCATAGAGTTTCAATTGACAGAATTCCAAGTTTTGCACAATTATTCCCAATGGTTCCAATTTCACAAAGAATACTCTCCCCACACAAATTTTCACAAGGAATATATTGGAAACACCAAATCAACATAATTCACATCACATTGACATGTTTCCCCAATGACCACAACATGTCACACAATATCACAACACAACTCACATTGCAATTCCTTTCCATTCAAAGTTTCAAACCAATCCCAACCAATTTCATTGCTCAAGACATATAACAAAATATCAATTCCACCACTAAAACACCATGCAATAGTCAAGACCCTAATAACATGAAAATTAGGGCTAAAATCCAGAAATTCTAAAGTTCCACCAATGGTCACAATATATATATATCAAAAGGAAGCTCTTTCTCACTTCTTTTACTTCCTCAAGCTAGTTTCTTGATTCCACCACTTTCAACTTTTCTTAAGCTCTCAAACACCTTCTTTCAAAAATCTAAAACCATAGAGATGAAGCACTCATCAACATGAACAACATTAAAAAAGAGCATTTGAGCATACAAAGTCATCTCTAGGGTCAAAAACTCATCTTTTCTTTTCTCTTTCCTTCCTTCACTAGGTGAAAATGGAGTCTTAGAGAGAGAAAGATAGGCTTAAGATGATGATGCAGATTTTTGGTCTCTCACACTCTACTTTGGACAAAATTAATGAGGGAAGAGGGAAGAGAATTAGTGTTTACACTTTGACCATGATCCTATGGCTCAAATGTTACCAAGTGTTAAGATCTTGAGCCTCCTCCCAACTCTTTCCATGCACATGCAACATGGGATAATTCTCTCTATAATACTTAGACAATTACACCCTTCTTAATCTCTTATGTAACTAATAAGCTCCTTCTTTTGTTGCTGACTATTTGGTCTGTGTCTTTTCTTTTTCCCCGTTTTTGTCCCTGACTATGGTATTTTTTTATTGAATCACCATTTAACACATTCTATCTTTCCATTACCCCTTACTATACGCCCTCCCTCGATCTAATTTCATTTTAGATGTTAATCCATAATTGAACTTTTATTTTTGAGCAAATACAGGGTTGAACTTAAATACAGGGTTTAGGCACTGATTACTACACATTTGGGTCACAATTCACATCATATTCTCTAAAAGTGTTTATTTAAGAGTAATTACATTCACTTTTAAAGTCATTAGCCCTTAATCACATTATGGGGCATTACAGTATGGGACTGATTAGTCGAGAAAAATAGGCCGGCCTAAGTGTGCACCTAGCATTTTCAACGTAGACATATGTATCCTACGTTTTTGAAGTGACACCACTATGTGGAGCCATGTGGGCCTCACACACATACTCTGACCTAGCTTCATCTTGCGGGCTCCAATACCCTTAAGCAATCCCGAGTAAGCCCCAAGTGAAACCCGAGTAGACACTGATAAAGTAACTTTATTAAAGTAACTTTAATAAAGTAATGATGACTCATGATGGCCTTACTTTTGTGTTGTATGAATGAGAAGAGGACACATCTCCTCTTATCATGATAAGGTATAAGGGTACTTTTGTGTTGGCTTGTTAGGAGAGTGACATGTGTCCCTAATGATGATGGTTGCTTTTTGCCTTTTGTGTTGGCATACTTAAGAGGCACCACATTCCACCAAGTCTGGGGAAATCCATCGGTCTTTGGTTCAGTCAGGTACTTAACTTCCCAGAACACCGAACCTGGGAGTCAGGGGATTTCATCAGGCCTCACTTCCCCAAACCAAAAAGGACACCCTAAAGAAAGAGAAAAATAGAAAAGAATAGGCCTAAATGACATATGTCGCCTTGTGATTAAAAATAAAGACAAATGGCACTTTTTGATCAAAGCACATGTAACTTGTCAACAATCCAACTCCTCCTTTCCTTGATTAAATTTTTGGCCAGATTGAAAAGGAAAGATAAAATGGAGAGAAAATGGAAGAAGAGAGTAGTTGGATGAATAGTGTTGTGTTCTTGAGCTTAGGAGCCGATTCTGATCCTAAATCGCCGTTATTGTCTAGTAAGCCATTCAGGAAAGTTATTCTAATCACTGAGAGCTTCATTTATGTGGTCTCATTTTTTTGATCGGAGGTGTTTTCTATCATTTAGTTAGTTGGAATGCTGCCGGAATACCGAACTAAATGTTGAATCATGAAAAGATAAGCCCCGGCTTCATTTTGAACCGATTGTCTTATGGTTTTATTGAGTTTTTATGAACCCCTTATTTTTGGCTAGACCTAGTTCATAGAGAAGGAATGTGATTTTGGTGTTTTTGAGATTAGAAATGGATTCTACACATGACTGTATGTGGGAATAGGTTGTGAACATGATTTTAGGAGGGTTGGATTGAAAACCCAAAGATTGAATTCAAAGTACTAGCATTGCTAGATTTCATTTTCTGGAGGCAGTCTACTTGTGATGAAGTTTAAGTCACCAAATCTTCTCTAATAGCCATGAAACTTTCCATAATTGTGGTAGACCTTTTAAGCTTTAATTTGATAAGTAATATGTGCCATTTGGATCAATATATTAAAAGATATGAATTTTTAAAGTTAGCTGTTGCTAGATTATATTACTGGAAGTTAGATTGTTTGTGGCAAAATTTTGGAAAACTAAACCTTGACAAAAAATTATGAAACTTTTCAGATTTAAAGTAGACATAATAAGCTTCAATTTGATTTATAACTTGTGTCATTTGGGTTTATAGATTGTAAGATATGAATTGTTAAAGTTGAGGCAGTGAAACTGGAGTGAAATCTGGAACAGTGTTATTGATTGAGGTTTCTGGACTCTTTTGAACATTAATGCTATGAATGATATTTTTTATTTAAAATATACTTAAAGAGATTCATATGGGACTTTGAACCATCCCATTTGGAGTTCTAGAGATTAAGTTATGAATTTTAGATTTCAGGCCATTAAAGCTGGAAAGATTTTCTGGCAGTAAGGGTAAAATTGGAAACTTGGAATGGTATATGGACAGGTGGCAGTGAGAAGCATTTTTCCCTTAACATAGACTTAATAAGTGACACATAGAACTTTGAACTACCTTAATTGGATATTCCAAGGCCAAGATATGAATTTCCAAAGATTATTGAAGATTTTGATAGATTTAGGTAATTAGGCAAAAATAATAAAGTAAGGGCAATTGGTAATTAATTTGAACTTTATGGTTAAGAAAAGCCTATAAAGTTAGTATGGCCTATTAAAAACCCATTGGGCCTAATTTATTAACTTTAAGGTTAATCAACCAATTTGTTTTGGATTATTAAAATTTGGGACAAGTATGGGCCCAAAGAATAAAAACAAGTCCTCTAGGCTAAAGTAGCCTATTGGATATTTATTTGTCATGGCTCTAATAATATGGTCATTTATCTAGGGTCATGAGATGACAAACAGGAGGCAATGGAAGAATTTCTAAACAACTTCAATGGTGGGAAGAAAAGGTACAAAAAGGGGACTAAAAAAAAAGTTAGTTAACTTACTTACATGTATGCATATGATGTTTATGTTGTGTATTGATTTGTTGCATTGCTTTGCTTGACAATGTGAAGCATGTATGAATGAATGAAGCTCTATTTCTGGTTATACTATGGCCATAGCTATGTTGCATGAAACATTGAGCATGTAGAATATCATTATGTGAACATGAGCCTATGTAAATCGAGAATATCATGCACTAGTATTCATCCTGCATGCATTGTCTGTTTGTTAGCTACTAAGATTCCCCCAAATCTTACCCTCCCCCACCAACCATATAGGTATGGGATTATGATAGAGAATAATACTTGAAGAAGAATTGGAAAGAAAGAAGTCGAAGAATTGAAGTCTTCAAGTGTATTTATTTTTACTGTTTGTAAAGTATTTACACTTGACGAATATATACAAATAAGAAAGTATGAAAATGAGTATTAGAATTGAACGGTAATCGGGATCACCGAAACTAAAAGTAAGAGTGGAGAAATAGAACTAACTCTGATATATGAACATGGTAAGAATAACGACTAACAAGTCGTGAAGAAGTAATTGACCCCTAAGTAATTAAAGAGTAATGCTTCTGTGTTCATAATAAAGGGGTTTGTATGACAGGTGCTACAATAGTAATTTTCCAATAAAGCACAAAATTTATTATTTTCCCAATTAATTGTAGCCAATTTCGGTTGAATAAGGAAAATAAAGGGGAAAATGTACATTTGGAGATAAATACCCATATTTTGGAGTGATTGTGGCCAAGCAAAAAGTGAAGTTTGAAAAGTCAAAGGTAAAGTTGTAATTAAAGGGCCAATTACATGGTAATTTCAAGAGATGGATAGAAGTAATTGAAGAAGCCCATATAGTTACTTTAAGGACCTCATTTTTGTCACCTTAATAAGGGAAAGAGGCGGCAATTATAGTTTAGTTAGAAAGAGACAAAGCTTAAGATTTTAACATGTGATAATGGCATTAAAATATTATATTTCAAGGGGGAATTATGAAAATGCAAGGAGCTAATTATTACTTCCCTTCAATCTTGAATTTCGGCCAAGGAGGGAAATTAGAGGGAAAAATATTACTTGGTAGCTAATGATGCCATGTGTCATTATATTGCGCCAAGTAAAAAGAAATGAAGAAAAAAGCAAAAATCAGATAGTAAAATATATTATTTCCAAGAAGATATTTTTAAACATTATTATCCTCTTCCTTAGCTCTTATTTTCTTCCAAAGCAAAGAAAATAGAGAGAGAAAGAGAGCTTTAAAGAATAACAGGTTCAAGAAGGCAAAATTTAAGGTAAGTTAGTGAAATTGAAGTGTTCTTGTAACATCCCAAATTTCAATCACTAAGATTTCTTATATTTTGGGGAATAAAATGGTGAATTAAAGAGCACATAAAATGAAAAAACTAATTATTCAGTGATTACGCACAACATTATTATATAGGAACACAAGTTGTACAAGTTGAGGTTTGCTACCAGGGAGTTTCCCTTTGTAGCAGTCTTGTTGTGTGGTATTTTCGAATAGGCTAATAATGTCCAAAAATTGTGAAATTTTATTGAAGGAAATTAGACATCCTAAGCTTTAATTTGATATGTATACTAATTATTTAGAGTTGTACATAAATAGTTATGAATTTTTGAAGATAGCCTAATGAAACTGGCCAGCAATAGTGGCAACATTCAAAAACAAAAACTCTGGGAAGTGTGAGCTTTCAATTGGTTAAAAGCTATATTTTTCCTTAAAACTAGACTCAATAAGGGTCACATAGCCTTTAGAATTACTCCAATTGAAGTTCTACAAATCAAGTTATGACTTTTCAAAATTTGGTCAGAAAATCTGCCAAAATTGCCAACTAATCAAAAAATGTAAAACAATTTTATGGCAAACTTGTAATTATGGAATAAAATCCAATAGCCTGTTTTGCTTCTCTAATGGGCTTGGGATGTCACTTTATGGGCTAAACAAATGGAGGAAGAGTTGGTAATTGGAAGAGGAATTGCAAACTCTACCTGGAAGATCTGAAAAAAGACAAGAAGGATAGCGGGGTTATCGCTTCAGGTATTTATGTTATAGACATTCATTTTTCTACTTCCTCTACATGGGTATTAGATACTGCATGTGGTTCTCACATTTGTACAAATGTGCAGGGTCTAAAGGACAATAGAAAGCTGAAGAAGGGCGATGTGGACCTACGAGTTAGAAACAGAGCAAGAGTTGCTGCTTTAGCTGTAGGCACTTATGAATTAGTTCTGCCCAGTGGGCTTTTGTTAGTTTTAAACAATTGCTATTATGTTCCTGCTTTGAGTAGTAACATTGTTTCTCTTTCTTATTTGGATAAGGAAGGTTATACTTCCATTACTAGGCATGGTAAATGTTCTATTTATCGTAATGACATTTTCTATGCTGATGGTGATTTGCATGTTGGTCATTATATATTAAATTTGGAACATCCTAATAATGGGAATATCTATAACGTAACTACTAAGAGGATAAAATCAAACGATTTGAATCCGACCTACCTATAGCATTGTCGTTTAGGCCACATAAATGAGAAACGCATTTCTAAACTCCATCAAGATGGATTTCTAAACTCATTTGATTTTGAATCATATGATACATGCAAATCTTGCTTATTAGGAAAGATGACTAAGGCACCTTTCACTGGGCACAGCGAGAGGGCTACTGAATTATTGGGCCTCATATATACAGATGTATGTGGATCATTAAATATAGCTGCCAGAGGAGGTTATGTCTACTTCATTACATTTATAGATGACTTTAGTAGATATGGCTATATCTATCTAATGAAACATAAATCTGAATCTTTTGAAATGTTCAAAATATTCCAAAATGAAGTACAAAACCAACTTGGTAAAACAATTAAAGCACTTAGATCTGATCAAGGTGGTGAATATTTGAGCCAATAATTCACTGACCATCTTAGAAGTTGTGGGATAATCTCACAATTGACTCCTCTAGGAACACCACAATGGAATGGCGTTAAAATATCACCATGACATTGAGGAATCAAAATGTGCCACTGACTTGGGAGGTGTTTCATGAGCAGTTCAATGAGAATTACTTCCCTAGGTCATGAGGCTTAAAAAAGAATATGAGTTTCTAGCCATCAAGCAGGGTGATACAGAGAGCTTTAATGAGTACTTATCCCGTTTCATCTGGCTATCTCGATACTCTTCCTACCTTCAGTATAAAGATAATGAGGAGTGGAGCTCCGATATACTTATTCGGGGGTTAAGGCATGAGTTGGGGAAGAGATTAGCCACTCATATATTTATCGACTACAACAAAGCAGTAGAAGAATATAGAATAACTGAGAATAATCTGAGAGATTTGTACCCAATTAAGGGTAAGGACAGTCGTAGTGAGCATAGCAATGCAAACACTTCCTAGAAGCGGAAGGGTCAAGGGTCCTTATCTGTGGGCAATAGCAAGAAGCCCTATTAATCTGGGGTCATGGTGATTAAAGACCTCCAATGGGACTAGTATGCAGTCAGTAAAGAAAGTACCATCCGGGCAGAACCTATACGGGGCAACTGATTTGCTTCAACTGCAAACAGCCGGGTCATTTATCTACTCAGTGCCCAAGACAGCCGATAGAGCAAAAGCCCAAGAATCAAGGTCGAGTGTTTGCCATGACACATGAGGAGGCCCAGAAGTCGACTGAATTGATCCAAGGTAAAATTCTTCTCGGTGGTAATGAGTTACAAGCTTTATTTGATTCGGGTGCAAGTCATTCTTTTATTGCCTATGACTGTGTAAAGCGCCTGGGTTTGCATATCCATAAATTACCATCTGACTTGGTTGTGTCGATGCTAATGGGAGTTAAGGCTGTGATGGCTGAAGCTTGTCTCAATTGTGTGATAGTTGTTGAGGGACTTGAGTCCATGGTTGATTTGATTTGTTTGATGCTTCAACAACTCAAAGTTATCTTGGGTTTTGACTGGCTAACAGCAAATAATGTGCTACTTGATTATGGTAATAAGAAGATAATTTATCCAACTCCACAGAAGGATGTCAACGTGAATACAAGTTTGAACTTTCTTTCAACGACTAAAGCTGATAAATATTTTGAGAATGGGTGCTATGGGTATATAGTGTTCTTTTCTGTGTAAGGAGAGATAGAAGAAAATCTAGAAAGTATACCCGTGGTAAGAGAATTCCCTAAGGTATTCCTAGACGACCTTAACGGGTTGCCTCCGGAAAGGGAAGTGCAGTTCCCAATTGAGATCATTCCTGGAGCTGGTTTGATATCAAAAGCCCCGTACCATATGGCCCCAAATGAAATGGCGGAGTTGAAAAAGCAAATTGAGGAGTTGGTGAGATAGGGTTCATCCGACCCAGTGTATTACCGTAGGGAGCTCCAGTTGTTTGTGAAAAAGAAAGATGGGTGTCTGCAGTTATGTATCGATTATAGGGAGTTGAACAAGATTACTCTCAAGAACAAGTATCCTCTCCCGAGAATCAAAGACCTATTAGATCAATTATGTGGCTCATGTGTATTCTCCAAAATTGATATAAGGTCGGGATATCATCAGTTGCGTGTGAAGGTAGCGGATATTTCAAAGACTAATTTCAGAATGAGGTATGGGCACTATGAGTTCCTTGTAATGCCCTTCAGGTGGACTAATGCACCAGTAGTATTCATGGATTATATGAACCGCATATTCTGATAGTATCTTGACCAGTTTGTGGTAGTGTTTATTGACGACATTATGATATATTCTAAGATTAGAGAAGAGCTTGAGCAGCATTTAAGAATTGTGCTAAGAATCTTATAGGAAAAGCAACTTTATGCCAAGCTGAGCAAGTGTGAGTTTTGGTTTACGGAAGTAAAATTTCATGGCCATGTTATCTCACATGAGGGGTTCTCGGTAGATCCCAGTAAGGTGGAAGCAATACTTGATTGGAAGAGGCTAAAAACTATTTTTGAGATTTGCAGCTTTTTGGGTCTTCCTGGTTATTATCGGAGATTCATTCAGAACATCTCGCGTATTGCATTACCGATGACCAAGCTCACGACGAAGGATCAACTGTTTTTATGGGATGAACGTTGTGAGCGGAGTTTCACTAAGCTGAAGGAGAGGTTGACTACGGCACCAGTGTTGATTATACCTAATCTCAGTGAGGGTTAGGGTGTGTCCTAATGCAGCAAGTAAGAGTGGTGGCCTATTCCTCTCGACAGTTGAAACCGTATAAGATGAATTACCCCATTCATGATCTGGAGCTTGTGGCAATAGTATTTGCATTGAAAATTTGTCATTATTACTTGTATGTTGTGATAGTGGAATTGTACTGTGACCACAAGAGTTTTAAATATCTGTATGATCAAAAAGAGTTGAACATGAGATAGCGTCGGTGGATGGAGTTGCTGAAAGATTATAACCTGGAGATAAAATATCATCTGGGTAAGGCTAATGTCTAGGTAAGGCTAATGTTGTCACGGATGCTTTAAGTCAGAAACTGGTGCTAGTGGCAACATTGATGATCCAAGAAAAGAAATTGATAGAGGAGTTTTGGGATTTTAATCTCTCAAATAAACTTCTATGTGCCAGTTATGGTGTGATCCAAGGGGAAAATGACCTGACGACTAAACTTGAAGAGGTTCAGATGCATGAAATACGAGCCTAGTCTATCTGAGCTATAATTGAACAATGAGGGACTCAGGATTATGATTTGTTATCTAGTAGACTGGTATATCACCAAAAGAGACTCTATGTTCCACTGAAGGCTGACTTGAAACTGAGAATTCTTGATGAGGCTCATAAGAGTCATTATACTCTTCACCCAGGTATGACCAAGATGTATCACAATTTGAAATCTATGTATTAGTGGCCAGGATTGAAGAGTGATGTGACTAAGTATATGGCACGGTGTCTCACCTGTCAAAAGGTGAAGATTGAACACCAGAGACCGCCAATATTGCTTCAGAGTCTAAAAATTCCAGAATGGAAGTGGGAGAGTGTGACCACTGATTTAGTAGTGGTTTGCCCAGGATCAAGAACTATAATGTGATCTGGGTGATTGTTGATCACTCACGAAGTAAGACTTCATGGTATACCGAATGACATTATCTCCGATATAGATCCTCGGTTTACTTCTAGATTCTGGAGGGCTCTGCATGAAGCTATGGGTACTCAATTGAGGTTTAGCTTGGCATACCATCCTCAGACAGATGGGCAGTCAGAAAGGACTATTCAGATACTAGAAGATATGCTGAGAGTGTGTGCCCTATACTTCAAAGGAAAATGGGACTATTATCTTTCATTAGCTGAGTATGCTTACAACAACAGCTATCATGTGAGCATTCAGATGGCTCTGTATGAGGCATTGTATGGAAGGAAGTGTCAGTCACCGTTGTGCTGTGGAACTGTCAGAGAGAAAGTTGTTTGGGTCGGATCTTGTTGAGAAAACTTTTGAGCAGCTCAAAATGATCAGGAAGAGGCTCCTTGCAGCACAGAGTTGACAGAAGAGCTATGCTGACAAAAGGAGAAGACCTCTAGAGTTTGAAGTGGGGGATTATGTTTACTTGACAGTATCTCAGGTCACAGGCATCGGGAGAACAATCAAGCGAAAGAAGCTAAGTCTGAGGTATATTGGCAAGAATCAGATCGGTGGCATATTGGACAGTACTACCCCCAAATTTGAGTAGATTTCATGATGTGTTCCGTGTCTCGCAGCTCAAGAGTCCCAACCAGACCCTGAGCATGTCATTGAACATGAAGAGATTGAGTTGTATGATAACTTTACTTATGCGGTAGAGCTAGAGCGTATCATTTATAACTTCACTAATTACCATTTATGAAGGTGGTCTTGAAGGGAATGTCTCCAAAAGAAGCAACTTAGGAGGCTGAAGTAGACATAAGGAAGCGATTTCCTGATTTTATGCCCCATGATGTGTAACAAATTTCTAGTATGAAATTTATTGAATATGGGGGACAATTGTAATGCCTCAAATTTTGATTAAGGGCTAATGATGATTATTGAGAATAAATTGTATATTTAAATTTGAGTTATTATGTGTTTTGTGGCAATTTCGGTAAATATGCTAAAATCTGGGAAAATTTGAAAGAATGGAAAATTATTGGGTAATTAGTCAGTAATTAATGAAGAAATTCATTACTAACTGAAAGAAATGAGATTTGTGACCAAATGACTAATAGAGTGGTTAGAGTAACTAAGGGGTACTTATATTATGAGAACCAATAGAATTTGGACATGTGGCAAGCTTATGGGGAGAGAGAGAGAGAGTTGGAAAGTCAAACCTCATATTTTATTAGTTTCTCTGTCCTCTCTTCCCTCCCTTTTCGTTAAACAAGCAAGGCATGGGGATGGGAGTATAATCATTTCTTCTTCTTCCTCACACACTCTCATCTCTCTTGCGTCATTGTTGAAGAAAAAGGGAGGAAGAAAAGCTTGATTTAAGGTGAGTAAATGACCTCTAATGCCAAAACTGACTTCTCTAATGTTTTTCCTTGGCTTAAGAGCTTTATTTTCATGGTTTTAATTTCTCCATTAGTGTTGATTTGTACTCTCAAGGAAATTTAGAGGTTGGAGAATCAAGAAACCTCTTTAGAGAAGTTGAAGAGGTAAGTGAAACAAACCTTTCTATCTATGATTTAGAAAAATGAATGTCATTGGGAGTTTGGCATGTGTGTTGTCATGAATATGGTGTTTTGGTATATGTTCGTAATAGATAAAATTGGTTTGAGGTTAAAATGCGAAGTTGGTGTTGTGTTTGGAATTTGGTGTTCTATGTGGTCTAAAACCAAATCATGATAATGGAATAAGAATTTGGTAGTTTCGATGGTTCCATGTGATTCCTTGTGCAATTTTTTGTGGGAGTAGCTTTGGTTTGGTATTTGGGATCATTGGAATCACTTGGGTAAAAGATGGGAAGTTCTATTATCTTTACTACATTTCTGGTTTCCGATATGGCTCACTCGAGTGATATGGGGTCTCACTCGAGTGAAGCATGATACTTTCATTTTTCCCTCAGTATTTCTATTGTGCTTCCATACTCAAAATCCAAAAGTGTTGTCTTACTTATGAGTGTCTCGGGTTGTCACTCGCAATCCATTTTTCAAGAGTGGGCCTTAGCACTCGCGGGTGCTAAGATGTCACTCAAGTGGAAATATCCTTGCTCGAGTGTGATTCTTCTCTGAAATTTTCTTGAGCTCTCGGGTGAGCACTTCCTAAACCTCACTTTAGGGGACTAGGGTGAGCATTAGGCTTCTACTCGAGTGATATGGTTTATGCTCGAGTGCAGCAAGTATTTCTAGTTTTTGTCATTCCTTTTTGCTCTTGGGTCAACACTTTCTGCACCTCACTTCTTAGAACTCAGGTGAGCATTTGGCTATCACTCGAGTGTTGCTTCCAGGTGTTATACCCCACCGGCCCACACACATAGCTTTATCGTGGCCCTCACCGATGGCGGTGGACTCACAAGAGTCCCTCGCTTAGGGAGTGAGGGACTTTTGTGAGTCCGCCGCCATCGGTGAAGGCCACGGTAGAGCCATGTGTATGGGCCGGTGGGGTGTGACACCAGGACTCGAGTGTTATTCCATCATCACTCAAGTAAGGCCTTCTTCACTTAAGTGCAACAGTGGAAAACTAGTAGTTGAGCTTCCAAAAAGGGATCTTTGGGATAGTTCTTCCAACCCTTTAGGGCTTTTGTTAGAGGAATTTTTAAATTCCAAAAGAACATAATTGATAACCAATTTAAGTGAATGAAGTCATTTGAATATTGGAATAGAGAATAACACTTCGTCCATAATTATGAATTATAGGATTCAACATTTACCCTACTTGGGAGAGACCGGGGTCAGAGCATGCCTGGAAGGACTAAGGTGGTGACTTTTATCTCATGTTGTGTATGATGCTTGGTATGCATGACTTATCATTATTGTGTTGTGAAATATCTTTGGCATGAGGCCATTGCGAACTTGTGTATGTGTTATCGGCCGTAGAGCATTGCAGCATGAGCAGTCATAGGGGGTGATGGTTATCACACCTACCCCTGCTGTTACATCTGCCGTTGTAATTACTGAGGCTGTGTTGTGGAATTGTGGATTCCTATTTTATTATCCGGCTAGTGTGGCTGTAAGTATGTGAATATTTTATATGGATCCTAGCTATGGTGATATATGTGATATGAACATGTGGTTGTGCATTGCAGTGTAAGCACTTCAGCGTGAGCAAACACAAGTGACGCAAGTCATACTTGCCCTTGCCGCTGTAATTGCCGTTGTAGTTGCTATGTGTGAGATAATTTGCTTTCATGCTTTGTGGTTGTGCACACTATAAGTGATTTGACACTATGGGGATTGCTTAGAATCTCACTATCCCAAAAACAAATTTTTAGACATGGCCGAATGATAATAAGGAAAGCGGGTGATGAAGAGTGGATAGAACTCCAGGCAAGGAGTTTTATTTTGGATAAATGGTTATCATACTTTTGTACTTTGGATATTTTGTTGGGGAAAAAATTGTATATGGATAATTTTGTGAAATCCTCTCATTAAGGGAAATGGATTATAGGCAATTGTGCCTTGTAAAACCCTTATTCAATTAATGGAACTTGAGTGTGTCGGGAATTTACTATGTGCTCTGATATTTATAAATGGAATCGAATTGTACAGGCCATTTATGTATTGGAATGTGGATATGAGACCGTTGTTGAATAGGTTTTATAAAAGTTTTTGAAAACCCTGATTTGGGGAAATATACTTTTATTAAGACCCAAATCATCTTATGATCTCTAATTACACATAATCTCATATTTATAAACTTAATATCGGCCTTAAGCATGAAGGGGGTTACAAACTTCACTATTTACTGAGCCATATACATAGGCTATAACAACATATCTAATAGACGCATATTTTATTTTTATATAGTTCTAGACATCTAATGTAATCAAAAATTATTGCATCCACCAAAAATTAATATATCTCAACATAATCATCATCAGACCTTTATGAAAATCTTAATTTTCACTTAAATATTTATATATCACAAATATAAGTCCATATATTTGAAATATTGAAAGATCATAATTCTATTTTCCTTTAACCTTTTCACTTTTTTTCCTTTTGGCATATCACATTTATATCTATTCCCCATAACATATCTATGTATAAGATCCTCATTTGATCACGATATATTATTATCAAAACCATTGTCGACAATTTTATCTTTTCGATTTTATTTTCCCTATGATATAACTTATTGAGATCTCTTTATTACTTTTAGGTACCTAAAACCATTTCAAGGTCTTTACAATTAGATGTGTTGGTATTCTTCTGGAATACCTACCTCCCCAATACAATCATCTTAATTATTTGCACCTTTCTCTTTTCTTTTGGAAACAATTATTCTACCATGCTTCTGGCATGTTTCTTTTTCATTTTCTCTAATTGGAGCATTCTTTGCTAGAATGTGAGACCTTGTAATTTTTATTTAGGTCAGTAATTGCATAAGAGAAATATTTTAGAATATTTCATGCATGTAATATTTGATGAACTTATGGTTCATACTACTAAATTTGAGGATGTGCACTTGATAGTAATAATGCATTCTTTATGTTCTCTTTTCCACCTACTTAATTGCTCCCCCTGATATTAAGCAAAGTTTCTCATATGACAATCAACTAATCATGCAATATAAGTCTCCCAAATCCATTTGTTTCCTTTTGAGACAAACAAGAAGAAGCTTACCCAACAATTATCCTAACTTTCTTTCAATATCTATCTATGTGCAATATGGTGGATTAATAGAAAAAAGCATTGCACATTCAAGCTTTTTAAGATAAAATATGTCTAGCTTTTGACTAAAAGCCAATTTTATTGGGGAAATCTTGTTGGCTTGATGTATATAGCTGCTGCAATATGTATAATGAAATATGTAAATTGATTAGCTTGACACTATCTATCAAAATTCCAGATCTACTCCTGCATAGAAAGCGGGGAGTGTAGCCTAGGTCGATTCTCAAGAATTTACAAGGCAATGTGTAATATCCCGAATCTTGGGACTAAAGGCTTGAGAATAAGCCTATATCAAGTAGACTACTAAGCCCTAGATTAGTAAGTGTCCCAGGGATGAATAAGAAACTGAACAAATGTTAGAAATAGTACTCAAAATAGAATATGAATTTCGGGGTGAATTAGTCGAGAGAAAATACCTGATTCCTTTAGGATGCGTCATAATGACATAAAATCTTACTCGGATCCAAAGGAAAAGGGAAATTGTGTCTAGAAAGAAATAAGAGAGAGAATTAAAAGAACGAATGGTAATTTAATTAATGTTGCCATAATCAAGGGCAAAAGAGACAATTGCCACTTCATCTTGAGGTTATAATTGGAAACCTAAAATGAAGGGTCAAGATTAGCTCTTGAAAAGCAGGAGTAATAATGAAGATGAAGAAGCAATTAATTCCTTTCCCTTATGTCAAATTTTTGTCTAAAAAGAGGAAGAAGGAAAGGAAATTTAATTAATACACTTATTCACTTTTTCCATTTAAAAAGTCAACAATTGTGGCTAAAACATAAAGGAAGTAAGAAGAGAGAATTAGTCAGCATATTTTCTCCTTTTTGAATGATATTTTCATCTAAGACAAGAAGGGAGAGAGAAGGAATGAATTCCAATTTGAAACCATTTTGCATCCATTCAAGAAGTTAAAAAGGAAAAGGAAGAAAGGAAGAAGGAAAAGGCAACAATTGCAACTTGGAAATATTGACTTCAAAAAGCAAGATACAAGGGATAAGTTGGTCAAACATTTTCCTCTTTTTCAAGAGGAATTTCATCAGCCTAAAAAAAAGAGAGAAAGGGAAAAGCTTAACCAATTGACTCAGCCATCATATGGTTCATTAACCCTTAAACTTTTTCAAGAAGCTATAACTTTGTAACACATGGCACCCTCTTGAACCAAGCATTTGGATATTTGTCTAATTAATCCAAACACTCCCTCACCTTATTAAATTTTGGCCATTACAAGGAAAATTGAGACCAAGAGAGGAAATGAAGAGGAAAAAGAAAAGCTAAAGATAAGTGTGAATAGTAACCATTCTTGAATTCAATCCCACAAGACATACTGAATTAGCGTTTTTGTTTGGAAAACCCTTCTATAATCTTCTTCTCCTCATCACAAGCTTCATTTCTATAGTTTCAAAATTTTGTTCGTAGGTGTTTGGTGATATCTTATTGGATGAAATATTGTTGGATTTCAAAACCCGTTGTAGAAATGGATAGAGGTAAGCACAAGCTTTAATTTCAACCGGTTATTTTGTGGTTTTGATGAGTTTTCATGAATTTTATGGGGGCCTAGCATTTCAGCCATCTTGTGATTTAGAGGAATAATGATGTTTTGATTATGTATTTGTTGTTAGATGATGATTCATGAGATATTAGATAGGTTTGGTGGTTAAAATGTCATTTTGGTTTATTGTTCTTAAGGCCATGTTTCAGCCAGACTTGGTAGGAAGGGAAGGAGTGTGATTTTGGTATTTTTTAGGCTTTTATTGTATTCTACATGAAAAACTGTATAGGAATAGGCCCTGATTATAAATTTTAATCAGTAGCAATGAAAAACCAAAATTGGGATTTAAAGTACTTGTGGTTAATTACTGCCAGTCTAGTACCAGATTGTTTGTAGGATAAATTTGATTAGTCAAATGTTGTCTTATGACTGTGATATTTTCTAGAACAATAATAGACATTATAAGCTTTAAGTTGATATATAATATGTTCAATTTGGGTATGTACTTTGGGAAATATTAATTATTAAAGTTTGAGGTCTGAAACTGGATTTGATTCTGGAACAGTGTGCCAATTTGTGGAATTATGTATTTTTATGGTTATAAGTGGCAGTGGGTAATATTTTTCCTAATAGAACTTTGAACCACTCCATTTGGTGTAACATCCCATTTTTAGTGACCAATATTCCGTATATGTAATTGATTCATTTAATAGAATAAATGGTGAATTTTGGAGCAATTGAAATGACAGAACCACTCCAATCAGTGGTTACACACAACTTGGCTAAGCTGGGATACAAAGGAGTGATTATTGTACACTTAAAGACCGAATATTGTAATCTAAATTGAAGCATGAAAGAACACAAAAATTGGCCTCATTAAGATGTCAAAAATTCAGCCAAACCAAAGGAAAAAGAGCAAGAAATGATTTATTTAAATAAATCCCAAAATGTAAAGGCAAAATGGTTATTTTGCCAATAAAACAAGAGGCAATTAATTTCACCAAATTATTTGGCCATTTTTAGCCAAAAAGTGGAATGAAGAGGGAAAGTTAATAAATTGGTGATAAATATTCAATTAGAACATTTTTTGTCATAGAGTCAAATTGGAAAAAAAATGATGATAAGAAAGTCAAAATTTGCGACTAAAGCTAAATTGTATGGAGGAGGATAATTTTGTTAATTGAGGAGCAAATATTACCTCCTCCTAAGCCAACTTCCGTCCAAGTAAATGGCCAAGGGAAGAAGTTGATGCTAATTAAAACAAATGAGCATGTGCTTATTATCCATAAAATATAATAAAAAAGAAAGATGAAGGTGATATTTTTATAAGGTATTCTCTTTGCTTTGAGCTCACAAGTTCGGTTAGCTGAAACCAAAGAGAGAGATAGAGAGAGAGCATACGAAGTTGAGAGCTAGAGAAGAGAGAAGTAAGAAGAGGTTCAAGAAGGAAAGCTAAGGTAAAAGGTTGTAATCTTGGTGTTAAAGCCTCCTAGTTCTTATAATACCTCTTCTAACCTCTATGTCTTCATGAATATGGTTTATAGCAAGCAAAATTAAGAGAGAAGAAAGAGAAGGAAATGGCAACCTAGAGAGAGAAAGTGAGCAATAAAGAGGTAATCTACAAAACTTTGACCCACTTGTGTCATATGATATTGTTCTGGTTGTTGTTGTTGATTTTGGCTTGAATTGCTTTGTTTTGGAATTTGAGAGGATGAAACCCTAGAATGAAATACTGTCAACATTTACTCAAATCATACTCATTTAGTGTTTAAGTAGTTAATCTTGTGATTTTAGGTGAAAAGGAAGTGGTTAATCAAGAGAAATCAAGAAAACACAATTTCCCTTATAAGAACCTAAGTTTAGGTCACGAATAGAACAAAAGGAAGGAGTTGTAATTTTGTAATTTTGATGATTCCATTGAATTTATAATGGAAAATTTTGTAGGAATACATGTGTTTATGATTTTTGGATATTGGTATACAAATCTAGAATTTTTAGAAGTATAGAGGAAATGCTTATTGATTTGTTTTATTGGAGGCAGTCTGATTGTGCAATGAATTTTGATGGCCAAACCTAGTATAAATATTATGAAACATGGCAGGATCAAATTAGAGATATAGAGATTTAATTTGATAAGTGGATCATAATTTTTGGACTAGTATACTAAACGATATGAATTTTCAAATTGTGCCCTTTTTTGTAAGGAAATATGGAACAATGCAGGTTTGGTGATTTTTTGAGAATAACGTGATTATAGTGGTTAGACTTAGGTATTTTTCTATGAAAATACATTTAAAGAGCTTTACTTAGGCTCTAGAATTAGTCAAATTGGAGTTTTATATATTTAATTGTGAATTTCTAAAGCTGACTAAACTGCACCGTGAAGAATTGTACTGTGCGGAAATTGCTATAACTGCATTCGATAATTAGCAGAATTTGATTTAAATGTAGTAATAGTACAAGTAATAATTAGTTACTTATTAAATTTAATTTAAAGGAATTGATAATAGCCTGAGCCAGAACAAGAGTGTAGGACGGACAGTGGAACTGAAAAAGGATTCAAGTAATAACTTTTTCTTGTATATACTATGTGATTAATATATGTTTGTGTATGTCATTCTCTGTAACATAAGCATAGTGTCTTGAACACACATATTAGCCTACTTGTGGCCTGGGACCCAACAGAGGTGCAGGGTTCCACTACGATTGCAAACAGTTGTTTAGCCTTGGATAGTGTGCAAACAGCATTCTATCATCTTACATGACATGGTGTATTGCATATTTATTTTCACATTTTATATGTCTGAAAAGCATGTTGCTATTGAGATTCACTCGAATCTCATCCTCTTTCAAACTGTAAAACATTATAGCTGAGGCTAGCAGCTCGAAAAGTAAGGCGGTGGCTACTGGTGAATAGAGTCTCAGGGCACTCCGAAGCTACTATTGTTATCTATACTTATAATTTAGTTTCTTTTAGAACACCTGTACTGTCACGCTTTTATTTTATTTTGACTTGTAGACAAATATCAATGTGTGGTTTGGTAGACAACACAGAAATAGCATAAATATATTGATAATATGTGCATGATTACCATCAATGTAGCCATACAGAGCTACTTGAGTATTTGAAATCGTCCTAGTGGAATGGAGACATCTTCCCATCTTTGTTCTACCACTGCAATCCCCTCGTACGGTTCTCTTCTTCATTCTCAGCATATCTTCTGCCTCCTCCTGTCTAAATTGTTAGTAGGGGAGGGTGAGATTCGAGAGAATCTCAGTAGGAAAACAATACCAATATGCATGTAAGATGAGTGCTTAATGCAAGACATGCTTGCATTGCATAACTCATGCTCACACAATGACATATCTGCGTGCTCAATGTTTCAAACAACATACTTATGGCCATAGCATAAATACAAACAGAGCTTCATTCATTCATATATTTTTCACATAATAGAGCAAAGCAAGAACATGTATCAATACACCAGCACAAATATCAAATACACGCAGGAGAGGTAAGCTCCCTACCTTATGTTCCTTTTGCTAAACAAAAATAGTTCCTCAATTTATGTGCAAACAGCTAAAGCTCCATATTCATTCCTATAATGCCAAATAAGCTGTTTAGATACTTCCATATTGTTTATGGGGTTACTAAAATGCCCCCAGGGACCCGGACCTGGGCCTCGCCCCGCCTTACTTGGGTTATCCTGACATATTTCTGCCAAAGGAATCCATTTCTAGACTTAAATTTACCAAATTCATTGCCAAAATATGAAATTTCCCTTGGTAGCCCTTATTTTAGTGTTTCAATGGTGTTTTTGTAGTTATGCTTTTTTTCATATTTTTCTGAAAAAGTGACCGATTGTAAACCTACCTAATTTCCGCTCTTGAACTCAATAGAACTATCAAATCATTGAAAGTCCAACTCTAAGGCCCATTTACAACTCTGGCCAAAATATATGGGTTTTCCGGGGAAAATCGGGGTTTTTCAATTTCGGCTCTGTAAACACGTTCCTTTCTACTCCTAACCACTTTATTGACTATTTTAAGTTACAACTACCATTTTGTACCAATTTGGGTAGCATAACAGCCCCCACAACCCATTTTCCATTTTTACACACAAAGACAATCAAATGAAATTTCACCATTTAAATTGTCCACAACAGCCAGAATAGTCAATATACAAGAGTTTTGAAGTTACCTAAGCTCCTACTAGCTTTTCCTCAATGTGGCAAAAACCCTAAGTGCTCAGCAACATATTTTGAGCTTTAAAACCTTAAAGAAGAAAGAGGAGTAGCTTAGGGTCAGAATTATACGCGTTAGGAGCTAAATCGTCGGAGGAATCGACTTACCTTGTGAGATTTTTTCCTTTCTCTCTAAAAATCTGAACTTCTCTCTCTCTCTCTCTCTATTCAACCCTGGTTAACGTCAGTAATGGCTGACCAATAAGAGGTTGATGGCTTTTTATGATATATTTTATTGTATTTTATTCATTTGTCCATTTTTTCCAAAATTTGGATTAATTGGAAATTCTGGCAGATTTTCTGCCCAAACTTTGAAAAATCATAACTAATTCTAAAAATATTGAATTAGATTGATTCTAAAGGATATGAAACCCTTATTGACTCTAGTTTCAAGAAAAAATATAACCTTTTTCCAATTGAAAGCACATTATTCACAGATTTTTAACCATTTAATGCTATTCCAAAAACTTCACAGTTTTTCTGGGCCAAATATAAAAATTCATAACTTTTTTATATAGCTCTAATTGAGTCATATAACCTATCAAATTAAAGTTTAGGATGTCTAATTTTATCCTGTAAAATCTCATAATTTGTGCTAATCATTTGGTCATACAAAATGACATGATAAGCTCACTACCTTCTAGGCGATTTCACCGAAAACATTGTTTTTACCTTTAATTTCTAATATCCTATGACCAAAATTAACATTAGTATTGGCCAAGTATTATTTTCTTGTATTCCTCTACTTTAGACCTCAATATTGGGCTTTCTAGAAAATCCAAGAGTTAATTCTATTTTTGTATACAAATTTCCCATACTTTTTAATTCACCATTTTATTCCCATTAATACCTAAAAGATATAAGAAATGTTAAGGAATAGGTTTGAGATACCTGCTATATTGGGGCTTAGCAGTCTGATTAATTTATCCTTATTCCCAAGCCTCCAATCCCGAAATTCAAGATATTACATGTACATTTGTATATATTTTTCAAACGCTACGGGGAATTCCTATATTGTAAACTAGTACTTAATGTTAGTATGTTTCCACTATTTCTGTATGCCTTATAGAACTATGCACTTAATACTCTGTGAATATCAAAATGTTAAGGGGTTTGACATTTGGAATATTGTAGATTAAGTTATGATTTTTCAAATTTGACTAATCACAACTTGTAGATTAGGTTTGACTTGTGAATTCATAGAATTTGACTTAAGTTAAGATAAGAGGGATCATAAGAAATAGAGAGATAGCCTAAGGAGCTATGGGGTCACCTTGGACACCCAAGTCCTTGGAGTCAAGAGACACATAATTTGTCTTAGAATAGACACTGTGTGGTATAATACAGGAGTCTTATAGATAACCGACATGACTAAATTAAGAACAAGGTTAAATACGGGTCAAGTGCAGTATATAGTTCATTATATTGTTAACTCTGAATTGAGTAATGGCCCAGCCTTTGTCAACTCTGTATTATAGGACTTGATAGTTGTCTAGGATCTAAGACCTGCCCGAGCTTAGAGAAACAGTTGAACACCCTTTAGGGAAAGTGACCAGGTAGTAAATCTTTCTTTCATATATTATGAGATACGTTGCATGTTTGTGGTTTCATTATGAGTTTTAAAAGCATTCATAATTTGCAGGGTGGTCGACCAAGGCCAATTGTGTAGGTAGACACCTAGGCTATGAAAATTACTATTATGTACTAGTTAAATCCTGTGGCCTCTTACGTGGGTAAACACTTAGGGCCATGTGATTTATACACCTACCATTGTGGCAATGTGATATGATGTATGAAGTGTTTTGAATGCTTATTACTATTACCATGTTATATGATGACTGTGTGGTATGCTTTATGATTTAATGCCTATTACTACTGAGATTCTTCTTAATCTCACTCTTTTCCTATAACAACTACAGCATAGGCTAGCAGCTTAAGGGATAAGAAGGTAAACTCGAGCAACTAGAGGACAAAGCTGAGATATTTTGATTTCCTATTAGTTGTCTATTTTGGTGTTGTATATAACTTGGTAGACATAATGATAGTACAACAGTAGAACCAATAGTAACTAATGTTTAAATAACTTAGTTGAATGATGCCTCCGTACGGTAATGGATCATTTACCGATCTATGAAACGTAATACTTAAGCAGAGAAATGCTTGCATACTCTGATAAAAGGGAATTAAGAAATAATGAGTTATGAAGGAGTCATGAACTACTTTATGATAGTTTTTAAAAAAGTTTTAAATTATTTAGAAAAGCCCACTCAACTTCAGGCTCAAGTCCTGTCTTGAGATTGATAATTGAAAGAGTCTTGAAAAGAATCTAGCTTAATGGTTCGAATTTGCTATGTAAAACTCATTAGATCGATTACAGAAATAAGGTTTTACATAATGATCTATTAAACTTGAGATAAGACAAATTATTTATCCAAAGAAATGATGATTACTTAGAGATCTAATAACAGGACTATCTCAAACAAGTATCACAGATATTTCCCACTACTTTCTCTCTTTGATTGTTAATTCTTACCTTAAGAGAGTTGTTCTCTTTTTACTGCTACTCTATAGATTTAGTATTTCCTTTGATTCATAATCTTTCAGTTTATAAACCATATTGTCTACTAAGACAACAAACTAAGTTAAGAAATCTAATCATAGGACAATAATTCATCTAATATGCAACATGAATTACTTCTTCACTTAGAATCTTTCACAAGATTACAATAGATCCGATTCTATCAAATCTAGATCAATAAAAATTGTTACAACTATGAATTACATCCTACTACATACACTTAAATAACTAGCTCAATGTCTCCATATAGATTCAGCTAGACCAACACTCATGAGTTATAGCTCTACTCACATATAACTAACTCATATTAACAAAAAGTGGAAAGAAGAATCAAAGAAACTCTTTGATTAGTGATAAGTAAAATATTTGCATATTTATTTTCCCTTATATGATGATTTTATGGATCATATTTGCGTTTAATATAATAAATTTGGATGTGATTAATAAATAAATAATGTTTTTGGAATAAATAACATTTAAAAAAAATAAATAATAAAAAAATGAAAGTACTGTAGCAATAGGATCACTGTAGCGAACAGAAGTTAAACTATAGCAGATGGAAGTCACTATAGCGATGGGAGCACTGTAGCAGCCGCCAGGCACTGTAGCTCTTTACCGACAGTCACTGTACCAACCGCCAGATCACTGTAGCAATCTCCGGACACTGTAGCATTATTGTAGCACATGTTTTTTCCCTATAAATAGAGATCAATGCCAAGCTCAAAATGGGAAGAGAAGAAGAGAATCAAAGGTCCTTCTCTGACAATTAGAGGGCTTTATCTGACACAAAGATATCTTTTCTCTTACAGTTCTAAATAAAGTGTGTTACTTTCTTGATTTAATTTCATACATTGTATCAATTCTTGCATGCCTCCATCTTGGAAGGCTTAGAATTATATTACTTATTGTATGCCTCCATCTTGGAAGGCTTAGGATTGTATTACTTATTGCATGCCTCCATCTTGGAAGGCTTAGGATTGTATTGCATTTTGCATACCGCCTACATGGAAGGTTTTACCTCCGAAATGGACGTCTTGATTTCTTCATTTTTCATGCATCTTTTGGTTGTATATTTATGTTTCAGAATTTAATATTCAAGTTTATGCAGTATTTCTGAGGATTTCATTCTAGCTTTATATAATGCCAATTTATTTTGGTTTTGTTTTTAATTTTATCATGAGCTAAATTTTCATTTTCCTAGGGTGATGACGCAGCTTATTAATGACGGATTGAATCTTAACTTATTAAATCTAGTTTGAATTTCTCCTTCATGATTGAGTTTTAATTATTATTCTTAATGCTTTTGATTGACTGGCCATCTTTTGAATGATTTCAATATGCATGTTGAGACCGGAAGGAGATACATGTGTGTAGACCCTATAATTAAAACCATGACTTGCATATGAAATAGGAATATATTCATATGAGTTGTGTAGTCTTACTGAGTTCCATAAATCTTAATGCATAATTAATTGCTTAAATTCATATAGGAATATATTGGATTAGGAATTGATTATAGAATTGCTTGACCTTGGAGGAGGCTAGTAATTAAATTAGGGAAACTCGACTATCAATCATGTGGAATAAATTGGGCTAGAATAGATAAGTGATTCAATCCAGAATTTGTTAAGTGAAATCTGACCCCTAGGGCTTTTTCTCATATTTGCTTTCATATCATCTGCATTCATATTTAATTTTCTTTCTTTTATTTTGTACTCTCAATCACCAACTAATCGATCGACTAAATAGAGTTAAAATTGCTCATTTTGGTACTTAGTGATCAATCCTCGTGGGAACGATACTCTACTTACTTCTATATCACTTGAGTACGACAGTGTACACTTGCACTATTTAATTGATCATCTGCAACATATCAAGTTTTTGGCATCGTTGCCGGGGATTGTTGTCATTAATATCAATACCAAGTAATTTTAATACTAATTTGGTCTTCATATTACATTTGTTTTTCTTCTTGGTGTCTTGTGTTTCTTTTCAGGGTTTTGCTTAGTATATGACCAGATCAAAGGAGACTGAATAAATGAAGCTCTGTTTCTGTTTTACTGTGGCCATAGTTTTGTTACATGAAATATTGAGCATGCAGAAATGTCATTATGGGGCATGCATTTAGATAAAGCTAACATGTCATACACATAGAATCTATCATGCATGCATTATGGTATCTGTTTCCTACTGAGATTCTCTCGAATCTCACTCTCCCCTACCAACAATTTAGATAGGGCAAGTGGCTCGTGGAGGGAGCGGCTAGGACTCCTCCGAGATGAGATTGTGTAATCCCCATTTGAAGAATTGTAATGGGAAATTGTACCCTATGTATCTTTAGTAAAGGTATGTACCAGAGATTGCTGGGATGATTAAGTTGTGCACTTTGATATTTATATGAATGTGATTTATCTTCGTGTAGTAATTGTATTCGGAATGTGAATATGAGACCAAGTTTATAAATGATTTCAAAAAGTATTCGTGAAAACCCCGTCATGTGATGGGTTAGTAAATGTTATTTGATTATTATTGGTCTCTATTTCATTTTAATCACATATTTCGGATATAATTACGGAGGGGGTTACACTTGTCGAAGAAATCGAAAAGTTCGAAAGCAGTCTACTATTATATCCCAAGTTTTGATGATAACAAAAAGACAATCGTGTACAAATAATGTTTTTGGGAGATTAAGAAAAGTTTACAAAGTTACCAAATGCATAGAGGAAGTTTTCTGATATCTGCTGTGAAATTGCACTGGAGTGCTCGAGCATAGATTTTGCACTCGAGCATAGATCTCTTTTGTGCTCGAGCATGTGCGAGTGAAAGCCAGAAAGTGTGCACCCAAGAGACATTCCACAGTTATGTTCACTGACTCACTCGAGCACTGGAGTTACCACTCGAGCAGAGAATCCATTCTCACTCGAGCACATGCGAGCAAGGGTCTGCGAGTGCTTGGCCGAGAGCAAATAATAGCATGCTTCCTTCATTCACTCGAGCAGAGACATCAATGCTTGAGCATGAGTATTCTGTGCTCGAGCAAGGTACTGCGAGTGCTTGGCCGAGAGTCATGAAGTACAGAGAAGTGCAAGTATGCTCGAGCACACCCTTATATACTCGAGTGACACA
Organism: Inga oerstediana; assembly: GCA_963210345.1. NCBI lineage: Eukaryota > Viridiplantae > Streptophyta > Magnoliopsida > Fabales > Fabaceae > Inga > Inga oerstediana. The sequence goes on from OY723404.1 coordinate 38,428,254, forward strand.
TCAGCACTTGAGAGTGAAAATTCTATCCCTCTCCAAATCTGATGCGAGTGCTTGTTTAAAAGGTATAATACTTGAGAATATTCTTCTCACTCGAGCAGGAGTCTGTGTGCTCAAGTGAGGACCCACATCACCTGAGAGTGATAATTTTATCCCTCTGAAATCCTGATGCGAGTGTTGGTATTGAGAGCATATTCCTGGAGAATATGCGTCTCACTCGAGCAGGAATGTGTGTGCTCGAGTGAGGGACCATATCACCCGCGAGTACAAAATCTCACTCTTGTCAAAATGGTGTGCAAGTGATGACCCGAGAAGACACTCCCAGTGGAAAATACAAGATCACTCGAGCAGAGGAAGTTGTGCTCGAGTGAGACCCCACTTCACTCACGAGTGAAGATTCTGTCTCTTTGAAATTCTATGCAAGCACAACCCGATAACAGAAGCATATGAAGGAAAATAGGAGATCACTCGAAGTGAGCCTTTCATGCTCGAGTGATGCCCTGTTAGAACACCAAAAATGCCAAGTCTCACAACGTTCAATCCGAATATGGTTTATTGTTATTTATTCATATCATCATTACTTATTATCATTGTTTAACATTACTCTGGATATATTATAAGGCTGATACAGGAAGATGAACGTTTAAAATTTGCTGTTACGGAGAAAGTCAAACAGCGGCAGACAACATGATTACAAACACGTTCGCACCTACCGCATTCAGAATATTCAAACATGCACGTGTCCTTCAATAGTTGCAAAAGTCCTGCTCCTCAAATGTTGATTTTCCAAACGGGCAAAAACTGAAGCAACTATATATGCAGAGATTCAAGGATAATCAATAATACAATAGAGCACAAGAATTCACAAGCTTATACACGAATCTCTCTGCCATTCATTTTCTCTGTATGCCCATTGATCTTCAGTGTTTATTCATTTTCTCTGTAAGAGAGTCTTCATACAATTCAAATTCTATGTTTATTTGATCACAAGGTATTGGGACCTTGAGAAGGTAGTTTTTCCTTACGAGAGAAGCAGTTGAGAGAATTCCTTGTTGTGCCTTCCACCATAAGCCTTATAAGATACAAGCAGAAGAGAACGTAGCTGCTCGTAAGACTTATAATGGTGTAAGCAGGAGAGAACATTGCTGCTCATAAGTCTTGTATACATAAGCAAGTGAGAAGGGTCATAGGTTGTTTTTCTGCAAGTAAGACTTGTCGTAAGTGGGAGAGAAGTTTCTTGTTGAGAGAATATTTCTGCTCGTAGTCCGTTCAAGGACAATTGTTGTTTTGTGGCATTCTGAGAGCCCATTGAATCTTGGAGGTATAGTGAAAATCTCAGTAGGTCTTGATCTCTGAGGACTGGACGTAGGCCTGGTTGTTAGGCCGAACCAGTATAACTCTCTGTGTTCAAATCTTCTCAACTCTACTCTATCTACTATATTTTTCATATCACCACATCAAGCAAAAAATTTATAACATCACCCAATTCACCCCCCCTCTTGGGTGAAGCTTGCCTCTTACATTTGGTATCAGAGCCTTGTCTTCTCCGAAGAGCCAAACAGCTTGAGAAGGATCCGACAGATGGAAACAATGGGTGAAAATATCCTTCCAGACGGAGCTTCAATTACTAGACCTCCTGGTTTTGCTGGAGAACATTTTTCGTTCTGGAAAGCTAAATTTAGAGTGTTCGTGATGGCCAACGAGTACGGATTATGGAATGTTATACAAGATGGTGACTATGTTCCAATGAAGAAAATCGAAGATAGAGCAGTTAAAAAGAGCCCAGATGAGTTTGACGAGAATGACAAAAGGTTAGTGACATTAAATAGTAAAGCCATTCTAATGATACAGAGTGGTCTTAGTCAAAAAGAATATTTTCGTATATGTACTCTACCAACTGCCAAAGATATGTGGGATGCTCTTGAAATTGCTTACGAAGGTACATCTGGAATCAAAGAAAATAGAATCAATACTTTAATTACAGAATATGATTTATTTCGTATGAAATCTGGAGAAAGTATATCAGAATTTGAACTAAGGTATACTCATCTTGTTAATCAATTATCTGCTCTTGGAAAGTCGTTTGATCAAAATTCCCAGGTAAGAAAGATTCTTAATATTCTTACGAAAGAGTAGGAAGCAAAGGTGACAGCCATCGAAGAAGCTAAAGGAGAATCTATGAGATCCGTAGCTGCTCTCTTTGGAAGTCTTTCTGAATATGAAGGTAAGTTGAGATTCAAAAAGGAACTTGAAGAATTCGATGATAAAAAGAAAAAGGGAGTTGCACTTAAAGCTATCAAAGAAGAAGAAGAAACTTCCGAGAATGAAGATGTTCCTAGTGATGATGAAATGGGAAAGATCGTGAGAAAATTCAAGAAATTCTACAGAAGAGGTCAAAGGAATTTCAAGAACTATCAAGGTGGACCAAGCAAGAAAGAAAATAAAGAACAACAAATAGTATGCTATGAATGTGGGAAACCAGGACATATCAAATCTGAATGTTTCAGAAACAAAGACAAAAAGAAGCTGAAAAAGAAAGCATATATATAATCTATTTGGGGTGATAGTTCGTCAGACGAAGAAAATGACAATGATGAAGTAGCAAATCTATGCTTGGTAGCTAAGGAAGAAGAATAAGACTCTGAGGTAAGTGATTCTTAACCTTCTTATGATGAATTGTTAACTGAATATAATGCATTGCATACAGAGTTCATCAAAGTTGCTAAAGAAATGGTTAGTTATAAGAAGAAAGTAAAAGAATTAGAAAGTAATGTCATATCATCATATGAAATGTGCAAAGAGAAAGATAAGAAAATAGAAGATTTAACAAAGATTGTTGAAAAGTTTACTAAAGGAAGTGAAACTCTCAAGGTTATTTTAAATTCTTAAAAAGTTTCATTTGATAAATCTGGAATTGGATATAATTCTGTGCATGATAAGAATAGTAGAGATTATCTTAAATATTTCAGGAATTCTGTGCATACATCGAATCCGTTTACATCATGCAATTATTGTAATTGGAAAGGACATTATACTTCATCGTGTTATTTCAAAAAGGGACAAGTTGTTGGAACATATAAATGGGTTCCGAAAGGGACACATACTTCAAATACTAACCACAAAGGACCCAAGAAAGTGTGAGTACCTAAAACTTGATCATCTTATTCTAGGTATGTCTCAAAGCATCTCGAGCGAACAAATGGTATATTGATAGTGGATGTTCGAGACACATGGCTGGTGACAAAAATAAGTTCACCATGCTTGAAACTAGAGAAGGAGGAAAGGTAACATTTGGAGGAAATCAATCTGGACGTATTGCTGGAATTGGTGAAGTGGGAAGAACCGATGGCGTTCAAATCAACAGAGTATATTATGTTGAAGGATTATGCCACAATCTCTTAAGCGTAAGTCAAAGCACTGACAAAGATAACTGGGTGATTTTTGACTCAAAAGAATGCTTGATAGTAAGCAAGAAAGATCTACCCCTAAACAAAGAAACTATCAAGGCAAAGATCCGAGCTCAAAGGGACGGTAATTGTTATACTATTGATTTAAATTCAAATTCTTGATCAGAGGAAAGTTGGTTATGGCATAAGCGTTTGGCTCATGTCAATATGAATCAACTTGACAAATTGATTAGAAAAGATTTAGTTGTTGGTCTTCCCAAACTCAAATTCAAAGACAACATGATATGTGAAGCATGTCAAAAAGGCAAACAAACTAAATCTTCTTTTAAAACAAAATATGAAATTTCTACTTCAAAACCTTTACAATTACTTCATATGGATTTGGTAGGACCTGCAAGAGTAAAAAGTTTTGGAGGAAATTTATATACATTAGTAATTGTTGATGATTTTACAAGATTTGCATGGACTATATTTATTGCCTCAAAAGATGAAACTTTTGCTGAATTTATTATGTTTGCAAAAAAGGTTCAAAATGAGAAAGGTATTTCTATTGTCTCTATTAGAACAGATCATGGAGGAGAATTTGATAATCAATTGTTTGAAGATTACTGCAACAACGAAGGAATAGATCACAACTTCTCAGCCCCTAGAACACCTCAACAAAATGGAGTAGTGGAAAGGAAGAACAGAGTTCTTACAGAAATGGCAAGAGCATTACTTAATGAAAAAGAAATGTCACAAGTGTTCTGGGCAGATGCAATGAGTACTGCATGCTATATTTCAAACCGAGCATATATTCGCAAATCTCTTGGAAAGACACCATATGAACTATACAAGGGAAGAAAGCCAAATATTGCTCATCTTCATATCTTCGGGTGTAAGTGTTTCATTCACAACAATGGTAAAGAAAATTTAGGTAAATTTGATTCAAAGTCTGATCAAGGTATATTTCTAGGATATTCTAATAGAAGTAAAGCTTACAGAGTTTTCAATAAAAGAACATGTACTGTTGAAGAATCTATTCATGTTGTGTTTGATGAAATTGAATCTCAGACAAAACTTAATGATCAAGAAGAAATGGATTCAATCAAGAAAAACAAATCTATTTCAAAGCAGGATAATTTTGAAACAAATGATTTTCAAAATTTAGAAGATGTCGATGATCATGCTCAACCTAAAGCATGGAGACATATGAAGGATCATCCAATTGATCAAGTTATAGGAGATATTCATGAAGGTGTCAAAACCAGAAATAGAATTCTCAATGAGGTAACTTTTTCTGCTTTTATTTCTAAAATTGAGCCTTCTAATATAGAAGAAGCTTTGTCTGACAATGATTGGGTGATTGCTATGCAAGAAGAACTAAATCAATTTCAAAGAAATCAAGTTTGGGATTTAGTTCCTCGACCTAAAGATCATACAGTTATAAGGACTAAATGGGTTTTCAAAAACAAACTTGATGAATCAGCAATCATTGTGAGAAATAAAGCAAGATTGGTACCCAAGGGCTATAATCAAGAAGAAGGTATTGATTATAAGGAAACATATGCTCCAGTGGCAAGATTGGAAGCAATACGAGTACTCCTAGCTTTTGCTTGCATTAAAAGTTTTAAACTTTATCAAATGGATGTGAAAAGCACTTTTCTAAATGGTTATATTATGGAGGAAGTATATGTAGAACAGCCTCCTGGTTTTGAAGATGAAACAAAACCTGATTATGTCTTCAAACTTAAGAAAGTATTATATGGTTTGAAACAAGCACCCAGAGCTTGGTATGAAAGACTAAGCAAATTTCTTCTTGATCAAGGTTTTGTCAGAGGTAAAGTTGATACAACTTTATTCATCAAACATAACAAAAATGATGTTCTAATTGTTCAAATTTATGTTGATGATATTATTTTTGGTGCTACTAACGAATCTATGTGTCAATAATTTTCTAAGATTATGCAGGGAGAATTTGAAATGTCCATTATGGGAGAATTGAACTTCTTTCTTGGACTTCAGATCAAACAAAAGAAGAATGGCATATTTATATCTCAGACAAAGTATTTGAAAGAGTTGTTGAAGAAATATGGATTAGATAATGCTAACGGAGCTGATACTCCAATGAGTTCTACAACGTTGTTGGATGCTGATGTAAAGGGACCTAGCTTCAACATCACAAAGTATAGAGGAATGATTGGTTCATTACTCTATCTCACAGCAAGCAGGCCAGATATTCAGTTCAGTGTAGGAATGTGTGCAAGGTATCAATCCAATCCCAAGGTATCTCATGCAGAGTCAGTAAAAAGAATTTTCAAATATCTAGGAGATACTTCAGAGCTTGGTCTTTGGTATCCGAAAAGAGGGAACGAGTATTTAATGGCATATTCAGATTCAGATCATGGTGGATATAAAACTGACAGAAAGAGTACCAGTAGTCAATGTCAATTTCTCGGAGGCTCTCTAGTGTCATGGTTCAGCAAGAAGCAGAACACAGTTTCATTATCTTTAACTGAAGCTGAATATATAGCTGTGGCAAGTTGCTGTTCTCAAGTGCTATGGTTAAAACAACAACTTCAAGATTTGGGAATTTATTTAAAAGAAATTCCAATTTATTGTGATAACACTAGCACGATAAGCTTGGCAAAGAATCCTGTACAACATTCAAGGACCAAGCATATAGACATTCGACATCACTTCATTCGAGATCATGTTCAAAAGAGAGATGTCAAAGTGGAATTCATACCTACTCATCTTCAACTTGCGGATATTTTCAAAAAGCCAATTGCAAAAGATCAATTCCTATACATTCGAAGAGAATTGGGAATGGTTAATCCCAATGAGTAGTGAGTTTTCCTGTTAAATATTTTAATTAAATGTTTCTTTTGATGATAACCATACTAACTTTAGCATCGGAGTGTTCAAAATTTGTTTTTGCAGGACTGTCACTCGAGCACTGAGGATGCTGCTCGAGTGATGAGCTGTGTCACTCGAGCACAAGCAGCTCTGCTCGAGCACAGCACTTTTAAAAATGCTCTGCTTTATGACATGAAAAACAGAGGTTAACAGAGGAGATGAGAATATCAAGAGACTATATCAAAAGCAATAGTGAGAATTGAACTCACTCGTGAGTGAGGAACTCTCACTCGAGCATGATATGAACATGCTTAAGGTGAGGAGTACCTGCTCGAGTAAAGAAGAAGAATTTCTTTGAAAAAGCTATCCAAATCATGGTTACTCAAATGATCTTGGAGGATTTGAGTACAAAGATACAAAAATATATCAAGAAATTCAAAATCCAGGTACGTTTTACACATTTTATTAATTTTCCAGAAAATCACTCGAGCACAGATAGAACACACTCGAGCACAGTATGAACATCACTCGAGCACTAGGGTTCATGCTCGAGCACTATTACTTATATCAGTTACGGGGGAGCTCAGAACGTCACACTTCTTGCTCTCACTCGAGGTGCTCTCTCACTCGAAGGTCACATCTCTTCATCTTCAACCGTTTCTCTTCATTCAATCGCGTCTTTCTACTTCAAATCGCCATTACAACCTTTCAATTTTCTATAAAAGGTGATTCTTACTCTTTGCCTGTTACATTCGGTGCCCTAACCTCTCTATCACTCTCAAAAACTCTCTGAGTCCTTGCTTTTCTCTCATTTTCTCTATAATGGCAAGAACCAAAATACCTTCTATTCCTCAAAGATCTCAATCTCCTTCTCCTACTCATTCTGCTACCAGTATATCTGGTACCCCTGAACCAACACCTCCCTCTCCAAAAATCTCTTCCTCACCGTCACCACCTCCTAAGCCCAAAACCAAAAAGAGGACTCCGGCTAAGAAACCTCACCCAAAACCTCAGGTTTCAAAGAAAGATCAACCCCCTCAAAAGAAACTAAAGGGAGTGGTGTTCAAGGAACCTATAATCACCCAGTCTCAATCCAAAGAGGTTCAAGGAAAGGGGAAGAAGAAGGAATCAGAACAACCCCAATCATCTTTTTCTTCTGGGGATACCTTCAGTAGACAACACCGGGAAGCAATAGAAAAATCCAAACTTGACAAGATAGTTGGGAAGATTACTTCTCAGGCCGGTGTTTCAAGTTCACATCAAGATAGGCAACCAAGTGCCTCTGCTTCAGGAGCACCTTCTGCCTCTCAAGCACCAGTGGATGACCAACTCACCAGTCCTCCTGAGGGATTCAATGTTGATGAACTTAAGGCCTTGCCTCAGAAGGTATATGATGATGAATTTAAACATAGACATTTCTGTCCTGTGGTATATGTGGATCTGGATTACTTGAAAAAGAATTGTCACTTGGATTTATACCCTTATCTCCAATACTATGCTCCCTGGCTAGATATCCATTTGCCATATTCTCCCACTGTTGTTAAAACCTTTTATTGCAACATGAAGTCTCATAATATTAAGTCTAGATCTGGTGAATTGATTGAAGAAGCAGTATCTACTACTGTTAGAGGAAAATTTATTATGATTTCTGCCAAGATCATAAATGACTTACTTGGTTATGTTGCACCTCCTCCTGATCCACCCTCTTTCTCTACCAATGAAGTTTTTAAAATTCTGAGACCAAAAGATCCCATTGGCCCCTTCATTTTCAAACCTATTGATATGCCTGATATTCACAGAGTCCTTCATTATATATATTCCCGGAGCATAGTCAATAAGTCCAAAAAGTTTACCCACTTTGCTCAAAAGAATTATTATTTGTTGGCTTCTTTGGTTGCCGGGCAACAAAGGAATGTGGGGGAGATTATTTTTAACGAGATGAGAAGGTTTTGATTTTCTTCAACGAGATCCACAACCATACCATATCCTCAGCTTGTTTCTTTCATTTTGATGAAAAATAAAATTTGGTATTTGGAAGGAACTGAAAGGGTACTCATCTCAAGATTTGGTAAGACTCAGTTAACTTACATGGGTATCAATCTTCCGGTGAGTCGGACCAAAGCCACATCCAAGAGGGAAGCCACTCTATCCAAAGGTGATGAGGAACAATCATCTACTCAAGGTCCTATTCCTCCTCCTTCCTTTCTTAATGCCTCTCTATCCAATCATATGACTGAGGTAATTAATCAAGCTGTATCAAGTTTGAAGAAGGAGTTAGTGACTGAGTATGAGAAGCTTGTGGAGAAGATGGAAGCACAGGTCATTAAATTGGTAGACAAGGCCAATATTAACTTTGAACTAATGTTCAAAAATCAGGATGAGATGTCACAGAGGATCACTAATTTGGAGACCTTCCTGTACTCACATTTTCCCTCTTCATCTTCCGGGGTGCCTCCTGAGACCACTCATACCTCACCACTTCATCCACAGACTCATGTACTTTTCACCGATCCAGAGTCTAATGTAGATGTTACTTTTGACTGGTCGCCTTCACTACCTCCCTCATCTTCTGTACCACAGCCAACATCTCCTCCTGATGAGCCCATTGATCCTCTCACTGCCATGGTGTCCTTTGTTCCACCTTCTGATACCTCTGTACCATAGCCCCCTTCTGATGGTGACAAAACGGGGGAGAAGGATGTGTGATGATTTATGAGCTACTGTGGAATGTATTTGGTTGTTTGGGTAGATTTTCTGTATGGGTAAGATTTTGATGTTTTTGATGTTATTTTGTACTGGGATTTGGTTGTTAACTTTTAATGAATTTTTATATGTTTCAAGTTATTCATGAATAGGATTATCAAGTTATTGAGTTGTTATTAAAGTTATATATCTCATACTATACTTATCTTGGTTGTTAAGTGTCCAGAGGAAACATTGCAGAAAAATTTAAACTTGAAGCCAAAACTTGATATGCATTTGGAAACATTGAAGAATTTCAAAAATTTTCAATCTCAATCAATTTTCTTTAAATTTTCATCACAAAGGTTTTGTCATCATCAAAAAGGGGGAGAATGTTAGATCCCAAGTTTTGATGATAACAAAAAGACAATCGTGTACAAATAATGTTTTTGGGAGATTAAGAAAAGTTTACAAAGTTACCAAATGCATAGAGGAAGTTTTCTGATATCTGCTGTGAAATTGCACTGGAGTGCTCGAGCATAGATTTTGCACTCGAGCATAGATCTCTTTTGTGCTCGAGCATGTGCGAGTGAAAGCCAGAAAGTGTGCACCCGAGAGACATTCCACTGTTATGTTCACTAACTCACTCGAGCACTGGAGTTACCACTCGAGCAGAGAATCCATTCTCACTCGAGCACATGCGAGCAAGGGTCTACGAGTGCTTGGCCGAGAGCAAATAATAGCATGCTTCCTTCATTCACTTGAGCAGAGACATCAATGCTCGAGCAAGGTACTGCGAGTGCTTGGCCGAGAGTCATGAAGTACAGAGAAGTGCAAGTGTGCTCGAGCACACCCTTATATACTCGAGTGACACATCAGCACTTGCGAGTGAAAATTCTATCCCTCTCCAAATCTGATGCGAGTGCTTGTTTAAAAGGTATACTACTTGAGAATATTCTTCTCACTCGAGTAGGAGTCTGTGTGCTCGAGTGAGGACCCACATCACCTGCGAGTGATAATTTTATCCCTCTGAAATCCTGATGCGAGTGTTGGTATTGAGAGCATATTCCTGGAGAATATGCGTCTCACTCGAGCAGGAATGTGTGTGCTCGAGTGAGGGACCATATCACCCGTGAGTACAAAATCTCACTCTTGTCAAAATGGTGTGCAAGTGATGACCCGAGAAGACACTCCCAGTGGAAAATACAAGGTCACTCGAGCAGAGGAAGTTGTGCTCGAGTGAGACCCCACTTCACTCGCGAGTGAAGATTCTGTCTCTCTAAAATTCTATGCAAGCACAACCCGATAACAGAAGCATATGAAGGAAAATAGGAGATCACTCGAAGTGAGCCTTTCATGCTCGAGTGATGCCCTGTTAGAACACCAAAAATGCCAAGTCTCACAACATTCAATCCGAATATGGTTTATTGTTATTTATTCATATCATCATTACTTATTATCATTGTTTAACATTACTCTGAATATATTATAAGGTTGATATAGGAAGATGAACGTTTAAAATTTGCTGTTACGGAGAAAGTCAAACAGCGGCAGACAATATGATTACAAACACGTTCGCACCTACCGCATTCAGAATATTCAAACATGCGCGTGTCCTTCAATAGTTGCAAAAGTCCCGCTCCTCAAATGTTGATTTTCCAAACGGGAAAAAACTGAAGCAACTATATATACAGAGATTCAAGGATAATCAATAATACAATAGAGCACAAGAATTCACAAGCTTATACACGAATCTCTCTGCCATTCATTTTCTCTGTATACTCATTGATCTTCAGTGTTTATTCATTTGCTCTGTAAGAGAGTCTTCATACAATTCAAATTCTATGTTTATTTGATCTCAAGGTATTGGGACCTTGAGAGGGTAGTTTTTCCTTACGAGAGAAGCAGTTGAGAGAATTCCTTGTTGTGCCTTCCACTCATAAGCCTTATAAGATACAAGCAGAAGAGAACGTAGCTGCTCGTAAGACTTACAGTGGTGTAAGCAGGAGAGAACGTTGGTGCTCATAAGTCTTGTATACATAAGCAAGTGAGAAGGGTCATAGGTTGTTTTTCTGCATGTAAGACTTGTCGTAAGGGGGAGAGAAGTTTCTTGTTGAGAGAATATTTCTGCTCGTAGTCCGTTCAAGGACAATTGTTGTTTTGTGGCATTCTGAGAGCCCATTGAATCTTGGAGGTATAGTGAAAATCTCAGTAGGTCTTGATCTCTGAGGACTGGACGTAGGCCTGGTTGTTAGGCCGAACCAGTATAACTCTCTGTGTTCAAATCTTCTCAACTCTACTCTGTCTACTATATTTTTCATATCACCACATCAAGCAAAAAATTTATAACATCACCCAATTCACCCCCCTCTTGGGTGAAGCTTGCCTCTTACATCTACTTCAATCCTAAGCGATCCGATGGCAAATCCGGGGGGAGGAACAACAGATACCAAAACACTCCGTGACTATGTAACACCAATAGTCATAGGGACAAATTTTGGAATCACAAGACCACCAGTAGCGGCTAACAACTTTGAAATCAAGCCAGCAATTATCCAGATGATGCAAGCAAATCAGTTTGGTGGCTTACCAACAGAAGATCCTAATGCACACATAGCCAACTTCCTAGAAATTTGTGACACATTCAAGCATAATGGTGTTACTAACGATGCCATTAGACTTAGACTTTTCCCTTTCTCACTTAGGGATAAGGCTAAGAGTTGGTTACAATCGCTACCAGTGGGAAGCATAACTACGTGGGAGATCATGGCACAGACATGTTTGGAGAAATACTTTCCTTCAGCAAAAACTACTAAATTGAGGAATGAAGTTCCCTCATTTACCCAGCATGAACAAGAAAGCCTTTATGAAGTATGGGAAAGATACAAGGAGTTGCTAAGGAGATGTCCTCATTATGGGTTGCCAGATGGTAGCAGCTACAAACTTTCTATAGTAGGATGACGCACATCTCTAGAATTCTTGTAGATGCTGCAGCTGGAGGATCTTTAATGGGAAAAAATATAGATGATGCTTACAATCTACTTGAGGAGATGGCAGCCAATACATATCAATGGCCTTCTGAACGTAGCAATTCAAAGAAAGTACTTGGAGTGCACGAGCTCGATGTCCTTACAACTTTGTCTTCTCAAGTTGCATCTATATCCAAGCAAGTAGGATCATTGACAACCCAAGCAAGTGTAATCAGCACTCCTACAGAAGCTTGTGATCAATATGGAGGACCTCATGTGAGTACGCAATGTCAAGAAGGACACTCATTCATGCCGGAGCAAGCTCAGTTCATCGGAAATCAAAGGAATAACCCATTTTCAAACACCTATAATCCAGGTTGGTGAAATCATCCAAACTTTAGTTGGAGGAATAATCAAAATGCATTCAAGTCACAAGGGAACTACCAGCAGCAAGCTTTTCAACAACCAAATCCACCACAACAGAAAGTGAATTTAGAGGATGCACTGGCTCAACTAACCATGAATATGTCTCAATTCATAGCTAGGACTGATGCAACAATCAAAAGCCAAGATGCCTCAATAAAGAACTTGGAGATCCAGATGGGCCAAATTGTAAATATGCTAAATTGCAGACAACCAGGAACTCTACCAAGTGACACGAAAGAAACCCAAGAGAGCATGTGAAGGCCATTGCACTAAGAAGTGGGAAAGAATTGAAAGATCCTTTAATTAAAAAGAAGGATGACGGAGAAAAGAAAGAAGGTGGAGAAGAACAAAAGGAGGAAGTACAACAACAGAAGGAGGATGATGTGATAACAGGAAGAATCAGCTTTCCAGACAATCCTCCTCCATATGTACCACCAGTTCCATACCCTCAGAGACTCACGAAGGCAAAGCTAGACAAGTAATTTGTAAAGTTTCTAGAGGTTTTTAAGAAGTTGCACATCAACACTCCTTTTGCAGACGCTCTTACCCAAATGCCCAGTTATGCAAAATTCATAAAGGACATTCTTTCAAATAAGCATAAGCTTGAGGAATTTGAAATAGTTGCACTTACTGAGGAGTGTAGCACCATTCTCCAAAAGAAATTACCTCCAAAGCTGAAAGATCTAGGAAGCTTTTGCATACCTTGCACCATAGGTCAATGTCACTTTGAAAGAGCACTTTGTGATCTTGGAGCAAGTGTAAACCTCATGCCTCTATCTATCTACAACAAACTTGGTCTTGGAGAGGTGAAGCCAACCACAATTTCATTACTTCTGGCAGACCGATCAATAAAGCATCCGAGGGGTGTCTTAAAAAATGTTCTGGTGAAGGTGGACAAACTCATATTCCTAGCTGATTTCATAATACTCAATATGGAAGAAGACTAAGAAATTCCTATCATTCTTGGGAGGCCATTCCTAGCAACTGGGAGAACGTTAATAGATGTACAACAGGGGAAGTTAACCTTATGAGTTCAAGATAATCAAGTATCCTTCAACATTTTCAAGGCTTTATCCTTCCCAGATGAAGGTGACACTTGCAATAGAGTTGATACATTGTCTAGTTGCACAAAAGACGTGGTGAACGAAATCTGCATGGATCAACCATTAGCAATAGGAATGGTGGATGTATCAAAATCTACTAATCCTGAAGTCTTAGAGCAAATTAAGTACCTGGAAGCAAATTCCCTAATTTTTATCAAGAAACCATTTAAAGATCTGGGGGAAAGGCCGAGTAAGCCGGTACCATCAATAGAGAAACCACCAGTACTAGAGTTGAAAATACTGCCATCCCACTTAAAGTATGTTTATCTGGGAGGAAATTCAACATTACCTGTAATCGTCTTAGCAGCTCTTACTCTTGATGAAGAAGAAAAGTTATTAAGGGTTCTAAGGGAGTATAAAGCAGCATTTGGATGGTCTATAACTGATATAAGAGGGATTAGTCCTTCAATTTGCATGCATAAGATCTTGATGGAAGACAACTATAAGCCAACAGTTGAGCACTAGAGAAGACTCAATCCAAATATGAAGGAGGTGGTGAGAAGAGGTAATAAAGTAGCTAGATACTGGTATAATCTACCAAATCTTTGACAGTCAATGGGTAAGCGCAGTTCAAGTTGTACTAAAGAAAGGTGGAATGACAGTAATGCCCAACGAGAAAAATGAACTTATTCCACAACGCACGGTAATTGGATGGAGAGTGTGTATCGACTACATAAAGCTCAATAAAGCCACCAGAAAAGATCATTTCCCTCTGCCATTTATAGACCAAATGCTTGACAGACTAGCAGAGAATGCATATTATTGTTTCCTGGATGGGTACACAGGATATAATCAAATTACAATTACACCAGAAGATCAAGAGAAAACAACTTTTACATGTCTATATAGTACCTTTGCCTTCAGAAAGATGCCATTTGGTCTATGTAATGTACCAGTAACATTTCAAAGGAGTATGATGGCGATCTTCTCAGACATGGTGGAAAGGATCATCAGGGTATTCATGGATGATTTTTCAGTTTTTAGAGAATCATTTGATCATTGTCTTTCAAATTTGGCAAAAGTCTTGCAACGTTGTATGGAGACAAACTTGGTTCTAAATTGGGAGAAATGCCATTTTATGGTGAAAGAAGGAATTATGCCGGGTCACAAGGTATCTAATCGAGCCATTGAAGTGGACCGAGCTAAGATTGAAACAATTCAAAAGTTACCACCTCCTTCCTCAATCAAGGGCATTCAGAGTTTTTTGGGACATGCTGGCTTCTATAGAAGATTCATCAAGGACTTCTCAAAAATTACAAAGCCACTTTGCATGCTGTTGGAGAAAAACACTCCCTTTGTGTTTAATAAGGAGTGCTTATCAGCCTTCCAAACTCTAAAAAGTGCCTTGACTTCTGCACCAGTTATCATAGCTCCAGATTGGAATCTTCCATTCGAAATGATGTGTGATTCAAGTGATTATGCAGTTGGAGCTGTTTTAGGCCAAAGAAGAGATAAGATCTTTCATGCTATCTATTATGCTAGCAGAACACTCTCAGAAGCACAGCTGAATTATGCAACAACAGAAAAAGAGCTCCTAGTAGTAGTGTTTGCATTCGACAAATTCAGAGCATACTTGATTGGGTCAAAGGTCATTGTCTGGACGGACCACTCAGCAATCAAATACTTGAATGAGAAGAAAGATGCTAAGCCCAGACTAATCAGATGGGTGCTTCTACTACAAGAATTTGACTTGGAGATCAAAAACAAAAAGGGACCAAGAATCTCATTGTAGATCATCTTTCTCGGTTACAACCACCTAAACAAAAGAGAGAATCACCAATCCAGGAGATTTTCCAGATGAGCAACTTTTTATCATGCAGTCACAACCTACTCCGTGGTATGCTGATTTTGTGAATTATTTGGCAAGCGGAGTAAGGCCTTATGAACTTTCTAAAGTACAAAAGAAGAAGTTTCTGGCTAATGTAAGGCATTACTTTTGGGAGGATCCGTTCTTATACAAACAATACCTAGATCGAATTATCAGGTGATGTGTTCCTGAAGAAGAAATGGTTAGCATCTTAAATCACTGCCATTCATCCCCATATGGTGGTCATTTTGGAGCAAATAGAACAGCAACTAAAGTCCTTTAATCAGGATTTTATTGGCCTACACTTTTCAAGGACGCACACAGAATTGTGGTAACCTGTGACAGATGTCAAAGGACAAGAAATATCTCAAGGAGACATGAAGCCCCTTTAACTAACATCTTAGAAGTTGAGCTTTTTAATGTATAGGGGATCGATTTTATGGGGCCTTTTCCATCCTTATTTAGCAATCAGTTCATTTTAGTAGCTGTTGACTATGTCTCTAAGTGGGTTGAAGCAGCTGCCTTTCCTACAAATGATCCTCAAGTGGTTGTGAAGTTCTTGAGGAAGAATATTTTTACAAGATTTAGAGTGCCTAGAGCTATTATCAGTGATGGAGGAAAGCATTTTTACAATCAGCTTCAGTCGGTATTGGCTAAATATGGAGTAACTCACAAGGTTGCAACTCCATATCATCCAAAACTAGCGGGCAAGTAGAAATCTCAAACAGAGGACTAAAGTGGATCTTAGAGAAGACAGTGAATTCCAACTGGAATGACTGAGCTCAAAAGTTAGATGATGCACTCTTGGCTTATAGAATTGCCTTCAAGACACCAATTGGTACATCCCCATATCAATTGGTCTACAAAAAAGCATGCCATCTTCCAGTAGAAATGGAGCACAAAGCATATTGGGCAGTAAAAGCATTAAATTTTGACTTAAAGGTAGTTGGTGAGAAAATGCTTCTCCAACTCAATGAGCTTAAAGAATTCAGACAACAGGCTTATGAAAATGAAAAGTTATACAAGAAGAAGACAAAAAGGTGGCATGACAGAAGAATTTTGAGGAGAGTTTACACTGAGACAAAAAGTGCTTTTATATAACTCAAGGTTAAAGCTCTTTCTAGGAAAGCTAAGATCAAGGTGGTCATGTCCTTTTACTGTGATTCAAGTATGGCCATATGGAATTGTGGAGATTCAAGATGGTGATCGAAAATTCAAAGTAAATGGGCAAAGGCTCAAAGAATACAATAAAGGTACACTCAACACTTTGAAATCTATCATCATGTTTGAGGAACCAACAAGTAAGTCTTCAATCTAGTAATTTGTTTTTCTTAAATTTTTTTTAAAAAAAAGAAAAAAAAAGGAAATGTTTTTTATTTTTGTCTAGCTAAAGATGTTAAAGAAGGGCGGCTATTTAGGAGACAACCCAAAACTTCTTTTCTACTCTCTCAATTTTCTTTCCCACTCACTCATTTCTTTCCTACTCTCTCATTTTTCTTTCCTACTCACCAAAACACACTACACTGCATTGAGCATTTTAATTTTCATCATTTTCATTTTAAGTTACCATTGAGGAATCTCTTGCAAAGCTTAAGAACAGGTTCCCCACTCTTCCTAAAGATGTTCTTAGAAAGATCTATGACAGTCGACTTGAAAGGATGATGATATTCAATCGTTTGGGCCTTCCTGTGGATGTACGTTGGATCATTGAAGCTAATTTACATTTACCAGGTGAGATTCATAATTCATTTGTTAAACCTTTGCCAGGAATGGGAAGAAGTTCTTACTCCAAAAAGAGAAGAGCTAAAAGAATGAAGGTCTACCATAAATGTGTAAGGTGGAACTGTGATCAACGTTGTAGGAGTAAAGGTATGGTTTCTATAAATTGAGAAGATAAAATCAAATTTATAAAGGATGGACTGAGTAAGGAGTCATTGGATGATATCATTCAAACTCTTGAGACGCATCCGAGTGGTGATGTTCATCGTATTCCTCTTGATTTAGCAGACATATTCAACAAAGAAAAAGAGCGCTATTGTCTTGGGAATCTGACGTTAAAAGACCCTGTTTGCCAGTTTATAAGAAAAATGGATGGAAAGCAAATCCTCGATTCATAAAAAGCATTTAAGCCGTTTCTGGACGTAAAATCAGAGGAAGATGTGAGCCAAAATCACAACTACTGTACATAATCATGCTTTTGTTTTAATCTTCCTTATCCTTTCTGTCACTTTTGTCTAATTTGTCTTTTCTTTTTAGCAGCTTTTATTTAATATGTCTTTTCGTTTTAGTAATGTTTGACTTTCTTTCCTCTTTTTCTTCACACAAATTACGCCAGTCATTCGTGTCAGAATTTTTTCAAAATTTTTTGAAAAATGCGTGATTTCTATGATTTTGTTGTCGCTGCTTTAGTGTTATATATATGTACTCTTCCATTTGTAAATATGCACACTTCCATTTGTAAATATGCAATCTACCTCTTGTAAGCATACATGGTCTGAGAGAAACAAAGAGAAAAAGGGTATCACACAAAAATGTAGATTTACATCTATTTGCATTTTTGGTGAAACAGATTTGGGCAAGAAAAGAGAGTTTATAACAGCAGCAAATGAACTTGGAATTGCATTAGCTGCAAGAAAAATCAACTTTGTGTACGGGGGAGGCATCCAGGGCCTAAAGGGAAGTGTGGCCATTTCAGCATCCATGAATGGAAGCAAGGGTTTAAGTGTAAGGGTGAAGGAGTTAGAAGATCACACTTTTTCCTTTGGACAAGAGTTACAGGTTTTGAGCTTGCCTGAACAAATGGGACTAATATTCTACCATGCTCAAGCTTTCATTGCTCTACCCGGTGGTTTGGATACGTTGGATGGCATTTCTAGCATTGTATATTGGGCTAAGTTAAACTATCACAAAAAGCCATTAGGATTGTTAAATGTTAATGGTTTCTATGATCATCTGTTGTCTTTTCTTGATCATGCTGTAGAAACAGGATTCATACCCCAAGTGATTCGCCACTCCATAATTGCTGTACCAACTGCTAATCAGCTGCTCGATTAACTACAAACCTATGAACCTAAACCAGATTTACTCATCAAGCAAATAGGTGGGCCATCTTCAGATAGCATTAAGAAGCAGAACCCAGATACCACTCTTAGGTTGTAACTTTCCTTAATCTCTTGGTTTTACTTTATTGTGTGTTTATGTTAAAAAAACCTCCTCTGAGCTCTAGAAGACATTAGGGACAATGTCTGATTTAGGTTAGGGGAGGAGAAAAAAACATTTTTGTTTTTCTTTTGTTAGTTAGTAAAACCATTAGATGCATGGGGTGTGGAAAAAAATGGCTTGAGTAAGGAGTTATTCTTAACTCCTGAGACGCATTTCATTAGTTGCATTCTTTTTATCTTTTTCAAAAAAAAAGTAAAAAAAATTTATCTTGTTCAAGTGCTTTGTAATTATCTTAAGAAGTATACAAGTTTTAAGTATGGATCAATTGAATTTAGAGATTTTATAGCATGAATGAACAACTGATTGTTGCAATTGGTGATAAATTTTGAGATTGAATGAACTGAGTTTAAAAATCCCTAGCTGTGAGCTTCTAAGCCTATAATGATTATTTCTCTTGTGTGTGATATTCAACTATTAAGTTGTCACTCTAGAACTTGCTTTAAATTTGGTTGAAATTACATCTCACATGCACATTCAAAAATGATAATGGCATTCATTTTCTTTAGCCAGAGCCAAATAGCCAACCTTACAATTATACCGTTGATAAGTCCCTTTGAGCCTAATTGACCGGTTCTTTATTTTCAATCCATTAACATGTGTTTTAATGATATATCAAGTGCTTTTACCTTATTTGGAAGATTAGTGGAGCATTTGAAATTTTTGTGAAATGGGCTTTTGACAAAGTGTGGGGGTGTATCTATCATCAACTTTACAGTCGCAATTCAATAAGAAAAAAATTAGAAAAAAATAGAAAAAAGAAAAAAAAAGAAGGAAAAAATTATAAAAAGAAAAAAGAAAAAAAAAGAAAAAAAAACAGAAAATGTTAAGTGTTTGAATTGTGGGTTGTTGTAATGAGATAAATTTACAAGTAGCCCATTTTTCAATTGCTCTATTTCTTTAGCCTTTCATATCATGTTTTACATTCCTTTACCTTAACCCTATTACAACCCTTAATAAGTCCTTTTGATTTGAATTATGCATGTGAATTAGGTAGTGGAGATTGAGATTTTTATCCAGCCTATGGTAGTGCAATTTTTTCGGTTGAATTTGAGCGAAACACTTACCCTTGAACACTTGAGAGATTGATAGAATGAGCTACAAGTACGAACTCGGTTTATTCATTTTTAATTAAAGTTACCAATTTATATTTTTGTTGATTCATTAATACTATGATCTCTTTATTTTTCAATTGTGTTCTTACTTATAACATGACACTTCTGATTTTGTTGGAAGCACTTATTAGTTACTTCTTGTTCGAGAACGTCCAAGAGTCAAGTGTGGGGGAATTGATAAGTAAAATATTTGCATATTTATTTTCCCTTATATAATGATTTTATGGACGATATTTGCATTTAATATAATAAATTTGGGTGTGATTGATAAATAAATAACATTTTTGGAATAAATAACATTTAAAAAAAAATGAAAGTACTGTAGCAACAGGATCACTGTAGCGGACGAAAGTTACACTATAGCATATGGAAGTCACTATAGCGACGGAAGTACTGTAGCAGCCGCCAGGCATTGTAGCTCTTTGCCGACAGTCACTATAGCAGCTGCCAGATCACTGTAGCAGTATCCGGACACTGTTGCAGTACTGTAGCACACATTTTTTCCCTATAAATAGAGATCAATGCCAAGCTCAAAGGGGGAAGAGAGGAAGAGAATCAAAGGTCCTTCTCTGACAATTAGAGGGCTTTCTCTGATATAGAGAGATCTTTTCTCTTACAGTTCTAAATAAAGTGTGTTACTTTCTAGATTTAATTTCATACATTGTATCAATTCTTGCATGCCTCCATCTTGGAAGGCCTAGGATTGTATTACTTATTGCATGCCTCCATCTTGGAAGGCTTAGGATTGTATTGCATTTTGCATACCGCCTACATGGAAGGTTTTACCTCCTAAATGGACGTCTTGATTTCTTCATTTTTCATGCATCTTTTGGTTGTATATTTATGTTTCAGAGTTTAATATTCAAGTTTATGCAGTATTTCTGAGGATTTCATTCTAGCTTTATATAATGTCAATTTATTTTGGTTTTGTTTTTAATTTTATCATGAGCTAAATTTTCATTTTTCTAGGGTGATGACGCAGCTTATTAATGACGGATTGAATCTTAACTTATTAAATCTAGTTTGAATTTCTCCTTCATGATTGAGTTTTAATTATTATTCTTAATGCTTTTGATTGACTGGCCATCTTTTTAATGATTTCAATATGCATGTTGAGACCGGAAGGAGATACATGTGTGTAGACCCTATAATTAAAACCATGACTTGCATATGAAATAGGAATATATTCATATGAGTTGTGTAGTCTTACTGAGTTCCATAAATCTTAATGCATTAATTGCTTAAATTCATATAGGAATATATTGGATTAGCAATTGATTATAGAATTGCTTGACCTTAGAAGAGGCTAGTAATTAAATTAGGGAAACTCGACTATCAATCATGTGGAATAAATTGGGCTAGAATAGATAAGTGATTCAATCCGGAATTTGTTAAGTGAAATCTGACCCTTAAGGCTTTTTCTCATATTTGCTTTCATATCATCTGTATTCATATTTAATTGTCTTTCTTTTATTTTGTACTCTCAATCACCAACTAATCGATGGACTAAATAGAGTTAAAATTGCTCATTTTAGTACTTAGTGATCAATCCTCGTAGGAATGATACTCTACTTACTTCTATATTACTTGATTACGACAGTGTACACTTGCACTATTTAATTGATCATCTGCAAATGTATCAATTAGTTCTTATTAGGTTCAGTAGCTCTAAGGGAAACATCTTTCTAAGATGAGAATATGAAGCACTCTAGCCAAGCATTGCTTTCATCAAAATGCTTGAATTCTTTGTTGCTCTACTACTCTTGCTCATCACAACAGACTTTCTCTATAGCTCTAATTCTTCAACTCTCTATATCTATATTATAATATCAAACGTCATGTACTCATAAGCTTCATCTCCTCCATATATATTTAGTTCTAAACCTTTTCCTCTCTCCTTCTTTCTAACAGAATCAATTTTACTCTTCTAACTAACAACTTAATTCTTCACTATTTTGCTTGTAACAAGTTCCCTCCAGCTGCCACATCATTTTCAAAGACCAACCACTATCTCCCTTTGCTTTTATTTTGATTTCTATCTAACCTACTAAAATCACACTAATTTGAATTTCTAAACATAATGATATCATAGTTCATCAATTCTCCCAGACTAGCTCTTTTTGCTGTTATGAGCAAAATTTAATCCTATCATATCAACATGAATTAGAATTAATTAACATATAACTCAGCTTGTATTGAAACAAAGAAGTACAATTTAATAAATGAAGGCACATACCATTCAAGTGCATTCATTATTACTTCACTTGGTAATGCATTGGATCACAACTTGGACTAATTCACTTTCTTACATTTCACTCTTAGGTAATCTTTCATTCTTCTTTACTAGTTCATTTCCTACCATAGGCTTGCAATTCTTCTAAGATCTCCACCACTAATTTTACATGAACTTGTAAATCAAGAGGTCTTTTATAGGGTTGCAATATTTGTAAGGTTTTATTGATGGACATGGAAAATTGAACCAAAATAAATTCAGCACCAATCATGCCTCGTACTCACTAGAGATTATCAATTTGTACAAACAACATCTACGCATCCATTCCAAGTTTTAGAAACTGACTTATTACTACTTCAGTTCTCTTTTTTTTTTTTACTACAGCCTTCTTCATTTTTCTTCGCTCCATTTTTTGTTTTCTTATCACAACAATGTTTTGATAGCATTTCATTCATGTTATTTTAATTTTTTTTCCTTTTCTTTGTAATACCTACTCTCATCCATAGGTCTCTTTTTTTCTAACTTGTTTCTTTGAGAGATCTCTTATCTCTTTTTTTTATTCTTTTTCTACTTAGCTACTTTTTTTAACCTCTTGTTGATTTGTATCAGTTTCTGTGTAAAACCCTTATGTTATTTCCACATTTTTAGAGTGTTAACGCATAGTTCAATGGGCACATAGGAATAGCATAAATACACTTATCATATATACATGATTATATTACAGGAATTCCCTACAGGTATTGTACATAATGCTTACTGACTTAAAATATGATAAAGGCATGCAGATAACCAACTGCTTCTCCTGGACTGAATTGAAACCTTCCATATTTTCCTTATGTAGTCCTCTTATTTGCTTTCACCACACCTCCAGTGCCCACCTGTCTAAATGGTTGGTTGGGGAGGGTGATATTCAATAAAATCTAAGTAGTAAACATTTACCATAATGCATGCATGATATATGCTAAGTGCATGACATGTTAGCCTTAACTAGATGCATACCACATAATGACATTTTTGGGTGCTCAATGTTTCATGTATCATACTCAGGACTATGACATAAACAGAAGCAGAGCTTCATCATTCAAATATGTTCTACACAATCAAGTAAAGCAATCACATGCATCATTACAAAAGTATAACTATCAAATACATGCAAGTAGGGTAAGTTCATTACTTGGATCACCCTCCCTTCCTTGTCTATCGGTCAAACTATGTCCGGCTTAGGCTACTGTCCAATCCTAAAATCCCAAATTTACAATAAATGAGTTATTACTCATTCATGTATTATTCTAAACCCATTGTGTTGGTTATCTTTGCTAAAAACTACAAAATTACCATAATGCCTCTAGGGACTCGGTCTAAGCCCCTTTGTACCTAGTCTAACTGTACCTTACCAAAAATTATGACATAGGCTAATCCTGTAGAATTGTACATGTAGAATCCATTTTTTTTATCTCAAATTTGTCAAATTCACGCTTAAATTACAAAATTACCCCTGACAGCCACTATTTTAGGGTTTTACGGGTAGTTTTGTCATTTCACATTCTATGGCCTTTGTACTTCATAATTCACTTTTACCCTACTCAATTTCCCCTTTTAAACTCAATGGAAATCAAAAACACCAAAATATAGTCCAAACCTGCCAAAACCATGTCT
This sequence comes from Inga oerstediana, assembly GCA_963210345.1. Taxonomy (NCBI): domain Eukaryota; kingdom Viridiplantae; phylum Streptophyta; class Magnoliopsida; order Fabales; family Fabaceae; genus Inga; species Inga oerstediana. Next base: position 38,451,706 of record OY723404.1, read on the forward strand.
GAACAAAAATCACAATAAATTGGGAAAATTTGGAGTTTCTTGATTCCATCAACCAAACTCCTTTCTTTCCCTTTTCATCACTTGTTTAACCACTTAAACACCTTTTAAACATGATTAATAGAAAATTGGGCAGCACCTCCCCTTAGGTTTTGAGCTTTCCCAATTACAAAATCCAACCAAACAATCCAATCAATCAATCAAATCACCAACAACGAGCAAGAATCAACAAGATAAGACAAGCTTCCAAGCTTTCCTTGATTTCTTTTTTCTCTCTCTAAGCTGTCCTCTCTCTCCTCCTTGTTGCTCTTAATTTTGCTTGCTAGACAAATGTTTCAAGAATGAATAGAGATTAGAGAGAGTTGTCATGAATTTTAAGGCAAGGGCAAGTTGAAAATCAACTAAAACTTACCTTGTTTTCACTTGTGCTCTCTCTCTTGTTCATGTGTTCTTCAAACTCTATCACACTTGATGCAAATGAGAATGTTGGAGGGACCAAATAAGCTTCTTATATTAGCTTCATCCATCTCCTTGCAATTACCATGTAATGGCTTTTTAATTACAACTTTACTTTTGACTTTTCAAACGTCATTTACTTGGCCAAAATTGCTCCCTCTTGATTAAATGTGAGCCAAGTATTAATTTTCCCTTACTTTTATTTATGTTGGACGTCCCACACATAAGAAATAGGGGAAAATATGGGCGGATTAAATCTAGCTAAATGAATATTTTGCCCAAACATTTTTGCCATTACCATTGTCATTTCGCACCTTGATAAAAAGTTGACAGAATTTTCATCAAACTTTGAAAATTCATATATTTATTTATAGATATCTAATTGTAGCGGTTCCAAAGGATATGGAACCCTTATTAAGTATATTTTTAAGAAAAAAATATTGTCTTTAGAAAACTAGAAGCACATCATTCCAGAATTGCCATTTATTGGACACTGCCATAGAAACTTACAAGCTACACTTCGCTAACTTCAAAAACACATCACTCTTAGTGTATAGGTCCAAATAACTTATATGACCTATCAAATTAAAGCTTGACATGTCTACTTTTATTCTAAAAAATTTCACATTCATTGGACTTCATTTAGTTATTCAAACCAATCACACAACCAGACTGCTTATACCAGTGTAAATGATCAATTAAATAGTGCAAGTCTACATTGTCGTAATCAAGTAATATAGAAGTGAGTAGAATATCGTTCCCTCGAGGATTGATTACTAAGTACCAAAATGAGTAATTTTAACTATATTCAGTCGATCGATTAGTTGGTGATTGAGAGTACGAAATAAAAGATGATTAAATATAAATGCAAATGATATGAAACAATTATGAGAAAAAGTCCTAGGGATGATATTTCACTTAACAAATTCTGGATTAAATATCTTATCTATTCTTACCCAATTTACTCCATATGATTAATAGTCGAGTTTCCCTCATTTAACTACTAGCCTCTTCCAAGGTCAAGCAATTCTATAATTAATTGCTAATCAAATATATTCTTATATGAATTTAAGCAATTAATTATGCATTAAGATTTATGGAACTCACTAAGACCACACGACTCATATGAATATATACCTATTTCATATGCAAGTCATGGTTTTAATTATAGGATCTATACAAATGCATCTCCTTCCGGTCTCAACATGCATATTGGAATCATTCAAAAGATTGCCAGTCAATCAAAAGAATTAAGAATAATAATTAAAACTAAATCATGTAGGAGAAATTCAAACTAGATTTAATAAGTTAAGATTCAATCCGTCATTAGTAAACTACGTCATCACCCTAGGAAAATGGAAATTTAGCTCATGATAAAATTAAAAAAAATAAATTAACATTGCATAAAGCTTGAATGAAAACCTCAAAAATACTACATAAACTTGAATATTAAATTCTCAAACATAAATATACAACCAAAAGATGCCTGAAAAATAGAGAAATCTAGCCGTCTATCTAGGAGGTAAAACCTTCCATGTAGGTGGTATGCAAAATGTAATACAATCCTAAGCCTTCCAAGATGGAGGCAAGCAAAAAGTAATACAATCCTAAGTCTTCCAAGATGGAGGCATGCCAGAATTAATACAATGTATGAAATTAAATATAGAAAATAACAAAATTTATTCAAAACTATCCGAATTGTTAGAGAAAAGATCTCTCCCTGTAAGAGAAGGACTTCTAATTCTCTTCCTCTCTCCTTGAGCTTGGCCTTGATCTCTACAGTGATCTGGCGGCTGCTACAGTGACCCGCTACAGTGCTGCCATTGCTACATTACTTCCATTTTTTTTATTTTTAAATACTATTTATTCCAAAAATATTATTTATTTATTAATTAATTACATCCAAATTGATTATATTAAGCTCAAATATCGTCTATAAAATCATCTTATAAGGGAAAATAAATATGCAAATATTTTACTTATCAAATTCCCACACACTTAACTCTTAGACGTTCTTGAACAAGAAGTAACTAATAAGTGCTTCCAACAAAATCACAAGTATCAAGTCATAAGTAAGAACACAACTGAAAAATAAAGAGTTCATAGTATTAATGAATCAACGAAAATATAAACTAGTAACTTTAATTGAAAATGAATAAACTGAGTTCGTACTTGTAACTCATTCTCTCAATCTCTCAAGTGTTTAAGGGTAAGTGTTTTGCTCAAATTCAACCGAAAAAAAATTGCACTGCCATAGGCTTGCTAAAAATCTCAATCTCCACTACCTAATTCACATGCATAATTCAAATCAAAAGGACTTATTAAGGGTTGTAAGGGGGTTAAGATAAAAGGAATGTAAAACATGATATCAAAGACTAACGAAATATAGCAATTGAGAAATGGGCTACTTATAAATAAATTTATTTCATCACAACAACCCACAATTCAAATACTTAATATCTCTTTTTTTCCTTTTTCTCGCTTTTTTTATTAAATTGCAACTGTAAAGTTGATCATAGATACACCCCACACTTTGTCAAAAGCCCATTTCACAAGAATTTCAAATGCTCCACTAATCTTCTAAATAAGATAAAAGCACTTGATATATCATTAAAGCACATGTTAATGGGTTGAGAAAGAAACAAACAGTCAATTAGGCTCAAAGGGGCTTATCAACGGTATAATTGCAAGGTTGGCTATTTGGCTCTGGCTAAAGAAAATGAATACCTTTATCATTTTTGAATGTGCTTGTGAAATGTAATTTCAACCAGATTTAAAGCAAGTTCTAGATTGACAACGATGAATATCACACACAAGAGAAATAATCATTATAGGCTAAGAAGCTCACGGCTAAGGGTTTTTTAACTCAGTTTAATCGATCTCAAAATTCATCACCAATTGCAACAATTAGTTGTTCATTCATGCTATAAAATCTCTAAATTCAATTGATCTATACTTAAAACTTATATACTTCTTAAGATCATTACAAAGCACTTGAACTAGATGATTTTCTTTTTACTTTTTTTTATCTTTATTTTTGAAAAAGATAAAAAAAACATGCAACTAATAAAATGCAACTAATGAAACACATCTCAGGAGTTAAGAATAACTCCTTACTTTGCCATTTTTTTCACACCCCATGCATCTAATAGTTTTACTAACTAACTAAATATAAGTTTTTTTCTCCTGCCCCAACATAAATCAGACATTGTCCCCAATGTCTTCTAGAGCTTAGGGAAAGGATTTTTTTTGAAACATAAACACACAATAAATCAAAACACTAAAAGTAAAACAAAAAGATTAAGAAGAGTTACAACCGAAGATTGGTATCTGGATTTTGCTTCTGACTGCTTTCTAAATATTGCCCACCTATTTGCTTAACTGATAGATCTAGGAGAGGTTCATAGGTTTGCAGTTGATCGAGCAGCTGATCAACAGTTGATGAAGAAATTATGGAATGGTGAGTGGCTTGGGGTATGAATCTTGTTTTCATAGCATGATCAAGAAAAGACAACAGATTATCATAAAACCCATTAACATGTAACAATCCTAATGCTTTTTGTGATAGTTTAACTTAGCCCAATATGCATCGCTAGAAATGCCATCCAACATCTCCAAACCACCGGGTAGAGCAATGAAAGCTTGAGCCTGGTAGAACATTAGTCCCATTCATTTAGCCAAGCCCGAAACCTGTAACTCTTATTGTAATATCCTAAATTGTAATCAAGGATTAACAACTTCAAAGTGATGTAATTAATGATTATCAAACACTTTTGAAGTATATGTTATGCAATGTGATATAAGGGTGCTTAGTGATGGTTTAGTAAGCATTGTGATAATCAGGGGAAAAATGATAAATTTACCAACTGATTGGTCGGTTACCGAGGAAAAAACTCCTTAGTAATTGAGATCAATGGCTAGGATTGAAAGACCAATAGGTGGAATCCTATACATGCAAGTCCATGTGAAATCATGGTAGGAAGAATAAGATGGTGCCAAGTGGCAAAATATGAACCATAGATGAGGTCAAATTTTTAAACACTTTTTCCTCTCTCTCTCAAGTCGGTGAAGAAGCATGGGAAATGGGAAAATGAGATCATCTTCGTCAACTCATCTCTCTCTCACCATTCTCCATTTTCGGCGGAACCAAGGAGGAAAGAGAAAGGAAGGGTTTGAGTTTTAGGTGAGTATTTGACTCTAAATGCCTACTTCACCTTCATTGATTTTATTCAAATGGTCAAGAACTTCATTCCAATGTTTTCAGATTTTTAATTTGTGGTGTGTGGAAACTTGAGGAAATTTGAAAGTGGAAGAATCAAGGTTTTGATTTTAGCAAGTTTAAGAGGCAAGCTTTTGATGAATTTTGGTATATATTTTATGATTTTTGGTTAAGTTTAGTAAATTCTAGATTTTTTCCCTGATTTCATGAGAATTGAATAATGAAAGATTTTGGTATGGTAATGTGTAGGAAATGGTGTTAAGATGTGTTATAATGTCATTAAGTTTGATTTGAGGTTGAGTAAGGAAGTTTGGCAAATTGTGGTTTTTGGTGATCTTGAGGTCTATATATGGGAATGTGTTGCTTGATTGGGAATTTTGTTGTTTTAAGGTTACCAATAGGTTCCTTTTGTTAAAATAAGTGAGAATGAGTTTTAGGACAAGCTTTAGGACCATTGGTAGCAAATTGATTAATTCTTGAAAACCATATCAGTTGCTGTGACCTGGCATCTGATAAGCCTCACTCGAGTGCGGTATGAAATTTTGGGTATTTTGGTTAAGTCTTCAGGTACCAACCACTTTATTACCTCCTTTCTCACCACCTCCTTTATGTTCGAATTGAGTCTTCTTTGGTGCTCAACTGATAACTTGTAGTTGTCATCCATTAAGATCGTATGCATATAAATTGAAGGACTAATCCCTCTTATATCAGCTATTGACCATCCAAATGCTGTTTTGTACTCCCTTAGGACTCTTAATAACTTTTATTCTTTATTAGGAGTAAGAGCTGCTAAGATGATTACTGGTAATGTTGAATTTCCTCCCAGATAAGTATACTTCAAGTGGGATGCCAGTACTTTCGACTCCAGTACTGGTGGTTTCTCCGTTGATGGTACCGTCTTACTCAACCTTTCCCCTAGATCTTCAAATGGTTTCTTTATAAAAATTGAGGAACTTGCTTCTAGGTACTTGATATGCTCCAAGACTTCAGGATTAGTAGATTCTGATACATCTACCATTCCTATTGCTAATAGTTGATCTATATAAATTTTGTCCATAATGTCTTTTATGAAGCTGGTCAATGTATACATTCTGTAACAGATGTCCCCTTTATTTGGAAGGACAAAGCCTTGAAAATGTTGAAATATACTTGATTATCTTGAACTCGTAAGGTTAACTTCCCCTGTTGCTCATCTATTAGCATTCTTCCAGTTGCTAGAAATGGCCTTCCAAGAATGATAGGAATTTCTTTGTCTTCTTCCATGTCAAGTATTATAAAATCAGCTGGGAATATGAGTTTGTCGACCTTCACTAGCATATCTTCTAGGACACCCCTCGAATGTTTTATTGATTGGTCAGCCAAAAGTAATGAAACTGTGGTTGGCATCACCTCTCCAAGACCGAGTTTGTTGTAGACAGATAGAGGCATAAGATTTACACTTGCTCTAAGGTCACAAAGTGCTCTTTCAAAGTGACATTGACCTATGGTTCAAAGTATATAAAAGCTTCCTGGATCCTTCAGCTTTTGAGGTAATTTCTTTTGGAGAATAGCATTACACTCCTTTGTAAGTGCAACTGTTTCAAATTCCTCGAGCTTACGCTTATTTGAGAGAATAACCTTCATGAATTTTGCATAACTGGGCATTTAGAAAAAAGCGTTTGCAAATGGAATGTTGATATGTAACTTTTTGAAAACCTCCAAAAACAACTATTTGTCTAACTTTTCTTTCGTGAGTCTCAGAGGGTATGGAACTGGTGGTACATAAGGAGGAGGATTTTCTAGAAAGCTTATTCTTCCTAGTATCACATCATCCTCCTTTTGTTCTTCTTCGTCATCCTTCTTTCTTATTAAAGGATCTTTCAATTCTTTCCTACTTCTTAGTTCGACGGCCATCACATGCTCTCTTGAGTTTCTTTCAGTGTCACTTGGTAAAGTTCTTGGTTGTCTGGAATTCAGCTTATTTGCAATTTGGCCCATCTGGATCTCCAAGTTCTTTATTAAGGCATCTTAGTTTTTGAGTGTTGCATCAGTCCTAGCTATGAATTGAGCCAGTGCATCTTCCACATCTACTTTCTGCTGTGGTGGATTTGATTGTTGAAGAGCTTGTTGCTGGTAGTTTCCTTGTGACTTGCATGCATTTTGATTATTCCTCCAACTAAAGTTTGGATGATTTCGCCAACCTGGATTGTAGTTGTTTGAAAATGGGTCATTCCTTTGATTTCTGATGAAATGAGCTTGCTCCGACATGAGTGAGTATCCTTCTTGACATTGCGTGCTCACATGAGGTCCTCCATATTGATCACAAGCTTCCGTAGGAGTGCTGATTACATTTGCTTGGGTTGTCAATAATCCTATTTGCTTGGATATAGATGCAACTTGAGTATACAAAGTTGTAAGGACATCCAGCTCGTGCACTCCAAGTACTTTCTTTGAATTGCTACATTTAGAAGGCCATTGGCATGGATTGGCTGCCATTTCCTCAAGTAGATTATAAGCATCATTTATATTTTTTCCCATTAAAGATCCTCCAACTGCAACATCTACAAGAATTCTGGAGATGTGCATCATCCCACTATAGAAAGTTTGCAGTTGCGACTAATCTGGTAACCCATGATGAAGACATCTCCTTAGCAACTCCTTGTATCTTTACCATGCTTCATAAGGCTTTCTTGTTCATGCTGGGTGAATAAGGCAATTTCATTCCACAATTTAACAGTTTTTGTTGAAGGAAAGTATTTCTCCAAAAATTTCTGTACCATGATCTCCCATATAGTTATGCTTCCCACTGGTAATGATTGCAACCAACTCTTAGCCTTATCCTTGAGTGAGAAAAGGAAAAGTCTAAGTCTAACGGCATCATCAGTAACACCATTATGCTTGAATGTGTCACATATTTCTAGGAAGTTGGCTATATGTGCATTAGGATCTTCTATTGGTAAACCATTGAACTTATTTGCTTCCATCATCTGGATAATTGCAGGCTTAATTTCAAAGTTGTAAGCTACTATTAGTGGTCTTGTGATTCAAGAATTTGTCCCTATGACTGTTGGTGTTGCATAGTCACGGAGTATTTTGGTATCTGTTGTTTATCCCCCCAAATTTGTCATCGGATTGCTTAGGATTGAAGTAGACTACTTCCAAACTCTTCGATTTCTTCGACATGTTCTTTTGATCTCCGAATAAAAAGGCAATAATTCAGTCCCCTTCGATTTGGTCATACACACAGCAAACCTAAAAAGAACCACAAGATACCAAGAAGAAAACAAATGAAATATGAAGACCAAATTAGTATTAAAATTACTTGGTATTGATATTAAAGACAACAATCCCCAACAATGGCGCCAAAAACTTGATACGAGTGTAATGATCAATTAAACAGAGCAAGTATACACTGTCGTAATCAAGTAATATAGAAGTGAGTAGAGTATTGTTCCCTCGAGGATTGATCACTAAGTACCAACATGAGTAATTTTAACTCTATTCAGTCGATCGATTAGTTGGTGATTGAGAGTACAAAATAAAATATGATTAAATTGAATGCAAATGATATGAAACAATTATGAGGAAAAGTCCAAGGGATGAGATTTCACTTAACAAATTCTGGATTGAATTTCTTATCTATTATAGCCCAATTAACTCCATATGATTAATAGTCGAGTTTCCCTCATTTAAGTACTAGCCTCTTCCAAGGTCAAGCAATTCTATAATTAGTTGTTAATCCAATATATTCCTATTTGAATTTAAGCACTTAATTATGCATTAAGATTTATGGAACTCAATAAAACTACACAACTCATATGAATATATTCCTATTTCATATACAAGTCATGGTTTTAATTATAGGATCTATACATATGAATCTCATTTCGGTCTCAACATGGATATTGGAATCATTCAAAAGATGGTTAGTTAATCAAAAGCATTAAGAATATTAATTAAAACTGAATCATGTAGGAGAAAATCAAACTAGATTTAATAAGTTAAGATTTAATTCGTCATTAGTAAGCTACGTCATCACCCTAGGAAAATGGAAATTTAGCTCATGATAAAATTAAAAACAAAATAAATTAACATTGCATAAAGCTTAAATGAAAACCTCAAAAATACTGCATAAACGTGAATATTAAATTCTCAAACATAAATATAAAACCAAAAGATGCATGAAAAATGGAGAAATTAAGCCGTCCATTTAGGAGGTAAAACCTTCCATATAGGCGGCATGCAAAATATAATACAATCCTAAGCCTTCTGACAAGTAAAATATTTGCATATTTATTTTCCCTTATATGATGATTTTATGAATGATATTTGAGCTTAATTTAATAAATTTGGGTGTAATTAATAAATAATAATGATTTTGGCATAAAATAGAATTTCTTGGAAAATACTAAATTAGACCTTTCTTCAGTTTTCAGGCAATATCTAGAGTTATAGATGTCGGATTGGGACATTCTTTATATGGATAAAAAGCTAAGAAAGAGCTCTACAACTTTGATGTTGAGACCAAAATCCATTTCTATCTCCAAGGGTTTCGAATTTTGCTTGGAAGTTGAAAGCGGGAATCTTCTACCATTCCACCAACCATTTCATCTACCTCTTCATCTTTCTTTTCACCTTCTACTTCATCTATCATATTTCATCTACCACTTCATTTCCCTTTTCACCAACTACTTCATCTACCACATTCTATCTACTACTTCACCTATCACATTTCATCTACCACTTCATCTACCCTACTCCATTCTTCCATATATATAGCCACCTTCTCCTTCACATTTCACTTACACCAATTCATATCTATTACTCTCATCTCTTCTCCACACATACCATTTCATTTCCATTGTTAGGATCGGCAGGCACAGTGGAAGAATTTTAGAATTTTACCAATCCTAATCGAGGATCTATCAACGGCGTTTAAACCAAGTTGGAAGGATTCGTACCTATTATGATTCAAGGTTTTCACAATATCTAGGAGCCAACACGTCAGGTCCGCTCCCTCTACCGGTATCCACACGAATGCTCTCTAACCGAGACTGTGTGCTAGTGCCTCTAATGTCTCCTAGGGTTTCACTTTCGGCTCTCAATTCTCATGTACATATCAATATATCTGCTCTATCAAGTTTATAACCTATGAGGGCTATTTTCAAATTTCAAAATTAATCATCAATAATTTCGAAATTAATTAACTATTAATTATCTTGATGAGTTAATTAAATAAATTCAGTTTAAATTAAATCTATTCAATAGTTTTAATTTAACTTATTTATTTAATCCAAATAAAGAGCCATTAGATTTAATTTATCTTCATAAATTAAATATGAGATACTATATCTCTATCATGTTAGTTATTAAATTTAATATATATTAATAAATTAAATTTAAAACTAACACAATATAATAATATCATATAATATATATATATATATATGTATATATATATATATATAAGATATATATATTTTGAAAATATATATCTATATAATATTATTAATGAATTTTATATTTTATATATGTATATATAAATATAAAATTCGTCCACCCTAAATTAAACATTATCTCGTGTTGGGCCATTCTTGTGTGCGACCCTGTAGGCCCATATGAAGTTGGTAGTGGGCCAATAACTATACTAACCCAAAAGTCGCAAGCGGCCTCTAGCAAGACATTACGACTACCCAATTCATATGAGGATCGTTATCACGATACAACCTGTCATACAACCATGTCACGTCCGTTTTGTCACACGATATATCAATCAAGGATAAGGCATAGATAATGCCATCCTCTTGTTCCTGACTATTACTTTCTAGATTCCTGAGTTGCCTGATAATAGAGACAGAAACTCCTTTCCATCATAGTATGGCCATACATTTCTCAGACTCACTCATCGAGGGGCCCAGTAATATCTCTCTACTAATGTGAGGGACAAATTCCATCTTGATCATTCATATTCCTCTGCATGAAAAACCACCAAGCCCGATTGTAGCCTTTATCATCACCCGGTTAAAAGTGACTTTTGACTAGTTCAAAGCTTAGCAACTCTCATGTAGGAATCCATGATGACCTCAGGTCTAAGGGCATTGTGACTTGGTTATACATGAGAAAAGCTTATGACTTGATCCATGTAGCTTTCTCATAGTGGGTCGGTCCAGCACCTTGTACTCTTACAAGTGCCTAAGACTTTGATTCATATCTCTATATCTTATCAAAGTCATACTGATCTTGTTTCATCTCTACTCCTGCATAGATGACCAACCAAGGACATTTTAGGACAATCTTTATCAATTATCCAAGTATACAATTATCACAGTTAACATGCAAATAATATAATAACAGAATGGAGAAATTTTATTAAAATAATAATGTTCAAAGTATAATGATTGGCACTTAGTGCACAATTTCCAACATCCATTACTCTCCACTCTTCTCTATTTACACACCATTTCATTACTCTCATCTCTTCTCTACTTACTCCATCATCTTAGAATTAATTTTATGTATTGTATTACTTTTTGCATGCCTCCATCTTGGAAGTCTTAGGATTGTATTACTTTTTGAATGTCACCTACATGGAAGGTTTCACCTCCTAAAGGGACAACTAGATTTTTACATTTTCATGCATCTTTTGGTTGTATATTTATCTTTGAGTATTTAATATTCAAGTTTTATGAAGTATTTATGAGGATTTCATTCTAGTTTTATATAATGTCAATTTATTTTGGTTTTTTTTTATTTTATCATGTGCTAAATTTCCATTTTCCTAGGGTGATGACGTAGCTTACTAATGACGCTTTCAATCTTAACTTATTAAATCTATTTTAAATTTTTCCTTCATGATTGAGATTTAATTATTGTTCTTAATACTTTCATTTGATTGGCCAACTTTTGAATGATTTCAATATGCATGTTGAGACCGAAAGGAGATGCATGTGTGTAGATCCTATAATTAAAACTATGACTTGCATATGAAATAGGAATATATTCATGTGAGTTGTGTCGTCTTACTGAGTTTCATAAATCTTAATGCATAATTATGTGCTAAATACATATAGGAATATTTGGATTAGCAATTAATTATAGAACTGCTTGACCTTGGAAGAGGCTAGTAATTCAATTAGGGAAACTCGACTATCAATCATGTAGAATAAATTGGGCTAGAATAGATAAGTGATTCAATCTGGAATTGATTAAGTGAAATCTAATCCCTAGGACTTTTTCTAAAATTGGGCTAGAATAGATTAGTTATTAAGTTGGCGAATAATAAAAAATAAGAAGAGAAGAGATTTAAGAAAGAAGAACTTGCAAAATATAATGGAATATCAAGTTTTGAGTTTATAGATTTGGTATTGGAGGTTGTTATGCTCAATTAGAAGTTGGAATGGCTTAATCAGAAGTTAAAGTGTCTTATAAGGTAATTATATCAACTTCAATCAAGTTATACTTCAATATCATTCGAGTTGCAAGTCCAGAAGTGATTTTGACATGTTTCACTCAAGTTAAGGAAGTTTCACTCAAGTGATGATCATATTTCAATATACTCTGTTTATGGATATCAATTTTGTGCTCGAAGAGTTTCAGATGAAAGAGGCATGAGCTTCAAAAGTTGGTGCTCAGAATCCATGTTATATTTCAGTGTAACCCCCTCATGGTAATTATATCCGGATTATGAAATTTAAGTGAAATAGATACCAATAAGACAAAAATCACATTTATAATCACTCATCTCCAAGAGATAGGGTGTCCAAACAAAACGTTTAAAAACAGTATTCATCTGGTCTCGCATTCAGTTTCGAATACAATTACCTGTGCAGTTATATCACATAATAAATATCAGAGTGCGTAACCAAAATCCCGGCAACCTCGAGTTACTTGTATATATGTACAATAGGTTTAAAGTTTCCCAAAATGGGGATTACATAACAAAAATTCATGTTTACATTTCATATACAAAGTAATTCCAAACCCAAATACAGATAACCAACGGTCCAAAATCTAATATGTCCCTACTAACCCTAACCACTCCTGGTTGGCCGCTTCCCTTTCGAGCCACTTGCCCTATCTGAAAATGTAAGTCATTGAAAAGAGTGAGATTCTAAAGAATCTCAGTAGTAACAAATCAATCATACAATATATAAACATAACGCATGTATGTTCATCATGTTCAGCAACAACACTATGAGTCATGGCTCGCGCCAAAACCGACAGCACTCTTGGTTGTATCACAATGCACTATACCCGCTTCTGCAGTAATCACAATGTCAGCTTTCGCTGTAATCACTATGCCAACTTTTGTTGTAATCACTATGTAGCAGCATCACAAAGCATAAAGTTTCACAAGGCATAAAGCAACACAAAGCTCCATACGGTGTCTCAATGCATCACAAGGCAGCAGCATCGACAACACAATGCATGATATGTATACATACAGTACATTTACACAAAGTATAAAAGATGAGTCACTACCTCTATCTTTCCTGACATTCTTTGGGATAATGGGCTCATGCGTCTGACAAATATCAAATCCTACACTAATTTAGGGACAATTGATTAATCTCTTTCCCAAATACTTATTTCCATAATTGTTTAAGTTGGTTATCATTTAGGACTCTTTAGGTGACTATTAGAGGCCTAAATATATGCCTAAAGAGTTAGAAGAAACTACCTTGAAGACCCCATTTTCGAAGGCAAAACACATATTTTTGGCTGACTCACTCGAGTGAAGATGACCTCACTCGAGTGATCAGAGACTCGTACCCGATTGAGAATGGCTCTCACTCACGAGTGTTTGACAGTGAGCAGCTACTTCAGCCAGAAATTGCTCACATCACACGATCATAAGGCTTTGCACTCGGGTGATGACTCCAAATCCACTCGAGCCCCTGAAAGTGCAACACAAAGAGTGACAACTCGAGAGCACATGCAGCATCAGATGAACAAGCTCACTCGAGCAGAACCCCTAGCACTCAGGTGAGACGATTGTACTTGCGATTGTCAGAACACACTTTTGAACCTCAACTAGCGAGTGATAACCCAAGAGCAACCCTAGCCATAAACTCCCATAATCACTCGAGTGAACCTATGCTCACTCGAGTGATCACCAACATCACTCACGGTGAAGGAAGTGCACTCGAGCCTACTTTATGAGAACCTAGGCAAAACACAAAGAGAAAAGGGAAAATACACAGCAGCACTCGAGTGTGTTCCTCCCTCACTCGAGTGAGGCTATCAGATTGCCAGATCGCAGCAACTCACAGAATTTCCTAGATTGGTCAAAATCACAGCCAATGCTTCCCAAACTCCACATAAAGCTAATACTCACTCAAAATGATATAGGAAACCCATTAGTAACCTCCAAAACACCCAAATACCATTTTAACCACTATCTATGCCCTTGGGTCTCTATGACACACAACACCCAAATTTCATTCAACTTAATTCCAAACTCCAACCATATCAATACTCAAAGAACTTCACAATAAACTAATTCCCATATCATCCACTATGATATTTATACATTCAAAAATGGGCATAAAACCAAGGCAATTTCCAGATATTCTCAAACTTATCCAAAAATCATAACTTATATATCAAAAAGCACCAAATGCTTACCTCTTCACTTTGCCAAAGTTAGAATCTTGATTCTCAAACTTTCAAATTACTCCAACACCCAAATCACCCCTATTCAAAATTCTGAAAACACCAAAATAGAGCTCTCAATGAGGTGCACAACATTAGAGAAGAGGTTTAGGGCATTAAAGATCAACTAGAACATCAAAATCTCACCTTTCTTCTTCCTTTTCTTCTTGGTCACCGGAAACAATGGAGAGAAGAGAGAGATAAGGAGATGAGAGATGAAGATGATGATGTGTGATCCTTCCCTCTTGGCCCATACTTACACCGAATAGGAGAGAGAAGAGAAGAGAAAAAGTGGGTTTTTGTCCTTTGTGCCATATCCATTGGTCCATTAAAGTGCCATGTGTCACCATCTTACTCACTCCATCCATGAGCTCACATAAGTGCAAAGAATGGGATTCCGACCCATAGCCAATAGATCTCTACCCTTGATCTCTAATCACCAATGAGTTTCCTATTTGGTAACTACCCAATTAGTCAGTAAATCTCCAATTTTACCATTTTCCCCTGGTTTCCCTATGATCATTACATCATCACTATGAATAGTTATATTAATTTGCATCACATTTCTATAAAAGTTTTTAATTACACTAATTTCAATCAATATCAGAGTCATTAGCCCTTAATCCTAAGTGGGTCATTACAATTATCCCCCCGTCAAATAAATTTTGCCCTTAAAATTTGTCAAACTTCTTGTGCCATAAACTCCGAATTTCGCCTTCGCATATCCTCTTCCGCTTCCCAGGTTGCTTCTCTCTGTGACATTCCCTTCTAGGTCACTTTCACATAAGGAATACTTCAGTGTCTGAGCCACCGTTCTTCTCAATCAATAATCTGTTCTAGCTCCACCACATATGTGAAGTTATCTTGCAACTCCACTTCCTCATACTCAACAATGTGAGACGGATCCGGTTGGTACTTCTTCAATTGGGAAACATGGAATACATCGTGGAGTCTGCTCAAGTTTGGAGGTAGAGCTACTCGATATGCAGCAGGCCCAATCTTTCCAAGGATCTCAAAAGGACCTATATACCTTAGGCTCAATTTCTTTCTCTTGATACCTCGCCCAATACCGGTGACAGGAGATATTCTTAAAAACACATGGTCACCAACCTCAAACTCTAGAGGCCTTCTCCTTTTGTCTGCGTAACTTTTCTGCTGACTCTGACCTGCAAGAAGCTTCTTACGAATAACACGAATTTGTGCTGAGGTTTGACATACAATATCCGGCCCATACAATTTCCTCTTAGACAATTCATTCCAATACAATGACGATTGGCATTATCTTCCATACAACGCTTCATGCAGCACCATATGAAT
The DNA here is from genome assembly GCA_963210345.1 of Inga oerstediana. Taxonomy (NCBI): domain Eukaryota; kingdom Viridiplantae; phylum Streptophyta; class Magnoliopsida; order Fabales; family Fabaceae; genus Inga; species Inga oerstediana. The sequence goes on from OY723404.1 coordinate 38,467,328, forward strand.
GCTCACATAATAGCTATTGTTGAAGGTAAACTCCGTAAGAGGAAGAAAACGATTCCAACTCCCTTTAAAATCGAGAACACATGCCCGTAACATATCCTCTAAGGTCTAAATAGTCCTCTCTGACTATCCGTCTATCTGAGGAAGATATGCAGTACTGAATCTCAACTGAGTACCTAGTGCCCCATGCAATGCCCTCTAAAATCTCAAAGAGAAACGGGGATCACGATCGGAGATGATATTCTTTGGTATGCCATGGAGCTTCACAATTTCACAAATATAAATCTCTGCTAGCTTGTCCGGAGAGTAACTATCATTGATCAGTAAGAAGTGTGCCGACTTTGTTAACCAGTCCACAATGACCCAGATCGCACCATAATTCTTGTTCCTAGGCAATCCTACAAGAAGGTCCATAGTCACACTTTCCCATTTCCATTCCAAAATCTCAGGACTTTGCAACAAACTAGGCGGTCTCTAGTGCTCGATATTTACCTTTTGGCATGTGAGACATCTCGCCACATATTTCATCACATCACTCTTTATTCCCGGCTACCAATACACAGATTTCCTATTATGGTACATTTTAGTCATACCCGAATAAAGAGTGTATCGGCTCTTGTGTGCCTCATCGAAGATCTTTTGCCTTAAATCTGCCTTACGTGGAACACAAATTCTTTTCATATAGCGAACAACTCCACTAGGTGACAAATCATAGCCCTGAGCTTCTCCTCGCTCAATTCCAGCCAGATTGCACTATATCCAGCCATCTTGCCTCTGAGCCTCTTCAATTTTAGCTCTCAAATCACTTTCCCCTTAGGAAACAGTATAGGTGGCACAGATGATCTGGTTCGACAAATTCAAATCACGAAAATCTTCTATCAATTTCCCCTCTTGTATCATCATAGCTGCTATAAACAAAGTCTTTTGACTAAGCGTCAATGACTATATTTGCCTTACCCGGATGATATTTGTTTTTCAGGTACTAGTCCTTAAGCAACTCTATCTAGCGTCGTTGTCTCATATTAAATTCTTTTTTATCATACAGATACTTGAGACTCTTGTGGTCGCAGTACAGTTCCACAATCACACCGTACAAGTAATGACGCCAAATCTTCAAAGCAAACACAATGGCCACAAGCTCCAGATCATGAGTGGGATAGTTCAATTCATGAGGTTTGAGCTGTCGAGAGGCGTAGGCCACCACACGTCCCTGTTGTATAAGGACACACCATAATCCCTGCCCACTGGCATCACTATACACAACGTATGTCAAACTGGGATCAGGTAAAATCAACACAGGTGCCGTAGTCAACCTCTGTTTCAGCTCCACAAAGCAATTTTCACAATATTCATCCCAAATAAATGGTTAATCTTTTCTTGTGAGCTTGGTCATCGGCAAGGCCAGCAAACCTTGGAAAACTGCGTACCTCTGCCACAGTTTATGTCCTTTTCCAGTCCAGTACTGCTTCCACTTTACTGGGATCTGCAGAGACCCCTTCTTGCGAGATAACGTGGCCAAGGAATTTTACTATTGATAGCCAAAACTCACACTTACTCAATTTGGCATAGAGCTGCTTTTCACGCAATGTATTTAACACAATTCTCAAATGATGCTTATGCTCTTCTCTACTCTTAGAGTATATCAAATATCATCAGTGAATACCATAACAAACTGATCTAGGTATTGTCTAAAGATACGGTTCATGTAATCCATGAAAACCACAGGTGCATTGGTTAGCCCAAATGACATCACTAAGAATTCATAATGACCATACCTGGTCTGGAAAGCTATCTTCGGAACATCTGCTTTCACTCGTAGCTGATGATACCCCGACCTTAGATCAATCTTCAAAAATACATATGAACCAGATAGTTGATTTAAAAGGTCATCAATCCGGGGAAGAGGGTACTTGTTCTTGATGGTAATCTTATTCAACAATTTATAGTCGATACACAAATGAAGACTTCTGTCTTTCTTTTTCACAAACAAAACTGGAGCTCCCCAAGCCGACACACTGGGTCTAATGAACCCTTTCTCAAGAAAATCTTCAATCTGCTTCTTCAATTCCGCCATTTCATTTAGGGTCTTTATATATAGAACCAGCTCCAGGCACAATTTCAATCAGAAATTAAACTTCCCATTCAGGAGGCAACCCACTTAACTTATCTGGAAATACCTCAGGGAATTCATTCACTACGGGTATACTACTACTCAAAGTTTCACTAGTTTCTCCTTGTACAGAAAAGAAAACTATATACCCCTGACAACCCTTTTTCAAATATTTCTCAGCCTTAGCTATTGAAAGGAAATTTAAGCTGACATTCCCGTCATCAATGCTTTGAGAAACAAGATACACTATCCTTTTATTCCCACAATCTAACAACACATTATTGGCTCTCAACCAATCAAAACCCAAAATGACTTCTAATTGGAAGAGCGGTAAACAAATCAGATCTACTACAGACTCATGACCCTCAACGGTTACAACACAATTTAAATAGGCTTTTATAGTTACAGCCTTTACACCCATCGGAGTTAACACAATCAAATCGAATGGTAACTTATACACATTCATACCCAGGCGCTTCACACAATCATATGTAATAAAGGAGTGACTTGCACCCGAGTCAAGCAATACTTGTAACACATATCCATTGAGAAGAACTGTACCTTGTATCAGCTCTGGGGATTTTCGGGCTTCCTCATGAGTCATAGCAAATACTCGGCCCTGAGTCCTCGATCTCTGCTCTAGTCATGGCTGTCCACATTCAACGGATGTATGCCCTACTTGCTTACATTTGAAACAAATCACCCGACCATCGCAAGTCTAGCCATGATGTGGCTTGTTACAGCGAGGACATGTCCATACTATAGGAGTTCTTTATTGATCACGACTCCCAAACTGATAAGGCTTCTTACCATTGCCTCTATATGAGAATGATCCTGAGCCCTTTCGTTTCTGAGAAGCATTGCCATTACTGGGCTCACTATGACCACTGGCAGTCTTAGTCGAATATAGCTCTCTCAGATTGCTCTATGTAATCCGACATTCCTCAACTGCCTTGTTGAACTCAGAAAACTTATGGGTGGCTATTCTCTTCCTCATATCACACCTCAAACCCTGTATAAGCAAGTCCGAGCTCAACTCCTCGTTATCCATCTTCCGCAAATAGGATGAATACCGAGATAAATGGACGAAACGGGACAGGTACTCATCAAAAGACTCCATGTCCCCTTACTTGATATTCAAGAACTTGGTCTCCTTCTCAAGCATCATCAACTTAGGAAAATTTTTTTCGTTAAAGTGCTGCTGGAACACCTCCCAGGTCAATGGTATGCGTTTACTCCTCAAACACAAAGCAATATTCTTCCACCAGCAGTCTGCATCTCCCTCAAGTTTATACACCGCCAACTAGGCTTTAACATCTGAAGAACACTCTATGACCACAAAAATCTTCTCAAGAAGGTTTAGCCAATCTTCAGTTGCCTGAGGATCGAATTTCCCTTTAAATGCCAAAGGTAGGTAATTACAGAGTCTGGAGACCCAAAATTGAAGATCTCTTTCCTCATTAACCAACTTCCCATGCAGTCTTTGGTTTTCTTCGGTATGTGGAGGTGACTCCACTTGTCGTGCTGACCCTTCAGCAGTCTCCTCATGTCTAGTCTCTTCTCAGGTTTCTTCTTGAGTAGACTGACCACAACCCTCATTATTTTTTGCTTTCTCAGCTCTGAGCTCTTCTCTATGCTCAGCAATCATATCCCGCTGATCCCAAATCAACTCCATCATTTCTTGCAATGGGTCTGGTGGATTCTCATTGACAACCTCCACCTCGAGATTTACTTGTTGTACTCTGGGGTGACCTTTTGTTGTTCTTTTCATTCTACAAAGAAATCACCCCATTAATCCAACAATTATGTTATACACATAATTCCATAAAGCACATATATACACATAACAAGAATAAATGTGTATACAGTAGTCATTCAAAGATGATCTACTATCACTAAGACCACACTATAGGAGCTATCCTAGCAAACTCTACCTTTGAAAGGAACTGTAGCTCTGATACCAAAAATGTAACCCACTCAAGGTAATTATATCCGGATTATGAAATTTAAGTGAAATAGGGACCAATAAGATAAAAATCACATTTATAATCACTTATCTCCAAGAGATAGGGTGTCCAAACAAAACGTTTAAAAACAGAATTCATCTGGTCTCACATTCACTTTTGAATACAATTACCTGTGTAGTTATATCACATAATAAATATCAGAGTGCGTAACCAAAATCTCGGCAACCCCGGGTTACTTGTATATATGTACAATAGGTTTAAAGTTTCCCAAACTGGGGATTACATAACCAAAATTCATATTTACATTTCATATACAAAGTAATCCCAAACCCAAATACAGATAACCAATGGTCCAAAATCTAATATGTCCCTACTAACCCTAACCACTCCTAGTCGGCCGCTTCCCTTTCGAGCCACTTGCCCTGTATAAAAATGTTAGTCATTGGAAAGAGTGAGATTCTAAAGAATCTCAGTAGTAACAAAACACTCACACAATATATAAACACAAGGCATGTATGTTCATCATGTTCACCAACAACACTATGAGTCATGGCTCGTGCCACAACCGATAGCACTTACGGCTGTATCACAATGCACTATACCCGCTTTCACTGTAATCACAATGTCATCTTTTACTGTAATCACTATGCTAGCTTTCGTTGTAATCACTATGCCAGCTTTCGCTGTAATCACTATGCAACAGCATCACAAAGCACAACGTATCACATGGCACAAAGCAACACAAAGCTCCATACGGCGTCTCAATGCATCACAAAGCAGCAGCAGCGACAACATAATGTATGATATGCATACATACAGTACATTTACATAAAGTATAAGAGAGGAGTCACTACCTGTATCTTTCTTGACATTCCTTGGCACAATGGGCTCACGCGTTGGACAAATATCAAATCCTATACCAATTTAGGGACAATTGATTAATCTCTTTCCCAAATATGTACTTCCATAATGCTTTAAGTTGGTTATCATTTAGGACTCTTTAGGTGACTATTAGAGGCCTAAACATATGCCTAAAGGGTTAGAAGAAACTACACTGAAGACCCCTTTTTCGAAGGTAAAACACAGATTTTTGGCTGACTCACTCGAGTGAAGATGACCTTACTTGAGTGATCAGAGACTCGTACCTGAGTGAGAATTCCTCTCACTCGTGAGTGTTTGACAGTGAGATATACTTTAGCCAGAAAGTGCTCACATCACTCGAGCATAAGGCTTCGCACTCTGGTGATGACTCCAAATCCACTCGAGCCCCTGAAATTGTAACACAAAGAGTGACAACCTAAGAGCAAATGCAACATTAGAGGGACAAGCTCACTCGAGCACAACCCCTAGTACTCAGGTGAGACGACTGCACTTGCGAGTGTCAGAACACTCTTAAACCTCAACCAGCGAGTGAGGACCTGAGTGCGTTCCTCCCTGACTCGAGTGAGGCTATCAGATTGCCAGATCGCAACAACTGGCAGATTTCTCAAATTGGTCAAAATCATACCCAATGGTTCCCAAACACCATACAAAGCTCATACTCACTCAAAATGACATAGGGAACCCATTGGTAACCTTCAAAACACCTAAATACCATTTTAACCACTATCTATGCCCTTGGGTCTCTATGACACACAACACTCAAATTTCATTCAACTTAATTCCAAACTCCAACCATATCCAATACTCAAAGAACTTCACAATAAACTAATTCCCATATCATCCACTATGATATTCATATATTCAAAAATGGGCATAAAACCATGGCAATTTCCAGATTTTCTCAACCTTATCCAAAATCATAACTTATATATCAAAAAGCACGAAATGCTTACCTCTTCACTTTGCCAAAGTCAGAATCTTGATTCTCAAACTTTCAAATTACTCCAACACCCAAATCACCTCTATTCAAAATTTTGAAAACACCAAAATAGAGCTCTCAATGAGGTGCACAACATTAGAGAAGAGGTTTAGGGCATTAAAGATCAACTAGAACATCAAAATCTCACCTTTCTTCTTCCTTTTCTTTTTGGTCACCAGAAATAATAGAGAGAAGAGAAAGATGAGGAGATAAGAGATGAAGATGATGATGATGATGTGTGATCCTTCCCTCTTGGCCCATACTTACACCGAATAGGAGAGAGAAGAGAAGAGAAAAAGTGGGTTTTTGTCCTTTGTGCCATATCCATTGGTCCATTAAAGTGCCATTTGTCACCATCTTACTCACTCCATCCATGAGCTTACATAAGTGCAAAGTATGGGATTCGGACCCACAGCCAATAGATCTCAACCCTTGATCTCTAATCACCAATAAGTTTCCTATTTGGTAACTACCCAATTAGTCGGTAAATCTCCAATTTTACCATTTTCCCCTGGTTTCCCTATGATCATTACATCATCACTATGAACATTTATATTAATTTGTATCACATTTATCTAAAAGTGTTTAATCACACTAATTATAATCAATATTAGAGTCATTAGCCCTTAATCTCAAATTGGGTCATTACATTTAGACCAAAAGTTATGAGTTAAATCATATCTTTTAGAATATAAAGGATTTAAGATTGGTTCCTATGTAGTGAAAATTAAACTTAAAGAGATTTATGGGATAGGTCATTGGGTAGATTTAGATCAATATTGGAAAAGTTATGCCTCTAGAAGTTGACCTTTGTGCCAAACTATTAACCTAAAAGTGATGAACAAAAATCCTTTTTTACCACTCATGTTATCAAGTATCACTCAAGTGATGTTGCATATAACTAGAAAGTCACCAGCTAGTGATTTAATGATTTCTTGAAAAAAATATCAAATAACTTGAATGATGGTAGTGCCACTCGAGTGATGTCTTAGGAAATCAAATTACTATATAGTCACCAGCTAGTAATCTCTTTGAAAACATGAAGGATTACTTTAGTGATGTCATATTTTTGACATACTTGCTAGCAAGGCACCAGATAGTGAGTGAATAACTATTTGAAAATTTCTAGAAGATCACTTGAGTGATGAATCATCACTCCAGTGATATCCCCAGAAATAGATCACTACATATTCACTAGATAGTGATGATTTATTGTTTTGAAAATCTTATATCACAAGCTATTGCCCTTCGAGTGAAAGAGTTTGAAGAACATAATATTACTCTAGTGATTGGCTATCAAATTCACATTACCTTCAAGTCACTCGAGTGATGATTCTTCACAAAATTTATCAATGTCTTACTTTTTGGCATTCTTTCAAATTCATCTAAAAATTGATTATATTATTCCTAATCATTCCTAATAATTACTAATCAAGTTTATAAGAAAGTTACAAGTAATTGAACTTAGATTAAAGCTCAATGACCAAAAAGTAACTTTTGTGTCAAAATAGTTCTAATGGCTATTTTTTAACAAGAAGAAGAAAGTCTCAATAGCCTTATGGATAATTCAACATCTATAACGGTCATCAAGCTACATCAACTATAAAAAGAGAAGCATTCAAGATGAGTAGTAGAGAGTGCTTGTGCATACCATGACAAAATAATAAAACTTTGAATCATATATACCTACAATTGAAGCTCTGTAATCATACTCCTACCATGTACTTCAATGTTAAACATTATCTACTTTATAAAGAGAGAAGTATTCTTTGATTGTAATCATTCTAGCTTAGTGAGAGTTACTCAATATTGGGGGAACTTGAGTGGAAAAAAGATAGTAACATTACAATGTGTAAGTGGGAGCTCGTACCACTGTATGAGAATGGTAAAAGGCTTCACAAGTGCTCAACTAAAATTGTGGGATTGTAGTGGTTATAATGTAGGAATTGTATAACAAAACCCAAAAATATTAAAATTGATCAGCTAAAACCCTAGAGGAACTCATCTCTAGATCCTTAGAAAGGCTCCATAAATGTTTACCAGACTTTTACAACCTATCCATATTCTATCCCAAATACAAATTCACAAGTAAACTTCCTACTAAACTTCTTATTCAACAATCTAAAAATAACTAGCTACAACTCGACCCTTAAATAAAGACATTTTCTAAACTCTAATATGACTTAAAAATTAAAAAGATATTCTAAGATGTTGAAGATGCGATGCCATCTAAAAATAATGAAATCAAGGATAATAATATCCTTAATGTCAAGCCCCTTAATATTTTGTTATTTATCAGAGTATTAATACGCAGTCCAATGGGTGAACAGAAATAGCACAAATATACAGATATAAAGTACTTGATTATATTATAGGAATCCCCATAGGGTTTGCATGTAATATCTATAGAAACCAAAATAACATAAAACTATAGATAACCAATCTACTGCTTGGACAGGTCGAGAATCTTGAGTTACTGGTATCTTCTTTCTTGCTTTTGGGCTGCTATCTCTTACTAAATAAATTTTTATATATTTGGAAAGGGGTGAGATTCATACGAATCTCTGTAGTAACACACAATTATTCATATAAAATGTGATAAATAAACATGCAATACACCATATAATATAACAGAATGAATGCACTGCACATATATCTGTCTGATCATAAATTCATAGTCTTCAAGATCAAACTACTATTTGTCCCTACTAACCACACTTGCATGTATTTGATGTGTATGCTATGTATTAATGTGTGGTATTGGTTTGCTTGATTATGTGAAGTATGTATGAATGAATGAAGCTCTGTTTCTGTTTATACTGTGGCCATAGGTATGTTGCATGAAATATTGAGCATGCAAAAATGTCATTATGTGAACATGAGCCTATGTAAGGCAAGCATGTCATGCACTAGCATTCATCTTGCATGCATTGTTAGTATTGTTTGCTACTGAGATTCTTTAGAATCTCACTCTCCCTCACCCAACCATATAGGTCTGTTGTGCACACAAGTAGAATGCTTCAAGAGGTTCCATAAGAAGTTGTAAAGGAGGACTGATGATTGTTGCTTGAGAATTTGTTATGTATAAATTATAGTACTTTGTATATATGTATATACATAGATACAACCCTGATAATTATAAGATAAGGTTGAGAACTGAAAGTAAAGTTTTTACCAAGTAAATAAAGCCCTAAGAATAATTGAGTAAGTATTTGACTAGGAGTTTTAATTAATATATTTCCTAAGCCATAACAAGAACGATAATGCTTTCGAAAGCGTAATAAAGGGCATAAATGTAAGGTGTTACACATTGGCCTACGGGTATTCACTGAGTCTTCAGAGGCTGATTCACGGATGGTGGTGATTCACTCCTCTAGTGCTCCCTTCCATGCATATTTCCTGCTACCATATAATAATACCATATCAGTGTATTATTCTGCCACTGCCATAATAGCTTGCTCTGATACTAAAAATATCAAAACCCTTAATATTTTGACATTTATTAGAGTATTAACATGCAGTTCAATGGGCAAACAGAAACAGCATAAACATACTGATATAAAGTACTTGAAAATATTACAGGAATCCCCACAGGGTTTGTACATAATAACTATAGAACCCAAAATAACATAAAACTATAGATAACCAATACTACTGCTTGGATAGGTCTAGGATCTTTAGTTGCCGATATCTGCTTCCTTTCCTTTAGGGCCGCTGTCTCCACTAAATAAATTTTTATATATTTGGAAAGGGTTGAGATTCATATAAATATCCATAGTAACACACAATCATTGATATAAAATATGATAAATAAATATGCAATGAACTATATATTGTTACAGAATGAATGTACTGCACATATATCTGTCTAATTATAAATTCATAGTCTTCAAGATCAAATGACATGTGTCCCTACTAACCACACTGTATACAATGTTCTGATGCAAATGACTGTCTGTCCATACTTGTCTCATAACCTCGGCTGGGTTCTAAATGAGCCTAATGGTACTTGTGCTTTTCCCACACTACAGCTAGGTTTTGTAACAAACAATTCGTATCACAGAACATGGCAATACAAAGCACATAAACAATCATATAGTGTATGAAAGATAGAGTTACTACTTGAAATCCTTTCCAACTATCTATATAATCCGGTGCAATAATTCTTTGTCCGGGTCAGGCTACTGCCAGGTCCTAAAATTCAGAATTTACAATAAATGAGTTATTTCTCATTCATGTCTCATTCCAAAATTCATATAGTTGGTTATCTTTACCAAAAACGTAAAATTATCAAAATGCCCTGAGGAATCAATCTAATTCACTTTATACCTAGTACTATTGTACTTTACCAAAAATTAAGACCAAAGCTATTCCTACACAATTTTGGGTGCAAAATTTGTTTCTAACCTCAATTTTATCAAAATCACACTCCATTTTCCAAAATACCCTTGCAGCCACATATGTTAGGGTTTTAGAGGTAAAATTGTCATTTCACACCTAGCCTTCATACTTCATTTTTCACATATTCCCTAAACAATTTTCATTCTAAACACAATGGGAACACCAAATCCATCAAATTCCAATCCAAAAAAAGAAAATCACCCCACTAGCTGAAATTTTAGAAAAATTGAAAAATTGGAGTTTTCATGATTTATTCAACAAAACACCTTTTCACCCTAATCCACTTCTTGAATCCTCTATTTATACTTCCCATATGATTAATCAAAAATTGGATAGCAACGCCCCTTAGTTTTTATGCTTGCTAAATTACAAAATCATGACAACCAAATCACCAACAACAACCACAAATTAACAAGTAAGACAAGGTTTCATGATTTACCTCTTTATTCTATTCTTCTTCCTCTTCAACCATCTCCTTTCCTTCTTGTTTCTCCTTGATTTTCTTCTTGCTTTATGTGATTTTAAGAAGTATATGAGGATTAGAAGAGGTTTCCAAGAGTTTAGAGGCAAGAACAAGTGAAACTTGCTTGCAAACTTGCCTAGGTTTGCTTCTTGAATTATTGTCTCTTCTTTTGCTCTTTGCCTTCTTCAAAATGTTGTGCTCTCTCTTCTTTCTCTACTTGGCTGAAATTCTGGCCCTTTGGAAGAGTAAAATTGCCTCTTAAAATATCACCTTCCACCTCCTTAAAATAATCTTTGTTTAATGGAAATTTGTGCATATGTTTTTACTTTTTGCTTCTTCTTTTTCCACCTGGCCACAAATGCTTCCACTTAGCTTTATTTTGGTCCAAGTTTTCATTTTCTCTCTTCCATTTCTCAATTGGCCGACTTTGGCTTTAATTAATTGGAGAAAATAAGAGGCTTCTTGCTTTATTAGCCAAATGACCATTTTGCCCTTGTATTTCTTCAATTTTTGAATTAAACTTTGTCTTCCTTCTTCCCTTTTTATGTTTGGCATAAAATTTCATATTAAATTGGGCTATGAATTGAATTTTTATGTCTCAACTTAGCCAAATTTCATGTAACATTTACTTCTAATATTTTGCCATTTCAAGTGCACCAAAACCCACTATTTTATTACATTTAATGTAAAAATTTAACAAGGAATTTTGGTGACAAAAATTTGGGATATTACACTTAAGATCCCTAATTGGCAATTCAAATATCTAGAATAATATCCGAACAAGAAATCTACTAATAAATATAAAAGATTCTTAGGATAATTTGAAATATCTAACATATATATCAAATATTCCAATCAAATCTTCCTAATAATCTTGGAAATACAAAATGACCCTCTTAAATAATAAAATTAAGAAATTAAACATAAAAATAGCTAAAAAAATTAATTAGTCTTCTTCTTGGTTTTTGGTGGATCCCTTTTAATCATTAGATCTTCATCATTCCCTCCCCCTTTGAAAGGATTCATTCGCAAATCTTTGCTATAATCTTTTCCTTTCTTTTTGAAAGCTCTCCCTATGTACAGTTGGTCATCAGAAGACTGAAATGGCTTAAGAGGAACCAATGTCACATTGCTGCCATTATGTTGAATGGAGAATTGATTCTTGTAACAATCATATTGAGTTCTTTTATCATATTTCCATAGGAGGCCTAAAAAGATATGACTAGTTGTCATGGGTACTACATCACATTAGACCTCATCTTGATATTTCTCAATAGAGAATAGACTAATACTTACGTGCACCTCTACTATCATTGAGCAACTGAAGAGTATATGGCTTAGGGTGCTGTAAGGTAGGGAGATTTAATTTTTTTATGAGTAAGGTATTAGCTGGGTTGGAGCAACTTCCTCTATCAATGATCATGCTAAATATTTATTTTGAACAACACATCTAGTATGAAAAATGAGCTCATGTTGCTCTTTTTTATAATCTTCTTTTGGTTATACATGTAATGCACATATTGTCATTAGCAAATTACCCTATGGAGCAGATATTATATATATTACCATCTTCATCAGAAAAATCTTCTAACGAAGGAATATCATCATCATCACTTTCACTTGAGCACTTTCTTTCATGACAATTTTTTCAAGATTGATCGTGGTCTTCTTGTGTGCATATTGATATTTAACATGCCCAATTCCTTGACATTGAAAGAAACAAGTGTCATTACATTTAGAAGATGATTTAGTGTCAGAGTTACCTTTGGTGATGATGCTTTTTAATTTTGGCTCCTCCTTTTGCTCAATTGTGGGTTTAAATTCTACCATGGGCTAACAGTCTTTCCACTTAAATGAGAAACTCAAACTAGCATGTCTAGCCTTCAATCTCTTTTCAATTTTGGAGACTTTATGTACTAGCTCTTCTTTATCTATAAAGTGGTACATCTCCACCTCATATTGAATTTATGGACGTAAGCCATCTATATAATGATTCATAGTGGTCTCCTTATCTTCTATTCCAGCTCTCATTAGTAGGAGTTCTATCCCATGGTCATACTCTTCTGTACTCATGGAATCTTGATAGAGGTATTGTAGCTTACATTTCATCTCACTAAAATAATGACTTGGAACAAATTTATTTCTCCTAGCAGCCTTCAAATTTTCCCAAATTCATATCGTGCCATTCCTAAGTGTCCACCTTTTAATATGTAATCAATCCCACCAAAGACTAGCATAGTTAGTGAATTCAAATGACACCATTTTTACCTTTTTCTCTTTAAGATAATCATGAAGTGTGAAAGCTTGCTCCACCCATCGTTTTGAAAATAGTGCCTTAAGGGCTAATCATTGTGCTTTAAACATTGTTATTCAATGAATTTCTCAATTTTGTTATCATACTTTTTGCATGTTCACAATGATAACTATCCTTGGATAAATCATAATGATTGTCCTAAATGTTTGTGGTCGGTCATCTGTACGGGAGCAAAGATGAAATAAGATCAGTATGACTTTAAAGAGGTATGGAGATATGAATCAAAATCCTAGGCACTTGTAAGAGTACAAGGTCCTGGACCAACCTACTATGAAAAAACTACATGGATCAAGTCATAAGCTTGTCTCATGTTTAACCACGTCACTATGTTTTTTGACCTAAGATCATCATGGATTCTTGCATAAGAGTTGCTCAGCTTTGACCTAGTCAAAAGTCACCTTTGACCGAGTGATGATAAAGGCTATATTCAGGCTTGGTGGTTTTCATACAGAGGAATGTGAATGGTCAAGATAGCATTTCTCCCTCACGTTAGTAGAAAGATATTACTAGGCCCCTTGATAAGTGAGTCTGAGAAATGTATGGCCATACTATAATAGAAAGGAGTTTCCATTTCTATAGTCAGACTACTCAGGGATCAAGAAAGTAATTGTCAGAATAGGAGGATGACATTCTCCATTCCTCATCTATGACTGAAATATTGTGTGACAAAAGGGACGTGATATGATTGTATGACAGGTTGTATCGGTTTATCGATCCTCATATGAATTGAGTAGTTGTAATGTCTTGCTAAAGGCAACTTATAACTTATGGGTTAGTATAGTCATTGGCCCAATGCCAACTTCATATAGGCCTATAGGGTCACACAAAAATAGCTCAACACAAGCTATAATGTCTAGATTCATTTAATCTAAGATATGTCTTTAATGAATGTAATGATTAATCTAGAGTAGACGAATATATATATATTCAAAAAGAAAATTAATAATATTATATATATATATATATGTATTTTTGATATATATATATATATATATTATATTGTGTTAGTTTTAAATTTAGTTTTATCTGATAAATTAAATTTAATAACTAACATGATAAAGATCTAATATCTCATATTTAATTTATAAAGATAAATTAAATCTATTTCCATTGACTTTCTATTCAGATTAAATAAATACGTTAAATTAAAACTGTTGGATAGATTTAATTAAATCATATTTATTTAATTTGTTATCAATAGACAATTAGGTGTTAATTGATATGATATGGATTTCAAAATTAATTAAGATTAATTTTAAAAATCCAATATCCATCATAAAATAGAAAGGCTTGACTAGTTATTTAAAAAGGGTGATCTAAGGTTTTCTATGGTGGATGAAAGAACCAAGATAGAGAGCCGTGAGAAAAGAAAACTCTAAGGAGGCACGTTGGTGGCGCTTGCACGCTGTTCATGTTCGATTTCTATTTGTGTGGAAACCGGTAGAGGGAGCTGATCCAAGTTATTAGCTCCTTGAGATAAAAAAGAAAGACTGAACTAAAAAAAGGTTACGCTTATCTACTACTCGAATTGAATGTCATTGACAGATTTGCAGTAGGGATTGAAAAATTTTGAATTTTAATTTTTTTGTTGTTCCTGCGAATCCTAACACAATGTTCCCATTCAAAGTACTCATATAGGTCAGCTTTCCCAAGGAAAAAAGGAAATATTTATTTTGACTTCTAAGTCAACTCCTTTATCAGAGGAATGTTTCTCTTTCCCAGAACCCTTATGGTGATATTTAGAATGCTCGAAATTGGATGACATCGTTCAATCACCCATCTTCAAGTTAAGTTTTTGAAATTCTTCTCATATACCATTCACGCATCAGTTAAATTCTCCATGAGTAACTGGACGTGAGTTTTCTTCACATGAATTTTCATGTGACATTCTGCTGGCTCTAATTTCTAAATGATGAGGGAAAATCGTACAATGAAACCCAAAATATATAGAAATTGGTTAGCGAAGGCCCTAAAGGAACTCATTTTTAGATCCCTAGCTATAAAAAGGCTCCACAAAAGTTTATTAGACTTTTGTAACCTATCCATATTCTATCCTGAAAACAAGCTCCCAAGTAAACTTGAAAATAAACTTCTTATTTAATAATCTGAAAATAACTAATTGCAACTTGACTCTGAAATAAAGAAACTTTCTAAACTATAATATGACTCATAAACTAAAAAGATATTTAAGATATTGAAGACATGATACCATTTAAAAATAATTAAATCAAGGATGATAATAAGATATTAATAATATCCTTGGGATCCCTAATTGGCAATTCATATATCTAGAATAATATCCTAAAAAGAAATCTACTAATAAATTTAAATGATCGTTATGATAATTTGAAATATCTAACAGATATATCAAACATTCCTTTCTAATAATCTAGGAACTATAAAATGACTCTCTTAAAAAATAAAATTAATAAATAAAACTTAAAAATAACTTAAAAAATTAATTAGTCACCTTTTTGGCTCTTGGTGGGTCCCATTTAGTCATTGGATCTCCGTCAGGTTCTCAAGTACCCGATTTAAACTTGAGGGAGATAGTGGAAAAAGATTTTAGGAGGATCATGTTGACCACACGTAAATTATCGAGGATTAGACCAAACTAGGGAAAATCATAGTTTGCATCTTCTCTTCCCTTATCTCTTACATTTTTAGCTTGAACAATTTAGATATTTGAGTATACAACTCTGGGTGTCAACCAATTTCAATTTCCCACACATTTATCATATAAGCTTGATTTTCTCTACTTGTCATTAGTTTAAAGTCCTCATAAGTTGAAACCAACCTCTTTGAACGTAATAACACTACTTAAGCTTTAAATGTTGGGCTTAGGGGCTTGCCATTTCAATTCTTGGCCTTAGAGTAGTGCAATTACCATTTCCCCCCTTTTTATTAGTACTTAATTATAGAATAAATTGAATAAATTAAGTGTTCACTAATACAGAAAAGGGTTTTTAGACCGGAACATTTAGACTGGTTATATCAGATAAGGTCTTAAAAATATGACCGGTGGCATTTTTATAATTATGATGAAATATTAAGACCAGTTATAGTAAAAACCGGTCTTAAAAATAATTGTAAAACCGGTAATACCAAAAACCGGTCTTGAAAATAATTTTAAGACTGATTATAACAAAAACCAATCTTAAATTATATACAATTAAAAAAATAAATGTAATATATTTTCTCGACCGGTTCTAAAAATAACCGGTCTAGAAATATTATCTGAATTAAATACAATTATAAAAATAAAATGTTTATTATTTTTAAAACCGGTTGTAAATTAAAACCGGTCTAAAATATTAAAAATTTAAGACCGGTTATTAATTAATAACAGGTCTTAGAAAGTTTCAATTTTTAAGACCGGTTATTTATTAATAACCAATCTTAAATATATATTTTAAAATCGGTTGTCAATTACTACCGATCTTAAAAATTAAGATCGGTTGTAATTGACAACCGGTCTTAAAAATGATCTAGATTTCAAAAGGCGCCTAAATTTGACTCTGAAATCTAAAACTCAAGCACATCAGCAAAATCCCTGCATCGTCTCACGGCAGCTCCTCCTTTCCCCTTCTCTCCCTTGTCCTTAACTTCGCCGCTGTCAACGGAGATTTACTGTTGAATACATTGTCGAAAGGCTATCGTCATTTGTTCCCTCTGATTGGTTTCATTCTCAACCTCGTTTTTATTGTCAGGTTTATGTTTCCATTTCGTTTTTGGGTTTCTCATTGAAAATGTGAGATGACTTTACCTCCATTTTCTTTGTTTGATTCCTACAACAAGTGGCCAAGGTCTGTTCAAATCCAGAGGAAGATGATGATCCTTAAGCAAAGGTTTAAGGTACCATTTATTTATTCTGAAATTGTGGACTTGGGTTTATTTTGGTGGTTTTCCATTTGCATTACAGACTATAGTTTAAGCTTGTTGCTTCTAGTGGACCTGGGTTAATTATTTCATTTGAAAGTGATGATTTTGAGAGTCATGGTGTAGCTTCTGTTATATTGTTTTGTTTGGTTTAAGCTTGTTGCTTCTGTTATATTGATTTTGTAGCTTCTGGCTTCCTTCTTTTGACTCTGCCATGTGATTTGAATTTAAAATCTTTACCAATATGAAAACTTGCTTTAGAGAATTGCTTTTGCAATTGCAATTAATCATTCCTCCTTTATCTTAATTATTGCTTTAGTTGATATTGGTTATCAACTTGTGCATTGCAATTAATTATTTGTTCATGTTTACATAACTTGGGAATTGCTTTTGAATGATGCCAGTGTAGATAGTGCCCTGTTATAACAATAAGCACTGTGTAGCAAAATTTCCTTAAATAGTGTCCTTAAAGTGTTTTTAGACAATGAGTCATCCTAGTGAGGGTACTCCTGATCCAACTAATCCAAATCAGAGCGAGACTAGCAATGCTCCGAGCCAAGAACACAATGAGCCACGAAACCGGCCTAGACGAAAGGGTCGGAGAGCCACCCGATTGACAGACATTCCTTTCAATCGGAATACCGAGGAAAGTATTCCGATTCAGTTTGATAGATATTGGAAACCAATCGAGCCTAATGCCCAACGGTACAGGAGTTTTGTCGGCATCCTAGCACACAACAAGCCTAGCATCTTGATAGAGTAGTAGAGAAATGTCGATAAAGGTGTGAAGCGACATATTTGGGAAACTATCCAGCTCACTTACGACATTCATGAGAGTGAAGTCTTGTATAAGAAGACACTGGCGTATTGTAATGAACCCTGGAGGAAGTTTAAGACAAATCTAGCCAACAATTATGTGCATATCGAGGTGGAAAAAGGTCAGCCTCTTCCTAATCCATGCGATCAGTATTCTTTTATTGACGAACAGACTTGGCAAGAATTTAGACGGCTTCTGACTACTACAGAAGCATTGGTGAGTTGACTTATTTTGCAACTGATTTGCTTATGAATTATTATTTGTCTTTATTGATTTACAATGACTTACTTTTGATTTCTTATTCGCAGGAAAAAAGGAAAAAGGCCTAAGAGAGTGGTAGAAAGAATGATTGCCCCCATACAATGTCTCGTGGGGGGTATGTGAAGGCCGAAAAAGACTTGTTGGCGGCCAAACATAAGAGATTGGAAGAAGCAGCTCAATCCAATCCTTCTGTTCTTCTTTCTCTACCATCTCTGATACATCGTGAATAGAAGTGGTTGTTCGCTCACCAAAAGAGGAGCAGGTCTTATACGAGTGAACAATCTAGTATATTCAGTGAAAAAATTGTAAGTATTGTTGTTGACTTGTTGCTATTAATTATTTAGTAATCACATTTCATTACTAACATTTGTCATCTGTGTCTTATAGGAGGAGCTTCAAAAAAACAAGTCGAGGGATCATTTAGGTCGAATGGGAGGAATGACATCCTGACCATCCCGGGCTTGTCAGGGGGATTGGAGGAGGGGTAGGCATAAGGGATTACTTTGGAGCACTCTCACGCCGTTTCTCAAGTGGTATGCTGACTAGGGAGGAGATAGAGTGTATATTGGCCACTGTGAGGGCGGAAGCTAGGGCCGAGGCAGAAGCATCATTTGATGCATGATTTAAAGAAAGGTTTAGCAAGATGAAGGAGGAATGGATGATCATGACGAGCACAAGACAAACAGATACCAGTGCTCCCCAGGCTCATTCCCTAAACCCTAAACAGAGCACTAAAGGGAATTGCATTGGTCAGTCATCAGAGGGTCCTGGAAAAGAAATTGGTGAGCCTTGTAACTTGTTTGTAGAGGATCCTCTAAGATGATTGGTTGCACGGCAGAGCATGCACAACTTGGGATCAACTGTCCACACCAAGAAATAAGGATGATCAAGTCAGAGTGGCAGTTAATGACGTAATGTTACAGATGCACCTCTCCCTGTCCCTGTTGATGACTTTAAGGTTGTAGGCAATGTCATCAACTCTTTCATCTTGTGGCCAAAGAACCTTGTTTCTGATCAAGCTGAGGAATCCCCGCCACCTCCATCTCCCTCAACTCAAGATGCTTCACGCCTCCATTGAATGTCATGCAGCAAGTGATTATGATGGCATATGATACGTCCTTTTCAACAAGAAATTGGGCTACTGAGTCAGCTGTTGGCAAGTAAGGGGTGCACTGTTATCTTGAGAGGGATGATTTAATGTCCCCGGTAACTCCTCTACAACAACTTATGATTTTGATTTTCCTGCTCTTTTTGATGTAAGTATCTTCTCAAATTGGAAGTTAATATTTTACAAATTACACCATTAAACTTTGATTTAATGTCCCTGCTTGAATTATTGAAGGTGTATGGATCGTAGGTTGTTTGACTCTAGCAAAACCGATAAATTTGGACTCCTATGCCCAGTTCAACTCTACGATAAAAGGACCACTTCTGCTATCAGACACACATACTTATCGCACAGGCTTAGTGAAACCTCAATTGAATGTTTCTTGGCTCCATATTTACACGGGTAAGACACAAATTTATATTTCATACTATACATAATATTTTATATTTGCTTAAAAGTTTTCCCTTTTTTCAGTGATCATTGTCAATTGGCTACTTTGTGTAAGAGGAGCTATTCTGTCATGCTTTTATGCTCCCTCCACCTCAGCAAGCCAACTAGTGAATTGAAGAAGAGCTTGAACTCGTAAGTTTTCTTGCATTATTAATTACCTTTCGTGTGCAAAATTTACAGAATTTGTGTAAAATAAGTAACCTTTGTGATTTTGATGATATAGGGCTAAGCGGACATTCCAACATACTACTCTTGATAGGCCTATATGTGAGGTAAAAGACCCTACATGGATCTTGCCAAAGGTTAGTTACATATTGGTTTGTGTTAAAAATATATTCAATAATAAGCCATGCTTTAATTTTATACTTGTTTTAACGATATCATGCTATTTTTCAAACCCGTAGGCAACCACCGAGGTCCAACTTGTGTGGGTTGTATATTCTGAGGCACATGTATAATATTATTACCCTAGGCACGACATGACTTACTGAAGAGGTAAATGTATATATATTTCAAAAATTATGTATTACTTTTATTTTTTTAAGTGAATTTAATGTTTTTCCTAGCTTTGGTGTTTCAGATGTTTAAACTTGCTGACCCCTTTCCAGAAGAAGATATTGAGCACATTCGTAATTGTTGTGCTGAATTCATTTATGAACTTTTACAACAATGAGTTCTTGTATGTAAAGCTGAGGAATTTTTTTGTATATATTCATTTATAAATTGACATGTTGGTTGGTTGAATTCATTTATATTGTTGGTTGTATGATTTGACATGTTTGTTGGTTTTAAAATGGTTTTTGTATATTTTGATGAATTGACTTGTTGGTTGCATGATATGTCATGGCTGAATCCATTTATGCACATATATATGATGGTTTTAAACAAAACATTATACATGAGAATATATATGACAAATTACAAGTTCCCAATTCAATGAGAAGGTTAAAGCAAAAGGAAATGGTAAGTAGAAGCAAAGTGGACACCATATGGCACTTAATAAGTATGGTATTGGAGGTAGCAATTCAAGGATGTGTTCTGGTAACTAACCTAATCACAAACAGATAAAAAAAAAATATGACACTTTTAAGACCGGTTATAATGATAACCGGTCTTAAAAGTGTTAGAATCGGTAGGCACAGTGGAAGAATTTTAAAATTTTCACCGATCCTAATCGAGGATCTATCAATAACGTTTAAACCAAGTTGGAAGGATTCATACCTTTTGATGATTCAGAGTTTTCACGATCTCTAGGAGCCAACACATTAGGTCCGCTCCCTCTACCGGTATCCACACGAATGCTCCCCAACCGAGACAGCGTGCTAGCACCTCTAATGTCTCCTGCGGTTTCACTTGCGGCTCTCAATTCTCATGTGCATATAAATATATCTGCTCTATCAAGTTTATAACCTATGAGGGCTATTTTCAAATTTCAAAATTAATCATCATTAATTTCGAAATTAATTAACAATTAATTATCTTAACGAGCTAATTAAATAAATTCATTTTAAATTAAATCTGTCCAACAGTTTTATTTTAACCTATTTATTTATTCCAAATAAAGAGCCATTAGATTTAATTTATCTTCATAAATTAAATATGAGATACTATATCTCTATCATGTTAGTTATTAAATTTAATATATCGTAATAAATTAAATTTAAAACTAACACAATATAATAATATCATATACTCCCTCCGGTCCTAAATATAGGACAAAGTTTGTAGTGCAATTTGCACTATAAACTTTGTCCTATATTTAGGACCGGAGGTAGTAATATATATATACATATATATACACAAGATATATATTTCCAAAAAATATATATATATATATATAATATTATTAGTGAATATTATATTATATATATAAATATAATTCGTCCACCCTAAATTAAACATTATCTCGTGTTGAGCCATTCTTGTGTGCGACCCTATAGGCCCATATGAAGTTGGCAGTGGGCCAATAACTATACTAACCCAAAAGTCACAAGCGGCCTCTAGCAAGACAATACGACTACCCAATTCATTTGAGGATCGTTATCACGATGCAACCTGTCATACAACCATGTCACGTCCCTTTTGTCACACGATATATCGATCAAGGATAAGGCATGGATAATGTCATCTTCTTATTCCTGACCATTACTTTCTCGATTCCTGAGTAGCCTGATAATAGAGACAAAAACTCCTTTCATCATAGTATGGCCATACATTTCTCAGACTCACTCATCGAGGGGCCGAGTAATATCTCTCTACTAATGTGAGGGACAAATTTCACCTTGATCATTCATATTTCTCTGCATGAAAAACAACCAAGCCCGATCGTAGCCTTTATCATCACCCGGTCAAAAGTGACTTTTGACTAGTTCAAAGCTTAGCAACTCTCATGTAGGAATCCATGATGACCTCAGGTCTAAGGGTATTGCGACGTGGTTATACATGAGAAAAGCTTATGACTTGATCCATGTAGCTTTCTCATAGTGGGTCGGTCCAGCACCTTGTACTCTTACAAGTGCCAAAGACTTTGATTCGTATCTCCATATCTTATCAAAGTCATACTGATCTTGTTTCATCTATGCTCCCGCATAGATGACCGACCAGGGACATTTTAGGACAATCTTTATGAATTATCCAAGGATACAATTATCATAGTTAACATGCAAATAATATGATAACAGAATCGAGAAATTTCATTAAAATAATAATGTTCAAAGTATATTGATTGGCCCTTAGGGCATAATTTCCAACAAAAAGTTATTTTAAGGCTAGTTATATTTATAACCAATCTTAAAATTAAAACTTTAAGACCGGTTGTATGTAAAACCGGTCTTAAAATTAACATTTTAAAGACCAGTTGTACGCAAAACCGGTCTTAAAATAACTTTTAAGATCGATTATCATTATAACCGGTCTTAAAAATGTTACATAAATCGCCTTACAAAAGAGTTCTTTTAAGACCGGAGCTCATGAAAACCGGTCTTAAAATTGTTGATTTTAGATTGGTTATAAATAGAACCGGTCTTAAAATATAGACTTTTATGATTGGTTACAAAAACGGTCTCAAAAGTGACATACTTTTTAGACCGACTGTATTAAGACCGGATCCAGAACCGGTCTAAAAATTCAATTTTAACCGGTCTAAAAAGCCCTTTTGCCACTAGTGGTTGACACTTTTACTAGTATTTTTTTCCATAATTAGTTCCTTCAAGCCATTAAGTAACTTTCCTAAACTCTAAATATCTTTCTTGAATTTTTCTGGAAAATAGGCCCTTAATTTCTGAAAATACCTTTATAACTTATTGTAACTCTATTTTGCAAAACAAAATTTTACATAAATTCCTTTATTTCAAAAAATAACTATATAATTTTTATAGGCCTTTATAATTTCATAATAGCTATTTATTTCTTTATTTACTTGAAATTTTGGCCTTAAAATAACTTTTGACCAAGTAATTTATTTTCGAAGCTTTTAAATTTTCACATAACATCCTTAGGACTCAAATATATCTTGTAAATATATTCTCATATTTTTAAGATGTTACAGGATAGCTAATGACTTATACCCTGTTTGGTACCATTTAGGAGTTTTTGTAGAACTTGGAGTGGAATTGGAAGCGAGTTCTAAAGTATTTTTGGCATATCCATATAAGTGAGATATAACTTTTATTCAATATGTGTATTTTTCTTTTGCAAATACAAAAATACCCTTGTCCTTGAAAAACAAAAGACCTTCTCCATTGAAACAACCACCACCAGACAACATAGCACCTACCACCATAAAACTCATAATCATTGGAATGTGCAAATGTATTCAGGGTCAACTACTGTTAGAACCCCTAGTCGTCTATACCTTAGCTCGGATCACGACCACAGACTGGGCAATGTACCCTCTTAGTACTGTATTTCATAACTGGATCCCTTTTTGGGGCCGTTGAGGTACTTGTACTTTCCCCCCAGAATAGTACTTGTGCTTTTCTCGCTCCAATTAGAGAGTGCATTATACATATAACAGAAGATGGCATATATAAAGCATACGAATAGTCACATAGTTTATTAAAGATAGAGTTAATAACTTGATCCATTTTCCTAGCTCTAAACTTTTTCTATCGCAGGTAAGTTGTCTGGTCCTAAAAATCCAAATTTATAAAGAATGAGTTATCATGCATTCGTAGACTCTTCCAAACTTAATATATTGGTTATCTTAGCTTAAAACTACAAAATGACCCAAATACCCTTAGAGACATGGTCTAAGTCCTGTTGTACCCGATCCGGCTGTACTTTTCAAAAATTCTGACCTAGGCTAATCCTACACAATTTCACAAGTAGAATCCATTTTTGACCTCAGAATTGCCAAATTCACTGCTAAAAGACAGATTTGCCCTTAGCAACCCCTAACTTAGAATTTAAGGGATAGTTTTGTCATTTCACATTCTAATGCTTTTCACTCTTCACACTTAACATAAACCTTGCACAATTTTCCCTTCTAAACACAATGAAACCATCAATTTGATGAAATTCCAGCTCCTTCCCTTAGTTTTGCTGTTGGCCAAAACTTACAAGAAAGAAGGAAAAAATGGTTTTATTGATAGAACCCTTTAAACTCCTTCCTTTTCACTCCTAATCACATATGTAACTTTTTAAATACTTATTAAACATTATTTGTGGAAAGTTGGGCAAAATAATCCCTTAGGGTTTCATCATCCCAAATTTACAACGTCAACAAAAACAACGACAAATCAAGCCAAAACCATCAACAACCACCACAACAACATATAAACCAAGAGGGTCAGAGTTCTTGAGATTACCTCTTGATTCTTTCACTTTCTCTCTCTAGGCGTCACCTTCCTCTATCTCTTCCCTTGAATTTTTGCTTGCTACACATGATATTCATGATGGAAAAGAGATTAGAAGAGGTTTTCCATGATTTTAGAGGCATAAACACTTGAGATCAAGCCTACTTACATTGATTTTTGCCTCTTGAACTCTCTTGTTCTTGCTCTTTCTCCAAACTCTCTTCTCTCTCTATGATTTCCTCACTTGGACGAAAATGAGGCTTAGGGAAAGAGATGATGATGTTTTAAAATATCTTCATACACCTCCTTTAACTTAATATATTTTATTACTATTTTACCATGTGCATTTTCTTTTATGTCTTCATCTTTTTGCTTGGCTATAAATAATTCCACATGGCATCATTAGCTTCCAAGTAAATTTTTTTCCTCCTATTTTCCATATTTGGACGAAAATCACAAGGAAAAAGGGAAATAATAAATGCTTCATGAATTTCTCTAATTCTCTTTCTTCAATTAGTTAAATAATCCATCATATTTACTTTTTCAATTTTCAAAATTTTTTAATTGGCCACAAATGGCCACATGAAATTTGGAAAATAATTTATCTTTTTACTTTATTGGCAAATTACCACTTTGTCCTTACATTTTTACATTTAATTATGGCTTCTTCCTTTTTCTCTCTTATTGGCCGAAATTCACCCTTATTAAGCCAAAGATTGTGCTCTTTATTTATCAAATTTGGGCTTAAATAATGGGCTTTTTGGAAAACCAAAATTGGCTTCATGTTTTGTTTTAATCCAATTTCCATGTAACCTCCATTGAATGTATTTTTTGTCCTTCTAAGTATTCCAAAATTCTCCATTTTATTGCATCAAGTATCACAAATATTTACAAGGAATATTGGTGAAATAAAAGTGGGGTGTTACATCAAATCCTATAACTTGGAATTCACAAGCGGGCGAGTTATTACGTATCCAAATTCTTTGATAACTCAAGGTTAGTGCATTATGCCACATGAGTAGTTAATGTGTGAACAATAACCCCAAGTACTTAAATCTACCCTTAGATGTCACACTTATTACAATTTACCCTAAGTATCATAAATTCACATGATAAGCCTATGCTATTAGAATTTTCACATAAATTTGAAAATTCATAATGTTTTTTAGCAACGTCTAATAGGGGTGATTCAAAGTCTTATGTGACACTATTTAAGTATTCTTTAAGGGAAAAATACCTCCTACTACCATTTATATGCACACAGTTCAAGAAACCTAAATCAATCCTCACAGCCACAAAAATCATTCCAAATTCAAAGCCTAGATTCAATAAATCATATCTACCAATATACTAATCCAAAAGCTACACAATAGATATCAAATTAAATATTAGCATGTCTACTATTATTATAGAAAATATCATGACCATTGGATAACATTTGATCAGTCAGAAACACATCAAAAGCAATCTATCTTCAAGAAACCCTAATCTGTCAACATTATGCCGAAGTTCGAATTTTAAGAATTTTATGCCAATCATCCACAATTCATAACCAAAGGCTATTCCCACCCATTTTTTCATGTAGAATCCATTTGTAAACTCAAATTTATCAAAATCACACTCCTCCCTCTTGCCCTGCATCTGGATTAAACATACTAACTAAACCAACAATCAACAAGTTTGCAATTATACTACTAAACTAATCTAGAATCATCATTAAATATCATATATAATCATTATATGATCATAGCTACATGAAACCCTAGAAACCCCATACTGACTAAAACTAGGGCAGAGAAGAAAAATCATAATACTCAACCAATCCACAAGATGTTTGGTTCAAATTAAAGCTTGAACTCACCTCTTTCACTTTCTAAGCTTCTCTTTCATGTATTTTAAGGTTGTTGGAGCTCAAATCTATTGTATAAAGAGTTAGGGTTCAGCCATAAGAAGGGAAAAGCTAAAGGGAGCTTGAGGTAACTTCCAAACTATCGTATATTGACTATTCTAGCTGCTATGGGCAATTTAATCAGTGAAATTTCGCCGGATTGCCGTTGGTTTTAAAGTTTGGAAATTATATGGCCTAGGGGTTATTCTGCTCAAATTGGGTCTTAATGTTAGTTTTAACCTAATGTAATGGTTAATAAAGTGGTTAGGAGTTGAAAGGAACGCATTTACGAAGCCGAAATCGTAAAACCCCGATTTTCTCCAGAGAGCTCAAAAATTTCGGCCAACTCTACAAATGGGTCTTAGAGTTGGATTTTCAATGATTTGATGGTTCCATTAAGTTCAGGAGCGAAAATTAGGTTGGGTTACAGATGGTCACTTTTTCAGAAAAGGCCGAAAAAGCATAATTACGAAAATGCCCCTGAAACCCTTGAAGTAGGGCTGCCAAGGGTAAATTTGTAATTTGACATTGAATTTGATAATTCCGAGTCTGGAAATGGATTCCTTGGTCAGAAATATGTTAGAATAGCCCAAATTAAAATTTCAAAAAAAGTGCAACCGGACCGGGGTACGGCGGGCCCGGGCCTAAACGGTGCATTTGGAATTGTAGGATTCGATATTTTCCCTGTTCGTGATCCACCTGTACTAAAGCATAATCAGAAAGAACAAGGTAGTGACTTTTCTCTTATGCTATGTGTAAAGTATTGTATGTATGTTTTTCATGCATTGTGATACATTGTGATTCTTTGAGATCGCAATGAAAGCTCACGTATAGTGATTACAGTATAAGCTGTTGCATTGAGATCATAGCGAAAGCTGACGCATAGTGTTTACAGCCATGAGTGTTGTCGTATGTGGCGTGAGCAATATACATTGTGATACTGCTTAACATGATCATATATGCTATGTGTTTATACAATGTATGAGTGATTTGTTACTACAGAGATTCTTTTAAATCTCATTCTTTCCATTGACTAACATTTCAGACAGAGCAAGTGGCTTCAAGGAGAAACGAACCACCAGGAGCGGCTAAGATATTGTAGAGATGTGTTGTTAGATTGTTGGTTATCTATTTTGGACTTGGGATTACTGTTTATTTTTTAAATGTAGATATTACGTTGATGTTGGTCATGTGATCCCCTATTTAGAACTTATAACTCTTAGTTTATACATGTATGAAACCTTAGAGTTGCCAGGAATTTTCCTATGCACTCTGATATGTATGAATGTGATTGAACTGCGCCGAATAATTAGATTCAGAAGATGAATCTGAGACCATGTTGAATGAATTTTAGAAAAGAGATTTGAGAAAAATGTATCCGTCAGTCTCTAATTCCTTTAAATTGTGCATTTTTGAATCTTAATTACGGTTATCAAAGTAGGGGATTACATTAGGTAACATCTCTTCATGCCTTCTTCTACTACCCAAGTTGCCTTCCTTAGGTATAGTCCTTTCCAAACCACCTTCACAAAACTGTATGCTTCAATGTCTAAGCCAACTTTCTTGCTATCAATGATTTGTTCTGGCTCCACTTCATAGGTAGAATTCTCTTGTACCTCAATATCTTCTTCCTCGATTACATATTAGAGGTCAGGTTGGTACTTCATCAATTGTAAGACATAAAATACATCATGGGATCTACTCAAGTTAGGGGTAGGGCTTGTATAAGTGAAACACAGCTTCAATCATTCACATATGTTCTATAACATTCATCAAAGCAATTAAACACATCAATATATAAGCATACTTATCAAGAACATGCAAGCCAGGAAAGTTTTACTACCTTTGTCTTTATGTCCTCCTCTTGTCCTTTTCTTCCCACCATTGTAGCTTCTTGCAAAGTCTTCCATTTCGTCTTCCTTGACATCTCATAGCCCTTAATGTATAACCATATTGTTTGAGCCATAAAAGAAATCTATTGGGGCATCTAATATAAGACTTATTAGCCCCTAGATCATGCCTCTAATTCTCATGACCTTCCTTGTCATTCAAATATTCAAATGGCTCCTTTTGAAGCCATATATGGAAGAAAGTATAGATCACCCTTATGTTAGATAGAACTAAGAGAAGGAAAACTTTTGGGTCATAAAATAGTAGATCAAACCTCTAAGAAGATTGAGTTTGTAAGAAAGAAACTAATAGCAGCATAAACTAGGCAAAATAGCTACTCAAATAAGAGAAGATACCTCTAAAGTTAAATGTTGGGGATCATGTATTCCTCAAAGTGTCACCAATTACTGGGGTTGGCCGGTCCATTAAGATGAGGAAGCTTAGTCCAAGGTACATCAGACTATTACAAATCCTTTCTAGAGTTTGACCTGTTACTTATAAAATTACCTTACCTCCCAACTTAAGCAAATTCATGACCTTTTTCATGTCTCCCAACTTAAGAAATATCATCCACATCCATCACATGCCATAGAATATGAAAACATGCATTTACAAGATAATTTGTTCTTTATAGTTGTACTAGAAAGAATTATTAGGACTAACATAAGGCAACTAAGGAGCACAAACATTCCTTTAGTGATAGTCTAAAAATGATGGTCTCAAGAGGAAGCAACTTGGGAAATAGAAGAGTAAATGAAGAAACATTACCCGTACTTGCTTCTATAAGGGAAGAATTTAAATTTTGAGGATGAAATTTCTATTAAGAAGGGGCAAAATCACATACTGCAAATTCTACCTATATGCTAGTTAAGTATGATAGCTTGGTATATCTAATATGTTATGTAATGCTTTCAAACCAATATAGGGACTAAAAAAATAAAAGTTTTAGGACTAAATTTAAATATTTTTCTATAGATTTTTACTATTTTTACCAGATTATGAATTTTATCGGTACAATGCAGGAATTGAAAAATTGAACAAAATTCCCTTAATTTCCGAGCTTACCTTGATAAGGCAAGAACCAACAAGATAAGGCAAGTTTCCAAGCTTACCTTGATTTCTTCTTCTTTCTCTCTCTAAAATGATCTCTCCCTCCTCCTTGTCGATCTTGATTTTGCTTGCTAGATATGTGTTTCAAGAAGGAATAGAGATTAGAGAGAGTTGTTCATGAATTAGGAGGCATAAACATGTGTAAATCACTACTAATTCACCTTGTTTTGCCTCTTGAACTTGCTTCCCTCTTCTCTTCTTTGTGCTCTACGTATGAGCTCTCTCTCTCTCTCCCCTTGCCTTGTGTTTGGCCGAAAATGGCCAAAGAAAGAGATAAGAAGCCTTTAAAATATCATCATCCACCTCCTTTAATATATAATATTTTATTGTATTAAACACATGCCAATTTCTTTATGCTTCATCTTTTATCTTTCTCCATTTTACTTGGCAGAAATAATGGCCTAAGCAAAGAGAAAATGATCCTTTAATATTATCATATTTTAACCTTCACACATATTTCTTTTAGTTTCAATTTTTGGCTTTTCTTCTTATCTTTTTGCCCTTATCTTAAAGTGCTTCCAAAGGTCACCATTCATGTTCACATATTCATTTTCTCTTTCCTTTCTTTTGTCATACAAAATCATGGCCCTTTGAAGGAGATGATGATCTTATAAAAATATCATCTTGCAACTCTTGAAATATATTATTTAATTGCAATAATCACATGCTACTTTAATTAAGGCATCATCTTTTTAAAACTTGGTCAAATTGCCTCCACATTCACAATTAATCTCCAAATATTCATTTTTCCATCTTGCTCCCTCTTTTTGACCAAGAGTTGCCATAATTATTGGATAAATATAAGAGCTTCTTACTTTATGGCCAAAAGACCATTTGCCAATAATTATTGGAATTTCGCAACTTGATTAAAAGCTGAAAGAATTTTCATCAAACTTTAAAAATTCATATCTTTATTTATACATGTCCAATTGTTGTAGTTCTAAAGGCTATATGACCCCTTTAAGTATATTTTTAAGGACAAATATTGCCTTTAGCCAACTGGACGTGCATCATTCTAGAATTGCGATTTATTGGACACTGCTACAGAAAATTGCCAGTTTTACTTGGCTAACTTCAAAAATATATAACTCTCAGTGTATAGGTCCGAATAACTTATATCATCGATCAAATTAAAGCTTGATATGTCTACTTTTATTCTGAAAAATTTCACATTCATTGGATATCATTTGATTATCCACACACTAGAAGCAAATCTAAATTTTTTATAATCTGTGTTCCAACTTAATCATGTTTTATGTGACTAGTAATTGACTTGCTTTGTCATTTCATGTGCTCTTTAATTCACCATTTAATTCCATTAAATGCCACAAAGTGCAAGGAATTTTGGTGAATAAAATTTGTGATATTACAGCAATCCTTCCCTATTAGGCCAAGATATGCCGATCCTTTCTAAACTAAGGGATTGGACATGGAGATCCACCCCTAAGTGAGAAACGACATGGCAATTCTCCTCACACAAGTTATTAGCCAATAACTGCAATATTGTATTATATGTGATTTATATGTTTTTTTGTTGGGAAGATAATTATGTGTTGCTACTTTGTTTGTGACTACTACTTAAGTAATCTTCATGTTTAATGAAGGCTTCAAATTGCTACTGGGATTTCTCCCTGAAACCTCACCCTTTCCAACTTTTACATCCACAGGTGCTAATACAAGTGGAGGTAAGGATAAGGAAGTGCTGACTTAAGATGTCTATCATATCATGTTGGAAGTGTTGGAAATTGTGCCCTAAGGGCCAATCATTATACTTTGAAATTATTATTTTAATGAAATTTCTCCATTCTGTTATCATATTATTTGCATGTTAACTGTGATAACTGTATCCTTGGATAATTCATAAAGATTGTCCTAAAATGTCCCTGGTCGGTCATCTATGTGGGAGCAGAGATGAAACAAGATCAATATGACTTTGAAAAGATATAGAGATACGAATCAAAGTCTTAGGCACTTGTAAGAGTACAAGGTGCTGGATCGACCCACTATGAGAAAGCTACATGGGTCAAGTCATAAGCTTTTCTCATGTATAACCACGTCATAATGCCCTTAGACCTGAGGTCATCGTGGATTCCTACATGAGAGTTGCTAAGCTTTGAACTAGTCAAAAGTCACTTTTGACCAGGTGATGATAAAGGCTACGATCAGGCTTGGTGGTTTTTCATGCAGAGGAATATGAATGATCAAGATGGAATTTGTCCCTCACATTAGTAGAGAGATATTACTGGGCCCCTCGATAAGTGAGTCTGAGAAATGTATGGCCATACATGATGAAAGGAGTTTCTGTCTCTGTTATCAGGCTACTCAGGAATTGAGAAAGTAATGGTCAGGAACAAGTGGATGACATTATCCACGCCTTATCCTTGATCGATATATCGTGTGACAAAAGGGACGTGACATGGTTATATGACAGGTTGCATCGTGATAACGATCCTCATAAGAATTGAGTAGTCGTAATGTCTTGCTAGAGGCCGCTTGCGACTTTTGGTTAGTATAGTTATTGGCCCACTGCCAACTTCATATGGGCCTACAGGGTCGCACACAAGAATGGCCCAACACGAGATAATGTTTAATTTAGGGTGGACGAATTTTATATTTATATATATATAATATAAAATTCATTAATAATATTATATAGATATATATATTTTTGAAATATATATCATATATATATGTATATATATATATATTATATGATATTATTATATTATGTTAGTTTTAAATTTAATTTATTAAGATATATTAAATTTAATAACTAACATGATAGAGATATAGTATCTCAGATTTAATTTATGAAGATAAATTAAATCTAATAGCTCTTTATTTGGATTAAATAAATAGGTTAAATTAAAACTATTGGACAGATTTAATTTAAACAGAATTTATTTAATTACCTCATCAAGATAATTAATTGTTAATTAATTTCAAAATTAATAATGATTAATTTTGAAATTTGAAAATAGCCCTCAAGGGTTATAAACTTGATAGAGCAGATATATTCATATGCACATGAGAATTGAGAGCCGCAAGTGAAACCTTAGGAGACATTAGAGGCGCTAGCACGCAGTCTCGGTTGGAGAGCATTCGTGTGGATACCGGTAGAGGGAGTGGACCTGATGTGTTGGCTCCTAGAGATTGTGAAAACTCTGAATCATCAAAAGGTTTGAATCCGTCCAACTTGGTTTAAAAGCCGTTGATAGATCCTCGATTAGGATCGGTGAAAATTTTTAAAATTCTTCCGCTGTGCCTACCGATTCTAACAGGAAGTTTATAGCATAATCTTGTTATTTTGGTGTGTATGAAAATGAAATTCAATTCAACACTTTTGTGATCTTTTGTATACCTTATGTAAGACACGTAAGCAGTTTTGTAATATTGTAAGCGTGAATGGTTGTTTCTTCCTTTAGAGACTCTTATATTAGATTTGAAATAAGTAAATAATAACCTGTTATGTAGGGTATGATAGGATCCACCATGAAATTGACATTAATCACTTGTGCTCTTTCTATAAGTCTTATATCCTCCATGGTCAGAATCAAAGTAGACCATCAAATATTCATTGCCTCCTTGTTGATACCAAACTCCAAGTTCATCTATATCAGCCAAATATATGTATTCTCTTCACAACTTGAGCATGTGATTCCTAAGGTGCTGATTGATATCTTGCACACATGCCAATACTAAATTGGATGTCATGTTTGCTTACGGTTAGGTAGAGTAGTGATCCAATCATCCTACTATACTTGATTATGTTAAAGTTAACTCCCTTGACATCTGCATCTAGTAATGTTGTTTAGCTCATTAATGTGTCAACTACTTTGGCTTTATCCATCCCAGACTTCTTCAAGAGTTTTGAGGTATTTGGCCTGAGAGATGAATATCCAATTGTTCCTTTGTTTGATTTGTAATATGAGGAAAAAGCTCAACTTTCCTATCATTGACATTTCGAATTCTCCCCTATAGTCTTAAAAAATTCTTATTGGAGAGATTCATTAGTAGCTCCAAATATAATATCATCAACATAAATTTAAACAATTAATATGTTATGTTTATTATGTTTGATCAATAATGTTGTGTCTACTTTGCCTTTGACAAAGCCTTGATCAAGAAGGCATTTATTGAGACATTCATACCAAGCTCTTGGAGCTTGTTTGAGATCATAGATGCTTTCTTATGTTTAAATACATGATCAAGCTTGGTTACATCTTCAAAACCAAGGGGTTGTTCTATATACACTTCTTCCATAATGTAACCATTTAAAAAGGCACTCTTGACATCTATTTGATAAGAGTTTGAATCCTTTGATGTAAACAAAGTCCAAGAGTACACATATAGCCTCCAATCTTACTACTGGAGCATGTGTTTACTCATAATCAATTCTTTCTTCTAGATTATTGCCTTTGGCAACTAATCTTACATTATTTCTAATAAGATTGAGCATTTATCAAGTGTTTTTTTGAATACCCATTTGGTGCTAATGACTGGATGGTCTTTAGGCCAAAGTACCTAATGCTACCAAAATTTAATTAAGCACCATAAGTGTACAAGCTATTATAATAGTATGATAGGAAATCAAAGTCATCCCACAGAGACTCAATCGAACTAGTGATTAGGCATCAAAATTTTCATTTTCATTTAAGTTGAACAAATCAAATAAAGATGGTTAAAGAAAAATTTAAATAAATTAAAAGAGCTAAATCTAGTGTTTCAAATATTTCAATTGATCAAAACGACCTAGAGTAGCTAATCCCTTTTTTAAGTCTTAGAGCATGTAATTACCCAAATAAAAGTACTTAATGTTAATTTGTTAATCTAGAGTTTTAATGGATATAAGTATCTCCCAATTACTCATACCCCTCTCTCAAGTTAAAATGTTATTCCTAACCAATTACTTAAAGGGCAATAAATGTCCAAATTTACTCTAATAGGATTATATAGGTCCAATAGGTATATTCCAATCCTGTTGGCAATTTAGAGTGAATTCTTATCCCACTTTACTCAATCATATGGTTCAATTAAGATTTCTTTCCCAAGAATAATCAAAATTCCCCAATTTCATATTTAATGGTGATCAAGCACTATATAGAAAAGACATAACATGATTAAGTGAAAAAACAAAATTAAGCACAAATTAATGGTTCAACATGCTCAAATCCTTATATTAGTTCATAGCTACTCTAGGTTCAAGAAAATCTAGCAATAAATGCTTTAAACAGAGCTATCGTCTCAACAATAATGAAAGCAAAGTTCAAAACCATCATGAGATCTTCCTCTAGTTCAACACTGTGCACCTCCAACTATAAAAGAAGAGGATTCTGAAGTAAGAGATTACACCTCTTTTTCTTCTTATATAATTATCACTCTCCCTTTGCTACAGGTCAACAAAACCAACACTCCAAAGTGAAGGTTGCTGCTTAATCGCTCATCGAAGAAGAAGAAATCTTGCTGGCATTTACTTCTACTTCATTCGCCCCCTCTAATCATTATCCATGCCTCGTCAGAGAAGAAGAACAATAGCCATTAGTGATATCTTGCAAGAATGATCTCTCTTTCCCTTGTCTCTATACTCTGCCTTTGATGATGATGATTGTGGCTATTGACGCATCACACTCTAATTTTTTCTCTTTTGGAGAAATGATGAACAGTCCTTCCATCCTCACTCCGATTGCCATTGACAGAGAAGATGCTCTCCCTCCCTCTAACTTTGGCCCAGCTTCCTCTGGTTCTCTCTTTCTAATTCTGAGACAAAGAGGACATAGAATGATGTGAAGATGAATAGTGCAAATCTATGTCTGCCTTTTTTTTCTCTGGTTTGAACTCTCTCTAATTCCCCAAGATTCCTAACATAAAGAGAACCTCAAAGCCCCTTCTTTGACCTTCTCAGCAATGATGACATGATCAATTTTGGATCCAAAAAGTAGCCAACGCATCTCATTTACTCATTCTTTTCCTTTTTCTCCTTTTAGGTCTCCAATTGGTTTGCCAAATGGTGTCCTCCCTTTGATTCCTCCAATTCTAAATCTGATGTGTCTTTTTTTCCTTTCAATTCCAAGACACCTGATATATGAGAAACAGGGAAAGGGAAATGAAACAAATAACAAATAAAAAAAGGTCCAAAAAAATCTAGCATTTGTTTTCATTTCAATATTACAAACTATTATTACTATTGTTGTTGTTGTTGTTGTAACACCCTTCAATTCAATGAGTTTTACATAGCAAATTCAAACTACTAAGTGGTATTTCTTGGTAAAGCTCTTTCAATTCCCAACCTCAAGACAGGACTCAAACTAGCAGTTGAGTAGGCTTTTCTAATTAATTTTAAACTTTTCAAAAGTATCATAAGGTGGTCTGTAACTTCTTTGTAACTCATCGTTTCTTAATTCCTTTTTATTATTAATGGAGTATTTCTTTTTGTATTAATAAATCACTCTACTTACTTAACTAATGGGCTTGTACTATGAGATTACCTATTTCTAATCCAATTACCGCGTTTAGGAAATTTAATTCATCCTTCATGCAATAATATACAATTAATCACTCAAACGTCAATTACACAATGATCAAGCGGGTAAATAATTCTTCTTTTCTTCATTGCAACTTCTTCTGGCATAGCGTTCTGCAATCCCTTTTTGTGGTCACCTGCCTATATGGTTGGTTGAGGGAGGGTGAGGGAGGGTAAGATTCGGATGAATTTCAGTAGCAAACAATACTACTATACATGCAAGATATATACTTAATGCATGATATGCTTGCCTTACATAATTTCATGCCAATATATTGACATATTTGCATGCTCAATGTTACAACATACTCATGGTCATAGCATAAATGTAAACAGAGCTTCAATCATTCAATTACGCTCAACATAATTCAGTAAGCAATCACATAAATCAATGCACAAGCATACATATCAAGTACATACAAGTTAAGTAAGTTATACTACCTCTTGACTTTGAGTCCCCCTCTTGTACCTTTTCTTTCAACCATTGAAGTTGCTTGAAGATTCTTCCATTCCTCTTTTTTGTCATCTCAAGGCCCTAGATATATAGCCACATCATTAGAGCCATGACAAATATATATCCTATATGGCTACATTAGCCTCTAGGACATGTCCCTTATCTTGGGACCCATACTTGTCTAAAATTACCTTGAATGCCATAAATTCGTAGGTCCACCTAAACTGCCAGATTTATCAGCTCACTTTGGAAAATCATAACTTTGTCTAGGAACCTCTAATTAGGGTGGTTCAAAGTCCTATATGACGCTCTTTAAGTCTATTTTAAGGGAAAAATACTTCCTCCTACCAATTTTATGCACACATTTCCAGAATTCCTAGTTAATCATGACTACCGCAAAAACAATTATAAATTTAATGCTTGTCTTCAAATATTTATATCTTTTAGTATGCTGACCCAAATGACACATTACCTATCAAATTAAATCTTAGCATGTACACTTTTATTTTGGAAATTTTCATGGCCATTAGACAATATTTGATTATTGAAAAACTCGTTAAAAGTATACTGCCTCCAGAAAATTATATCTGGAAGTACTACTACTTTAACTTCAATCATTGGATTTTTAATCCAACCCTTCTAAAATCATGTTTACAACCTATTCCCATATGATTTCATGTTTAGAATCCATTTCTAACCTTAAAAACACTGAAATCATATCATTTTCCTAGGTTCTAGGTCTGACTGAAAATCAGGGAGCATGAGGACTTATTAAAACCTCAAGATATTTGGTTCAAATCAGAGATAAGCTTAACTCTTCATGATTCTACAACCGATTTAGAACTCTGGCAACACTTTGGCCAACTAGACAACACAAAACACCTCTAATTAGAAAGCTGAGACCATAGAAAGAAAGCTCTTAGAGAGTAGAACAACTTTCCTAAAGAGCTTACCAAACAAAAACAACATTTCGAGGGTCGGAATCGGCTCTAAAACTCCAGGACTTCTACTGTTCACTCTCCGTCTCTCCTTTTTCTTTTTCTTATTTATAAAGGGAGAGGGAAGTGTTTGATTTGTGCCATATATCCCTTGCTTTAATCTAGTGGTGCCTTGGTGTGACAAGCGTCATGTGATTAAGTCATAAGATGACATGTGTCCAACTTGCATAATCTTTTCTCTCTCTCTCTCTACATTTCCTAGGTGCCATTTTAGGACTAGGGAAGAAGGGTCTGATGAATTCCGCTGACTCCTAGGTTCGGAGTTTAGGAAGTCTAGTACAGAACTGGATTAAAGACTAATAGATTCCCTTAACTCAGAGGCTAGGTGGCATGTTCCCAGAGTGCCAACTCAAAAGTGAAAAAGCAAGTGTCATCATGAGGGACACTTGTCATCCTTCTATTGCATTCTTGAACAAAGTTATGCCATCATTACTTATCATGACTTATTTTATTAAAGCTACTTTAATAAAGTTACTTTAATAAAGCTACTTTATCGGTGTTCCCTTAGGACTCTGCTAGGGTTTTCTTAGGGATTGCGCCACATGTGTTGCCTCAGGGGATTACCGAGTACATGTTCGGTGTGTCTACATATGGGACCCACATGGCCTACATCTCTTCTTCCCTTTAAAAAACGCAAGGTATATATACATGCCCTAAAAATGGCATGTGCATACCTCTACTGACATGTTTTATTCGTCTAATCAAATACACTGAGCCCCCATATAATCTGGAGACTTGTTTTCTACCCTAAGAAGCAGAATCACATAGTCTAGGGCCCCACATGGCCTACAAGTACTTGTGTTCACATTCAAAATGGTGCCAAGTGGCCCTCTGCCCCCTAAAGGTGCCACATGTACTTAAGTACATGCGTTGGTTTATTTCTCTGACTAACTAAAACCTCAAATCCCTCATATAACTTAGAAAATCATTGTCTACCTAGATATAGTCCTCAGAAATTATTCTACTTCCTGAATATTCTTGGGACTCTTAGTAAACCTAGGCCTGGTAGTCTGTCTGATTTAGACTTATTCTCAAGTTTTTAATCCTAAAATTCAGGATATTTTGTTGTTGTTGTTTTTCCAAAGCTAAAACATTTCTATTTTATTTTAAATCTAAGATATTTATAATCTAAATCCTATAAGTAATGCACCCTTTGATTTGATCTTATAATAATAAAATCTCATAGAAAGATTTAAATTTGCATCGATAACACTCCAAATGTCTTCAAAATATACTTTAAATATACTAAAATTGGAGAGTTATCAATACCACATCCCAAACTTACTCTTTTTTAAAATTAGTTTCATTCCTCTTGCATTACTAACACCCAATCATTGTCTGATAGGGCTTCCTCAATGCTTGAGGGTTATATCTCTAAGATGAAGGCTGAGAAGCATACTTCATTTAGGACTCTATTTCTAGTTTTCATTCCTTCCCTGACATCACCTATGAATAGGTCTATAAGATGATCCTTAATATATCTCCTAGCTCTAGGTTAAGTTTGTTGAACATCAGGGTTATAGATATCATATACTTTTTCTGATTTAAGGATAGGAGAACTTGAAATGGTTAAGTCTTCTACTTCATGAACTATCTCTTGTTCTTCCTTAATAGGCTTTTGTTGAGGCTCATTTTTAGCAAACACAACATAGATGATTCTTCAACAACACATGTACATTGAAGACTCTATATGCTTTACTTGAATTTAAATATCCTAAAAATAATCCTTCATCAGATTCAGTATCTCATTTACCAAGATCATCTTTACCATTATTGTGGATGAAGTTTTTTGCATTTGAAGATGTAGATGAGTAAGGTATGGCTTTCTTCCTTTGAATAGCTCATATTGTATCTTCCCTATAATGGATATAATATATGCTCTATTTGAGATATAACATGTTGTGCGTATTGTGTCTGCCTAAAAGACTTGTGAAACATCTTTTGTATTCAATATTTCTCTTGCCATCATAGTAAGAACTCGATTCTTCCTTTCTACCACACCATTATGTTATGGTGTTCTTGGACATGAGAAGTTGTGATCAATCCCATTAGCATCACAATAATCTCTGAAGTCTTGGTTCGTGAATTCATTATTGTGATTAGCCTTGATAAATACATAGGAATACCTTCCTCATTTTAGACATTTTTGGCGAAAACAACAAATGCATAAAAAATTTCATCCTTCTTAATCAGAATCATCCATTAAACTAAGTCATAGGTAACATAAATAAAGGGATAAAGACTAGGAAAAAATTCTTAATCAAGTAAGTTTCTCTGTCTTTATCTTTGAATTGGAAACTTCTAACATTGATGAAGCCCAATCAAACAATGATTGTGTAATAACAATGCAAGAAGAACTTAATCAATTTGAATGAAATCAAGTTTAGGACTAGGTACCCAGGCCTAAAGACCACACAGTCATTGGTACTAAATGGGTATTCAAGAACAAACGTGATCAATCCACAATTATTGTCAGAAACAAGGCAAGATTGGTGGCCAAAAGCTATAATCAAGAAGAAGAAATTGATTATGAGAAAACATATACTCTAATAACTAGATTGGAAGCCATACGAGTACTTTTAGCCTTTACGAGCATTAAGGATTCAAAATCTATCAAATGGATGTCAAAATTGTCTTTCAAAATGGATACATCATGAATGAAGTATATGTAGAACAACCCCCAGGTTTTGAAGATGTATCTAAACCCAACTATGTCTATAGACTTAAGAAATCATTTTATGGTTTAAAACAAAATCTAAGAGCTTGGTATGAAAGGCTAAACAAATTTGTCATTGGCCAAGGGTTTGTTAGAGGAAAGGTAAACACAACATTATTCATCAAACACAAGAGAAATGACATTTAATTGTACAAATATATGTTGATGATATTATATTTGTGCTACTAAGTATCTAATATGTAAGGAATTGTTTGAGATAATGAAAGGAGAGTTTGAGATGTCCATGATAGGAGAGCTGGCCTTCTTTCTTGGCTTGTAAATCAAACAAAAGAAGAATTCCATATTTATATCCCAAACCAACACTACTACAAAAAAAGTTTTAGATGTCCCTTTTTTAGGTCCTTTAACGTCTAAAAATAGGGGGATGCCTATGTCAGTGACGTAGTAAAAAAAACCAATAATGTCCGTAAATAAAGGGATGCCTGAAGGTGAGACTTTAGACGTCCCAATTTTAAAAAGGAATGTCTAAAGTGTTATACTAAGACTTTAGATGTCCTTTTTTTTTTAAAAAAGGGATGTCTAAAGTCATTTAAATTTCAATTTTCCTATATATACTGAGGTCATCAATTATGGAAGCAAACACAAGTTCCAGATGAGAGTCCTCTATAATAGTTTGTTGAACACAAATGCTAGCTTTCTATATTCTCTTTTTTGGCTCCAGAATTTCCTTTTTTGGCCTCACCATGCTTCCACCACTTTGATAGCTTTGTTCAAACAACTTCTTTTAGTCAAACTTTAGAATTCAAAAATCCATTTTTTTAATCTCTACATGCACTGTACCATATTTGATTGTGAAAAAAGAGACAAAATTATAAAATAAAAATAATAAACAGGCAAGCATGTTAGATTTGATAAGTGATGAAGAGAGATTTACCGTCTTAGATAAAGAGTACCGAAGGAAGTGATGAGAGCGGGGGGGATAGCGAGAACATCAAAGGAAGAAGTCATTTGAATCTATGGAATATGGGTCTCTCTCTACAACTCCTCTTAAAGAAATTTAGAAATGTTGTGGGGGGCGTAAGTGAGAGGAAGGAAAGTGTCCCTTATATTTAATAGGTGGCGACCCTTTGTTGAATAAGGGACGCCAAAGGGGAGTCCTTTATAAATATAAGGGACACCAAAAGGCACCCATTTTCAAATTAAGGACGCCAAAGGTGGCATCCCTACGCCACTTTAGGCATCCCATATCCTTTTGGGGTGCCTAAACTAAGAATTTAGGTGTCCCAAAACCTATTTGGGGTTTCTAAAATAATTTAAAATATTTTGAATTTTTATCTTTGGCGTAAAGGGGATTCTTTAGCCATCCCAATTGAAATTTGGGACGTCTAAACTATACTTTAAGCATCCCAATTCAAATTTAGGACGCCTTAAGTTTCTAATTTGTTACATTATTTATAGAAATAACACTGCCTTCGTGTTTTTACTTCTAATTTCTAAAAAGGAAAATCCTTTAGGGTAGTAGTATGTATAATCTGTAGTAGTATAAATACCTTAAGGAACTATTAAAGAAATATGGGATGGATCAAGCTAATGGAGCAGACACTCCAACGAGTTCAACAACCCTACTATATACTAATATCAAAGGAGCTGACTTCAATAATATGAAGTATAGAGGAATGATTGGATCACTACTATATCTCACTGCCAGTAGACCTGACATCTAATTTAGTGTTGGTATGTGTGCAAGATACCAATTGGTACCCAAAGAGTCTTATGCTGAAACCGTCAAAAGAATATTTAGATATCTCACTGATATGGTTGAACTGGGAATTTGGTATCCAAAAAGAGGAAATGAATACCTGGTTGCGTACTTAGACTCTAACCATAGAGGCTATAAAAATGACAAAAAAGTACTAGCAGACAATTTTAGTTTCTTAGTGGTTTAATAGTGTCATGGTTCAGCAAGAAACAAAATACTATATCTTTACTTCAACTAAAGTTGAGTATATTGCTACCTCAAGTTGTTGTGCACAAGTACTTTGGCTAAAAAAAGACCTGGGTATTCATCTGAAAAAAATTCCCATTTACTGTGATAATACCAACACAATAAGCTTAGCAAAGAATCCTGTTTAACACTCAAGAACCAAGCATATTGATATGAGATATCATTTTAAAAGAGATCATGTATAAAAGAAAGATGTCAAATTGGTCTTTATTCTTACACATCTCCAGATAGCAGATATTTTCACCAAACCATTGGCAAATGATCAATTTCTATATATAAGAAGAGAATTAGAAATGGTAAATCCTAATGAATTGTGAGTAATTTCTTTCATCTTAATTAAATTTAAATATGTTTCAATGATTTGTTAACTAGCTAACTAAAGCATTAGAGTTTCTAGAAATTATTTTACAGGATCCTCTACTCTTATGCTGAAAAATAAGGATAAACAAATAAGGGATTACTTGCAGAAGCAACTCAAGTGATTCTGAAAGTGCTGGCAAATCACTCAAGTGATTGTCAAGGGAACTCAAGTGATAAGGAAAGACAGAATGTAATATCCTGAATTGTCTGCTTAGAGACTTGAGAACAAGCCTATATCTGGCAGACTCTTAAGCCCAGTTTGAGAACAGTCCTAAGAATGCCGAGAGATAGAAAGACTCTCAAGGACTATATGATTTAGCTTTCAAGGTAGAGAATGGTTCTCCCAATGATATGAGGACACAGTGGGTGTAGTTAGTCAGAGGAATAGACTGATGCATATACCTGAGTACATGTGGCACCCTCAAGGGACATAAGGGTACTTGGTGCTATTAAGATGGCAAACACAAGTACTTGTCGTGCCATGTGGGTCCTATGTATAACATACAAATATTTACTAACCGGTGTGCAGAATATATGTTGGTTGGAAGAATATATCAGTGAATGTGTATAATAGCACACTTAAAAGCCA
Organism: Inga oerstediana; assembly: GCA_963210345.1. NCBI lineage: Eukaryota > Viridiplantae > Streptophyta > Magnoliopsida > Fabales > Fabaceae > Inga > Inga oerstediana. Next base: position 38,510,243 of record OY723404.1, read on the forward strand.
TTATGGGATGGCATGCACAAGAACACATGTGGTGCTATATAGGCCCCACATGTGGAAAACCAATATTTGGTAACAAGTATGCTGAGTATGTAGACTATAAAGTAACTTTATTAAAGTAACTTTAATGAAGACACTTTTTGAACAAGTGGCTTTATGGTTAGCCAATGAGAAAGTGCCACCTAGCATTTGTTTTTAGGTTGGCCAAATGATAAAGTGCCTTTTGGCTTGGTACAAGGAGAAGGCACCACCTAGAGCCTAGCTGGGACACCTCGTCTCTTTTGGTCAGGGCATATGTCGGACTTTCCCTAACACCAAGTAGGAAAGCCGGAGGAAATCATTAGACTTCCTTCCCATGACCAAAAAAGCACCATTTAAGGAGGAAAGAGAGAGAGAAAGTGATGACTCATGACACGTGGCGTATTTTGGGCCATACACACATAAAGTATCTTTTGTGTCGGTACTATGAGATATTGCCACCTAAGCACTTTAGCTTTATGCTTTTGTGTTGGTTGAATGGTGAGATGCCACCAGGCCACCTTAGGTGCCACTTGTCAAAAAAGTCAAGACAACTTGTTAGTCCCTGACTCTGGGACTGGGGGAAAAAGATCACCGAGTACCCTGGACATTTAGTAAATCATCCAACACCTCCCAAATCTCATTAATTTTGTATAAACCGCAAGGGAGAGAGAGGAAAAATAGAGAAAAATCATGAGAAAAAGAAAGAGGAGAGAGGTTTGAGTTATTTCCTGACTCAAGCCTGAATCGGCATTTCTAACCAATTGCACCTTCACAAATCTTCTTCTATTCATCGAGGGCTATGATTCTACAACTTTGGATTTATGATCAAAGGAGTTTTTACTACTTCTAAGGTGGAAGTGCTGCCGAAATCGAGAACAGACAATGGCATCGGATAGGGGTAAATGTAAGCTCTGATTTGAACATAATATCCTGATTTTTCATTAAGTTTTCTTGAGCTTGTTATGATGCCATGATTTTGTCTAGACCAAGAATATTAGGAAATAGTATGATTTGATATTTTTAGGTGTCCAATGGGTTTAGAACAGAAAATTGTATGGGATAAACGTGAGGAACCGATTTCGGAAATACTAGAATAGAAAATACAATTTTGGCCCAGAAACCTCTAAGTTTTGGCCAAGACTAGTTCCTAGGAAAGGAATTAGATTTTGTTAAATTAAAGGTTATAAATGGATTATACATGCAAAATTGTGTGGGAATAGCTTATGGTTATGATTTTGGATGAATTGGGTAGAAAACCCTAACTTTGGAACTTAAGGATAGTTGCTGCCAAATTGTGTTTTTGGGAGGTAGATTGCTTGTGGCGTGATTTTGACTAATCAAACATTGTCTAATGATCATGATATTTTCTAGATTGATAGTAAACATCTTAAGCTTTAAATTGATATATAGATGTGCCATTTGGGTTAGTAGATTGTAAGTTATGATTTGTTAAAATTTAGGCACTGAATCATGAACAATCTTGGAATAGTTTGGTTAATTGAAGATTTATGGAATCTTGTATGTATAACTAGCAGTGGAAGATAGTTTTACTTTAAAGATGACTTAAATTCTCAAATTTAAATATCTTTACACAAAACTTTGAACCACCTCATTTGGATTTTTCTAGATTAAGTTATGAATTTTCAAAGTTGAGTGACAAATCTGGTAGATTAGGGTTGACCTACAAATTTATGGCATCTAAGGTAAATTGTGGCATGTATGGGTCTAAAGAGTAGAGATATGTCTTAGAACTTAATGTGACCACAATAGAGACCCAACTCATAAGGGACTAAAGTATATAGTGTGTCTTAGACTATATGCCCATTTGGAATAACACAAGAGTGATAAAGATTATGTAAGAGAGACAAGTCATGTATAATGACTTGCTATCATGGCTCTAATGATGTGGTTGTGTATCTAGGGCCATAAGATGTCAAGGAAAATGAATGGAAGGTTCTTCAAGCAACTACAATGGTTGGAAGAAGAGGGAATAAGAAGAGGACATAAAGGCAAAGGTAGTAAAACTTACCTAATTTGCATATATTTGATATGTATGCTTGCGCATATATATGTGATTTCTTTATTGAATTGTGTGAAGCATATTTGAATGATTGAATCTCTATTGCTATTTATGCTATGACCATGAGAATGTTATATGAAGCATTGAACATGCAAATATGTCATTATGTTTGCATGAATTTATATAAGGCAAGTATGTCATGCATTAAGCATTTGTCTTGCATGCTAAGTGCTATTGTTTGCTACTAAGATTCTCTCGAATCTCACCCTCCATTAACAAACCTTATAGGCACAAAAGCATAGAGGCAAAATGCAAAATGGTGTGCCAAAAGAAGAAGTTGCAATGAAAAGTTAAAGAGTAGAATGCACTAATCCATTATGTAAATATTAATGTTTAATGTGGTTAATTGTACAACCTGCATGATGGATGAATGTTTTCCTAAGCACGATAAATGAACTAGGAATGGATTATCGCACAGTACAACTCTATTTAGTTAAGAAACCTTCCACACTTAAGTAGGTAGAGAAATACCTTGATAGTACTGTATGGAGTAAAGAATTGAATAGTTACCCCGTAAACAAGGTAATCTAGTAAATACGACTTTACAAATGAATAATGACCCCGTAAAGAAAAAAATAAATTCAGGTTTGGGAGCTTTAACTAATGTTCCCCAAAGCTATTAGGCTTATAAGTAACGGGTGTTACATAGAACACAACAAAGAAGGGAATCACTCAAGTTAAGGATCTAGAAGTCGAGTGACACAAATCCTTCATACTCAGAGAAAGGGACTAGAGTACTCACATTACATACTTGAGTGAGGTAAACCTTAAGTTGATCACTTAAGTGATTAAAAGCATCACTCGAGTGAAGTTATTAGTTGCTAAGTGTGCTTTCAAAACAAATCACTCAAGTGAGTTTTAAATCACTGGAGTGAAGGTGACTTTTCACAGATCACTCAAGTGACTTATAAAATCACTAGAGTGCAAACCTGTGAAAAGCCAAATTATATCTGCTCAGAACTTTTACTCTCACTCTCACTTTTACCTTCGTCTCTCACTAGATCTCTCTCACTCTCAAATTCTAAACCTTGCAAATCCCACTCTTCTAACTGTTAAGTTTCCTTTTCCCCAATTAAACTTCTGACCACTCCTTTCCTAATTTTATTCATATCTCTCTCTCCATTACCCCAAACTCTCTCTTCTTCTCTCCTCCACCGGAACCCTAAATCAACAATTTCCCTATCTCATAAAGCTTCAACTTGTCAATGGCAAGAACCAAAAGACTAAATGTCTGTTAGAACCGGCTATCACCCAAGAGGGGGGTGAATTGGGTGTATAATAAAAACTTAAGAACTTTAGAAATCTTTTCGTATCTTAACGAAAGCGGTAAGTATGAAGGTTTATAAATCAACAGTTAGATTAAATAATATATGCTGGAAATATAAGAGTTTAGGGAAGAGAATATGCAAACTGTGATTTATCCTGGTTCGGTCCAATATGTGATGGCCTACGTCCAGTCCCCAGGCTCCTCTTAAGATTTTCAAATCCACTATCTTCTTGTTTAATCCGGGCACAAGAAAAGCCTTTTACAATCCCACAAGTTTAGCCGGATACTTGTGAAACCTTTTACAAATCTCTCACCAAGATACTCCCCCTTACGGCAAGTCTTATGAGCAGAGCAATCCCGAAGATCTTCCTCTCCTGCTTACTCATGCAAGTCTTACGAGCAGCAACGTTCTCTCCTGCGTACACCCCTGTAAGTCTTATGAGCAGCAACGTTCTCTACTGCTTGCACCTTGTAAGTCTTACGAGCAGAATGTCTTACTGGCAATTCTCTCTACAGCTTCTCTGTAAGAAAATCATCCCTCTCAAGGTCCCTCTACCTTGAGATCAATTAAGAAATATAGTTGAAGGTGTTTACAGACTCTCTCACATAGTGGGTATAATCTCACTGAAGTACAATACAAATAATCACTCTCTCAATGATAAGTAATACAGAAACTAGAAAACAGAGAGTGTTTGGGTAGAAGCAGAGGATTCATGTTATTCACATCTTGGTGTCGTTGCTCTGTTTTCTCTGTCTTTTTCTATCACCCATCGATATTGAATGCTTTCTCATTTATAGTTGATGAAGATGATGACCGTTGTGAGCATTCATCCGTTGGAGTCCCATTGCTTCATTTGAACATTGAGCATATTTGAAAATGAGCTACTGTCCGTTGCAAAGTGGAGCATTTTGTTGAACAGCAGGAAGATTCATTTTGAGCTGTAGTAACGTTGTGGAGCGGGATGAATACGTTTGAGTTTCCAAACAATCTCTCATGGTGGGTCAAACTTTTGTCGTGGTAGGTAGTTGATACTCGGTGTGTAATGATGCCGCCCGCCACAGTTGACTCTTTCATTTGAATCTGTAAGCTCACCGTTAAATTTCCTTTTTCACACTGTAAAATGCTTAATCACTAATATGATGAAGTATTAGTTACGGGTATGTTGGATCATTGGTCAAAAGCTGAATTTCTGGCTTCTGTGACTCATCACGTTGAGTGAATATATTCGCTGTGACCTCCGTTCTTGAAGATACAACCCAAATATTTAATCTCCTGTTTTACACTTGAAATATATGTTAGTTAATGTTTAGGAACAATAACAAGTGAAAACATAATGATTGTATAACATTTAATCATGTTTGGATTGATTGCTATGAGGCTCTGTGTTTCTTCGTTGCTTTTGTCAGAACTTCACTTCGAGTGCAATATGGCTCACTCGAGTGTAGTTCATATTTTCACGTTCTGACTTCCTCTCGGGCAAGCACTTGCTGCACTTCACTCGCATCTGCTCGAGTGAAATCTCGAATCACTCGAGCACACCCAGTCATGCTCGAGTGCGTTTCATGCTTTCACGTACAAGCTTCTTCTCGGGTTATCACTTCCATGTCAAAACTTGCATGTGCTCGAGTGAGAAATCATCCAAAGCTCGAGCATGAATCCTAGTGCTCGAATGATACAATTTTCTTCACGTTTCAGCTGCTTCTGAACATCACTCGCACAACATTTTCAAAGAGAAAGTTTTTGCACTCGCGGGTGATGTGGGGCCACTTTAGAAAAATTTTATTCATTTGATTCAAATGATGTATCATAAGAATGCTCTTACCATATGCATTCCAATGCAACAAGAATCAGCTCCAAACTCGTTGTATTCTGCAAGTTATGATCGAAAGAGTGTATATTTCGCTAGTCTGCACAATCATCAATTTCCAGAAGGTATAGCTCCTATAATATACGTTCAAATTAGTCAAATTACCTATCCATGGAAATCTCTTTGAGTCTACTTTCATTTGGCACTGGTCTCGTCTTAATCCGATGTGTGGTTTGTGAGTTATACTCAAAATACCGAACCTGTGTCAAAAAGTGACGGTGATTTCAGTTTCATTTTTCACGATTCATATCTCCTTCATTTAATCTTCTTTCAATGTGATCCTGGTGTCCATTTTACATGTTGGGAGTCTTCTTTCATATACCACAAGTTTTGGGTCAATCCGATGTGTGGTTTGAGAGATATGACCAAAATACCAGACCTCGCTCAGGCTGAACGTAAAACATAGTAGAACAGAGTATTCACCCCATGCTCGAGTGAATTCATCTGTGCTCGAGTGAAACACCTCGTGCTCGAGCATAACACCTCTAGAAGTGCCAAAACTCATATATAAGTCATCTTAGCTTCGTATTAACATATTCCAACCATCATTTGATCATAGAAACCTCCGGTATCATTATAGAAACCTCCAATATCACATCTAACAACTTGAATCTTGATATTCATGATAGATCTTCCAAGTTCTTCATTCTCCAATATCTTTCTTCTTGGTTTTCCTCTTGATAATAATTCTCCATAATCCGAGTAGGCATCTCCTTGAGTATCTTCAATTTCTCTTCTTCTTCTTCCTCTTGTTCATTTTCATTAATTCAATCTTCTTCATTCTTTGCTTGACTAATCTACAAAATATGTAACATTAAATATAATAGTTAGTCAAAGAAATACATTATATAAACTTTTTGCTCTTATCACTTCATATCTATATTTGACATCATCAAAACTAATCATATCTAACATTCTCCCCCTTTTTGATGATGACAAATCCTTTAAGAAAAATATGTCTGAATGAAGTGCAACATACATATATAATGCAAAGTGCAACGTACATGAAGTGCAACATACATACATAATGCAAAGTGCAACATACATATTTTTCTTACATTTTTCAGCTGCAATGTACATGAAGTGCAACATACATATATAATGCAAAGTGCAACATACATATTTTTCTTACATTTTTCTCCCCCTATTTGACATCAGCAAAAAGTTTGAAATATATAAAGAAGTAAGTCTTGTGAAGAAGTAAATAGAGTAGAAATTACTTTAATCAAAATGAATGAACCAAGAAAATAATTTACACTCCCCCTATGTGAAAGACTTTCATTTTTAATGAGAGGGAACTAAAAAAAATTTGAAGAGGTTTTCAAGAAAACTTTTATATTCAAGATAAATAAAATATATGAAACGTATTCTTGAAATGTAAAGAGTGAAGGTTTAGAAATGCTCATGTAGATTTGGAAAAATGATGAAGCGTTCCATGAAGTCCGTTGCTTTATCCTTTGGCAATGCTAGTTCATGATGATGTACACCACACTTCTGTTATGCAACTCAATATATATCCATGTTGTTGCCAGGATTCTCCAATTGATTTGAGCTTCTATTTAACATGTTCAATGCTCAGTTATATTGCTTTGAATGTTGTAGCCAATATATATTCCTTAACTGAGCGTTAACAACATCCTCAAGGCTGATAGAGTCTTCTTGTAGTATGTTGAGGAATGTTATCGCACAAAACAAATTCTCCTATCATAAAATTTAAATCTTTCTTTGCAAAGAGAATTGTTAGTTCAATCAAGTAACAAACTGTTCCTTTCCTTATGATATATTAAAATTAAGATCATGGAAAGAACAATATAAGAATAACTCATCATCAAAACTAATCAAGACATGGTGAATACAGATGAGTATGTTAAAAGGATTTTCTTTCCAATAGGAGATGAGCTTTCAATATATAAAACACATGTGAATGTGAAGCTCCCCCTTAATTGATGCATGGTTTTAAACATTTTCATTAGGAAAACAGTTAATAACTCTCCTGGATTTGAGAAACCATTGGAAACTTTATAGAGAAAATGATTTTGAAAGATTTAGAGAGAAATTAAATGGCAATTGCTAATCAGAGGTTTTAAGAGATACAACCCAATATCACCTGAGTGGTTACTTGAGTGATTCTACTCAATCATTACTCGATTGAATACTCAAGTGATGCAACTCAAGGATTTTGAATTAAGCAAGAATACAATACCTCACTCGAGTAATATCGTAATCACTCGAGTCATAATCCTCTATAGTCCATTGACACATCGTTGGCTAGTTACTGTCTGAATATATGATCTGACGATGTAATCTCTGTTGCTACTAGAAGATACCAAATTGAGCTCGGAGTAAGGCTTTATGTGTATATTGGCTTAGTATGTGCCCCTTGCTTAGCAAACATCATTGAGAACTTTTAATTTCACCATAGCACATAACACCCTTATTTTGTCATCCATCATCTCAAATAGAACTTTGAAGTTCTGGTTCACTAAGTCACACAGCTACTTCATCTTATCATTGACTAATGATCTCAGCATTGTTTGTAGTAAGCTTTGTGTGAAAGAGTTGAACCTCCTCTCTCAGAAAGTCTTAGACAAATGGAACAAAGAATGAAAGATCATGGAGACCAACTATAGCAAATTGTCGTCTCTCATTTATTGGCCTTGTTCACCATAGCTCTAGTGTAGGTATAGCAGATAATCCAGTGAAGATTTAGACATAGAGCTAGGATAGTAGTTAAGAATCCTCATAGGCTCATCAAGCTTGATGATTCTGTGCATCTCAGCATTTTCCTTAGAACATCTCTGTTGGCTCCATATCATAGTGAAAATGTCTGATCACCTTGAAATGATAAGGAAGGTAGGTAGGCAACAAAGATTCATATTGGATAACTTATTCTTGGCTCTGTGCTACTTTGAAATAAACTCCGCTGGGTCTATTAAGAGATCTTCCTTCTCTTTCTCTTTCTCTAATTGTATCATTAGCTAGTTATTTGCTAGTGGCGGAATGTCATTTGAGTAATATCACATATTCTGCTTCAACTCATGCTGCAATACTATCAATCATGCCTCTTCTGTTAGCCTTTGGTCTTTGTATCCAAAAGTAGAGCATTTTGGTTAACTTCTGCAAACGTATAATGATATGCTCTTTGGTACCCAACTTCTCTTATGTCCGTACAATATTAGATATAACAACTCTTATGCTCTTATGCAATTAATCATATTAAATTTGAGCAAAGACTATTATAAACCAACAAAGATCAAGATATAATTTTACCTAGTAAAATCAATCCATTGAGACATGAAGCATGATGAATAAGTGATACCAAGAATAATGATGATCAATGACAATTTGTAAATACACTTTAAAAGATATGTCATTGATAAGATTTTCGTGCAATCCATGTAAGTTGGATCAAAGAGAGTAGAGAATCTATCCATAATGACCAACTTTTATGAAATGATAAATCATGAATGAAACCAAATTTTCAAGAATGATAATGCGATATGAAAATTGTTTCAAAATCTCAAATGTTCTTTCGAATCATAAATATGCATTATGACATTAAGATTTTGAATGCATGAAAACTCATTTATGAAGCTTGTTAAATACCAATACTTATGTCAAAAACAATGGAAGTCAACAGTTATAAAATATATATCAGAAAGCTTCACTAAGGAATTCAACTAAGATAACATGTTAATTATAAGAGTTAACATGTTGGAGAATTTTCTCAAGAACAAAAGTCATATGAAGAATGAATTAGCCAAAATGGCTTATCTTGACATATATAAGCATGATGACTTTAGTATTGATCAAGAGATAATCTTGCCTCTTAGAGTTGCATCTTAAAATGGATAAATATTCAAGGCAACAAGAATTAATGTGCAAGATTCTAGTTACTCAAAAAAAATGGATGAAGAAAAATGATAATGTATTTGAGCAACAATATGAGTATATGAATTTATGGATGATGAAGCACATACTCATTGATCCAAATGACTAGAGTTCTAGAATATTATCCCGGTAAGTTATTCCACAATAATGGTTAATGCATTAAGATTCAATGCACTAATGAACATTTATAATGCTTGGAATAACGTGGCCAACTAATGATTTATGCATTAGGCACAAGGCTTTCACAAGTTGAATTCTTATCAAGGGAATATACTTGACACTCATATAGATAGTTAACTTGTTTAGACGTAAGGTCTAGCATGTTAAGGAATGAAGAGAGTTCAAGTATTGGATAGCACATTTAAGATCAATGTGTCAATGATGGGAAAATACTTTGATGGATGAATTTGAAGCATTCTGACTTTCATTATAAATATATTAACTTCCAATTTTGAAACCGATTTGAATGCAAACAAGATATGAATAATTTTCAAATAATGTGTATGCATTTTTATAACAAGATGAATTTGAAATCCAAGTAAATTTATGAAATGTGCATTTCAAATTTCCAATTCATAGAAAAATTATGCATAATTTGGAATCTAGGTACATTTTTGAAATATGCATTTCGAAACTCAAATACATCGAAAGATTATGCACAATTTCATTTTCAGTTCATTTAGCAATCTTAAAACAATTTAAAACCCATAAATGATTGATTGCTAATGATATATAGTAATGAGCAAGAATTAACCACTCAAAATGAGTTGGAAAGAATGAGTACGATGGTTGAGTTTTGAAATTACTGATACAGTGTACCTGGCTTGAGTGTAACTTGTAGACACCCAAGTTAATTTCCATCTCCTTGTATCTTTGTACTCAAGTCCTCCAAGATCACTTGAATAAAACATATTTTGAAGTTAATTTATGCGTTTATACCTTGCACTCGAATGTTCACTTCTTCTTTCTAGTGTCATGCTTCTTTTACAAATTATTCCTGCAAAAATCATATAACCATTTTTCTTCCTTGGGTATCCAATTCTACTTGGATCCACTCATGGTTAGCTTTGAAAGAATCATAATTCAAATGCTCTAAGAATATAATTAATTTGAGACAATTGAGCACAATGAATTAAACATGTTTTTATGCATATGAGAAATATTTTCTTTTCAAATCATTATACATGCATAAAGAATTAACCTTTTGAGCATTACAATACCTTTATAAATAAGTCTATTAAATGGATTTTTAAGAGATACGAAAACATAAATTCAAACATATTTGCAATGCTCATTCCTAAGGTTCCAAAATATAAAACCTCAACAAATATTACAAACAACAGCATAGGAGGTTTTATCAATGTGTACCTTTGCTTTAGATATTCGGAGGATTGCTTCTGCATACCCACTGCAACTTTCTTTGAAGTTCTGTTTTTGCATATTTGGCTTTGGGATTATGCAAAGCTTTCTTATGTGATGTAGACTTCGAGAATCTTTTTCTTTGTGACAAGAGATCCTCCTCTTCTTGTTCTTCTCAAGATAGTTGAATGGTACATTGTGGTAGCCCTTCATTGAGGTAGAAAATACTCCTTTTATCCATTGCTTCTTTCTCTATTTATACTCTGTAACCCCAGCAATAGGTGCCTTGAGAGTTCTCCTTTTTGATATAAATGGTATGAACCTCTTTATTGGCGCATGAGAACCTCTTGTATTCTTCATCTTCTCTTTACCTTTATGTCCATTTCTTTTCGGATCATCCTGCATACATAAGGTACTAGATGGACATTTTGGTACCCACATATACTTGGGTCCTTGATTGTTAGTATTAAATCTTACATGTTTCTTCGGTACCCAAATATACTTATTTCTCACATGGGAATTTCTTCTAATATAGCATGTATGAGAAATATGACTGGATTTGCCACAATAATTGCAAATTGTATCAAGATATACATTATGGGATATCATGCACGTATTATGTCGATCATGAGAGTAGAAATTCGAATGGATTTGATTTGAATATTCTTTCTTCCCAACAAACTTTCCAGCATATTTGAAAACATTTTTGCTTTTCTCAATAGAATCAACAATTGGTTGAGAAACAAACTTTTGTAAACTCTGAAAATCATTTTTATGAAAATCACACAAAGAATTGGAACTTTTTACCTTAAGTTCATCTTGAGCTCCGGAGAGTGATTTTTCATGTTCATCCATACTGAGCTCTTTTCGGGAATCCTCTTCTTCTTGTTTATCCATGTTGACTGTATGGAAGTGTTCTATGATTTTTCCATCTTCATCATCAACTTTCAATTGTTCATGCACAGTAGATTCATAGCGTGTAGTTTCACACAAACTATCAACACTTTCAACTTCAACACAATTGTTAGAAGCATAAATAGAATCAAGAGTGTCCCAGATATGTTTAGCATTAGAACAAAATCTAATTTTCTCAAAATCATTTTCGGTTAAAGTACTATAAAGAATTTTCATTGCTCTAATGTTCAACGAAAACATTTTCTTTTCACTTTCTGTCCAATCCTTTCTTGGTTTGAAATCAAAAGCATTTATAAAAACATTCCACATATCAAAATCATAAGCTTTTATAAAACTAGTCATTCTAGCTTTCCAAAACCAAAAATCAATATCTTTTAAAAACGGTGGGATTGTATAATCAAAACCTTTTGAAAGTATAAAACACCCAAAATTAGCCATTGTAACTCTTGAGACGGTTAAGTCCTTTAAACAAGAGCCCGGGCTCTGATACCAAATGTTAGAACCGGCTATCACCCAAGAGGGGGGTGAATTGGGTGTATAATAAAAACTTAAGAACTTTAGAAATCTTTTCGTATCTTAACGAAAGCGGTAAGTATGAAGGTTTATAAATCAACAGTTAGATTAAATAATATATGCTGGAAATATAAGAGTTTAGGGAAGAGAATATGCAAACTGTGATTTATCCTGGTTCGGTCCAATCTGTGATGGCCTAGGTCCAGTCCCCAGGCTCCTCCTGAGATTTTCAAATCCACTATCTTCTTGTTTAATCCGGGCACAAGAAAAGCCTTTTACAATCCCACAAGTTTAGCCGGGTACTTGTGAAACCTTTTACAAATCTCTCACCAAGATACTCCCCCTTACGGCAAGTCTTACGAGCAGAGCAATCCCGAAGATCTTCCTCTCCTGCTTACTCATGCAAGTCTTACGAGCAGCAACGTTCTCTCCTGCTTACACCCCTGTAAGTCTTATGAGCAGCAACGTTCTCTACTGCTTGCACCTTGTAAGTCTTACGAGCAAAATGTCTTACTGGCAATTCTCTCTATAGCTTCTCCGTAAGAAAATCATCCCTCTCAAGGTCCCTCTACCTTGAGATCAACTAAGAAATATAGTTGAAGGTGTTTACAGACTCTCTCACAGAGTGGGTATAATCTCACTGAAGTACAATACAAATAATCACTCTCTCAATGATAAGTAATACAGAAACTGGAAAACAGAGAGTGTTTGGGTAGAAGTAGAGGATTCATGTTATTCGCATGTTGGTGTCGTTGCTCTGTTTTCTCTGTCTTTTTCTATCACCCATTGATATTGAATGCTTTCTCATTTATAGTTGATAAAGATGATAACCGTTGTGAGCATTCGTCCGTTGGAGTCCCATTGCTTCATTTGAACGTTGAGCATATTTGAAAATGAGCTACTGTCCGTTGCAAAGTGGAGCATTTTGTTGAACAGCAGGAAGATTCATTTTGAACTGTAGTAATGTTGTGGAGCGGGATGAATACGTTTGAGTTTCCAAACAATCTCTCATGGTGGGTCAAACTTTTGTCGTGGTAGGTAGTTGATACTCGGTGTGTAATGATGCCGCCCGCCACAGTTGACTCTTTCATTTGAATCTGTAAGCTCACCGTTAAATTTCCTTTTTCACACTGTAAAATGCTTAATCACTAATATGATGAAGTATTAGTTATGGGTATCTTGGATCATTGGTCAAAAGCTGAATTTCTGGCTTCTGTGACTCATCACGTTGAGTGAATATATTCGCTGTGACCTCCGTTCTTGAAGATACAACCCAAATATTTAATCTCCTGTTTTACACTTGAAATATATGTTAGTTAATGTTTAGGAACAATAACAAGTGAAAACATAATGATTGTATAACATTTAATCATGTTTGGATTGATTGCTATGAGGCTCTGTGTTTCTTCGTTGCTTCTGTCAGAACTTCACTTCGAGTGCAATATGGCTCACTCGAGTGCAGTTCATATTTTCACGTTCTGACTTCCTCTCGGGCAAGCACTCGCTGCACTTCACTCGCATCTGCTCGAGTGAAATCTCGAATCACTCGAGCACACCCAGTCATGCTCGAGTACGTTTCATACTTTCACGTACAAGCTTCTTCTCGGGTTATCACTTCCATGTCAAAACTTGCATGTGCTCGAGTGAGAAATCATCCAATGCTCGAGCATGAATCCTAGTGCTCGGGTGATACAATTTTCTTCACGTTTCAGCTGCTTCTGAACATCACTCGCACAACATTTTCAGAGAGAAAGTTTTTGCACTCGCGGGTGATGTGGGGCCACTTTAGAAAAATTTTATTCATTTGATTCAAATGATGTATCATAAGAATGCTCTTACCATATGCATTCCAATGCAACAAGAATCAGCTCCAAACTCGTTGTATTCTGCAAGTTATGATCGAAAGAGTGTATATTTCGCTAGTCTGCACAAGCGTCAATTTCCAGAAGATATAGTTCCTAGAATATACGTTCAAATTAGTCAAATTACCTATCCATGGAAAGCTCTTTGAGTCTACTTTCATTTGGCACTAGTCTCGTCTCAATCCGATGTGTTGTTTGTGAGTTATACTCAAAATACTGAACCTGTGTCAAAAAGTGACGGTGATTTCAGTTTCATTTTCCACGATACATATCTCCTTCATTTGATCTTCTTTAAATGTGATCCTGGTGTCCATTTTACGTGTTTGGAGTCTTCTGTCATATGCCACCAGTTTCGGGTCAAGCTGATGTGTGGTTTGAGAGATATGACCAAAATACCAGACCTCGCTCAGGCTGAACATAAAACCGAGTAGAACAGAGTATTCACCCCGTGCTTGAGTGAATTCATCTGTGCTCGAGTGTGTTCTTCCTGTGCTCTAGTGAAACACCTCGTGCTCGAGCATAACACCTCTAGAAGTGCCAAAACTCATATATAAGTCATCTTAGCTTCGTATTAACACATTCCAACCATCATTTGATCATAGAAACCTCCGGTATCATTATAGAAACCTCCAATATCACATCTAACAACTTGAATCTTGATATTCATGATAGATCTTCCAAGTTCTTCATTCTTCAATATCTTTCTTCTTGGTTTTCCTCTTGATAATAATTCTCCATAATCCGAATAGGCATCTCCTTGACTATCTTCAATTTCTCTTGTTCTTCTTCCTCTTGTTCATTTTCATTAATTCAATCTTCTTCATTCTTTGCTTGACTAATCTACAAAATATGTAACATTAAATATAATAGTTAGTCAAAGAAATACATTATATAAACTTTTTGCTCTTATCACTTCATATCTATATTTGACATCATCAAAACTAACCATATCTAACAATGTCAACAATGACTCATCACATTTATCAAAGTCAAAGAAGCAGAAAACCACCAAGTCCTCCAAACCTCTAAAATCTCCAAAGCTCATACCAAAAGTTAAAAAAAACGAATCTCCCGAATCAAGATTGAAAGTAAAAGGTATTGTTATGTAGGAACCTGAAGAGAATCATTCAACAACAAAGCCAGTTCCTCAAGGAAACTAGAAAAAGAAGGAAGTCGCAGAGGCCGACCTTCAAGATCAAATTTTCATAGCCAAACTTGATGCTGCTATCTAGAAAATTTCTGCCCAGAGCCCAATTCATAAAAAGTCAAGATATGCTCCTTCTTCACAAACTCATGAATCTACGGCTAGTCAAACAATACTAGGACCTTCAGCTTTAGTTGTACTTTCACCTTCTTAGTTAGCCAAGGAAGAAGAATTTTAGTAAATCAAACTACGTATGACTCAAACTTTACTAAAACATCATTATGTCTAGTAGTTTATGTTGATATAGTAGTACTAAAAAAGGACTACAATTTAGACTTATATCTATACTTAGGACAATACGAGCCCTGGTTGAGGATTAGGATGATTTATTGCCCTACTATAGTCAAGACGTGTTATTGCAATATGAAGATAGTAGATGAGTATGATGATAGGGGAAGACTTACAGAGGACAGGTTTGAGACTATGGTGAGGGGTCAGAAGATTATCCTATCACTAATATGATCAACACCTATCTTAGGCTTGAGGAAGCTCCTATTTGACAGTTCAAAGAATTCAACACCAATGAGATATATGAGCTACTAAAGCTAGGAGAAGCAGTTGGACCACTCATACTTACTCTTGGGTCACTAAATGACATTCACAAAGTTATCTTCTATATTTATTCTCAAAGTATGGTGAACAAGGCCAGGAATTTTCCTCACATTACAAGGAAAGATTATCTAATGATGGCTTCTATTTTATAACAAGAAAAGATGAATGTTGGGGACCTTATCTTTCAGGAAATAAGGAGATTCAGATTTTATTCTACCAGGACTACCACCATACCATTTCCTTAGTTGGTTTCTTACTTCCTCTTTCTCCACAACATTTAGTATCTGATTCTTGGTGAGGAGTTTATGAAGATTCCTAATTTTGGGAAGGTACAGTTAAGGCATATGGGTATCTTACTATTACTTAGAGATCACAATGATCAGTCTTAGCCTCAACCTAAGAAGACCAAGAGAATGGAGCAATCCACTTCCCGAGTAGATGAGGCTCTATTTTCCAAGATGGATTTCTAGGTCCTTCTTTCTTAAGGGCTACCAATCAAATATACATCTAGGACTCTCTATAGGCTGCAATTACAGAACTAAAGAAGTCCAACACTTACTTGGTCAACTAGGTGAACTACCAAGTTAAAGTCTTAGTGGAGGTTGTGAACTACAACGTCAAATAGTTATTTGTCCTCCAAACAGGTCAGGCAATCCGAATACAGATGATGGAGGATATGATAAGGACTCATCTCGACATTCTTTTCCTTAAGACCTCTATTGCCACCACCACTGCCTATGATACCACTATCTACTCCTGACACCACCACCACTATCCCTGATACCACTATCACTGCTCCTAATACCACCACAGCAATTCCTAGTACCCTTACTGACCTTCCTCCCACCATACTTATCTTTGATCCTATTCTAGTTGGAGACCTACCTCATGAGGATCATATTCTTCAGTCTCTATCTCATTCCTCCCCTGAGAGATCATATCAATTTGACCCCAATTCTTGTACTGAAGAACTTATGATTCTTGATCAGGAAACCACCTTTGAGGTTCCTGGATTAGATCCCAATCCCATCACTGAACCAGAGCCTATTTTTCCTTCCTTTCTCACATTCACTCTGCACTCCCTTACTCACTCCTTCTCTCTTGATCATACCTCTGTACCCTTTGATCCCATGATAGCTATTGTTCCTTATACTTTGTCTCACTACTCCTCTAATGAAGACCCTATTCCACCATCTTCTCCACTTCGTACCAATCTCCTCCACTTTCTAACATTACCTTTCCCTCTTCTTTTACCCTTTCTATTGATGACAAAAGGAGGGAGAAGTGGTTCTACAACTGATTACGATCTTATATATTTGTATTTTTGCTTTCTGTATCTGTTATCATATATGCTTTTTGTATATGTTATCATATGCTCAGATATTTTGAATTTAATGCTTTGATCTTTTGAATTTCAATGAGAATACATGATATAGCAATCTTATTTAGTAATGATTACTTGTATTTATCAATATGTGAATATGTGTCAAAATATGAGCGCTGAATGATACTTTTCTTGATCTGGCTCTGATAACAAAAGATTTCAAATTTTATCCAATTTTTGTCACCATCAAAAAGGGAGAGAATGTTAACCCTCATAATGTGTTGATGATAACAAACCTAGATATCTAATTTTATTTTGACATACAAGAAGGATAACACAAAGTTGACTTGATGATTCAAGTCACTTGAGTGAAGTTTTAAGCACTCAAGTGATATAAGTATCTTTGGAAAAATTTGAATCAGCAAGTCACTTGAGTGATATGATTTTTCACTTCAAGTTATCAAAGTAAAATTCTATGGTAATCCTTTATATCTTGGGAAAATCGCTCAAGTGTTAGTTTTAGCACTCAGTGATAGCCAATAAGAACAAAAATGATGAAAGAGGATCACTTAAGTGATAGTGGATGTACTCGAGTAATGAATCTTTAGTTCTAGAATTTCTGCAAGTCACTCGATGGTGACAGAAGTTGTGTAAGTTTTATTATCTGGATCACTCAAGTGAGTGACATCACTTGCAAGTATTTGCAAGTGACTTGCAAGTAATCTAAAAGTTGGTGATCTGGTAAAACAAATCACTTGAGTGATAGATTGGTGTACTCGAGTGATATACTCAAAATCACTCAAGTGATGTGATGATCACTTGAGTGATCGCATTCACTTGCAAGTCACACGTAAGTGTAGCTGAAGTGATGTGATCTTCTAAAAAGATCACTTGAGTGATTGAGTAAATCACTCGAGTGATCCATAATCACTTGCAGGGCACTTGTAAGTGACCTTAAAGTGCACTCAAGTTACTCTATAGTGATTGAGCTTAATCTTTTTAAACCTATGAAAGATCACTTGAGTGATCTGAATATGCACTTGAGTGATATTCTTTTTCCTCTAATATCACTACAAGGTTACTTGCAAAAAGATCACTTGAACACTTGAGTGATAGGTAAGCACTCGAGTGATAAGAAATCACTTAAGTGATCATAAGTTAGACTTAAGTGAGTTTTCATCAGTCTTTTATATTAAGTGTCTTGACAATCTCAATACTTTTTTCATTCATTTTGATAAACATCCTAAACACTTATACTACTTCTAAATGTTACTACTTACATTAATGTATAAGTTTTAGGTGATTAAACTATAGATTAATTTCAAAATCAATAAAAGCAAAATTATGGTAGAGACATTACATGCGTAATAGAAATAACAATGGAAAAACTCTCTTTCATCAACGGCTACATTTATTATCTAATGGATAGATTTGAATGCTCTCAATGATCATTAAATTAATCTTACCTATAAAGGCAAAAGCATTAAAGACGGAGCAACTAACTAATGATAAAATCAATTCTTTGTATTAGCTGCTCTGTTTCTGTCTGATATTCTCTAATATTCTTAGTGCTCTTTAGTATTCATTTATTAACTCTTTGAGAGGCATTCTACAACCTTATTCATTACTCATGTAAAGAGAATCTCAAGGTAGTGGGACCTTAAGTAAGGGTATCTGCTTGCAAAGTATAAGGGGGAGTAAGTATCTTATTGAGGAACTCTTTGTACTGTAGTGCTAAGAACCCATTGCATCTTGAACAATATTGAAAATCTCTTAGGTGCTATGAGGACTGGAGGTAAGTCAAGAGGTTAAGACCGAACCAATATAAACTTTAGTGTACACTTCGATGAAATTTCTCCAACTCTTATATTTTAATTAAGTGTTTTTGTGATTTATTTTAAATTTTTAATATTACGCAATTTGCCCTTCTCTTGGGGAAACCATTGACACTCACACCATGTACTAAGCTTTGACACACACAAGAAATTGAATGAGAATTGCTCTCAAATTTCTCTCTATCTCTTATCTCAAATTTCTTTTATTTTCATAACAATGATATGGCTTATGGTGTAATTTGCATTACAAATGAGATGGCATATTAAAGATTAGATGTAGTATTTTTTATTTATAACATTAATTTTTTACACCTAGTATCTTTAATTTACTACAAAGTTTTTAACTAATACTTTTTATTGAGTGTAATTTTGATATTTTATACAAAAAATAATTAATTTTAACATTACTACAAAATCGTTGATACATGACAGTTATTATTGATCATAAATAACCAAATTATGCAATTTAACAAAGCATTTAACATTAGCTAAAAATAATAAGTATATCTTGAAATAAACTTTTTTCAAGTATGCCCTTATTTATAAGGGGCAAGTAAGAAAGAGAAATAAAGTAAATATAAGTATCATCAACCATTTAATAAATGCAATATTTATAATAAATGAGGGGCATAACTGAAAAAAAAAACTCATTAAATGTTGAGACAACCACTAGTACAAAATTCCCTTTTTAAACCGCCATATTTAGACCAGTTATAGCGGATAAGGTCTTAAAAAGTTGACCGATGGCAGTTTCATAATTATAAAAAACTTCTAAGACCGGTTATCCAAAAAACTTGTCTTAAAAAAATTATTTAGACCGGTTATAATCAAAGCCGATCTAAAAATATAAAAATATTTAAAAATTTTAAAATTTGAAAAATTTAAGACTGGTTTTCATAAAAACTGGTCTTAAATATAAAAATTTAAGACCATTTTTCATAAAAACCGGTCTTAAAGATGAAAAATTTAAACATTATTTTTTTTCACCCTTTTAAGACCAGTTTTTATGGAAAACCGGTCTAAAAGGTGAGCCTTTTGCCCGCATTTGTACTCCTATGCCCAGATCCCGTGCTCTGAACCCTTTCTTCTCTTGTCTTTGTTTCTCTGTGAGCTCTATCCCTGATTTTTTTGAACTCCTCCATCACTCCCCTTTCCTCATTTGCTCAACTCTCCTCTGTCATTACCACTGTCATTACTGTGTTCCTCGTCGTTGTTCTTTGATCATCGTCACTCTCTTCCACCGCCACCTCTTTTCTCCGTAGTGACCATTCTCCTCTGTCGTGACTTCCCTTTGTCAATGCTATGATTTTAAGGCCTTCATTTTAACCTCAGTTGACGCCACAGTGACTTAAGGTAGAAACTCACTCCTTGGTCTTCAATCAGGTTAGTGTTCTATTAATTAAAGCCTCAACTTTCAGCTTGTATTTGCTTATTCTCAACAATATTAACTCTAACAATATAGTTAGACATGAAATAATTGCAGAAAAAAGTAATTAAGGTGAAAGGGAAAACTGTGTGATGACTTTATTACTATATACGTTTTTCTTGTTTTAGACCAAAAGTAAATAAGATGCTCTGACTTGTGATATTTAACTTGGAGTAATATCATTCTAAATCCTATTTTAATTTAGTGTGATTGTTTGATTGTCAGTTTTAAATGTTGCATGTTAAAATTCGTTAAAATCTCTAAAACTCTATAGTTGTTGTTTTTTTGTCTATCCCTTTGTTGTTGGATATAGGGTACTACAAGTGTTGAGATATATATGCATCGTAGTTGGATAAAAGCTAGATGAATGAGTGTTGAATATGATAATGGGGTGAGGCAGCTTTTAGACTTCGCTAAAAGAAATGCCGATGATGGTAGTAGGAAGTTTTATTGCCCTTATGTAGTATGTTTGAATGAGAAATGACTAAGTGTTGTAGATATATATACACATTTAATTTGTGAAGGATTTTGTAAGAGTTATACAATATGGGTATGGCATGGTGAAGAAATAGAAATACCAAGTTCATCTCAATAAGGGGGAGTGGCCTTTGATAATAATGACATAGATACGGATGATTGGATAGAGGATATTATTCATGATATAGGAGAAGAGGTTTTTGAGCAACCACATGTATATGGTAATATGTGCAGTGATGCTGAGACGCTGCTGTACCCGGGGTGTCAAAAATACCAATTGTTGAAAACAGTATTTAAATTGGTAAGCTTGAGAGCAGAGCCTAGATGGAGCGGCGAGAGTTTTTCAAAAACGCTTGAGGCTTTTAAGGACATGCTTTCATATGATAATGTGTTGCCTTCTCGATACTATGATGCTAAGAAAATATTGTGTCCACTAGGGATAAAGTATAAAAAGATCCATGCATGCCCTAATGATTGTATATTGTATAGAAAAGAGTATGAAGAGGAACAACAGTGTCCGATATGTGAAACCTCGAGGTACAAATTAAATAATGCCCCTGTAAAAGTGTTGTGGTATCTTCCAATCATACTAAGGTTCAAGCACTTGTTTGCTAATGAAAATGTTGCATAAAATTTGAGATGGCATGTGGATGAGAGGATATCCGATGGAAAGCTTCGACATCCGGTTAATTCTTCTCAATGGAAGAAAATCAATCAATTATTTCCTACCTTCGATGAAGAACCTAGGAACCTTAGGCTTGGGCTTAGCACGGATAGCATGAATTCTTTTGGTAGCCTAAGTAGTATACATAGTTCATGGCCTATTATGTTGGTAATTTACAACTTATCTCCTCTATTATGCATAAAACAAAAGTACATCATGTTGTCTATGTTGATTTCAGGACCAAAACAACCCAGAAATGACATAGATGTTTACCTAGAACCCTTTATTGAAGACTTGAAAGAGTTGTGGGATGAAGGTGTTAATGTTTTTTACGCAAATAAGAAGGAGGTTTTTAAAATGTGAGCCATGATCTTTTGTATTATAAATGAATTTCCTGCATATGGAAAATTATCAGGATATAGTGTTAAAGGCCATAAAGCATGTCCAATTTGTGAAGAAGCAACATGCTACCATCAACTTCACCATGGAAGAAAGACAGTTTATCTTGGCCATAAGAGATTTCTTAGATGAGGCCACCCATATCGTAGATTAAAGAAAGCTTTTCTTTGTGGACAAGAGTTTGAAGATGCTCCGAAGGCATTGATTGGGGAGCAAGTTTAGGAAAAGGTGAAAAATATCAAGAAAGCTTTTCTTTGTGAACAAGAGTTTGAAGATGCTCCGAAGGCATTGATTGGGGAGCAAGTTTAGGAAAAGGTGAAAAATATCAAAGTTTTCTTCGGAAGACTACAAAGAACAGTAATGAAAAAATAAATGGAAAAAGAGGTGTGTCTTCTTCAATCTTCCATATTGGCCCAATCTTGATATGAGACACTATATTGATTTCATGCATGTGGAGAAAAACGTATGTGATAGTATTGTTAGGACACTGCTTAACATACAAGGTAGTTCTAAGGATAGCATGAAGCCAAGATTAGATTTGCAAGAAATGGGGATATGAGAAGACTTGCATCCAAAGGCATATGGTAAGAGAACTTTTTGCCCCCCAGCTGCTCATACTTTGTCTAAGGATAAGAAAAGAAGCATTTGTGAGTGTTTACATGGCATCAAAATTCCTTCAGGGTATTCTTTAAATTTTAGGAAGCTTGTGTCAATGAAAGACTTGGAATTAGTAGGGCTAAAGTCTCATGATTGTCATGTCTTAATGCAACAACTACTCCCAATAGCTATTAGAGGCATTGCCAAATATGATCTTCATCATATTTTGACTAGACTTTGTTTCTTCTTCAATGCTATTTGTAGTAAAGTCATTAAGACAGAAAGATTGGATGAAATGGAAAATAAAGGACATCTAATCTTGTGCCAGCTTGAGAAGCTTTTTCTTCCTTCTTTTTTTGATATCATGGTATATATAATTGTTCATCTAGTAAGTGAGATAAAGTTGTGTGGCCCTGTCTATTTACGGCAGATGTACCCAATTGAAAGAACTATGAAAATCATAAAAGGGAATGTGAAGAATGCAAATCGGCCTGAAGCATCTATTGTTCAAAAATATTTTTCTGAAGAAGCCATTGAGTTTTGTCAAGATTACCTGTCAAATGTAAGACATATTGGGCTTCCTGAACGTCATGATGAAGAAGGGGGTAGACGCGGGGCTACAATAAAGAGTATTGATCCTGATGAATTTCAACAAGTCCACTTGTACGTCTTGAATAATGTTGATGAAGTTTAAGATTACATTAATGCTCATAAAGAAATTGTCCAGAAAGAAAATAGTCAAATGACCAAACAAAGTTAATTAGGAAGCATAACAAAGCTTTTGCACATTGGTTCAAACAAAAGGTTGACAGAGAAGAATGTGTTTCTGATACAATTAAATGGTTAGCACGTGGTCCTGAGGTTGATGTCATAACTTGGACTTCATATGTGATCAATGGTTATACGTTTTACACGAAGCCCTTTGATGATAAGAGCACCGTCCAGAACAGTGGGGTTATGTTAGTGGGTAAATCTATGCACTTCTCCAGTTCGAAAGATAAGAACCCTAGATTGGCAGCAATACCTTATTATAGTGTTATTGAAGAGATTTGGGTGGTTGATTATGTTAAAATTAAATTTCCCATTTTCAAATGCAAGTAGGTTGATGACAACAATAGTATGATGATTGATCAGTTGGGATTTACATTGGTTGATCTGATTAGTAGAAGTTTTGGAGATGAACCTTTTTATTATGGCATATCAAGCAAAACTGTAAGATCAAGCGTTTCACCCAAGAGGGGGGTGAATTGGGTGATACTGAAATTTCTTTCGAAAATATAAAACTTTGACAAAAGAATTAAAACAGTAATGAGTAAGGAGAAATATCACCGAAGTGTACACCGGGAGTTATACTGGTTCGGTCACAACCACTTTGACCTACGTCCAGTCCTCAGAGCTTCTCTGAGAGTTTCACTATAACTTCCAAGATTCAGTGGGTTCTTGGCACCTCAGTACAAGCAAGTTCCTTACACCTGGACACTCGCTCCCCCTTACAGGTTGTAATTCAATCCCAACTCAAGGTTCCACAACCTTAAGTTATCTCAATAACAAATATTGAGTTTGAATGAAATATCTCTCTCAAAGAGTAAATGATAATCACTGAAGCAAATGAATACAATTTCAACGTGAAAACAGAGCAATGAACTTAATGATTCGTTTGTATGGATGCTTCGTTGTTCTTCTCTGTTTGAAGGTTACCATATATATAGATATGTTGTTGATGACCGTTGGAACACTTCCTTTCGTCCGTTGGTGAGTGCGCAGCCACTGTTGACTTTTCAAGTTTTTGAAAAATATCCGTTGGCGGTGGTTGGCATTTGAACATTTGATTTGACTTTCATCTCTTGATATGATTTCTTCATTGTTTCTCTGAAAATATACTAAGAATGCTAATATAATGAAAGGTTAATCATATAAGAAACAATATAATGAAAGTTTGAATGATTTCTAAATTTCTGGGTATGCTTACTCGAGTAGCTCCTCGAGTAACCCATGAAGTTTACTCGAGTAGCTCCTCGAGTAACATCGTGAAATCATTGTTTATTTGAAATTCCATGAAGACAAGCAAGATTACTCGGGTAGTGCATGGAATAAATTCATTTTCAAACCTTTGGGAACAGTTATTTACTCGGGTAGCTCCTCCAGTAATGCTTCTGCAACTTCATAGATTACTAGGGTAATACCTCGAGTAATCCTTTGAAAAACTTTTGATTACTCGATGCTCTACTCTAGTAATGTTGGCAGGATTTCAAGGCCGAGAGCAATTACCTCATTACTCGAGTAAGGACTCGGGTAATGCATTCATTTTTGCATAGGTTACTCGGGTAGCTCCTCGAGTAACTGAGACTTCTGAACATGATTTACTCTGGTAATGACTTGAAGTTTACTTTGAAAACTTTTGCATATACTGGGGTACATACTCGAGGAATCCACTTAAAATAAACCATGAAAAACTTGTCTAATGGAGTAAGTACTCGAGGAAGATGAAAAAGAGAGATCAAGTTAATCGGGTACTAACCTCAAGTTTTCACTCACCTTAGTGTGTTACTCGAGTAGCTCCTCGAGTAACATTGGCAGTGGTATAAAGTGCCGAGAGCTTCACATTTTCAAATACACAGTTACTCGAGTAGCTCCTCGAGTATCATGGAAAACTTGAAGGCAACTGGAAGTTTCTGACCTGGTTACCCGAGTAGCTCCTCGAGTAACATTAGCAGTGGTACAAAATGCCGAGAGGTCCATATTTTAGGAAACACAGGTACTCGAGTAGCTCCTCGAGTATCATGGGGAAAACTTGAAGTCAACTGGAAGTTTTCACATGGTTACTCGAGTAGCTCCTCGAGTAACATTAGCAGGCCGAGAGCAACCTTAAAGTTTTACCTGGTTACTCGAGTAATGGTGGCAGGTAACTGGAAGTTTTGCTTGGTTACTTCAAGTTTTGGCTCATTACTCGAGTAGCTCCTCGAGTAATGCCTTAGAAAATGCACTTCTGATCAGGTTCCTCAGCATTTTCTCTTGGCCAATCTTCACTACTTCTATGCTTACCTCAAGTAAAGCTTATTCTTGTCATTACTTAGTTCAAGCTTAAACATTTCCATTTCAAACCATTCTTTTGTTATCATCAAAACATGAGATCTAACATTCTCCCCCTTTTTGATGATGACAAAACTTGGTGATTTTGAACATGGTTTTTCAAATTGGATTCTTAATTAATTATTTCTTTTTAAGGTTGAATATACCTTGCATTCATAACAACTTCATTAGTCCAAACATGTATTATATCCAAAACATAATAGAACTTAAAATGAAATCATAAATACTCTTGCATTGAACTTAAAATTTCAAATTACAAAATAAGTTCATACTGAATTTAAAAAGCTCCCTAAAGTCCCATGTACACCCATATACCCATGATAAGCTAGGACAAAACAACAAAATCATTCTCAAGCTCTTCTCCCCCTTTTTGGCTTCATCAATCAAGTGGAGGGCTAGGAGGCTTGGCCATGGAAATTGGTGTTGCTGGAAGGACCATAGAATCATTTGATTCTAAAGAATCAAATGAGCTAGAGGGTACAGGGTCAGGCAGATGAAGTGGAGGGATATGGATATCATCGCCGGGAAGAGAAGGTTGGAAGACAACCATAGTTGAGGTTTCTCCTTCCGGGGTGATCTGAATCTCAGGTGAAATCTCAACCTCAGGTGTATGCTTTTCAGGTGATGAAGAGGGAGATATCTCCTCAGTGTGAGTAGGAGAGGGAATTGGTTTAGAGGTGGTTTCAGGCTGTGGCTTTTGAGGTGAATCGTCGATGATAATATGAGTGGTTTCGTGGGTATCAGGATCATCCACTGTGAATAAAACATCTTTCTCTTGGAGCTCAAGTGGATCAGAAACCAGAGGGGTAGATGGTTCAGCCTCGGGAATGGGAATGTCTGAAGGAGGGTCTACTGAAGGTGGTGGTGGTGGTGTAAATGAGGAGGGACCGGCAGAAGGTCCAGGACCCAGGGAATCCAAACGTGCCAAGATCAGTCTCAAAGTTTCTCCCTGGGCACGTTGCTCTGCTAGTAGCTCCTCATGTCTTCGATCCATTTTCTCAACCAACTCACCCATTTTTATGTTCATGTGGGTTATGAGTTCTGCATTGGTGTTGGCTATGTCCACATGAAAGCCTCGGAGCATATTCTCCATAAAGTGCTGGAGAGTGGCATTCAGGAAAGATGGTGAAGATGTGGTAGCAGCTGGAGCCGATGACTGGGTGTCATCCATCCTACTGGTCTCTGCCTCAGTAGCCTTTCGCTTCTTCTTGGACCCAGACTCCAGTGGGCCTTTAAGAGGGATGTCGATGTTTAACTTACCAATCTGGTTCCTCCCCACTGGGGTCACCCTCTCAATTGGCTCCTTACTATCCAAGTACCATATTTTGTTCTCTTTCAGGATAAGAGACACAATTTGGGGATATGGCATTGGAGTAGTCCCTTTTCCATCCACCTTATACCTTTTCATCTCTGAGAATATATACTCTCCCAGATCCTTTTGCTCTTTCAAGAGGAGTGAAGCAAACCATCTATAGTCCCTATCCGAGAAGTGGGTATAGTTGTTGGCTTTGTTTACTAGGGACCTAGAGTAAATGTACCAAAGGACCCTATGGTGATCACACATATCACTCGGTTTAAAGTTTAGGGGGCCAACTAACTCACCGGGCTTTAGGATAGTGAAAATTTGATTTGGCTCAAGCTCAGAGTATATATCATCAGGGGGTTCTCTATTCCTAACCACAAATTGATTTTGGAAGGTGAAATCAAAATCTTTTGACCTCTCACAGTTGTGGTCATCTCTTCTTCTACTGAAGTCCGGTTAGGCTCATCTATTATTTCTAGGTTGCAATAAAAATGAGTGATTACCTTTGTGCAAAAAGGTAATCTAATTGACAACCAAGGCATAAAAGGCTCTAGATAAGGACTAAGATCGTGCTTCAATACCTCTTGAAGTAGCCTGAGATCCACAAAGTGTGTCTTACACACCTTTCTTCTGGAGAATTGTGTCAGGTACTTGGGAGATTCCACCAATTTCCCCACATTGAATCCTTTTGGAGGGGTAGTGATCTCTGCCTCTGGAATCTTGGATTTCTTGGATGATTGACCCTTCTCCATTTGGTCAATGATCCCAGCCATTGCCTTAGCCACATTTTTGTCATACTTTGGCTTCTTGATAGGCTTTGGAGTGAATGAGGGTGTAGAGGAATCAGAGTGAGAAGGTGAGGGAGTTTTGACACCTTTGCTTCTTCCAGTAGATGTGCTCTTTTTAGACTGAGCCCTAGTCACAATAGGCTCTTTGATCACCACACCTTTGGCTTTAGGTTGTGGTTGAGGTTTAAGAGGAGTTTTGGCTTTTGGTCTAGGAATTAACTTTCTTCTCTTTGTTGGAGGAGGAGAAAGAAGATCAGGGTTTTGTTGTGAATCAGAGGAATCAGTGAAGTTGAGATTCTTGGTTCTAACCATTTTGAATAACAGAAAAGTCAGAAATCTCAGAAAACAGGGTAACTATCGCGAGAATAGGGCAGACAGATTTTGAACAAAATAGGAAGTTTTTGGACTTGAAACCAGTTGGGTTTTGACGGAAATGAGGCAAGGAATCGATTGGGAAAACTTTTTGAAAGGGTGTATAGTGATTTACTCGAGGAGATTTTGTGGAAATGACCAAGTTTGCGCAAGATAAAGACCTAAATCCTGACTTTACTCGAGGCCTTACTCGAGTAACATTCAAGTTTACTCGAGGCCTTCCTCGAGTGTTCATACAGAAAAATTCAAAAATAATTCATTTAAATTGCGTACCTGGCATGAATAATATAGTAATTATCCATGGATGTTCCCTCGATCATTTATAGTCCATTTGGATCAGTTTTGAGTCATTATTCAACATTTTGAGAATCTGAGCTCCGACATTACTCGAGGCCTTCCTCGAGTAAGCTTCAAGTTTACTCGAGGCCTGCCTCGAGTAAATAGCTTTACAACTTCTGACTCTTCATTTCTTTGAAGCTGGACCGTTATGTTTGAAAATTGAGTAACTTGATCCGTTACTTCCAGTTTTGGGGGCCATTACTCGAGTACATACTCGAGTAACATGCTTCTTTACTTCAAGTTGCTCCTCGGGTATTGCTTCTGTCTTAGCCATAACTTCAAGTTGGTACTCCAGTAAATGTCTCCTCTGAAAATCTCTGTTTTTGTTTCCCAAAACAGAGTTTCTTTCTTCCTGCAAACATGTTTCTATATACTCTGATGCTTAAGTTAGTGATCATCAAAACATTATTAAATGACTTCATCTAATATTATGAAATGCCTAAATTTCTTATAACTCATTGGGATTTACCATTCCCAATTCTCTTCTAATGAATAGAAATTGATCTTTTGCAAGGGGTTTTGTGAAGATATCAGCTAGTTGAAGATGAGTAGGAATGAATATCACTTTCACATCCTTCTTTTGAACATGATCTCTGATGAAGTGATGTCTGACATCGATATGCTTGGTTCTAGAGTGTTGAACTGGATTCTTTGCCAAGCTTATCGTACTTGTATTGTCACAATAGATTGGTATTTCCTTGAGGTATATACCTAGATCTTGTAGTTGTTGTTTTAACCATATCACTTGTGCACAACAACTTGAGACTGCAACATATTCGGCTTCCGTTGACGAAAGAGACACTGTATTTTGTTTCTTGCTGAACCATGATACAAGAGATCCTCCAAGAAATTGTCCTTGTCCACTGGTGCTCTTTCTGTCTGTCTTGTATCCTCCATGATCAGAATCAGAATAAGCGATTAAATATTCACTTCTTCCTTTGGGATACCACAAACCCAATTCTGGTGTGTCAGCAAGATATCTAAAGATTCGTTTGACCGTTTCAGCATGTGATTCCTTTGGTGCCGAATTGATATCTTGCACATATGCCAACACTAAATTGGATGTCTGGTCTACTTGCCGTGAGATAGAGTAATGATCCAATCATTCCTCTATATTTTGTGATATTGTAGTCTTTCCCTTTAACATCAGCATCAAGCAACATTGTTGAACTCATAGGCGTATCTGAGCCATTTGCTTCATCCATTCCATACTTCTTCAATAGCTCTTTTAAATACTTTGTTTGAGATATGAAGATTCCATTCTTTCTTTGTTTGATTTGCAAACCAAGAAAGAAATTCAATTCTCCCATCATTGACATCTCAAACTCTCCCTGCATTATCTCAGAAAATTCTTTACACATAGATTCATTAGTAGCACCGAAAACAATATCATCAACATATATTTGAACAATTAATATATCATCACGTTTTCGATTTATAAATAATGTTGTATCAACTTTTCCCCATACAAAACCTTGATCGATGAGAAACTTACTAAGCCTTTCATACCAGGCTCTAGGAGCTTGTTTTAAACCATACAAAGCCTTTTTAAGTTTGAAAACATGATCCGGTTTAGTGACATCTTCAAAACCTGGAGGTTGTTCTACATACACTTCTTCCATGATGTAGCCATTTAGAAAAGCACTTTTAACATCCATTTGATAGAGTTTGAATCCTTTGATGCATGCAAAGGCTAAGAGTACACGTATAGCTTCCAATCTAGCCACTGGAGTATACGTTTCCTCATAATCAATTCCTTCTTCCTGATTATAGCCTTTGGCCACCAATCTTGCCTTATTTCTGACAATAATTGCAGATTCATCGAGTTTGTTTTTGAATACCCATTTAGTACCAATGATCGTATGATCTTTGGGTCGAGGTACCAAATCCCAAACTTGATTTCTTTCAAATTGATTTAGTTCTTCTTGCATTGCTATGACCCAATCATTGTCTGATAGGGCTTCATCAATGTTAGAAGGTTCAAACTCAGAAATGAATGCAGAAAAAGTTACTTCATTGAAAACTCTATTTCTGGTTTTGATTCCTTCATTCACATCTCCTATGACTTGATCTAAGGGATGACTTCTATTGTATTTCCAGGCTTTAGGTTGACCTAGGGATTGCTCTTCATCCTTAGTTTCATCAACCTCTGGAATAAGAGACTTAGAGATAGATTGACCATTTTCTTGATTTAAAACAACTTCCTGTTCTTCATCAATCATTTTGACAGAGGATTCACATTCATCAAATACAACATGAATTGATTCTTCAACAACACAAGTTCTTTTATTGAAAATTCTATATGCTTTACTTCGGTTAGAATATCCTAGGAAAATTCCTTCATCAGTTTTAGAATCAAATTTTCCTAAGTTATCTTTACCATTATTATGAATGAAACACTTACAACTGAAGATGTGTAGATGAGCAATGTTTGGCTTCCTTCCTTTGTATAGCTCGTATGGTGTCTTTCCAAGTTTTGTTCTGATATAGGCTCTATTTGAAATATAGCATGCTGTACTCATGGCATCAGCCCAGAAAACTTGAGACATGTTCTTTTCATTTAACATTGTTCTAGCCATTTCAGTAAGCACTCTATTCTTGCGTTCCACAACTCCATTTTGTTGAGGCGTCCTTGGAGCAGAGAAATTGTGATCAATGCCATTAGTATCACAATATTCTTCAAATGCTTGATTTTCAAATTCTCCACCATGATCGGTCCTAATACCTACAATTGACATACCTTTCTCATTTTGCACTTTCTTGGCAAAAACAATAAATTCTTCAAAGGTTTCATCCTTTGATGATAGAAAGATAACCCATGTAAATCTAGAGAAATCATCAACAATAACCAATGAATATAAGTTACCACCAAGACTTTTTACTCTTGCTGGACCAACTAAATCCATATGTAATAATTGAAGTGGTCTATTTGTTGAAATCTCATTTTTCAATTTGAAAGATGATTTAGTTTGTTTACCCTTTTGACATGCGTCACAAATCAAATCGTTTTTGAAATTTACTTTAGGTAATCCAAGCACTAAATCCTTTTTGAGTAGTTTACCTAGTTGATGCATATTGACATGAGCCAATCTCTTATGCCATAGCCAACTTTCATCGGTATTACTCAGAAAACAATTTTCAGATTCATTTCTACTAATATCTAGAGTATAGCAGTTACCTTCCCTTTTTGCTCTGAGCTTAGCCTTGATATTTTTCTTATCAAGCTGTAAGTTATTCTTGTTGATAATTAGACATTCCTCTGAATCAAATATTATCCAGTTGTCTTTATCTGCACTTTGACTTACGCTCAGCAAATTATGACACAACCCTTCAACGTAATATACATCTTTGATTTGTATGCCTTTGTCATTTTTGATTTCACCAATTCCTGCTATTTTTCTGGATTGATTTCCTCCAAATTTTACCTTTCCACCTTCCTTAGGTTGCAATGTGGTAAAACTTTCGAAATCTCCGGTCATATGTCTAGAGCATCCACTGTCTATGAACCACTTGTTATTTTTGGATGCTTTAAGACATACCTGCAATCAAATGACTAAGTCTTAGGTACCCACTTCTTTTTGGGTCCTTTTGAGTTAGTATAAATGATTTTCTGAACATATGTGCCTTTAGGTACCCATTTGTAGGTTCCTATTGTTCTTTTCTTTTTATGAATGCATGAAGAGGTATAATGACCTTTTCTGTTACAGTAATTACAAAATGCAAAAGGATTTGATATATGCACAGAATGTTGGAAATAATTTAAATATGGCTTTCCTCCTACTTTCTTTTTACCTTTCCTTTTATCTGTTTTTGGATCATATCCAATACCAGATCGGTCATTTACAAATCGTTGTTCTTTTAAAATCACACTTAGCATCTCACTTCCTTTGGTAAATTTTTCAAGAGTTTTTGTGAGATCAATGTTTTTCTTTTTCAACGAAGAACAATTTTCACAATTCTTTTCTGAACTTTCTTTAAGTTCAATTTCAAGAACTTTGTTTTTCTTTTTGAAAACAATTAATTCTTTAACTATTTTGATGAATTCAGAATGTAAAGCATTATATTCAGAGAGTAATTCATCATAGGTAGGTTCAGAATCATTTACCTCTTCTTCCGTCTCTTCTTGAGCAACAAGACATATATTGGCTACTTCTTCCTCATCACTTTCTTCGTCTGAGGAACTATCTCCCCATATAGCAGATACAAAGGCCTTCTTTTTGTTAAAGAATTTGCCTTTTCTCTTTTCTTTGCTCTTTTGATTGAGCTCTGGACATTCTGATTTGATATGTCCTGGTTTTCCACATTCATAGCAAATGATATGGTCTTTGTTGCTAGTTCCTCCTTTTTGAAAGTGTTTGAAGCCTTGACCTTTCTTGTAGAACTTTCTGAATCGTTTTATGATTAAGCCCATTTCATCATCATCAAACTCCTCATCTTCATCTTGATTTTCTTCTTTCGCTTTTAGTGCTAGACCTTTCTTTCTTTTGTCACTGATGTCATCTAGTTCCCGTTTGAACTTTAATTTGCTTTCATATTCAGAAAGACTTCCAAATAGAGAAGCAACTGATCTCATTGATTCTCCTTTTGCCTCTTCTATCGCAGTGACTTTGGCCTCCCACTCTTTAGAAAGAATATTCAAAATCTTTCATACTTGGGTATTTTGATCATATACTTTTCCAAGTGCTGCAAGCTGATTAACAAGATGAGTATATCTAAGTTCGAATTCAGAAATTGACTCACCTGATTTCATTCGAAGTAGATCAAATTCTGTGATCAAGGTGTTGATTCGATTCTCCTTTATTCCAGAAGTTCCTTCATGAGCTATTTCCAGAGCTTCCCACATTTCCTTTGCTGTTGGGAGTGTGCAAATTCTGAAGTATTCATTTTGACTCAAAGAGCTTTGTAACATCAGAATTGCCTTGCTATTGAGAGTGATAAGTTTCTTGTCATTCTCATCATATTCCGCTGGCGTCTTTGGAATTTTCTGAGAATCTATAGTCTTTGTAGGTTGATAATTTCCACTCTCGATTACATCCTATAGCCCATATTCAGTAGCCATCACGAACACTCTGAATTTTGCTTTCCAGAAAGAAAAGTGTTCTCCATTGAAACCGGGAGGTCTAGTGATGGATGCTCTGTCGGGAAGAATTCCTTCACCCATGCTTGCCATTGGATCCTTCTTAGGTTGTTATACCTTAACAAGAAGACCTACGCTCTGATACCAAATGTAAGATCAAGCGTTTCACCCAAGAGGGGGAGTGAATTGGGTGATACTGAAATTTCTTTCGAAAATATAAAACTTTGACAAAAGAATTAAAACAGTAATGAGTAAGGAGAAATATCACCGAAGTGTACACCGGGAGTTATACTGGTTCGGTCACAACCACTTTGACCTACGTCCAGTCCTCAGAGCTTCTCTGAGAGTTTCACTATAACTTCCAAGATTCAGTGGGTTCTTGGCACCTCAGTACAAGCAAGTTCCTTACACCTGGACACTCGCTCCCCCTTACAGGTTGTAATTTAATCCCAACTCAAGGTTCTACAACCTTAAGTTATCTCAATAACAAATATTGAGTTTGAATGAAATATCTCTCTCAAAGAGTAAATGATAATCATTGAAGCAAATGAATACAATTTCAACGTGAAAACAGAGCAATGAACTTAATGATTCGTTTGTATGGATGCTTCGTTGTTCTTCTCTGTTTGAAGGTTCCCATATATATAGATATGTTGTTGATGACCGTTGGAACACTTCCTTTCGTCCGTTGGTGAGTGCGCAGCCACTGTTGACTTTTCAAGTTTTTGAAAAATATCTATTGGCGGTGGTTGGCATTTGAACGTTTGATTTGACTTTCATCTCTTGATATGATTTCTTCATTGTTTCTCTGAAAATATACTAAGAATACTAATATAATGAAAGGTTAATCATATAGGAAACAATATAATGAAAGTTTGAATGATTTCTAAATTTCTGGGTATGCTTACTCGAGTAGCTCCTCGAGTAACCCATGAAGTTTACTCGAGTAGCTCCTCGAGTAACATCGTGAAATCATTGTTTATTTGAAATTCCATAAAGACAAGCAAGATTACTCGGGTAGTGCATGGAATAAATTCATTTTCAAACCTTTGGGAACAGTTATTTACTCGGGTAGCTCCTCCAGTAATGCTTCTGCAACTTCATAGATTACTGGGGTAATACCTCGAGTAATCCTTTGAAAAACTTTTGATTAGTCGATGCTCTACTCCAGTAATGTTGCCAGGATTTCAAGGCCGAGAGCAATTACCTCATTACTCGAGTAAGGACTCGGGTAATGCATTCATTTTTGCATAGGTTACTCGGGTAGCTCCTCGAGTAACTGAGACTTCTGAACATGATTTACTCTGGTAATGACTTGAAGTTTACTTTGAAAACTTTTGCATATACTGGGGTACATACTCGAGGAATCCACTTAAAATAAACCATGAAAAACTTGTCTAATGGAGTAAGTGCTCGAGGAAGATGAAAAAGAGAGATCAAGTTAATCGGGTACTAACCTCAAGTTTTCACTCACCTTAGTGTGTTACTCGAGTAGCTCCTCGAGTAACATTGGCAGTGGTATAAAGTGCCGAGAGCTTCACATTTTCAAATACACAGTTACTCGAGTAGCTCCTCGAGTATCATGGAAAACTTGAAGGCAACTGGAAGTTTCTGACCTGGTTACATGAGTAGCTCCTCGAGTAAAATTAGTAGTGGTACAAAATGCCGAGAGGTCCATATTTTAGGAAACACAGGTACTCGAGTAGCTCCTCGAGTATCATGGGGAAAACTTGAAGTCAACTGGAAGTTTTCACATGGTTACTCGAGTAGCTCCTCGAGTAACATTAGCAGGCCGAGAGCAACCTTAAAGTTTTACCTGGTTACTCGAGTAATGGTGGCAGGTAACTGGAAGTTTTGCTTGGTTACTTCAAGTTTTGGCTCATTACTCGAGTAGCTCCTCGAGTAATGCCTTAGAAAATGCACTTCTGATCAGGTTCCTCAGCATTTTCTCTTGGCCAATCTTCACTACTTCCATGCTTACCTCAAGTAAAGCTTATTCCTGTCATTACTTAGTTCAAGCTTAAACATTTCCATTTCAAACCATTCTTTTGTTATCATCAAAACATGAGATCTAACAAAAACAAGTATTCTATATTATCGATGAGACAAATAAAATGTGGTCTGTAGCTCTACAAGGAAAAAAGGTCGTTGATATTAATCAGGAAAGTTGTTCAATGAATGATCTTCTTAAGACTCCTTCTTTTTCTAGGGATCTACCAGAATTGAATGAAGAAGATGAAGCAGACAATAAACATGGCACAAGAAACGATCATCATGAAGAGATATGGGAGGATATCCCTTTATAAAATTACTTTGAAGGTTAGTTAGCTAAAATAATTATCATGAACTATATTTGAATATGTTTATTGTTATTGGTATATATAAATTAAAACTACTTTTTTTGATGTTGTCACAGGAAAATGAAGCATATGAGGTGTCTTAGTGTAGATGCTCCAAAGCCAGCTAGTGATCATCAGCCTGAGAATAGTGTGTATAAAGTATTTTGGCCGTAATGAATAAGTGTTGATGTGATGATGATGAACTTTGTTTCCATTTCAATTAGTTTGGGTTACCTGAGAAGACAGTGTGTGAAGTATTTAATTTTGGCCATAATTTTATGATTCTGCCTGTGATTGTAAGTTTATTCTATCTTTGATTTTATCTGTGTCGTTGAAATGGTTGCTTGCTGAGTGAAATGTTTTAATAGGGGAAATGGCTGGCTTGCTGGCTGGGTAAATATTTTAAACGGAGCAATTATTTTTTTAAAAAAAAGCTTTTTAGACCGGTTCTTTCCAAAACCAGTCTAAAAAGTACATTTTAGACTGGTTTTTTGAAAAACCGGTCTTAAAAATAATACTTTAAGACCATTTTTCAATTTGAACTTTTTAGACTGGTTTTCTTGAGAACCAGTCTAAAAAGTTGAACTTTTAGATTGGTTTCTTCGATAACCGGTCTAAAAATAATTATTTTTAGGCCGGTTTTATAAATAACCAGTCTTAAAACGTTTTTTTAAGACCGGTTCTTTAACTGGTCTAAAAAGTAGAAGACTTTTAAGACCGGCTGTATCAAGACCTCATCCAGAACCAGTCTAAAATGTCGTGTTGAACCGGTCTTAAAAGTGATTTTTCCACTAATGAACTTTTGTCGGGCTCTTATAAAAATGATCAAGGCAATTCAAATTTTAGGCTCTTCTAAAAAGGACCGAAGGGAGTATTATGTATTAGATTAATATCTTAACATATTCTTTTTTTTTTAAAAGTATAAATATAATATATTATTAAATATATTATCTAATAATATCTCAAATTTACATTTATACTTTAATCATTATGTTTTTTTTTACTCATAATGTTGGAAGACTAATCGTTTGTAAGTGTTAATAACAGTTGTTTCATAAGAACCGTCATATTTGTCACTAAATAAATTACAGTTATTGTAACATCCCAAATTTTAGTCATTAAAATCCCTTATATTAAAGGAAATAAAATGGTGAATTAAAGAGAATAAGAAATGACAAAACAAAGCAATTAGTGATTACACACAACATGATTATGTTTGGAACACAAATTGTAAAAATTTGGATGCACTGCCAGTGTGTTTTCCTACATGGCAGTCTGGTTGTGTGATGTTTTTAAAATTGGCAAATGATGTCCAATGCCTATGAAATTTTTCAAAATAAAAGTAGACATATCAAGCTTTAATTTGATAGGTACATAAGTTATTTGGACCCATTCATTGAGAGTTATGTATTTTTGAAATTAGCCAAGTGAAACTGGCAAGTTTCTGTAGTAGTGTCCAATAAATGGCAATTCTGGAATGATGTGCATCCATTGGGCTAAAGGCAATATTTTTCTTTAAAAATAGATTTAAAAAGGGTCACATAGGTTTTAGAACCATAACAACTGGACATCTATAAATAAATATATGAATTTTCAAAATTTGATGAAAATTCTATCAGCACAAAAAATCTGTCAGCTTTTAATCAATGCACAAAATTAAAAGGTAATGGCAAAAATATAAGAGCAAAATGGTAAATTGCTAATAAAGCAAAAAGCTATTTATTTTTCCCTTTAATTGGGATGAATTTCGGTCAAAAAGGGCAGCAAGAAGGGAAATTAATATTTGAGATGAATATGCCAAAAGCTAGAGCAATTTGGCCAAGCAAATGAAGTTGAAAAGTCAAAAGGCAAACTAAGTGATAAATGGCCATCACACATTAATGTCAAAGAGATGTATGAAGCTAATTCAAAAAGCTTTATTTGCTCCTTCAAAGGCCTCACCTTACATCAATTTGGAGAGAGAAAAGGGAAGTCATTATGGTCAAGATTAAAAAGGGATAAAGCTTAAGTAAATTCACATGTGCAAAAGGCAATAAAATAATATATTTGTAAGGTGGTGGAATTGTGATATTTTAAGATCATTTATCCTTCATCCAAAGGCCATAAGTGACATCCAAAATAGAGAAGAGAAAGAGAGAGGGGCTTGAAGAACAAGAGCACAAAGAAAGGGCTCAAGTGTTCAAGAAACAAGAATCAAGGTAAGAAGGTTGAAATTCAAATGTTTATGCCTTCTAAATAATGCACAACTCTCTTTAATCTCTATGCCATCTTGAATAATATATGTAGCAAGCACACAATCAAGAGGAAGAAGAGAGAGAGCCCATGGTTTTAAAGAGAGAAGGAAGAGAAAACAAAGGTAAACCATAAACCTTGATTATCTTGTTGGATTCAAGGTTGTTGTAGTTTTGGTTTATTTGTGGCTTTGTATTGGTTGAATTTGTGATTTGGGAAATGTCAAACCCTAAGGGAGGTGCTGCCCAAATTATGATTAATCATGATCATTAGGTGTTTAAGAGGTTAAATAAGTAATTAAAACTGGAAAGTTGTTTTGTTGAATAGAATCAAGAAAATTCATTTTTCCCAAATTATTCTAGATTTCGTCCAGACCTATTGCCTTTGTTTGGACTGGATTTTGGTGTTTTTGATAATTTCATTGTGTTCAAA
The DNA here is from genome assembly GCA_963210345.1 of Inga oerstediana. Lineage (NCBI taxonomy): Eukaryota > Viridiplantae > Streptophyta > Magnoliopsida > Fabales > Fabaceae > Inga > Inga oerstediana. Next base: position 38,548,466 of record OY723404.1, read on the forward strand.
ATGGAAAATTGTATAGGAAACATGTGAATTATAAAGTACGAAAGCCTTAGAATGTGAAATGACAAAATAACCCCTAAAACCTAAGTTAAGGGCTACCAAGGGCATTTTCATCTTTTGGCAGTGAATTTGATAAATCTAAGGCCAAAAATGGGTTCTACACACAAAATTGTGCAGGAATAGCGTAGATCATAATGTTTTGGAAAAGTGCAGTTAAATCAGGTACAAAGGGACTTAGACCTAGTCCCCAAGGGTATTTGGGTCATTTTATAGTTTTAAGCAAAGAAAACCAACACAATAAGTTTATAATCATACATGAATGAGTAATAACTCATTTATTGTAAATTTAGGATTTTCGGATCGAACAGTAGCCCGAGCCGGACACAGAGTATTGGACCAATAGACAGGTAAAGAAAGGGCAATCCAGGTAGTGAACTTACCCTACTTGAATGTATTTGATAGTTATGCTTGTATAGTGATGCAAGTGATTACTTTATTTGATTGTGTAGAACATATTTGAATGATGAAGCTCTGCTTATGTTTATGCCATGGTCATGAGTATGTTACATGAAACATTGAGCATACAAAAATGTCATTATGTGGCATGCATCTAGTTAGAGCTAACTGTCATGCTCTTAGCATTTATCTTGCATGCATTATAGTAATTGTTTACTACTGAGATTCCCTTAAATCTCACCCTCCCCCAACCAACCATTTAGACAAGTAAATATGGGAGTTAAGTCGAGAACAGAGAAGAAGACTGCATGAGGAAAATCTAGGGGTGGAACAAAGGCAGGGAGGTGTCTATTGCTCTTATTTTAGACTTAGACATATTGATAGTCCTGTGGGGCTACCCTATCTATATATTCATATGTATATTTATACATATTATGTACAATCCCTGTGAAGAATTTCTTATAATATAATCATATACTTTATATCAGTATTTCATGCTATTTCTATGTGCCCAACGAACTTGGCACAAACACTCTAAAAAATGTGAAAATAACATAAGGGTATGACAGTTATTAACTACAACCATTATTTTTGTGTTTTTGTGAACTTTGCCTATCAATACATGACAATGCGCATATTTAACTATTACGTTTTAGCATATATATTCTTGTGTGACCTCCACCTTGGCATGCATGACGTTTATTCACTGTAACTGTTACTTATTAAGCGTTACATATGCCTAAATCTTTAGTAGTGTAATAGTTCTCTTAACTTATGTGATGTAGTTACTTGGAGCTTAAAAAAAGGACTATGGTTAAAAAGTAATACTACCTAGCTCCCGTTATAAGTATAAGAGTTAGACAAAGAACTTATTTTGACAATAAGTATAAGATATCAATCTATGGCAAGGTTGTCAAACTTGTGAGGTTAATGAAACTCATGACAGTGATGTAAACTCATATCGTGAACTCTAATTGTTAACTCGTAAGAGTTTATTTTTACCATTAAATATGTATTAATAGTGTATAATTAAACAATTAAAATTTAAAAAATGACAATAATTTGATTTAAATATATTTTAAATTCTCAAATAATTGAAATTAAATCCATCAACATTTATAATTTATCAAATTTAACAAAGAAATTTCTATAAAATTTATATATAAAGCCGTTGAGTATGATCAAATTGAAGAAGTAAACACGAGTTTAAGAATAAGTTAATACAGTTTTGCAAGCTAGAAATGTTAAAATGATAAACTCAGTTATATGAATTCTAAGTTTAACCGAGTTCACAACAGTCATAAATTTACTAGTGACTCGACTCAATTTTGTAAGCTAGAAACATAAAAATGGTAAACTTGAAGAGTCATCAACTCACGAGTTTGACAACAATGATCCATGTTCTTTTCATGCAAATTTACAAGTTTTTCCCAAAGTAGCCTCATTGGCATACCACTCTAGTCCTATTTGTAAATTCTTTTTAACTAATTCTCATATACTAAGAAAAGTTAGTTTATTCATTAACTATAGGCTAAATTTCTAATTTCACTCTTATCTATGATTGACTCCAAAAGTTAACATGAATAACTTCTTTTTGTTTATTGGGTAAAAAAATACAAAATGCATTTACTATCCTAAAATTGGACTTATAAATAGAACCAATTTTTTTTTTTTTGGTCAAAAATGACTTAAAAATAGGAACATAGTGGTATATATTAATGAAGCTTCAATCAAAAGTAGTTCTGATGCACATGATAAAAAAGTATTTAAGAGAAATCAACACATTTATTACAAATAACATAATTCATTTAATATCCTCATATTAATCACCCAATTCTTATATTAACAGGGGAGCAATAAAATTTACTATTATAATACGAGGAACGAAAAGAATATAATAGGGAAAATCACTCCTAGGTTTCAAGTAAGGGACATATTATCAGAAAGATCCATCGAGGTTGTAAAACACACTCAACAGGTTGTTAATACACGCAGAAGAGTTGTAAATAGGAACCTTTTGATAATATATTCCTTACTTAAAACCTAAGAGTGATTCTCCCAATATAATATTGCCCACCACGCACCAACAACTTGTGGGGCCGGGGAATTTGAAATGGAATGGTTGTGATTAATGGAGTATAACTTCAATGCAAAATGGAATGATTCGTTGACAACTATCTAATCCGCTACGATACTATTTAATTAGGATTAATGTGTAAAAATGTCTATATATTTCTTTTAAAAAAAACATCCAGCATCATAAACATTAATTGGATGTAAAAATGCTTATATTTTTTTAAAATGGGACAAAAATAACACCTCCCTTAATTTAAACTAACTCCGTTATTTTTTATTGGATGGAGCCTATATTATTATTTTTTAAATGATTATTTTAGAAAAAATCATAGCCTCCCTCTTTCCCCACCCTCCCCGACTTCCTCATCCCCTTTCCGTGCGCAGATAAGTTGGAAGCTTCACACTTGCAGCCCAATTAAGGTCTTCTTCATCAATGCCTAGGGAACCAAAATGGACCACTCTGAAGAGAATAATACAAAGCCAGGCTAGAATAATTAGACAGTAATAACTTAGTGACGTCTGTAGGATTTTCCAAATACGAAGAAAGGCATAAAGAAGGCCAACCACCAATAAATAATCCCAATAATCCATTTGGTGGATTCATTTGTAGTAATGATCGAGGAGGGGCTTTCTCCATTCAATATCCTCATTATATGAAATTGCCACTCTCTATAAGTAGCATCACCAAGTAGTGTTCCCCACCAACGTTGTATGTGCTTCTCGGTTTCTCCCATAATAGATTACTTCTACGTCTGCGCATCAAACAAGTGCACACCTTTGACACGTTAAGTAGTTCATTGGGTGAAAGTCTGTCAAGAATGTTGTCCAACATGGGTTACAGTAACTTCAAGAGTGGAGTTGGGGTTAGAGTTTTGGAGGGCCGACGGACTGAGGAGGTCAGAGACGGTGGGGAAGAGAAAAGGGAAAGAGGGGAGGGTGTTATTTTTTAAAAAAGAATCATTTAAAAAATAACGTGGGCCCACTCAACAAAAAGTGGCCTAACGACTCAAAATTAATGACAGTGTTATTTTTACCCAGAAAGTTTATAAGTATTTTTATATATAATTAATATTTATTATGATAATGGTTACTCTTTTAGTAAAAAAATAAATATATAGGTATTTTTACATTTTAACCCTGTTATTTTTAATCTATGAATTTAATACTTTTATGTTTAGTTCTAACTAAAACTAATGAGATTATTACACGTGATGAGCAAAGTGGGTCAACCACTTCTCTCATATCCACTCCAATTCATTCATGCTATAAATACTTTATCCTTCCATCGTTCGAATCGTCCAACACACATCCTCGAACTCACTCATAAGCTCAAGTTCTCATAATCCTTCTCTCCATTATCTCATGGCACGCTTTGAGTCTAATAATGTTCTTCTTTCTTCTATACTTATTTTCTTGTTTGTGGTCGCTCCCATAAAGTCAGCGCGAATCCTTACTGATTCAGAAGAATCTGCAGATTCTGCCGATGCCCCTATTCCCAGCAGTGTCTCTCCAGCGGTGTTAGACGAGCACCACCTACTCACATTCTTCATGCACGACATCCTTGGCGGGTCAAACCCGACCGCAAGAGCTGTCACCGGAGTTGTCACAAACCCAGCCGTCAATGCTCAAGTGGCCTTCGCCAAGCCAAACGGAGCAAACATCCCCCTCAACGGCGGTCTCCCTCAGAATAACAACAACGGCGGAATCCTCAACAACAACAACCTTCCCTTCCTCACCGGCCTTGGCGGAAACCCTGGAAACGTAGTCAGCAACAACAACATCGGCGGTAACGGCTTTCCGGTGACCAACGTGAATCTGCTGCCAGCTGGGATGACCCTTCAGAAGCTGATGTTCGGGACAATGACAATTTTTGACGATGAATTAACGGAAGGACATGAGTTAGGGTCAGGTTTGGTTGGAAAAGCACAAGGCTTTTATCTAGCTACTGCCGTGGACGGGACATCGCAAGTGCTGACTTTCACGGCCATGTTTGAAGAGAATGGATATGCTGATAGCATAAGCTTTCTTGGTCTGCACAGACTTCAAGTTTCGGAGTCTCAACTTGCTGTTATTGGAGGCACTGGGAAGTACCTTAACGCTAAGGGGTTTGCCATTGCTAAGACCTTTCCTGTTACCGACAACGACCAACATGCTACTGATGGCGTCGAGACTCTGCTTCAGCTCACTGTCTATCTTACCTACTAGATATCATTCTTGTCTTCCTTTTTCATCATGTCAGCCATGTTCGTGATTTGAAATTTCATTTTTCAACTTTATAGCGTATATATACTTTTGTGTTGTATTCTGTTGTCAATGAAAAAATTAACATTTCAACATGTACTACCCATTTGCATACAAGCATGCTGCAGTTTTAAAACCCAATCAGAATCCACCAACCAAACCAAAGAACTGAAACCAATCTCTTGACTGGTCCAATTAAGAGTTCTGGAATGGTTGATCAATTTTAATTTTATATTTTTTCTTCTCTTACCAAACGTGAAATGATGTCGTTGAGATTTTAAAAAAAAAGAAGAAAAAATAGAAGTCACTCATATTTGTGGTTTGCTAACCATATTTTTTGTTAGATTATGTATAGTGTATTCATAAATGTTTTACTTATACAATATTAATGAATTTTTTATTTAATTATATATTATTCTTTTCCAGAGTTGTATAAAAATATTCTTATATATTTAATTAAATAATATCTTTTTAATTATGATTGAGTTAATTATGTTCCAATTATAATTAGATTACTTATCCTTAGATGCTACGCCAATCAACTCAATGACTAATTTTTCTTTTTGGGTATAGAAAAGCTTAGATGAGTTAGGTAGCAAGGGCTTATCAGGGTCAAGGCATGCCTCCGGCTCAAAGAGAACTTATAAAAGTATTTATAGACCACCCTCCAATGAAGTCCTTACATCGGCAAGATTCCCCTTTACCAACTGGACTAATTTTTCTTTCCAAGTACAAAAAAGTTTAGATAAGTTAGGTAGCAAGGGCTCACCAGGGTCAGGATATGCCTTCGGGATCAAAGAGTGCTTGTAGAGATATTTACAGATCACCCTCCAACAAGGTCCTCACATCAACAAGATTCAAACTCATAAGCTTATGATTATGAGCTATCCCCTTTACCAACTGGACCAACCTTTGTTGGCAACTCAATGACTACACTACTACAAAATATACTTATAACTACCCTAAAGGATGTCCCTTTTTGAAAAAGTGACACCCAAAATATTGGCGGTGGCATATGTGTAATTATAGATGTAAATTGGAGAGATTGGCGGGTCAAAAAAAATTGAATCTCATGCCAGGAAGGGCCAGAAGGTGTTTTAGACGTCCCCAATCAAAATGGGGACGTCTAAAGACCCCCATAACTGCCCAGTATATCATATACATTTAAAAAAAATAGAAAAACTTTAGACGTCCCCATAAGAGTCGGGGACGCCTAAAGAACTGAATTTAGATGTCCCTAGACCATCTGGGGACATCTAAAGCTACCTTTAGACGTCCCCAGATCATCTGGGGATGTCTAAAGATGACACACATGTCTCTGGTCGACTTGACCGGTGCGTGTACAGTGTCAGAAAAGGCTCTGTTTTTTTTCACTCCTCCTATCTGCTTTACTCTTTCACTTCTGTCATCCCTTTCTTCATGCTCTCCTCTCCCTTGGGCTTCTTGATTTTTTCTTCTTTCTCCAAATCTTTCTATATGCCATCCCCTGTTTCTTGTTGGTCCTTCATTGTGTGCTTGCTCGTCTCCGTCTTTGTTCTGATGGGTTTGCACTATTTTCTCTCATTCTCGCCACCGTCGTCCTCCCTCTTACCACCGTGGGCCATCTCCCTCTAATTTTTTAGCAACAGGTTAGCTAACTGAACTTGTGAATGCTTAGCAAAATGCATTTAATTCTTGGCTGGAATTTAAGTGTGATTTGTGCTTGAGCTTTATCTTACTGTTTTTGTGGTAGACTTGCTGAGACAATTGTTGTCAACGTGAGCTGTGAATTTAAAGTTTAACTTGTGCTGGACCTGTACACTTGCTTGCTATTGAGTTTAATTGGTGATTAAAAAAAGAATAAATTAAAGTGTGACTGTGAATGGCTAAATAATCTGGATTTTTTATATACACACACGCACTAGTAATAGTAATATATAGTTAGATCAAGTAGAAGGGACTAGATATATATATATATATATATAATATAATGATATATATCATGAACAAGGATTTCTAATTTAATTTTTACGAATGATGTGCGTGTGTAATGTTGGGAGAATAACTAATTTAGATATTAATGATGAATATATATATATATATATATATATATAATTATGCATGCATACATAGAAGTATAGGGGAGCGATAGGAAGAGGATAATGGGGAGAGAGGGAATGGGGAGTATATTTACAGAGAAATTTCAAGGCACGCAATCATTCCAATGATCATGTGCCCCTCCACTTACAACTACAACAACACCAAACTCTCTTTCTCTCTCACTCTCTACACACACACACACACACACACACACATCTGATTATATTCCTTTATAATTCATTCAACAATAATAAAAAATTTCCTTTTTTCTCCTCTGTCACTCACAAGCAATATGCCTATAAATGACCCATCAACCATATATATACCTATATATCCTATAAGTGACTGTGAATGGCTAAAGAATCTGGATTTTTTATATACACACATGCACTAGTAATAGTAATATATAGTTAGATCAAGTAGAAGGGACTAGATATATATATATATATATATAATGATATATATCATGAACAAAGATTTCTAATTTAATTTTTATGAATGATGTGCTTGTGTAACGTTGGGAGATTAACTAATTTAGATATTAATGATGAATATATATATATAATTATGCGTGCATGCATAGAAGCATAAGGGGAGCGATAGGAAGAGGATAATGGGGAGAGAGGGAATGGGGAGTATATTTACAGAGAAATTTCAAGGCATGCAATCATTCCAATGATCATATGCCCTTCCACTTACAACTACAACAACACCAAACTCTCTCTCTCTCTCTCTCTCTCTCTCTCTACACACACACACACATCTGATTATATTCCTTCATAATTCATTCAACAATAATAAAAAATTTCCCTTTTTCTCCTCTGTCACTCACAAGCAATATGCCTATAAATGACCCATCAACCATATATATACCTATATATCCCAAGAGGCAAATGCGATGGAGTATGTTATATATCATTTCAGCAATCATAACTACAAGTCATTCTCTTTGACATGATTATTCAATTTCTATAAGGAAAATATCACTGCACCTTCTCTAGCAAATTATTCTCAAACAGTTTCTAAAACTTTCTTAAACTTCATTATACCCTTAGGTCTAAACAGAAATTTTTTTCTTTTGTTGAAAAGACATTTAAGCCCTTGTCTTATATATGGTTGAGACGGTCTTATAAATTCCCACATGTGTCTCTTGTAAATACACATAGTTGATTTGTAAATTCCCACATATCTCACTCATGGTACATATCTGATTTAATAATTTGGTTGGTAAAATATAAGTGTATTCTGTTTGTGCTTGGTGTTAGAAGCTAAAGTTTAGTTTCGTTTAAATTAAGCTGAGATGGTTCATTATTTTGATTTTGGGATGTCTCACTTTTAAGGGGAAATGCTGCAAAAATTTTGAAAAACAAAATAGTAAAAGGCAATTCCCAGTGTTGACAATTATTCTAAACTTGAGTGTGAATGGCATAGGTGGTAATAAAATAGATCATAGTTGGATGAATGCTTTGACAACAAGTGAAGAATATGAGAATGGGGTTGAAAAGTTTATTGAATTTGCTAGAAGGAACGCTCCAGGCAAAAATGGGATGTTTTTTTTGTCCTTGTGTCAATTGCTTAAATGAGAGAAAACGGGATGTTGAAGTTATAAGGGATCATCTACTTTGTGATGGAATAAATCTTCGATACACAAGGTAGATATGGCATGGTGAGGAAGTAACTGATTGTCCGTCACACAAGAAGGAAGCTGTGGATATCATAGATGAAGATAGAATAGAGAGAATGATTCACGATGTTGAGATAGAATCCTTTACTCAGTCGCATGAATATGACAGCCTGCGGAGTGATGCAGAGACACCGTTGTACCCTGGGAGTAAGTACACACGGCTGACAGGAACATTACATTTGGTTAACCTAAAAGCAACTTGTGGGTGGACTGATAATAGTTTCACATTGCTGCTTGAATTGTTGTGTGATATGTTTCCAGACGATAATGTACTTCCAAATTGTATGTATGAGGCCAAGAAAATCCTATCTACAATGGGTATGGAGTATAAAAAGATACACGCTTGCCCTAATCACTGCATACTATACAGAAAGGAGTATGAAGGTCTGAGTGAGTGCCCTAAGTGTCAAACTGCACTATACAAAGTGAAGAAAGATGGTGGTTGTGGCGATGGGACAACTAAAAGGCAACCTTTAAAAGTTTTGTGGTATCTTCCAATAATACCGCGCTTTAAGCTTTTGTTTGGCACTGCAAAGAAGTTGAGATGGAATTCGGATGATAGAATATTCGACAGAAAATATCTTCGACACCCAGCTGACTTTCCATAGTGGAAGAAAATAGATGAAATATTCCCTGAATTTGAAAGCGAGTCGAGAAACCTTCGGCTTGAGCTTTGTACAGATGGCATCAATCTGTGTGGAACTCTTAATAGCACACATAGTGCGTGGCCAGTACTCCTTGTAATATACAACTTACATCCCTGGCTTTATATAAAACGCAAGTATATGATGCTTTCTATGATGATTTATGGACCAAAACAGCCAGGAAACGATATCGATGTCTACCTAGCGCCTTTGATTGAGGACTTGAAGAAGTTGTGGGAGGAAGGCGTAGATGTGTTTGATGCATATAAGAATGAGTCCTTCAAACTACGTGCAATGATTTTCACCAAGATAAATGACTTCCCTACGTACGGAAACCTCTCAGGGTACAGTGTGAAGGGGCATAAAGCATGTCCGATCTGTGAAGCAGACACTCACTTACACCAACTTAAACTTGGAAGAAAAACGGTCTACCTTGGTCACAGGAGGTTCCTTCCTAGGTTCCACCAGTATCATAGGTTAAGAAAGCATTTTAACGGCTTGTCAGAGCATGGAATGGCTACAAAGGAATTAACTGGAGAGGAAGTTTACAGTCGGGTTGAACGTATCAATGTCTTACTCGGTAAGAATCAGAAGACTGCGGGTGAAAAGAACATATGGAAGAAGAGATCAATTTTCTTTGATCTTCCATATTGGCGTAGTCTCGACGTGGGACACAGTATTGATGTAATGCCCGTGGAGAAAAATGTTTGTAATAGCCTTGTCAGTATACTTTTGCGCATTCCAAGGAAGACCAAGGATGGTATCAGTGCGAGACTAGACCTTGTTGATATGGGAATAAGAGAACGGTTACATCCACAGCTAAGAGATAATGGTAGGAGGGCATACATGGAGCCAGCAGCACATACACTTTCAAAAGTAGAGAAAAGAAGTTTGTGTGGGTGTTTGCATGAAATTAAGGTACCACAAGGATATTCTCGTATGTGAAAAGGTATGTGTCAATGGATGATTTGAAGTTGGTGGGAATGAAGTCCCATGATTATCAAGTGTTGATGCAACAACTGTTACCAGTAGCTATTAGAGGCATTATGAAAGATGAAGTTTGAAGCACTGTGACAAGATTGTATATTTTCTTTAATTCTATCTATAACAAAGTCATTGACACTGAAAAGCTGGATAAACTGGAAGCTGAGGGTTATATTATATTGTCCCAATTAGAGATGCACTTTCCTCCTTCATTTTTTGATATAATGGTGCATTTGATAGTTCATTTGGTAATGGAGGTAAGGCTTTGTGGTCCAGTTTACCTGAGGTAGATGTACCCTTTCGAACGATACATGAAGATCTTAAAAGGGTACTCTAAATATCTCTATCGACCAGAAGCCTCAATAGTTGAAAGGTATGTTGTTGAAGAGGCTATAGACTTCTGCAGCGATTATCTATCAGGGTAGAAGAAATAATCTCGGCATGAAGAGGGGAGGAGCAACAGAACATGAGGACTGAAAGTGAAGACTATGCCTCGTGAAGAGGTGTTGCAAGAATACCTTTATATCCTGAATAACATGGCAGAAGTTCAACCGTACATAGATGAACACAGAAAGAGATTGAAGAACATGAATACGAGGAAGAATGACATGCAGATTACAATTGAGCAAATCAAGACATTCATTCAGTGGTTTCAAGAAAAGGTTTTGCATGAGACATGTGTGTCTGAGACAATAGAGTGGCTAGCCTGGGGGCCTTCATTTCATATCATTACTTGGAGCGGTTATGATATAAACGGGTATTCGTTCTACACAAAAGACCAAGATGATAGAAGTACCATGCAAAATAGTGGGGTGATAGTAGAAGCTGAAGCTATGCACTTTTCCAGTTCGAAAGACAAAAATCCCATATTAGCATCCATGGCCTATTATGGAGTGATAAAAGAAATATGGGAATCACCTACAACAAGTTCAAAGTTGCTTTATTCAAATGTAAGTGGGTTAGCAATAATGCTGTAGTAATAGATCAACAATTTGGATTTGTCTCAGTTGATCTTGAAAGAGTAGGTTATAGGGATGAGCCCTTCATTCTAGCAAGCCAGGCGAAACAAGTGTTTTATGTCACAAATCCCGTAAATAAAAAAATTTCCATTGTACTTCAAAGTAAAAAACAGAAGTATGGTGATCCGACCTTCAACCTTGATGACACACCACCTTTCACAATTAATCCACCTACAACAAGTGAAATAGAATTGGTAGATGATGAAGAATATGCTGTAAGAAATTCCAATGGTAAAGGAATATGAGAAACAATCTAGAGTAAGAGCTTAACTTAGAAAATAGTAATGTGTGCTGTTTGTTTTATAATTAGTTAGTTTATTCATTTACTTACAATTTATTCACCTACCTGACAATGATTTTTGTGCTTACAGGAATATAGACAATTCTGGTGACTCACAAAGTGATAGGGACAATGAAATGAATAGGCCAGAACCTGCTACGATACCTAAACCCGTTGCTAGAAGAAGGGTTAGAGGCAGTACAAAAATGCCTGCATTGGTAGCACGTCATCACCATCAACAGGAGAGGTTGCATATTGACTTTGATAAAAATATGAAACCAATTGGTCCGGAGGAAGACCATTTTATTAGCTACTTAGCTTTTTTGGCTCGAAGCAAAGTTCGCATTACTTATGATAATTGGAAGTTGGTTCCACCAAAAACGAAAAACTTAATTTGGCAACAACTTTTGGTATATAAGTTTTGATACATCTGCATATATAACTTTATTCCTATTGCTTCAAATATAATTAACTTATGTTTTTACCTTGCAGCAAACCTATGATGTCCCTGACACTGCGGAGATGTACAAGGAGCGGATGATGGAGGTTCATCTACGATGGAAAGATTTCAAGAATAGGCTTACACGAGATTACATTCGAGGGGACCTGAAGGGTCAGGATCCATGTTAGGAGTATACGTTTTTGTCTCCAAAGGACTGGAGGTTGTTTATGGCATCACGAGAAGATCCAAACTTTTTGGTAAGATTTCTATCATCATAGTGTTTTATTTGAATAAAGTTGACATTATTGATTCGGTGTTCACTGTTTTCCTTTCACAGGCATTAAGTGCAGCAATTGCAGAAAGGCAAGCAGCTAATAACTATCAACATTTCATGTCTCGTGGTGGTTATCGGAAGCTTGAGTGAAAGATGATGGCTGAAGAGTTGGAGAAATTGAAGGAAGCAGCCACATCAGATCCTACCGTTGTGGTCCAGCCCCTGCCACCTCCTCCACATCGCAAAAAATGGAAAGCAGGGAGGCTTAAGGGTAGGAAGTATATAAATCTGACTGTTGTTGAGGTTGCCGCAAGAATTATAAGTAGTTAGAGCATAAGTATAAAGTTTTTTTTCATATTGGGAGTGCTTAATTTTCATTTATGATAACTTTTATGCTGCAGAATGAACTAGAAGATCATAGTAGCCAATGTTCGTTTACTCCAAGAGGACGGATGGATATCTTGTCATCGACGATTGGGAAGGCAGATCACCCCGGTCATGTTCGAGGGGAGGTAGTGGGAGTTCGTGTCATGAAGTATTTTGGCCGAACCTCGCATCCTTGTTCATCACAAGCTAAACCCAGTAGGGAGCTTGTGGCCAAGATTCGCCAAGAAGTCTCACAAGAGCTCAAGGCCAACCTTAGCGACAAGCTCCGATAAGAGCTGTTGCCAGAGCTACGAGCTGAAATGATGAAGATGTTTGAATCGCAGATGGCAACTACCTAGCGTAGAACCCATTCATCCCTGACCTTCCACAGCACCAAAGGAAGTTACAACCCAGTAGAGGAACCACTTGGTGACCCTTCTCCCACTCCAGATCCGGAAGAACCTGCCATCCTCTCTTTGGATGCCCCAGTGCTGCATGTAGTTGCAGATGCTCTCGTTCACACAGAAGCTATCACCCACCATCATCAGCAAAATCCACAGCATTTGCGTAGGATGACTGTGACATGTGTTCGAGAGGGGGAAGAAGGTACTGCCATCCCTACTCCTGATGACGAGGTTGCCACGATAGCTCAGGAGAGAGGATCTTTCATCCTTTGGCCTGTACATCTTATTGGCTTATTACCAGCAACACCTCCAATGGTATGGAACTACCTCACTTTTACTTGTGATGTGTTGACATCCTACTAACAATATGTTTTTTTATGTTCTAAAAGAATGAGCAGGAAGCAGGAAAATGGCCCTTCTTAACACGACTGCAGCATATCTATAAAGGCATTTGCTAGATTGATTTGCATATGCCTCCAAGGATTGTGGGCCTGGAATTGGAGTATCCCTTCACAATTGATAAACAAGATCTTAAATAGTTCATTAAGTTGGAGGAGCTACATATTGGATGGGGCAAATTTGCAATCCTGTAATTTTTTTATTTCCCATTTTTTCCTTCATTTAGTTAAGTTGATTTTAACTAACTAATACATTCATCATTTAAATTCTATTATAGCTCCTTCCGTTTTATATGCATTGACTTGCAAAGAGTTGATTTATATGGATTCTTGTCTCCTACACATACGACAAGGAATAGGAATACACTAAAAAAAAGGACCACTATGTGGGCTTCACAATAGGAGAGAACGGCTATCGTTGTAATCTAGCACCGATTGTTCAAGGGTACGCATTTTAATTTTGTGTATTTGAGATTTTTAATAAATAATTGCCTTGCCATCTAACTTCTTTTTAATATGTATATGTTGTTATAGTTACCACTGGAGTTTGTGTATTGTCTGTCCTCGGTCCCACATGGTTTACTGGCTTGATTCCTTGAGTAGAAGACCAGACAAAGACACTAAAAGTGTCTTCAACACATAAGTTATTTTTTTGTATTTCAATGCTTCTTGATTCTTGACTTAAATGAATTATTCTAATTTATGTTGATTTTCATTTTAATGATAGGGCAAACACGACGTATCGAGAGCTTGGCGGGCTACATGATCGTAAAGGTGGCAAGACTCGAGATGGTTGTTTCTAAAGGTAAGTAGTTTCAAATCAAGTTCTTTTGATTGACGGTCGTTTTAGATATGCCTTTATTGATTTTAACCATTTGCTTTTGATTTGTAGTGCCCTCAACAACCTAGCGGTTGGGAATGTGGATACTATGTCTTACTTTACATGTTTAACATCATTCGGAGTGGCATTACGACAGATTTTGAACAAGTAATCGCTTCTTCATTCGCAGAGGATATTATTCTTGGTGTTGTAATTCAATGGCAATTCATTCACTTGATTCATTATTTCATCTAAGCTTATTTTCTAATTTACAGATTTTTGACAATGAAGATGCCTATTCATATGAAGACATAAATATGATCAGAGGCTTTTTGGCTGGACATCTTCTTCAACGTATACCACAGTAAAGTCTTTAGTATTTTGTGTAGGATATACTTTTGTGGTAGTTCTATATATTGTACATATAATTAGCGTTGTTGTTGTTAGATATAGATTGGATTTAGTCTTGGTTATTGTACAAACTGGGGACTTGGATATAGTCTTTTTAGTGCAATAACAGACTTGGCTATAGATTGTTGTATAGTTTGTGCGGTTTGTTAGTTAATTAGTTTGCTACTCCTTAAAGTTATTGCATGTAGTAGAGCCTTGGGTTGATCACTGTGTTTCAAGTTGTTGTTTCCATTCTGCTAAACTGTTGTTGTTTTATTCTGTTATTTCCATCCTATTTCTATAGTTTACATTTTCCAAACAGTGAAATATATATAAAAAGGCCATTTAAAAAAAATTTCAACGTCCTTAAAACAAAATGGGACGTGGTAGAGGGTTTGCAAAACTTTAGACGTCCTCAGATTGTACTGGGGACGTCTAAAGTGGGACTTTACACATCCCCAGTAAAACTGGGGACGTTGATACGAGTTCAGATGATCAATTAAATAGTGCAAGTGTACACTGTCGTAATCAAGTAATATAGAAGTGAGTAGAGTATCGTTCCCACGAGGATTGAGCACTAAGTACCAAAATAGGTAATTTTAATTCTATTTAGCCGATCGATTAGTTGGTGATTAAGAATACAAAATAAAACAAAAACAATTAAATATGAATGCAGATGATATGAAAGCAAATATGAGAAAAAGCCCTAGGGATTAGATTTCACTTAACAAATTTCGGATTGAATCACTTATCTATTCTAGCCCAAATTATTCCACATGATTAATAGTCGAGTTTCCCTAATTTAATTACTAGCCTCTTCCAAGGTCAAGCAATTCTATAATCAATTGCTAATCCAATATATTCCTATATGAATTTAAGCAATTAATCATGCATTAAGATTTATGGAACTCAGTAAGACTACACAACTCATATGAATATATTCCTATTTCATATGCAAATCATGGTTTTAATTATAGGGTCTACACATATGTATCTCCTTCCGGTCTCAACATGTATATTGAAATCATTTAAAAGATGGCCAATCAATCAAAAGCATTAAGAATAATAATTAAAACTCAATCATGAAGGAGAAATTCAAACTAGATTTAATAAGTTAAGATTCAATCCGTCATTAGTAAGTTACGTCATCACCCTAGGAAAATGAAAGTTTAGCACATGATGAAATTAAAAACAAAACTAAAATAAATTGATATTATATAAAACTAGAATGAAATCCTTAGAAATACTACATAAACTTGAATATTAAATTCTCAAACATAAATATACAACTAAAAGATGAATGAAAGATGAAGAAATCAAGCCGTCCATTTAGGAGGTAAAACCTTCCATGTAGGCGGTATGCAAAATGTAATCCTAAGCCTTCCAAGATAGAGGCATGAAGAAATCTATCCGTCCATTTAGGAGGTAAAACCTTCCATGTAGGCGGTATGCAAAATGTAATAAAATCCTAAGCCTTCCAAGATGGAGGCATGCAAAAAGTAATACAATCCTAAGCCTTCCAAGATGGAGGCATGCAATACATGAAATTAAATCTCAAAAACAACACAAAGAACTAAGAAATGTTAGAGAAAGATCTTTCCCGGTCAGAGAAGGACCTCTCCCGGTCGGAGAAGGGCCTCTGCTTCTCTTCCTCTCCTCCTCTTTGAGCTTGGCCTTGATCTCTATTTATAGGGGGGAAAAACGTGTGCTACAGTACTTTTACTATTCCCCTGGCGGTTGCTACAGTGCCTTTGACCTGCTACAGTACCCCTCTGGCGGCTTGCTACAGTGCCGTTGACATGCTACAGTGCTGGCGGCTGCTACAGTACTTTTATTTTTTTTATTTTTTTATTTTATTTTATTTTTTATTTTTTTTTTGTAAATGCTGTTTATTCCAAAAACAATATTATTGATCAATCACACCCAAATTTATTATATTAAACGCAAATATCGTCCATAAAATCATCATATAAGGGAAAATAAATATGTAAATATTTTACTTATCAAATTCCCCCACACTTAATTCTTTGACGTCCTCGGACAAGAAGTAAATAATAAGTGCTTCCAACAAAATCAGAAGTGTCAGGTCATAAGTAAGAATACAATTGAAAAATAAAGAGATCATAGTATTAATGAAAATATAAACTGATAACTTTAATTGAAAATGAATAAACTGAGTTCGTTCTTGTAGCTCATTCTCTCAATCTCTCAAGTGTTCAAGGGTAAGTATTTCGCTCAAATTCAACCGAAAAAATTGCACTACCATAGGCTTGCTAAAAATCTCAATCTCCACTACCTAATTCACATGCATAATTCAAATCAAAAGGACTTATTAAGGGTTGTAATGGGGTTAAGGTAAAGGAATGTAAAGTATGATATGAAAGGCTAAAGAAATAGAGCAATTGAAAAATTGGCTACTTATAAATTTATCTCATCACAACAACCCACAATTCAAACACTTAACATTTTTTTCATAATTTTTTTCTTCTTTTTTTATTATTTTTTCTTTTTTTCCATTTTTTTTTCTTTTTTTTTTTTTGAATTGCAACTATAAAGTTGATGATAGATACACCCCCACACTTTGTTAAAAGCCCATTTCACAAAAATTTCAAATGCTCCACTAATCTTTCGAATAAGGTAAAAGCACTTGATATATCATTAAAGCATATGTTAATGGGTTGAAAACAAAGAAATAGTCAATTAGGCTCAAAGGGGCTTATCAACGGTATAATTGTAAGGTTGGCTATTTAGCTCTGGCTAAAGAAAATGAATGCCTTTATCATTTTTGAATGTGCATGTGAGATGTAATTTCAACCAGATTTAAAGCAAGTTCTAGAGTGACAACTTAATAGGTGAATATCACACACAAGAGAAATAATCATTATAGGCTCAGAAGCTCACGGCTAGGAATTTTTAAACTCAGTTCATTCAATCTCAAAATTCATCACCAATTGCAACAATCAGTTGTTCATTCATGCTATAAAATCTCTAAATTCAATTGATCCATACTTAAAACTTATATACTTCTTAAGATCATTACAAAGCACTTGAAAAAGTTTTTTTTTTTTTGAAAAAGATAAAAAAAATCATGCAACTAATAAAATGCAACTAATGAAATGCGTCTCAGGAGTTAAGAATAACTCCTTACTCTGCCATCTTTTTCCATACCACATGCATCTAATGGTTTTACTAACTAACAAAAGAAAAACAAAATTTTTTTTCCTCCTCCCCCAACCTAAATCAGACATTGTCCCCAATGTCTTCTAGAGCTTAGAGGAGGTGTTTTTTTTAACATAAACACACAATAAAGTAAAACCAAGAGATTAAGGAAAATTACAACCTAAGAGTGGTATCTGGGTTTTGCTTCTGACTGCTATATGAAGATGGCCCACCTATTTGCTTGACGAGTAGATCTGGTTTTGGTTCATAGGTTTGCATTTGATCGAGCAGCTGATCAGCAGTTGGTGCAGCAATTATGGAGTGGCGAGTTGCTTGGGGTATGAATCCTGTTTCCACAGCATGATCAAGAAAAGACAACAGATTATCATAAAAACCATTAACATTTAACAATCCTAATGGTTTTTTTGTGATAGTTTAACTTAGCCTAATATGCAACACTAGAAATGCCATCCAATGTCTCCAAACCACCGGGTAGAGCAATAAAAGCTTGAGCATGGTGGAACATTACTCCCATCTATTCAGGCAAGCTTGAGACCTGTAACTCTTGTCCTAAGGAAAAAGTATGATCTTGCAACTCTTTCACCCTTACACTTAAACCCTTGCTTCCATTCATGGATGCAGAAACGGCCATACTTCCCTTTAGGCCCTGGATGCCTCCCCCGTACACAAAGTTGATTTTTCTGGCAGCTAATGCAATTCCAAGTTCATTTGCTGCTGTTATAAACTCTCCTTTCTTGCCCACATCAGTTTCACCAAAAATGCCAAATAGATGTAAATCTACATTTTTGTGAAATATCCTTTTTCTCTTTGTTTCTCTCGGACCATGTACGCTTACAAGAGAAAGAATTCATTTTTACAAATGGAAGTGTGCATATTTACAAATGAAAGAGTACATATATATAATACTAAAACAACGACAACAAAATCACATAAATCACACATTTTTCAAAGAAGTTTGAAAAAAATTTCCAACACAAATGACCGGTGGGCCACTGCATGAAGAAATTAAACAAAAAGAGGAAAGAAAGTCAAAAGATACAGTAGAGTAGGAAAAAGATGCCGAAAGGATAAGAAAGATTAGACAAAAGCTACGAAAAAGACAAAACAAATTAAACACACGCATGATTATGTACAGTAGTTGTGATTTTGGCTCACATCTTCCTCTGGTTTTATGTCCAGAAACGGCTTAAACGCTTTCTATGAATCGAGGATTTGCTTCCTATCCAGTTTTCTTATAAACTGGCAAACAGGGTCTTTTAACGTCAGATTCCCAAGACAATAGCGCTCTTTTTCTCTGTTGAATATGTCTGCTAAATCGAGAAGAATACGATGAACATCACCACTTGAATGCGTCTCAAGAGTTTGAATGATATCATCCAGTGACTCCTTACTCAGTCCATCCTTTATAAATTTGATTTTATCTTCTCGATTTACAGAAACCATACCTTTACTCCTACAGCGCTGATCACATGTCCACCTTGCACATTTATAGCAGGCCTTCATTCTTTTAGCTCTTCTCTTTTTGGAGTAAGAACTTTTTCCCATTCCTGGCAAAGGTTTAACAAATGAATTATGAATCTCACCTGCTAAACGTACCTTAGCTTCAATGATCCAACGTATATCCACAGGAAGGCCTAAACGATTGAATACTTTCATCCTTTCAAGTCGACAGCTATAGATCTTCCTGAGCACATCTTTGGGAAGAGTGGGGAACCTGTTCTTAAGCTTTGTAAGAGATTCCTCCATGGTAACTTAAAATGATAATGATGAAAACTAAAATCTCAATGCAGTGTAGTGTGTTTTGGTGAGTAAGAAAGAAAAATGAGAGTAGGAAAGAAATTTTGAGAGAGTAGGAAAGAAATAAGTGAGTCGGAAAGAAAATTGTGAGAGTGGGAAAGAAAATTGAGGGAGTATGAAAGAAGTTTTGAAAGAGTAGGAAAGAAGTTTTGGGTTGTCTCCCAAATAGCCGCCCTTCTTTAACGTCTTTAGCTAGACAAAGACCAAACCAAAAATTTTTTATAAAAATTTTTAAAAATTTTTTTTTCTTTTTTTTTAAAAAAAACTATCAAAGTAGAATACATCATCAGGAGCTACCAGAAGTCCTGCAAAATCATAACAAAACATCAAACCAAACCTTGGGTTGCCTCCCAAGCAGCGCTAAATTTATAGTCTTCAGCCAGACTTCTCAAACACAAACTACTAATCAAAAGTATCAAACACAAGGATCACCTTGTCTTCATTTCTTTTCAAGCAACAATATTTCAGAAACCAACAATAATCATTCAAAGTAATTAATTGTACTTCTTCAATTATAGACAATTTTAGAGTACAATTATTTACTGAATTCAAATAAAGCACAACATGCATGTATTTGCAAACAGATTTAGGAATTTCCAAAATTTTAGAGCATCCCATAAAATCCACTTGACTCTCATCAGTAAGAGTCAATACTTCAACAGGAGAGACATGAACAACATCTTTTGGAATATCCACATTAGTTTCAATATCAAAATCACAAACATTAGGCTCCACAGGCGGAACCTCAATTGGACATCCATTATTCTCTCCAAAAGTGATTTCGAGTTCCTTATCACATGCCACAAGGGGCAAAGTTTCATTCAATTCCACATCCTCAATTTCCTCACAATAATCATTATCAACACAAGAAATGGTCATCATACTCAAAGAATTATCTTGCCTCATAGTTTCAAGTGAAGAAATAATTTGACTCGCATATATTCCAATATTTTGGACACTTGACTCAACTCTAGTGTCACTTTCCTTTTGCTCTCTACAAAATCTCTCTGTTGATTCCGCAAACTCCTCAATTAATCTTTCTAAATCAGATTTTTCCTTATACTCAAGAGTTTGTTCTTCAATATATGGATAAGAGTAGAAAGGAGGATTAGGAGAATACCTGACATATGGATCCAAAGACTCTTGTTGCTCCAAAGTTCCACCAGGATAAAAGGAATGATCAAAACAAGTTTGGTTCATATTGAAATCATCTCTCACATAATGACCGGTATTGCTATATGGACAATGCTCATAAGAATGACACTCTCCACAATAAGCACAAGAAAAACAATTATAAGGAGAAGAATTTTCAATCCAACCAGCATTTATATTTTCATGTCTCATTCCATTCACATGCATTTCAGAAAAAGAACCAAGATATGACAAGTTATCACTGATTAAACCAAATGAATGCTGTGAATAATCCATTTTTTAAAATTTTTTTTTTTTGAAATTTTTACATGAAGACTAAATTAGTATTAAAATTACTTGGTATTGATATTAATGACAACAATCCCCGGCAACGGCGCCAAAAACTTGATACGAGTTCAGATGATCAATTAAATAGTGCAAGTGTACACTGTCGTAATCAAGTAATATAGAAGTGAGTAGAGTATCGTTCCCACAAGGATTGAGCACTAAGTACCAAAATAGGTAATTTTAATTCTATTTAGCCGATCGATTAGTTGGTGATTAAGAATACAAAATAAAACAAAAACAATTAAATATGAATGCAGATGATATGAAAGCAAATATGAGAAAAAGCCCTAGGGATTAGATTTCACTTAACAAATTCTGGATTGAATCACTTATCTATTCTAGCCCAAATTATTCCACATGATTAATAGTCGAGTTTCCCTAATTTAATTACTAGCCTCTTCCAAGGTCAAGCAATTCTATAATCAATTGCTAATCCAATATATTCCTATATGAATTTAAGCAATTAATCATGCATTAAGATTTATGGAACTCAGTAAGACTACACAACTCATATGAATATATTCCTATTTCATATGCAAATCATGGTTTTAATTATAGGGTTTACACATATGTATCTCCTTCCGGTCTCAACATGTATATTGAAATCATTTAAAAGATGGCCAATCAATCAAAAGCATTAAGAATAATAATTAAAACTCAATCATGAAGGAGAAATTCAAACTAGATTTAATAAGTTAAGATTCAATCCGTCATTAGTAAGCTACGTCATCACCCTAGGAAAATGAAAGTTTAGCACATGATGAAATTAAAAACAAAA
This sequence comes from Inga oerstediana, assembly GCA_963210345.1. Taxonomy (NCBI): domain Eukaryota; kingdom Viridiplantae; phylum Streptophyta; class Magnoliopsida; order Fabales; family Fabaceae; genus Inga; species Inga oerstediana. The sequence goes on from OY723404.1 coordinate 38,570,254, forward strand.
CCAAAATAAATTGATATTATATAAAACTAGAATGAAATCCTTAGAAATACTGCATAAACTTGAATATTAAATTCTCAAACATAAATATACAACTAAAAGATGAAGAAATCAAGCCGTCCATTTAGGAGGTAAAACCTTCCATGTAGGCGGTATGCAAAATGTAATCCTAAGCCTTCCAAGATAGAGGCATGAAGAAATCTATCCGTCCATTTAGGAGGTAAAACCTTCCATGTAGGCGGTATGCAAAATGTAATAAAATCCTAAGCCTTCCAAGATGGAGGCATGCAAAAAGTAATACAATCCTAAGCCTTCCAAGATGGAGGCATGCAATACATGAAATTAAATCTCAAAAACAACACAAAGAACTCAGAAATGTTAGAGAAAGATCTTTCCCGGTCAGAGAAGGACCTCTCTCGGTCGGAGAAGGGCCTCTGCTTCTCTTCCTCTCCTCCTCTTTGAGCTTGGCCTTGATCTCTATTTATAGGGGGAAAAAACGTGTGCTACAGTACTTTTACTATTCCCCTGGCGGTTGCTACAGTGCCTTTGACCTGCTACAGTACCCCTCTGGCGGCTTGCTACAGTACTTTTATTTTTTTATTTTATTTTACTTTTTATTATTTTTTTTGTAAATGCTGTTTATTCCAAAAACAATATTTATTTATCAATCACACCCAAATTTATTATATTAAACGCAAATATCGTCCATAAAATCATCATATAAGGGAAAATAAATATGTAAATATTTTACTTATCAGACGTCTAAAGTGACATTAGACGTCCCCACTTCAGACTGGGGACGTCGACGTCCCCTATTTTATGGACGTTATTGACGTTTTTTTCCATGACCCTTAGATAGACGTCTCTCTGTTTTCAGATGTTAAAAGGCCAAAAAAAGGGGACATTAAAACCATTTTTTCTAGTAGTGCTAATTGATTTTCAATTGTTTGATAAATACATCGTTGGGTTTTGGGCCCCCTTCCTATGGGGGAAAAGCCCAAATTTTAATCGTTTTATTTAATGTATTTCTTATTTTATGAAAAGGAAAAACAAGCAAACAAAGTAAATAAAAAAAAAGGAAAGGAAACAAAAAGAGAACCCTAATATTGTATTTGGAAGAAGAGAAAAGTGGTGGGAAAATATAGGGCACGAATATTAAGAATGAAAACTTCAAAAAATGGTAAATAAATTTACTATTTTTGCGAATTTTCCCTCTTAGTATTCTTTCTCCCCTAATTTTCTCTCCAAACATAGGGTAAGAAGGTTGTTGTTGCAAGAGGTGGGAGAGTTAAAAAAGAAACAAAGTTTCTTGATTGTTCTTTGTAATTAGAAAGAATATTCTCTCAGAGTTTATAAATTTAAAACCCATTTGTGTCTCACTTACTTATGTAGAGATGGGGTAGATTGTGGTTAGGTTGGAGAGGTCTAATTGTATAGCCATATGAGGTGGAAAAAGAAGTAGAGAGAAAATGAAAAATGTAGTTTCACAGGTAGTTTTAGTACATTAGCATTTGAGCATCTATTAATCGTTAGATTGAACTGAAATTTAGGCAGCACATTTACAACTCCCAGTGCATCATATTCAATGGTGGGACCATCAATTTGTTGTCTGGTGTAAGAGATCTTGAGTTCTCACTATGCTTTATTTTTCTAGGTATTTTCAGCTTCTGTATTCTCTATTGTAAGCTTGTATCTTTGGTTGTTAGCTAGTTGTTTACACGTGTTTGTTTATCTGATTGTAACTTTTGTAATCTATTTTGATTATAGTGAATATGATTTTCGTTGGTCTAGATAACCTATGGTTTTTACTCTTGAATTGAGGAATTTTCGGCCATGTTAATAATTCTAATGTCTTTGGTGCTATATTTAATTTATGTCCTATATTCACTACCAAAAAATATAGATTTTACTACTGTAAAGGACATCTCTTTTTTAAAAAGGAAAGTAAAAAATAAAGGCTGTGGCATTTTTGTAATTATGTGAGTCAGTTTTGACAGATTAGGTGTCTCAATTTCAAAAACGGACGCCAAAGATCCACCTTTGTCGTCTCTAATTCAATAGGTTGGCATCCCTAATTGAAGGGACAACACCTTTGGTGTCCCCAATTATTAGGGATGCCACCTTCAATTAGGGACATCTTTGGCGTCCCTAATTTGCCAAAGAGTGATCTTTGGCATCCCTAATTCAAATAAGGACACCAAAGGATGTCAAAAGTTGCCTTGTTAGACCACTTATATTTATATCTCCTTTTAGCTTCACTCTCCTCTAATTCGATGTTTTTTGCTTCTTAAAGCTTTCACTGCGCTCCTGATTTGAAAAGGATGATTGAAGTTAGAGTGTTCACAGGCTACGCCCTTCTTCTCACTGTGAAGAAAGTTCATTATTAAAGCTTCCCAATTCCACGATTGAAGACGATTAAAGCTTTCCTAATGATGGAAAGGTCATGTCCGCTTCTCTTATTTCAAGTCCATTATTACATAAATATCTATTCTTTCTTGTGCTTGAAAATCAATTGATTGCAGATTTTAGCGTTGGATCCCAAGCCCTACCAATTTTGGACAAACTCTTAGAAGATGTAAGCACACACTTAGCTTTGTCTCGCATAATTTTCAATTTAGTTACATGGAAGAGAAAAATAGATCTGGATGTGGAATGATTAAATTAGATGGATGGTGCAGCCTGCAAACAAAGGAAGCTTTGAATTTTGCTATTGTGGATGCGGATAAGAAGAACTACTGGAATTACCATGAGAGGATGATAAAATTGGTGGGGATTGAAGGGATAATCGCGTACGATAACAAACTTTGGGGGTGAAAGTGTGGCAATGCAAGAAAAGGAAGTTCCGAAGCAAAAAAGAGAATGGAGAAAGCTAACAATTGTGTTCAACAAAGCTATCGCAGATGATTCTCATCTGGAACTTGTGTTTGCTTCTGTCGGTGATAACCTCAGCATCTGCAAGCACGTTGTTTGAATTCTTCACAATTTCAAATGACTTTAGCCGTTTGTTTTAAAAAACGGACAGCGTAAGTCTCTTATGGTGTCCTTTTTTTAACGGACGTTGTTTCTAGATTTTATTACATCATCGCTCACATAGGTGTCCCCCTGAAAAGGGATGTAGAAAGAGTCTAAACATGGATGTTAAAAATGCTTATTGTAGTAATGATTTGTTTATTTGTTCACATGGCAGTGTTACTTTATGGCATGCAGTAGACTAACTTATATCCAAGTAATTGAGAAATTGATCTATGTCAACTCTATCCAAGAGTAATGAGTGAAGCCGCAATAACTTGAGAAAAACTAACTATTGTTGGGCAGGAAAAAAAAACGGGGCATAGCATAACACATTTTTTTGGGTCAACTGACGCGTATTTTAAAATGCTTGATTCCTGACGCAAGTTAGGAATAAATACGTGACTTAATTTAGACATTAAATATTGGAAATAAACAGTTTATTCATCAAAAAGTTTAGACTTTATCTGTTAATGTCTGCCCAAGAGTATAAATGAATGAACTAAATGTTTGATATGAATAAAGTATATTCAGTTTTATAATTATCACGTCCGGACTTCATAATTTCATGAAAAATCTATCCATATCTATTAAAAAACACACAATGATTTACCAATGTGGGTTTGGTTGAGTGTAAAGAACTAATTCTTAATAATGTGATAAATCATGGTTTTAATTATTGCAGGGAGATAAGTGCTCATATTTAGTGATCGATTGTATTTTAAGCAAGAATAACAAAATACTTGCAAGCAATAAAAAAAAAACGTACACACTGATTTCATCCCAAAAATAAAAAAATAAAAAAGAAAATAATGTGGGTGGTTTACACTATATTGTATTTCATAATTGCTCATCGTTACAACAAAAACCAATCTTATCGTATACTGTACTATTAAATATAAAAATGAAAAATATCATTCAATTCAATATTTTATTTTTATATAATAACATATTGTATTAGTATATATATTACACTTTTATATTCCATAATACTTTCAAGTTATATTGTATAATTACATATTTTTAAAAATTACTATATATCCATTATATTTTTATTAAAAATTTAAGTATTCGGAACTAAATCTAACTTTTTGGTCTTATGAGAGCTAGCCCACCAAAAAATGTCTTAAAAGGCCATCCTGAATTGAACTGGAAATATTAATATGGTTCAAACGGTTGAGTCGGTTCGATCATTTAATTAGACCATTAACATAATAATTAAATTAAAATAATATTATATGCACATTTAATTATATAACTACAATTAGTCTAATTTAATTAACAAATTAAATTAGTAAATGTGATTAACTTCATTTATTTCATGTTAAAATTGAGTTTATATTCATCTAATGTCTAACTTATTTTATAAATTTGTTATACTGAATATATATAAAAATAAATAATATGTATTTAAATATATATATATATATATATAATATAATATCAATATTTACTCTTCTCCTTTTTCTCGGTTGTTTTTGAGATCAAAATCAAATATTATTAAAAAGAAAATAAAAATAAAAATTAGAGACATATAGGCATATAGGCTGACGTGAAGATGGGGGAAAATAGGTAGAAGTAAAGGCCATTTGATTTTATTTAAAAAAAAAAAAAGCCAACTTGCACCGTGAATCGAGGCCTATCTCTTTACTTCTGAAAACGCGTTTTCTTTCTTCTTTCGTCCTGAAGACATGAACATTTGAAAAACCCTAGAATCCAAAAAGGAAAGAAATTTCAAGCCATCTCCAACGAGGTGACCAAGGCGAAGCAACATGGATGATATGAAGCTCTTTGATTTTCTTTTTCTCATGTATGATTTTCAACATTTTCTCAATAAATCAGCTTTATTTTTGGTAAGATATATATTTGCTTTAACACTCCTCTACCGTCTTCTTCTTCGCCTTCTTCTTTGTGGCTAGTTCGCTGCTTTTATTTCATGCTTCACCCGTCCAGCTTTTCAATACTCGCTTTGGGTCACCGTTTTTTTCCGGCTTCCGGCCCAAACGCTGGTTTTGGACGGCTCATTCCAGCCCAAATTTTAAAGTGGCTGAATGCTTTGAGGCGGCCCGCTCTCTTCTTTAGTCGATGGCTGGATCGGTCCGGGCCTAAAAACATTGCCACCAACTAGTTTGGAGCTTCTCGAATTTGGTATGCGTGTGTCATTAAATAAATGAGTTCAGAAATCCGTGCAGTGTGAAAATGTGACGTCTGAGTTGCAAAATCTTATAGTCCAGTAATTACATAGGATAAACATGACTTTTGAATAGGAGCACCTCGTCTAAACAATGGTTCGTTTGGTATGCTGGAATTGATTTTGATGAAAATAGATATGGATATTGATATGGAAATGGATATAGAAATGGAAATGGTAATGGGAACTAAAAGTATGTTTGGTATGTCATGGAAATGAGATCTAATTTTTGTATAAAAACACCAAAATGTCCTTCAATTTTTTATTTTTTATTTTTTTTAAGGTAGTGGAAGGTAATAGATGGAAGTGATCATATGGAATTGTAAATCTTAGGTATTTTGATGGAATTGATTAGGTGGAATTTAGCCTATTTGGCTTCCACATGGAATTAGAAAATTTTCTAATTCCATCATACCAAACAAGCATCATGATGTTATTGATCCTTAATTCCATTTTCATCACCCCTAATTCCATCATACCAAACATAACATTATAGATCAGGCACGATTGTTAAAGTAAAACCAAACGATGAAGAAAATGAATTTTTAGGTTTTTTATTTGAAATAAAATATATATATATATATATATGGGAAGTTATAATAATGGCAACACATGAGATTTTTCTCAAGTACACGCAACATTAAGTTTTTTTTTTTAGGTATAAAAATAATTATGAACTTTGAAAATTGAGATAAAAGTAATCATGTTCAACCTAACCTAAAACCGTTGCTTTTTGTGATGGAACTCACATTATTGTTTTAACAATACCAAAACTTCGTCAATGAGGTTTGGCACAGTTAGTTAAGGTCTTGCCACCCCGATCACAAGGGAGTGTGTTCGAACCCTCTGACCGATGGGGAGACCTCATTGATAGGCGATCTCGTAAGTCTCTTGTAAGCGCTCGAAGAGCCCTGGGGCCGTGCCCTGGCCTTGGTAGGGGACTGGTGCCGAACCTACCTAAACTTTTTTCTATCAAAAAAAAAAAAAAAAAACCAAAACTTCCCCAACTCACAGAAACCCAACCCTCACCCTGTGAACTATTTTGACCTTGCATTGTGTATTTACATAATCCTATATATATATATATATATGTATATATAATATAACAATTAAAAACATATAATATACATATAAATATATAGAATATTTTATATATATATCGCTTTCTATAACATATTATTATATTTCTTATTTTATTTTAGTATTTATTATTAATATAATATATTTATTATATTAAATATTAATTTTCTCATATTCAAATATTCTATTTATTTTTTATTTTCAAGTATTTTTTTATATATTATTTTAATATTTCTTTTTAATTGTTCCATCGGTACTTTTCGCAGCAAATTATTGACGGAAAAAATTAAGTGAAGTGTGTGAGAGATACAATAGGGTTGGTTTGGAAGGAAACTTGGGTGGAAGAGCATAATAGAGACAAGTTGAGGGAGGTGTTGCTGGTGAGATGAGGAAGATGGTGCTTAGTCAGGTCTTAATTAATGCCACATCAGCATTGTCAACTTAAATTAATGGCAATTATAAATAGGAGGACTACAGCTAGTAACTAAGCAAGCAATAAGGATCCAATAAACACTACTACAAAAAACCAAAGCTGTGGCACTAGAGAAGTGTTACATATCTGAACGCCATTAAAAGAAGCTGTGGCGCTTGGAAGCGCCACAGAATTTTAATTTTTTTTTAAGGAAGGCCCTTCTGTGGCGCTTGGTGAGGCAAGTGTCACAGGAGGGGAGGTCTTGTAATATCCCAATTTGTGATTAAGGGCTAATGACAAAGGTATTGATTGTAATTTGTGTAATTAAATGTTTTTGGAGAAATGAGATGTGAATTTAGTATAAATGTATGTGGTGTTTAAGATCAAGGGTTGAGATGTTGACATGTGGCTGGAATAAAAAGATAAAAGGGAGGGAAAAGATAAAAAGTAAAGTTAAAGGAGGGAAATCTGATTGGTGGGAGAGTTGAAAATTCACATCCAGCCAATTGTGACACTTCTTTAAAGAAGTGTCACAGCTGCCTTTTTTCTTCCTTTTTCTATTTTATTTTATTAAATTTGGGGACCAGTTGTGGCGCCTGCCTTGGGCAGAGATCACCAGGCGCTACAGCTAGGTCAGTTGGCCCCACCAACTGTGGTGCCTAGTGGACCAGGGGCCATAGCTGGTCCCCAATATTTAAAAAATTTTAAATAGAAAAAGAAAAAAAAGGGTAGCTGTGGCACTTCTTTAAAGAAGTGTCACAAAATGTGGGTCACCTTTCAACCTTTTTATAGTAGTGCTAGCAGCCACTGCAGAACTCCATGAATCACAAGTTTTTTTTAGTCACCAAGATTTGTTTCTCTACTTGTTCAAAAGTCTATTCTGGTAGAACAAAAAACTAATTCTTATAAAAAGAACAAAAGCCTAATTAGGCACATGGCTGTACGTATACATTCAAATTGGGTTATGATGGTGCCTTTTGTGTGTTTACTATTGGCTACTAGCCATCTTAAGTGTAGTTGCCTTGTTTTTTATATACATTGTTGTGAAAGATTAATGAATACTTCCTTTCCTGTTAGGATATGAGACAACTTTTCTTAAATGTGAGTTTCAAATATCAATCCAAAAAATTATAGATTCATAAATCGTAATTGCAGATGATCCATTAATGTTTCAAATTTAACTATTAGTGTATAATTGGAATTCCTCTTTGCAAGAAAATGTTTTTGGGAATTAAATAAGTTATTTTATTCGTTTAAGACTTAATTGTCATTCTCCATGATTTTACTCATTTAGAAACTTGTGCCTCTGGTTTTATCCATTATGTGTGTATATATTAGGGGTACAAATAGGCTAGGTTAGACTTTGCCTAAATAGACCTGGGCCTATAACAGAGATTCAAAGCCTAAGCTTGGGCCTGAACCTGCATGTAGGCTTTTTTTTTAGGTCTGACCATGAATGTAGGCTTTTTTTTAGGCCTGAGCCTAGGCTTTGAAAGGCCTGAAGCTTTTTTAAAGGCCTACTTAAATAATGTATACTTTTAAATATCCTTTAAAGCCTATGCCTCCAAATTCATATATAACCCTTCACAGTTATATACAATCCTACAATATTATATCTTAAAAGCCTAATATCCATTCTCATAGTAATATTAGGGCTTAGAAAGGAAAAGAAAAGAATGTCTAGTGACAACAATTGTTTGAGCAAATAGGAATAAGCAAAACTAATCATCTGTTGACTAATGAGATATATTTTCTAAAATTGACTAAGCATAACAAATAACATGTAAAACTAGATTTTACCTCTTTTACCTTTTCCATGTAAATTAGGACAAACTCCTCTTACTCATATTATAATATTTCATTTGACACTAAAATAAACTAATAACAATTACTATGCTTTAGTGGAGGGCGCAAATTAGGGGAAAGTGAGTGAGTAGTGTTGCCATCTTGAGCGATCGAAGAGAAGAAAGGAAAGGGTCAATGATTTATGTGAAAGTAATGGTTGAGTGTAATGATGAAGTGATGTGAAACTTAGAATTAATGTTAAATTGGTAAATTTATAAATAATTTATAAATTTATTTAGATTTTAGTATATATACTTATGTAATAGTATACATTAAAAAAAGCTAAATAGGCTAGGCCTTTAGGCCTGTAATTGAAAATAGGCCTGACCTGTTTATCTTAATAGGCCTAGCAATATGCCTGAGTCTAAGCCTGACTTATTCACTAAATAGGTTAGGTTAGACTTTATGTAGGTTAGGTTGTAGGTCCTTCTTAGGGGCCTGAGCATTATTAAGCTTTAAAAGAATTGTTCTAGCCGTTACTGGGCTTTGAGGGTGCCTGCCAGTATAGAGCTTTAAAAGAATAGTGCATGCTTTTACAGGACTTTAAAATAATTATACCAATCATTATTGGGCTTTAAAAGAATTGTGCCAGCCGTTACTGGGCTTTAAGGGTGCTTACTAATACAAGGCTTTGAAAAGGGTCTCAGTCATTATCTTGCTTTGAGGGTGCCTATGGTACAAGGCTTTGAAAGGGTGCCAGCCGTTACTGGGCTTTGATGCCAACCGTTACTAGGCTTTGAGGGTGCCTGCCGATATAAGGCTTTGAAAGGGTGCCAGTCGTTGCTGGGCTTTGAGGGTGCCTGCCAGTACAGGGCTTTAAAAATGGTGCCAGCTTTTACTAGGCTTTGAGGGTGCTTGCCGGTACAGGGCTTTGAAAAGGGTGCTAGCTACTTTGAAATGGTGCCAGCCGTTATTGGGCTTTAAGAGGTCCCAGCCGTTATTGGGCTTTGAGGGTGCCTGCCGGTACAGGGCTTTGAAAGGATACTAGCCATTACTGGGCTTTGAGGGTGCCTGTCGATATAAGGCTTTGTAAGGGTACCAGCCATTACTGAGTTTTGAGGGGTGCCAGCCATTACTGGGCTTTGAGGGTGCCTGTCAATATAAGGCTCTGAAAGGGTGCCAGCTGTTATTGGGTTTTGAGGGTGCTTGCCGGTATAGGGCTTTGTAAGGGTGCCACAAACATGTGATGCCCCTTAGAGTAGTGCTTATGATGATGATGACATTAATGATGACAATGATGATGAAATGCTAATTAGGATGACAACATTGATGAAGAAGAAGAAGATAATAGCCATGATAATGAGGGGAATATCAAAATGGTGAAGTCATGATAAGAGTGATGACACTAATAATGATGAAGATAGGAATGATGGAATCCTAATAATGATGATGAATAAAATGATAATGCTAATGATGATGATGATGTTAATGGTGATGATGATAATAGAGGTGATGACATGCTAATGAGAATGAGTACAATAATGGTGGTGTTAAAGAATAGCCTGGTAGGTGATGTTGCTCCTTCTTCACATAGATGCCACAGCCTAGAACCCTCAATTTAGATTGTGTCCCTTTGTCAACTGTTTGACCCCATAACATAAATTCCAGCTGTGACCTTTCCTAATGATCATGAAATTACACAAGTTAAATAGGAGTAGAGGACGCCATGTATCATCGTGAGTGTTTATCCAAACAAAAGTTGTGCTTTTATTAAAAAGAGTTACCCTTATACAAATCATGACTCAAAGTTTGACATGCGATTTAATGGAAGGGAGAGATATACTAAGGATGAAGATTCATTTAAAGGAAATGATCTTCCAATATTCAAGTGGATTCATAATTATGAGAATATATTGGTGTAGAAGTGATGCTATTAGGAGGTCCTTCGCTTTCAGTTCCGTGTAGTCCCCTGATGGTGCCTTGCTTAATTCCAAAGATATGCACTTTTCAATGAATGATTATGGAGTCTTCCAAATAAACAAAGTTAAGAGAATCATGGGGCTAGAACTGATAACCTTTTTTTATATTTGTTTAACCAGCCCTTTCGGGTTTTTGACCCAACGAGCTCCTAATTTTATGCTCTATTTTTTGCCTTAGCCGCCCTTTCGTGTTTGTCAATATCAATGCCCCTCCAGAGAAAACCTGCTTAACAACATATGGGCCTTCATAATTTGGAGCCCATTTACCTCTATCATCTTCTTGATTTGGTATGATCTTTTTGAGAACTAGGTCTCCTACTTTAAACACCCTGGGTTACAGTTTCTTATTAAAGGCCCTTGCCACTTGTGACTAATATAACTACCCATGACATATTGCTGTGAGTCTTTTTTCTTCAATCATATTTAGTTGTTCAAACGGAGAGTATATCCATTCACTTTCATCTAGGTTTGATTCAGCAAAGATTTTTAGGGATGGTATTTCTACTTCAATTGGATTGACAGCCTCCATGCCATAAACTAAAGAGTAAGGGGTTGCCCGAGTTGAAGTACGCATTATGGTATGGTATCCATGTAATGCATATAGAAGCATTTCATGCCAGTCCTTATAGGTCACTGTCATTTTGCTGATGATCTTCTTAATGTTTTTATTGGCCGCCTTAACCGCTCCATTCATCTATGGCCTATATAGTGCAAAATTATTATGTTTGATCTTGAACTGATCACATAATTCTTTAACTACTGCCCCATTGAGGTTTGGTGCATTGTCAGTTATGATCTTCTTCGGTAACCCATATCTACAGATGATATTGGCCTTTAAGAATTTGATAAAGGCCTTCTGAGTGATATTAGCAAAGGAATTGGCTTCCACTTACTTAGTAAAATAGTCAATAGCAATGAGGATGAAACGATGACCATTCTAAGTTTTTGGGTTAATCAGCCTGATGACATCAATTCCCCACATAGAAAAGGGCCATGGAGATACAAGACTATGAATTAGAGTTGGAGGAGCATTAGCTTTGTTGGTGTATATCTGGCACTTATAACACTTTCTAACATAATTGATACAATCCTTCTCCATAGTTATACAGTAGTAACTGGATCTTTGAGCTTGTTTAGTTAATGAGTAGCCATTTACATATGTACCACATTTGCGTTCATGGATCTCTACCATAATCTTGTATGCCTCCTGAAAGAGGCAAGCTTCACCCAAGAGGGGGGTGAATTGGGTGATGTTATAAATTTTTCGCTTGAAGTGGTGATATGTAAATATAGTGGATAGAGAAGAGTAGAGAAGATTTCAACACAGAGAGTTATACTGGTTCGGCCTAACAACAATGCCTACGTCCAGTCCTCAGAGATCAAGACCTACTGAGCTTTTTACTATATCTCCAAGATTCAATGGGCTCTCAGAACGCCACAGAACAACAATCGTCCTTAAACGGACTACGAGCAGAAATATTCTCTCAACAAGAAATTTCTCTCCCCCTTACGACAAGTCTTACGTGCAGAAAAACAACCTATGACTCTTCTCACTTGCTTATGTATACAAGACTTATGAGCAGCAACGTTCTCTCTTGCTTACACCACTGTAAGTCTTACGAGCAGCAACGTTCTCTTCTGCTTGTATCTTATAAGGCTTAAGAGTGGAAGACACAACAAGGAATTCTCTCAACTGCTTCTCTCGTAAGGAAAGACTACCCTCTCAAGGTCCCAATACCTTGAGATCACATACACATAGAATTTTGAGTTTGTATGAGGACTCTCTTACAGAGCAAATAAATAAACACTGAAGATCAATATGTATACAGAGAAAACTGATGAATAACAGAGAGTTGGTATAAGCTTGTGAATTCTTGTGCTTCGTTGTTGTTGTTTCTCTTTGAGTCTCTGTATATATAGTTGCTCCAGTTGTTTTTGCCCGTTTTGAAAATGCTTCATTTGTGGAGCGGGACATTTGAAAGTATTGGCAGACACGTGCATGTTTGAATAATCTGAGTGCGGTAGGTGCCAGCGTGTTTATAATCATCTTGTCTGCCGTTGTATCACTTTCCTCATGTGATTCAATTCAAACGTTCATATTCCTGTATCATACTTTTAAAACAATCAAAACAATGTTAAACAATGATAAAAAGTAATGATGATATGAATTAATAACAATAAACCATATTCGGAATGAACGTTGTGATACTTAGCATTTTCTGTGGTCAAACAGGGCATCACTCGAGCATGAAAGGCTCACCTCGAGTGATCTCCTATTTTCCTTCATATACCTCTGTTATCGGGTTGTGCTTGCATAGAAAATCAGAGAGACAAAATCTTCACGCGCGGGTGAAGAGGGGTCTCACTCGAGCACAAAACCTCTGCTCGAGTGATCTTGCAATTTTCACAAGGAATGTCTTCTCGGGTCATCACTCGCATACCATTTTGACAAGAGTGAGAATTTGTACTCGCGGGTGATATGGACCCTCACTCGAGCACAGTTACCTCTGCTCGAGTGAGACGCATATTCTCAAGGAATATGCTCTCAAAATCATCACTCGCATCAGAATTTCAGAGGGATAGAATTTTCACTCGCGAGTGATGTGGGCCCTCACTCGAGCACAAAGACTCCTGCTCGAGTGAGAAGAATATTCTCAAGAATTATACCTTTTGAACAAGCACTCGCAACTGATTTGGGAGAGGGATGAAATTTTCACTCGCAAGCATGGACGTGTCACTCGAGCATATATGGGTGTGCTCGAGCACACTTGTACATCTCTGAACTTCATGACTCTCGGCCAAGTACTCGCAGTCCCTTGCTCGAGTGAATAGAGGAAGCATGCTATTACTTACTCTCGGCCAAACACTCGCAGACCCTTGCTCGAGTGAATAGAGGAAGCATACCATTACTTGCTCTTGGCCAAACACTCGCATGCCCTCACTCGCATGTGTGCTCGAGTGAGAATGACTTCTCTGCTCGAGTGCATACCTTGTGCTCGAGTGATCCAGTGAATACAAAGGGAGAATGCCTCTCGGGAACTCACTTCCTGGCATTCTCTCGCATCTGCTCAAGCATAGAGTAGATCTGTGCTCGAGTGCAAACTTCATGCTCGAGCACTCCAGTGCATTATCACAGCAGATATCAGAAAACTTCAAATATGCATTTGGTAACTTGGAATCTTTTCTTAACCTTCTAAAAACATGTTTTACACATAATTGAATTATTGTTATCATCAAAACTTGGGATCTAACATTCTCCCCCTTTTTGATGATGACAAAACTCTTTGTGATGAAGGTTTAAAAGAAATTGAATGAAATTGAAGAATTTTGAAATTTCTTCAAAGTTTCCAAAATGCATATCAAGTTTAAGTTTCAAATTCATGTTTTCCTGCAATGTTTCCTCTGGACACTTAACAGCCAAGGTAAGTATAGTATGAGGTATATAACTTAACAAGAACTTAATAACTTGAAACATTGAAATTTTGATAATCAAAAACTTGAACCATGTCATTAACTTTAAGGAAAACAAAAACAGACTTGAACAACATAAGATAACTTCAAAATGGCAAAATGACATACATATCAAATCCTACCCAATACAGAAAACTACCCAAACACCCATATACACCCTACAGAAGCTCAGAAACCATCACACATCCTTCTCCCCCGTTTTGTCAACATCAGAAGGGGGTCTGGAGGTGGAACAAAGGAAATCATGGCAGAGAGAGGGTCAATGGGCTGATCAGAACTAGATGGTGGTTGTGGTACAGATGATGAGGGAGGTAGTGAAGGCGACCGATCAAATGTGACATCAACATTAGACTCAGGATCAGTGAAAAGTACATGAGTCTGTGGATGAAGTGGTGAGGTATGAGTGGTCTCTGGAGGCACCCCGGAAGATGAAGAGGGAAAATGTGAATGCAGGAAGGTCTCCATATTGGTGATCCTCTGTGACATCTCATCCTGAGTTTTGAACATCAGTTCAAAATTCAGATTGGCCTTGTCTACCAGATTGATGACTTGTGCTTCCATTTTCTCCACAAGCTTCTCATATTCAGTCACTAATTCCTTCTTCAAACTTGATATAGCTTGATTAATTACCTCAGACAGGTGATTGGATAGAGAGGCATTGAGAAATGAAGGAGGAGGAATAGGACCTTGTGCAGATGATTGTGCCTCATCTCCTCTGGATAGAGTGGCTTCCCTCTTTGATGTGGCTTTGGTCCGACTCACCGGAAGATTGATACCCATGTGAGTTAACTGAGTCTTACCAAACCTTGAGATGAGAATCCTTTCTTTTCCTTCCAAATACCAAATTTTGTTTTTCATCAAGATGAAGGAAACAAGTTGAGGGTAAGGAATGGTTGTGGATCTTGTTGAAGAGAATCTAAACCTTCTCATCTCATTAAAAATGATCTCCCCAACATTCCTTTGTTGCCCAGCAACCAAAGAAGCCAATAGATAGTAATCCTTTTGTGCAAAGTGGGTAAAGTTTTTGGATTTATTGACTATGCTCCGGGAATAAATGTAATGAAGGATTCTGTGATTATCAGGCATATCAATAGGCTTGAAAGTGAGGGGGCCAATTGGGTCTTTTGGTCTCAAGATTTTAAAAGTTTCATTGGCAGAGAAAGAGGGTGGATCAGTAGGAGGTGCAACATAACCAAGTAAATCATTAATGATTTTGGCAGAAATCATAATGAATTTCCCTCTAATGGTTGTAGATACAGCTTCTTCAATCAAATCACCAGATCTAGACATAATATTATGGGTTTTCATATTGCAATAAAATGTTTTCACAACAGTGGGGGAATATGACAGATGAATATTTAGCCAAGGAGCATAGTATTGAAGGTAAGGGTACAAATCCAAATGACAATTCTTTTTCAGATAATCCAAATCAACATATACTACTGGGCAGAAATGTCTATGTTTGAATTCATCATCATATACCTTCTGTGGTAAAGCCTTAAGCTCTGCAACATTGAATCCCTCAGGAGGGCTAGTGAGTTGGTCATCCACTGGTGCTTGAGAGGCAGAAGGTGCTCCTGAAGCAGAAGCACTTGGGTGCTTAACTTGATGTGAACTTGAAACACCGGCTTGAGATGTAATCTTCCCAACTATCTTGTCCAATTTGGATTTTTCTATTGCTTCCCTGAGTTGTTTACTGAAGGTATCCCCAGAAGAAGAAGATGATTTGGGTTGCTCTGAATCCTTCTTCTTTCCCTTTCCTTGTACCTCTTTGGATTGAGACCGAGTGATTATGGGTTCCTTGATTATGGGTTCCTTGAAGACCACACCCTTTGGTTTCTTTTGAGGAGGTTGGTCTTTCTTTGAGACTTGAGGCTTTGGGTGAGGTTTCTTAGTGGGAGTCCTCTTTTTGGTCTTAGGCTTAGGAGGAGGTGAAGGTGAGGGAGAGTTTTTGGGAGATGGAGGAGTAAGTTCAGGGGTTCCAGATTCACTGGCAGCAGAGTGAGTAGGAGAAGGAGAATGAGACTTTTGAGGAATAGAAGGTAACTTTGTTCTTGCCATTGGGAAAGTGGAAGAGAAACAAGAACTCTTGTTTTTGAAAGAAATACAAGTGGAGATTAGGGCACAAGTGAAGAATGCAGAAGACAAAAATCACCTCTTATAGAAGATTGAAAGGTTGTAACGGCGATTTGAAGCAGAGAGACGTGATTGAATGATGAGAAAACGGTTGAAGATGAAGAGTTGTGTCTTTCGAGTGAGAGAGCACTTCGAGTGAGAGGAGGAAGTGCGACGTTCTGAGCTCCCCAGTAACTGATATAAGTGACAGTGCTCGAGCATAAACCCTAGTGCTCGAGTGATGTTCATACTGTGCTCGAGTGTGTTCTATCTGTGCTCGAGTGATCTTCTGGAAAAATAAAGAAACATGTAAAACGTACCTGGATTGTGGATTCCTTGACATATTTTGCATCTTTGTACTCAAATCCTCCAAGATCATTTGAGTAACTATGATTTGGATAGCTTTTGCAAAGAGATTCTTCTTCTTCACTCGAGCAGGCATTCCTCACCTCAAGCATGTTCATATCATGCTCGAGTGAGAATTCCTCACTCGCGAGTGAGTTCAATTCTCACTGTTGTTTATGATATATTCCCTTGGTGTTCTTAACTCCTCTGTTAACCTCTGTTTTAACTATAAGAGAACAGAGTATCATGAATAGTGCTGTGCTCGAGCAGAGCTTCTTGTGCTCGAGTGACACAGCTCATCACTCGAGCAGCACCTTCTGTGCTCGAGTGAGACCCTGCAAAAACAAATTTTGGCCACTCCGATGCTAAAGTCAGTATGGTTATCATCAAAATAAGTATTTAATTAAACTTTTTTTAACAAGAAAACTTACAACTCATTGGGATTAACCATTCCCAATTCTCTTCGAATATAGAGAAATTGCTCTTTTGCAATTGGTTTCATGAAAATATCCACAAGTTGAAGATGAGTTGGTATGAATTCCACTTTGACATCTTTCTTTTGAACATGATCTCGAATGAAATGATGTCGAATGTCTATATGCTTGGTTCTTGAATGTTGTACAGGATTCTTTGCCAAGCTTATCGTGCTAGTATTATCACAATAGATTGAGATTTCTTTTAAATAAATTCCCAAATCTTGAAGTTGTTGTTTTAACCATAGCACTTGAGAACAGCAGCTTGCTACAGTTATATATTCAGCTTCAGTCGAAGATAATGAAACTGTGTTCTGCTTCTTGCTGAACCATGACACTAGAGAACCTCCGAGAAATTGACATTGTCCACTGGTACTCTTTCTGTCCGTTTTATATCCACCGTGATCTGAATCTGAATATGCCATTAAATACTCGTTCCCTCTCTTTGGATACCAAAGTCCAAGCTCTGAAGTATCTCCTAGATATTTGAAAATTCTTTTTACTGTCTCTGCATGAGATACTTTAGGATTGGATTGATACCTTGCACACATTCCTACACTGAACTGAATATCTGGCATGCTTGCTGTAAGATAGAGTAATGAACCAATCATTCCTCTATACTTTGTGATGTTGAAGCTAGGTCCCTTTACATCAGCATCCAGCAATGTTGTAGAACTCATTGGAGTATCAGCTCCGTTAGCATTATCTAGTCCATATTTCTTCAGCAACTCTTTCAAATACTTTGTCTGAGATATAAATATGCCATTCTTCTTTTGTTTGATCTGAAGTCCAAGAAAGAAGTTCAATTCTCCCATCATGGACATTTCAAATTCTCCCTGCATAATCTTAGAGAAATCTTGACACATAGATTCGTTAGTAGCACCAAAAATAATATCATCGACATAAATTTGAACTATTAGAATATCATTTTTGTTATGTTTGATGAATAGAGTTGTATCAACTTTACCTCTGACAAAACCTTGATCAAGAAGAAATTTGCTTAGTCTTTCATACCAAGCTCTGGGTGCTTGTTTCAAACCATATAATGCTTTCTTAAGTTTGAAGACATAATCAGGTTTTGTTTCATCTTCAAAACCAGGAGGTTGTTCGACATATACTTCCTCCATAATATAACCATTTAGAAAAGCGCTTTTTACATCCATTTGATAAAGTTTAAAACTTTTGATGCAAGCAAAAGCTAAGAGTACTCGTATTGCTTCCAATCTTGCCACTGGAGCATATGTTTCCTCATAATCAATACCTTCTTCTTGATTATTGCCTTTGGCAACCAATCTTGCTTTGTTTCTCACAATGATTGCTAATTCATCAAGTTTGTTTTTGAAAACCCATTTGGTCCCTATAACCGTATGATCTTTAGGTCGAGGAACCAAAACCTAAACTTGATTTCTTTGAAATTGATTTAGTTCTTCTTGCATAGCAATCACCCAATCATTGTCAGATAAAGCTTCTTCTATATTAGAAGGCTCAATTTCAGAAATAAAAGCTGAAAATGTTACCTCATTGAGAATTCTATTTCTGGTTTTGACACCTTCATGAATATCTCCTATAACTTGATCAATTGGATGATCCTTCATATGTCTCCATGCTTTAGGTTGATCATGATCATCAACATCTTCTAAATTTTGAAAATCATTTGTTTCAAAATCATCCTGTTTTGAAATAGATTTGTTTTTCTTGATTGAATCCATTTCTTCTTCATCATTAAGTTTTGTCTGAGATTCAATTTCATCAAACACAACATGAATAGATTCTTCAATAGTACATGTTCTTTTATTGAAAACTCTATAAGCTTTACTTCTATTAGAATATCCTAGAAAAATACCTTCATCAGACTTTGAATCAAACTTACCTAAATTTTCCTTACCATTGTTGTGAATGAAACACTTACACCCGAAGATATGAAGATGAGCAATATTTGGCTTTCTTCCTTTATAGAGTTCATATGGTGTCTTTCCAAGAGATTTGCGAATATATGCTCTGTTTGAAATATAGCATGCAGTACTCATTGCATCTGCCCAGAACACTTGTGACATTTCTTTTTCATTAAGTAAAGCTCTTGCCATTTCTGTAAGCACTCTGTTCTTCCTTTCTACTACTCCATTTTGTTGAGGTGTTCTAGGAGCTGAGAAGTTGTGATCTATCCCCTCGTTGTTGCAGTAATCTTCAAACAATTGATTATCAAATTCTCCTCCATGATCTGTTCTAATAGAGACAATAGAAATACCTTTCTCATTTTGAACCTTTTTGGCAAACATAATAAATTCGGCAAAAGTTTCATCTTTTGAGGCAATGAATATAGTCCAAGCAAATCTTGTAAAATCATCTACAATTACTAACGAATATATATTTCCTCCAAAACCTTTTACTCTTGCAGGTCCTACCAAATCCATATGAAGTAATTGTAAAGGTTTTGAAGTAGAAATTTCATATTTTGTTTTAAAAGAAGATTTAGTTTGCTTGCCTTTTTGACATGCTTCACAAATCATGTTATCTTTGAATTTGAGTTTGGGAAGGCCAACAACTAAATCTTTTCTGATCAATTTGTCAAGTTGATTCATATTGACATGAGCCAAACGCTTATGCCATAACCAACTTTCCTCTGATCGACTAAGAAAACAATTTTCAGAAGAATTTGAATTTAAATCAATTGTATAACAATTACCGTCCCTTTGAGCTCGGATTTTTGCCTTGATAGTTTCTTTGTTTAGAAGTAGATCTTTCTTACTTACTATCAAGCATTCTTTCGAGTCGAAAATCACCCAGTTATCTTTGTCAGTGCTTTGGCTTACGCTTAAGAGATTGTGGCATAATCCTTCAACATAATATACTCCGTTGATTTGAAAGCCATCTGTTCTTCCCGCTTCACCAATTCCAGCAATACGTCCAGATTGATTTCCTCCAAAAGTCACCTTTCCTCCTTCTCTAGGTTCAAACATGGTGAACTTATTTTTGTCACCAGTCATGTGTCTCGAACATCCACTATCAATATACCATTTGTTCGCTCGAGATGCTTTGAGACATACCTAGAATAAAATGATCAAGTTTTAGGTACCCGCACTTTCTTGGGTCCTTTGTGGTTAGTATTTGGAATATGTGTCCCTTTCGGAACCCATTTATATGTTCCAACAACCTTTCCCTTTTTGAAATAGCACGATGAAGTATAATGTCCTTTCCTATTACAAAAATTGCATGACATAAATGGATTTGATGTATGCACAGAATTCCTGAAATATTTAAGATAGTCTCTACTACTCTTCTTATTCTTATCATGCACAGCATTATATCCAATTCCGGATTTATCAAAGGAAACTTTCTGAGAACTTAAGATAACCTTGAGAGTTTCACTTCCTTTAGTAAATTTTTCAACAATCTTTGTTAAGTCTTCTATTTTCTTATCTTTCTCTTTACACATTTCATATGATGATATGACATTACTTTCTAATTCTTTTACTTTCTTCTTATAACTAACCATTTCTTTAGCAACTTTAATGAACTCTGTATGCAATGCATTATATTCAGATAACAATTCATTATAAGAGGGTTCAGAGTCACTTACCTCAGAGTCTGATTCTTCTTCCTTAGCTACCAAGCATAGATTGGCTACTTCGTCTGACGAACTATCACCCCAAATAGATTATATATATGCTTTCTTTTTCTGCTTCTTTTTGTCTTTGTTTCTGAAGCATTCAGATTTGATGTGTCCTGGTTTTCCACATTCATAGCATACTATTTGGTGTTCTTTGTTTTCTTTCTTGCTTGGTCCACCTTGATAATTCTTGAAATTCCTTTGTCCTCTTCTGTAGAATTTCTTGAACTTTCTCACGATCATTCCCATTTCATCATCACTAGGAACATCTTCATTCTCGGAAGTTCCTTCTTCTTCTTGAATAACTTTAAATGCAACTCCCCTTTTCTTTTTATCATCGAATTCTTCAAGTTCCTTTTTGAATTTCAACTTACCTTCATATTCAGAAAGGCTTCCAAAGAGAGTAGCTACGGATCTCATAGACTCTCCTTTGGCTTCTTCGATGGCTGTCACCTTTGCTTCCCATTCTTTCGTAAGAATATTAAGAATCTTTCTTACCTGGGAATTTTGATCAAACGACTTTCCAAGAGCAGATAATTGATTAACAAGATGAGTATACCTTAGTTCAAATTCTGATATACTCTCTCCAGATTTCATACGAAATAAATCATACTCTGTAATTAAAGTATTGATCCTATTCTCTTTGATTCCAGATGTACCTTCGTGAGCAATTTCAAGAGCATCCCACATATCTTTGGCAGTAGGTAGAGTACATATACGAAAATATTCTTTTTGACTAAGAGCACTCTGTATCATTAAAATGGCTTTGCTATTTAATGTTACTAACCTCTTGTCATTTTCGTCAAACTCATCTGGACTCTTTTTAACTGCTCTATCTTCGATTTTCTTCATTGGAACATAGTCACCATCTTGTATAACATTCCATAATCCGTACTCGTTGGCCATCACGAACACTCTGAATTTGGCTTTCCAGAACGAAAAATGTTCTCCAGCAAAACCAGGAGGTCTAGTGATTGAAGCACTGTCTGGAAGGATATTTTCACCCATTGTTGCCATTTGTTGGATCCTTCTCAAGCTGTTAGGCTCTTCGGAGAAGACGAGTCTTTGATACCAAATGAAAGAGGCAAGCTTCACCCAAGAGGGGGGTGAATTGGGTGATGTTATAAATTTTTCGCTTGAAGTGGTTATATGTAAATATAGTGGATAGAGAAGAGTAGAGAAGATTTGAACACAGAGAGTTATACTGGTTCGGCCTAACAACAATGCCTACGTCCAGTCCTCAGAGATCAAGACCTACTGAGCTTTTCACTATATCTCCAAGATTCAATGGGCTCTCAAAACGCCACAGAACAACAATCGTCCTTAAACGGACTACGAGCAGAAATATTCTCTCAACAAGAAATTTCTCTCCCCCTTACGACAAGTCTTACGTGCAGAAAAACAACCTATGACTCTTCTCACTTGCTTATGTATACAAGACTTATGAGCAGCAACGTTCTCTCTTGCTTACACCACTGTAAGTCTTACGAGCAGCAACGTTCTCTTCTGCTTGTATCTTATAAGGCTTAAGAGTGGAAGACACAACAAGGAATTCTCTCAACTGCTTCTCTCGTAAGGAAAGACTACCCTCTCAAGGTCCCAATACCTTGAGATCACATACACATAGAATTTTGAGTTTGTATGAGGACTCTCTTACAGAGCAAATGAATAAACACTGAAGATCAATATGTATACAGAGAAAACTGATGAATAACAGAGAGTTGGTATAAGCTTGTGAATTCTTGTGCTTCGTTGTTGTTGTTTCTCTTTGAGTCTCTGTATATATAGTTGCTCCAGTTTTTTTTGCCAGTTTTGAAAATGCTTCATTTGTGGAGCGGGACATTTGAAAGTATTGGCAGACACGTGCATGTTTGAATAATCTGAGTGCGGTAGGTGCCAGCGTGTTTATAATCATCTTGTCTGCCGTTGTATCACTTTCCTCATGTGATTCAATTCAAACGTTCATATTCCTGTATCATACTTTTAAAACAATCAAAACAATGTTAAACAATGATAAAAAGTAATGATGATATGAATTAATAACAATAAACCATATTCGGAATGAACGTTGTGATACTTAGCATTTTCTGTGGTCAAACAGGGCATTACTCGAGCATGAAAGGCTCACCTCGAGTGATCTCCTATTTTCCTTCATATACCTCTGTTATCGGGTTGTGCTTGCATAGAAAATCAGAGAGACAAAATCTTCACTCGCGGGTGAAGAGGGGTCTCACTCGAGCACAAAACCTCTGCTCGAGTGATCTTGCAATTTTCACAAGGAATGTCTTCTCGGGTCATCACTCGCATACCATTTTGACAAGAGTGAGAATTTGTACTCGCGGGTGATATGGACCCTCACTCGAGCACAGTTACCTCTGCTCGAGTGAGACGCATATTCTCAAGGAATATGCTCTCAAAATCATCACTCGCATCAGAATTTCAGAGGGATAGAATTTTCACTCGCGAGTGATGTGGGCCCTCACTCGAGCACAAAGACTCCTGCTCGAGTGAGAAGAATATTCTCAAGAATTATACCTTTTGAACAAGCACTCGCAACTGATTTGGGAGAGGGATGAAATTTTCACTCGCAAGCATGGACGTGTCACTCGAGCATATATGGCTATGCTCGAGCACACTTGTACATCTCTGAACTTCATGACTCTCAGCCAAGTACTCGCAGTCCCTTGCTCGAGTGAATAGAGGAAGCATGCTATTACTTACTCTCGGCCAAACACTCACAGACCCTTGCTCGAGTGAATAGAGGAAGCATACCATTACTTGCTCTCGGCCAAACACTCGCATGCCCTCACTCGCATGTGTGCTCGAGTGAGAATGACTTCTCTGCTCGAGTGCATACCTTGTGCTTGAGTGATCCAGTGAATACAAAGGGAGAATGCCTCTCGGGAACTCACTTCCTGGCATTCTCTCGCATCTGCTCGAGCATAGAGTAGATCTGTGCTCGAGTACAAACTTCATGCTCGAGCACTCCAGTGCATTATCACAGCAGATATCAGAAAACTTCAAATATGCATTTGGTAACTTGGAATCTTTTCTTAACCTTCTAAAAACATGTTTTACACATAATTGAATTATTGTTATCATTAAAACTTGGGATCTAACACCTCCCTTATGTCTATATAGCGAAGCAATGTCCCATCAAAACTCCTCTTATACAGGACGTTATTACTAATAAAAAAGCCTATGGCCATTCACCGGATGGTCTTCTTTTCATTGTGTGTTGTATCAGGAGGGTAAGTACCATGTCCTATATACATCTTGATACTATGGTACCAAGGTTGCTTGTCATGCTCTCTTCAAATATTGAAGCAAAATACTAGCGATCTTCTAGTCTAAATCTGCATTGGCTGAACTTGGACCCTGTAATCGAGTTGGATCATAGCTGCTAAAGTAGCTAAATCGTTAGCGAAGCGATTCTTTTCTCTGGCCATGTGGTAGAAATTGATTACTTCAAAAAATTTTATCAACTCTATCAAATACTCTTGGAAAGGGATCAACTTTAGGTCTTTGGTACTTCATTTACCAGTCACTTGATAAATTATAAGAGTAGAGTCACCATAGACTTTTAGGTTTTTTATTCCAATATCTATGGCAGCTTGGAGACCAGTAGTACAAGCTTCATATTCTGCCATGTTATTGGTGTAGTCAAACCCTAGCTTTATAGCAATCAAAAATTGCTTTCCGTCTAGGGATATGATTACTGCCCCTACACCATTGCCATATAGGTTTGCTGCCCTATTAAAATACATCTCCTACTCCTTCAATTTGCTTTCCTCAATTAGATCCTCTATAACACATATGTCTTTATTTGGGAATTTGAAATCTAGTGGCTGGAATTCATCTATGGGGTTTTCGGCTAAGTGATTGGCTATCGTACCACCCTTGATGGATTTTTGAGTAACGTATCTTATATCATATTTAGACAATATTACCTGCCACTTAAAAACTCTTTTAGCTACATGCGGGCTTTCAAAGATGTACTTAAGTGGGTTCACTCTAGAAATTAACCAAGCGGTGTAATAAAGCATGTATTGAAAGAGGCAAGCTTCACCCAAGAGGGGGATGAATCGGGTGATATGATAAATTTTTGGTTGATGCGGTGATATGAAAATAATTGTAGATAGAGTAGAGTTGAGAAAATTAGCACACAGAGAGTTATACTGGTTTGGCCCAAAACCCAGGCCTACGTCCAGTCCTTAGAGATCAATACCTACTGAGATTTTCACTATTCTTCCAAGATTCAATGGGCTATCGGAACGCTGTAAAGAAACAATTGTCCTTGAATGGATTAGAGCAGAAATATTCTAGCACTTAGAAATTTCTCTCCCCCTTACGACAAGTCTTACATACAGAAAAACAAACCTATGACCTTCCTCTCTTACATACGTATACAAGTCTTATGAGCATCAACGTTCTCTCCTGCTTGCACCTCTGTAAGTCTTACGACCAGCAACATTCTCTACTGCTTGTACCTTGTAACTCTTATGAGCAGAAAGTCCTACTAGGAATTCTCTCAACTGCTTCTCCGTAAGGATATCTACCCTCTCAAACGATCAAACTCCTATTTCACAGTTGAAATATATGTTAAATGATGTTAAAGAATAATAACAAGTGAAAATAGAATGAATAAATAATATTAAACCATGTTTGGATTGATCACTGTAAGTCTATTGCGTTTTGGCTTTTGACAGAGTATCACTCAGATGCACTCGTGTGCATTGAGGCCTTACTCAAGTGTATCTTCATATTTCATCTTCTACTTCTGCTTTTGTGTTGCACTTCCATGTAATTTTGAGAGAGTGCATTTTCACACTTGTGAGTGATATGGGTTCTTACTCGAGTATAAAACCTCTCACTCGAGTACACCTGTATTTTGTACTTTGAACCCATGTCTCTAGATAGTACTCACATCCTATTTTTATCAAGAGTATGATTTTGCAGTTGCGGTTGATGTTGGCCCTCACTCGAGTATACTTATCCTCACTCGAGTGTACAGTATATTCTTATATAAAATACTCTTTCGCTTCAGCACTTGCATTAGCATTGGAGAGAGTTAGATTTCTCACTCATGGGTGCTGAGGTATCACTTGGGTGCACTTGCTCTTCCATGCTCTGGCTGACTCAAGGGCAAACACTTTCTATACTTCACTCGCTTGGACTCTAGTATAGTTTTCACTTTGAGTTAATCTTTCTCTTAGGTAAACACTTCTTGTATCACACATTGTAGGACTCGAGTGATCTTGAGACTATCACTTGAGTATTGAGTTCATGCTTGAGTGCATTGATCTTTTCTTATTCCTAACATTGATCTTCTATTAAACATTTGAACGAGTGAGTCTTTATGCTTGAGTGCAAATAACATCATCACTCGAGTGCTGAGGCTATCACTCGAGTTGTCTTGGTATTTTAAGTTAAAGTCTGCTTCTGTCAAACACATTCAGTCCAACACTCGCTTGTGCTCGAGTGCAAAAGTGCTAATTACTCAAGTGCTAGCATCCATTACTCTAGTGCATCAATTAAAATCATAACAATGACCTCTGAACTTTGTGAGATGCATTTGGTAACATTTTCAACCATTGTCTAAACTTGTAAATCATGAGTTTCTTACCACAATACACAATAATCTTTTGTTATCATTGAAACTTGGAATCTAACATTCTGCCCCTTTTTGATGATAACAAAACCTTTGTGATGGATTTTAAAAACTTGATTGAAGTGAAAATTTTTGAAAACACTTTCAAGATTTCCAAATGCATTTTCACTAAAGTGTTACTCATTTTTCAGATTTTTGCACTTAACTTCTTAAGTTTCCTGCAATACTTCCAATGGATACTTAAAGGCAAGATAAGTCATAGTACTATGATATTTGAACAGAAAAACTGAAAATGATCATATATAGAGTAATGAACTTGTAGAGTACAATTGTAAGCTTTAATCAAAATCTACCTATAAAACCCAAATACATCCAAGTTATAAAACAGAAAAGCTTAAATATAGAAACCTACCCCAATACATAAAAACTACCTAATGCTCTCCCTTAAACCAAAAGACTCCCATATCTGACAAAATAGCTTAAGAACCATCACACATCCTTCTCCTCTATTTTGTCAGCATCAGAAGGGGGCTGAGGAAAATTAAGGTCAGAAGGTTGTGCGGGGGTATATACCACTATGGCAGTGAATGGATCAAATGGTAGAGATGATGGTTTAGGTACAAAAGGTGGAGATGATGGCTAAAGAGCAAAGGTTGTAGGTGGTGATGATGATGGATGGTCATAAGTGACCTTAAATTGGGAATAAGGGTAAGTAAAAAGGACATGTGTCTGAGGTTGATAAGGTGAGGCCGTGGTAGGAGTAGACTCTGGAGGCACCTTAGTAGAAGTAGTCAGCAGATGAGTACACAAGTAGATTTCTATGTCAGTGATTCTTCGTGACTGATCTTCTTATGCCTTGAACATTATATCAAAGTTGGCATTAGCCTTGTTCACTAATCTTGAGACTTGTGTTTCAACCTTGTCTACCAACTTTTCATACTCACTTAACAATTCCTTTTTCAGGCTTGCCACACTTGATTAATCACTTCAGCATAGATAGCTTGGTAGTAATGCATTTAGGAAAGATGGAGGCGGAGTTGGTCATTGTGCAGAAGATTGAGCCTCATCACCTCTCAAAGGAGTGGCTTCTCTCTGAGATATAGCCTTGGTTTGGCTAATTGGAAGATTGATCCCTATGTGTGTCAACTGAATCTTGCCAAGCCTCAGAATGATTACCCTTTCAGTTCCCTCAAAGTACCAAACTTTGTAGTGCTTTAGGATGAGAGACACAAGTTGTGGATATGGAATTGTGGCGGATCTTGATGAAAAAAATCTAAATCTTCTCATCTCACCAAAAATAAGCTCCCCCATATTTCTTTATTGACCGGCTAGGAAGGAGGCCAATAAATAGTAATCACTTTGAGTAAAATGGGTATAGTTTTTGGATTTTTTTATAATGCTACAAGTGTATATGTAATGAGGTAACAAATAGAGTCAGGCATATTAATAGGCTTAAAGTTAAGAGGTCCTATAGGGTCATTTGGCCTAAATTGCTGGAAGGCTTCATTAGTAGAGAGTGTAGGACGATCGGAAGGTGGTGCAACATAACCAAGTATATCATTTATGATAGTAAGAGATATTGTAATGACCCAATTTGGGATTATGGGCTAAGGACTCTGATATTGATTGTAATTCGTATAATTAAGCACTTTTGGGATTAATGTGATGTGAATTTGGTATAAATGTGTGTGGTATTTAAGATCAAGGGTTGAGATCTATTGACCATGGGTCGGAATCCTATACTTTGCGCTTGTGTGAGCTCATGGAGGGAATGAGTAGATGACAAGTGGCATTATGTGAGTTATTGGATGAGGCATAAGAGACAAAAGTCCACTTTTTCCCTCTGTTCTCTCTCCTATTCTGTGGAAGCATGGGCTAGGGGAGGGAGTATTCTTCATCATCAACATCTCTTCCATCTCTCATTTTCTCTCTCTTCCTTACCCATTTTTGCTGAACTCAAGCAAGGGAAGAGAAAGTGAAAGCTTTGATTTTGGGTGAGTGATAGTACTTCTTTGTTAAAATCCTCTTCTCTAATGTTGTGCACCTCATTGAGAGCTTTATTGTGGTGATTTCAGAATCTTGAATAGTGTTGATTTGGGTGTTGGTTGAAATTGAAAGTTAGAGAATCAAGATTCTGGATTTGGCAAAGTGAAGAGGTAGGTATCTGATGCATTTTGATATATATGTTATCAGTTTTGGATAAGTTTGAGAAATTCTGGGAATTTGCCCTAATTTATGGTTATTTTGGAATAAATGAAATTCATAGTGATTGATGTATGAATTAGTCTATCGTGGAGTTATTTGATTGTTGGAGTTGATTTGGAAAGTTTTTATTGAGTTGAATGGAATTTGGACATTGGGTGTGTCATAGGGACCTAAGTGTTTGATTATGGTTAAAATGGTATTTGGGTGTTTTGGGAAGTTGCCAATGTGTTCCTTAGGCATGGTTAAGTGTGTATGAGCTTTGTGAGAAGATTGGGAGTCATTGGCACTAGTTTTGGCCATATGGGAATTTCTGTCATATGCTGTGATCTGGGTATTATGATAGCAATACTCGAGTGCGAGAAGATCATTCTCGAGTGCTGTGTGTATTTTCCCTTTTCTTCTTCGAGTTTTCCTTGGGTTCTATGAGTGGAGCTCGAGTGCACTTCTGTAACCGCGAGTGAAGATGATGGTCACTCGGGTGAGTAAGGGATTGCTCGAGTGATGGTATGAGTCCAGAGTTAGGTTTGCTCTCGGGTCCTCACTCACTGGTCATTTGTCAAGAGTGTGCTCTGACACTCGCAAGCATTGCCGTCTCACCCGATCATTAGGGGGTATGCTTGAGTGAGCCTGTCCCTCTGGTGATTGTTTGTGCTCTAGGGTTGTCACTCTTTATGTTGCACTTTCGAGTACTCAAGCAGATTTGGAGTCATCACCTGAGTGTAAAGTTTAATGCTCGAGTGATGTGAGCACTTTCTGGCTGAAGTAACTGCTCACTTTCAAACACTCGCGAGTGAGAGCCGTTCTCACTCGAGCACGAGTCGCTCATCACTCGAGTGAGGTCATCTTCACTCGAGTGAGCCAGCCTAAAATCACTGATTTACCTTTCAAAAAAGGGGTTTTCATGGTAGTTCTTCTAACCCTTTAGGCACATGTTGAGGCCTCTAATAGTCACCTAAAGAGTCTTAAATGATAACCAAGTTAAAGTATTATGCAAAGATGTATTGGAAAAGAGATTGATCTGTTGTCCCTAATTTGGGATAGGATTTGATATTTGTCGCCTTCGTGAGACCACAGTACTGGAGCCAGTCAAGAAAGATACAGGTAGTGACTCTTTCTTTATACCTTATGTGATACATTGTATGTGTGTTATATCATTGGTTTATGATGGATTTGAATACTGCAAGATTTGTGAAATTGTGAAAGCGCCGCTATACCAATAGTACCTGAGTCGCTAACAATGGTACAGGCAAGGGCTGTGTGCCTTCTAGGCGGAAAAAGGGGATGAGGTTAGGGTATGATATATGTGATTATGTGGGCAGAAAGGCTATTTATAGGCCACAAGGCTAATTGTTGGCTGAAAGGCTATATGTGAGCCGTAAGGCTATTTATATGCACTGCCATACCAACAGTCCCTGAGTCGCTAACAACGGTTCGGGTTAGGATAGTGTGCCTTCCCAGCGGTAAAATGGGATGAGGGTGGAGTATGATTTGAGTTGTTGTTATGTGATGATTTGTTTACATGCTATGTGATTACGTGTGGTATGAATGATTTATTACTATTGGGATTCTTCATAATCTCACTCTTTCGAAATGACTAACATTTTCAGACAGGGCGAGTGGTTCCAAGGATAAGCGGACAACCAGGAGTGGTTAGGGCTAGTAGGGACATACTAGAATTCGGACCGTTGGTTATTTGTTTTGGATTTTTGATTTTGGGATTACTGTGTATATGGGATGTAAATATGAATTTTTGGTCATGTAATCCCCTTTTGGGAAACCTTTAAACCCATTCTATACATATAAGTAACCCGGGATTGCCAGGATTTTAGTTACGCACTCTTATATTTATTATGTGATATAACTGCACAGGTAATTGTATAAGAAAGTGAATGTGAGACCAGACAAATTCTATTTTAAATGTTTTGTTTGTACACCCCATCTCTTGAAGATGAGTGATTATAAAGAATGATTTTGTCTTATTGGTCTCTATTTCACTTAAATTTCGTAGTTCGGATATAATTACCGTGAGGGGGTTACATTTTTGGTATCAGAGTTGTAGTTCCTGCCAAGGGTAGAGTTTGCTAGGATAGCTCCCATAGTGTGGTCTTAGTTATAGGAAGTCATCTGTGAATAATCATCGTATACATATATCTGTTTTGGTTATGTAGATATATGTTCTTTGTGAAATTATTTGAGTACTAAGATTGTTGGATTAATAGGGCAAGTTCTTTATAGAATAAAAAGAACAACAAAAGGTCACCCCAGAGTACAACAAGTAGACCCCGAATTGGAGGTTGTCAATGAGAATCCACCTGACCCGATGCAAGAGTCTTGGGTCTTATAAGAGATCAGCGGGATATGATAGCTGAGCTTAGAGAAGAGCTCAGAGCTGAGAAAGCAAAGAATAATGAGGGCTGAGGTCAGTCTACTTGGGAGGAAACCCAAGAAGAGACTCAGGAAGGGACGCCTAGAGAAGAAACAGCTGAAGGGTCAGCACGGTCACATGAATCATCTCCTCATGTTAGACCAAACCAGGAATCATACGGAGTCCCAGCTAGAAAGGAAAGAGATCTTCAGTATTGGGTCTCTAGATTCTGTAAGCACCTACCTTCGGCATTCAAGGGGAAATTTGATCCTCAGGCGGCAGAAGATTGGCTAAACTGCCTTGAGAAATTTTTTGAGGTTTTAGTGTGTCCCTCAGAAGTTAAAGCCAAGCTGGCGGTGTACAAGCTTGAGGGAGATGCAGACCGTTGGTGGCGGAACATTGCTTTGTCTCTGAGAAGTAAGAACATATCATTGACCTGAGAGGTGTTCCAGTAGCACTTCATTGAGAAATATTTTCCCAAGTCGGTGAGGCTTGAGAAGGAGACCGATTTTCTGAATATTAAGCAAGGGGACACGGAATCTTTTGATGAGTATCTATCCTGATTCACCCGTTTGTCCCAATATTCCTCTTATCTTCAGAAGATGGATGATGAGGAGTTGAGTTCAGACATGCTGATACGAGCTTTGAGGCGTGATATGAGGAAGAGACTTGCTACCCATCAGTTTTCCAGGTTCAACAAGGCCGTTGAAGAATGTCAGATTACAGAGAGCAACCTGAGAGAGTTTTATCTAGCTCAGATTGTTGGTGGTCATAGTGAGCCCAGTAAGGGCGGTTCTTCTCAGAAGCGGAAGGGCTCGGGATCATCTTCGTATAAGGGCAGTGGTAAGAAGCCCTATCAGCCTAGAGATCGTGAACCTCCGAAATTGGTGACTGAGTGGAAATGTCATCACTGTAACCAACCACATTATGGCAAGAATTGTCGAGGTGAAATGATTTGTTTTAATTGCAATCAACCTGGACATCTTTCTAGAGATTGCTAGTGACCACAAGCGGAGCAAAGGCCGAGGGCTCAGGACCGAGTATTTGCTATGACTCATGAAGAACCCCGGAAACCCCTAGAGCTGATACAAGGTACAGTTCTTCTCAATGGATATGAATTACAAGTATTGTTTGACTCGGGTAGAAGTTACTCCTTTATTGAATATGATTGTGTGAAGCGCCTGGGTATGAATGTGTATAAGTTACCATTCGATCTAATTGTGTCAACACCGATGGGTATGAAGGCTGTAACTACTGAAGCCTGTTTGAATTGTGTTATAACCATAGAAGGTCATAAGTCTGTGGTAGATCTGATTTGTTTACTGCTCTGCCAATTGGAAGTCATTTTGGGTTTCGATTGGTTGAAAGTGAATAACGTGTTATTAGATTGTGGGAACAAAAGGATGTGTATCCTGTTTCTCATAGCATTGAGGACAAGAATGCCGAACTAAATTTCCTTTCAACAGCTAAGGCTGAGAAATATTTGCAAAAGGGTTGTCAAGGGTATATGGTTTTCTTTTTTGTACAAGGAGAAACCAGTGAGTCTTTGAGTAGTATACCCATAGTGAATGAATTCCTTGAGGTTTTTCAGGATGACTTAAGTAGATTACCTCCTAAGAGGGAAGTTCAGTTTCCGATTGAAATTGTGCCTGGACCTGGTTCGATATCCAAAGCCTCATATCGGATGGCCCCAAATGAGATGGCAGAACTGCAGAAGCAGATTGAGGATTTGCTTGAGAAAGGGTTTATTAGACCCAGTGTATCGCCTTGGGGAGCTCCAGTTTTGTTTGTGAAAAAGAAAGATGGGAGTCTTCATTTGTGTATGGATTATAGAGAGTTGAATAAGGTTACCGTCAAGAATAAGCACCCTCTCCCGAGAATCGATGACCTTTTAGATCAATTGTTCGGTTCATGTGTATTTTTGAAGATTGATTTAAGGTCGGGGTATCATCAGCTGCAAGTGAAAGCGGAAGATATTTTGAAGACTGCTTTCCAGACTAGGTATGGTCATTATGAATTCTTAGTGATGTCATTTGGGTTAACTAATGCGCCTACGGTTTTCATGGATTACATGAACCCGTGTTTTCCGATAATACCTAGATCAATTCGTTGTGGTATTCATTGATGATATCTTGATATACTCTAAAAGTCGAGAAGAGCATGAGCATCATTTGAGAATTGTGTTGAATACATTGCGTGAGAAGCAGCTCTAAGCCAAATTGAGTAAGTACAAGTTTTGGCTATCAGAAGTGAAATTCTTAGGTTATGTTATCTCGCAAGAAGGGGTCTCTGTGGATCCCAGTAAAGTGGAAGCAGTACTGGACTGGAAGAGGCCAGAATCTGTGGCAGAGGTATACAGTTTTCTTGGTCTTGCTGGTTATTACCGGAGATTCATTCAGAATTTCTCCCGTATTGTGTTGCCGATGACCAAGCTCACGAGAAAAGATCAGCCGTTTGTGTGGGATGAGAAATGTGAAAATTGTTTTGTAGAGCTAAAGAAGAGGTTGACTCAGCACCTATGTTGATTTTGCCTGATCCCAATTTGACTTACGTTGTGTATTCTAATGCCAGTGGGCAGGGATTAGGGTGTCGTGTGTCCTTATGCAGCAAGGACGTGTGGTGTCCTACGCCTCTCGACAGCTCAAACCTTATAATTGAACTATCCCACTCATGATCTGGAGCTTGCGGCCATTATTTTTGCATTGAAGATTTGGCGTCATTACCTGTACAGTATGACTGTGGAATTGTACTGTGACCACAAGAGTCTTAAGTATCTGTATGATCAAAAAGAATTGAATATGATATAACAGTGTTGGATGGAGTTGCTTAAGGACTACAACCTGGAAATTAAATATCATCCGGGTAAGGCAAATGTAGTCGCTGATGCTCTTAGTCGAAAGTCTGTGTTTGTGGCAGCTACTGATTTTTGTGATATGAATTTATCAAATCAAGTCATCTGTGCCAACTATACTATTTCCCAAGGGAAAAGTGATTTGAGAACTGGGATTGAAGAAACTCGGAGACAAGATGGCTAGATACAGCGTAATCTGGCTTGGATTGAGTGGGGAGAAGCTCAGGGCTATGATCTGTCGCCTAGTGGACTAGTTCGTTACTAGAAAAGAATTTGTGTTCCACTTAAGGCGGAGTTGAGATAGAAAATCTTAGATGAGGCATATAAGAGTCGATATACTTTTCATCCTGATATGACCAAGATGTACCATAAATTGAAATCTGTGTATTGGTGGCCGGGATTGAAGAGCGATGTGACGAAGTATGTGGCGAGGTATCTCACATGCCAAAAGGTAAAGATTGAGCACCAGAAACTGCCTGGTTTGTTGCAAAGTCCTGAAATTCCAGAATGGAAATGGGAAAGTGTAACCATGGATCTTGTTATGGGATTGCCCAAGATCAAGAATTATGATGCAATCTGGGTCATTTTGGACCGATTAACGAAGTCGGCGCACTTCTTACCAATCAATGCTAGTTACCCTCCGGACAAGCTAGCAGAGATTTATATTCATGAGATTGTGAAGCTCCATGGCATACTGAAGAACATAATCTTCGATCATGATCCACGTTTCACCTCGAGATTCTGGATGGCATTGCCTGAGACACTGGGTACTCAGCTGAGATTCAGTACAGCCTATCATCCTCAGTCAGATAGACAGTCAGAGAGGACTATTCAGACCTTAGAGGATATGTTATGGGCATGTGTTCTCAACTTTAAAGGTGTTAGATCTCATATTTTGATGATAACAAAAGAATGGTTTGTAAAGGAAATGATTAATAAACAAGTTTGAACAAAGTAATAACAGGAACAAGCATCACTTGAAGTAAGCATTGGAGTAATGAAGAAAGGCCAAGAGAAAATGCTGAGGAACTTGATCAGAAGCAAGTTTTCTAAGGCATTACTCGAGTACCTACTCGAGTAATGAGACAAAACTTGAAGTAACCAAAGGCACCTTCTAGTAACCTGCCAACGTTACTCAAGTAAGTACTCGAGTAATAGTGTAAGTATTTTCAAGTTGCTCTCGGCCTGCCAATGTTACTCGAGGAGCGACTCGAGTAACCAGGTAAAAACTTGGAGTTGCTCTCGGCCTGCCAATATTACTCGAGGCGCTACTCAAGTAACCATGTGAAAAACTTTCAGTTGCTTTCAAATTGCCAATGATACTCGAGTAACTCTATTTCTGAAAATGTGGAGCCCTCGGCACTTTGTACTACTGCCAATGTTACTCGAGTAGCTACTCAAGTAACGCACTGAAGTAAGTAAAAACTTGAAGGTGGTACTCGATTAACTTGATATAAATTTATCTCATTTTCCTCGAGTCCTTACTCTAGTAATAACATGAATATACATTAGAGTTGGACAATAGAAGTGTGGTGAACACAACATCATGAACCAACATTGCCAAAGAATAAAGCAACAGACTTCATGGAGCACTTTATTAATTTCCAAAAACTACATGTGCATTTCTAAACCCTCTCTTTATATTTTGAGAATATTTTTCATATATTTGACTTTAATTTGCCTTGATTATGAAAGTTTTATTTAAAATTTCTCCAAATTGTTTCAAATTTATTTTCATAAAATTTAATGTGCATCAAATTACCTTCAAAATGAGAGAGAGAAGAACATTTCTAATTTGATTACATATTTACTTCTCTACAAGTCTTTCTTCTTTATACTTCAAACTTTTTGCTGATGTCAAATAGAGGGGGGGGAGGCAAGAAAAATATGCTGCTCTTACTTTGCTTTTATAATTCATACATATTTTTCTTAAAGGATTTGCCATCATGAAAAAGAGGGATAATGTTAGATATGACTAGTTTTGATGATGTCAAATATAGATGTCAAGTATTAAGAGGAAAACGTTTGTATAATATACTTTTCTTCTACATTGACTAACTACTATATTTAATGTTGAATATCTTGTAGATTAGTCATGCTAAGAAAGAAGAAGATTGAATATATTCAAAGAGATATCGAATCACGTTATGGAGTGAAGTAGAATGATATTGAAGAAAGAAGCATTTACAAGAACTAATGGGAATTTCATGAAGAAAGATTAGTCAAGTAAAGAAAGAAGAAGTTTGAAGATATTCAAGAAGATATCTAGTTTGGTTATGAAGAATGATCATTAATTCAAGAACATATCTAGTTGGGCTATGAAGAATGATCATCAAGAGGAAAAACAAGAAGAAAGAGATTGAAGAAGGAAGAACTTGCAAGATCTAATGAGAATATCAAGATTCAAGCTCTTAGAAGTGATATGGGAGGTTGGAATGGGTCAATACAAAGTTAAAATGACATATACGGAAGTTATGGCGCCTCCAGAGAAGATTACTTGAGTAATCACTGGAGTACTATGGCACTGCCTCATTTTGGAGGGGATTACTCGAGGGCTTACTCGGGTAATCTGTATTTTTATTATGCTCTGTTTTCACGTGTCAAATCAAACATTTGGTATTTTGATGATATCTCCCTAACCACATGTCAGAATGCATTAGTTTCATATGAAACTAGACTCCCAACAGAAAAAATACACACCAAGATCATATTCAAACTCTCAAACTACACATCGAATTATGACAAAACTAGTGTTGTATGAAAGTAGACTCAAAGAACTTTTCATGGATAGGTAATTGGCATATTTGAAGTTATATCCTAAGAGCTATGCCTTCTGGAATTTGCTGCTCGTGATTTCAGAGATTGTCTAGGAACAGTAGATACTCTTTGGATAATAACTTTCTATATATGAGTTTGGAGTTGATTCTTGTTACATTGGAATATAGATGATGAGGGCTTTCCGATGATATATTATTTGCCATGTTTAGAGTTAAAATGGAAACATTACTTGAAGGGCTCACTCGAGTAATATCAAAGTTATTTAAAACTTACTCGAAGAACCACTCGAGTAATGTGTGAGAAATTGTTCTAGAAAGCTCTCTGTCTTAAATTGTATAGGATTATTTGAAGGGATCACTCGAGTTATCTACAAAGTTATTTGAAAAGCTTACTCGTGGGATTACTCGAGTAACCAGAGCAGATATCTTCCAGTAGCTCTCGGCTAAGAAATGACTGACATTACTCGAGGGAGACTTGAGTAAGTTGAAATGAAAAGAAAGCATTACTCAAGGGATTACTTGAGTAATGAAGTTGGAAATACTCTCGGCCATATTTTGAAGGTAATAACTCGAAGGATCACTCGAGTAATGACCGAGGCTTACTCGAGTGACCACTCGAGTAATGCTTTCCAGGAGAACAGAACAACATACTGAAGCTTTCGAAAATTATGGGAATGATTATGAAACTCACTCTTCTTACTTCCAACTACTCTAACATTGTATTAGTGTTTAATGCATTTCTCTATGAATACAATGAAGAGATGATGCGAAGAGACAAAAGTTGACTTTATGGAAGCCAAACGTTCACCAACCACAACGGCTAGTTTTCAAAATCGAAGAACGGTCAAACGAGGCTATGCCACTCTAACGGATAGGTTGAAATGCTTCCAACAGCTATCACAACTCATCTATAAATATGAGAACATTCAATAAAGAGCAACACCGACGAGAACACAACAACACAAAAATTCTCATATCATGAATCATCTACCCTGACCCAACTACTCTCTGTTCTTATCTATTTTTTATATCATGTATATTTGAGAGATAGTAATTTGTATTGTACTTCAGTGAGCATTTCATCCACTCCGTGAGAGAGTTTGTAAATACATGCATTTCTATATTGATCTCAAGGAAGAGGGATCTTGAGAGGGTTGATTTTCTTATGGAGAAGTTGTTGAGAGAATTGCCAGTAAGACTTTTTGAACATAAGACTTACAAGGTACAAGCAGTAGAGAATGCTATTGCTTGTAAGACTTACAGGGGTGTAAGTAAGAGAGAATGTTGCTGCTCGTAAGACTTGCACGGGTAAGCAGGAAAGTAATCTCTTCGGGTTTGCTCTGCTCGTAAGACTTGTCTTAAGGGGGAGTTTCTCAACGAGATAATTGTAAAAGGATTCATAAGTGCCTGGCTAAACTTGTCGGGTTGTAAAGGCTTTTCTTATACCCGGATTAAACAAGAAAATAGTGGATTTGAAAATCTCAGGAGGAGCCTGGGGACTAGACGTAGGCCATCACAGATTGGACTGAACCATGATAAATCATAGTTTGCATACTCTCTTCCTTAAACTCTTATATTTCCAGCATATATTAACTGTTGATTTTTGATTCATTACTTTCATATTTATTGCTTCCACTAAGATGTGAAAAGATTTTCAAAGTTCTTAAGTTTTAATCTTACACCCAATTCACCCTTCCCTCTTGGGTGTCAGCCGGTTCTAACAAGAGGAAGTGATTAGATGATGAGGTGGAGATGAGGTGGTGTGCCATGTGCATCATTTTAGTCAAACAAAAAAAAGTTAACGGTCAAAGTTAACTCTGTTAACGGGAAGGGCAACATTGCTATATTTTGAGACTTCAAGGGCAACATTGAGACAAAAAAAATTCTAGGGCAACATTATTCCTTCATGTATACTTCCAGGGCGGATTTGGTACCCTTTACATATATTAAGAAATTAACATACCTTATACTCTTATAACATGTTAGTTATATTGTTTGTTGAAAGTCATGGATAGTTTGGATACAACTTATCAATGTGATAATTTTACATGGAAAACTTTTATTAAAACATATATTTAGTGCCTAAAATTTTACCAATCAAACTTGGTTAATTCCAAGAAAGTAGTATGGTATATTTACTTCTAACTTTAAACTCAAATAAATAAAACTAAAATCAAAATGTTTATTTTTTTAACATAAATAAGGAAATTTAAATTTATAAATTGTCTTCAAATGCTACAGTTATGTGACTAGTTGCATATGTAATTCAACAATTGCAGTTCTCATAATTTAAACTTGTGTTTTCTATCTTCTAGGAGTTAGATGGCTTATGAACTCAACCAACAACTTGTTGGTTTGTACATATGTGCTTTTGTTATTATTGCAATGGTATTTATTTTTTGGGCTACAAATATCAACAAACAAAATTTTGAGAGATGAAATCAATCTTGTTTAGAATTGTTTGTTTGAAAGTTAATAATCATAACATTACCAATACTTTGTATCTATATTATTTTAAATAAGAATTATTATATTCAATTAATAAATAAGATTGTGCATAGGTTAGTAGCAATTCCATTTCCTTATCATTTATAATCATATCGTACTTTGTGGATGTTATTGTTCTTCGAAATTTCAAAAAACCTAATCGTCATATTCATGAATCAATTTATTTGAAGGCCTTTCTATCTATGACTTAAGTTATTGAGTACATGAACATTCATATGCTTCAAATGCATCAAGATACTATGACTTGGGGAAATGTACATCGTCGAAAGCATAGAAATAATGTAATTCATCTATAAGCATTCAAAGATTCTTATTCTTTATTTCAAATTTATTGTCTGCCCATGATGAAAGTGATTGCCAGGGTCGTTTAATTGCCCGTTCTTGCTTGTTCTCGATTATTGATCGTTCATCGTCATAGGAGAAATGATTTCAGTGAGTAATAAAGATGCACACTATCTCAAAATCAACTGCACATACAACATTTATGATGCGATTGATTTACTTCCAATATATGATATAGGATTTTGATACAATCACTAAAATAGGCACAACAACAAGCAAGCAAGCAAACCTTGCTATTATATATTCTTTGAATGCTTGCAAACCTTGTAAATGTGCCCCAAGACTTACTCGACATGCATTGGGACAATCAATCTGAAAAAGTAAAGGATATTTATCACTTCCATCATGTATGTCATGTGAATACTAAGATTGATGTTCATTGCATGTTGGTAAAGCCATCAATCTTTGGAAACATTTGCTTGAAATGAATCTGTATTTGTCAAAATTGGAAATCATTTTTTATTATTTATATATTTTGAGAACACAATTACTATTATACCAAAGAAGTTAGCCAATTTTGATGGAGAAGTGAAATATAATGTGGAAGAAATATATAGTGCTTTGATTTTACCTTCGATAAATCATTAAGTCAATTTAGAAGTGTAAGAATCAAATAAGTGGAGGGAGAGCGAGAACTGGCGTACTAAGGTGAATCCATGTTTCCGATCTGGGTTAAAACTCCAATGCTCCATAATTGTTCCCAAACAATTATTAGACTACTAGAGCCTAATTGTGATTTGCACAGCAGATCACTAGAACCAGAAAGATGGTAGGAGAGAAGAGATTGCCAGAAAGCTCAATGATGGGGTGAATGGGAATTGAGGAGGCATACCCTATTTATAGTGGTTTATGGTGGCCACTAATTAGGAAACTGTGCACTCCTTCTTGACCTCCAAGATAGCAATTAAATTAATTTCTAAATTATGGTGATTTGTTCCTCAATTAAAAAATCCATAATTATCACTGAATTATTCCCCAATATGCAATTAATGCTGCTTTTTATTCTTATTTGATTAGACTACTTATATCCTAATCAAATAGTCCGGCCCATCAAGGGCGGACTTGGACCTAAACTCCAACATCTCCCACTCACACTTGATGGGCCTCCCATCGTGCGTGCGTTACTCTTTCTGTTTCATACTTGGCATCAACCATGACCGCGTGGGCAAAACCGTCTTGAAGATTTAGTGCTTGTGATACTAGAAATCTCTCATATCGGATCAGCATCCAAGGAGACCCTTTATATATAACCGTAAGCTATATGTTCATTGCCTCATATGCCCCAGATTCTCCCACACATATTACTTATGGCATATCTAATCCCTCTCGAGTTAATATATTAATTAACTCATATTGCCTTCCACGCACATAGTATCCACACTTACTAGCTACACATAGAGCTAGTAAGGTGTCGACCACAGATACTAGCACATTTTATGTATTTAAGAGTAAATCTTCCTTTTTGACTAAACATCAGTCCATCTTGACCTGGTTACTTTCCTAGTTTTCACTCGTCTGACCGAATCGAGTGTGATCATGGAGCTTTAGCTAAAGTAGCTATCACCAAAGCAAGCTTTCATGATGCCATCTAAGTCTTAAGGGCAACACGGAAGGATTTTTCCTTCCTGGGACTCACACTGTAGTGAACTAGAGATCTGTTACCTACATCCCGTGTTGCATTCTAACTCTTAAGCACATGCAGTATGAATTGCATGCTACAGTGAATAGTTTGAAGTGTATGTCGATTTCTTTATCTTTCACCGTACAAACATTAGTTCCAAAATGTACTCAACATTCGAACTAGAACTTTCTTTTTCATAATATCTCCTTTACAATCTCATTTATGAAAAAGAGTTCTTTGCCAGGTTACAGGTCTGTATTTATGCTTTGATACATTTTATGTGTATATGTACACATATAGATCTCATCTCAGTCTAACTGAGGTGACTCAAATGCAAATATTCTTCTTAACCATCTCATGGTGATCATTTGCTCATCTTACCCTCCCATGTTCCTGTAAAACATGGGAAGATGGTTGTTCGTGTGAGTAAACCAACCTCTTCTGACCTGTACGACATACAAACTTGTATACCTTATATGTATTTGCTCATAACATATACACTATTTCTTTTATTTTCATATAAAAGAAGTTCATGACCTTACATTTTATTTGCGCCCCAAGATTTTCACTAACTTAATGGAAATCAAGCTATGGGCTCAATAAGGGGATCTACCAATATTTTGTCAGTAGAAGGTCATTGAACTATCGCTTTCCCTCTTTGAAAGCATATCTCTCAAGAGATATATCAAAAAGTATGTTTCGCCTTACTGTGATACTTAGGATCCTCATCATAAGATGCTATCAATTGGATCCTTCTATCCACCATTCATTCCCATTCTCTAATAGGAATTAATTTAGCCATATGGCACTTTGAATGATGGCAGAACACGCCCTGTGTTTTATTT
The DNA here is from genome assembly GCA_963210345.1 of Inga oerstediana. Lineage (NCBI taxonomy): Eukaryota > Viridiplantae > Streptophyta > Magnoliopsida > Fabales > Fabaceae > Inga > Inga oerstediana. The sequence goes on from OY723404.1 coordinate 38,611,843, forward strand.
CCATGGATAACAGGAAAAAAATACTTTGTATATCTCCTTACTCCATCACCATTTGTCTAGGTCTTGTATTGGAGTATCCTTTCAAAGGAAAGTTATTATCTTGACAACTTAATCCATGGTTATTCTTATAACCTATTTTACAGCAGGACCAAAAACATTTGGTCTTATGTACACCAATGTGTACATTCATATTACTAACCATAGTCTTACTATGGGACTCTATCCACTTTTTCTATGTTGGATTCCTCATAGGACATGTAACCTCTCTGGGTTTATGCCCTGGACTTTAGGGGTATCCATGGGTTTGCAGTTTGGCATCCTTGGATGCCTAAAGACTACACTTGTACATGTCTTAGGTAGCAAAGACTATATCTTCCTTATACAATCTCCGTTTACCTTGTCATTCAAGATATTTGTTCAACCCATGATTTTCTCAACTCAGAATTTAAGGATTCTCTGATCTTTTATATCTTTGACTCCCTTGACACTTGTTTTAGCTAAACATTTGTCATTTGACAAAGGATGACTACATAAAGAATCATCACTAGACCGTTTGGTACTCATGTAGTATTCTTAGATTATCTTGAAGTTGGTGAGGCTTTCACCTTATGAAAACCTCATATACTACTAATTGGGTGATTGTTTGTATGAAGCCCTTAAGCTGCTTCATGTAGAGTTCATCATCCAATTTCTAAAATTCCAAATTGGAAAGCTATCTTTACATCATCTTGATGTAATTTCAAGACTAAGCTTATTGTCGTAGTCAAAGTTTAGTGTTAAAACGCATAACAGACAACCTTCCATTGTGGTACTCCTTAGCCACTAAGTGTTTTAGGTTTTACATGCCACCAATAGATTTGAGAACCTACTTGTTCCTAATCGTCTCTTTGCTAGGTGACAAATTGCCTAAACATGTATTTAGCTAGTTTCAGAAAGGAATCCAAATCCTTCTGCATGACACTTTGTAATTCAACTTAACAGGTCCTTATAGTGTGTTTCAGAAACTTATAGTTAGTCGTCATCATCTTCTAAATGATGAAGAGAGCATTCAATCCATTAGGGAATCTATCCCTTTTATAGTCATTTGCTAGATGAGCATTTACTCTGAGATGGATTTCATAGGATTCTTTTCCTATCCTATGTATGGGTAAGGTAATCCTTTTACCTCTTAGTACTTTCATTATGAAAATGGTTTCAACCCTCCGACTCGGATCAGTGAACTTAGGAACACTTGATTATTCCTTGTTTCTATGAACCTCTTAAAGAGATTTAGTATGACTAATGCTCATTTCCTGCTGGGAAATATGAGTTTTATAAACGTTGTGTCCCACGGTTTTCTCTCAATCACTGAGCCGCCATCATTTTCACTAATAAAAATGTGTCTTATCAAATTCTCAGGTCATCTCATAAAGAAATACCTTGCATACCTTGGCCCAAATCTTTCATACTTATAGGAAGAATTATAGATATGAAGTTGCTGACCCTTATGGTCTTAACAAGCTTAGGCTGATCTAAAGCCTATCCATGATTCATAGGATAAGGTCGTGACTAACATGGAGGGTATTTGGTTAAGTGTGAAGATAATAGCTGTGAGATTACATAACAACATATAGTTGATAGTTTCACTTATGCCATTATTTACTTAACCATGTCTAGGAGAGGTCTATCTCTCCATTTCAACAATTCTATTATGTTAAAGGGTTTTAGGTATTGATAGTTCCCCAACAATGCATTTCTTGTACACAGAGCAGCTTGAACTAATCACGTGGGTGTCATTTACCCTCGTTAGTTCGAAAAAGGTCTTATCCTCTTAGTTTAACTGATTCCCGACTAGTTTAGCCATTATCTAATAGCTTCACACTTGCCAAAAATCAAGTAAACATTAATGTATTTCAGGTAAACGTCCACAACGTTAACGAAACACCAAGCTCTATGTTTTGACCTCACGTTCATTGGTTCACTAACGTCATAATTTGCCAATTGCAATGGACTTTCTCAAAATTATTTCTTTGTCTTTCTCGACCGGTAGAATAAGTTATCAACTTATTTATAAGGGTATTAACCCTTTAGCACATGTTGTTTAGCAAATACTCTTTTGCTAGCTTGATCATTTCTTTTGATCAATGTGTACATATGGCAAGAAATGTAATCTTTTATCCCTAAAAAGAAACATCAAAATCCAACGAAGGATTTGAGAATCATAGTCCTATCGATCATTAACTAAAGAGATAGCAAACAGGTGATTTATCAGTTGCAATTGCATAGAGTGAATCAGGGTGGTTTATCTATGTAGAGTTAACGTGCAAGTTCCAATCCCTTGATTCTATCTCTTTATTGCTTTGCATTTGACATGAAGCCATATGCTTTTGTTAAACAACGACAACTTATGTGGATTGTCACTTTTACAACCCTTAAGGATTACCAATGTAGCTTTTCATCTTTGTAGAAACCATTTTGACCTTCTCTAGATCAAGTTTACCTCATAAGTTTCTTGCCTTTAGGCTTAGAGGATGAATCCTCCCACTCTTTAGCTAAGTTCATCTGACTGATAGATCTTGGATAATTCATTCTTTAACATTCAAGTTCAATATGGCAAATCACATTGCTGAAGGTCACAATATGCATATCAGGGGCAATATTTACTTTCGTATATACCCACTCACTGGAAGACATAGCTCACTCCTACTCATTGGGAGACATAGCTTCCTCCCACTCACTAGGAGACGTCTTATCACAACATATACTTATTGTTTGTTATAAAGAACTTGGCATTTAGTTTGTCTCAACTTCTTCATTTCACATTTGCCTCAAGTGTTACCTAAACGACATTTTAGGACTTAATACACTATGTTAAAACTTAACTTAGTTTTAACTTTATGGAAGAAGATCATCTATTTCACTATCTTCCAACACTTTCCACAAGGCTTGGATAAGGTTACATTGCTCATACTAATATAAGTTTAAGCAATGTTGTTCTTTCTATGCTTGATAGCATAAACCGTTTGTATCCTTCAGTTGCTTCAGCCTCTAAATGCTAAAGACTAGTTGGTAGGATGTCCCTGACATCTCATTCTTCTTGAATGAAAGAGATTTGAGAGTTTCTAACTCCACAGATATCTCTATTGAGCTTGTCTTCATAAGCTCAGTCAAATAGACTTGGTCATAATTGGTCACTTATACGATTATGGTATACAAATCACATTTGTTCAAATAAGACAAAGGATAATTAGATAATAAGTTCACTAGTTTTATGTTCAGGAGACAACTAGGTTCACTCCCATCCCAGTCATGCTAGTTAGCTCATCACCCTTTTAACCATAGTCTTTACTAAACACTTTCCCCTTTGGATTTCTAGACACATTCTAGAAACTCCCACTCAATCAAAGATAGTAATACAAAGAAGATAATACTATATAATATAATCAATAAGAATGTTCATGAAAATAAGAAGAGAATATTCTTAATTCAATTCTAAATTCAAAAGAATTTAATCATTAAATTCAATAGAAAAAGAACATTCAAAAACTTTATCTCATATAGTTGTTTCTTAACTAGGTTCTCCCTTTCACAGGCCCTTCTGACCATATGAACTCATGTAGCGTCTAGCTACAATGTTTTGCTCCTCTTTGCCATGTTTACATCTACTTACTTGGATGTAATTGCAGCATACCTCCCATTTAATGAGATGATTCTCACATCTCTATCTATCTTGTCCTCTGTCACAACATTTGTGACAAAGGATTGACTTTTAGAAGTCATTACTTCAATCCCAAGTGAATCAATATGGTTAGAAGCATGGGAAGACTTATTATTATTCAATAATTTCAAGTTGCTACAACTTTCAGGTTTTTATCTTTTAGAGTTTGAGTCAAGGTTAGACAGGATTTTATAATCAAAAACTCATTTGAATAATCCCTTACTTTTAAAGAATCTTTCAACATTAACCTTATGTTGCAGCTAAAATACTCTTAATAAGTAAGCCAACCTATCCCAAAAATAATAGAATAATCATTGATTTAATTTCAATGTTTTTAGGAATCTCTAAATGCATATAAGTACTTTTTTGACTCAAAACAGATCCAAACGTGCTTCAAATATATGCAAATTATATATCAAATTAAAGCTCTTAAATTTAGGGATTTTTAGAAACCAACTGCATATTAATCGGAGGTCCTATGCCACCCCCACATGCCTCTAGAAGGTGTTTGGATAAAAAAATCCAAAAAAATTGGAAAATTCTAATGTTAACCACTCTCAGTGGTGGCGTGTGACCTCCATGCGCCGCCTTGCGTCCATCCATTGGTGACACGCGCCGGCTCCAGTGACTCTATACGTCATCCTCTCTCTGACGATGCTTGCCACATGTCAAACAGAGGCCCCAGTGGACCCTACACTCCATCTGTCAGTTTGTGGTAGTTTCCTAACTGTCAACTTTCACCATTGACCGTTGACTAGTCAATGGTTGATTGGTCAACTGCTTGACCTCGCTGACGTGGTGCTGACATGTCTCGGTCAATGTGGCTGGTCAACAAATGACATGGTCGATGTTGACTGACGATGACATAGCTCTAAATGCTGATGTGGCACCCTCTCATTAGAGCCATATGGCTTTGGTTGACCGATGATATGGTGTTGACTAACACATCATCGTCTTCAACCTCCAACCGGGTCAACCCGACCCAGTTGGAGCTCCTACGGGTCATCGTGACCCGCCAACTTTCGAAGGCCATATCTCCCTCGTTTTAGCTCCATTTTTCGTGTTCTTGGTGTCATTGGAATTGTAGTTGAGTGAACTACAAATCCATGGCTTTTATTTGATCTGAAAATGTCTTTTTCATTGATCAAATTGTATCTCAAGTGGCAGCGGCGACAAGGGACCCACCAACTTCTTTCCTTCATTTCTCCCTCATCCGAACTTTGTTTGACGTGTTCTAAGCATTGTTGGAATCGTCTCTTTAGCTCTACACAACCATGGCCTTACTTTGGGTAGAAACACTCAGTTTTAAATACTCAATTTTTTCTCGACATTGACAGCGCTATGTAATTCGACCTGGATGTGTGTCCTCTATGTTTCAAAAGTTTTCCTACCTTTTGAGGGTTAAAGTCACCTGTTTTTTGTTCCACATAGGTTCAAAAAACTTAACCGTTAAAGGGATCGAAGAAGTAAGGAGAAAAAGAAGAATTGTGAGGAGCAAAAGCATTTTTATTTATATGTATAAAGTTTTAAACTTTCGAACTCATTATCATATATCCATATGCAAAACAAAGAGCATTTATGGAGTAATTTCAAGCAACAGAATCAGAGAGAGAAGCTCGAAAACATTGACATATTATACAATCTCATTATAGATATATGCTAGACAGAGGTATCCATATACGCACACGCATATGATCGAAAGGCATGTAAGAGGCAAGCTTCACCCAAGAGGGGGGTGAATTGGGTTATGTTATAAATTTTTCGCTTGAGGTGGTGATATGTAAATATAGTGGATAGAGTAGAGTAGAGAAGATTTGAACACAGAGAGTTATACTGGTTCGGCCTAACAACAATGCCTACGTCCAGTCCTCAGAGATCAAGACCTACTGAGCTTTTCACAATATCTCCAAGATTCAATGGGCTCTCAGAACGCCACAAGACAACAATCGTCCTTGAACGGACTACAAGCAGAAATATTCTCTCAACAAGAAACTTCTCTCCCCCTTACGATAAGTCTTATGTGCAGAGAAACAACCTATGACCCTTCTCACTTGCTTATGTATACAAGACTTATGAGCAGCAATGTTTTCTTCTGCTTACACCACTGTAAGTCTTATGAACAACAACGTTCTCTTCTGCTTGTATCTTATAAGGCTTATCAGTGGAAGACACTACAAGGAATTCTCTCAACTGCTTCTCTCGTATGGAATAACTACCCTCTCAAGGTCCCAATACCTTGAGATCACATAAACATAGAATTTTGAGTTGTATGAAGACTCTCTTACAGAGCAAATCAATGAACACTGAAGATCAATGTGTATACGGAGAAAAATGATGAATAGCAGAAACTTGATATGAGCTTATGAATGCGTGTGCTACGTTGTTGTTGTTTCTCCGTGTATCTGTATATATATATAGTTGCTCCAGTTTTTGCCCGTTTGGAAATTCTTCATTTGGAGAGCGGGACATTTGAAAGTATTGGCAGACACGTGCATGTTTGAATAATCTGAGTGCGGTAGGTGCCAGCGTGTTTATAATCATCTTGTCTGCCGTTGTATTACTTTCCTCATGTGGTGCATTCAAACGTTCATATTCCTGTATCATACTTTTAAAACATTAAAAACAATGTTAAACAATGATAAAAAGTAATGATGATATGAATTAATAACAATAAACCATATTCGTAATGAACGTTGTGATACTTAGTATTTTCTGTGATCAAACAGGGCATCACTCGAGCATGAAAGGCTCACCTCGAGTGATCTCCTATTTTCCTTCATATACCTCTGTTATCGGGTTGTGCTTGCATAGAAAATCAGAGAGACAACATCTTCACTCGCGGGTGAAGAGGGGTCTCACTCGAGCACAAATCCTCTGCTCGAGTGATCTTTGCAGTTTACACAGGGAATGCCTTCTCGGGTCATCACTCGCATACCATTTTGACAAGAGTGAGAATTTGCACTCGCGGGTGATATGAACCCTCACTCGAGCACACTTACCTCTGCTCGAGTGAGAAGCATATTCTCAAGGAATATGCTCTCAAAACCATCACTCGCATCAGAATTTCAGAGGGATAGAATTTTCACTCGCGAGTGATGTGGGCCCTCACTCAAGCACAAAGACTCCTGCTCGAGTGAGAAGAATATTCTCAAGAATTATACCTTTTGAACAAGCACTCGCAACTGATTTGGAGAGGGATGAAATTTTCACTCGCAAGCATTGATGTGTCACTCGAGCATGGATGGGTGTGCTTGAGCACACTTGTACTTCTCTGTACTTCAAGACTCTCGGCCAAGTACTCGCAGTCCCTTGCTCGAGTGAATAAAGGAAGCATGCCATTACTTGCTCTCGGCCAAACACTCGCAGACACTTGTTCGCATGTGTACTCAAGTGAGAATGACTTCTCTGCTTTGAGTGCATACCTTGTGCTCGAGTGATCTAGTGAACACAAAGGGAGAATGCCTCTCGGGTACTCACTTCCTGGCTTTCTCTCACACCTGCTCGAGTACAGAAGTGATTTGTGCTCGAGTGCAAATTTCATGCTCGAGCACTCCAGTGCAATTTCACAGCAGATATCAGCTAACTTCAAATATGCATTTGGTAACTTGGAATCTTTTCTTAACCTTCTAAAAACATGTTTTACACATAATTGAATTATTGTTATCATCAAAACTTGGGATCTAACAAGGTATAGGAGACAGATTGATGAACATATATATATAAAACAAAACAAATATCATGCTTGACCAAATATATATACATATGCGAAAAACTTGTTCATGGTATCTCTGTGTACGCATTCAAAAATAAATTGAAGCAGCATATATTCTTTCTCATATAATCTCATATATATGATTACACAATGAAATTCATCTCATATTGACACCCAAAAAAAATTCATACCCAGAATTTTGATTTTGCACAGCGAAAAATAATAAGCATGATGAAACATATAAATAATTATATTACAAAATTATTCACATAGAATAATTACAGCCACAGGATCAACATGCTCTGATGCCAATATAAGAATAAAATAAGTGGAGGGAGAACAGAGAACTAGCGAACCGGGGCGAATCCATGTTTGGAGCCGGGTCAAAACTCCAATGCTCCATAATTGTGCTCACACAATTATTAGACTGCTAGGGCCTAATTGTGATTTGAATAGCAGATCACCAGAACCAGAAAGATGGTAGGAGGGAAGAAATTGCCCAAAAGCTTAATGGCGGGGTGAATGGCAATTAAGGAGGCACACCCTATTTATAGTGGTTTATGGAGGCAACTAATTAGGAAACGTGCGCACTCCTTCTTACCTTCCAAGACAGTAATTAAATTAATTGATTCTCAATTGATTTCCTAACTATAGTGATTTGTTTCTCAATTAACAAATCCATAATTATTACTGAATTATTCCCTAATATGCAATTAATGCTAATTTTATTCTTATTTGATTAGGATACTTATATCCTAATCAAATAGTCCGGCCTATCAAGGGCGGACTTAGGCCCAAAGTGCAACAAGAAGCAACAATTTCAAGGCTTTCTCTAAAGATGTCTTCATCATTCTAGGGCACCATAATGATACAATAGTTTGAATAATATTGTTGTTGAATGGTGTATAAATAGTTTTTGTACTCAAGTCTGCAAGGATATCACAATAAGAATTCTATATATATATATATATATTGTTGATGAATGTACTTTATGTTTGGTTTTAATTTTAAATCTATATTTTAAAAAATGAAAATCTGCATAATTTATGGTGCTTGGCAGTTGTTTCAACAATTTCAAGAGTAGTTTACATTAGAGAACCTGTGGGTGAATTTCCATGAGGCATGGCCGTGTCATATTTCTGAGACGATCGTTTCAATACTTTTGTGCATTAGACAAGTGTTTGAAGAAATACAAATGTGGTTTAAATCTCATAATCTATGGCTAAATTTCCATATATTCATATTTCTAAGACAATTGTTTCAATAATTTTGTATATGAGACACTTGTTTCACCAAATACAAGAGTGGTTTTGATTTAAGAATCTATGGGTGATGTTCCATGTGGCATGAAGTTTCATATTTCTAAGACAACTATTCACAATTTTGTGTGTGAAACAGTTGTTTCAATAAATGCAAGCATTGTTTAAATTTGGGAAACTATGGGTAAATTCTATATGTCAAGGTCATTTCAAGTTTTCAAATCCTGGTTTTTTCTTTGTTGTAAATTGATTATTTTAAGAAATAAACCTAAATTGTGATTTTATTGAACTAGGTTTTGGTTTTGGAATATTGGACTAGATCTCATCCATTTGTGTTTAAAAATATTCATTATGCGAGTTACTTAATTATGACATGTAATTTCAAAATATGTGGGTGAATTATCATGTGGCTTGATAGTTTCATAATTCTAAGAGTGTTTTCAACAATTTTGTGCATTAGACTATCGTTCTTACCTAACACAAGGGATTTATATTTTAGAATATGTGGGTGAATTTAATATTACATGATAGTTTCATATTTCTGACACAGTTGTTTCAATAATTTTAGGGAGAATTACATTGTAGTCCCATGGAAAGGAAAACATGAAGAAATGGTCCTACGAAATGTCCAAATTACAATGAAGTCCCATGGGACCATTTTGCAATGAATTGGAAATGGAAAAAGTCCAAAATACCCCTAAGTATTTGGCAAAAAGGCAGATATTGGATTTCCCTTCATGGAACCTCATTTCTTGTTATAGTCGAACAAAATTAAGGTTGCTGTCTAGTTCTCGACACACGAAAATCTTGGCAAACGGAAGTCGTCATAGTGATCGGCGTTGGTCGCAGGTTACCACCGTCGAGGTTTGGTGGGCACTGCTTGGGTAAACCAAATTGTCTGCAAACGGAAGGTGTCAACTCTGTGATCATTGACACGCGAGATTGTCAGTAAACATATGTAGTCATCGTCTGCCATAACGTTCATGGGTTCTCATCGTTAAGGTTTGAGGGTGGCCGGCTGAGTAAACCAACTATCATATTCCCTATTTTATTTCTTCATGACCGTGGAGGTTCATTTGGCATCTATAAGTTTAGTTTAAGGTTTTTCATGGGTTTTGAATATTTTTTATATATGTATCTTTCTGGATAAGTATTAGTGAAATATTAGGAAAATAATATCCACCTGACAATTGTGAAGTACAACATTATTCAGATAGGCTTCCAAGCCTCCTTTTGTTTGGGCTTTCATTGCATCACTTCTTTGTTTAAAATGAGGCCATCTCTCATGTTATCTTAGTCATGATGAATAATGTTATCTTAGGCTTCCAACTTATGCATCTTGTTGCTTCCTTATAACTGATATGCATCCTACTGCTGAAAAATAAAATGATAAAATTAGCACTTCTAGTTGTAGTTGTCTACCAGTGAACTATTTTTTTATCGATCTAATTAACCATGTAGCCCAATTCAAGGGAAAGAAATCAGAGAATAAGAAAGGAAGTAGAAAGAGACAAATTTTGTATTTTGCTTTTTGCCTTTTTCTCGAACTTATGTTGTCATGTGCCTTAGAAGAGTCTGGACAACCTCTTTTCCCTTCTTTTTGCTCTTCCTATTACTCTATTTAGTAAAATAGGCAATATTTTTTTTGTTCCCCTTACAAGTATAATATGGAAATCGGATATCTACTTGTTTTAGTGTATTGAGGAATAAAATTTGCTAGCAATGTTAGTGATGAATAACAAATGCTCATATGGATATCATTTTAATTTGGATCAATTATTACAAAAGTGGAATGTAGATTCTTGTTTTCAATTTTTCTGCATAAATTTTGCATAGCGGCTAGTTTGCTACCTTCTTTCTACTGTTGCAATTCTTATAAACATCAATCTATCCTTTCTTTAGTATTGTAAGTTTTATATGATGTTATATATGAAAATTTTTAGCAGTTTAAGCTTGATGACAAGCTGAAACTGGTGAAACTTTGTGTACGGATATGATGGAAAAGGGATGCAATGCTAAAGTGGTAAAAAATTTTGTTTCCAGGGAAGCAAGATGGACAAAGGACAATTTTTCTAAGACAAACAAGGAAGAAAAAGCATAACACGACCAAGGGCACCAAGCTTCTCTGGGTATACTTTATTCACTGAAGAATTTTTCACTATAAGGAGAAGATAAGGAAGAAGAGAAGCAAAAACAGAAGTGGAAGGGTAATGGCAATAACTTGCAGAATTTTAAAGAGGCTAATCTAGAAGTAAGGGAGGCCTGGAATAAGTTGAGTCAATAGAAGAAAGCACCATATACTAAATAGGCTGAACAATTAAGAGGTCTGGGTAAAGGGAAGATGTATGTCCTTCCATTCCTTACAAGATGCACACATAAACATTTTATGGCTATCTGCAAGAACTTGAAGGACAGACCAAATGTAATGAAAAGCCTAAAAGAAATTGGGTTTGACAAGTTGGTGAATATTTATTGCCCACAGATCAACCTTCACCTATGTTTTGAGTTCATGTAATGTTTTGACCTACCCACCAAGCAATTGTCAATTCGAGGGGCGACCCATAGAGTAGGTGTAACCCCCGCTGTCATCAAGGCCGTGATTAGTGTTTAAATACGTTTTATAGTTGAATAAGAGATACGAGATAATTAAAAGCTTTTTGCAACACTTGTATGACATGATCTCCATTCATTTTTTAAATAAAAACAATTGGCCTGTTCGGTTTATCACATATACAATATCAAAGTATTAACAAAATTCCTGACATTCACCCGGGATAATATCATTAATCCAAGAGTTTTATAGGGCATCATCGCCTATCTCAATTTCCCATACCAAGGATTACACAATAACTACAACCTATGGTCAATCCAATATATACATACAGTTGTCCAAATGATAACAAAAAACCAAAAAGAAACTAAGACTACCACCGACAATCCTAGTCGTCCTTGTTCACTTGCTTATCTCGAGATCCACTTGCCCTGGCTAAAAATGTTATTTGGAAAGAGTGAGATTCAAAAGAATCTCAGTAGCAACAGTTTACGAATATGATGTATAATTAAACAAAGCAAGTAAGCATATATCACAATGCAGCATAATACTATTCAAGGCCGGGCTAACCGCAACGTCCCTTAAACAATATACAAGACCGGGCTCACGCCACGTCCCCTCAACAATATTCAAGGCCGGGCTCACGCCGCGTCCCCTCAACAATATTCAAGGCTAGGCTCATGCCACATCCCCTATTCAAGGCTGGGCTTCCGCCACGTCCCCTCGCTCATTCAATGAGTAATACAAACAAGCAATGCATTATATATGATATAGGATAAAGTGTCACTACCTTGTTCTTTCCGTCCTTGTTCGGGCGTAGGCCTTCTAGGTTCCAGGCAAATATCAAACCCTATAGTCATAATTAAGGACGACTCATTATCACTTATTCCAATCCTCAGTCAACTTCAAAACACTTAGTTTTGGTTACCATTAAAGTCCCTTAAGTAACTATGAAAGTCTCTAACAATAGCCTACAAGGATTGGGAAGTACTAGGCTAGAAACCACTTTTCAAAATCACATCGTGACGAAAACAGGGGTTGCCTGCAGCCAAGAAACCTCTGGCTGTGGCCAAAAACAGCACAAAAAGTTTCTGGCTGCAGCCAAGAATTTTCTAGTTGTGGCCAGCAACACCACAGAAGGTTTCTGGCTGCAGCAAAGAATTTTCTGGCTGCGGCCAGGAAAATTCTGTTTCTTAGCTGAACTTCAAAAAATCATAAATAATTCTAGAAAAATCGAAATGAGGTGATTCTAAAGGCAATTGAAATCTATTTAAGTGCTCTTTACTAGAAAAATATGGGCCATTGCCATAAATCACCATACAAATACAGAATTTAAGAAATGTCCACACTGCTCCAGAATTGTTCCCAGATTTAACACCAAAATTTGGACAGTCATAACTCCTAGCACACAAATCGAAATGACATTAAATATATGTCCATTTTGAAGCATCCCAAGTGAACTTTAAGACTAGAAAGTTTCAGAATTTTCCAACATCATTTGGTATTTTAAAACGTCCATGTAAATCCACTGCCAGAACAGAGTTTTTCACTAACCATAACCAAGATTTTCCACTTTTAAAACTAAGTTCCCAATGGTTCAAAATTCATATCCAACACTACTCCCACACAATTTTCCACAAGAAACACAATGGAAATATCAAAATAACCAAATTCTCATTCCATCTATATGTTCTGTTTTTGGCCTACGTTCAACAAAATCCCAAAATTGTCAAACTTGGCATTTAAGCTTCAATCAAATTCTATCTATCCAAGATACATCTCAAAGCATCATATCCATGACAACAACAACTCGAACACCACAAGACCCTAATTTTTGGAAATAGGGCTAAATTCCCAGAAATTCCAACTTATCCAAATAACCACAAAACTTATATTAAAATGCTCAACTCACCACCTCTTTAACTTTCTCAAAGGAGTTCTTTGATTCTCCAAACTCTATATTTCCTTGAGAGCTCAAATCATCACTAATGGCAAATCTAAAATCATAGAATTGAAGCTCTCAACACAAGGAACAAGATTGAAGAAGGGAGTTTTTATATTAGAGGTCATTAGAAGGGTCAAAATGGCTAGAACTTACCTTGGCACTTCCTCTTTTTTCTGCAGAAATGAGCACCGAAAATGGAGGGAGAGAGAGATGAGAGACAATGAGAAGGAAGAAGAGTGAAGAAGGAGGAGAAATGATGGGTCTTCCTTTGGCCATACTCATTCAGCTGAAGTGTAGGAGGAGAGAGGGAAGGAAAATCATTTAAAATGTAGTATTTGACTTTTCCACCAACTCCTTATCATATTAGCTTGCACATGTGTCCAAATCTCCTTGTTTTTCATCAAATAAGTAACCACATGGTTACACTAACTACTCCATTATCCATTTAGTCACAAATCTTATTTCTTCTAGTTAGTAATTAATTTATTCATTAATCACTGACTAATTGGCCGATAATTTTCCATTCTTTCAATTCTTTCACTAATTATGGCATATTAACTTAAATTGCCACATAACACATAATTAAATTCTTTTCCTTCTTCGACGCGTCATTTACCCCTATATTTAGCCTAAATAAGTACTTTGTCACATAATTAAGCTAAAATGCAGGGTGTTGGGCATTTCCAACAATAATTCATATCTCAAATCGATTTTGATTTACAAAATCATTCACAATAATTATCATTATCCCTTAATCAAAAGTTGGGGTGTTACAATTCTCCCCCCGTTCAACAAATTTCATCCCTGAAATTTGTTACACATCTTAGGGCATAAACTCAGGAAATCGCTTCTTCATGTCCACTTCTGCTTCCCAAGTTGCTTCCCTTGGAGACATTCTCTTCCAGACCACCTTCACAAACAGTAAGCTTCGATGCTTGAGCTGCCGCTCTTCGAGATCAATGATTCGTTCTGCATCTACCGTATAAGTGAAGTTATCTTGCCATTCAATCTCTTCATACTCAATTATATGCTCAGTGTCTGGTTGGTACTTCTTGAGCAGCGAAACATAGAATACCTCATGTAGTCTACTCAAATTCGAGGTTAGGGCTATTCAGTACACTACAAGCCAGATTAACACCAGAATCTTAAAAAGATGAATGTATCGTACTCCGTCTCCTTCTCTTAATCACTTTATCAATTCCCGTATCCGAAGACACTCTCATGAGCGTGTGATCTCCGTTTTCAAACTCTAGAGGTCTTCACCTTATTTGATCATAATTCAAATGGGCTGCACTCGTGCATCCCGACTTTAAGCCTCTTTAATCTCAGTCATTAAGTCACTTTTCCTTTAGGGATACTATTAGCGCATATGATTTAGTTCAAGAGATCTAAATCTTGAAAATTCTCTATCATTACTTCAACAATCCACATCGCCTTCGGACTACACAGATCCTTGAGATATTAGCTTTACCTGGATGATACTTGATCTATAGGTAGTAAGTTTTTAGTAACTCTATTCACTTGTGCTATCTTGCATTCGATCTTTTTTGATCAAACAATACTTAGGACTTTAGCGGTCCCAATACTGTTCTACCACCACCCATACATGCAATAGCGCTATATCCTTAACATAAACACTAACACCATACAATTGCCCTAAAGCCGTAATCGCTACTATACACCATCGCTGTGAAACACACTCACTGCATGAACACCATCATTGTAAAAACACAATCTTCGTAACTCTAGATCATGAGTAGCTAGCTCATTTGACAAGACCTCAACAGTTGGGGGGCATATGCCATCACTCTGCTTAATCCAGTCACCCCTTCCAGGAATAACTCAAAGCACCACAGATTCGCTACACACAAACAACAGCTTCCGTTGCGTTCATATATACCTCAGCCTTCACCGTTTGCAATCAATACCTCAGCTTCCACTGTTTTCACAATTACGTCAGTTTTTGTTGTTTGCAAAATTTCCTCTACTTTTGCAATAATACCTCAGCTTTCGTTATTTGCAACAATACCTCAGTTTTTGCTGTTTGTAACAATACCTCAACTTTCGCTGTTTTTGAGTTTTACAACATTATCCTTACCCGTATACCCATCAGTGACTCTACTAGTGGTAACCAGGACTTTTGGATGCTAACACAACACCATTTCACTGTATCCACCTTTATGGTGTTACCCTCACCTGTACACCCACTAGTGACTCTATTAGTGGTAACTCGGAATTTTGGGCATTCACAATAATATCACTTCGCCATATCCACCTTCACAGTGTTACCCTCACCAGTACACCCACTAGTGGTAACCGAGGCTTTTTCTTTATATAAGATTTCCAGTACTATTCTCTTATTTCCATAATCCAGTAACCCACGACTCGTCACCGACTAATTAAAGCTCAGTGTGACTTCTAATTGGGAAAAAGGTAATCAACACAAATTTATCATGGGCGTTAAGCCCTACGGTTATCACATAATTCCTGCAAACATTAGTAATCATAGCCTCAACATCTATTAACGTCGACACAACTACATTATATGGCAATTTATCCTCACACAATTTCAATCACTTCTCAAAGTAATAAACGATGACTAATACTTGATTTAAATGAAACTCACAGTAAACTACCAGTATGAGAAGTTATACCTTAAATCAGATTGGGGGACTTCTGTGCTTCCTCATATGTCATAGCAAATACCTTGCTCTGATTCCTAGGCCTTAGGTCCACCGCTTGTCACGGGCATTCAATGGCAATGTGTCATATCTGCCTACAGCTAAAACAGATCACTTTCCCTGAACACGTTCTGCCACTATACGCTTTACCACAACTGGGACATATCCAAGTCGCTGGTGGACTCTGATTCCCATAATCCTCAGATCGGTAGGGCTTCTTATCAACAACCATGGATGAGGATTCTTGGCTCTTGTGCTTCTAGGAGGAGTTTCCCTTACCAAGTTCACTACGACTACCGCCCTTATTTGGGTTAATGTCTCTCATGTTGTTCTCGGTGATGCGGCACTCCTCGACCGCTTCGTTGAATTTATCAAACTGTCAGGTGGCCAACCTTTTCTTCAACTCCCTCCTCAAGCCTCTAATCAGCATGTTGGAACTCCATTCCTTGTCATCCATTTGCTTGAGGTAGGAGGAATAGTGGGCTAGACGGCAAACTGAGACAGGTAATCGTCAAAGGTCTCATTGTCTCCATGCTTGATTGCCAGAAATTCTGACTCTTTCTCAATTCTTACTGACTTTGGGGAGTACTTGTCATTGAATTGCCCCTGGAATAACTCCCAAGTCACTGGCACATTCTGAGCCCGCATAGTCATGGCAATATTACGCCACCATCGATCTGTGTCCGCTTCTAGCTTGTAGATGACTAGTTTTGCTTTTACCTCTAATGGGCACTCAAGCACCTCAAAGATCTTCTCCAGTCTCATCAACCAATCCTCCACTGCTTGAGGGTCGAATCTTCCTTTGAACACATGAGGCATGTGTTTGCAGAATTTAGAAACCCAAAATTGAAGGTCTCTATCATTACGAGCCGGCACCCCATGTGATCCTTGGTTCTGCTCAGTATGAGGTGGGCACTCATGGGATTGGTTTGACCCCTGAGCTGTCTCTTCATGTTGGGTCTCCTCTTGTGTAAACTGGACCCTTTCCCCATTACCTTGGCTCTTTCTTCCCTGAGCTCTTCTCTCAGCTCATTGATTATGTCCCTTTATTTTCTGATTAGCCCCATCATCTCTTGCAGTGGGTCAGGTGGGTTGTCATTAAGCTCTTCCACCTCTGGGTCAATTCTCCTGACTCTACGGGGAGCTATAGTTTGTCTTCAGTCTACAAATGGTTCACCTAGTCAGTAATCACACAAATGTATACACATATTCCTTAAACTCTTATTTACCAACTAACAACAGGAATATTCATATGTATACAACCAACAATCACTACTACAAAATATTGCTTTTACGACCCTAAAGGACGTCCCTTTTTAAAAAAGGGATGTAAAAAATAAAGGCGGTGGCATTTTTGTAATTTTGAGTGAGATTTGAATAGTTTTAGACGTCCCCAATTCAAAAAGGGACGTCTAAAGTCACTTTAGACGTCCCCAATTTAATTGGGGATGTCTAAAGTTAAATTTTTTTTCTTTTTTTTAAAAATCAGGAACGTCTATTGGTCACTTTAGACGTCCCCAATTTAATTGGGGACGTCTAAAGTAAATTTTTTTTAATCAGGGACACCTTTTAACGTCCCTAATATATATTAGGGACGTCAAAAGGCGTCCCTTAAATATCAGGGACGCCACTTTTGGCGTCCCTCATGTTATCAGGGATGCCTAAAGTGGCGTCCCTCATATTATATCAGGGACGCCACAGGGACGCCTAAAGGCGTCCCTAATTATTAAAAAAAAAAAATAACTTTAGACGTCCCCAATTTAATTGGGGATGTCTAAAGTGTGACTTTAGACGTCTCTTTTTGAATTGGGGACGTCTAAAGTTAAAAAAAAAATTAACTAAACAATTTTAGACGTCCCTAAATTAAGTTGGGGACGTCAAAAACAATTCAAATCTGTACTGACAGTCTTTATTTGTCAGTTTTATAGATCCACACTCTTCTTTCTCATCAACGCAACCACTACCACCACACATTTAACTTTCTTCTTCTTCTTTATATGCTGTTTTTAAACTTGTTTCTTCTTTTCTCTCTCTTTTTTTTCACCAGATCTGTAATGCTTACCACCACGCATTTAACTCTTGTTTCTTCTTCTTTATATACTATTTTTAAACTTGCTTCTTCTTTGCTCTCTCTCTTTTTCACCAGATCTGTTATGTTTCTTACTATTTTATCTTCTTTCTCTTTTTTCTTTGGATTTCCCTTCTATTTTATCTTCTAATTTGTGTTGTTATGGTTTGTAGATCGAGACTCCAAAACATGCTTCATGGCCACGTTCCCACTGAGAAAATGAGGTACATCTCTCCCTGTTGCTCTTCTCTATTCATTATTACGAGAAAATGAATTTTAATAATAGAAGGAGATAAGTTTTTCGCAACTGATTCATCTTCTGTTTATGAGATTTTAGCTCTAGAGTTATCATTGTGTAGATTTTGGATTTCAGATACTAGATCTGTAATTTTATTGACGATGATATATGATTTCTAGTTTTAAATATTGTTTAGTCCAGATCTGTAATATTATTGTGTAGATTTTGGATTTCAGATACTAGATCTGTAATTTTATTGACGATGATATATGATTTCTGGTTTTAAATACTGTTTAGTCCAGTTCTGTAATATAAACGAATTTTTTTAAAAAAAACACTTTAGACGTCTCCACTTTAAAGTGGGGACTTCTAAAGTGGACTTTAGAAGTCCCCACTTTAAAGTGGGGACGTCTAAAGTCCCACAGTGGGACTTTAGACGTCCCCAATTTAAACTGGGGATGTCTAAAGTCCAGATTTTAGACGTCCTTTTATCTACTGACGTTATTGCCATTTTTTACTACGTCGCTCACATAGACGTCCCCTTGTTTTCAGACGTTAAAAGGCCTAAAAAAGGGACGTTAAAAATGTTTTTTATAGTAGTGAATTATCAATCACCTCAACTCACTAGGCAATTAGCTAATGGAGCTATCCTAGCAAAATCTACCCTTGCCAGGAAAACTGCTCTAATACCACAAATGTAACCCCCGCCATCATCATGGCTGTGATTAGTGTTTAAATACATTTTATAGTTGAATAAGATATTCAAGATAATTAAAAGATTTTTGCAACACTTGTACAACATGATCTCCATTCATTTTTTAAATAAAAACAATTGGCCTGTTCGGTTTGTCACATATACAATATCAGAGTATTAACAAAATTCCCGACATTCACCAGGGATAATATCATTAATCCAAGAGTTTTATAGGACATCATCGCCCATCTCAATTTCCCATACCGGGGATTACACAATAACTACAACCTATGGTCAATCTAATATATACATACATTTATCCAAATGATAACCAAAAACCAAAAAGAAACTAAGACTACCACCGGCAATCATAGTCGTCCTTGTTCACTTGCTTGTCTCAAGATCCACTTGCCCTGGCTAAAAATGTTATTTGGAAAGAGTGAGAATCAAAAGAATCCCAGTAGCAACAGTTTTCGAATATGATGTATAATTAAACAAAGCAAGTAAGCATAACAACGTCCCCTCAACAATATTCAAGGCCGGGCTCACGCCACGTCCCCTCAACAATATTCAAGGCTGGGCTCACGCCACATCCCCTCCACAATATTCAAGGCCGGGCTTCCGCCACGTCCCCTCGCTCATTCAATGAGTAATACAAACAAGCAATGCATTATACATGATATAGGATAAAGTGTCACTACCTTGTTCTTTCCATCCTTATTCAGGCGTAGGCCTTCTATGTTCCAGGCAAATATCAAACCCTATAGTCATAATTAAGGACGACACGTTATCACTTATTCCAATACTCATTTGACTTCAAAACACTTAGTTTTGGTTATCATTAAAGTCTCTTAAGTAGCTATGAAAGTCTCTAACAATAGCTTACAAGGATTGGGAAGTAGAAGGTTAGAAACCACTTTTGAAAATCACATGGTACCGAAAATAGGGGTTCGCTGCAGCCAAGAAACCTCTGGCTGTGGCCATAAACAACATAGAAAGTTTCTAGCTACAGCCAAGAATTTTCTGGCGGCGGCCAGAAATAGCACAGAAGGTTTCTAGCTGCAGCGAAGAATTTTCTGGCTGCGGTGAAGAATTTTCTGGCTATGGCCAGCAACAACACAGAGGTTTCTGGCTGCATTGAAGAATTTTCTGGCTGCGGCCAGGAAAATTCTGTTTCTTGGCTGAACTTCGAAAAATCATAACTAATTCTAGATAAATTGAAATGAGGTGATCCTAAAGCCCATTGAAAATCTATTTAATGCTCTTTACTAGAAAAATATGGACCATTACTAGAAATCACCATACAAATACAGAATTTAAGAAATGTCCACACTGCTCCATAATTGTTCCCAGATTTAACACCAAAATTTGGACAGTCATAACTCCTAGCTTAGAAATCGAAATGACATAAAATATTTGTCCATTTTGAAGCGTGGCAAGTTAAATTTAAGACTGGAAAGTTTTAGAATTTTTCAACACCATTTGCTATTTTAAAACGTCCATGCAAATCCACTGCCAGAACAGAGTTTTTCACTAACCAAGACTTGCCACTTTTAAAACTAAGTTCCCAATGGTTCAAAATTCATATCCAACACTACCCCCACACAATTTTCCACAAGGAACACAATAGAAACATCAAAATAACCAAATTCTCATTCCATCTATATGTTCTATTTTGGGCTCATGTTCAACAAAAATCCCAAAATTGTCAAACTTGGCATTTAAGCTTCAATCAAATTCTATCTATCCAAGATACATCTCAAAGCATCATATCCATGACAACAACAACTCAAAATAGCAAGAACTTACCTTGGAACTTCCTCTTTCTTCTGCAGAAATGAGCACCGAAAATGAAGGGAGAGAGAAATGAGAGAGAATGAGAAGGGTGAAGAGTGAAGAAGGAGGAGAAATGATGGGTCTTCCTTTGGCCATACTCATTCAGCTGAAGTGTAGGACGAGAGAGGGAAGGAAAATCATTTAAAATGTAGTATTTGACTTTTCCACCAACTCCTTATCATATTAGCTTGCACATGTGTCCAAAGCTCCTTATTTTTCATCAAATAAGTAACCACATGGTTACACTAACTATTCCATTATCCATTTAGTCACCAATCTCATTTCTTCTAGTTAGTAATTAATTTATTCATTAATCACTGACTAATTGGCCGATAATTTTCCATTCTTTCAATTCTTCCACTAATTATGGCATATTAACTTAAATTGCCACATAACACATAATTAAATTCTTTTCCTTCTTCCATGTGTCATTTACCCCTATATTTAGCCCAAATAATTACTTTGTCACATAATTAAGCTAAAATGCATGGTGTTGGGTATTTCTAACAACAATTCATATCTCAAATCGATTTTGATTTACAAAATCATTCACAATAATTATCATTATCCTTTAATCAAAATTCGGGGTGTTACAGTAGGGCCTAAAGATGTGACACAATTGCTCAGTCTACCTAATGGTGGGTATGGCATACAAGTACAAGTAGACAAAGAAGATGTGTTTTTCAAGGACTTGAGTGTTTACAAAAATGTAAAATACTAACAAATTGGAGAATGGTTGATGGACGATATTGATGAAAATTTTGAGTTTCTTTCTATCATATTCGCATTAGAAACCTTATTGTCCCCTAGTGTGATATTTATGTTAGTGATCATGTGTTAAAGTTGATGAAACTCATAAAGGACACACTTGGTGATTTCGAATAGTCATCCTTTATTTTTAAAAAAACTTTGCCTTGCAATTAGGAAATTCTAGAGGGGATTGAGGAAAAGGAATAGCAAAGGTAGAAAAACTATTAGAGGTTGTATATATTTCCTCATAGTAAATGCCTATCATCTATTTTTTTCTTCAAGTAGAAATGTGAATGTATAATTCTTATTTCTCATGTACATGTCATGTAAATGTTTTGCTTACAACATTTTCCTTTAGGCAAGCTGAAATCATTTAAAGATAAAGATGCCATCCTATATTGGAATGAGGAAAGGGTGAGGAGCAGAGTTTAGACAAAGAAAGAAAGCAAGAAAGGACTACTTTATGGTGTTAGACAAGGTAGTGGCCATTTATCTACAACATGTAATCCTAAAACAATGCTTACTTCCCCGGTAATTGTGACTACTTTGATATGTATATTGTTTTTAATCATATTTTAGTCAACTTGTGAATAACTTAATTTGCAAATCTGATCAAGATGTTCATGTTACAAGAATTATAGAGAACATATGCTAGGCTGGTTGGCATGATCGGTGATGAGCTCCTTGCCCTACAAAATAGGTTATTGGATGGGAATAACAATGAGGATGATGATCACAAGGATGATGAAGATGAAGAGGCCATAAACTATAAGGCATCAAGTTCATTTCTATTTGAGGATGATGATGAGAAGGCTGTTTAAAAGGAAGAAACTGAAGATGATAAAGAGGAGGAAACATACATAAAAGGTGAGGATGAGAAATCAGAAAGTGATGAGAAGGATGTAGATGATGAAAAGGATGAACTATGTAATACCTCAAATTTTATATTCACCAAATATATTGTAATTATTTGAGAAATTCAACAAAATGGTGAATATTCATGAGAAAATAAGCAAATTAATTCAAGAAAGGAAATTAGATTATAAAGGTAACGGAAAAATCAAAATTTTGCCAATTTAGCACAAGATTAATTGTTTTCCAATTAATTAAGGAAATAAAGGACAATATATATTGAATATTCTTGGTGGAATAAATAAAGAGTTGTGAAATTGGAAGGACTTGTGCATAATTCAATTAAAGGCGTTATGGAAATATTGAAAACAATTTCTATTTCCCTTTCTCTTGTCAATTTTTGCCTAGCACAAGAAAATGGAAGGGAAAAATGAATTTTGGAATTAAACATGCCAAGTGTCATTATCCTATGGTAAAGGGATTAGTTTATAATTGATAAAGATGAGCACATGTCTAATTGTGTTAAAATAATGTTACTTTTACAAAGTAAGCATGATTATGGTGCAACAATTGAGTGCATGGTTGGATTAGTTGGATGAAGTCATTTGGTTAGTAAAGACATAAGGGGGGATGGTTTTGAGCTAACCAAAAGAGGAGGAAGATTAGTTCAAGGCTAATTGAAGCTTTATGACACCAATTGGGAAGAGAGAAGGCTAATGACAAGTGTCAACATAAGATGCAATCTTGGAAATCAAGTGATTAAAGGAGATAAAGATATTTCATAAAACACTCTTTCTCCCTCTTTTCCCTTCCATATTTCGGCCAAGAAGAGAAAAAGAAGAGAGTGAGAGAGAGATTTCAAGAGATTTGGAGATCCAGAGAGAAGGAAGAAGAAGCTTAAGGTAAGGATAGTTTCTTAAGCATTTTTCTTGTGATCTTGCATAAAACCCTTCTCAAACTCTTCTTCTCTATGGAATCAATGGTTTTAAAGACACATCTTGAGCTCAAGGAGAGAGAGAGGAGGATGCCTAGAGATATAGGACTCAAGAACTCAAGAAGTAACTTCACAAACCTTATATCTATACTAATATGATTTGTTGTTGAGGTTTGTGGTTGGATTTGGTGGTTTTTGGCTAAGTTTGTAAATTTGGAAAGTCCTAATCGTAAGAGGTTATGCTGCCCAAATTTCCTTGAATCATAGTTAGAATGTGTTTAAATAATTTAATAAGGGGTTAGAAGTGAAAAAGGCACAAGCTTTGAAAGCTAACACAAAAAACTCCAAATTTTCTCTTTTCTTAGAGGAAGTTTTGGCCAAGCACAGATCTAGGGTAAACAGTTAGATTTTCAATGATTTGATGGTTCTATTAGATTCAGGAGGCAAAAATAGATGGGGTTACATTGGGTCACTTTTTTCAGAAAAACCCAAAATAGCATAATTACGAAAACACCCCTAAAACCCTAAAACGGGGCTGTCAATGGCATTTTCATAATTTGACACTGAATTTGGTAATTTTGAGTTCAGAAATAAATTCCTTTGGTGAAAATACCACAGGAAAGCCCTAGTTAAAATTTTAGAAAAACGTGCTGTTAGGCCAGGTATGGCAGGGCCGGGCCAGGGTCCCGGGGGAATTTTGGTAAATTTTACCATAGACTAATATAACCACAAGAAACACTTTGGAAGTGTCTAAAATGATACTTGGATAGATTATGACCTATTTCTAGTACATTTAGTATTTTAGGACCGATTCGGAAGTCAGAGATGACACGTTTTACGAGGCACATAAAAAATGGGCTAAAAGAACTTTGAGATAGGGATATTATTCTTCATACATCTTACCATAGTTATAGGATTGTGTGGATGCCATTATTTGTAAATGTTATTTATTAATCAACATTTTTGCCTAGAGAAAGGTAGTTAGTGCCAGAGGTGCACTTGCACTAGGAGTTAGTGAGAATCTGACCGGCGTGGATTAGTGGGGCTGGGTCCTACTCATGTATACATATTGATGATGATGATATGTTTATATTGTTCATTAATTGGTACATGTATCACGCATATCATATTTACTTTTCATATTTTATATGAACGACAGCATGTTTCTACTGGGATTCCTTGGAATCTCACTCCTTTTTCTAAACAAACATCTCAGTGGATACCAGTGGGACGAAAGGCAAAGGCATAGATGTCGAGAAGTGATGGCATGTGTCTCGAGGCAAGGTTAAAGTCAGTGGCTATAGTTAGTTTTTGCTTTTAAATCCTGTTGTATTCTGTATTTTGTCAATGGATGACTTTAAATTGTATACAAATACTTTTATTAGTATATATGAACTTTTTTGTATGTCTATGGAATCTAGTCTTTATTACTCTTCATATATCGAAATGGAAACGAGAGTTGACATTTTTGTTATCAGAGCTAATAAGGGGTTCTGGCAATATCAGAATGGTATACTGATATGGTTTTGTTTGCATGGCGATAGGACTGCTCATGGATATTCTGAGTGAGCTTATGATCATGATCAGCAGTGCTAGCGAGTCGACTAGGAGAAATATGATGATGAACCAGCGTTTTCCTAACATACGACTTATGATAGACTATTTTGGGCATGATGGTATTCACATGAGATACGTAGCATGGAAGAGCTTGCCGAGGCTGGAGTCCCTAGGAGTTACAGAGGTTAGAGAGACTAGAGATGCGCCAGACGAGTACCCAAAGTGGGATTCTAACTATGATTCAGAGGAGATGTCAGAGGATAATTTGAGCGACAGTGAGTCTCAGGAAGATCTGGTACATGTGCCGTATGATTTACAGCTAAACATAGAGTTGTCCTACCCTTTCAAGGCCAAGTATCACAGGGCACTGCAGGAGCATGATACACTGAGAGGTTGGTACTTCACATTCCTTGACAGTGTAGAGACTATGTAACCACTACAGATACCGTTGCGGGTTACGATGACCGATGAGTGCTAGGTTTGCTCCACGATGTACTTCTTTTGGACTCAGCATTCTAAAACCGACAGAAGAACCTCATCGTTGAGGGTTAGTGCGGGATTTCATGTATACTGAGTTGTGATATGGGGCCTACATAAGTTATTTTGGTTACCGGAGCTAACTAGCACGTATTACGAGTTAAGGGCAGTTAGGAAGAACCGACAGACAAAGAAAGAGTTAGCCAGAGTCGATATTTTGGAAGGGTACAGAGATAGTTAAGCATGCTCGACCCAGGGTAGTTTAGGATGGGTGACCCCTGGGAAGTTGCATGAACTTTGTATTTCGTTTTTGTAAAGGACTAATATGTCATGAACAGTATTATATAGGATATATGATGTTTCTGTTTCTCCGTAACTACTATAAATGCTGTTATGTGCTATGTATGACTTATTTGTACCTTGACTTTTATGAAATGACAAATATGCCCTTGCTCTGGTATCAAAATTTACTCTTCTCTAATTTCATGTAGAGTGAATTATGTAAATGGTACAACCAGGAGAAGGTGGTAGAGGCTGCAATAGAGGTCGAGGTAAAGGTTGAGGCCAAGGGTGTGGTAGACATGGTAAAAGCGAGGAAGATCCAAGGCCTGACCCTTGCCAGTAGCGAATACTGAATATGTTAGAACAGCAACAAAATACAATGAAAGAAATAAGAAGTTACCTTCAAGGAGTACAGCAAAGGCAGGATTACCTGGAGAATCGTATGGATGAGTTTATGTTGGGAAATTATGAAGAAATACATGAGGAACCTCCACCGGAGGGTGATATACCTGTGCCTGAGGTGGATATTCAAACTTGGCTGAGCAGATTTAGCAAATAACATGCACTTATATTCAAGGGCAAGTTTAATCCTCAACTAATAGAGGACTAGTTAGCTCTTTGGAGAAGATATTCGATATGTTGCAATGCCCAGATGAAGTAAAAGCCTAGTTAGTTATATACAAGCTAGAAGGTAATGGTGATCATTGGTGGAATGGCATAGATCTTATCCTGAAGGGGAAGAATGTTCCTATCACATGGGAATTATTCCAGGAAAAGTTCAACGAGAAATATTTTACCTCGACAGTCAGAAGAGAGAAGGAGAAAGAATTCCTTTATGTTAAACAACAAGATTGGTAGAGTTTTGATGATTATTTGGCACGGTACATCTGATTGTCGTGATACTCGTCATATTACAAGCTGAATGACAATGGAGAGTGGAATGCAGATATGATGATTGAAGAGTTAAGACTTGAATTCAAAGAGAGGATGATTTCTCAACACTTTACTGAATTCAGCAAAGTAGCAAAAGAGTGCTGTTATATTGAGAAGCGTATGTTGAACTGGACAACACAGACTGGAAACAAAGGTGCTTCTGGAAGTGGTAGCTCAACACAAAAATGAAAGGAACAGAGTAGATTTTCTGGAGGGAATCTTAAGAGATCAAATCAATCTGGGGGCCACGGAGGCTAGAGTTCTTCTGGAAGGAAGAGTTGTTGGCGTTGTTGAAATCCACTTCACCTTGGTAGATCTTGTAATGGGATTCCGTTTAAGTAAGACCCGAGTAAACAACTTTCTATTATGTTTGCAACAAGCAGGGACATATAGCCAAGGATTCTACACAAAAGCAATAATAGGAGGAGACTAGACCCAGAGTTTCAGGCAGGGTCTACACACTGACACAAGAAGCCAGAAAGTCTCTGAAGCTGATTCAAGGTATGATTTCTCTGAAAGGTAGTTTGTGCATGTTATGTATGATTCTGGTGCAAGCCATTAATTCATTGCATATGACTACATGAGACGGTTATGTTTATCTGTGCATAAATCCCCATATTGAAACTGCTATTGTTTGTCTAAACTATATGGTAAATGCTGAGGGGCATGAATTGACTGTAGATCTGATCTATTTGTCACTGCAAGGGTTGGAAGTAATTTTGGGGATTGACTGGTTGATAGCAAATGGTGTGTTGTTTGATTGTAAATAGAAGATAGTCACATATATAAATCCACAACCGCAAGCTGACACAAAAATCACTCGTAACCTTCTTTCCGCAACTAAGGTTGAGAGATATCTACATAAAGGTTATTAGGTGTACATGGTATTCTGCTCTATGCAATCGGAGGCCAGTGTAGCCTTGGAAAGTATCCCTATGTGAGTGAGTTCCTTGATGTCTTTTCGGAGGATGTCAATGGATTACTTCCAGATAGGGAAGTGGACTTCTCGATTGATTTGAGGCCTGGAGCGAGTCCAATTTCCAAAACCCCATATCGTATGGCTCTAAGTGAAATGACAGAGCTAAACAAGCAGATTAAGGAACTAGTTGAGAATGGGTTCACACGACCAAGCGTATAACCTTGGGGTGCTCCAATACTCTTCGTAAATAATAAAGATGAAAGCCTGCGTCTCTATATCGGTTACCAAGAGCTGAATAAGGTGACCGTTAAGAACAAGTATCCGCTCCCTAGAATTGACGATTTGATTGATCAGTTGTCTGGTTCCTGTATATTCTTAAAGATCGATTTGAGATCGGGATACCATCAGTTGAGGGTAAAAGCAGAAGACATATCAAAGAATGCTTTTAGAACCAAATATGGGCATTATGAGTTCCTAGTGATGCCATTTGGGCTGACCAATTCACCTACTATATTCATGGACTACATGAATCTAATCTTCCATCCATACTTTGACCAGTTCATAGTAGTCTTTATCGATGATATACTGGTGTATTCTCTGAGTAAAGCTGAACATGAACAGCAGCTGAGAACTATGTTAAATGTATTACGGGATAGGTAACTCTATGCCAAGCTAAGCAAGTATGAATTCTGGCTTTCAGAGGTAAAGTTTTTGGGCCATGTTGTCACATAGCAAGGGGTCTCTATTGATCCTAGTAAGGTGGAAGCAGTACTAAATTGGATCAGACTAGAGACTGTATTCATAGTGCACAGTTTTCTGAGTCTATATGGTTATTATCGAAGGTTTATACATAATTTCTCCAGAATTGCATTACTATTGACAACATTGACGCAGAAAGCTCAACATTTTGTGTTGGACGAGAATTGTTAGAAGAGCTTTCTGGAGTTGAAGCAGAGGTTAACCATAGCACCAATGTTGACGATCCCAGATCCGTAGTTTTGGTATGTTGTTAATACAGATACTAGTGAGCATAGATTGGGATGTGTATTGATACAGCATGGCCGAGTAGTGGCGTATACATCTCGTCAGCTAAAACCTCATGAACTGAACTATCCTACCCACGATCTTGAGTTAGCAACAATTGTCTTTAAAAATCTAGAGACATTATCTCTATGGTGAGACTGTAAAGTTGTACTGTGACTGTAAGAGCTTGAAGTACTTGTATGATCAGAAAGAGCTCAACATGAGACAATGCAGATGGATGGAGTTGCTAAAAAACTACAATCTAGAAATTATGCATCATCCTGATAAAGGTAATGTCACCGTTGATGCATTAAGCCTGAAATTAGCGTAGGTGGCAGCCATGATGATCTATGAGCTGAAACTGATCTAGAATTTCAAAGACCTATATCTGTCTAGTCAGATTCTGTTAGGCAATGGGGTGAGCCAAGTGTACAATGATTTAAGGGCAGCGGTTAAAGAAGCCTAACTGCATGATGTTGAAGCACTATCTATCAGAGGTATGATTGATATAGGTGAAACTCAAGAATATGACTTGTCGCCTAGCGAATTAGTCAGGCACAAGAAGCGGATTTATGTTCCACCATAACCAGAACTGAAATAGCAAATCCTGGAGGAAGTACATAAGAACAAGTACACTTTACATCCAGGGGCTACAAAGATGTACCATGACATGAAGGCTCAATACTATTGGCCAGGGGGGAAAAGAGAGGTGATTGAGTTCGTTGCTTGTTGCTTGACATGTCAGAAAGTAAAAGTTGAACATCAGTGACCATCGGGGCTTTTAACAAACCCTGAGATTTCTAAGTGGAAGTAGGAAAGCGTTACTATGAATTTCATGATAGGATTACCTAAGGTTAGAAACCATGACGGTATATAGGTAAAGTTGATAGATTCACAAAGACATTTCACTTCCTACTGATTAGTATTCACTATTCTCCTAACAAACTAGCGAAAATCTAGATTAAGTAGATTGTAAGATTATATGGTACTCCGAAAAACATTATTTTAGATCAAGAACCACAGTTCACTACCAAGTTTTGGAAGGCGGTACATGAAGCTTTGGGTACCATGATCCAATTTAGCATATCATATCATCCTCAAACTGATGGGCAGACAAAACGAATAATTCAAACCCTTAAGGACATACTAAGGGCGTGTGTGCTTGATTATAAAGGTAGTTGGGACAAATTCCTTTCGTTGGCAGAGTTCACCTACAACAATAGTTATCATTCGCGCATCCAGATGGCTTTATATGAGCCAGTTTATAGGAGGAAGTGTCAATCACCCTTATACTGGACTGAATTTTCTGAGAGAGAATTGTTGGGGCCAGATCCAGTTGATCAAACAATGGAGCAAATAATTTTGATTAGGCAAAGGTTGCTAGCTGCTCAGAGCCGATAGAAAAGTTATGCAGATAAGAGACGAAAACCTCTAGAATTTGAAGTTGGTAACCACGTGTTCATGAAAGTATCACCTGCTACAGGTATTGGCAAAGCATTGAAAGTAAAGAAACTGCAACCAAGTTTCATTGGTCTATTTGAGATCTTGGAAAAGATTGGGCCTATAGCGTACCGTATCGCTTTACCCTAAATTTTATACTCACCGAATATATTGTAATTATTCAAGAAATTCAATAAAATGGTGAATAATCATGAGAAAATGAGCAAATTAAATTCAAGAAAGGGAATTAGATTGAAAAGGTAAGGGTAAAATCGAAACTTTATCAATTTAGCACAAGATTAACTGTTTTCCAATTAATTGAAGTTGATTTCAAATAATAAAGGAAATAAAGGACAATATATATATATATATTGAATATTCTTGGTGGAATAAATCAAGAGTTGTGAAATTATAAGGACTTGTGTATAATTCGTTTAAAATAATTATGGAAATATTGAAAACAATTTCTATTTCGCTTTCTCTTGTCAATTTTTGCCTAGCACAAGAAAATAGGAGGAAAAAATGATTTTTGGAATTAAACATGCCAAGTGTCATTATCCTATGGTAAAGGGATTCGTTTATAATTTGTGAAGATAAGCACATGTCTAATTATGTTAAAATAATGTTACTTTTACAAAGTAATCATGATTATGGTACAACAATTGAGTGCATGGTTGGATTAGTTGGATGAAGCCATTTGGTTAGTGAAGACATAAGGGGGGGCGACGGTTTTGAGCTAACAAAAGAGGAGGAAGATTAGTTCAAGGTTAATTGAAGCTTTATGACACCAATTAAGAAGAGAGAAGGCTAATGACAAGTGTCAACATAAGATGCATTCTTGGAGATCAAGTGATTAAAGGAGATGAAGATATTTTATAAAGCACTCTTTCTTCCTCTTTTCCCTTCCTCATTTAGGCCTAAAATAGAAAAAAGAGAGAGAGAGAGAGAGAGAGAGAGTTCAAGAGCTTTGGAGATCTAGATAGAAGAAGCTTAAGGTAAGGATGGTTTCTTAAGCATTTTTCTTGTGATCTTTTCCTAAAAACCTTCTCTAAACTCTTCTTCTCTATGGAATCAATGGTTTAGAAGCATATCTTGAGATCATGGAGAGAGAAAGAAGGACACCTAGAGAAAGGACTCAAGAACTCAAGAGGTAACTTCACAAACCTTAGATCTATACTAGTATATGATGTGTTGATGAGGTTTGTGGTTAGATTTGGTGATTTTTGGCTAAGTTTGTAAATTTGGAAAGTCAAAATCCTAAGGATTTATGCTGGCTAAATTTCTTTAAATCATAGTTAGAATGTGTTTAAATAACTTAATAAGGGATTAGAATTGAAAAGACACAAGCTTTGGGAGCTAAAACACAAAACTCCAAATTTTCCCTTTTCTTAGAGGAAGTTTTGGCCAAGCAAATATCTAGGGGAAGGAGTTTGATTTTCAATAATTTGTTGGTTCCATTGAATTTAGGGGGTAAAAATAAGTGTGGTTACAGTTGGTACTTTTTTAGAAAAACCCAAAAAAGCTAATTATGAAAATGCCCCTAAAATGGGGTTGTCAAGGGTAATTTCATATTTTTACGTGGAATTTGGTAATTTTGATCCCAGAAATGGATTATGTGGGTGAAAATGTGTCAGGATAGCTCTAGTTAAAATTTTGAGAAAACTTGTTGTCGGGACGGGTACGGCAGGGCCAGACCGGGGACTCGGGGCATTTTGGTAAAATTTCACCATAGACTAATATAACCACAAGAAACACTATGGAAATGTCTAAAATGATACTTGGATAGGTTATAACCTATTTCTGTTATATTTAATATTTTAAGACCTAGTTGGAAGCCGGAGACGACACATTTTACGAGGCACATCAAAAACGAGCTAAAAGAACTTTGAGGTAGGGAGATTATCCTTCGTACATCATGCCATAGTTATATGATTGTGTGGATACCATTGTTTGTAAATATGTTTTATTAATCAACATGTTTGCCTAGAGAGAGGCAGTTAGTGCCAGAGGTGCACTTGCACTGGGAGTTGGTGAGAATCCAACTGATGTGGATTAGTGGGGCTGGGCCTTACTCATGTATACATGATAATGATGATGTGTTTATATTGTTCATTAATTGGTGCATACATGTCACATATCATATTTACTTTTGTATTTTTATATGAATAATAGCATGTTTCTACTGGGATTCTTTATATTCTCACCCCTTTTTCTAAACAAACATCTCAGCGGGTGTCAATGGGATGAAAGTCAAAGGTGTAGATGTCGAGAAATGATTGGCATGTGTCTCGAGGCAAGGTTAAATTCAATGGTTATAGTTAGTTTATGCTTAAGATATTTTGGGGAATCCTGTAAATATTGGAAATACTATAGTATTCTGTATTTTGTCAACAGATGACTTTGGACTGTAAATGAATACTTTTATCAGTATATATGAACTTTTCTGTATGCCCATGAAAACTAGTCTTTATTACTCTTCATATATTGAAATGGAAACAATTGTTGACAAACAAGACACTAAAGACGATGAGAAGAACATGATGGCAGTGAACCAGCAAAAGCACAAGTCAACCAACATCATGATGGAGATAAGGTTAAAAAATGGAATGAGGTGGAATTGAGAAGGTCAAAAAGGGTAATAACTCCCAGCTGGGTTGTCAAATCTCCTTGGATAGACACAACCAAGAAGTGTAAGGGAAAGAGGAAAGTTGATGAGAAGTACATTTTATTTTAGTTGTGTACAATATGGTGTAATGAAGATAACGCCAGCCAATAAGTTTAAAATACTAGTTTGGTTGGTTGCATTGGTATTACATTGCAGTAATAGTATGATTGACAGACTGTGTTTTTGTTTTAATTCAGAGACTTCGTAGAGATGCATGATTCCTTCCTCACAAAGGGGGAACTTTATTGTGTAAGACAAAGAGGATGGATTAATGATAGGGAAAGTCATTGGTTAAGAGTGTGTGATATTGCTTTGCTGTCATACTTTCATTGGGTAACTTTTTTATGTCCCTGATGTAGTTAATGTTAATGGCTGTGAAGACCTTGGTTGCTGATCAACAAATGAATGATGGTAGAGTTAGAAGACACATATTTACAACCAACTTCAGGCATAAAATTATTGCAGCTTCACTGAAATGGTCTTTAGCTGATAATGAAACACAAATCCTCCCCAAATACTTAGGCTATAACACTGGGGATTGCAATTTCATATTTTGTCTTGCTGTTTGGCATGGTCATTGGTTTTACTCGGTGGTAGAGACAAAAACCATGAGATTCTATGTGCTTGACTCATTGGTTGATATACTGACATATATTAGGAGGCAAAACAAAGTGGAAGCTAAACACATTGGGGACAAAGACAAAAAATTCCAAGAAGATAAGGAAACGTGAAGGAGAGATTAACCTAAAGGAACACATGACAACCAGCATTGTATGGAAAATATTCGCCTGCTTGTGTACGCAATCTCTTGACATTCATATCTCTTATTGATATTGTTTTTGTTTTTTCAGTAAAATTGCTTCTTCAAAATTTGTCAAAGATTCAAGCCACAACTAATTAAGGATGAGAAAAAAATTGAGAAGGGAGTTACATGGGCAAAAGTACATATACAAGTAGACACGTGAGTTGACATTGATGGAAATCGTGCCAAAAGGGCCAATCATTGTACTTTGAACATTATTAATTTAATGAAATTTCTCCATTCTGTTATCATATTATTTGCATGTTAACTGTGATAATTGTATCCTTGGATAATTCATCAAGATTGTCCAAAAATGTCCCTGGTTGGTTATCTATGCGGGAGCAGAGATGAAACAAGATCAGTATGACTTTGATACGATATGGAGATACGAATCAAAGTCTTAGGAACTTGTAAGAGTACAAGGTACTGGACCGACCCTCTATGAGAAAGCTACATGGATCAAGTCATAAGCTTTTCTCATGTATAACCACGTCACAATGCCCTTTGACCTGAGGTCATCATGGATTCCTACATGAGAGTTGCTAAGCTTTGAACTAGTCAAAAGTCACATTTGACATAGTGATGATGCAGGCTACAATCCGGCTTGGTGGTTTTTCATGTAGAGGAATATGAATGATCAAGATGGAATTTGTCCCTCACATTAGTAGAGAGATACTACTGGGCCCCTCGATGAGTAAGTTTAAGAAATGTATGGCCATACTATAATGGAAAGGAGTTTCCATTTCTATTGTCAGACAACTCAGGAATCGAGAAAGTAATAGTCAGGAATAAGAGGATAACATTATCCATGCCTCATCATTGACCGATATATCGTGTGACAAAAAGGACGTGACATGGTTGTATGACAGGTTTCTGTTGGAAATTGTGCCCTAAGGGCCAATCATTGTACTTTAAACATTATTATTTTAATGAAATTTCTCCATTCTGTTATCATATTATTTGCATGTTAACTGTGATAATTGTATCCTTGGATGATTCATAAAGATTGTCCTAAAATGTCCCTGGTCAGTCATCTATGCGGGAGCAGAGATGAAACAAGACCAGTATGACTTTGATAAGATATGGAGATACGAATCAAAGTCTTAGGTACTTGTAAGAGTACAAGGTGCTGGACCGACCCACTATGAGAAAGCTACATGGATCAAGTCATAAGCTTTTCTCATGTATAACCACGTCACAATGCCCTTTGACCTGAGGTCATCATGGATTCCTACATGAGAGTTGCTAAGCTTTGAACTAGTCAAAAGTCACATTTGACATAGTGATGATGCAGGCTACAATCCGGCTTGGTGGTTTTTCATGTAGAGGAATATGAATGATCAAGATGGAATTTGTCCCTCACATTAGTAGAGAGATACTACTGGGCCCCTCGATGAGTAAGTTTAAGAAATGTATGGCCATACTATAATGGAAAGGAGTTTCCATTTCTATTGTCAGACAACTCAGGAATCGAGAAAGTAATAGTCAGGAATAAGAGGATAACATTATCCATGCCTCATCATTGACCGATATATCGTGTGACAAAAAGGACGTGACATGGTTGTATGACAGGTTTCTGTTGGAAATTGTGCCCTAAGGGCCAATCATTGTACTTTAAACATTATTATTTTAATGAAATTTCTCCATTCTGTTATCATATTATTTGCATGTTAACTGTGATAATTGTATCCTTGGATGATTCATAAAGATTGTCCTAAAATGTCCCTGGTCAGTCATCTATGCGGGAGCAGAGATGAAACAAGACCAGTATGACTTTGATAAGATATGGAGATACGAATCAAAGTCTTAGGTACTTGTAAGAGTACAAGGTGCTGGACCGACCCACTATGAGAAAGCTACATGGATCAAGTCATAAGCTTTTCTCATGTATAACCACATCACAATGCCCTTAGACCTGAGGTCATCATGGATTCCTACATGAGAGTTGCTAAGCTTTGAACTAGTCAAAAGTCACTTTTGACCGGGTGATGATAAAGGCTACGATCGGGATTGGTGGTTTTTCATGTAGAGGAATATGAATGATCAAGATGGAATTTGTCCCTCACATTATTAGAGAGATATTACTGGGCCCCTCTATGAGTGAGTCTGAGAAATGTATGGCCATACTATGATGAAAGGAGTTTCTGTCTCTGTTATCAGGCTACTCAGGAATCGAGAAAGTAATGGTTAGGAACAAGAGGATGACATTTTCCATGCCTTATCCTTGATCGATATATCGTGTGACAAAAGGGACGTGACATGGTTGTATGACAAGTTTCATCGTGATAACGATCCTCATATGAATTGGGTAGTCGTAATGTCTTGCTAGAGGCCGCTTGCGACTTTTGGGTTAGTATAGTTATTGGCCCACTGCCAACTTCATATGGGCCTACAGGGTCGCACACAAGAATGGCCCAACACGAGATAATGTTTGATTTAGGGTGGATGAATTTTATATTTATATATATATATAATATAAAATTCATTAATAATATTATATAGATATATATATATATATATTTTTTTCGAAATATATATCTTATATATATATTATATTATATTATATTATTATATTTAATAATATTATATAGATATATATATATATTTTCGAAATATTATATATATATATATATATATATATGTATATATATATTATATGATATTATTATATTGTGTTGGTTTTATATTTAATTTATTAAGATATATTAAATTTAATAACTAACATGATAGAGATATAGTATCTCAGATTTAATTTATGAAGATAAATTAAATCTAATGGCTCTTTATTTAGAATAAATAAATAGGTTAAATTAAAACTGTTGGACAGATTTAATTTAAACTCAATTTATTTAATTAGCTCATCAAGATAATTGATTGTTAATTAATTTCGAAATTAATGATGATTAATTTTGAAATTTGAAAATAACCCTCATGGGTTATAAACTTGATAGAGCTGATAGACTCAGGGTACATCAGAATTGAGAGCCGCAAGTTAAACCCTTGGAGACATTAGAGGCGCTAGCACGCAGTCTCGGTTGGAGAGCATTCGTGTGGATACCGGTAGAGGGAGCGGACCTGACGTGTTGGCTCCTAGAGATCGTGAAAACTCTGAATCATCAAAAAGGTATGAATCCTTCCAACTTGGTTTAAACGCCGTTGATAGATCCTCGATTAAGATCGGTGAAATTTTTTAAATTCTTCCGCTGTGCTTACCGATCCTACAGTTTCATCGTGTTAACGATCCTCATATGAATTGGATAGCCGTGATATCTTGCTAGAGGCCAGTTGCGACTTGTGAGTTAGTACAGTTATTGGCCCACTACCAACTTCATACGGGCCTACAGGGTCGCACACAAGAATGGCCCAACACGAGATAATGTTTAATTAGGGTGGACAAATTATATATATATATATATATATGTATATATGTAATATAAAATTCGTTAATAATATTATATAGATATGTATTTTCGAAGTGCATATTATATATATATGTATATATATTATATGATATTATTATATTGTGTTAGTTTTAAATTTAATTTATTAAGATAAATTAAATCTAATAACTAACATAATAGAGATATGGTATTTCAGATTTAATTTATGAAGATAACTTAAATCTAATGGCTCTTTATTTAGATTAAATAAATAGGTTAAATTAAAACTATTGGATAGATTTAATTTAAACTGAATTTATTTAATTAGCTCATCAAGATAATTAATTTCTAAATTAATGATGATTAATTTTGAAATTTGAAAATAGCCCTCATAAGTTATAAACTTGATAGAGCAGATATATTGAAATACACATGAGAATTGAGAGCCGCAAGGGAAACCCTAGGAGACATTAGAGGCGCTAGCACGCAGTCTCGGTTGGAGAGCATTCGTGTGGATACCGGTAGAGGGAGCGGACCTGATGTGTTGGCTCCTAGAAATCGTGAAAACCCTAAATCATAAAAGGTATGAATCCTTCCAACTTGGTTTAAACGTCGTTAATAGATTCTCGATTAAGATCGGTGAAAATTTTTAAAATTCTTGTGCTGTGCCTGCCGATTATAACAAACATTGTGCTATTTGTTCATTGAAACACATTGCCACATGCCCAATCTGGTTTGTTATTTGTTAGCATTTAATGTTAGAGGTTCTTGTGGTGTGCATGTACTATCCTAGTTACAGATGTGGGATGGCACTGAGCAAGGTCATGACGGTTACACCATGCCTTACTATTCCACAGACAAACTCCAAGAAATGAAGGTTCAATTCTTGTGATGGTTGGTTACTCATCCTCACAACAAAACATGTGGCAAAAGCTATGTCTTTGGTTCAAGACATACATAAGAGGAGGAGAACCAATTAGGATTCTAACTTGAATTGTACATTCCATTTGTGTATAGCTTTGACATAGTCGCTATGACTTGGATTGACTTATGATTGTATGCATAACATATTAAGGGATTGTAATAATCATGTGCACATAAATTGTAAATATGGTAGCTTTTTTGTAATGGTCAAGTGCAGTCACATTGTGTGGATGCGATGTTTTTGGGTTTGAACAACTTTAAACTTGTACTTGAGACTTTTGAATATTTATGAATTACAGAGTCATTTTCATGAGTTAATGTTAGTGCTAAAGTTATGTAACACACATATGATGCTCTTGCTTGCACATTGTTTGACTCCATTAACATCTGCATGAGAGTGTGATGACTAGTCAATGGCCGTCAAGGAGCCTCCATTGAAAACTCAATGTGCCTGTATTGACAAGTCAAGAAGCTTCTACTAACAAGTTAAGGAGCCTCCATTAACAACTAAGGGAGGCTCCATTGGCAAGTCAAGGAAAGGAGGCTCCATCGACAACTTAATGGCCTTCCATTGACAAGGCAAAGACCCTCCACTAACAAATCCAGGGCCCTCCATTGACAAGTCAAGGAGGCTCTATTGACAAGACATAAGGCATCCATCGACATATCAATGGCCTACTATTGATAAAGCAAGGACCCTCCACTGACAACTCCAGGGCCCCCCATTGACAAGTCAAGAAGGCTCCATTGACAAGTCATAGGGCGTCCATCAACAACTCAATGGCCTTCCATTAAAAAGGCAAGGACCCTCTACTAACAACTTTAAGGCACTCTATTGACAACTCAAGGAGGCTCTATTGACAACCCTCCACTATCTTAGCTTTTGGACAACACTTTCATCAAGATTAACAAGAGCGAGTTTCCTTACTTGCAAGTGTACTAAGCTTTAACTCGAGTACATGCATATATTGTACTATACACTTGAGCTTCTTGTGTTCTTTCTGATAAATACTTCCTTTAGTATTTCCAAGAGTGCATCTTGCATTTCAAGTGTTGTGGCACTTAACTTGAGTTTAGTAGGTCTCACTCAAGTACACTTCTTATTCTCTGACCTTGTTTTCCTCTCGGGACAACACTTTTATTGTCTCACTTACTTCACTTGAGTGCAATTCTAATCTTCACTCCAGTGTGTTGTTCAACACTTGAGTATTGCTTAATTGTTTTACATCTCAGTAGCTTCTGTAAAACACTTTCTGGGGACACTTCCTGAACTCGAGTACAAGATTTTTTCTCACTCGAGTGTGGTCGCTTCACTCAAGTCTTAGTCAAATTCTCAGCAATTTTCTCTTAAC
Source organism: Inga oerstediana (assembly GCA_963210345.1). NCBI lineage: Eukaryota > Viridiplantae > Streptophyta > Magnoliopsida > Fabales > Fabaceae > Inga > Inga oerstediana. The sequence continues at coordinate 38,650,814 of OY723404.1, forward strand.
TTTATGAAATACATTTGATAACCATTTTGGATCAATATTTACACTTATCGAAACACATAATCCTATTTTGTTTTCATCAAAACTTGGATTATAACACCATTGACAAGTCAATGTGATCATAATAGTATATATATATTAACAACTTCAGTAGCATACATTGACAACTCCTGGGGCCTCAACTGCCAACCCCAGGTCTATACATTGATAACAGAATTTACATCAGATTATAACTTTTCATAAATGAAAGTGGGATACACAAGTTAACAAAGCTGCATATATATATATTAACAACTGTATGGGCTTCCATTGACAAGACAATGGGCGTCCAATGATAACTTCAAGTCCATACATTGATAACTAAAATTACATAAGATTACAAATTTTCATAAATGAAAGTGGGATACAAAACCATATTATATCAAACATTCACTTACATATGAAAATGCATGTACAAGGAACTACCAACAAAATCACAGACTGTGGCCAAAAATCAAGTGGTCAACATTTCTATCTAATAAGATTTACAAAAATTGTAGGACATGCACTTTCCAAAGTCAAAAGAACCCAAGCCACTATAATTTATCAATTTGGATTAGGATTCTTACAAGTCTTTATAGTGTGGCCAGCCTCATTACACCTGCCACAATGATAACCCTTTTGTCTTGAAACTAAGATTCAATCCTTCTTTTTTTGGCCCTCACGGGCACCTTCTGGTGATTGGTGGTCACAACAAAATTTGTGTCATAAGCTGTGCCACTATAAGGGTTTCAGCATGGGGGCAATCATGCATTGCTACAGGCCTCATAGGCATTGCATATATCTTTTCTTAGATAAAAAGTTTGTAGTAATCATTGACGTAAGAGTACACACTACGATAAACTAACTTGATTGCTGCACATGCATGTGAACAAGAGATTCTACTCATTTGCCATGCCAAGCAAGTGCATGTGTGTCCTATGAGGTCAATAGTCAGATGGATGACTCGATTGTTACATACTATTGCAACTGAAATCATATCATCACCATAATATTCACACTCTATATTTTTAGCCCCCCTGACTTCTTTCATCAACTTGGACTCAATATTTGGCCCATTCCCATTCCTCTAATTCCTCATAGATGCTTTGCGTGCAACCATCTTCTTTCCTAATATTCCTCATGTTAGGATCGGCAGGCACAGCGGAAGAATTTTAAAATTATACAAATCCTAATCGAGGATCTATCAACGGCATTTAAATCAAGTTGGAAGGATTTATACCTTTTATGATTCAGGGTTTTCACGATCTCTAGGAGCCAACACCTCAGGTCCATTCCCTCTACCGGTATCCACACGAATGCTCTCCAACCGAGACTGCGTACTAGCGCCTCTAATGTCTCTTAGGGTTTTCCTTGCGGCTCTCAATTCTCATGTGCATATCAATATATCTACTCTATCAATTTTTTAACCTATGAGGGCTATTTTCAAATTTCAAAATTAATCATCATTAATTTCAAAATTAATTAATTATTAATTATCATGATGAGCTAATTAAATAAATTCATTTTAAATTAAATCTGTCCAACAGTTTTAATTTAACCTATTTATTTAATCCAAATAAAGAGCCATTAGATTTAATTTATCTTCATAAATTAAATATGAGATACTATATCTCTTTCATGTTAGTTATTAAATTTAATATATTTTAATCAATTAAATTTAAAACTAACACAATATAATAATATCATATAATATATATATACATATATATATAAGATATATATATTTTGAAAATATATATCTATATAATATTATTAATGAATTTTATATTATATATATAAATATTAAATTCGTCCACCCTAAATGAAACATTATCCCGTGTTAGGTTATTCTTGTGTGCGACCTTGTAGGCCTATATGAAGTTGGCAGTGGTCCAATAACTATTCTAACCCAAAAGTCGCAAGTGGCCTCTAGCAAGACATTACGACCACCCAATTCATATGAGGATCGTTATCACGATGCAACTTGTCATACAACCATGTCACGTCCCTTTTGTCACATGATATATCAATCAAGGATAAGGCATAGATAATGTCATCCTCTTGTTTCTAACCATTACTTTCTCGATTCTTGAGTAGCCTAATAATAGAGACAGAATCTCCTTTCCATCATAGTATGGCCATACATTTCTCAGACTCACTCATTGAGGGGCCCAGTAATATCTCTCTACTAATGTGAGGGACAAATTCCATCTTGATCATTCATATTCCTCTGCATGAAAATCCACCAAGCCCGATCGTAGCCTTTATCATCACCCGGTCAAAAGTGACTTTTGACTAGTTCAAAGCTTAGCAACTTTCATGTAGGAATCCATGATGACCTCAGGTGTAAGGGCATTGTGACGTGGTTATACATGAGAAAAGCTTATGACTTGATCCATGTAGCTTTCTCATAGTGGGTCGGTCTAGCACTTTGTACTCTTACAAGTGCCTAAGACTTGGACTCGTATCTCTATATCTTAACAAAGTTGTTTCATCTCTGCTCCTACAGAGATGACCGACCAGGGACATTTTAGGACAATATTTATGAATTATCCAAGGATACAATTATCACAGTTAACATGCAAATAATATGATAATAGAATGGAGAAATTTCATTAAAATAATAATGTTCAAAGTACAATGATTGGCCCTTAGGGCACAATTTCCAACATCCTCCCACTTGCCCTAGGTGCAATCTTGCCTAATTCTCATTGCCCTAACATGACACTCATGCTTTATCTGTGCAAGTAGCTTAGTAAGAGGTTCAACAACATTATCTTCTCCTGCTACTTTGCATATCTTTATATCACCTCTATCATTGATTTCTCTAATAAGATGAAATCACCTGAGTATATGCTTGGTCCTTTGATGTGACCTAGGCTCCTTGGCCTATTCAATTGCACCGCTATTGTCACATAACAAATCTATTGGATTTGAGATGGTAGGCACCACCCCTAGTTCAGTAATAAACTTTATGATCTAAACGGCTTCTTTATCTACATCTGATACTGCATATACTCAGCTTCTGTTACAGAATCTGCTATAGTGCTATGGTTGGAGCTCTTCCAGCTTTCTGCTCCACCATTCAGGAGGAATACATATCCAGATTGCGATTTAAGGTTGTCTTGGTCAGTTTGGAAACTTGCATATGTGTAATCGGTTACGCAGAGCTCATCGTCCAATCCACCATAGACAAAAAATAAGTCCTTAGTCCTTCTTAAGTACTTTAGGATATTCATGATGGCAATCCAATGACCCTTACCAGGATCTTGTTAGTATATGATGGTCATACTTAAGGCAAATGAGACATCCGGTCAAATACATAACATGGCATACATGATGGATCTAATGGCCGAGGCATATGGAACCTTACTCATGTGATCTCGCTGATTAGGTGTACTAGGACACAGATCCTTTCTAAGATGGATGCCATGAGACATGGGCATGTAACCCCTTTTTGAATCCTGCATACTGAACCTATGCAGTATCTTGTCTATGTGTGTGCTCTGACTTAGGCCTATTAGTCTTTTGGATATATCCCTATACATCCTAATCCCTAGGGTATAGGTGGCTTCACCTAAGTCTTTCATTGAAAAGGACTTTCCTAACCAACACTTGACACTCTGCAAGGTAGGAATATCATTCCCAATTAGTAGGATGTCATCTACACAAAGCACTAGAAATACAACTATGCTCCCACTAACCTTGTTGTAAACACAAGGTTCATCGATGTTTTGAATGAATCCAAACTCTTTGACTACTTCTTCAAAACGATGATTCTAGCTCCGAGATGCTTGCTTCAATCCATAAATGGATCTTTGAAGCTTGCAAATTTTACCAGAGTTCTCTGGACGTAAAAAACCTTCAGGTTGTGTCATGTACACATCCTCAAGCAGCTTTCCATTAAGGAAGGATGTTTTGACATCCATCTGCCATATTTCATAGTCATAATATACTGTAATGACAAGAAGTATTCTGAATGATTTGGTTATTACAACTAGGGAAAAGGTTTCATCATAGTCTACACCATGAGTTTGAGTGAATCCTTTTGCAACCAGTCGTGCCTTGAAGACATTTACATTGCCATCCACATCAGTTTTCTCCTTGAAAACCCATTTACACCCAATGGTTTTTACACCTTCAGGTGGGTCGACTAAGGTTCATACCTGATTGTCGTACATGGATTGTATTTCAGAGTTCATGGCATTTTTTCATTTCTCATAGTTTGGTCACACTGTGGCTTCTCGATAGGTGGTTGGCTCACTTTGCTCAATGAGCAACACATCACGTCCTTCAGTAATCAAAAATCCATATCTCTGAGGCTGATGCCGTGTCCTATCAGATCTTCGTGGACCTTGTGTTACTTGAGGAGGCTCAGCAACTTGTTGTGAGTCTTCTCTAATTTCCATCTGTGGTTCTGTACCATCTTGTGGATCTCGAATTTCTTCGAGATCTACGTCGCTCCCACTGGTTATTTTAGAGACAAACTCTCTTTCTAGAAACTTGCCATTTCGAATAACAAACACTTTGTTATCGGTGGGATTGTAGACATAGTATCCTTTCGTTTCTTTAGGATACCCCACGAAAAGGCACTTTATGGATCTGGGCGATAATTTATCAGAGGCTTGGTGCTTAACATATACCTCACATCCCCAGATCTTGAGAAAAGATAAACTTGGTTTCTTTCCAGTCCATATCTCATATGGTGTCTTTTCAATTGCCTTAGATGGAACACGATTTAGTGTGAACGCAGCTGTCTCTAGGGCATGTCCCCAAAAGGATGGTAGAAAATATGTTTGACTCACCATAGATTGAACCATATCTAATAGTGTTCGATTCCTCCGTTCAGAAACGCCATTCCATTGTGGTGTTCTTGGAGGAGTCAATTATGAGAGTATCCCACAAATCCTAAGATGGTCAATGAATTCTTGGCTAAAATATTCACCACCTCGATCAGATCGAAGTGCTTTAATTGTTTTACCAAGTTGGTTTTGTACTTCATTTTGGAATATTTTGAACATTTCAAAAGATTTAGATTTATGTTTCATTAGATAGATATAGCCATATCTACTAAAGTCATCTATAAATGTAATGAAGTAGACATAACCTCCTCTGGCAACTATATTTAATGGTCCACATATATCTGTATGTATGAGGCCCAATAATTCAGTGGCTCTCTTACTGTGCTCAGTAAAAGGTGCCTTAGTCAACTTTCCTAATAAGCAAGATTTGCATGTATCATATGATTCAAAAACAAATGAGTTTAGAAATCCATCTTGATGGAGTTTAGAAATACGTTTGTCATTTATGTGGCCTAGACAACAATGCCATAGGTAGGTCAGATTCAAATCGTTTCATTTTATCCTCTTAATAGTTACGTTACATATATTCCCATTATTAGGATGTTCCAAATTTAATATATAATGACCAACATGCAAATCACCATCATAAATAGAACATTTACCATTCCTAGTAATGGAAGTATAACCTTCCTTATCCTAATAAGAAAGAGAAATAATGTTACTACTCAAAGCAGGAACATAATAGCAATTGTTCAAAACTAACAAAAGCCCATTGGGCAGAACTAATTCATAAGTGCCTACGGCTAAAGCACAACTCTTGCTCTGTTTCTAACTCGTAGGTCCACCTCGCCCTTCTTCAGCTTTCTACTGTCCTTTAGACCATGCATATTTGTACAAATGTGAGAACCACATGCAGTATCTAATACCCATGTAGAGGAAATAGAAAAATGAATGTCTATAAAATAAATACCTGAAGCGATAGCCTCACTATCCTTCTTGTTCTTTTTCAGATCTTCCAGGTAGAGTTTGCAATTCCTCTTCCAATGACCAGGTTCATTGCAAAAGTAGCAACTCCTTCCTTCAGAGGCTTTGCCTTCTTGGGTGCAGGCTTGGTTACGGGCTTGTTTGACTCTTTGGTCTTACCACCTGAGCCATTACCCTTCCATTTGCCTTTCCCTTTCTTTTTCATACCCTTTCCTTTATGAATTATCAAAACTGTGCTAGGCTTTTTCTTAATGCTTTGTTAAGCAGTTTTGAGCATCCCATGCAGCTCAGAAATTGATTTCTCTATGTTGTTCATATTGTATTACATAACAAACTGTTCATAACTCTCAAGAAGTAAGTTGAGGATTAAATCCGTAGCTAACTCCTGGCTCATGGAAAATCCAAGCCTCTCAAGGTGACCAATATTGAAAGGATCGATAAGCACAGCGGAAGAATTTAAAAAAAATTTTCACCGATCCTAATCGAGGATCTATCAACGGCGTTTAAACCAAGTGGGAAGGATTCATACCTTTTTAATGATTCAGAGTTTTCACGATCTCTAGGAGCCAACATGTCAGGTCCGCTCCATCTACCGGTATCCACACGAATGCTCTCCAACTGAGACTGCGTGCTAGCGCCTCTAATGTCTCCAAGGGTTTAACTTGCGGCTCTTAATTCTGATGTACCCTGAGTCTATCAGCTCTATCAAGTTTATAACCCATGAGGGTTATTTTCAAATTTCAAAATTAATCATCATTAATTTCGAAATTAATTAACAATTAATTATCTTGATGAGCTAATTAAATAAATTCAGTTTAAATTAAATCTGTCCAACAGTTTTAATTTAACCTATTTATTTAATCTAAATAAAGAGCCATTAGATTTAATTTATCTTCATAAATTAAATCTGAGATACTATATCTCTATCATGTTAGTTATTAAATTTAATATATCTTAATAAATTAAATTTAAAACCAACACAATATAATAATATCATATAATATATATATACATATATATATATATATATATAATATATTTCGAAAATATATATATCTATATAATATTATTAAATATAATAATATAATATATATATATATATATAAGATATATATTTCGAAAATATATACATATCTATATAATATTATTAATGAATTTTATATTATATATATATAAATATAAAATTCATCCACCCTAAATCAAACATTATCTCGTGTTGGGCCATTCTTGTGTGCGACCCTGTAGACCCATATGAAGTTGGCAGTGGGCCAATAACTACACTAACCCAAAAGTCGCAAGAGGCCTCTAGCAAGACATTATGACTACCCAATTCATATGAGGATCGTTATCACGATGCAACCTGTCATACAACCATGTCACGTCCCTTTTGTCACACGATATATCGATCAAGGATAAGGCATGGAAAATGTCATCCTCTTGTTCCTGACCATTACTTTCTCGATTCTTGAGTAGCCTGATAACAGAGACAAAAACTCCTTTCATCATAGTATGGCCATACATTTCTCAGACTCACTCATCGAGGGGCCCAGTAATATCTCTCTACTAATGTGAGGGACAAATTCTATCTTGATCATTCATATTCCTCTACATGAAAAACCACCAAGCCCGATCGTAGCCTTTATCATCACCCGGTCAAAAGTGACTTTTGACTAGTTCAAAGCTTAGCAAGTCTCATGTAGGAATCCATGATGACCTCAGGTCTAAGGGCATTGTGACGTGGTTATACATGAGAAAAGCTTATGACTTGAACCATGTAGCTTTCTCATAGTGGGTCGGTCCAGTACCTTGTACTCTTACAAGTGCCTAAGACTTTGATTCGTACCTCCATATCTTATCAAAGTCATACTGGTCTTGTTTCATATTTGCTCCCGCATAGATGACCGACCAGGGACTTTTTAGGACAATCTTTATGAATTATCCAAGGATACAATTATCACAGTTAACATGCAAATAATATGATAACAGAATGGAGAAATTTTATTAAAATAATAATGTTTAAAGTACAATGATTGGCCCTTAGGGCACAATTTCCAACATCCTCCCACTTGCCCTAGGTGCAATCATTAATATGCCTAATTCCCATTGCCCTAACATGACGCTCATGCTTTGCCTGTGCAAGTAGCTTAGTAAGAAGATCAGCAACATTATCTTCTCCTGCTATTTTGCATATCTTTATATCACCTCTATCATTGACTTCTCTAATAAGATGAAATCGCCTGAGTATGTGTTTGGTCCTTTGATGTGACCTAAGCTCCTTGGCCTGTGCAATAGCACCGCTATTGTCACAGAACAAATCTATTGGATTTGAGATGGTAGGCACCACCCCTAGTTCAGTAATGAACTTTCTGATCCAAACGGCTTCTTTAACTGCATCTGATGCTGCTATATACTCAGCTTCTGTTGCATAATCTGCTATAGTGCTTTGCTTGGAGCTCTTCCAGCTTACTGCTCCACCATTCAGGAGGAAAACATATCCAGATTGCGATTTAAGGTCGTCTTGGTCAGTTTGGAAACTTGCTTCTATGTAACCGGTTACACAGAGCTCATCATCCAATCCACCATAGACCAAAAATAAGTCCTTAGTCCTTCTTAAGTAATTTAGGATATTCTTAACGGCAGTCCAATGACCCTCACCAGGATGTTGTTGGTATCTACTGGTCATACTTAAGGCAAACGAGACATCCGATCGAGTACATAACATGGCATACATGATGGATCCAATGACCGAGGCATATGGAAACTTACTCATGCGATCTCGCTGATCAGGTGTACTAGGACACAGATCCTTGCTAAGATGGATACCATGAGACATAGGCATGTAACCCCTTTTTGAATCATGCATATTGAACCTATGCAGTATCTTATCTATGTATGTGCTCTGACTTAGGCCTATTAGTCTTTTGGATCTATCCCTATAGATCCTAATCCCTAGGATATAAGTGGCTTCACCTAAGTCTTTCATTGAAAAGGACTTTCCTAACCAAGACTTGATACTCTGCAAGGTAGGAATATCATTCCCAATGAGTAGGATGTCATCTACATAAAGCACTAGAAATACAACTATGCTCCCACTAACCTTGTTGTAAACACAAGGTTCATCGATGTTTTGAATGAATCCAAACTCTTTGACTTCTTCATCAAAACGATGATTCCAGCTCCGAGATGCTTGCTTCAATCCATAAATGGATCTTTGAAGCTTGCAAATTTTACCAGAGTCCTCTAGACGCACAAAACCTTCAAGTTGTGTCATGTACACATCCTCAAGCAGCTTTCCATTAAGGAAGGCTGTTTTGACATCCATCTGCCATATTTCATAGTCATAATATGCTGCAATGGCAAGAAGGATTCTGATTGATTTGGCCATTGCAACTGGGGAAAAGGTTTCATCATAGTCTACACCATGAGTTTGAGTGAATCCTTTGCAGCTAGTCGTGCCTTGAAGACATTTACATTCCCATCCATGTCAGTTTTCTCCTTGAAAACCCATTTGCACCCAATGGTTTTTACACCTTCAGGTGGATCGACTAAGGTCCATACCTGATTGTCGTACATGGATTGCATTTCAGACTTCATGGCATTTAGCCATTTCTCAGAGTTTGGTCCCACTGTGGCTTCTCGATAGTTGGTGGGCTCATTTTGCTCAATGAGCAACACATCACGGCCTTCAGTAATCGGAAATTCATATCTCTGAGGCTGATGCCGTGTCCTATCAGATCTTCGTGGACCTTGTGTTACTTGAGGAGGCTCAGCAACTTGTTGTGAGTCTTCTCTAATTTCCATCTGTGGTTCTATACCATCTTGTGGTTCTCGAATTTCTTCGAGATATACGTCGCTCCCACTGGTTATTTTAGAGACAAACTCTCTTTCTAGAAACTTGCCATTTCGAATAACAAACACTTTGTTATCGGTGGGATTGTAGACATAGTATCCTTTCGTTTTTTTAGGATACCCTACGAAAAGGCACTTTATGGATCTGGGCACTAATTTATCAGAGGCTTGTTGCTTAACATATACCTCACATCCCCAGATCTTAAGAAAAGATAAACTTGGTTTCTTTCCAGTCCATATCTCATATGGTGTCTTTTCAATTGCCTTAGATGGAACATGATTTAGTGTGAACGCAGCTGTCTCTAGGGCATGTCCCCAAAAGGATGGTGGAAGATCTGTTTGACTCATCATAGATCGAATCATATCTAATAGTTTTTGATTCCTCCGTTCAGAAACGCCATTCCATTGTGGTGTTCCTGGAGGAGTCAATTGTGAGATTATCCCACAACTCCTAAGATGGTCAGTGAATTCTTTGCTCAAATATTCACCACCTCGATCAGATCTAAGTGCTTTAATTGTTTTACCAAGTTGGTTTTATACTTCATTTTGGAATATTTTGAACATTTCAAAAGATTCAGATTTATGTTTCATTATATAGATATAGCTATATCTACTAAAGTCATCTATCAATGTAATGAAGTAGACATAACCTCCTCTGGCAACTATATTTAATGGTCCACATACATCTGTATGTATGAGGCCCAATAATTCAGTAGCCCTCTCACTGTGCCCAGTGAAAGGTGCCTTAGTCATCTTTCCTAATAAGCAAGATTTGCATGTATCATATGATTCAAAATCAAATGAGTTTTAGAAATCCATCTTGATGGAGTTTAGAAATGCGTTTCTCATTTATGTGGCCTAGACGACAATGCCATAGGTAGGTTGGATTCAAATCGTTTGATTTTATCCTCTTTTTTCAGATCTTCCAGGTAGAGTTTGCAATTCCTCTTCCAATTATCGGGTTCATTGTAGAAGTAGCAGACTCCTTCCCTTGGAGGCTTTGCCTTCCTGGGTGCAGGCTTGGTTTCGGCCTTGTTTGACTCTTTGGTCTTACCACCTGAGCCATTACCCTTCCATTTGCCCTTCCCTTTCTTTTTCATACCATTTCCTTTCTGAACCATTAAAACTGTGCTAGGCTTTTTCTTAATGCTTTGCTCAGCAATTTTGAGCATCCCATGCAGCTCAGAAATTGATTTCTCCATGTTGTTCATGTTGTAGTTCATAACAAACTGGTCATAACTCTCCGGGAGTGAGTTGAGGATCAAATCCATAGCTAACTCCTGGCTCATGGGAAATCCAAGCCTCTCAAGGTGATCAATATAGCCTTTCATCTTTAACACATGAGTACTAACTGATGCACCTCAGCCATTTTGTAGGAATGTAAGGCCTTTGTGGTCTCATACCTTTGTTGCCTTGCCTGTTGCTAGAACATTTCCTTGAGATGTACAATCATCTCTTGAGCCTCCGTGAGTTCGAGATCTCTTTGGAGCTCTGGAACCATAGTGGCAAGTATCAGGCAACTTACATCTACAGAGTCATCCTATATTTGGCTTAAACTTAAGTCCGCTTTGGCAAGACGCTTAAATTCAAGTTATTTAAGTAGGTAACCTATTTACCAATTACATCACATGTAACTCTTAGATCTTTATGGGATTTAATCATCATATGATCCAGCATGTTTAACCCCATCTAATGCCTTGAGATTCAAAACCGTTTTGTTAATCTCAATTAAGTCAAAACAATAATGAATATTATGAGCAGCACCATTACTCAAGCTTGTCTCATCAAGATAACTTAAGTGCATCCACTTTGGTGGTTTCCACAATTGAGCGATCTAGGTTTTGACAAGTATTCATTAATTGACGGCATTATGACTTAAGATTTAATTTAGAGGGCTTAATTAATTAGTTTTGTTTATATGGATGCAATCGTGGTCGTATCTCATACAGATAATACATATAAACGTAAAAGTAATCATGCAATGATCTTATCAAAAGCATAATTTAAACGTGACACAACATGGCTTACGTAACCTAAAATCCTCCCAAGCCAATGAGAGGACTTCTCTAAAAAAAAGAGAAATACATTCAGAGAAACCTCGTTTAAACATTCGAGGGGAGTGAGATGAGAAGAGAATGTACATCGAGAGTATTTAGAGAAAGGCACGGCACGCAGGCCGTATTTAAATATTACAACCTTTGTAAAATTCTAAAGCCATGTTGTTCACTATACCCAAACAAGGATAAATAATAAACCACAACAAGAATTCATACAATATGAAAAGCAATAAATGTCATGATCAGACTATATTGTGCTACGCAGAGGTGGTCACGGCGGTCCCGCTGAAAGAAATATTTGAAAATTTTAAATTTTTAAATTTCGGACCCAATTTTTCAAAACAAAAAAACAACAATGGCCCAGAACACTTCTGATCCAATTTGTCTTCCCCATAGTTCGGATCCCTATTACCCGAATAGATATCCGAACCTAGACCCAATTTGATTGCCGCCAACTACGATCTTGGTACCCTACCCAATTTCATGCTTGTTCAAAATGAAAATCACATACATATTTCAAGATATACATGTTCGAAATGGATTTCACGCTTGTTCTAAAACGAGAATCACATACATATTCGAGTGTTTCTTATAAACATACGTACACATCCCATATATATCACATGTGTAAGAATCATGAACTCAATTTAAACGCACAATTGATCTGGCTCTGATGCCACTGAAAGGATCGATAAGCACAGCGGAAGAATTTAAAAAAAAATTTCACCGATCCTAATCGAGGATCTATCAACGGCGTTTAAACCAAGTTGGAAGGATTCATACCTTTTTGATGATTCAGAGTTTTCACGATCTCTAGGAGCCAACACGTCAGGTCCACTCCCTCTACCGGTATCCACACGAATGCTCTCCAACCGAGACTGCGTGCTAGTGCCTCTAATGTCTCCAAGGGTTTAACTTGCGGCTCTTAATTCTGATGTACACTGAGTCTATCAGCTCTATCAAGTTTATAACCCATGAGGGTTATTTTTAAATTTCAAAATTAATCATCATTAATTTCAAAATTAATTATCTTGATGAGCTAATTAAATAAATTCAGTTTAAATTAAATCTGTCCAACAGTTTTAATTTAACCTATTTATTTAATCTAAATAAAGAGCCATTAGATTTAATTTATCTTCATAAATTAAATCTGAGATACTATATCTCTATCATGTTAGTTATTAAATTTAATATATCTTAATAAATTAAATTTAAAACCAACACAATATAATAATATCATATAATATATATATACATATATATATATATATAATATATTTCGAAAATATATATATCTATATAATATTATTAAATATAATAATATAATATAATATATATATATAAGATATATATTTCAAAAATATATACATATCTATATAATATTATTAATGAATTTTATATTATATATATATAAATATAAAATTCATCCACCCTAAATCAAACATTATCTCGTGTTGGGCCATTCTTGTGTGGGACCCTGTAGACCCATATGAAGTTGGCAGTGGGCTAATAACTACACTAACCCAAAAGTCGCAAGCGGCCTCTAGCAAGACATTACAACTATCCAATTCATATGAGGATCGTTATCACGATGCAACCTGTCATACAACCATGTCACATCCCTTTTGTCACACGATATATCGATCAAGGATAAGGCATGGAAAATGTCATCCTCTTGTTCCTGACCATTACTTTCTCGATTCCTGAGTAGCCTGATAACAGAGACAGAAACTCCTTTCATCATAGTATGGCCATACATTTCTCAGACTCACTCATGGAGGGGCACAGTAATATCTCTCTACTAATGTGAGGGACAAATTCCATCTTGATCATTCATATTCCTCTACATGAAAAACCACCAAGCCCGATCGTAGCCTTTATCATCACCCGGTCAAAAGTGACTTTTGACTAGTTCAAAGCTTAGCAACTCTTATGTAGTAATCCATGATGACCTCAGGTCTAAGGGCATTGTGACGTGGTTATACATGAGAAAAGCTTATGACTTGAACCATGTAGCTTTCTCATAGTGGGTCGGTCCAACACCTTGTACTCTTACAAGTGCCTAAGACTTTGATTCGTAGCTCCATATCTTATCAAAGTCATACTGGTCTTGTTTCATCTCTACTCCCGTATAGATGACCGACCAGGGACATTTATCCAAGGATACAATTATCACAATTAACATGCAAATAATATGATAACAGAATGGAGAAATTTCATTAAAATAATAATGTTTAAAGTACAATGATTGGCCCTTAGGGCACAATTTCCAACAAATATAGCCTTTCATCTTTAACACATGAGTACTAACAGATGCACCTTCAGCCATTTTGCAGGAATGTAAGGCCTTTGTGGTCTTATACCTTTCTTGCCTTGCCTGATGCTGGAACATTTTCTTGAGATGTACAATCATCTCTTGAGCCTCTATGAGTTTGAGATCTCTTTGGAGCTCTGGAACCATAGTGGCAAGTATCAGGCAACTTACATCTACAGAGTCATCCTTGTGCTTTGTGTAAGCATCTCTCTGAGCTCTTGGAGCATTAGCTGCAGGCTCCTCAGGAATGGGTTGATCTAGGACATAAGCCTTTCTTTCCTGCTTGAGAACAATTCTCAAGTTCCTGAACCAGTCAAGAAAGTTTGTCCCATTGAGTTTGTCCTTCTCAAGGACCGATCGCAACGATAGTGTAGCAGTATTACTAGTCGATATGATTCTACAATTAAAATATGCAAAGTTATTTAGTAATCTCCCACTAAATTAACAACCCTCAATATAATAATTAGTGGGCTAAGATCCATATTTGGCTTAAACTTAAGTCCGCTTTGGCAAGACGCTTAAATTCAAGTTATTTAGGTAGGTAACCTATTTACCAATTACATCACATGTAACTCTTAGATCTTTATGGGATTTAATCATCATATGATCCGGCATGTTTAACCCCATCTAATGCCTTGAGATTCAAAACCGTTTTGTTAATCTCAATTAAGTCAAAACAATAATGAATATTATGAGCAGCACCATTACTCAAGCTTGTCTCATCAAGATAACTCAAGTTCATCCACTTTGGTGGTTTCCATAATTGAGCGATCTAGGTTTTGACAAGTATTCATTAATTGACGGCATTATGACTTAATATTTAATTCAGAGGGCTTAATTAATTAGTTTTGTTTATATGGATGCAATCGTAGTTGTATCTCATACAGATAAATACATATAAACATAAAAGTAATCATGCAATGATCTTATCAAAAGCATAATTTAAATGTGACACAACATGGCTTACCTAACCTAAAAATCCTCCCAAGCCAATGAGAGGACTTCTTTAAATAAAAAAAGAAATACATTGAGAGAAATCTCGTTTAAACATTCGAGGGGAGTGAGATGAGAAGAGAATGTACATCGAGAGTATTTAGAGAAAGGCACGGCACGCAGGTCGTATTTAAAAATTACAACCCTTTCTAAAATTCTAAAGCCATGTTGTTCACCATACCCAAACAAGTATAAACAATAAACTACAACAAGAATCCATATAATATGGATAGCAATAAATGTCGTGATTAGATTATATTGCGCTACGCAAAGGTGGCCACGACGGCCTAATTTCAAAAACAATGGCCCAGAACGCTTCTGATCCGGATCGTCTACCCCAAAGTTTTGAATCCCTAAATCCGATTAAAGACCCTAAGTGTCTGTACGCCATGTTCTTCACCTATTCGAAACCTAAACGATGAATTCTACTTCGGATCAAATCCAGAATAGAAATCACGATGCCAGTGGCGAAATTGAAACTTAAACATATCGCATATAATTGAAACAATTTCACCAAATCGCATAAACATACAGCACTATCTGAAAAACGCACATTAGCGTTGAACATATTCCTTTTCGATTTAACATATTCGGACATTTTCTTATGAACACACATATATATCCCATATATATCACATGTATAAGAACATAAACTCAGTTTAAATGCACAATTGATCTGGCTCTGATGTCACTGTTAGGATCGACAGGCACAGCGGAAGAATTTTAAAATTTTACCAATCCTAATCGAGGATCTATTAACGGCGTTTAAACCAAGTTGGAAGGATTCATACCTTTTATGATTCAGGGTTTTCACGATCTCTAGGAGCCAACACATCAGGTCCGCTTCCTCTACCGGTATCCACACGAATACTCTCCAACCGAGGCTGCGTGCTAGCACCTCTAATGTCTAGGGTTTTCCTTGCGGCTCTCAATTTTCATGTGCATATCAATATATCTGCTATATCAAGTTTATAACCTATGAGAGTTATTTTCAAATTTCAAAATTAATCATCATTAATTTCAAAATTAATTAACTATTAATTATCTTGATGAGCTAATTAAATAAATTCAGTTTAAATTAAATCTGTCCAACAGTTTTAATTTAACCTATTTATTTAATCCAAATAAAGAGCCATTAGATTTAATTTATCTTCATAAATTAAATCTGAGATACTATATCTCTATCATGTTAGTTATTAAATTTAATATATCTTAATAAATTAAATTTATAACTAACACAATATAATAATATCATATAATATATATAAATACATATATATAAGATATATATATTTCGAAAATATATATCTATATAATATAATTAATGAATTTTATATTATATATATATATAAATATAAAATTCGTCCACCCTAAATTAAACATTATCCCGTGTTGGGTCATTCTTGTGTGTGACCCTGTAAGCCTATATGAAGTTGGCAGTGGGCCAATAACTATACTAACCCAAAAGTTGCAAACGGCCTCTAGCAAGACATTACGACTACCCAATTCATATGAGGATCGTTGTCACGATACAACCTGTCATACAACCATGTCACATGATATATCAATCAAGGACAAGGCATGGATAATGTCATCCTCTTGTTCCTGACCATTACTTTCTTGATTCCTAAGTAGCCTGATAATAGAGACAGAAACTCCTTTCCATCATAGTATAGCTATACATTTCTCAGACTCACTCATCGAGGGGCCCAGAAATATCTCTCACTAATGTGAGGGATAAATTCCATCTTAATCATTCATATTCCTCTGCATGAAAAACCACCAAAAGTGA
Source organism: Inga oerstediana (assembly GCA_963210345.1). Lineage (NCBI taxonomy): Eukaryota > Viridiplantae > Streptophyta > Magnoliopsida > Fabales > Fabaceae > Inga > Inga oerstediana. Next base: position 38,667,623 of record OY723404.1, read on the forward strand.
CTTTTGACTAGTTCAAAGCTTAGCAACTCTCATGTAGGAATCCATGATGACCTCAGGTCTAAGGGCATTGTGACGTGGTTATACATGAGAAAAGCTTATGACTTGATCCATGTAGCTTTCTCATAGTGGGTCGGTCCAGCACCTAGTACTCTTACAAGTGCCTAAGACTTTGATTCGTATCTCCATATCTTATCAAAGTCATACTGATCTTGTTTCATCTCTTCTCCCATATAAATGACCGACTAGGGACATTTTACGACAATATTTATGAATTATCCAATGATACAATTATCACAATTAACATGAAAATAATATGATAACATAATGGAGAAATTTCATTAAAATAATAATGTTCAAAGTATAATGATTGGCCTTTAGGGCACAATTTCCAACATCTCCATGCTTATGAATGAAAATATCAACATTGTGCTTCCTTTCTTTCAATACACAATCGTTGCATGATTCTGTAACATTCGTTGTTAATTTATCCCATCTTTTGTGAGGAAACTTTCTTTGAGCCTATATTTCCATATCTCCTTCAGCGTCAACTCACTGAGCTAACTTTAGAGAGAACGATTTTAGCCTACCTAATTCAACATTATAGTCATATTCATGCATGGCCTAAGCAACTGCATCAAGCATCTTAAGTGCATCTTCCTTGCTATTCATAGAAGTCCTATTCCTTCCTTTCTTAGCTTTACAAAATGTGCACTAAAATTTTCTTTGACATGCCGATAACAAAATACGTGTCTCGAATATCCAAATATACAATAAACAGTACTTATGATGCCAAGATTCCTATCTGATACTATTATAATCTCCCTTGTGCCAATGATATCCTTCACATTCTTGAGAAACCAACTTCAATCATTATGGGTCTGTTTGGTGTAAGGGATTTGGAGGGGAAAGGAGGGGAGGGAAAATGTTTATGAGTTGAATTTTAAAAGATCGAAGAAGTAGGGTAATAAAATTTTAATAAAGAAAATATATAAGATAAAAGAGTAAGAAAAATTAATTAAAAATTTTTAACCCCACTTTTCTAATTTTTTTAAATTCAACTCAAAAATATTTTCCCTCCCCTTCCCTCAGACCAAATAAGTCCTATGTGTTTCCCCACTAAGTATGCCATATGCCTAGGGAAATAATTGATCATCAGCGTCATACGTATTAGCTAAAACCAATGTTCCCTTGTAAGGACCATTGAGGTGACATCCATCTATATAAAGTATGCCTCGACACCCTTATAAGAAGCCTTTGATCGAGAATCCATAAGCAATGAATACCCTCTTAAAACCTCTCAAACCTGTCACCCTTAGAGAGGTCATACCAGGCTACCATGTCTAGATCATTCTCTACTAGCCTATTACATATCCAAGGAATAGTCATATATGAATTTCCATCAATGCTCTTTCTTTTCCTTTGTGGCTTGACTATAATTTAGACACACCCCATAATCTCTATACATATCTCTCATAATCTTATTTGCATTATTGTCCATGTTACACCTCAAACTATCTGCGATTACTGATGATGTTTATTTGGATCTCTTCAAGTGAGGTACAAGTAGATCATCCTATATATCATGTTTATGGTCACCTTTGAATGTTCTCCCATTGAGTACGCTCCTAAGTACCATGGACAACCATCAACCATACATTTGGCGATGATCTTTTACTGGTTGTTATTGACATATTTATATGAAAACTTGTGCGCAATACCATACTTGTATAATGTTTGCCAAAGGCCATCCACATTAGTAAAAACTTATCCATCCCCAATTATCATATCCTTCCACTTTGTAGAGTTCACTTTAGGTCTTTCTGTGGGCATCATTTGGACATTGCAGGGTAATAAAGATGAATCTTAAATACACATAGTAGCTGATACTATATCCTAACCTTCAGGCAAGTTATCAAACCTGGGCCAAATTGTATAGTACAATATATTAGTAATGACAAGTTAACAACACTTCATTCACAAGTTATTTTCGATAACAAAATTAAACTTACACATTTTGCTCATTCCTTGAATCATCCCTTATTGCCATTATATTATCATCTTCATTTTGTTCTTTATCTATATAGACATGCCCACTTTCTCCACTAAAACTGATTAAATGTTCAATTACTTCATCATGTAGTATGTCCATAAATGTTGTTATATCAAACATCAATGTGAACTTCATAAGAAGTCCGTTGCTCTCTTTTCCCACAATGGAGGATATCATTGTTTTAAACTCTTATAAACTTATCCCTTCCTTAATGGTTCTAGATCTTACCGTTCCACCAACATATGTTATATTATCATCTCTACTGACTTCAAACCTTCCCCCTATATGAAGGAAATATAGTATATTCTTGCTAGACATGGTAGCCATCACCGCTAATTACCTGCAAAAAATAGTTATCGTTAACAATTTCATCTTTACAACTATCGCAGCCCTTATTAACAACATATTCTTACTACTTAATCAGGATTTCTAGCCACACAACATTCACACTTTGTTCATTAAATCCTACTTCTAATGACTAAAAACATCACAAAATACCAAATAACATTGCAAACTTTTCAAACCCATGCTATACATCATTACACCACAAGCAAAACATTTAAATATGACCTATAGTTGTCATTAACAAGTTCAACAGCCTTTATTGACAACTATCGCTGGCCCCATTAACAACACCTTTTTCCTACGAACATTAGGTTTTATAGGCACAAACCTTTTACCCTCATCTTCATTCCTTAGCTCTTTTATTGTAGAAACATAACACAATGAACCAGAAAATAGAGCATAGTGATAGCAAAAATAGAGCATACTAAAGCATATCCAAACACATTGAAACCTCAACCAAAGCATATCCATTGCATTTACTAGGTCTACCTTTATAGTCTACAAGCATATGGAGGACAATACCCATATATTTCAGATAGCTTTTTCTATTTATCACGACCAAAACGAATATCAATCAACAAAACTATAGTTGTTAAAAACAACATTTAAATATGATTTATAGTTATCATTAACAAGTTTAGCAGCCTCCATTGACAACTATCGTTGGTCCCATTAACAACACCTTCTTTCCTACGCACATTAAGTTATATAGGTACAAACCTTTAACCCTCATCTTCATTCCTTAGCTCATCTATTGCACAAACACAACACAATGAACCAGAAAACAAAGCATAATGATAGCAAAAATATAGCATACTAAAACATAACCAAACACATTCAAATCACATCCAAAGCATGTCCATTGCATTTACTAGTACTAGGTCTGCCTTTTTAGTTTCAAGCATATGGAGGACAATACCCATAAAAAGAAGACAGCTTTTTCCATTTCTCAGGACCAAAATGAAGTTGATTCAAGAAAACCTAAATATCTATTTAGCTACTCAACAAAAAACATGAATCAAATGGAGTAATAAAGAAAGCTGATGGCATCAATTCCCTACCTTAATCTTCAACCATGGATCATGATCTTCAATCTGTTTTTAACACCATCTCCAGAGCTATTATAGATATCATTTGACAACATTTTGCATCCCTTTCTTTATTTATATGATAGGGGTGTTTATGACATTTCTGAACTGTAATTTATTACAAAATGGTCCCATAGGACTTGACAGTAATTTTGACATTTCACCGGACCATTTCTTCATATTTTCCCTTCCATTAGACTATAGTGTAATTCTCCTATAATTTATATATTATTAAATAGTATTTTGTTTCTGGTTTTGTGGCTGAAGTTTTGTGTGTTGTTTTATAATCGTACTTAGTTTTGAATGTGAGAATTGAATGGTATTCTATTTTTGGTTTTGTAACCATAGTTTTTGTCTGGTTTTTTAAGTGTGCGTAGGTTTTAATATGAAAAACTGAATGGTATTTTGTTTCTAATTTTATTGCCATAGTTTTGTGTTTAGTTTTTAACCATTATTTTGAATTTGAGAAACTCAATATTGGAAAAATGACAATAAAATACTCTTAAAATTGTTAAAACCCAAATCATTGCATCAATATCACAAACTACATCCTTCATACTCTTTGTCTCTCATACGACAACTTCACCAGCTCTATCTCAATCAAATGAACTCTCATAGACTGCTTCATTTCTCTTTAACTCAATTCCAACTTGTTTAATGAAACCCTTCCCATTCAATTAGTTCTCATTTAATCCTTTTTCATGCTTTGGTGGCTTTTTTACTCCATTTGCTCACCTATCTTCTCACCTTTGCTTGGTCAGTTCTCCGCCGTCAATGTTAGTCCCCACCTTGTACACCTCTAGCCACCACTACAAAACTCCACACTCCTTATCATAAGTTTTTTTAGTCATAAAGATCTGTTTATCTACTTGTTCAAAAGTCCTTTATAGTTGAACAAAAAGCAAATTCCTATAAAAAAGAAATAAAAAACTAATTAGCAACATGGTTGTAGGGATTCAAAATGGGTTATGATGGTGGCTTTTGTGTATTAACTCTTGACTACTGGGGATCTTAAGTGCAGTTAATGGCTTGTTTCTTATATACATTGTTGTGTAAGATTAATCAATAATTCCTTTAATATTCATATAAATCTAAAATTTTTAATATGTTTACATAAATAAGGAAATTCTAAAATTATAATTTGTCTTTAAATGCTACTATTACACGACAAATACAAATACTTCTATGTGTTTTGAAAGAATGAGAATTGCGAGATACTAACTTAGCTTTATAAGCTTCTTCTGTACTTTGATGTTCATAAATTACTTTTTCTCCTTTCTTTATTTATGCAAACATGAGAGCTTTCATGCATATTTATTATTGTTATTGCAATGATAGACAAATTTTTTATGGATAAAACTTACATCTAGTACACCCAGTTCACCAATTTTCAAGTTGCATATGGATTTTTTAACACATCAACATTAATGTCATGAATGGGATATGATTCACTACATGTAATTTTTTACCTTTTTTGTTTTCTTCCTTAAATATATTCTTTAAAAATTTTACTACTATAAAAAAGGCACAAAGTAGTGCACATTTTGTAGCACTTCTTTTAAAGAAGTGCTAAAGCTTCTTTGTTTTTAAAGTGGCTTGTCGTAGCTACTCATAGGCCGTCTATAGCGCTTGCGTGGATTTTTTTTAAATATAGTTACCTTTGAGCAAGTGCTACAATTGATTAGGGCCTTCTGTAATGCTTGCGTCAACAAGTGCTACATAAGGAATATTTTACTGTTTCCCTTCCTAACCTTACTTCTTCATTTCTAATAGCTCCCCATTTTGTAGCAGCACCGTTTCCTACTCCTTCCCTTATCCTTTTGGTCCCCACTCCCTTTCTTCCTCCTTCCACGTACTCACTCTATTGGCCTCCTCTTTTGCCTTATCTTCTTGGTCCCCACGCCCTTTTCCTTCTCCATTTCAACCATTGGTCCCCACATTTCCTCCTCTTCCTCTGTTTACCCTCTCTATTACCAACATTACTTTTTCCGTTGGTCCCATTTCCTCCTCTAAAACATTCCCATTTCCTGCTCCTTCTTCATTTTCTTTTCCCCATTTCCTCCTCCAAATCGCCCCCACTTCCTCCTTCTTCCTCATTTCCTTTGGTGATTTGGTCCCATTTCCTTTGTCCCTAGCTACATGTAAGTACCTACTCCTTTTTGTTTTTTAAATTAGTTGCAACTACTTTCTCTTTCTTTTGTTTCCTTCATTAACTTTTTGTAGGTGTTGTGGTTGAAGTTTCAACTATTTTAATTAAGTTTCCTATATTCTGTTAATTTTTGAATTTTTGAACTTACATATGTAATTAAGTTTCCTAGATTCACAAACGGCCGACCAAGAGATGACCACCGTCAATCCCTACACGGCTCACGCTAACCTGCTCACGCCGTAATGGACTATGGCACACATTTCACAAATTCAACGATAAGTTATACATGCCAAAACATTATACATAATATGAGAAAAGAGTCACTACCTGGTTCATTGTGCGTGCCTTATCGCAGGTCTCTCCCGAGGAGGGCAAATATCGTATCCTATAATTATAATTAGGGACGAAGAGTTATTCTCTATTCCAACACGTAATCGACATGGATATTGTGAATCCGACCCGTGGGGCCGTGTTTGTGAATTCAGCCGTGGGCTGTGTGTATCTTGCCTGTATGGCTTGTATATGAAATGCATTATATGAAACCCAGTTGTGGTGAAATGTATTGTGTGGATTGTTGTGATGCAATGCAACGTGAACAATTCAGCGTGAGCAATCGTAAGGGATGACATGTGTCATACTAACCATTGCCGTTGTAACTGCCGTTATAGTTGCTTGTTGTGGTTAATGATTTGCTTACATGCATTATTATTGTACATTATATGATTGATTTGTTACTAAGGGGATTCTTTAAAATCTCACTCTTCCAAAATTAAACATTTTAGATAGGGATGAAGGATCAAAAGGCAAATGGGCGACGAAGAGCAGTTAGAACTCCAGTTTAGGAGTATATTTTGGGTTAATGGTTATCATTGTATACCTTTGGATATTTTTGGTTGAAACGATTGTATATAGTAGATTTTGTGTAATCCCCAAGAAAAAGGGTATGAATTATAGGCTTTATGCCTTGTGTAAATCCCTTTTTATTAATGAATGGAATCCGAGTGTGTCGGGAATTTATGCTGTACTCTGATATGTATGAATGAAACCAACCGGTAGAGGCCATTTTGTATTGAAATGTGAACGTGAGACCATTATCTAACATGTTTTGTAAAGATTTTTGTGAACCTTGATTTGGGAAGATTGACTTTGTTTAAGTCCCAAAATCTATTACGGTCTCTAATTCCACATTAATTATGTTTTTACAAACTAATCTCGGCCTTAATCGTGAAGGGGGTTACATTTGTGGTATCAGAGCTGTAGTTCCTGGCAAGGTGAGGATTTGCTAGGATAGCTCCTTAGTTGACCTTAATCCTTTGAGTTTAGGGTAGCTTAATGATTGATAAGTGCGTGTTGTGTATACATATGAGTATTCTTGCTAATGATGGATTGAGATGAATTTTATGGATTATGTGTATATATTGGCTAAGGTACTGACGTGGTGAATCATTTGTAGTGATAAAGATGAAATGGTTCGCCCTTTTACTAGAGTCAGGCAACAAGACCCAGAGGTGGAGGAGTTGAATGACAATCCTCCTGATCCAATGCGAGAGATGATGGATCTCGTACAGGAACAAAGGGACATGATACCTAAGCTGAGAGAAGAGCTCAGAGAGGAAAGGGCTAAGAGAAATGAGGGAAAGGCCCAGTCAACTCATGAGGAAACTCAACCAGAGACTCATCATGAGGAGCAGCTGAGGGGTCCAATGGATCTCATGAATCCCCACCTCACACGGTACCTAATCAAGAGTCTCAAGGGGTGCCGACTAGTAAGGAAAGGGACTTGCAATACTGGGTCTCTAAGTTTTGCAAGCATATGCCTCCGGTGTTCAAATGGCGGTTTGAGCCCCAAGATGCTGAGGACTGGTTAAACCAGTTAGAGAAGATCTTTGAGGTCCTCGAGTGCTCTACGGAGGTTAAGGCAAAGCTAGCTGTGTATAAGCTCGAGGGGGATGCAGACCGTTGGTGGCGGAATATCACTATGACACTTCGAATCTGGAATATGCCATTGACTTGGGAAGTGTTCCAAGAAAAATTTAATGAGAAGTACTTCCCTAAGTCGGTAAGGTTGGAGAAAGAATCTGAGTTCTTGGCTATCAGGCAGGGTGTTACAGAGAGTTTTGATGAGTATCTTTCCCGTTTCGTCCGACTATCTCGGTACTCTACACATCTCCGGGATAAGGATGATGAGGAGTGGAGCTCTGATATGCTTATTAGGGGCTTAAGGCGTGAACTGAAAAAGAGATTAGCCACTCACCTGTTTACTGACTACAACAAGGCGGTGGAGCAGTGTAGGATTGTTGAGAACAATCTGAGGGATTGGTACCCAGCTAAGGGTAAAGACAGTCGCAGTGAGCCTAGCAAGGCTAATACTTCCCAGAAGCGGAAGGGGCAAGGATCCTCATATGGGGGTGGTAACAAGAAGCCCTATCAACTAGGGATGTTCAAATCCCGGGACGGGACCGGGATCACCCAATCCCGGGTCCCGTCCCGGGGGTGGCCGGGAATGGGAAACCATTCCCGGTCCCGGTTGTAAAGCATAGACGGACCGGGAAATGTGGGAAACATGAAAATGTGTTGGTCCTCTATGTTCTCATAAGTCCTAGCTACATAACATCCATAATTATTAAATTCTAGAAGCTATTTACCTTGACGTCACGATGAAGGATATCGTTTGCATGCAAGTAATCAAGTGCCATCAAGAGTTGAACAAGCCATTTATAAAGTTTCTGTATACATAGATCAGTAAACATTAGCAACTTACTTAAGTATAGAAGTGAAAACTATGAATCAGGCAAGAAGGAGAAGGACTTGCTACAATAATGACCAACCTCTTCTGGAAAATGAACACCACTAGCCTTCTTAATAGCTTATACCCTGTAGCACAGACATATTATAGGAGGATTACAAAAGTAACAAGAACAAGCTAAGCAAGCCGTATACAATGTTCTGACTTCCCCAGACTTGAATTGATTGTAAATCATAACTCACATGTCTCCACCTTCACAATAGCCTATGACAATGCACACGAAACAACCCTGGAAGTGAAGACACCAACTTATCAATTTCAGAATCATAAATCAAGCACATGATTTAGGCCTTCACATAATGCATTGTAAAAGGGGTTCCCAATATAAACATCTCCATTAGTAAGAAAGCAAGGATGTAAAAATTCATAAAAAAATAGGAGAAAAGCAAACTTTTAAAATTTCAAAACTTAAAACAAGTTAACTGGATCAACATAAACCTAAATTTAAACTCTAAACTCTCTTAAAAAGTAAACCAAACAAAAAGGCAAAAGCAGGAACAAAACAATAGAGTAAGAAAGTTCTAATTTAGAAAATAGTTATAATTATAATTAAATATTAATAATAATAAGCTGGAATTTTTCTACCCAGGAATCTTTATATTCAACTATAAAGGGATTTCGTACTCTAGAGATTAGCTCCATCTGTGGAAAAAAAAATGACAAAGCATCTTACAATTTGATAAAGTGGAGTAATAAATCCAGGACAAGAATATAAACCAATGAGGAGAAAAATGGCATTCACTTTAATGCAATACTGACTGAATGAATAAAACTTAGGAGATACGTGAGCTGTGAGAATGTATATGTTTTTTTTAATATATAAAACCAACCGGACTAAATTTTTTATTTTGTATCTTGAAATATAAAGTATCAGCAATAATCAAGCTTCAGCAGAAAGAGGGGAGCCAATATCTGATGTAACAGTGGGGGAATTAAAAACGGGGGCCAGTAGAGTACCTCCTGGTGGGCAGATCTACGGGTTCTATCAGTTTGACGGGCAAGGCGGATCTTCTTGAGGACATTACTTAACAATTTAACCTGTAAACGATTATGTAACATTAGGTTTGAACAGAGTTTGGAATCATTCTCACCTTTTCCTTTCATGCTTGTGCCTCACAAGCAGGGCAGAACCAAAGGAACCTTTGCCAAGGAAATCAAGATGGTGGTTCGGAGGGCAAAAACATGAGCAAACACATGATTTAATCAAACACATTAATCAAACACATGTTTAAATAGCAAGAGTTGGTAGAGCAAAAACACATTACAACAACACTAAATTCAGATTACAAGAGCAAACAAAGTCTCAGTCCCATAAATTTAATCAAAACAGCAATGATTCAATGAACAAACAACAAAGACCTATTTATGGATTTGGACGTTGCTCTTCAGCTGCAAAAGTGAAAAGAAAAAATTGGTTGAAGTTAAAATTATCATTAAGAACTTAAATAAAACAAGTGAATTAAATTAGACAAAGATTACGATATTACCGATTAGAGCAACTAATACTTCCTCAGTGTCATTGAAGTTATCAGTCTCAAGTGATTCAAGTCCGGTTGGGAGTAATGTGGATGGAGAGAGCCAATTTTGTGCACAAATGAGTGCTTCAACCATCTTGGGTGATAATGAACTTCTGTATGAATCAATAACACGGCCCCCTGTGCTGAAAGCCGATTCTGAAGAAACGGTTGAAACAGGCACAGCCAACACATCACGTGCCATCATGGACAGGACTTTGTACTTACTTCCATATATTTTCCACCAATTCAAAATAAGAAAATCAGGATCACGACCTTCAACTAAGTCAGATTGAAGATATTTGTCCAACTCCGCATACTTATCACTCTGACCCTCATTCTGATTATCGGCCCTAAATCTTCTCTCTGCTTCACTCTCTTCTGTATCAATATCAAAAGTATCTTTTTTAGCACTTGTTACAGCGCTGCAACTACTATCAGTTCCTTCTTGTGCCTGACTTTGACTCTCAATAACAATCCCAGATGTGCCAAGATGACTTGAATAATGATGAAATAAACGATAGAGGACATTTGAGACTTTTTGTATCATGTCTACACGACTATCAGGATCATCAGGATACATAGCATCAAAAGCATACCTCAAAAACTTCATTTTATACCTAGGGTCAAGCACCACTGCAATCACCAACAAAGGATTGAAGTTTTTAAACCGATCCCAATACTTATCATATTTGGCCTTCATACTGTTAGCCATGGCATACAAAGAAGAACCATGATTGGTTGAAGCTTTATTGAGAATAAAAGCAAGATTTGATACTTGTCGGAAGGCCAAATGTGAGGTCACAAAAAGTGATCCAGAAAGTTTCAGAGTGACATTGTAGAACAATTTCAAAAACTTGGTAAACTCACTAGCTTGTTGGAATGACTCATCCGTAGGAGGACCAACTAAACCTTTATCAGAGAAGTATTTCTTGTAGTCATCGTCTGAGGCCATCCTTTCAAACACGCTACTGAATTGAATGGCACTCTCCAACATAATGTAAGTGGAATTCCACCTAGTTGGACAATCCAAGCTTAGTAAACCCTTCGACTCAACTTTCATCTTTTCTACAAGCGACTTGAACTTTCAAAACCTTGAAGGAGAAGATATTACATATTTAATAGCATTCCGAATGGCTTCAACTGACTCGTGCATATCCTTTACACCATCACAAACAATCAAATTTAAAATGTGTGCACAACACCTCAAGTGCATGAAGTCCCCGTCACATACTAAACCACCATTCCAATGTTTGAAAACGGACTTCAACCTTGACAATGCACTATCATTGGAAGAAGCATTATCAACAGTGAAAGTAAATACCTTATCAATCCCCCAAGACAACAGGCATTTCTCAATTTCATCTGCAATTGTTTCACCCTTGTGGTTTTCAACCACACAAAAATTCAATATTCGCTTTTGGTATGTCCAACTCTCGTCAATCCAATGTGCAGTCAGGCACATATAATTTGCATTCTGATTTGAAGTCCAAGTATCCGTAGTAAAGGATACTCGAGCTTTTGTTGTCTCAAAGTGCTTTTTCAATTTCACCGCCTCCTCAAGATACAACTTGTAGCAATCTCTAGTAATCGTAGATCGTGAGGGGACCTTAAAGCGGGGTTCTACATCACTCATCATCGCTCTAAAACCAATAGATTCCACAGTTCAAAAAGGCCTATCCTCTAATATAATGTACTTTGCAACACCTCTTCTGCATCGCTCTTAACTGAATACATGAGAAGTCACAGTATTAGAGGACCCTATCTGAGTCGTAAACAAAGATTGGTTCTTCTTGTTTGCTTTGTTTGGATTTTTAGGACATGTTTGTAAATGTCTCCGTAATCCAGAAGTCCCTTGTTTATGATGGCAAAGAATTTCTTTTGGGCAATAATTACACTTGGCTGTGTGCTTTCCAGTAGTTGGGTTGATTTGTACCTTCCCATAATGGTCCCAAACACTTGATTTTTTCTTTTTCCCAGGTCTTTCATCTCCCTCTAAATCATCTTCAGCTTCAACATTTTCATTTGCTTCCCTAGCTTCTTGTTCGACTGTACTAGGAGTTGCTTGGACTGTTGGTTCACTTTGTCCAACAGTTTCTTCATTGGCACTTGTACTTGTAGTAGTATTGGCCAAGTTTCTAGATCTTTTCACCATCTATTAGTAAGCATTAAAGAGCAACATTCTAAGTGACTGCATGAAAGTGAAACCCAATCTAATGCACTAAAAACTGTCAAAAACAGCAGCTATAAAGCATTCTAAATGGATTATGGAAGTGAAAAAATTTTATCTTCCTAAGTGAAACACTAAAAACAGCAACTACACAGCAATCCACAAGGCATAATAAAAATCATCAAATCAAATCTTCATGCTTGAGCTACTCATCAAATCAAATCTTCTACCCAAAATTCATGACTCGCAGCCTTGAAACAAAATTCATGACTCGCAGCCTTGAAACAAAATAGACACTACTCATCAAATCAAATCTTCTACTACTAAGACTACTTCACATACAACTGAAGGAACTCATGCTTGAGCTACACACACAAAACAACAGTTGGGGAATCAATCATGGAAGGATTGATAAGGAACTCACCTGAATGAGACGAGCTGCGCGGCTGCTGGCTGGAATTGGAAACGCGACGGCGAGCCTGGGAGTGAGCGTCGGCCGAAAGGAGAGGAGACGAGGCTGCGAGTCAGCGTTGGCCGAAAGGAGACGAGACGAGGCTGAGTCGCAGGGTAGGGCACGAGAGGCGGAGTCGCGCGGAGCTGGGGAGACGGAGACGAGGTAGAGATTGAGAGATCCGAGACTCAGATAGCGATTAGCGAGAGCCGAGAGACGACATCGCGACTCGCAAGAGAAGAGAGGCCGAGTTTGAGGGTCAGGGAACAGGGAACTAAGGGAAGGAAGGAGGAACCGAGGGAGTAGCAGTGAGGGACCGAGGGTCGAGGGATTAGAGATTAGGAAAGGGAGGGGAAAACCGGAAAATGATTAAAAAAATATATATATATTAACCTGGGACCGGGACCGGGACCGGGATTGGGATTCCCGAAGCCCTGCCCGGTCCCGGGATTTTTACTCCCGGTCCCGGTTAGTCCCGGTCCCGGTCCCGGACTGGCCGGGAATTTTTGATCCCACTGTTACCGGGACCGGGACGGGACCACCGGGACTGGGATCCCATGAACACCCCTACTATCAACCTGGGGGTCGTAGTGACCAGAGACCTCCAGCGGGACCAGTGTGCAATCAGTGCAAAAAGTACCATTCGGGAAGAACTTGTGCTGGAGAGGTGATTTGCTTCAACTGTAACAAGTGGGTCACATCTCTACTAAGTGACTATGACCGCCGGTAGAGAAAAGGCCCAGGAATCAGGGTCGAGTGTTCGCCATGACTTATGAGGAGGCCCGGAAGTCGCCTGAATTGATCCAAGGTAAAATCCTTCTCGGTGATAATGAATTAAATGCTTTGTTTGATTCGAGTGCAAGTCATTCGTTCATAGCTTATGACTGTGTAAGGCACCTGGGATTGCATGTGCATAAACTACCATTTGATTTAGTTGTGTCGACGCCAATGGGTGTCAAGGCTGTGATGGCCGAAGCTGGCTTAAATTGTGTAATAGTTGTTGAGGGTCGAGAGTCTACAGTTGATTTGATCTGTTTGCCACTTCAACAACTAGAAGTTATTCTAGTTTTTGATTGGTTAAGAGCAAATGATGTACTGCTTGATTGTTGTAATAAGAAGATAACCTTCCGTAATGTATGTCGGGAAAACAATGTAAATGCCAGTTTGAACTTACTTTCAACGGCTAAAGCAGAAAGATATCTTGAGAAGGGATGCCAAGGGTATATGGTGTTCTTCTCTGTTCAGGGAGAGTCAAGTGAAGCCGTAGAGAGTATACCAGTGATAAATGAATTCCCTGAGGTATTTCCAGAGGATCTTAGTGGATTGCCTCCGGAAAGGGAAGTAGAATTTCCATATGAGATTGTGCCTGGAGCTGGTTCGATATCGAAAGCCCCATATTATATGGCCCCTAACGAGATGGCGGAGTTGAAGAAACAAATTGAAGAATTGCTTGAGAAAGTGTTCATCCGACCCAGTATATCACCGTGGGGAGCTCCAGTGTTATTTGTGAAAAAGAAAGATGGAAGCTTGAGGCTTTGTATCGATTATAGAGAACTTAACAAGGTCACCGTTAAGAACAAGTATCCTCTCCCAAGAATTGATGACTTGTTAGATCAATTGTCTGGCTCGTGTGTATTCTCCAAGATTGATCTAAGGTCGGGATACCATCAGTTGTGTGTGAAGGCAGCGGATGTTCTGAAGACTGCTTTCAGAATGAGATATGGGCACTATGAGTTCCATGTGATGCCCTTTGGGTTGACGAATGCACCGGCAGTATTCATGGATTATATAAATCGCATCTTCTGACAGTATCTTGACCAGTTTATGGTGGTGTTTATCGACGACATCTTGATATACTCCAAGAGTAGGGAGGATCATGAGCAACATCTGAGAATCGTGTTGAGAATTCTGTGGGAAAAGAAACTCTATGCCAAACTGAGCAAGTGTGAGTTTTGGCTTACGAAAGTAAAGTTACTTGGCCATGTGATCTCTCGAGACGGGGTATTGGTGGATCCCAGTAAGGTGGAAGCAGTACTTGATTGGAAAAGACTAGAAACTGTTTCTGAGATTCACAGTTTTCTGGGTCTTACTGGTTATTACCGGAGGTTCATTCAGAACTTCTCACGTATTGCATTGCCGATGACCAAGCTCACGAGGAAGGATCAACCGTTTTTATGGGACGAACGTTGTGAGCGGAGTTTCACTGAGCTGAAGGAGAGGTTGACTACGGCACCAGTGTTGATTATACCTGATCCTAGTGAGGCTTACGTCGTGTATAGTGATGCGAGTAAGCAGGGGTTAGGGTGTGTCCTGATGCAGTAGGGACGTGTGGTGGCCTATACCTCTCGACAGCTCAAACCGCATGAGATGAACTACCCCACTCATGATCTGGAGCTTGTGGCAATTGTGTTTGCATTGAAAATTTGGCGTCATTACTTGTATGGTGTGACAGTGGAACTGGACTGAGACCACAAAAGTCTCAAATATCTATATGACCAGAAAGAGTTGAACATGAGACAGTGTCGATAGATGGAGTTGCTGAAAGACTATAACCTGGAGATCAAATATCATCCAGGTAAGGCTAATGCCGTTGTGGATGCTTTGAGTCGGAAGGCGATGCTGGTGGCAACAATGATGATCCAGGAATGGAAACTGATAGAGGATTTTCGGGATTTAAATCTCTCGAAGGATATCCTATGTGCCAGTTATGGTGTGGTCCAAGGGGAGAATGACTTGAGGACTGAAATTGAAGAGGCTCAGAGGCATGATAAGCTGAGATTTTCAAATCCACTATCTTCTCGTTTAATCCAGGCACAAGAAAAGCCTTTACAATCTCACAAGTTTAGCCGGGTACTTGTGAAACCTTTTACAAATTTCTCACTAAGATACTCCCCCTTACGGCAAGTCTTACGAGCAGAGCAATCCCGAAGATCTTCCTCTCCTGCTTACTCGTGCAAGTCTTACGAGCAGCAATGTTCTCTCCTGCTTACACCCCTGTAAGTCTTATGAGCAGCAACGTTCTCTACTGCTTGCACCATGTAAGTCTTACGAGCAGAATGTCTTACTGGAAATTCTCTCTACAGCTTCCCCCGTAAGGAAATCAACCCTCTCAAGGTCCCTCTACCTTGAGATCAACTCAGAAATATAATTTAAAGTGTTTACAGACTCTCTCACAGAGTAGATATAATACTCACTGAAGTACAATACAGACAATCACTCTCTCAATGATAAGTAATACAGAAACTGAAAATAGAGAGTGTATGGGTAGAAGCAGAGGATTCACATTTCTATCATTTTTTCTCGTAGTTACTCGCTGTCTCTGTATTCTCGGCTTTTCTCAGTTACCTATCGACGTTGAATGCTCTCTCATTTATAGTTGATGAATATGATGACCGTTGTGAGCATTCATCCGTTGGAGTCATTTTGACCGTTGAGCATATTTGAAAACGAGCTACTGTCCGTTGCAAAGTGGAGCGTTTTGTTGAACAGCAGGAAGATTCATTTTGAGCTGTAGTAACATTGTGGAGCGGGATGAATACGTTTGAGTTTCCAGACAATCTCTCATGGTGGGTCAAACTTTTGTCGTGGTGGTAGTTGATACTCGGTGTGTAATGATGCCGCCCGCCACAGTTGACTCTTTCATTTGAATCTACAACCCGAACGTTTAATATCCTTTTCACACTGCAAAATACTTAATCATTAATATGATGAAGTATTAGTCATGGGTATGTTGGATCATTGGTCAAAAACTGAATTTCTGTCTTCTGGGACTCATCACGATGAGTGAATATATTCGCCGTGACCTCCGTTCTTGAAGATACAACCCAAATATTTAATCTCCTGTTTTATACTTGAAATATATGTTAGTTAATGTTTATGAACAATAACAAGTGAAAACATAATGATTGTATAACATTTAACCACGTTTGGATTGATGGCTATGAGGCTCTGTTTTGTTTCTGCATTCTGCCACGTTCTCACTTCGAGTGCAATATGGCTCACTCGAGTGAAGTTGATATTTTCATGTTCTGACTTTCTCTCGGGCAAGCACTCGCTGTATTTCATTCGCATCTGCTCGAGTGAATTCTAGAATCACTCGAGCACAACACGTCCTGCTCGAGTGCGTCTTCTGCTTTCATGTGCATGCTTCTTCTTGGGTTATCACTCTCATGTTAAAACTTGCATGTGCTCGAGTGAGAAATCATCCAATGCTCGAGCATGAATCCTAGTGCTCGAGTGATGCAATTTTCTTCACGTTTCAGCTGCTTCTGGACATCACTCGCACAACATTTTCAGAGAGAAAGTTTTTGCACTCGCGGGTGATGTGGGGCCACTTTAGAAAAATTTTATTCATTTGATTCAAATGATGTATCATAAGAATGCTCTTACCATATGCATTCCAATGCAACAAGAATCAGCTCCAAACTCGTTGTATTCTGCAAGTTATGATCGAAAGAGTGTATATTTCGCTAGTCTGCACAAGCGTCAACTTCCAGAAGGTATAGCTCCTAGAATATACGTTCAAATTAGGCCAATTACCTATCCATGGAAAGCTCTTTGAGTCTAATTTCATTTGGCACTGGTCTCGTCTCAATCCGATGTGTTCTTTGTGAGTTATACTCAAAAAACCGAACCTGTGTCAAAAAGTGACGGTGATTTCAGTTTCATTTTCCATGATTCATATCGCCTTCATTTGATCTTCTTTCAATGTGATCCTGGTGCCCAATTTACGTGTTAGGAGTCTTCTTTCATATGCCACCAGTTTCGAGTCAATCCGATTTGTGGTTTGAGAGATATGACCAAAATACCAGACCTCGCTCAGGCTGAATGTAAAATAGATTAGAACAGAGTTTTCATCCCGTGCTCAAGTGAACTCATCTGTGCTCGAGTGAGTTCTTCCTGTGCTCGAGTGAAACACCTCGTGCTCGAGCATAACACCTTTGGAAGTGCCAAAACTCATATATAAGTCATCTTAGCTTCGTATTAACCTATTCCAACCATTATTTGATCTTAGAAACCTCCGGTATCATCATAGAAACCCCAGTATCACTTCTAACAACTTGAATCTTGATCTTCTTGTAAGATCTAACAAGTTCTTCTTTCTTCCATATCTTTCTTCTTGATTTTCCTCTTGATAATAATTTTTCATAATCAGAGTAGGCATCTCCTTGACTAACTTCAATTTCTCTTCTTCTTCTTCTTCTTGTTCATTTTCATTAATTCAATCTTCTTCATTCTTTGCTTGACTAATCTACAAAAAATGTAACATTAAATATAGTAGTTAGTCAAAGAAATACATTATATAAACTTTTTGCTCTTATTACTTCATATCTATATTTGACATCATCAAAACTAATCATATCTAACATTCTCCCCCTTTTTGATGATGACAAATCCTTTAAGAAAAATATGTCTGAATAAATTGCAACATACATATATAATGTAAAGTGCAACATACACATTATATAAAATGCAACATACATATTTTTCTTACATTTTTCTCCCCTTATTTGACATCAGCAAAAAGTTTGAAATATATAAAGAAGTAAAGCTTGTGAAGAAGTAAATAGAGTAGAAATTACTTTAATCAAAATGAATGAACCAAGAAAACAATTTACACTCCCCCTATGTGAAAGTACTTTCAATTTTAATGAGAGGGAATTAAAAAAAATTTGGAGAGGTTTTCAAGAAAACTTTTATAATCAAGATAAATCAAATATATGAAACGTATTCTTGAAATGTAAAGAGAAAAGGTTTAGAAATGCTCATGTAGATTTAGAAAATTGATGAAGCGCTCCATGAAGTCCGTTGCTTTATCCTTTGGCAATGCTAGTTCATGATGATGTACACCACACTTCTGTTATGCAACTCAATATATATTCATATTGTTGCCAGGATTCTCCAATTGAGTTGAGCTTCTGTTTAGCATGTTCAATGCTTAGTTATATTGCATTGAATGTTGTAGCCAATATATATTCCTTGACTGAGCGTTAAAAACATCCTCAAGGTTGATAGAGTCTTCTTGTAGTATTTTGAGGAATGCTATTGCACACAACAAATTCTCCTGTCATAAATTTAAACTTTCTTTGCAAAGAAAATTGTTAGGTCAATCAAGTAATAAACTATTCCTTTCCATATGATATATTAAAATTAAGATCATGAAAAGAACAATGTAAGAATAACTTATCATCAAAACTAATCAAGACATGGTGAATATAGATGAGTATATTAAAATGATTTTCTTTCAAATAGGAGATAAGCTTTAAACATATAAAACACATGTGAATGTGAAGCTCCCCCTTAATTGATGCATGGTTTTAAAAATTTTAGGAAAACAGTTAATAACTCGCCTGGATTTGAGAAACCATTACAAACTTTATAGAGAAAATGATTTTGAAAGATTTAGAGAGAAATGCAATGATAATGCTAATCAGGATTTTTAATAGATATAACCCAATATCACCTGAGTGGTTACTTGAGTGATTCTACTCAATCATTACTCGATTGTATACTCAAGTGATACAACTCAAGGATTTTGAATTAAGCAAGAATACAATACCTCACTCGAGTAATATCGTAATCACTCGAGTCATAATCCTATGTAGTCCATTGGTGCATCATGTCCTAGTCAATATTGGATGATGTGACTAGTACTGAGGGATTCTGAAGTGTAATCTTCTGTGATCACTTTAGGATACCAAGATGAGCTCAGAATTAGGCCTTGGGATTCTATTTGATCAAGTTACAGAGTTGTCTAATCTTGCCATTCATAGAAGTGATGAACTCAGTATGTTTGTAGCAAGCTCTGTGTGATTGTTGAAGCTCCTCTCTCAGAAAACCTTAGACAAATGGACCAAAGAATGAAGAATCAGGGAGAACAACTCTAGAAAAGTGTTGTCTCTCATTTATTCTTGAAGTCTTAGCTCTCATCCTCTATGCCGCTTGTGTTAACTTGGAGTGAGTCTTGTAGAAGTATATAGATAGACCTCTTGTTCTCTGACAGACATGATCTTTCCAGTATTTCTCTCCTCCTTGCTTATAATATAGGCCATTATGTGGTAATTCTTCTCAATGAAGTAAGTAAAGTTATTGGCCTTGTTCACCATAGCTCTAGTGTAGGTATAGTAGATAATTCAGTGAAGATTAGACATAGAGCTAGGATAGTAGTTGAGAATCCTCATAGGCTCATTAAGCTTGATGATTCTGTGCATCTCAGCATCTTCCTCTGAACATCTCTGTTGGCTCCATATCATAGTGAAAATGTCTAATCACCTTGAAATGATAAGGATGGTGGGTAGGCAACAAAGATTCATATTGGATAAACTTATTCTTGGCTCTGTGCTGCTTTGAAATAATCTCCGCTGGGTCTACTAAGAGATCTTCCTTCTCTTTTTCTTTCTCTGATTGTATCACTAGCTAGTTATTTGCTAGTGGTGGGATGTCATTTGAGTAATATCACATATTCTACTTCAACTCACGCTGCAACACTATCAGTCATGCCTCTTTTGTTAGCCTCTGATCTTTGTATGTGAAAGCAAAGTATTTTGGTCAATTCCTGCAAAAGTATAAACATATGCTCTTTGGTACCCAACTTCTCTTGGGTCCTTACAATATTAGACATAGCAACTCTTATGCTCGTATATAATTAAATCACATGATATCTAAATAAAGAGTATCATAAACCAACAAAGATCAAAATATAATTCTTTACCCAATTAAATCAAGTTATTATAAATCATAGCGAACAAGTGAGACCAGGAATGATGATGATCAATGACAATTTGTAAATACACTTTAAAAGATATGTCATTGATAAGATTTTCGTGCAATCCATGTAAGTTGGATCAAAGAGAGTAGAGAATCTATCCATAATGACCAACTTTTATGAAATTATAAATCATGAATGAAACCAAATTTTCAAGAATGATAATGAGATATGCAAATTGTTTCAAAATCTCAAATGTTCTTTCGTATCATAAGTATGCATTATGACATTAAGATTTTGAATGCATGAAAACTCATTTATGAAGCTTGTTAAAAAATCAATGCTTATGCCAAAAACAATGGAAGTCAACAGTTATAAAATATATATATCAGAAAACTTCACTAAGGAGTTCAACAAAGATAACATGTTAATTATAAGAGTTAACATGTTGGAGAATTTTCTCAAGAACAAAAGTCATATGAAAAATGAATTAGCCAAAATGGCTTATCTTGACATATATAAGCATGATGACTTCAATATTGATCAAGAGATAACCTTGCCTCTTAGAGTTGTGTCTTAAAATGGATAAATATTTAAGGCAGGAAGACTTAAAGTGCAAGATTCTAGTTACTCAAAAATAGATGGAGACAAATGGTAATGCATTTGAGCAACAATATGAGTATAAGAATTTATGGATGATGAAGCACATACTCATTGATCAAAATGACTAGAGTTTTAGAATATCCCGGTAAGTTATTCCATAATAATGGTTAATGCATTAAGATTCAATGCACTAATGAACATTTATAATGCTTGGAATAACATGGCCAACTAATGATTTATGCATTAGGCACAAGGCTTTCACATATAGAATTCTTTTCTAGGGAATACACTTGAAACTCATATAGATAGTTAACTTGTTAGACATAATATCTAACTTGTTAGAAAATAAAGATTGAGGAGTTCAAGTAGTAACGGGTTTAAGATTAAGAAACAAGTATGTGAATGATGAGGAAAACTCTAGTGGATGGATTTGAAGCATTTCTGACTTTCAGTATACATAAATATTAACTTCCAATTTTGAAACTAATTTAAATGCGAATAAAATATGAAAAATTTTCAAATAATGTGTATGCATTTTTATAGACAAGATGAATTTGGAATTTAGATACATTTTTGAAATATGCATTTTGAAACTCAAATACATAGAAAGATTATGAACAATTTCACTTTTAGTCCATTTAGCAATCTAAACACAATTTAAAACCCATAAATGATTGATTGCTAATGGTATGCAATAATAAGCAAGTTATTCATTACCCAAATAAATAATTTATATAAGCATAACATCAGGTAAGAATAAAGAAGACAGTACCGTGCTCAAGTAATCTCGTAATTACTTGAGAAATTATCCTTTGGAGTTCATTTGTGCATAATTCCTTGACTTTTACCTTCCAATCTTCCAGTTGGTGTTATCACTTGAACATTTACTCCCAGTTATCACGCAGTGATGATTATCACTTGATTAGTTACTTGAGTAACGCTTCACTGTGCATCTTTTCTTCCTTTATTGCTAGCTAGGCACTTGCAGTGTTGCCTCAAGTAGTACCTCCTTTTGTTTACATATTTAAGATGTAGCCTCAAGGTCCAACTTCACCAAGATTTGAGTGAAATCTTATGTAGTCATAATCTTGAGATGAAGCTCTTCCTTTCTTCTTCCTACAAAACCTTATAGATATTTTTCTTCCTTTGGTATCCAATTTTACTTGGATCCACTCATGGTTACCTTGTAGGAATCATAATTCACATGCTTTAAGAATATAATTAATTTGAGACAATTGAGCATAATGAATTAAACATGTCTTTATGCATAAGAGAAATATTTTCTTTACAAATCATTATACATGCATAAAGAATTAATCTTTTGAGCATTACAATACCTTTATAAATAAGTCTATTAAATGGATTTTTAAGAGATACGAAAACATAAATTCAAAAATATTTGCAATGCTCATTCCTAAGGTTCCAAAATATTTAATCTCAACAAATATTACAAACAACAGCATAGGAGGTTTTATCATTGTGTACCTTTGCCTTAGATATTCGGAGGATTGCTTCTGCATACCCACTATATCTTTCTTTGAAGTTCTGTTTTTGCATATTTGGCTTTGGGATTATGCAAAGCTTTCTCATGTGATGTAGACTTCGAGAATCTTGTTCTTTGTGAATGAAAGATCCTCCTCTTCTTGTTCTTCTCAAGATAGTTGAATGGTACATTGTGGTAGCCCTTCGTTGAGGTAGAACATACTCCTTTTATCCATTGCTTCTTTCTCTGTTTATACTTTGTAACCCCAGCAATGGGTGCCTTGGGAGTTCTCCATTTTGATATAAATGGTATGAACCTCTTTATTGGCGCATGAGAAACTCTTGGCTTCTTTTTCATCTTCTCCTTACCCTTATGTCCATTCTTCTTATAATCAATCTGCACACATAAAGTACTAGATGGACATTTTGGTACCCACATATACTTGGGTCCTTGATTGTTATTATTAACCCTTACATGTTTCTTTGGTACCCAAATATACTTATTTCTCATATGGGAATTTCTTCTAATATAGCATGTATGAGAAATATGACCGGATTTGCCACAATAATTGCAAATTGTATCAAGATATACATTATGGGATATCATGCAAGTATTATGTCGATCATGAGAGTAGAAATTTGAATGGATTTGATTTGAATATTCTTTCTTCCCAACAAACTTTCCAGCATATTTGAAAACATTTTTGCTTTTCTCAATAGAATCAACAATTGGTTGAGAAACAAACTTTTGTAAACTCTGAAAATCATTTTTATGAAAATCATACAAAGAATTGGAACTTTTTACCTTAAGTTCATCTTGAGCTCTGGAGAATGATTTTTCATGTTCGTCCATACTGAGCTCTTTTCGGGAATCCTCTTCTTCTTGTTTATCCATGTTGACTGTATGGAAGTGTTCTATGATTTTTCCATCTTCATCATCAACTTCCAATTGTTCATGCATAGTAGATGCGTAGCGTGTAGTTTCACATGAATTGTCAACACTTTCAACTTCAACACAATTGTTAGAAGCATACATAGAATCAAGAGTATCCCAGATATGTTTAGCATTAGAACAAAATCTAATTTTCTCAAAATCATTTTCGGTTAAAGCACTATACAGAATTTTCATTGCTCTAATGTTCAACGAAAACATTTTCTTTTCACTTTCTGTCCAATCCTTTCTTGGTTTGAAATCAAAAGCATTTATAAAAACATTCCACATATCAAAATCATAAGCTTTTATAAAACTAGTCATTCTAGCTTTCCAAAACCAAAAATCAATATCTTTCAAAAGAGGTGGGATTGTATAATCAAAACCTTCTGAAAGTATAAAACACCCAAAATTAGCCATTGTAACTCTTGAGACGGTTAAGTCCTTTAAACAAGAGCTCGGGCTCTAATACCAAATGTTAGAACCGGCTATCACCCAAGAGGGGGGTGAATTGGGTGTATAATAAAAACTTAAGAACTTTAGAAATCTTTTCGTATCTTAATGAAAGCAGTAAGTATGAAGGTTTATAAATCAACAGTTAGATTAAATAATATAAGCTGGAAATATAAGAGTTTAGGGAAGAGAATATGCAAACTGTGATTTATCCTGGTTCGGTCCAATCTGTGATGGCCTACGTCCAGTCCCCAGGCTCCTCCTGAGATTTTCAAATCCACTATCTTCTCGTTTAATCCAGGCACAAGAAAAGCCTTTACAATCTCACAAGTTTAGCCGGGTACTTGTGAAACCTTTTACAAATTTCTCACCAAGATACTCCCCCTTACGGCAAGTCTTACGAGCAGAGCAATCCCGAAGATCTTCCTCTCCTGCTTACTCATGCAAGTCTTACGAGTAGCAACGTTCTCTCCTGCTTACACCCCTGTAAGTCTTATGAGCAGCAACGTTCTCTACTGCTTGCACCTTGTAAGTCTTATGAGCAGAATGTCTTACTGGCAAATCTCTCTACAGCTTCCCCCGTAAGGAAATCAACCCTCTCAAGGTCCCTCTACCTTGAGATCAACTCAGAAATATAATTTAAAGTGTTTACAGACTCTCTCACAGAGTAGATATAATACTCACTGAAGTACAATACAGACAATCACTCTCTTAATGATAAGTAATACAGAAACTGAAAATAGAGAGTATATGGGTAGAAGCAGAGGATTCACATTTCTATCATTTTTTCTCGTAGTTGCTCGCTGTCTCTGTATTATCGGTTTTTCTCAGTTACCCATCGACGTTGAATGCTCTCTCATTTATAGTTGATGAATATGATGACCGTTGTGAGCATTCATCCGTTGGAGTCATTTTGACCGTTGAGCATATTTGAAAACGAGCTGCTGTCCGTTGCAAAGTGGAGCGTTTTGTTGAACAGCAGGAAGATTCATTTTGAGCTGTAGTAACATTATGGAGCGGGATGAATACGTTTGAGTTTCCAGACAATCTCTCATGGTGGGTCAAACTTTTGTCGTGGTGGTAGTTGATACTCGGTGTGTAATGATGCCGTCCGCCACAGTTGACTCTTTTATTTGAATTTGCAACCCGAACGTTTAATATCCTGTTTCACACTGCAAAATACTTAATCATTAATATGATGAAGTATTAGTCATGGGTATGTTGGATCATTGGTCAAAAACTGAATTTCTGTCTTCTGGGACTCATCACGTTGAGTGAATATATTCGCCGTGACCTCTGTTCTTGAAGATACAACCCAAATATTTAATCTCCTGTTTTACACTTGAATTATATGTTAGTTAATGTTTAGGAACAATAACAAGTGAAAACATAATGATTGTATAACATTTAACCACGTTTAGATTGATGGCTATGAGGCTCTGTTTTGTTTCTGCATTCTGCCACGTTCTCACTTCGAGTGCAATATGGCTCACTCGAGTGAAGTTGATATTTTCATGTTCTGACTTTCTCTCGGGCAAGCACTCGCTGTACTTCACTTGCATCTGCTCGAGTGAATTCTAGAATCACTCGAGCACAATACGTCCTGCTCGAGTGCGTCTTCTGCTTTCATGTGTATGCTTCTTCTCGGGTTATCACTCTCATGTTAAAACTTGCATGTGCTCGAGTGAGAAATCATCCAATGCTCGAGCATGAATCCTAGTGCTCGAGTGATGCAATTTTCTTCACGTTTCAGCTGCTTCTGGACATCACTCGCACAACATTTTCAGAGAGAAAGTTTTTGCACTCGCGGGTGATGTGGGGCCACTTTAGAAAAATTTTATTCATTTGATTTAAATGATGTATCATAAGAATGCTCTTACCATTTTCATTCCAATGCAACAAGAATCAGCTCCAAACTCGTTGTATTCTGCAAGTTATGATCGAAAGAGTGTATATTTCGCTAGTCTGCACAAGCGTCAAATTCCAGAAGGTATAGCTCCTAGAATATACGTTCAAATTAGGCAAATTACCTATCCATGGAAAGCTCTTTGAGTCTACTTTCATTTGGCACTGATCTCGTCTCAATCCGATGTGTGGTTTGTGAGTTATACTCAAAATACCGAACCTGTGTCAAAAAGTGACGGTGATTTCAGTTTCATTTTCCATGATTTATATCGCCTTCATTTGATCTTCTTTCAATGTGATCCTAGTGCCCAATTTACGTGTTGGGAGTCTTCTTTCATATGCCACTAGTTTTGGGTCAATCCGATGTGTGGTTTGAGAGATATGACCAAAATACCAGACCTCGCTCAGGCTGAACGTAAAACAGAGTAGAACAGAGTTTTCATCCCATGCTCGAGTGAACTCATCTGTGCTCGAGTGAGTTCTTCCTGTGCTCGAGTAAAACACCTTGTGCTCGAGCATAACACCTTTAGAAGTGCCAAAACTCATATATAAGTCATCTTAGCTTCGTATTAACCTATTCCAACCATTATTTGATCATAGAAACCTCCGGTATCATCATAGAAACCTCCAGTATCACTTCTAACAACTTGAATCTTGATCTTCTTGTAAGATCTAACAAGTTCTTCTTTCTTCCATATCTTTCTTCTTGATTTTCCTCTTGATAATAATTTTTCATAATCAGAGTAGGCATCTCCTTGACTAACTTCAATTTCTCTTCTTCTTCTTCCTCTTGTTCATTTTCATTAATTCAATCTTCTTCATTCTTTGCTTGACTAATCTACAAAAAATGTAACATTAAATATAGTAGTTAGTCAAAGAAATACATTATATAAACATTTTGCTCTTATTACTTCATATCTATATTTGACATCATCAAAACTAATCATATCTAACAATAACAACAGTTACCATGCGAGCATTCAAATGGCTCCGTATGAAGCACTGTATGGGAGAAAGTGCAGTCACCATTGTGCTGGTCAGAGTTGTCTGAGAGGAAGTTGTATGGGCTATATCTTTTTGACCAAACCGTTGAACAGATCCGAGTTATCAGGAAGAGGCTCCTTACAGCACAAAGTCGTCAGAAGAGCTATGCTGACAAGAGGAGAAGATCTCTTGAGTTTGAAGTAGGGGATCATGTCTTCTTGAGAGTATCTCCGGTCACAGGCATCGAGAGAGCGATCAAGCGAAAGAAGCTAAGTCCAAGATATATTGGTCCGTTTGAGATTCTGACAAGAATCGGGCCGGTGGCATACCGGATAGCCCTACCCCCGAGTTTAAGTAGACTGCATGATGTATTCCATGTCTTGCAGCTCAAGAAGTACCAACCAGACCCTGAGCATATCATTGAGTATGAAGAGGTTGAGTTGCAAGATAACTTCACTTATGCGATAGAGCCAGAGTGTATCATTGATCGAGAAGAGCGGCAGCTCAGGCATCAAAGCTTACTGTTTGTGAAGGTGGTCTAGAAGGGAATGTCACCAAGGGAAGCCACTTGGGAGGCGGAAGCGGACATGAGGAAAAGATTTCCTAATTTTATGCCCCAAGATGTGTAACAAATTTCGAGGGCGAAATTTATTGAATGGGGGGAGAATTGTAATATCCCAATTTTTGATTAAAGGCTAATCATGATTATTGTGGATAATTATGAATTTAAATGGGAATTATTATGTGTTTTATGGCTATTTTAATTAATATGTCATAATTATTGAAAACAATTAGAAGAATGAATTATTGGCCATGAGTTGGTAATTAAGGGAGAAATTAATTACTAACTAAGAGAAAATGGGATGTGTGATTAATATGGCTAATGGAGAGATTAGATAAGTTAATTGGTGACATATTTTGTGTAAACCAATGGCATGTGGACATGTGGCAAAAGTGTGTATGGTGAGTGTTGTGGAGAAAAGTCAATGGGAGAGTATTTTAATTATTTTCTCTCTCTTCCTCCCTCATTTTTGCTAGTGGAGGCATGGAGGGAGTATGTCACATTTTCTTTCATCTCTTCTCACCATCTCTCTCTCATTCTTGCTCTCTCTCTCTCGTCAGCCATGGAAGGTGAAAGGGAAGGAAGAAAAGTCTAAAAAGGTAAGGGAAAATGATCTCAAATGCTCAAACTCCATTCATTAAAGTTGATCCTTGAGTTAAGAGCTACATTTCTATGGTTATAGTTTGCCATTTGGTGTTGGTTTGAGACTTCAAGAAATTGTGGAGGTTGGAGAATCAAGAAGCTACTTTGAGAAAGTTGTTAAGATGAGTTTAAGAAACCTTTCTATATAAGTTTTGTGCCAAATAATTTAGCTTGGAAATTCTGGAAATTTGGCTTGAAATTTCGAAAATTAGGGTCTTGTGGTGTTTGAATTGTTGTTGTCATGGAATTAGTGCCTTGTTAAGTGTTTTGAATGAATGGTATTGAATTGAAGCTTAAAGGTGAAGTTTGGGAACTTTATGTTGGTTTTGTGCATTGGGCAAAAACAGGGCATGTAATTGGGTTGTGATTTTGGTCATTTTGAAGTCACCATTGTGTTCCTTGAGTGATTTTGTGTGGGAGAAGTGTTGAATATGAATTTTGAACCATTGGGAACTTAGTGTTAAAAGTGGCAAGTTTTGGTTAGTAAGAAACTCTGTTTTGGCAGTGATTTTGTATGGACGTTTTAAAATAGTAAATGGTGTTGGCAAATTATGAAAATTTCCAGTCTTAAAGCTCACATCTCAAGCTTTAAAATGGACATATGTTTTATGTCATTTCGTTTTTTGGGCTAGGATTTATGACTGTCCAAAGTTTGATGTAAAATCTGGGAACAATTATGGAATAGGGTGGACTTTTCTTGAAATCTGTATTTTGTGGTGATTTCCAGTGATGAGCCATATTTTTCCTTGAAAGTGGGCTTAAATACCTTTCATTTGGCTTTAGGATGACCTCTTTTTTATTTTTCTAGAATTAGTTATGAATTTTCAAAGTTGCCTTGGCTGCAGTAGAAAATCTTGGTTGCAGCGCAAAAGCTTCTGTGAACGTTTTGGCCGCAGCCAGAAAATTCTTGGCTACAGCCAGAAACTTTCTGTGCTGCTTCTGGCCACAGCCAGAAAATTCTTGGCTGCAGCCAGAGGTTTTTGTTGGGGATTACACAAAATCACTATTACAAGATTTGCATGGACTATATTTATTGCCTCAAAAGATGAAACTTTTGCTGAATTTATTATGTTTGCAAAAATGGTTCAAAATGAGAAAGGTATTTCTATTGTCTCTATTAGAACAGATCATGGAGGAGAATTTGATAATCAATTGTTTGAAGATTACTGCAACAACGAAGGAATAGATCACAACTTCTCAGCCCCTAGAACACCTCAACAAAATGGAGTAGTGGAAAGGAAGAACAGAGTTCTTACAGAAATGGCAAGAGCATTACTTAATGAAAAAGAAATGTCACAAGTGTTCTGGGCAGATGCAATGAGTACTGCATGCTATATTTCAAATCGAGCATATATTCGCAAATCTCTTGGAAAGACACCATATGAACTCTACAAGGGAAGAAAGCCAAATATTGCTCATATTCATATCTTCGGGTGTAAGTGTTTCATTCACAACAATGGTAAAGAAAATTTAGGTAAATTTGATTCAAAGTCTGATGAAGATATATTTCTAGGATATTCTAATAGAAGTAAAGCTTACAGAGTTTTCAATAAAAGAACATGTACTGTTGAAGAATCTATTCATGTTGTGTTTGATGAAATTGAATCTCAGACAAAACTTAATGATGAAGAAGAAATGGATTCAATCAAGAAAAACAAATCTATTTCAAAGCAGGATGATTTTGAAACAAATGATTTTCAAAATTTAGAAGATGTCGATGATCATGCTCAACCTAAAGCATGGAGACATATGAAGGATCATCCAATTGATCAAGTTATAAGAGATATTCATGAAGGTGTCAAAACCAGAAATAGAATTCTCAATGAGGTAACTTTTTCTGCTTTTATTTCTGAAATTGAGCCTTCTAATATAGAAGAAGCTTTGTCTGACAATGATTGGGTGATTGCTATGCAAGAAGAACTAAATCAATTTCAAAGAAATCAAGTTTGGGATTTAGTTCCTCGACCTAAAGATCATACGGTTATAGGGACTAAATGGGTTTTCAAAAACAAACTTGATGAATCAGCAATCATTGTGAGAAATAAAGCAAGATTGGTAGCCAAGGGCTATAATCAAGAAGAAGGTATTGATTATGAGGAAACATATGCTCCAGTGGCAAGATTGGAAGCAATACGAGTACTCCTAGCTTTTGCTTGCATCAAAAGTTTTAAACTTTATCAAATGGATGTGAAAAGTGCTTTTCTAAATGGTTATATTATGGAGGAAGTTTATGTAGAACAGCCTCCTAGTTTTGAAGATGAAACAAAACCTGATCATTTCTTCAAACTTAAGAAAGCATTATATGGTTTGAAACAAGCAACCAGAGCTTGGTATGAAAGACTAAGCAAATTTCTTCTTGATCAAGGTTTTGTCAGAGGTAAAGTTGATACAACTTTATTCATCAAACATAACAAAAATGATATTCTAATTGTTCAAATTTATGTTGATGATATTATTTTTGGTGCTACTAACGAATCTATGTGTCAAGAATTTTTTAAGATTATGCAGGGAGAATTTGAAATGTCCATGATGGGAGAATTGAACTTCTTTCTTGGACTTCAGATCAAACAAAAGAAGAATGGTATATTTATATCTCAGACAAAGTATTTGAAAGAGTTGTTGAAGAAATATGGATTAGATAATGCTAACGGAGCTGATACTCCAATGAGTTCTACAACGTTGTTGGATGGTGATGTAAAGGGACCTAGCTTCAACATCACAAAGTATAGAGGAATGATTGGTTCGTTACTCTATCTCACAGCAAGCAGGCCAGATATTCAGTTCAGTGTAGGAATGTGTGCAAGGTATCAATCCAATCCTAAGGTATCTCATGCAGAGACAGTAAAAAGAATTTTCAAATATCTAGGAGATACTTCAGAGCTTGGTCTTTGGTATCCGAAAAGAGGGAACGAGTATTTAATGGCATATTCAGATTCAGATCACGGTGGATATAAAACTGACAGAAAGAGTACCAGTGGTCAATGTCAATTTCTCGGAGGCTCTCTAGTGTCATGGTTCAGCAAGAAGCAGAATACAGTTTCATTATCTTCAACTGAAGCTGAATATATAGCTGTGGCAAGTTGCTGTTCTCAAGTGCTATGGTTAAAACAACAACTTCAAGATTTGGGAATTTATTTAAAAGAAATTCCAATTTATTGTGATAACACTAGCACGATAAGCTTGGCAAAGAATCCTGTACAACATTCAAGGACCAAGCATATAGACATTCGACATCACTTCATTCGAGATCATGTTCAAAAGAGAGATGTCAAAGTGGAATTCATACCAACTCATCTTCAACTTGCGGATATTTTCACAAAACCAATTGCAAAAGATCAATTCCTATATATTCGAAGAGAATTGGGAATGGTTAATCCCAATGAGTTGTAAGTTTTCTTGTTAAAAAGTTTAATTAAATGTTTCTTTTGATGATAACCATACTGACTTTAGCATCGGAGTGTTCAAAATTTGTTTTTGCAGGACTGTCACTCGAGCACTGAGGGTGCTGCTCGAGTGATGAGCTGTGTCACTCGAGCACAAGCAGCTCTGCTCGAGCACAGCACTATTAAAAATGCTCTACTTTATGACATGAAAAACAGAGTTTAACAGAGGAGATGAGAATATCAAGAGACTATATCAAAAGCAATAGTGAGAATTGAACTCACTCGCGAGTGAGGAACTCTCACTCGAGCATGATACGAACATGCTTGAGGTGAGGAGTGCCTGCTCGAGTGAAGAAGAAGAATTTCTTCTCAAAAGCTATCCAAATCATGGTTACTCAAATGATCTTGGAAGATTTGAGTACAAAGATACAAAAATATGTCAAGAAATCCACAATCCAGGTACGTTTTACATGTTTCTTTATTTTTCCAGAAGATCACTCGAGCACAGATAAAACACACTCGAGCACAGTATGAACATCACTCGAGCACTAGGGTTCATGCTCGAGCACTGTCACTTATATCAGTTACGGGGGAGCTCAGAACGTCGCACTCCTTGCTCTCACTCGAGGTGCTCTCTCACTCGAAGGTCACATCTCTTCACCTTCAACCGTTTCTCTTCATTCAATCGCGTCCTTCTACCTCAAATCGCCGTTACAACCTTTCATTTTTCTATAAAAGGTGATTTTTACTCTTTGCTTGTTACATTCGGTGCCCTAACCTCTCTATCACTCTCAAAAACTCTCTGAGTTCTTGCTTTTCTCTCATTTTCTCTACAATGGCAAGAACCAAAATACCTTCTATTCCTCAAAGATCTCAATCTCCTTCTCCTACTCATTCTGCTGCCAGTGTATCTAGTACCCCTGAACCAACACCTCCCTCTCCCAAAATCTCTTCCTCACCGTCACCACCTCCTAAGCCCAAAACCAAAAAGAGGACTCCGGCTAAGAAACCTCACCCAAAACCTCAGGTTTCAACTAAAGATCAACCTCCTCAAAAGAAACCAAAGGGAGTGGTATTCAAGGAACCTATAATCACCCGGTCTCAATCCAAAGAGGTTCAAGGAAAGGGGAAGAAGAAGGAGTCAGAACAACCCCAATCATCTTCTTCTTTTGGGGATACCTTCAGTAGACAACTCCATGAAGCAATAGAGAAATCCAAACTTGACATGATAGTTGGGAAGATTGCTTCTCAAGCCGGTGTTTCATGTTTACATCAAGATAGGCAACCAAGTGCCTCTGCTTCAGGAGCACCTTCTGCATCACAAGCACCAGTGGATGATCACATCACCAGTCCTCCTGAGGGATTCAATGTTGCAGAACTTAAGGCCTTATCTCAGAACGTATATGATGATGAATTTAAACATAGACATTTTTGCCCTGTAGTATATGTGGATCTGGATTATTTGAAAAAGAATTGTCATTTGGACTTGTACCCTTACCTTCAATACTATGCTCCCTGGCTAGATATCCATTTACCATATTCTCCCACTGTTGTGAAAACCTTTTATTGCAACATGAAGTCTCATAATATTAAGTCTAGATCTGGTGAGTTGATTGAAGAAGCAGTATCTACTACTGTTAGAGGAAAATTTATTATGATTTCTGCCAAGATCATAAATGACTTACTTGGTTATGTTGCACCTCCTCCTGATCCACCCTCTTTCTCTGCCAATGAAGTTTTTAAAATTCTGAGACCAAAAGACCCCACTGGCCCCCTCATTTTCAAACCTATTGATATGCCTGATATTCACAGAGTTCTTCATTATATATATTCCCGGAGCATAGTCAATAAGTCCAAAAATTTTACCCACTTTGCTCAAAAGGATTATTATTTGTTGGCTTCTTTGGTTGCCGGGCAACAAAGGAATGTGGGGGAGATTATTTTTAAAGAGATGAGAAGGTTTCGATTTTCTTCAACAAGATCCACAACCATACCATACCCTCAGCTTGTTTCTTTCATTTTGATGAAAAACAAAATTTGGTATTTGGAAGGAACTGAAAGGGTACTCATCTCAAGGTTTGGTAAGACTCAGTTAACTCACATGGGTATCAATCTTCCGGTGAGTCGGACCAAAGCCACATCCAAGAGGGAAGCCACTCCATCCAGAGGTGATGAGGCACAATCATCAGCTCAAGGTCCTATTCCTCCTCCTTCCTTTCTCAATGCCTCTCTTTCAAACCATGTTTCTGAGGCAATTAATCAAGCTGTATCAAGTTTGAAGAAGGAGTTAGTGACTGAGTATGAGAAGCTTGTGGAGAAGATGGAAACACAAGTCATTAAATTTGTTGACAAGGCCAATATTAACTTTGAACTGATGTTCAAGACTCAGGATTAGATGTCACAGAGGATCACTAATATGGAGACCTTCCTGCACTTACATTTTCCCTCTTCATCTTTCGAGGTGCCTCCTGAGACCACTCATACCTCACCACTTCATCCACAGACTCATGTACTTTTCACCGATCCAGAGTCTAATGTAGATGTTACTTTTGATCGATCGCCTTCTCTACCTCCCTCATCTTCTGTACCACAGCCAACATCTCCTCCTGATCAGCCCATTGACCCTCTCACTGCCATGGTGTCCTTTGTTCCACCTCCTCAGCCCCCTTCTGATGTTGACAAAATGGGGGAGAAGGATGTGTGATGTTTTCTGAGCTTCTGTAGGGTGTATTTGGGTGTTTGGGTAGATTTCTGTATTGGGTAGGATATGATGTTATTTGATGTTATTATGTTATTTGAATTGAAGTTAATATTAATGAAGTTTTTCTTTTAAAGTTCAAGTTTAAATGATGTTTCAAATTGTTAAAGTTATATACCTCATACTATGCTTATCTTGGTTGTTAAGTGTCCAGAGGAAACATTGCAGGAAAATTTAAACTTGAAGCCAAAACTTGATATGCATTCGGAAACATTGAAGAATTTCAAAAAATTTTCAATCTCAATCAATTTTCTCTAAATTTTCATCACAAAGGTTTTGTCATCATCAAAAAGGGGGAGAATGTTAGATCCCAAGTTTTGATGATAACAAAAAGACAATCGTGTACAAATAATGTTTCTGGGAGATTAAGAAAAGTTTACAAAGTTACCAAATGCATAGAGGAAGTTTTCTGATATCTGCTGTGAAATTGCACTGGAGTGCTCGAGCATAGATTTTGCACTCGAGCATAGATCTCTTTTATGCTCGAGTATGTGCGAGTGAAAGCCAGAAAGTGTGCACCCTAGAGACATTCCACTGTTATGTTCACTGACTCACTCGAGCACTGGAGTTACCACTCGAGCAGAGAATCCATTCTCACTCGAGCACATGCGAGCAAGGGTCTGCGAGTGCTTGGCCGAGAGCAAATAATAGCATGCTTCCTTCATTCACTCGAGCAGAGACATCAATGCTCGAGCATGAGCATTCTGTGCTCGAGCAAGGTACTGCGAGTGCTTGGCCGAGAGTCATGAAGTACAGAGAAGTGCAAGTGTGCTCGAGCACACCCTTATATGCTCGAGTGACACATCAATACTTGCGAGTGAAAATTCTATCCCTCTCCAAATCTGATGCGAGTGCTTGTTTAAAAGGTATAATTCTTGAGAATATTCTTCTCACTCGAGCAGGAGTCTGTGTGCTCGAGTGAGGGCCCACATCACCTGCGAGTGATAATTTTATCCCTCTGAAATCCTGATGCGAGTGATGGTATTGAGAGCATATTCCTGGAGAATATGCGTCTCACTCGAGCAGGAGTGTGTGTGCCCGAGTGAGGGACCATATCACCCGCGAGTACAAATTCTCACTCTTGTCAAAATGGTGTGCGAGTGATGACCCGAGAAGACACTCCCAGTGGAAAATGTAAGATCACTCGAGCAGAGGAAGTTGTGCTCGAGTGAGACCCCGCTTCACCCGCGAGTGAAGATTCTGTCTCTCTGAAATTCTATGCAAGCACAACCCGATAACAGAAGCATATGAAGGAAAATAGGAGATCACTCGAAGTGAGCCTTTCATGCTCGAGTGATGCCCTGTTTGACCACCAAAAATGCCAAGTCTCACAACGTTCATTCCGAATATGGTTTATTGTTATTTATTCATATCATCATTACTTATTATCATTGTTTAACATTACTTTGAATGTATTATAAGTGTGATACAGGAAGATGAACGTTTGAAATCAGCTGTTACGAAGAAAGTCAAACAGCGGCAGACAACATGATTACAAACACGTTCGCACCTACCGCATTAAGAATATTCAAACATGCGCGTGTTCTTCTACAGTTGGAAAAGTCCCGCTCCTCAAATGTTGATTTTCCAAATGGGCAAAAATTGAAGCAACTATATATACAGAGATTCAAGGAGAACGTATATAACAACATAGCACAAGAATTCACAAGCTTATACACGAATCTCTCTGCCATTCATTTTCTCTGTATACACATTGATCTTCAGTGTTTATTCATTTGCTCTGTAAGAGAGTCTTCATACAATTCAAATTCTATGTTTATTTGATCTCAAGGTATTGGGACCTTGAGAGGGTAGTTTCTCCTTATGAGAGAAGCAGTTGAGAGAATTCCTTGTTGTGCCTTCCACTCATAAGCCTTATAAGATACAAGCAGAAGAGAACGTAGCTACTCGTAAGACTTACAGTGGTGTAAGCAGGAGAGAACGTTGCTGCTCATAAGTCTTGTATACATAAGCAAGTGAGAAGGGTCATAGGTTGTTTTTCTGCACGTAAGACTTGTCGTAAGGGGGAGAGAAGTTTCTTGTTGAGAGAATATTTCTGCTCGTAGTCCATTCAAGGACAATTGTTGTTCTGTGGCATTCTGAGAGCCCATTGAATCTTGGAGGTATAGTGAAAATCTCAGTAGGTCTTGATCTCTGAGGACTGGACGTAGGCCTGGTTGTTAGGCCGAACCAGTATAACTCTCTGTGTTCAAATCTTCTCAATTCTACTCTGTCTACTATATTTTTCATATCACCACATCAAGCGAAAAATTTATAACATCACCCAATTCACCCCCCTCTTGGGTGAAGCTTGCCTCTTACATGACCGACCAGGGACATTTTAGGACAATCTTTATGAATTATCCAAGGATACAATTATCACAGTTAACATGCAAATAATATGATAACAGAATGGAGAAATTTCATTAAAATAATAATGTTTAAAGTACAATGATTGGCCCTTAGGGCACAATTTCCAACATCCTCCCACTTGCCCTAGATGCAATCATTAATTTGCCTAATTCCCATTGCCCTAACATGACGCTCATGCTTTGCCTGTGCAAGTGGCTTAGTAAGAGGATTAGCAACATTATCTTCTCCTGCTACTTTGCATATCTTTATATCACCTCTATCATTGATTTCTCTAATAAGATGAAATCGCCTGAGTATGTGTTTGGTCCTTTGATGTGACCTAGGCTCCTTGGCCTGTGCAATAGCACCGCTATTGTCACAGAACAAATCTATTGGATTTGAGATGGTAGGCACCACCCCTAGTTCAGTAATGAACTTTCTAATCCAAACGGCTTCTTTAGCTGCATCTGATGCTGCTATATACTCAGCTTCTGTTGCAGAATCTACTATAGTGCTTTGCTTGGAGCTCTTCCAGGTTAATGCTCCACCATTCAGGAGGAATACATATCCAGATTGCGATTTAAGGTTGTCTTGGTCAGTTTGGAAACTTGCATCTGTGTAACCGGTTACACAGAGCTCATCATCCAATCCACCATAGACCAAAAATAAGTCCTTAGTCCTTCTTAAGTACTTTAGGATATTCTTAACGGCAGTCCAATGACCCTCACCAGGATCTTGTTGGTATCTGCTGGTCATACTTAAGGCAAACGAGACATCCGGTCGAGTACATAACATAGCATACATAATGGATCCAATGGCCGAGGCATATGGAACCTTACTCATGCGATCTCGCTGATCAGGTGTACTAGGACACAGATCCTTGCTAAGATGGATGCCATGAGACATAGGCATGTAACCCCTTTTTGAATCATACATATTGAACCTATGCAGTATCTTATCTATGTATGTGCTCTGACTTAGGCCTATTAGTCTTTTGGATCTATCCCTATAGATACTAATCCCTAGGATATAGGTGGCTTCACCTAAGTCTTTCATTGAAAAGGACTTTCCTAACCAAGACTTGACACTCTGCAAGGTAGGAATATCATTCCCAATGAGTAGGATGTCATCTACATAAAGCACTAGAAATACAACTATGCTCCCACTAACCTTCTTGTAAACACAAGGTTCATCGATGTTTTGAATGAATCCAAACTCTTTGACTACTTCATCAAAACGATGATTCCAGCTCCGAGATGCTTGCTTCAATCCATAAATGGATCTTTGAAGCTTGCAAATTTTACCAGAGTCCTCTGGACGCACACAACCTTCAGGTTGTGTCATGTACACATCCTCAAGCAGCTTTCCATTAAGGAAGGCTGTTTTGACATCCATATGCCATATTTCATAGTCATAATATGCTGCAATGGCAAGAAGGATTCTGATTGATTTGGCCATTGCAACTGGGGAAAAGGTTTCATCATAGTCCACACCATGAGTTTGAGTGAATCCTTTTGCAACCAGTCGTGCCTTGAAGACATTTACATTGCCATCCATGTCAGTTTTCTCCTTGAAAACCCATTTGCACCCAATGGTTTTTACACCTTCAGGTGGATCGACTAAGGTCCATACCTGATTGTCGTACATGGATTGCATTTCAGACTTCATGGCATTTAGCCATTTCTTAGAGTTTTGTCCCACTGTGGCTTCTCGATAGGTGGTGGGCTCATTTTGCTCAATGAGCAACACATCACGACCTTTAGTAATCAGAAATCCATATCTCTGAGCCTGATGCCGTGTCCTATCAGATCTTCGTGGACCTTGTGTTACTTGAGGAGGCTCAGCAACTTGTTGTGAGTCTTCTCTAATTTCCATCTGTGGTTCTGTACCATCTTGTGGATCTCGAATTTCTTTGAGATGTACGTCGCTCCCACTGGTTGTTTTAGAGACAAACTCTCTTTCTAGAAACTTGCCATTTCGAATAACAAACACTTTGTTATCGGTGGGATTGAAGACATTGTATCCTTTCATTTCTTTAGGATACCCTATGAAAAGGCACTTTATGGATCTGGGCACTAATTTATCAGAGGCTTATTGCTTAACATATACCTCACATCCCCAGATCTTAAGAAAAGATAAACTTGGTTTCTTTCTAGTCCATATCTCATATGGTTCTTTTCAATTGCCTTAGATGGAACACAATTTAGTGTGAACGCAGCTTTCTCTAGGGCATGTCCCTAAAAGGATGGTGGAAGATCTGTTTGACTCATCATAGATCAAACCATATCTAATAGTGTTCGATTCCTCCGTTCAGAAACGCCATTCCATTGTGGTGTTCCTGGAGGAGTCAATTGTGAGATTATCCTACAACTTCTAAGATGGTCAGTGAATTCTTGGCTCAAATATTCACTACCTTGATCAGATCTAAGTGCTTTAATTATTTTACCAAGTTGGTTTTGTACTTCATTTTGGAATATTTTGAACATTTCAAAAAATTCAGATTTATGTTTCATTAGATAGATATAGCCATATCTACTAAAGTCATCTATAAATGTAATGAAGTAGACATAACCTCCTCTGGCAGCTATATTTAATGGTCCACATACATCTGTATGTATGAGGCCCAATAATTCAGTAGCCCTCTCACTGTGCCCAGTGAAAGGTGCCTTAGTCATCTTTCCTAATAAGCAAGATTTGCATGTATCATATGATTCAAAATCAAATGAGTTTAGAAATCCATCTTGATGGAGTTTAGAAATGCGTTTCTCATTTATGTGGCCTAGACGACAATGCCATAGGTAGGTCGGATTCAAATCGTTTGATTTTATCCTCTTAGTAGTTACGTTATAGATATTCCCATTATTAGGATGTTCCAAATTTAATATATAATGACCAACATGCAAATCACCATCAGCATAGAAAATGTCATTATGATAAATAGAACATTTACCATTCCTAGTAATGGAAGTATAACCTTCCTTATCCAAATAAGAAAGAGAAACAATGTTACTACTCAAAGCAGGAATATAATAGCAATTGTTCAAAACTAACAAAAGCCTTTTGGGCAGAACTAATTCATAAGTGCCTACAGCTAAAGCAGCAACTCTTGCTCTGTTTCCAACTCGTAGGTCCACCTCGCCCTTCTTCAGCTTTCTAATGTCCTTTAGACCCTGGACATTTGTACAAATGTGAGAACCACATGCAGTATCTAATACCCATGTAGAGGAAGTAGAAAAATGAATGTCTATAACATAAATACCTGAAGCGATAGCCCCGCTATCCTTCTTGTCCTTTTTCAGATCTTCCAGGTAGAGTTTGCAATTCTTCTTCCAATGATCGGGTTCATTACAGAAGTAGCAGACTCCTTCCTTTGGAGGCTTTGCCTTCCTGGGTGCAAGCTTGGTTTTGGGCTTGTTTGACTCTTTGGTCTTACCACCTGAGCCATTACCCTTCCATTTGCCCTTCCCTTTCTTTTTCATACCCTTTCCTTTCTGAATCATTAAAACTGTGCTAGCCTTTTTCTTAATTCTTTGCTCAGCAGTTTTGAGCATCCCATGTAGCTCAGAAATTGATTTCTCCATGTTGTTCATGTTGTAGTTCATAACAAACTGGTCATAACTCTCCGGGAGTGAGTTGAGGATCAAGTCCGTAGCTAACTCCTGGCTCATGGGAAATCCAAGCCTCTCAAGGTGATCAATATAGCCTTTCATCTTTAACACATGAGTACTAACTGATGCACCTTCAGCCATTTTGCAGGAATGTAAGGCCTTTGTGGTCTCATACCTTTCTTGCCTTGCCTGTTGCTGGAACATTTCCTTGAGATGAACTATCATCTCATGAGCCTCCATGAGTTCCAGATCTTTTTGGAGCTCTGGAACTATAGTGGCAAGCATCAGGCAACTTACATCCACAGAGTCATCCTTATGCTTTGTGTAAGCATTTCTCTGTGCTCTTGGAGCATTAGCTGCAGGCTCCTCAGGAATTGGTTGATCTAGGACATAAGCCTTTCTTTCCTGCTTGAGAACAATTCTCAAGTTCCTGAACCAGTCAAGAAAGTTTGTCCCATTGAGTTTGTCCTTCTTAAGGACTGATCACAATGATAGTGTAGCAGTATTACTAGTCGACATGATTCTACAATTAAAATATGCAAAGTTAGTTAGTGATCTCCCACTAAATTAACAACCCTCAATATAATAATTAGTGGGCTAAGATCCATATTTGGCTTAAACTTAAGTCCGCTTTGGCAAGACGCTTAAATTCAAGTTATTTAGGTAGGTAACCTATTTACCAATTACATCACATGTAACTCTTAGATCTTTATGGGATTTAATCATCATATGATCTGGCATGTTTAACCCCATCTAATGCCTTGAGATTCAAAACCGTTTTGTTAATCTCAATTAAGTCAAAACAATAATGAATATTATGAGCAGCACAATTACTCAAGCTTATCTCATCAAGATAACTCAAGTGCATCCACTTTGGTGGTTTCCACAATTGAGCGATCTAGGTTTTGACAAGTATTCATTAATTGACGGCATTATGACTTAAGATTTAATTTAGAGGGCTTAATTAATTAGTTTTGTTTAGATGAATGCAATCGTGGTCGTATCTCATACAGATAAATACATATCAACGTAAAAGTAATCATGCAATGATCTTATCAAAGCATAATTTAAACGTGACACAACATGGCTTACCCAACCTAAAATCCTCCCAAGCCAATGAGAGGACTTCTCTAAAAAAAAGAAATACATTGAGAGAAACCTCGTTTAAACATTCGAGGGGAGTGAGATGAGAAGAGAATGTACATCGAGAGTATTTAGAGAAAGGCACGGCACGCAGGCCGTATTTAAATATTACAACCTTTATAAAATTCTAAAGCCATGTTGTTCACCATACCCAAACAAAGATAAATAATAAACCACAACAAGAAGTCATACAATATGAAAAGCAATAAATGTCATGATCAGATTATATTGTGCTACGCAGAGGTGGTCACGGCAGTCCAGCTTCGGACCCAATTTTTCAAAACAAAAAAACAACAATGGCCCAGAACGCTTCTGATCCAATTTGTCTTCCCCATAGTTCGGATCCCTATTACCCGAATAGATATCCGAACCTAGACCCAATTTGATTGCCGCCAACTACGATCTCAGGTACCCTACCCAATTTCATGCTTGTTCAAAACGAAAATCACATACATGTTTCAAGATATACATGTTCCGAATCGATTTCACGCTTGTTCCAAAACGAGAATCACATACATATTCGAGTGTTTCTTATAAACATACGTACACATCTCATATATATCACATGTATAAGAATCATAAACTCAATTTAAACGCACAATTGATCTGGCTCTGATGCCACTGTAGGATCGGTAAGCACAGCGGAAGAATTTAAAAAAAAATTTCACCGATCCTAATCGAAGATCTATCAACGGCGTTTAAACCAAGTTGGAAGGATTCATACCCTTTTGATGATTCAAAGTTTTCACAATCTCTAGGAGCCAACACGTCAGGTCCGCTCCCTCTACCGGTATCCACACGAATGCTCTCCAACCGAGACTGCGTGCTAGCGCCTCTAATGTCTCCAAGGGTTTAACTTGCGGCTCTCAATTCTGATGTCCCCTGAGTCTATCAGCTCTATCAAGTTTATAACCCATGAGGGTTATTTTCAAATTTCAAAATTAATCATCATTAATTTCGAAATTATTAACAATTAATTATCTTGATGATCTAATTAAATAAATTCAGTTTAAATTAAATCTGTCCAACAGTTTTAATTTAACCTATTTATTTAATCTAAATAAAGAGCCATTAGATTTAATTTATCTTCATAAATTAAATCTGAGATACTATATCTCTATCATGTTAGTTATTAAATTTAATATATCTTAATAAATTAAATTTAAAACCAACACAATATAATAATATCATATAATATATATACATATATATATATATAATATATTTCAAAAATATATATATCTATATAATATTATTAAATATAATAATATAATATAATATATATATATATATATATAAGATATATATTTTGAAAATATATATATATCTATATAATATTATTAATAAATTTTATAATATATATATATATATAAATATAAAATTCATCCACCCTAAATCAAACATTATCTCGTGTTGGGCCATTCTAGGCCCATATGAAGTTGGCAGTGGGCCAATAACTACACTAACCCAAAAGTCGCAAGTGGCCTCTAGCAAGACATTACGACTACCCAATTCATATGAGGATCGTTATCACGATGCAACCTGTCATACAACCATGTCACGTCCCTTTTATCACACGATATATCGATCAAGGATAAGGCATGGAAAATGTCATCGTCTTGTTCCTGACCATTACTTTCTCGATTCCTGAGTAGCCTGATAACAGAGACAGAAACTCCTTTCATCCTAGTTTGGCCATACATTTCTCAGACTCACTCATCGAGGGGCCCAGTAATATCTCTCTACTAATGTGAGGGACAAATTCCATCTTGATCATTCATATTCCTCTACATGAAAAACCACCAAGCCCGATCATAGCCTTTATCATCACCCGGTCAAAAGTGACTTTTGACTAGTTCAAAGCTTAGCAACTCTCATGTAGGAATCCATGATGACCTCAAGTCTAAGGGCATTGTGACGTGGTTATACATGAGAAAAGCTTATAACTTGATCCATGTAGCTTTCTCATAGTGGGTCGGTCCAGCACCTTGTACTCTTACAAGTGCCTAAGACTTTGATTCATATCTCCATATCTTATCAAAGTCATACTGGTCTTGTTTCAACTCTGCTCCCGCATAGATGACCGACCAGGGACATTTTAGGACAATCTTTATGAATTATCCAAGGATACAATTATCACAGTTAACATGCAAATAATATAATAACAGAATGGAGAAATTTCATTAAAATAATAATGTTTAAAGTACAATGATTGGCCCTTAGGGCACAATTTCCAACTGCTAGCACGCAGTCTCGGTTGGAGAGCATTCGTGTGGATACCGGTAGAGGGAGCGGACCTGACGTGTTGGCTCCTAGAGATCGTGAAAACTCTGAATCATCAAAAAGGTATGAATCCTTCCAACTTGGTTTAAACGCCGTTGATAGATCCTCGATTAGGATCGGTGAAATTTTTTTTTTAAATTCTTCCACTGTGCTTACCGATCCTACAATCTCAACGTTAAATTTCTTGTTTCACACTGCAAAATACTTATTCATTAATATGATGAAGAGTTAGTCATGGGTATGTTGGATCATTGGTCAAAAGCTGAATTTCTGGCTTCTGGGACTCATCATGTTGAGTGAAGACTTTTGCCATACGTGACCTCCATTCTTGAAGATGCAATCCAAATGTTTAATCTCCTATTTTACACTTGAAATATATGTTAGTTAACGTTTAGGAATGATAACAAGTGAAAATATAATGAATATATAACATCTGACCACGTTTGGATTTTTGGCTATAAGAGTCTGAACTTTCTACGTTGGTTCTGTTAGAACTTCACTCGAGTGTAAAGAAGCCTCACTCGAGTGCATGTACAATTTCATGTTCTGGCTTCCTCTCAGGCAAACACTCTCTCTCCAACACTCGCATTTGCTCGAGTGCAATTCTGGACATCACTCGAGTGCAACCAGTCCTGCTCGAGTGCGCCTCTTATTTTCACGTACATGCTTCTTCTCGGGTTAACACTTTCATGTTAACACTTGCATGTGCTCGAGTGTAAAAGAGCCTAATG
Organism: Inga oerstediana; assembly: GCA_963210345.1. Classification (NCBI taxonomy): domain Eukaryota; kingdom Viridiplantae; phylum Streptophyta; class Magnoliopsida; order Fabales; family Fabaceae; genus Inga; species Inga oerstediana. The sequence continues at coordinate 38,711,721 of OY723404.1, forward strand.
CTCGAGTGTGGATCATAGTGCTCGAGTGTTGTAAATTTCTCCACACATCAGCCGCTTCTGGACAACACTCGCATCACATTTTTCAAGAGTGCGTTTTTGCACTCAAGAGTGATGTGGGGCCACATTAGACAAAATTTATTTATTTGATTCTAATGATGTATCATAAGAAAGCTCTTGCCAAATGCATTCCAATGCAAAATGAATTAGCTCCAAACACCTTGTATTCTACAAGTTATGATCGAAAGAATGTCTATCACACTAGACTGCACAAGCGTCAACTTTCAGAAGGCATAACTCCTAGAATATAACTTCAAATTAGGAAAATTACCTATCCGTGGAAAGTCCTTTGAGTCTAGTTTCATATGGCACTAGTCTCGTCTCAATCCGATGTGTGGTTTGTGAGTTATGTTCAAAATACCGAACCTGTCTTGGAAAGTGACGGTGATTTCAGTGTCATCTTCCACGGATCATATGTCCTTCATTTGAGCTTCTTTCAATGTGATCTTGGTGTATATTTTTCATGTTATGAGTTTTCTTTCATATTCCAGTGGTTTCGAGTCAATCTAATGTGTGGTTTGAGAGATATAGCCAAACTACCGGACCTCTGTCAGGCTGAACGTAAAACAGAGCTGAACAGAGTAGCCCAACACTCGAGTGTGTTCTTGCTTCACTCGAGTGCTACAGTGCCACACTTGCTACAGTGATTTTGCACTTCCTCTTTGCACCTCGAGCACTATAATGATTTGCATGCTACAGTGCCACACTCGAGTGCTATATTGCCTCACTCGAGTGATTGCTACAGTACCGCAGCTACAGTGCCGAACAGTGCCACTGCTACAGTGCCAAACAGTGTCTCAAATTTCTGAAATCTTCAAAATTACTTCTAATAACTTGAATCTTGATATTCTTGGTAAATCTTTCAAGTTCTTCTTTCTTCAATATCCTTCTTTTTGATTTTCCACTTGATAATCATTCTCCATAATCCGAGTAGGCAGCTTCTTGACTATCTTCAGTTTCTTTCTTCTTCTTCCTTTTGTTCATTCTTATCAATTCAATAACTTCTTTGTATATTTGATAATTTTGTCTTCTCATTCTTCCTCCATAATTTAACTTAATTAATCTACAAGATATTTCACATTAAACACAGTAATTAGTCAAAGAAATACATTATATAAACTTTTTGCTCTTATCATTTCACATCTATATTTGACATCATCAAAACTAATGATATCTGACAAGCACTTTCTGACCATTGATATTGTTTTCTTGCAAACCCTCACGGGTGAGAGCTGTCCTCACCCGAGTGCAAGTGCTCCATCAATCGAGTAAGGTCATCTTCACTCGAGTGAGCCATTCAAAAATTAGTACTTTGCTACCAAAAAAGGCATCTTTGGGGTAGTTTCTCCCAACCCTTTTGGTATATATTTAGGCATCTAATAGCCACCTAAAGAGTTTAAATGATAACCAACTTAAAGTACTATGGAATTAATAACTTGGAAAAGAGATTGATCGGTTGTCTTTGATTTGGTTTATAGGATTTGACATTTGCCGCCCCTATGAGCCCTCAGTGCCGAAGAACATCAGGAAAGAACAAGGAAGTGACTCTTTCTCTTATACTGTGTATAACGCATTGTATGTATGTTTGTCATGCATTGAGATACATTGAGAAACATTATGCTAATTTATGGCAATATTAATTCTTGTGCCATTAATTATTTCCATTGTCTTTCTTAATTCTTTCTAGACACCATTTCCGTTTTTCTTTTGGAACCGGGTTTGGTTTTACGTCATAATAACACATCCTAAAGGAATTTGGCATTTCCTTTCGTCTAATTCGCATCAAAATTCATACTTTATTTTGGGTGCAGCTTCTAATAGTCATTCTATTTCCCATTCATTCCTGGGACCCTTACTAAAATAGGCTTAGTAGTCTATTTATTCAGGCTTATTCTCTAACCTCCAGTCCTAAAATTTGGGATATTATAATTTTCCCCCGTTCAATAAATTTCATCCTCAAAATTTGCTATTAGTCCGATTCTTAATAATACTTCCATAGGACAACTGTAGCGAGCGATCAATTTCTTCGTTCTATATTCTATTGACACCTCAAATTCTAGATGACACTCCAAATTCTCAATACCTCAAATTCTTGAGGACACCCTAAGTTCTAGAGGATACCTCAAATTCTAGATGTTTTCTATTCTATTCAAAACAAGGCCCTAACTCACCTCTTGCTTCTTTCAGGCTTGGTTCTTGATTTTACAAATTTGGGTCTTGGAAAATGACTCATGACACCTTTTTTTCAAAAACAAAATGATAGAGTAAAATCTTAGGATGAGGGGAACAATGTTCATGAACACATTTTTGGCTAGAAAGGTGAGTAAGAAGGAGAAAATATAGAGAGAAGTTACCTTGTGTTCTTGAACTCATAGATTCACTTTTTCTCTCTTGCTTCTCCAGTTTGGCCGTCCAATGTCAGCTGAATGGTGGTGATAAGATGTTTTTATTCATGTTTTCTCTCTCCTTTATAGGCTGAATGAAAATAATGAGGAGGAGAAAAGGAAATATGATTATGTGTCCACATGTACTATCTTCTTACAACTTGATTTGGTTGGCTTAACTAGATGTAGTTTGGTTGGCTAAAAGCAATTATTTTCCTCTACTATTTGGCATGCTAACTAAAATTTGAGGGAGGGAAAAGTGAGAAATGTTTTGTTTAATGGTTAATGGCTTCTTGTATACAAGGAAGCTTATTTCCCAATGGATACTTCAATGGATTCACTTTTCCACCATCTTCTTTTTGTTGACCGAAATTTGCACTAATTAAGAGGGAATTAATTTTCATTTTAAGTTTTGTAATTACTTCACTTTTCAAGAGCAAATCCTAGCCCTTAATCTTGGGTTACAATTTTAAACTTAAGATCACAAGGCAATTGTCTCCTTCGCCTTTCATTATGGCAACATTACTTCTTGTGCCATTAATCCTTTCCATTGTCTTTCTTAATTATTTCTAGACACCATTTCCCTTTTCCCTTTGGATCCGGGTTTGGTTTTATGTCATAAAGACACATCCTAAAGAATTTGGCATTTTCTTTCGTTTTATTCGCATCTAAATTCATACTTTATTTTGTGTGCAGCTACTAATAGTCATTCTATTTCCCATTCATTCCTGGGACCCTTAGTAAAATAGGCTTAGTAGTCTACTTTATTCAGGCTTATTCTCTAGCCTCCAGTCCTAAAATTTGGGATATTATAATTTTCCCCCCGTTCAATAAATTTTGTCCTCGAAATTTGCTATTAGTCCAATTCTTAATAATACTTCAATAGGACCACTGTAGCGAGCGATCAATTTCTTCGTTCTATATTCTATCGACACCTCAAATTCTAGATGACACTCTAAATTCTCAATACCTCAAATTCTTGAGGACACCCCAAGTTCTAGAGGATACCTCAAATTCTAGATGTTTTCTATTCTATTCAAAACAAGGCCCTAACTCACCTCTTGCTTCTTTCAGGCTTTGGTTCTTGATTTTAAAAATTTGGGTCTTGGAAAATGACTCATGACACCTTTTTTTCAAAAACAAAATGATAGAGTAAAATCTTAGGATGAGGGGAACAATGTTCATGAACACATTTTTGGCTAGAAAGGTGAGTAAGAAGGTGAAAATATAGAGAGACGTTACCTTGTGTTCTTGAACTCATAGATTCACTTTTTCTCTCTTGCTTCTCCAGTTTGGCCGTCCAATGTCAGCTGAATGGTGGTGATAAGATGTTTTTATTCATGTTTTCTCTCTCCTTTATAGGCTGAATGAAAATAATGAGGAGGAGAAAAGGAAATATGATTATGTGTCCACATGTACTATCTTCTTACAACTTGATTTGGTTGGCTTAACTAGATGTATTTTGGTTGGCTAAAAGCAATTATTTTCCTCTACTATTTGGCATGCTAACTAAAATTTGAGGGAGGGAAAAGAGAGAAATGTTTTGTTTAATGGTTAATGGCTTCTTGTACACAAGGAAGCTTATTTCCCAATGGATACTTCATTGGATTCACTTTTCTCCCATCTTCTTTTTGTTGGCCGAAATTTGCACTAATTAAGAGGGAATTAATTTTCATTTTAAGTTTTGTAATTCTTCACTTTTCAAGAGCAAATCCTAGCCCTTAATCTTGGGTTCCAATTTTAAACTTAAGATCACAAGGCAATTGTCTCCTTCGCCTTTCATTATGGCAACATTAATTCTTGTGCCATTAATTCTTTCCATTGTCTTTCTTAATTCTTTCTAGACACCATTTCCCTTTTTCCTTTGGATCCGGGTTTGGTTTTATGTCATAATGACACATCCTAAAGGAATTTGGCATTTTCTTTTATCTAATTCACATCAAAATTCATACTTTATTTTGGGTTCGGCTTCTAATAGTCATTCTATTTCCCATTCATTCCTGGGACCCTTACAAAAATAGGCTTCGTAGTCTACTTTATTCTGGCTTATTCTCTAGCCTCCAGTCCGAAAATTTGGGATATTATAATTTTCCCCCCGTTCAATAAATTTTGTCCTCGAAATTTGCTATTAGTCCAATTCTTAATAATACTTCAATAAGACCACTGTAGCGAGCGATCAATTTCTTCGTTCTATATTCTATCGACACCTCAAATTCTAGATGAATCTCTAAATTCTCAATACCTCAAATTCTTGAGGACACCCCAAGTTCTAGAGGATACCTCAAATTCTTGATGTTATCTATTCTATTCAAAACAAGGCCCTAACTCACCTCTTGCTTCTTTCAGGCTTTGGTTCTTGATTTTACAAATTTGGGCCTTGGAAAATGACTCATGACACCTTTTTTTCAAAAACAAAATGATAGAGTAAAAGCTTAGGGTGAGGGGAACAATGTTCATGAACACATTTTTGGCTAGAAAGGTGAGTAAGAAGGAGAAAATATAGAGAGACGTTACCTTGTGTTCTTGAACTCATAGATTCACTTTTTCTCTCTTCTTCTCCAGTTTGGCCGTCCAATGTCAGCCGAATGGTGGTGTTAAGATGTTTTTATTCATGTTTTCTCTCTCCTTTATAGGCTGAATGAAAATAATGAGGAGGAGAAAAGGAAATATGATTATGTGTCCACATGTACTATCTTCTTACAACTTGATTTGGTTGGCCTAACTAGATGTAGTTTGGTTGGCTAAAAGCAATTATTTTCCTCTACTATTTGGCATGCTAACTAAAATTTGAGGGAGGGAAAAGAGAGAAATGTTTTGTTTAATAGTTAATGGCTTCTTGTACACAAGGAAGCTTATTGCCCAATGGATACTTCAATGGATTAACTTTTCTCCCATCTTCTTTTTGTTGACCAAAATTTGCACTAATTAAGAGGGAATTAATTTTCATTTTAAGTTTTGTAATTACTTCACTTTTCAAGAGCAAATCCTAGCCCTTAATCTTGGGTTCCAATTTTAACCTTAAGATCACAAGGCAATTGTCTCCTTCGCCTTTCATTATGGCAACATTACTTCTTGTGCCATTAATCCTTTCCATTGTCTTTCTTAATTCTTTCGAGACACCATTTCCCTTTTTCCTTTGGATCCGGGTTTGGTTTTATGTCATAATGACACATCCTAAAGGAATTTGGCATTTTCTTTCAACTAATTTGCATTGAAATTCATACTTTATTTTGGGTGCATCTTTTAATAGTCATTCTCTTTCCCATTCATTCCTAGGACTCTTACTAAAATAGGCTTAGTAGTCTACTTTATTCAGGCTTATTCTCTAGCCTCTAGTCCCAAAATTTGGGATATTACACAAGCCCACCACTCCTCTAGGCCTCTTTACACACCCAAGATAATGTGAAAATTTATATAGGCTTATACTCTCTTATTCCCAAACAACATGGACTAGTTTCTTTGACACACCCACACACATGCATATATTTACAATAATCCCCCACATGTGTCAAAGAAACTCGCTATGTTATCCACAGGATATAACATTGTATCTTGTGGTCCTTAGAACTATAAGCCAGACCTAGACCAATAACACTTGATACACAGAAATGTCAGTGAAGCATGCTTCTATGAAGTAATAAATCTTGGACTGTATCAGAGGGATAAAGAGTCAGATTATATCCTAACATTTCCACTGTTAATGAATTATGTCGGCCATGTATGTGCCTGGTGCTTAATGAATGCTCTAGAGATTTTGCTATGATCTCATAGGAGCAGCCACACTTCACATTCATAAAGGTGATTTCATATAAGTGTACCTGCACTATGCATACTGTTTCATCGAACTATGAAATCATTAAGAGATTTGCTCAACCTATAATAATGCAGTCTAGCATATTTAGAGCGTTACAAGAAAGAACAAAAAATATATTTGAGCTAGTTAGAACTAACGAATCACTTGTTATTACCCATTGAACCTTCTTTATAGGATCACCAATCACAAAGGTTGGGTTGTAATCACTATCAATTAGTAGTTGGATTTAGTCCCATTCCTCTTCATATTTCAACTATCATTTTCCTCCCAAGGGGTTTTGTTAATGGACTTGCTAAGTTCATTTCTGACTTTCCATAATTGATTGAGATAACACCATCCTTTAGCAGCTGCCTTATAATATTATGTCTCAATCATATGTGTCTAGTTTTACCATTAAAGGTTTTGTTCTTAGCTGTGGCTATCGCTACTTTATTATTATTGTGCAATGACACTGATAGTGATGGTTTGTCACCTTGTGGGATATTCGCTAAGAAGTTTTTCAACCACTCAGTCTTAGTACCAACCAACTCCATATATAGCAACAAACTTAAAGTCCCTCAAGGATGATGTTATAATGTTTTGCCAGACTGAATTCCATGTGACCGCACCACCACCAAGAATATAGGCATGGCCACTAGTGGGTCTTGTTTCATCTATATATGAGATCAAGGGCCACACACACCCTAGAAAACACATCCCTTAGAGATTAAGGAGACACACCGAATAGAATGAGTCTCTTGGCCAAATGGTTGACCTCTAGAATTTTTTCGGTCCCAAAGAGAAATGATTTTTGAAGTACCCAAAACATGGGTTTATCGGTAAGTCTCAAAATAAATAAAAATATTTTTAGATTCATAGTAACTCTTAAATATCATAAGAATCTTATAAAAGCCGCCCAATGTTGACTACCTGAGCAGTAAGTATTCCAGCTCAATCTACACACAGCATATGCTATGTCTGGCCTAGTATAATTCATCAAATGAAATAAACTCCCAATGATTTTTGCATATATAGATTGAGCTATTAGATCTCCTTTATGTTTTGTAGACTGTACACTACAATCATGAGGAGTACGCAAAGGTTCTTCATCAAACTGTTCAAACCTTCTCAGAATCTTCTCAACATAATGTTCTTGAGAAAGTTGAATACCACATTCATTCCTTATGATTTTTACACCCAAGATTAACTTTGTTTCTCCAAGATCTTTCATATCAATTTTTGAAACAAGGAAACTTTTTGTTTCAAGCACAACATTTAAACTATTACCAAAGATAAGCATATCATCCACATATAAGCAAATAATCACACAATCATGATTCACAACTTTTATATAAACACATCTTTCTACTTTAATAGTAGAGAAACCACCATATATTAAAACTTGATTTAATTTCCCATGCCACTATCTGGGTGCTTGTGTCAAACCATATAATGACTTAACTAATTTACAAACCTTGTTTTCTTGCCCAGGAGCAATTCATCATTTAGGTTGAACCATAGAAATTTCCTCTTCTAAGTCATTATTTGCAAATGTTCTTTTGACATCCATTTGGCGATTAATAAGATTATGAATTGATGTTGTGGTAATTAGAACTCTAACAAAGGAAATCCTGGTGACAAGCGAAAAGGTATCAAAATAATCGATATTTTCTTTCTAGATAAAGCCTTTGGCAACTGATCTAGCTTTATATTTGTCTATAGAGCCATCAGAAAAGTAGTTTTTCCTAAACACCCATTTATACCCAATAGGTTTTGCTCCTAGAGGCAAGTCTAACAAAACCCAAGTTTTGTTTTGATTCAAAGAGTCTCTCTCAGCTTTAAAAGCTTCTTTCTAAAACTTTACATCCAGAGAAGAAACAGCTTCATAAAAATGCTTAGGTTCATCTTGTACTAAATATGTATAAATATCATCTCCAAAAGATGTTTCTTTTCTTTGTCTTTTACTTCTACGTAAATTTTCAACCACATCTTCATTTGAATTTTGTTCAGAAAGTTGTTTAACTCTTCTAGGAATATGCTCAATTTTTAAAGGAAAAATACTTTCAAAAAATTATGCGTCTTTAGTTTCAATAATTGAATTGTGTTCTAAAATGTCACTTTTTCAAAATTAGAAAATGATATGCAGGACTCTATTAAGCATAACCAATAAACATACATTCAGCAATTTTAGAACCTATCTTTTTTCTTTTAGGATTAGGTAATAACACTGTTACTAGACACCCCCACACTTTCAAATATTTCAAGTTTGGTGTAAAACCCTTCAGAAACTCATATGGAGTCTTTTTTGTTTTCCTATGGGGTATTCTATTTTGTAAGAAGCTTGCAGATAGTAAAGCTTCCCTCCACAAGTTATTAGGTGTAGCAGAATTGACAAATCAAGCATTCTCATTTCTTTTAGGGTTCTATTTTTCCTTTCGGCAATACCTTTAGATTTAGGTGAGTATGGGGGAGTTACTTCATGGATTATTCCTTCCTTTTCGCAAAAATCATTAAGGAATAAGTATTCTCCTCCTCTATCTAACCTAACCCTTGTTATCTTTTTATTTAATTGATTTTCTACTTCTGCCTTATATAAAAGAATTTTTAAAGGCCTCATCTTTATTTCTTAGTAAATATACTCTAGAACATCTTAAGAAATCATCAATAAAAGTAATGTAGTATCTCTTTTCACCTCTTGTCTCAGTTTGTTTTAAATCTCCGAAGTGTGTATTAAAGATAATAGTTCAGTTTCTCTTTGAGTAACAAAATGCTTTTTCCTAGTTTGTTTTGTTTCTGCACATACTTCATATTTATTAATATAACTAATATTAATCCCAAAAATTATCCCAAGATGCAGTAACCTCTTTATATAAGATCTATGTATATGTCCTACTCTAGTATGCCATAAATCAAAGGAATCAATCATGTAAGCAAAAAAGGATGCATTATCAATATTTTCATCAACACTTCATACAAAAAGACCCTAATTATAATAACTCTTGCCTATCAAAACATCTTTCTTTGTCATAATGATCTTATCAAATTCGAATGACACCTTAACCACAAATTTTTTCCAATAGAGACACAAATATTATGTTTGCTCTAAGTTCAGGGACATACAAAACATCATTCAGTGCTAATGTCTTTTCTGATGTGAGTTTCAGCACCACTTTTCCTTTCCTTGAACTTTTGCATTTCATGAATCAGCCAAATAAATGTGGTCTTCTCCTTCTTGGAAGGAGGCAAACATCTCCTTATTTGCACATATGTGCTTGGTAACTCCAGAGTCTATCACCCATATCTTCATATCAGAGACTAGTAAAGCTTGAGAGACTACTACAACAATGACTTTATCATCAATGTTTTCATCTCTTTCAACCAAATTTACATTTGGCTTTAGAGGATTTTCATCTCTTTTACATTTTTAATTTTTTTCCTTTTTCCTGCACTATGCAACAAAGTGACCTGGCTTACCACAGAAATAACAATTTCCATTCTTCTTGAGTTTGGGGTTAGAATCATTAGGCTTGTAATCAGACTTTTTTATGTGCTGGTGGTTAGATTCATGCCTCTTGTTGTGTGGCTTTGCTTCCACTAAATTGGCCTTTGCAGTCATTTGCTTTCCCTTTGCTACTTGGATCACTTTTTTGTTGCTATCTTCGATGATAATGTTCATAATCAGATCTGATAGTAACAACTGCTTTTGTTTATACATTAATTGTTGTTTGTAATCATTCTAAGTTTCTTGTAGCTTTTCAATCAAGACTCATGCCACAAATTCATCTGGCAAATTGATCTTTTCAGCCCAGAATTCTTCTAATAGTTTATATACTTGTTGATCTATAGTTTGATATCTTTATCCTCGACCATTTCCCATTGATAGAAATTCCCCACAACAAATTTTTGTTTTTCGGAGTCTTCTATGTAACACCCTTCATTTATGCCCCTTTAGTACATTCATGGAAGCACTAAGGTGTAGGATCAGTAAGCACAGCGGAAGAATTTAAAAAATTTTCACCGATCCTAATCGAGGATCTATCAACGGCGTTTAAACCAAGTTGGAAGGATTCATACCTTTTTGATGATTCAGAGTTTTCACGATCTCTAGGAGCCAACACGTCAGGTCCGCTCCCTCTACCGGTATCCACACGAATGCTCTCCAACCGAGACTGCATGCTAGCGCCTCTAATGTCTCCAAGGGTTTAACTTGCGGCTCTCAATTCTAATGTACCCTGAGTCTATCAGCTCTATCAAGTTTATAACCCATGAGGGTTATTTTCAAATTTCAAAATTAATCATCCTTAATTTCAAAATTAATTAACAATTAATTATCTTGATGAGCTAATTAAATAAATTCAGTTTAAATTAAATCTGTCCAACAGTTTTAATTTAACCATTTTATTTAATCTAAATAACGAGCCATTAGATTTAATTTATCTTCATAAATTAAATCTGAGATACTATATCTCTATCATGTTAGTTATTAAATTTAATATATCTTAATAAATTAAATTTAAAACCAACACAATATAATAATATAATCTAATATATATACATATATATATATATATAATATATTTCGAAAAAATATATATCTATATAATATTATTAAATATAATAATATAATATAATATATATATATATAAGATATATATTTCGAAAATATATATATCTATATAATATTATTAATGAATTATATATTATATATATATAAATATAAAATTCATCCACCCTAAATCAAACATTATCTCGTGTTGGGCCATTCTTGTGTGCGACCTTGTAGGCCCATATGAAGTTGGCAGTGGGCCAATAACTACACTAACCCAAAAGTCGCAAGTGGCCTCTAGCAAGACATTACGACTGTTAGATATGATTAGTTTTGATGATGTCAAATATAGATATGAAGTGATAAGAGCAAAAAGTTTATATAATGTATTTCTTTGACTAACTACTATATTTAATGTTACATTTTTTGTAGATTAGTCAAGCAAAGAATGAAGAAGATTGAATTAATGAAAATGAACAAGAGGAAGAAGAAGAAGAGAAATTGAAGTTAGTCAAGGAGATGCCTACTCGGATTATGAAGAATTATTATCAAGAGGAAAATCAAGAAGAAAGATATGGAAGAAAGAAGAACTTGTTAGATCTTACAAGAAGATCAATTTGTAAGATCAAGATTCAAGTTGTTAGAAGTGATACTGGAGGTTTCTATGATGATACCGGAGGTTTCTATGATCAAATAATGGTTGGAATAGGTTAATACGAAGCTAAGATGACTTATATATGAGTTTTGGCACTTCCAGAGGTGTTATGGTCGAGCACGAGGTGTTTCACTCGAGCACAAGAAGAACTCACTCGAGCACATATGAGTTCACTCGAGCACGGGATGAAAACTCTGTTCTACTCTGTTTTACGTTCAGCCTGAGCAAGGTCTGGTATTTTGGTCATATCTCTCAAACCACACATCGGATTGACCCGAAACCGGTGGTATATGAAAGAAGACTCCCAACACGTAAATTGGGCACCAGGATCACATTGAAAGAAGATCAAATGAAGGAGATATGAATCGTGGAAAATGAAACTGAAATCACCGTCACTTTTTGACACAGGTTCGGTATTTTGAGTATAACTCACAAACCACACATCGGATTGAATTGGGTGCCAAATGAAAGTAGACTCAAAGAGCTTTCCATGGATAGGTAATTTGCCTAATTTGAACGTATATTATAGGAGCTATACCTTCTGGAAGTTGACGCTTGTGCAGACTAGCGAAATATACACTCTTTCGATCATAACTTGCAGAATACAACGAGTTTGGAGCTGATTCTTGTTGCATTGGAATGCATATAGTAAGAGCATTCTTATGATACATCATTTGAATCAAATGAATAAAATTTTTCTAAAGTGGCCCCACATCACCCGCGAGTGCAAAAACTTTCTCTCTGAAAATGTTGTGCGAGTGATGTCCAGAAGCAGCTGAAACGTGAAGAAAATTGTATCACTCGAGCACTAGGATTAATGCTCGAGCATTGGATGATTTCTCACTCAAGCACATGCAAGTTTTAACATGAGAGTGATAACCTGAGAAGAAGCATGCACATGAAAGCAGAAGACGCACTCGAGCAGGACGTGTTGTGCTCGAGTGATTCGAGAATTCACTCGAGCAGATGCGAGTGAAGTACAGCGAGTGCTTGCCCGAGAGAAAGTCAGAACGTTAAAATATCAACTTCACTCGAGTGAGCCATATTGCACTCGAAGTGAGAACATGGCAGAATGCAGAAACGAAATAGAGCCTCAGCCATCAATCCAAACGTGGTTAAATGTTATACAATCATTATGTTTTCACTTGTTATTGTTCCTAAACATTAACTAACATATATTTCAAGTGTAAATGTTGGATGTGTCGGGAAAAATGGTACCACTATTTAACTAACATATATTAACTAACTAACATATATTCCATAAAAAATGTCAATGTTGGATGTGTCGGGAAAAGGTCTGGGAAGTGACATTACAAATGGTACCACTATTGAACTAGGATTAGCAGTATCATAAGTCTCAGGAATGTTGTTAACTACGTCGTTCTCTACACTGATCAATAACTCTATAAATTATAGTCGATCACGAGCAATATGGAAGAACAAACAAACAAATGATCTTACTCTCTTCCGAGGGCACTATCTATTAGAACCGGCTAACACCCAAGAGGGGGTGAATTGGGTGTAAGATAAAAATCTTAGGAGCTTTGAAAATCTTTTTGCATCTTAGATGAAGCAATAAATATGAAAGTAATGAATCATAAGTCAACAATTAATATATGCTGGAAATATAAGAGTTTAAGGAAGAGAGTGTGCAAACTGTGATTTATCCTGGTTCGGTCCAATCTACGATGCCCTACGTCCAGTCCCCAGGCTTCTCCTGAGATTTTCAAATCCACTATCTTCTTGTTTAATCCAGGCATAAGAAAAGCCTTTACAAAGTTCTCAACAAGATACTCCCCCTTACAAGTCTTACGAGCAGAGTAATCCCGAAGATCTTTCCTTCCTGCTTACCCATGCAACTCTTACGTGTAGCAACGTTCTCTCCTGCTTACACCCTTGTAAGTCTAATGAGTAGCAACGTTCTCTACTGCTTACACCTTATAAGTCTTACAAGCAGAAATTCTTATCGACGATTCTCTCTACACTTCCCCGTAAGGAAATCAACCCACTCAAGGTTCCTCTACCTTGAGATCAATTCAGAAATATAGTTGAAAGTGTTTACAGACTCTCTCACATAGTAGATATAATGAACACTGAAGTACAATACAAATAATCTCTCTCTCAAATATACATGATATAGAAAATAGATAAGAACAGAGAGAAGTTGGATTGAAGTATATGATTCATGATCTTTTCATGTTTCTCATTGGTGTTGTTGTTTGTTGAATGTTCCCATATTTATAGATGAGTTGTGATAGCCGTTGGAAGAGTTGTGATAGCCGTTGGAAGCATTTCAACTTATCTGTTAGAGTGGCGTAGCTTCGTTTGACTGTTTTTCAATTTTGAAAACTAGCCGTTGTGGTTGGTGAACGCTCCGCTTCCGTAAAGTCAACTTTTGTCTCTTTACATCATCTCTTCATTTTATTCCTGGAGACATACATTAAACACTAATATAATGAAGTGTAAGAATGATTGGAAGCAAGAAGAATGAGTTTCATAATTAATCCCATAATTTTCGAAAACTTCAGTACGTAGTTCTATTCTCCTAGGAAGCATTACACGAGTGGTCACTCGAGTAAGCCTGGGTCATTACTCGAGTGAGCCCTCGAGTAATCCCGTTTAAAATCTGACCGAGAGCATTTCTTACTTCATTACTCTAGTGATCCCTCGAGTAATGTTACTTGTTCATATCTGGTTACTCAAGTAGTCCCTCGAGTGATGTAAGTCATTTCTTGGCCGAGAGCTACTGGAAGATTTCTTCTCTGGTTACTCGAGTGATCCCTCGAGTAAGCTCTTAAATAAATTTGTAGATTACTCGAGTAGTCCATCGAGTGATATCATTCAAATCTTGGCTGAGAGCATTTCCAACTGCATTACTCGAGTGCTCACTCAAGTAAGCTTCCAAATAAAACTGCAGATTACTAGAATAAGCCCTTCAAGTGAATTCTTGATTTTGATTTGAAACATAGTAAATTATATATCATCGGAAAGCCCTCATCATCTACATTCCAATGCAATAAGAATCACCTCCAAACTCATTTTGTACAGAAAGTTATCATCCAAAGAATGTCTTCTACATTTGGGCAAAGTCTGAAACCACATGCATCAACTTCCAAAAGGCATAGATCTTAGTATATAACTTGAAATGTCACAAATTATATATCTCTAGAAATCTCTTTGAGTCTACTTTCATATGGCATCAATTTCGTCTCAATCCGATATGTAGTTTGAGAGTTATGTCTAAAATACCGAACCTTGTATGGTGAAAGATGCTGATTTATATATCAACTTCAATAGATCATATCTCTCTCATATGAACTTATTTTAATGTGATATTGGTGTCCATAGTTCGTGTTGGGAGTCTAGTTTCATATGCCACTAGTTTCATATCAATTCGACATATGGGTATAGAGATATGCCCAAAATACCAAACCTTTATCCTAACGCACAAAAAGCAAAGTGCGATTACTCAAGTAAGCCCTCGAGTAATCTCCAAGTAACTCTGCAGATTACTCGAGTAATCACCTCTAAAATGAGCCAGTGCCATATTACTCGAGTGATTACTTGAGTAATCATCCCCAGAGGTACCATAACTTCCATATACATCTTTTAGCTTCGTATTGACCCATTCCAACCTCCGGTATCACTTCTAAGAGCTTGAATCTTGATATTCTCATTTGATCTTACAAGTTCTTCTTTCTTCCATCTTTCTTCTTTTTTCTTCAATCTTTTTCTTCTTGTTTTGCCACTTAATGATCATTCTTCAAAACCCAACTAGATATCTTCTTGAATATCTTCAATCTTTGCTTGATATTATCATTAGTTCTTGCAATGCTTTCTTTCTTCAACCCTTGCCTCTTGACTTCCTTCTTGATGATCATTCTCCACATATGAGGCATTATCACATCAACCTACCATTGGGTTTATGACTAATCTACAAGATATACAACATTAAATATAGTAGTTGTCAATGTAGAAGATAAGGATATTATACAAACGTTTTGCTCATATTTGACATCATCATAACTATACATATCTAACACTATCCTATAGAGTTATTCTATGACTATCGGTAGACAGGAAATGGTACTACCTAGGATCAAACAAACCCTTCTAAAGCAAGTCAAGTAGGCAAAACTGACAGAAGGTAATTGTAATCACTGCAAGAAAAGATAATGCAGAGGAGGAGAGATCAGAAGAAAAACCTTGAGCACTTTGTCTATACCCCTTTTATAGGCACGGTCTACAAATAGCCAATGGACATAAGAAAGTTCAAACAACACATCCCTCGAGACCAAACAGAAACCATTAGAAAGACTGGCCTATACATTGACAATAGAGAGAACATTTAGGGAAGCGCCTAACCGTTGACAACTTCTAGTCATGAAAGGTTACAAACTTTAAACCCAAAAATATAGAGACTTTTCGGTAAGCCTAAATAAATTATTATTTAAAAATAATATTTCTGGGGACCAAAATATTTTCACAAAAAGTGCCAGTACCACATATTTACTCGTGCATAGGAGGAAATCACCGGATTTCCATTATGTTTGCTTTTGGTAGCCTGTTATTGTGCTTTCGAGCCTACCATTCCTCTAGGCCTCTTTACAAGCCGAAGTTAATGTGATAATATATATAGGCTTATACTCTCTTATTACCAAGTAATTTGGGACTACTTTCTTTGACATACACATACACATGCATATATTTACAATATATCTACCAGTGCTAAACCCCGCTATCCTTATCCCAAGTTTTTTACTCATCAAGATCTATTTCTTCACTTATTTTGAAGTCCTTTTTGGTAGAACAAAAAATTAGTTAACGAGGCACATGGTTGAAAAGATTCAAATTGGGTTATGATGGTGCCTTTTTTGTGTAATTACTATTGCCTACTAACCACCTTAAGTTCAATTGGCATGTTTTTGTATACATTGTCATGTAAGATTAATTAATACTTCCTTTTATAGTCAAATTAATAGCCTAGTCCACCCTTGGAGGATAAAGCCCAAGCCCAATAGGATTAGGGTCAAAATATAAATAATATAAAAGCTTGGGTGGATGTGTGTGATATTTCCTAATTATTATGAGTTATATTATTTGATCGATAGAATATGACTTTACAAGTGGTATTATTTCACTGATACAATATGTCTCTTAATCGAAAGGATATTTTGTCTCTCTGATAAAAGGATATGTTAATAGACAGGAAAAGGTGCGTAGAATACTATAAAAAGGTGTAAGGGGTTCAGCTATTAAGTATTTGAATATAGAGATTTTGACACACTAGTTCCTTATTCCCTCTACTATATCTCTCTCTCTTCTTCTTCTTCCTATCGATGGTGTATTTGTTGTGCAACATAATAGCTTCCACAACTATGATTCGATTATGCATAGGTATAAGAGATTAGTCGTCGTACTCTAAGTACGCCCAATTTTCTTGCATGGTATCAGAGCATGGTTTTTCTTAAGGCCATTTTTGTATATATTTTGTGACACCGTGTTCTCCTAAGTTTCCGCTACTGGGTATAAATATATATGTCATTATCATGACTCTACATGCTTCTGTTGTTTTCTATATTATGTGATTAATGGGACATGAAAATTTCTCTTTGGATATAATATACAGATCCTTATTATTGTTATGAGTATATGTTCAAGTTTTCTTTTCATTGAAATTTTTTTTTTGTGTGAATTAAGTATGATTTTCATTATGGCTTATTTTCTATGTCCTATCATAATAGATATGTGTTATATAGACATAGAAAGTATATAGTAGATCCCTGAAACCAAAAGAATATAGGCAACATACTGTGTATATAAAAAGCCTAGTCCAAAAAGTTTGTTTTTGAAACTGGCACAACTACAAAAATGCTTTTAACGTCCCTTTTTTGGGCCTTTTAACGTCTGAAAACAGAGGGACGTCTATCTGAGTGTCGTAGAAAAAACTGTCAATAACGTCCCTAAAATAGGGGACGTCTTTTGGTCAGACTTTAGACATCCCCAGTCGTTACTGAGGACGTCTAAAGTGTTTATGAACCACTTTAGACGTCCCCAGTTTGCACTGGGGACATCAAAAGTTTTTTTTATGGCCTTTTATATATACATCACTGTCAGGCAAATTTAAACTACAGAAATTGGATAGAAGAAATATTGCATAAACTAGAATGGAAACAACAGCAGTTCAGCACTATTTAATAAACATGTTATCCAACAATCTAATAGTATGTACAACAACACAACTCTAAGTATCATTGTCATTTTATATAACAACACAACACAACAATCTAATAAACATATTGGCGCTAGTTAAACTAGACTAACCTAAGCCAAACCAAATTCATTTTTAAGTATCATTGTCATTTTTTTAACTCATGTCTATATATATACATCACCATGTTGAAGTCTGCTGATGAAAAAAACAAGTATGTAATAATGACAGTCCATTTCCATATCAAGCAAATTAGAAGCAGATTAAAAGTATGCATATACAAGTTACTCTATTTTTTTAGTTTCATAATCTGATTTAAATTAACAGTTACAAGCATTTGTTCAATCATTTGTATCCAAAGTTGTGGGAGTGAGAGACAAACCTGTGGACGACGAAAATGGAGATGACTCACTGTGCCACCAGCTAGGAAGACGATAGTTGTGAAAGGGAGACACAAACGATGGTGCTCTCGTCAAAGAAGAGAGAGGGAAAAATAGAAATATGATTATGAGAAAGAGGAAGGCAGATAGCGAAGGAAGCACGGGAAAGGGAGTTGCAGCAACGAACTGAGAAAGAGGAAGGAAGACGGGAAAGGAAGCAAGGGAAAGGGGAAAGAGGAAGACAGCTTGGAACGAAGCTCACGAGGGAAGACGGAATGAAGCTTGGGGAAGGAAAATAAAGCTGCTGGCCTGCTGCTGATGGGATGGGTGTCTGACAGGCTTTTCCGCGTCCCCAATCAAACTGGGGACGTCTAAAGTGGTTCAATTTTTTTTAAATTCAACCAGCGCCAATGTTTCCTGCTAAATATTGAACTTTGGGAGTCCCTAATTTAAAAATGGATGTCCTTTAGGGTCGTTAAATGTAAAGTTTGTAGTAGTGTGGGTTGTTTGAAATATAGAGATTTAGGTTTTGAAATTTGTCAAACCCCTTAACATTTTGATATTTACCACAGTAATAATGCATCGTTCAGTAGGCACACAAAAGTAGCATAAATATACTAATATTAAGTACTTGATTACATTATAGGAATCCCTATAGGGTTTGAAAAATATTTACAAATCCAAAAGAAACAAAAGTAAAACTACAAATAACCAATAGCAATTCTTGAACTGGACCAAAACCTTCAGTTGACAATATTTAAGTCTTTGCCCTTAGAGCTGCTTCCTTCAACTGGATAAATTTTTATATTTTGGAAAAGGGTGAGATTCATATAAATCTTAGTAGTAACATACAATCGATCATATAAAATACAATAAATAAATATGCAATGTATCATATAAAGTAATAGAAATATAATACTCTAAATTTGAATGTCCGCTCGGCGTTCAAGTACAAATGACTATTTGTCCCCTCTGGCCTTACATGTGTGCTCTGTTCAGGACCATATGACTGTATGACCCCTACTTGCTGTAATGTTCCAAAACAGATGGCTGTCTATCCATACTTATCTCACTACCTTAGTTGGGTCCCACTGGGCCTGATGGTACTTATACTTTTCCCACCGAGTAGTACTTGTGCTTTTCCCACACCTCAACTAGATATTGTGTCCACTTTTCATATCACAGAATATGGTATACACAAAGCATATAAACAATCACATGGTGTACGAAAGATAGAGTTACCACCTGAATTGCCCTTTACCTGCCCACTATCACTCCAATACCCTTTATCCAGCTCGAGCTACTAACAAGTCCTAAAATTCCAAATTTATAATAAATAAATTATTACTCATCTATGTCTTATTTTAAACTCATATTGTTGGTTATCTCTGCTCGAAAATGCAGAATAACCAAAATGCCCCTGGGGAACCCGGTCTAAGTCCCTTTATACTCGGTCTAACTGTACTTTACAAAAAATTTGTACCCAAGCTATTTCTACACAATTTCATGTGTAGAATCCGTTTTTGACCTTAAATTTGACAAATTCATACTCTAATTCCAAGAAAATCCTTGGCAGCCACTATGTTAGGATTCTAGGCGTAAAATTGTCATTTCACACCCTAAAGCCTTCACACTTCATATTTAACTTGTCCCCTACAAAATTTTCCATTCTAAACACAATAGAATAATCAAAAACACAAAATTCCAGCTCAAACACGTAGAAATAGACCTGGCCAAAAATCTGGTATTTTTGGAAAAATAGGAGTTTCATGATTTCACTCAATTAAACACTTCCTTTTCACTTGTAATCCCTTGTTTAACCACTTATACATCTATTGATCATTATTAGTGTCAATTTGGGTAGCATCTCCCCTTAGGGTTTGAGCATCCCAAATCACAAATTCAACTAACAGAAGCCAATAATCAATGACAACAACAATCATAACCTTGAATCCAACAAGAACTTCAAAGTTTTATGGCTTACCTTTGGTTTCTCTCTCTCTATCTCAAGAAAACCGTCTCTCTCTCCTTCTTTCCCTTGAATTTGTGCTTGCTACATGTGTGATTCAAGAAGGCATAAAGATTGGAGAAAGTTTCCATGAATTTTGAAGACAAAACACATGAATTTTACAACCTACTTACCTTGATTTTGCTTCTTGAACTTTTGTGCTTTCTCTTTATTCTTGCCTATTTCAAGTTGCTCTCTCTCTCTCTCTCTCTTCTCTATTGGTTCTTGACCAAAAAATGGCCTCTTGAAAGGGTTATGAGCCCTTAAAAAAATAATCTTCCAGCTCCTTAAAATATTAATATTTTATTGCTAATTTGTCATGTGAGTTTTGACTAATTGCATCATCTTTTTTATCTTGGCTCTAATGGCTTCCAAGTGGCACAATTTATGGCCAAATAATTATTTTTTCCTCTCTTTTATTCCTTTTAGTTGAAGATTATCCCTAATTAAAGGCAAAATAAAAGCTTCTTGCTTTATTGCCAAAAGACCATTTTGCCCTTACATTTCTTGTACTAAATTGTGTCTTCTTCCTTCCTTTTACTTCTTGTTCGAAATTCACATATTTCTTAGGCCCAAAAACTGTACTCTTCCCTTCTTCAATTTGGGCTATAAGAATGGGCTTTTAAGAAGACAAAAATTGGACTTTATGTCTTATATTAGCTCAAAATTTTGTGTAGCCACTACTACTAATATTTGTCATTCCAAGTTCACAAAAATTCACCATTCTATTCCACTTATTGTAACAACAAATATACATGGGATTTTTGGTGAGTGAAATTTAGGATATTCAAAATTAGTTCCATTGCATAGAACTTAAAAAAACAAAGGAAACCACACCAAGAACGCAAAAAATGAACATCGGACGAAGGAAATATGGAGGAGAGAAGTTTTAGGTCCGATAGACTCGACCCTTCGCTCTAGCCAGGTCAAATCTAACTTGGTGAGAGGTTGAAGATGACTCTCCCAGTTCAAAATGATGTCATTTCAGTATTTATAAAAAAAGGGGTTTTTGAGTTCAAAAGCGTCTAGGCCAAGAAAAAAATTTTGGTTTCAAGCCCAATAGTTGAGGCCCCAAGAAAAAAAGAGTTTTCTCAAACAAAATTTATTTCGCTATTTAAAAAAATCGAGGCAAACAAACCAAGAGGCATATGAGGCCATATGATATCTCTATTTGACATATGGAGGCCACCTTCTGATAGAGTGCAACACATGGATTCTGAAGGACCAACATGTGTTACCAAATAATGGCCGAAAACCACGAGCCACCTGTGAGAGTAGTTTTCCATTATTTTTTCCAATTTTTCCATTTTGTCTTCTTATGGCATATGGTGGCATGTACCATGGGTAATTAAGGTGTCATTTCTTTCTAAAAATTCCTAAAATCATGAGCTTTAATATGATATGCTATATGAGTATTGTGGACACCAATTGTTGTATATTTATGACATTCAAAGTGCTTTCATTAACATTTTAAATAAATTTGAAACTTTCAAAATTTATTTGATGGTTTCAATATTTTCTTTTATATTTGAATGTATTATAAACATGTTTTCATATATTATAGACAGCATATTGTCTTATTTATGTTATAATGAAACATGTTTTAGTTGATTATTCGATATATTATTACATGTTTTTGACAAGTGGGAGTGTTGAGGAGTTGGTGCTTCTAAAAGTTAGAATTGTAAAAGTAATTATGTATAATTATTGACAGAATTTAGTAATGTTGCTAATATTTATGTGATGGGAGATACAAACGTATGCTCCTAATCATGAATTTAGCAGTATTATTATTTTTCTGGTTACAAATATTATAAGTACAGACATTGTATACTATGTTGTGCTATATATTGTTGATGATATGTTCTATAGTTCAATTCCCTTAAAGAGACATATTGAATATAGAATCACATAATTGAAAATGGCAACTAAGAATATCATCACTGAGTTAAATGGTGGCAATTGGGATATTTGGCACCGAAAGGTGCAATATATTTTGGAGGAACAAGAGGCAATTGAGCCTCCAACAATAGTTGTAGCACAACCTACTACTAGGAATACGACCCACCACAGGAGGGACCAAGAGGTCTATAAGGCTTGGAAAAATAAAATTAGCATTGCAAGAATTACATTACTGAGCACAATGGCAAATGACCTCATGTGTGAATATGAGAAAAATGAAACAATGCAAGCCATATGGGCAGCGTTGAAAGATTGGTTTGGTGGTACTTTAACATCTAAACATAGACGATTAAGTGTTAAGTTTGATACATATAAGCTTAGGCAAATACTTCCATGAAACAACATCTGAGAGAGATGGCAAATATGATCAAAAAATTGAAGAATGCTAGGCACACCATGTTTGATGAACAACAAGCTCAAGTAGTGATTAGATCATTGCCATCTAGTTAGGAGCACATGAAGGTTAATCCAAGCTATAATGAAAGCATAAAAATTTTAATGATATGGCTAAACACTTGGAATTTGAGGACGAGTGCTTGGAGAGATACAAGTCTTTTGGCCATACCCACTACACTGAGGGTGCAGGTCCTTCTAATGCAAAGCTTAATTTCAAGAAGAGGAATAAATTCCAAAAGAATGGAAAGAAGGACAAGACTAAATTTATAAAAGGCAAAAAGGAATTCGAGAAGAAATGAAAAATAGGGAGAGAAGGAGAAGAAAAATGACTTAAAGAAGGTCAAATATTTTACTAGCAAAAGATGGGTCATTTCACACAAGATTTCATTAAGCAAAATGAGAATGAAAAGACCATATAACCAAGGATCGACGAACCTATGAAGAATACCGTCGGTTGCCTAATAGATATAAGTGGCCTTATGTAGGCAATAATGCAAAGATCGAAGTTAAAGGTATCGAAACTTGCAAATTAACTTTGTGTGGTGGAAAAGTCGTCATCCTTGATGAAGTGCTTCATACTCTGGACATATGGCGAAATTTAGTTTCTGTTAAATGTCTTGTAGATTATGGGTTTAATGTAAACTTTCATAATAAAGTTGTAGATATATTTTATTATTCTATTTTTTATGGCTTAGCCTTCCTTTCAAAAAGGTTCTTTGTAATGGATATTATTGATGATTATAATATACATCATTGCATTGTTATTTCCTCTGATTCAACTGTTGATATGGCTATTTGGCATGCTAGACTAAGGCATATTAATCAAAATAAAATGATTGAACTAGCAAAAGAAGGTTTGCTTGGACCCATATCCAATATGGAAATGTCCTTGTGTGAAAATTGTCTAATAGGTAAGGCAATTTGAAAACCTTTTGGAAAGGGAACTAGATCAGAACAACCATTACAATTAATCCTTTTTGATATTTCCGGTCCTATGAGTGTGAGGTCAAGGAACAGAGCCTGGTATTTTATTTCTTTTATTGATGACTATTCACAACACGGTTATGTATATTTAATCTCACATAAGCTTGAGGCTCTTGAGTGCTTTAGACGACACATAAATAAAGTAGAAAAACAAATAGACAATATAATTAAAGTGTTACATACTGATCGAGGTCTTGAATATTTGTCTGATTAGTTTAAAGAGCTCTGTGAAGAAAAGGGATAATTAGGCAGCTAACTATCCCTCGCGCTCCATAACAAAGCGTAGTCTATATATGGTTAGGTCAATGATAGCACAAGCAAACCTACCAATTTCATATTGCGTTGATGCTTTTTATGACGGCTACCTTTATGCTCAACCATGTGCCCTACACCTTATAAGTTATGGATAAAAGGCAATCCGGATCTAAGTGTCCTTAGACCATGGGGGTCGACTACGTACATCCATGATAATTCTCTTAAGTATGGGAAGTTAGGTCTTAGAGGAAAGAAATGTATCTTTATAAAGTAATCTAAAAATCCAAACGATACATCTTCATACGTGAAAATGAAGATGGAACAGTAACTGAAATTGAATCTAGAGATGCTATATTTTTAGAAAATTAATTCCCTAATGGGATAAAAATTGACCTCACTATATCTCTTTGGGAGAAACAGGAACAAAGAGTAATAGGATAGAACATGTTAGTAGGCCTGAACCATCCCAAAATGTCAATCTAAGTAGGAGCTCAGAAAGGTCAATGCATAAACCTAGACAAAAGAAAAGACAGAGACAAGAAACTCCTATAAGAAAGAGTAACAGAGAAAGTACGCCTAAAAGACACTTCCAAATAGAAAGTGAAGCACTTGTTGTTACACCTGATGCAGATGATGAACCACGCTCGATGCTAGAAGCCTTATCAAGTCCAGTTAAGGATAAATGAAAAAAGGAAATGGAAGAAGAAATTAACTCAATAAGAAAGAATCAAGTTTGGGAATTGGATGACCTACCAAAAAAACGAAAAGCCATTGGGAACAAATAGATTCTCAAAATTAAAAGAAAAGTGGATAGGTCAATTGATAAGTATAAGGCAAGATTAGTTGCAAAGGGGTATACACATCAAGAAGGTATAGATTATGAAGATACCTTCTCACCCATGGTACGATTTAATTCTTTAAGAATTATTCTAGCAATAGTAAACAGTTTAGACTTGGAATTATATCAGATAGATGCTAAAACCGCATTTCTAAATAGTGAGATGGATGAAGAAATCTATATTGAACAATTATTAGGTTTCATTGAAAAGGGAAAAGAGAACAAATTTTGTAAACTCAAAAGGTCTATTTATAGACTGAAGCAATCATCTAGACAATGGTATTTGAGGTTTCATAGAGCAACAGCCTCTTATGATTTCCAAATGATTAAGGAGGACCACTGTGTCTAAATCAAGCAGTTTGAGGGGTAATTTTGTTATATTATCCTTATATGTAGATGACATATTATTAACTAGAAGTAATCTGAATTCGATTATAGCAATTAAATTATGGCTTTTATCAAATTTTGAAATGAAAGACATGGGTGAAGTAGAGTATATACTTGGAGTTAAGATCCAAAGAGATCATTAAAAAAGAATCATATCTCTTTTACAAGAAAATTACATTAAAAAGATTCTTAAATGATTTAACATGAGCAACTGCAATTCCTTAGATAGCCTAGTGGCTTTTGGTGTAACCTTAAGCCATGATATGTGTTCGAAAACTTTTGGTAGTCTAATGTACGCAATAATGTGTACAAGGCCAGATATCTTCTTTGAACTATGCCATATGTTGGAGTAGCAAGAAGCAAACATGTAGTACTTAACAGTTTATGGAAGCTGAGTTCGTAGCTTGTACTGCAGTAATACAAGAGGCTTTATGGTTGAAGCGGTTTATTGAACATCTTGGATTTAGGAATGAGACTATCAATCCAATATTAGTGCATTGTGATAACACTACTACCATAACCTATAATAAAGATCCCTAGGATTATAGTAAGTGTGTAAAACCATCCCTTAATTAGCGTAATTAATATTTGATAAAGCATAATAAAATGGATTAGAGACCGGCGGATAATTTAAAATTCATTTTAAATACCCTCCTTAAGGTAGGATTTCCACAAAATTTTTGAAAACTTATTTCCTATCCTGGTCTCAAGTTCAAATATCGAATATAATAAGATGTGCAGTTATGTCACATTCATATATCTGAGTATACAACAAAAATCCCGGCAAATCCGGGGTTTCATCTATATTTACACTAAGGGTTTAAATTTCCTATATAGGGGATTACACCTCGTTTCCTAAAATAATACTCATATACAGTAATCCCAAATAAAAAATAGATAACCAACAACCCATTAAAATGTCCCTAAACGATTCTAACCTCTCCAAGTGATCGTTTTTCTCTTGAGCCACTTGCCCTGTCTGAAATGTTAGTCATTGGAAAGAATGAGATTCAAGAAAATCCCAGTAGTAACAAATCACTCATACAGTGCATAAATACAAGCATATATGATCATGTTAAGCAGCATCACAATGTATCATGGCTTACGCCATAAACGACAGCACTCATAGCTGTAAATACTATGCGTCAGATTTCACTGTGATCTCTATGCGTCAGCTTTTGCTGTGATCTCTATGTATCACAAAGTAGTACAATGTTTCTCAATGTATCTCAATGTTTGACAAACATACATACAACGCTTTATACACAGTATAAGAGAAAGAGTCACTACCTTATTCTTTGCTAACGTTCTTTGACACCGAGGGCTCACGAGGGTGGCAAATGTCAAATCCTATAAACTAAATCAGGGACAACCGATCAATATCTTTTCCAAGTTCTTAATTCCATAGTACTTTAAGTTGGTTATCATTTAAACTCTTTAGGTGGCTATTAGATGCCTAAACATATGCCAAAACGGATGGGAGAAACTACCCCAAAGATGCCTTTTTTGGAAGCAAAGTACTGATTTTTGAATGGCTCACTCGAGTGATGGAGCACTTGTGTAATATCCCAATTTTTGATTATGGGCTAATCATGATTATTGTGGATAATTATGAATTTAATTGGAATTATTATGTGTTTTATGGCAATATTAATTAATATGTCATAATTAGTGAAAAATTAGAAGAATGGGAATATTGGCCATAAGTTAGTGATTAAGGGAGAAATTAATTACTAACTAAGAGGAAAAAGGAGAACTGTGATTAAATGGCTAATGGAGGGATTAGATAAGTTAATTGGTGACTTATTGTGTGAGAGCCAATGGGAGTAAGACATGTGGCAAGATTTTTTTTTTTTTTGTGAAGGGAGAAAAGTCAAAGGGGAATAAAGAAATATATTTTTCTCTCTCTTTCCCTTGGTTTTCGTTAAGGAGGTATGGAGGGAGTATCACTATCATCATTTCATTCATCTCTCACACTCCATCTCTCCATCTCTCTCTCTCTCATTCTCTCTCTCTTCATTCGGCAGCCATTGTGGGCAAGAGAGAGAAAGAAAAGCTGGTGATTAAGGTGAGAAAATGGCCTCCTTTGTTGAAACACATTTCATAAATGTTGATCCTTGAGTGATGAGCTTCATTTTAGTGTTTTTAGTTTGGCCATTTGGTGATGTTTTGTGCCATACGAAAATTTGCTTATTGGAGAATCAAAGAGTATTTTTGGAGAAGTTGAAGAGGTATGTGAAACCAATCTATCTATCTAAGTTTCATGCCATTTGAAGTAGTTTATAATTTCTAGAAATTTTGGCTTGAATATGAAAATGAGTGCCACTGTTCATTTGGTATGTTTTTGGCATGAGAATGGTATCTTAGAGTTAGTTTAGGATGGATAGATTGATTGGTGATTGAAATGTGATGTTTGGATAAGATTGGTATTTTGTGGATTTTGTTGCCTAAAACCCAAAGCATGATAATGGACTAGGATTTTGATGATTCTGATGACCCCATTGAGTTTATTGGGTGTTTTTCTGTCGAAGTGACTTTGGGTAAAGTTTTGTGTCCATTGGGATCAATTGGGCAAGTGTTGGGAAAATGCCTCTATTTTATACGTTTTCTAGTCCTGATAGAATCACTCGAGTGATTTGGGATTCACTCTAGTGAGGGATGAAGTTCACTTGGGTAAGGATGAGTCTCACTCGAGTACTGTATGTATGTTCTGTTTTCTCTTCAGTTTTATATTGTGCTTTCTGGAAAATCCAAGAGTGTATAGTCTCACCTGCAAGTGAGGGATGAATATCACTCGAGTGAGCCTCCTCATGCTCGAGTGACTGGTGTATTTGACACTAAGGACTTGCTTCTCGGGTTGTCACTCGCAGTTATAGTGCAAGAGTGTGCCTTCTCAGTCGTGAATATAGCGTATTCACTTGAGTGAGCGGTGTTGTGCTCGAGTTCAGTGAGCCATCTGGGCTACTGCCATTTCTCTTATGCTCTCGCATTCTCACTTTCTAGACTTCACTCTCAGGTGCTCAAGTGAGGCATTTGGCTTTCACTCGGGTGAGGTCCAGTGTGCTCGAGTATTATAGTCTCTGTAAAGTCCTTGTGCTCTCGGGTGTTCACTCGCTATCCTTCACTCTCTAGTACCCGAGTACAGACCGTACCATCACTCAAGTGAGGTTTCCTTCACTCGAGTATCCATACAACCTCACTCGAGTGAGGCCATCTTCACTGGAGTGCCTCTGTAGAAAATGTCAGTTTGTGTTTCCAAAAAGGGGATCTTTGGGGATAGTCTTCTAACCCCTTGGGGCTATTATTCGAGGTATTATTGTGTACTAAAAGAGCAATAATGATAACCAATTAAGTGTTATGAAGACATTGAGAATTGGAATAGAGAACTAACTCTTCATCCCTAATTATGATTCTAGGATACGATATTTGCCTGACGCGGGAGAGACATGTGCCAAGGAACGCCCGGAAGGACTCAGGTAGTGGCTCTTCTCTCATATTGTGTATGATGTTTTGGTATGCATAACTTATTATTGAACTTTGTAAATTTTGTGCCATGGTCCATTACAGCGTGAGCTGTATAGGGATTGACGCTGGTCATCTCTAGGTCGGCCGTTGAACTGCCGTCGTAATCGACATAGATTTTGTGTATCTGACCCGTGGGGCGGCGTTTGTGAATCCAGCCGTGGGCTATATGTTGATCTTTCCTGTATGGCTTGCGTTATGAAATGCTTTATATGAATCCCAGCTGTGGTGAAATATATTGTGTGGATTGTTGTGATGCAATGCAGCGTGAGCAATCGTAAGGGATGACATGTGTCATACTAACCACTGCCGTTGTAGTTGCTTTGTGTGGATAATGATTTGATTTCATGCCTTATTGTTGTACATACTATGATTGATTGGACACTACGGGGATTCTTTAGAATCCCACTCTCCCAAAATAAAACATTTTAGACAGGGCTGAAGGATCGAAAGACAAACGGGTGACGAAGAGTGGGTAGAGCTCCATGTTAGGAGTTCCTTTTGGTTAATGGTTATAATTTTAAATCATTTAGATATATTTGGATCAATTGTATAATTTTGTGTAATCCCCAAGATAAGGAAAAAGTGTGTGGGCTTTATGCCTTTATATAAACCCTTATTTAATGAATGGAACCCGAATGAGTCGGAATTTACTTTGCACTCTAATATTTGTAAATGGAATCCACCTACACAGGCCATTATTATTTTGTAATGTGAATATGAGACCATTGTGAAAAAGTTTTTGCAAATCCGATTTTGAAATATGGTCTCTAATTCTAACTTAATTATGTGTTTAAGAACTTAATCTTGGCCTAAGGTAGGAAGGGGGTTACATTTGTGGTATCAGAGCTGTAGTTCCTGGCAAGGTGACGATTTGCTAGGATAGCACCTTAGTTGACCTTAATCCTTTAAGTTTAGGGTAGTTTGATGATTGATGAGTGCTTGTTGCATATACACATGAGTATTTCTGCTATTAATGGATTAATATAAATTTTATAGATTATATGTATATATTGGCTAAGGTACTGATGTAGTGAATCATTTATAGAGAATTAAAGGACAAAATGGTTCGCCCTCTTACTATAGTCAGGCAACAGGACCCAGAGGTGGAGGAACTTAATGACAATCCTCCGGATCCCATGCGAGAGATGATGGATCTCATAAGGGAGCAACGGGATATGATAGCTGAGCTGAGGGAAGAGCTCAGAGAGGAAAGGGCCAAGTGAAATAAGGGAAGGGCCCAGTCAACTCATGAGGAAAGTCAACCAGAAACTCACCATGAGGAGACAATTGAGGGGTCCAATGGATCTTATAAATCCCCACCTCACTCGGTGCCCAATCAATAGTCTTAAGGGGTGCCGGTTCGTGAGGGAAGAGACTTGCATTCTTGGGTTTCCAAATTTTGCAAGCATATGCCTACGGTGTTCAAGGGGATATTTGAGCCCCAAGTTGCTAAGGACTGGTTGAATCGTCTAGAGAAGATTTTTGAGGTCCTCGAGTGCTCTACGGAGGTAAAGGCGAAGCTAGCTGTGTATAAGCTAGAGGGGGATGCAGACCGGAGGTGGCGAAATATCGCCATGTCATTGAAGAGCCAGAATGTGCCATTGACTTGGGAGGTGTTCCAAGAAAAATTCAATGAGAAGTACTTCCCCAAGTCCATGAGATTGGAAAAAGAATCTGAGTTCTAGGCTATCAAGCAGGGAGATATGGAGAGTTTTGATGAGTATCTTTCCCGTTTCGTCCGGCTATCTCGGTACTCTAGACATCTCCAGGATAAGGATGATAAGGAGTAGAGCTCCGATATGCTTATTGAAAGAGGCAAGCTTCACCCAAGAGAGGGGTGAATTGGGTGATATGATAAATTTTTCGTTTGATGTGATGATATGACAATAGTTGTAGATAGAGTAGAGTTAAGAGGATTAGTACACAGTAAGTTATACTGGTTTGGCCTAAAAACCAGGCCTACGTCCAGTCCTCAGAGATCAAGACCTACTGAGATTTTCACTATAGTTCCAAGATTCAATGGGCTCTCAGAATGCCATAAAACAACAACCGTCCTCGAATGGACTACCAGCAGAAATATTCTAACACTAAGAATTTTCTCTCCCCCTTACGACAAGTCTTACGTGCAGAAAAACAACCTATGACCTTTCTCACTTGCTTACGTATACAAGTCTTATGAGCAACAACGTTCTCTCCTGCTTACACCACTGTAAGTCTTACGAGCAGCAAAGTTCTCTACTGCTTGTATCTTGTAAGTCCTATGAGTAGAAAGTTTTACTAGGAATTCTCTCAACTACTTCTCTCGTAAGGATATCTACCCTCTCAAGGTCCAAATACCCTGAGATCAAATGAAAGTAGAATTTGAAGTGTATACAGACCCTCTTACAGAGCAAATATGATAAACACTGAAGAATGATATGAATACAGAGAAAATATGAATAACAGAGACTCGAGAATTTGCTTGTGTGAATTCTTGTACTTCGTTGTTTTTGATGATCTCTGGAACTCTGTATTTATAGACATTTGTTTTTGCCCGTTTGAATAATGATCATTGTGGAGCGAGGCATATTACTGTGGAACGGCATGCGTACGTTTGAAATCTTTCAACGCGGTAGGTACGTGCTTGGATGGTCGTAATAATGCTGTTTGTCATTGTTTGACTTCTTCTGTGTCTTTCTAATTCAAACGTTCAAACTCCTGTATCACACTTATCATACATGTTAAATGATATTATATAATAATAAGTGAAAATATAATGAATAAATATCATTAAACCATATTCGGATTGAATGTTATAAGACTGGTGCGTTTTGGCTTATGGCAGAGTCTCACTCGAGCACTGAGGGGGCTCACTCGAGTGCAATACCATATTTTCGCCTTTTGCTTCAGTTTTACACTTGCACTTCCACATGATTTGAGAGAGTGCATTTTCACACTTGCGAGTGATGTGGGTCCTCACTTGAGCACAACTCCTCCTGCCCGAGTGTCCTTGTATTTTACACTAAGAGCCGCGTCTCTGGACAACACTCGCATACCATTTTAGCAAGAGTGTGATTTTGCACTTGCAGGTGATGTGGGCCCTCACACGAGCATTCTTACTCTTACTCGAGTGAGAAGAATATTCTTCTATAATATACTCTTTGTCTTCAGCACTTGCATCAGAATTAAGAGAGTTACCTCGCGAGTGCTGATGTATTACTCAGGCACATGCACTCTCACTCGGGCATGCTTATGCTTCTCTGTTCTGCATGACTCTCGGCCAAATACTCGCAGTCCCATACTTACATGTGCTCGAGTGCAAAATAGATTGATGCTTCAATGTAAGCTCCATTGCTCGAGTGCAATAGTAGAACTGACAGCAATTGCTCTCGGGCAAACACTTTCTGTTCAACACTCGTATCTGCTCGAGTGAAAAATAGCTTTATGCTCAAATGCCAGCTCTGTTGCTCGAGTGCATCAGCAAAAACTGACAGCAGACATTTCCAAACTTTGCCATATGCATTTGGTAACTTTGTAATCATTATTTAGACTTGTAAAAACATACTTTGCATACAATTACCTTTTGGTTATCATCAAAACTTGGAATCTAACATTTTCCCCCTTTTTGATGATGACAACCTTTGTGATGAGTTTTAAAAAAATTCTTGATTAGAGTGAAAATTTTTAAAAACATCATCAAAATTTCCAAATGCATATCTTTACCAAAGTTTATACTCAATTTCAGATTTTTGCACTTATCCACATTGTTTCCTGCAATACTTCCAATAGACACTCAATAACCAAGATAAGTCATAGTATCACAGAAACCATTAAAACTGAACAGAAAACTTAATAAACTTGAAAATAACCATTAGTGAACTTGAAAAGTACAATATTAAGTTTGAATCATCTCGAAAATAACAATAATCCTACCCCAATACACAAAACTACCCAATACGCTACACCCCATATAAGCTCAGAAACCATCACAAATCCTTTTCCCCCATTTTGTCAATATCAGAAGGGGGCTGAGGAAAAGTGAGATCAGATGTTGGGTCAAAGAGCACCATGGCAATGGAAGGGTCTACTGGCTCCGGCTCAAAGGGTGGAGATAATGGCTGAGGAACAGAGGTTGAGGGTAGTGGTGAAGGCGACTGATCATAAGTGACATCAACATTAGAATCCAGATCGGTGAAGAGAACATGTGTCTGTGTATGAGGAGGTGAAGTCGAAGCAGGAGTAGTCTCAGGTGGCACCTCAGAAGACGTAGTCAGAAAGTGAGTGCGTAAGAAGATCTCCATATCAGTGATTCTTCTGGACATATCATCTTGAGTCTTGAACATCAAGTCAAAGTTGGTATTAGCCTTGTCGACCAACTTTAAGACTTGTAACTCCATCGTGTTTACCAACTTCTCATACTCAGTTATCAATTCCTTTCTCAAACCAGACACAGCTTGATTGATCACTTCAGTCAGATGAGTGGAAAGTAATGCATTCAGGAAAGATGGAGGTGGAACCTGACCTTAAGCAGACGACTGAGCCTCATCACCTCTTGATAGAGTGGCTTCTCTCTGAGACGTAGCCCTGGTTCGACTCACTGGAAGATTGATACTCATGTATGTCAATTGAGTCTTGCCAAACCTTGGAATGGTTAACCTCTCAGTTGCTTCCAAGTACCATATTTCATTTTTCATTAGGATGAGGGACACAAGTTGAGGACATGGTATTGTCACGGATTTTAATGAATAAAATCAAAATCTTCTCATCTCACTAAAAATAATCTCCCCCACATTTATTTGATGACTGGCTAGGAAGGAGGCCAGCAGATAGTAATCTCTCTGAGCAAAATGGGTATAATTTTTGGACTTATTAACAATGCTACGAGAGTAAATATAGTGAATCAGGCATATCAATAGACTTAAAGTTGAAAGGGCCTATTGGCTCATTTGGTCTCAATAGCTGAATGGCTTCATTGGCTGACAGAGTGGGTGGATCAGAGGGAGGTGCGACATACCCAAGTAAATCATTAATAATACTAGCAGATATCATAATGAATTGATCTCTAACAGTGGTAGATACTATTTCCTCAATCAATTCTCCAGTCCTAGATTTTATGTTGCAATAAAAAGTTTTCACAACAGAGGGTGAATAAGGAATATGAACATTTAGCCAGGGAGCATAAAATCCAAGATAAGGATATAAATCCAAATGACAATTCTTCTTTAGATAATTTAAGTCCACATAAACTATAGGGCAAAAATGTCTATGTGCAAACTCAGTATCATATACCTTCTGATTTAGTGGCTTCAGTTCCTTAACATTGAAACCTTCAGGAGGACTTGTGACTTGTTCTTCTTCTGGAGCCTGTGATGTAGAAGGTACCCCTGAAGCAGCCGCACTTGACTGACCAACATGGTGTGAACTTGAGGCACCAGCTTGAGAGGCAATTTTGCCAACCAATGCATCAAGTTTTGACCTCTCCATTGCTTCTCGGAGTTGCATATTGAAAGAGTCATCGAAGGAAGAAGATTGGTGTGGTTGCTCTGTTTCCTTCTTCTTTCCTCTTTCTTTGACTTCTTTGGATTGAGACCGAGTAATTATTGGTTCTTTGAAAACCACACCCTTTAGTTTCTTTTGCGGAGGTTGATCCTTCTTAGCCATTTGAGGCTTAGGATGAGGTTTATTGGCTGGAGTTCTCTTTTTGGTTTTGGGTTTAGGAGGAGGTGTTGGTGTAGAAGACAATGTAGGATATGAAGGTGTTGCTACCAGAGTTTCTGAAGCACCAGCAGCAGAATAAGTGGGAGAGGGTTAGGGCATGAAATCTTAGTTTTAGCCATTTAGAAACGAAATGAGAACAACAAGAATCACAGATCTGCTGAAGATTGAATGATAAAGTTTCAGAGAGTTAGGGCACGAAATGAGAAACTGTGAGGATAAATCTCACCTTATAAAGAAGATTTAAGAGTTGTAACACTGATTTGAAGCAAAATGAGATGTTTGATCGATGGGTAACGGTCAGAGGTGAAGAGAGACGACCTTCGAGTGACGCCACGCTTCGAGTAAGAGGAGGAAGTGTGACGGTCTGAGCTATCGTGTAACTGATATAAGTTCCAACACATGAGCAATAACCTTAGTGCTTGGGTGTTATTCATACTGTGCTCGAGTGTGATCATACTATGCTCGAGTGACATTCAGGCAAATTTGATAAAACATGTAAAAGCGTACCTGGTTTAAATATATCTTACTATATTTTTCATCTTTGTACTCAAATCCTCCAAAATCATTTGAGTAACCATGCTTTGAATAAGTATTTGTATAAATTCCTTCCTTCTGCTCGAGTCTCTTGCTTCACTCTAGGTATGTTCATACCATGCTCGAGCGAGGATCTCTCTTACCTGAGTAAGAACAATTATAACTATTGCACTTCAGATAACCTCTTGGTATTTTTATCTCCCCTGTTAAACCCTATTTTACAAGCTTAGAAACAGAGTATATACAATAGTTTTGTACTCGAGTAGTGTTGACTGACACACATCTAAACTCGAGTAACAATCCTGCAAAGACAATTTCTACATACTCCGATGCCTAAGTCAGTATGATTATCATCAAAACTCATAAAAGAAACTTACAACTCATTGGGATTAACCATTCCCAATTCTCTTCGAATATATAAGAATTGTTCTTTAGTTATTGGCTTTGTGAATATGTCAGCGAGTTGAAGATGTGTTGGTATGAATTTTACTTTGACATCCTTCTTTTGCATGTGATCTCGAATGAAATGATGTTGGATATCTATGTGTTTGGTCCTTTAATGTTGCACAGGATTCGTGGCCAAGCTAATGGTGCTAGTGTTGTCACAATAAATTGGAATCTCTTTTAAGTATATCCCCAAATCCTGAAGTTGTTGCTTTAACCATAGTACTTGAGAACAACAACTTGCTACAGCTATATATTCAGCTTCAGTAGAAGATAATGACACTGTATTCTGCTTCTTGCTGAACCATGATACCAGACAACCTCCAAGGAATTGACATTGACCACTAGTACTTTTCCAGTTAGTTTTATATCCTGTCAGTTTTATATCCTCCATGATCTAAATCTGAATATGCTATTAAATATTCGTTTCCTCTTTTTGGACAACATAAGCCAAGTTCTGAAGTGTCTCCTAGGTATTTGAAGATTCTTTTCACTATCTCTGCATGTGATACCTTAGGAGCAGATTGATACCTTGCACATATTCCAACGCTGAACTGAATATCTGGCCTACTTGCTGTAAGATAGAGTAATGAACCAATCATTCCTCTATATTTAGTGATGTTGTAACTAGGACCTTTTACATCAGCATCCAACAACATTGTAGAACTCATTGGAGTATCAGCTCCAATAGCATTATCCAATCCATACTTCTTCAATAACTCCTTCAAATATTTTGTTTGAGATATAAATATCCCATTCTTCTTTTGCTTAATTTGAAGTCCAAGAAAGAAATTTAATTCTCCCATCATGGACATCTCAAATTCTCCCTGCATAATCTTAGAAAATTCTTGACACATAGATTCGTTAGTAGTACCAAAAATAATATCATCAACATAAATTTGAACAATTAGGATGTCATCTTTGTTATGTTTGATAAAAAGAGTTGTATCCACTTTTCCTTTGACAAAATTTTGATCAAGAAGAAACTTGCTTAGTCTTTCATACCAAGCTCTAGGTGCTTGTTTTAAACCATATAAAGCTTTCTTAAGTTTGAAAATATGATCAGGCTTTGTTTCATCTTCAAAACCAGGAGGTTATTCTACATAACTTCTTTCATAATATAACCATTCAGAAAAGCACTTTTCACATCCATTTGATAAAGTTTAAAACCTTTAATGCAAGCAAAGGCTAAGAGTACTCGTATTGCTTCTAATCTTGCCACTGGATATGTTTCCTCATAATCAACACCTTCTTCTTGATTATAGCCTTTGGCCACCAATCTTGCTTTGTTTCTCACAATGATTGCTGATTCATCAAGTTTGTTTTTGAAAACCCATTTGGTCCCTATAACCGAGTGATCTTTAGGTCGAGGAACCAAATCCCAAACTTGATTTCTTTAGAATTGATTTAATTCTTCTTGCATAGCAATCACCCAATCATTGTCAGATAAAGCTTCTTCCATATTAGAAGGTTCAATTAGAAATAAAAGCAGAGAAAGTTACCTCATTGAGAATTCTATTTCTAGTTTTGACACCTTCGTGAATATCTCCAATTACTTGATCAATCGGATGATCTTTAATATGTCTCCATGCTTTTGGTTGAGCATGATCATCGACATCTTCTATATTTTGAAAGTCATTTGTTTTATAATCATTTTGTTTTGAAATAGTTTTGTTTTTCTTTATCAAATCCATTTCTTCGTCATCAATATGTTTTGTCTGAGAGTCAAGTTCATCAAACACAACATGAATAGATTCTTCAACCGTACATGTTCTTTTATTAAAAACTCTATATGCTTTACTTCTATTAGAATATCCTAGAAATAAACCTTTGTCAGACTTTGAATCAAATTTACCCAAGTTTTCTTTGCCGTAGTTGTGAATGAAGCACTTGCATCTGAAGATGTGTAGATGAGCAAGATTTGGCTTTCTTCCTTTGTAGAGTTCATATGGCATCTTACCAAGTGACTTGCGAATATATGCTCGATTTAAAATGTAGCATGCAGTACTCATTGCATCTACCCTAAACACTTGTGACATTTCTTTTTCATTAAGTATTGCTCTTGCCATTTCTGTGAGGACTCTGTTATTCCTTTCTACTACTACATTTTGCTGGGGTGTTCTAGGTACAGAGAAGTTGTGATCTATTCCTTAGTTGTTGCAGAAGTCTTCAAAGAGTTGATTATCAAATTC
Source organism: Inga oerstediana (assembly GCA_963210345.1). Classification (NCBI taxonomy): domain Eukaryota; kingdom Viridiplantae; phylum Streptophyta; class Magnoliopsida; order Fabales; family Fabaceae; genus Inga; species Inga oerstediana. The sequence goes on from OY723404.1 coordinate 38,748,969, forward strand.
TCCTCCATGGTTTGTCCTAATAGAAACAATAGAAATACCTTTCTCATTTTGGACCTTCTTAGCAAACGTAATAAATTCGACAAATGTTTCATCTTTTGAAGAAATAAATATAGTCCATGTAAATCATGTAAAATCATCGACGATTACTAAAGTATATAGATTTCCTCTAAGACTTTTTACTCTTGTTGGGCCTACCAAGTGTATATGAAGTAATTGTAAAGGTTTGGAAGTAGAAATCTCATACTTTGTTTTGAATGACGATTTGGTTTGCTTACCTTTTTGACAAGCTTCACAAATCATGTTATGTTTGAATTTTAGTTTAGGAAGACCAATAACTAAATCTTTTCTAATCAATTTGTCAAGTTGATTCATATTAACATGAGCTAGACGCTTATACCATAACTAACTTTCCTATGATCTGCTAAGAAAACAATGTTCCAAAGAATTTGAATTTAAATCAATAGTATAACAGTTACCGTCCCTTTGAGCTCTGATCTTTGCCTTGATGGAATCTTTATTAAGCGGCAGATCTTTCTTGTTTACTATCACGCATTCTTTTAAATCAAAGATCACCCAATTATCTTTGTCAGTGCTTTGACTTACACTCAAGAGGTTGTGACATAATCCTTCAACGTAATATACATCGTTGATTTGAACACCATCGGATTTTCCCACTTCACCAATTCTAGCAATACGTCCAGATTGATTACCTCCATACGTTACCTTTCCTCCTTCTCTGGTTTCCAGCATGGTGAACTTATTTTTGTAACCAAACATGTGTCTCAAGCATCCACTATCAATATACCACTTGTTTGCTCGTGATGCTTTGAGACATACCTAGAGTAAGGTGATCAAGTTTTAGGTACCCACACTTTCTTGGGTCCTCTATGGTTAGTATGTAATACATGTGTCCCTTTCGGAACCCATTTATACGTGCCAATAACTTGTCCTTTTCTAAAATAACATGATGAAGTATAATGTCCTTTCGGCCCGACTTTCCCAAATGCCCACCACCGGCCCTTCTCCTTTCCGGGTCTGGATTTTTTGCGTCGTTTCAGTCGTCATAGTCAACGGATAAGTTCTACTGCTATTTTTCTACATGATGCGAATGGATTTGATGTATGCACAGAAATCTTGAAATATTTGAGATAAGTTCTACTGCTATTTTTCTTATTTCCTCTGTTTTTATCATGATCGGACTTATATCCAATTCCAGATTTATCAAAGGAAACTTTCTGAGAATTTAGAATAACTTTAAGAGTTTCATTTCCTTTAGTAAATATTTCCACAGTTTTTGTTAAATCTCTTATTTTCTTATCTTTCTCTTCACATACTTCACATAATGATATAACAGTATTTTCTAATTCCTTTACTTTCTTCTTGTAACTAACCATTTCTTTAGCTACCTTGATGAATTCTGTATGCAATGCATTATATTTAGATAATAACTCATCATAAGTAGGTTCAGAATCACTTACCTCAGAATCCGATTCTTTTTCTTTGGCTACCAAGCATAGATTTGCCACTTCGTCATCGTCGATTTCTTCATCCGACGAACTATCACCCCAGATAGATGATATGTATGCTTTCTTTTTTTGCTTCTTTTTGTCTTTGTTTCTGAAGCATTCGGATTTGATGTGTCCAGCCTTCCCACATTCATAGATACTATCTGTTGCTCCTTGTTTTCTTTCTTGCTTGGTCCACCTTGATAATTTTTGAAGTTCTTTTAACTTCTTCTATAAAACTTCTTGAATTTTTTCATGATCATTCCCATATCATCATCATTAGGAACATCTTCATTTTTGGAGGATTCTTCTTCCTTGATAGCTTTAAGTGCAACTCCTCTTTTTTTTTATCATCGAACTCATCTAGTTCCTTCTTGAATCTCAACTTTCCTTCATACTCAGAAAGGCTACCAAAGAGAGCAGCTACAGATCTCATTGACTCTCCTTTAGCTTCTTTGATAGCTATCACCTTCGCTTCCCATTCTTTCGTAAGAATATTAAGAATCTTTCTTACTTGGGAATTTTGGTCAAAGGATTTTCCAAGTGCAGATAGTTGAATAACAAGATGAGTGTACCTGAGTTCGAATTCTGATATTACTTCTCCAGGTTTCATATAAAATAGATCATACTCTGTAATTAGAGTATTAACTCTATTTTTTTTATTCCAGATGTACCTTCGTGAGTGATTTCAAGAGCATCCCACATATCTTTAGATGTTAGTAAAGTGTAGATTCGAAAATATTCCTTCTGACTAAGAGCACTCTATATCATTAAAATAGCTTTACTATTCAATGTTACTAACCTCTTGTCATCTTCATCAAACTCCTCTGGGCTCTTTTTAATGACTTTATCTTCGATTTTCTTCATTGAAATATAGTCACCATCTTGTATCACATTCCATAAACCATACTTGTTAGCCATCACGAACACTTTCAACTTAGTTTTCCAGAATGAAAAATGTTCTCCAGCAAAACCAGGAGGTCTAGTAATTAAAGCTCCGTCTGGAAGAATGTTTTCACCCATTGTTGCCAATTATCGTATCCTTCTCAAGCTGTTAGGCTCTTTGGAGAAGACCTTGCTCTGATACCAAATGAAAGAGGCAAGCTTCACTGAAGAGGGGGTGAATTGGGTGAAGTGATAAATTTTTCGTTTAATGTGGTGATATGACTATAGTTGTAGATAGAGTAGAGTTAAGAGGATTAGTACATAGAGAGTTATACTGGTTCGGCCCAAAAATCAGGCCTACATCCAGTCCTCAGATATCAAGACCTATTGAGATTTTCACTATGCTTCTAGGATTCAATGGGCTCTCAAAATGCCACAAAATGCCACAAAATACCAACCATCCTTGAATAGACTACGAGCAGAAATATTCTAACACTAAGAATTTTCTCTCCCCCTTACGACAAGTCTTACGTGCAGAAAAACAACCTATGACCTTTCTCACTTGCTTACGTATACAAGTCTTATGAGCAACAACGTTCTCTCCTGCTTACACCACTGTAAGTCTTACGAGAAGCAACGTTCTTTACTGCTTGGATCTTGTAAGTCTTATGAGTAGACAATTGCTTCTCTCGTAAGGATATCTACCCTCTCAAGGTCCAAATACCTTGAGATCAAATAAAAGTAGAATTTGAAGTGTATACAGACTCTCTTACAGAGCAAATATGATAAACACTGAAGAATGATATGAATACAGAGAAAATATAAATAACAGAGACTTGTGAATTTGCTTGTGTGAATTCTTGTACTTCATTATTTTTTATGATCTCTGGAACTCTGTATTTATAGACATTTGTTTTTGCCCGTTTGAATAATGATCATTGTGGAGCGAGGCATATTATTGTAGAACAGCATGCGTATATTTGAAATCTTTGAATGTGGTAGGTACGTGCTTGGATGGTCGTAATGATGTTGTCTGCCATTGTTTGACTTCTTCTGTGTCTTTCTAATTCAAACGTTCAAACTCCTGTATCACACTTAAATGATATTATAAAATAATAAGTGAAAATATAATGAATAAATATCATTAAACCATATTCGGATTGAACGCTGTAAGACTAGTGCGTTTTGGCTTCTGGTAGAGTCTCACTCGAGCACTGAGGGGGCTCACTTAAGTACAATACCATATTTTCGCCTTTTGCTTCAGTTTTAAACTTGCACTTCCACATGATTTGAGAGAGTTCTTTTTCATCCTTGCAAGTGATATGGGCCCTCACTCGAGCACAACTCCTCCTGCTCGAGTGTCTTGTATTTTACACTAAGAGCCACGTCTCTAGACAACACTTGCTACCATTTTAGCAAGAGTGTGATTTTGCACTTACAGGTGATATGGGCCTTCACTCGAGCATACTTACTCTTACTCGAGTGAGAAGAATATTCTTCTATAATATACTCTTTATCTTCAGCACTTGTATCAGAATTGAGAGAGTTAGATTTCTCACTCGCGAGTGTTGATGTATTACTCGGGCACATGGACTCTCACTCGAGCATGCATATACTTCTCTGTTCTGCATGACTCTCAGCCAAACACTCACAGTCCCACACTTTCATGTGCTCGAGTACAAAATAGATTGATGCTCGAGTGCAAGCTCTATTGCTCGAGTGCAACAGTAGAACTGACAGCAATTGCTCTCAGGCAAACACTTTCTGTCCAACACTCGCATTTGCTCGAGTGAAAAATAGCTTTATGCTCGAGTGCCAGCTCTATTGCTCGAGTGTATCAGCAAAACCTGACAGCAGACATTTCCAAACTTTACTATATGTATTTATTTGGTAACTTTGTAATCATTCTTTAGACTTGTAAAAACATACTTTACATACAATTACCTTTTGGTTATCATCAAAACTTGGAATCCAACACTTATCAGGGGCTTGAGGCGTGAACTAAAAAAGAGATTAGCCACTTACATGTTTACTAACTTCAACAAGGTGGTGGAGCAGTGTAGGATTGTTGAGAACAAGCTGAGATATTGGTACCCAGCTAAGGGTAAAGACAGTTGTAGTAAGCCTAACAAGGCTAATACTTCCTAGAAGCAGAAGGGGCAAGGATCCTTATATGGGGATGGTAGCAAGAAGCCCTAACAACCTGGGGGTCATAGTGACCAGAGACCTTCAGCAGGACTAGTGTGCAATTAGTGCAGAAAGTACCATCCAGCCAGAACTTGTACTGGAGAGGTAATTTACTTCAACTGTAAGCAAGTGGGTCACATTTCTACTAAATGCCCACGACAGCCAGTAGAGCAAAGGCCAGAGAATCAGGGTCGAGTGTTTGCCATGACTCATGAGGAAGCCCGGAAGTTACCTGAATTGATCCAAGGTAAAATTCATCTTGGTGATAATGAGTTAATGCTTTGTTTGATTCAGGTGCAAGTCATTCGTTCATAGCTTATGATTGTGTAAAGTGCCTGGGATTGCATGTACATAGACTACCATTTGATTTGGTTGTGTCAACGCCGATGGGTGTCAAGGCTGTGACGGCCAAAACTTGTCTCAATTATGTGATAGTTGTTGAGGGACTTGAGTCCGTGGTTGATTTGATTTGATTACTGCTTCAACAACTAGAAGTTATTCTGGGTTTGATTGGTTAAGAGCAAATGATGTGCTGCTTGATTGTGGTAATAAGAGGATAACTTTCCGTAATGTACAATGGGGGAATGATGTAAATGTCAGTTTAAATTTGCTTTCGACGGCTAAAGCAGATATCTCAAGAAGGGATGCCAAGGGTATATAATGCTCTTCTCTGTTCCGAGAGGATCAGGTGAAGCTCTAGAAAGTATACCTGTTGTAAGAGAATTCCCTGAGGTATTTCCAGAAGATCTTAGCGGATTGCCTCCAGAAAGGGAAGTGCAGTTCCCAATTGAGATTATGCTTGGAGCTGGTTCGATCTCGAAAGCCCCATATCGTATGACCCCAAATGAAATGGCGGAGCTGAAGAAGCAAATTGAAGAGTTGCTTGAAAAAGGGTTCATCCGACCCAGTGTATCACCGTGGGGAGCTCCAGTGTTGTTTATGAAAAAGAAAGATGGAAGCTTGAGGCTTTGTATCGATTATAGAGAACTTAACAAGGTTACTGTTAAGAACAAGTATCCTCTCCCCAAAATTGATGACCTGTTAGATCAATTGTCTGGCTCGTGTGTATTCTCTAAAATTGATCTAAGGTCGGGATATCATCAGTTGCATGTGAAGGCAGCGGATGTTCTGAAGACTGCTTTCAGAATGAGGTATAGGCACTATAAGTTCCTTGTGATGCCCTTAGGATTGACAAATGCACCGGCAGTATTCATGGACTATATAAATCGTGTCTTTCGATAGTATCTTGACCAGTTTGTGGTTGTGTTTATTGACGACATTCTGATATACTCTAAAGAGTATAGAAGAGTATCAGCAGTATCTGAGAATAGTGCTGAGAATTTTGCGGGAAAAGCAACTCTATGCCAAGCTAAGTAAGTGTGAGCTTTGGCTTACGGAAGTGAAGTTCCTTAGCCATGTGACCTCACGAGACGGGGTATCGGTGGATCCCAGTAAGGTGGAAGTAGTACTTGATTGGAAGAGGCCAGAAACTGTTTCTAAGATTCATAGTTTTCTGGGTCTTGCTGGTTATTACCAGAGGTTCATTCAGAACTTTTCGCGTATTGCATTGCCGATGACCAAGCTTAAGAGGAAGGATCAACTATTTTTGTGGGATGAACGTTGTGAGTGGAGTTTTACTGAGCTGAAGGAGAGATTGACTACAGCACCAGTGTTGATTATACCTGATCCCAGTGAGGCTTACGTCGTCTACAGTAAAGCGTATCACAACTTGAAGTCTATGTATTGGTGGCCAAGATGTATCACAACTTAAAGTCTATGTATTGGTGGCCAGGGTTGAAGAGTGACGTGACAAAGTATGTGGCGCGGTGTCTTACCTGTCAAAAGGTAAAGATTGAACACCAAAGACCACCAGGATTGCTTCAGAGTCTAGAAATTCCAGAATGGAAGTGGGAGAGTATGACCATGGATCTAGTGGTGGGTCTGCCCAGGATCAAGAATTACGATGCGATCTGGGTGATTGTTGATCGACTCACGAAGTCTGTGTACTTCAAACTATCAATGCTAGCTATTCTCCTGACAGGCTGGCTGAGATATACATTAAAGAGATAGTAAGACTCCATGGTACACCGAAGAATATTATCTCCGATAGAGATCCTCAGTTTACTTTGAGATTCTAGAGGGCGTTGCATAAAGCTATGGGTACTCAATTGAGGTTTAATACGGCCTACCATCCTCAGACAGACAGACAGTCAGAAAGGACTATCCAGACTCTTGAAGATATGCTGAGAGTATGTGTCCTTGACTTCAAGGAAAAATGGGATTTCTATCTTCCATTGGCTGAGTGTGCGTACAATAATAGTTACCATACGAGCATTTAGATGGCTCCGTATGAGGTGCTATATGGGAGAAAGTGCTAGTCACCATTGTGCTGGAATGAGTTGTCTGAGAAGAATTTGTATGGGCCGGACCTAGTTAAACAAACCACTGAACATATCCGAGTTATTAGAAAGAGGCTCCTTACAGCTCAGAGTCGTCAAAAGAGCTATGTTGACAAGAGGAGAAGACCTCTTGAGTTTGAATAGGGGGATCATGTTTTCTTAATAGTGTCTCCGGTCACAGGCATCGGGAGAGCAATCAAGTAGAAGAAGCTGAGTCTGAGATACATTGGTCTATTTGAGACTCTAGCAAGAATTGGGCTGGTGGCATATTGGATAGCCTTACCCCCAAGTTTGAGTCGACTGCATGATGTGTTCCATGTCTCGCAGCTCAAGAAGTACTAACCAGACCCTGAGCATATCATTGAGTATAAAGAGGTTGAGTTGCAGGATAACTTCACTTATACGGTAGAGCCAGAGCATATCATTGATCGAGAAGAGCGGAGGCTCGGGCATCGAAGCGTACCATACGTGAAGGTGGTCTGGAAGGGAATGTCTCCAAGGGAAGCAACTTGGGAGTCAGAAATGGACATGAAGAAGAGATTTCCTGATTTTATACCCCAAGATGTGTGACAAATTTTAAGGGTGAAATTTATTGAACAAGGGGAGAATTGTAATATCCTAATTGTTGATTATGGGCTAATCATGATTATTGTGGATAATTATGAATTTAATTGGAATTATTATGTATTTTATGGAAATATTAATTAATATGTCATAATTAGTGAAAATTGGAAGAATGGGAATATTGGCCATAAGTTAGTGATTAAGGGAGAAATTAATTACTAACTAAGAGGAAAAATGAGAAGTGTGATTAAATGGCTAATGGAGGCATTAGATAAGTTAATTGGTAACTTATTGTGTGAGAGCCAATGGGAGTAAGACATATGGCAAGATTTTGTGTGTGTGTGTGAAGGGAGAAAGTCAAAGGGGAATAAAGAAATATATTTTTCTCTCTCTTTCCCTTGGCTTTCGTTGAGAAGGTATGGAGGGAGTGTCACCATCATCATTTCATTTATCTCTCACACTCTATCTCTCCATCTCTCTCTCTCATTCTCTCTCTCTTCATTCGACAGCCATTGTGGGCAAGAAAGAGAAAGAAAAACTGGTGATTAAGGTGAGAAAATGGCCTCCTTTGCTGAAACACAATTCATAAATGTTGATCCTTGAGTGATGAGCTTCATTTTGGTGTTTTTAGTTTAGCCATTTGGTGATGTTTTGTGCCATACGAAAATCTGGTTATTAGAGAATCAAAGAGTGTTTTTGGAGAAGTTGAAGAGGTATGTGAAACCAATCTATCTATCTAGGTTTCATGCCATTTGATATAGTATATAATTTCTAGAAATTTTGGCTTGAATTCGAAAATGAGTGCCACTGTTCATTTGGTATGTTTTTGGCATGAGAATGGTATCTTAGAGTGAGTTTAGGATGGATAGATTGATTGGTTATTGAAATGTGATGTTTGGATGAGATTGGTATTTTGTGGATTTTGTTGCCTAAAACCCAAAGCATGAAAATGAAGTAAGATTTTGATGATTCTGATGACCCCATTGAGTTTATTGGGTGTTTTCTGTCGGAGTGACTTTAGGTAAAGTTTTGTGTCCATTGGGATCCATTGGGCAAGTGTTGGGAAAATGCCTCTATTTTCTGCGTCTTCTGGTCCTGATATAATCACTCGAGTGATTTGGGATTCACTCGAGTGAGGGATGAAGTTTACTTGGGTCAGGATGAGTCTCACTCGAGTACTGTGTGTATATTCTGTTTTCTCTTCAGTATTATGTTGTGCTTTCTGGAAAATCCAAGAGTGTATAGTCTCACTTACGAGTAAGGGATGAATATCACTCGAGTGAGCCTCCTCATGCTCGAGTGACTGGTGTATTTGACACCAAGGACTTGCTTCTCGGGTTGTCACTCGTAGTTATGGTGCAAGAGTATGCCTTCTCACTCTCGAGTATAGGGTATTCACTCAAGTGAGCGGTGTTGTGCTCGAGTTCAGTGAGCCATCTGGGCTACTGCCATTTCTCTTATGCTCTCAGGTTCTCACTTTCTGGACTTCACTCTCAGGTGCTCGAGTGAGGCATTTGGCTTTCACTCGGGTGAGGTCCCGTGTGCTCGAGTATTATACTCTCTGAAAAGTCCTTGTGCTCTCGGGTGTTCACTCGCTATCCTTCACTCTCTAGTGCCCGAGTGCAGACCGTACCATTACTCAAGTGAGGTTTCCTTCACTCAATTATCCGTACAATCTCACTCGAGTGAGGCCATCTTCACTCGAGTGCCTCTGTAGAAAATGTCAGTTTGTGTTTCCAAAAAGGGGATCTTTGGGGATAGTCTTCTATCCCCTTAGGGCTATTGTTCGAGGTATTATTGAGTACTAAAAGAGCAATAATGATAACCAATTAAGTGTTATGAAGATATTGAGAATTGGAATAGAGAAATAACTCTTCGCCCCTAATTATGATTCTAGGATATGATATTTGCCTGACGCGGGAGAGACCTGTTCCAAGGAACGCCTGGAAGGACTCAGGTAGTGACTCTTCTCTCATATTGTGTAGATGTTTTGGTATGCATAACTTATCATTGAACTTTGTGAACTGTGTGCCATGGTCCATTATGGCTTGAGCACTTCAGCATGAGCCGTATAGGGATTGATGCTGGTCATCTCTAAGTCGGCCGTTGAACTGCCGTCATAATCAACATGGATTTTGTGTATCCGACCCGTAGGGCGGTGTTTGTGAATCCAGCCGTGGGCTGTGAGTTGATCTTGCCTGTATGGCTTGCGTTATGAAATGCTTTATATGAAGCCCAGCTGTGGTGAAATATATTGTATGGGTTGTTGTGATGCAAAGCAACGTGAGCAATTCAGCGTGAGCAATCATAAGGGATGACAGGTGTCATACTAACCATTGCCGTTGTAGTTGCTTTATGTGGATAATGATTTGATTTCATGCCTTATTGTTGTACATACTATGATTGATTGGACACTACGGGGATTCTTTAGAATCTCACTCTCCCAAAATTAAACATTTTAGACAGGGCTGTAGGATCGAAAGGCAAACGGGTAACGAAGAACGGGTAGAGCTCCGTGTTAGGAGTTCCTTTTGGTTAATGGTTATCATTGTAAATCATTTGGATATTTTTAGATCAATTGTATAATTTTGTGTAATCCCCAAGATAAGGGAAAAGTATGTGGGCTTTGTGCCTTTGTATAAACCCTTATTTAATGAATGGAACCCGAATGAGTCGGGAATTTACTTTGCACTCTGATATTTGTAAATGGAATCCACCTATACAGGCCATTATTGTTTTGTAATGTGAATATGAGACCATTGTGACAAAGTTTTTACAAATCTAATTTTGGGCAAAAGATTACCTTAATAAGTCCCAATTTGAAATATGGTATCTAATTCTAACTTAATTATGTGTTTAAAAACTTAATCTCGGGCTAAGGTATAAAGGGGGTTACAACTTGCACTCGGGTGAGGACAGCTCTCACTCGTGAGTGTTTGCCAGAAAACAATATCAATGGTTAGAAAGTGCTAACTGCAATCGAGCACGAATACCTGCACTCGTGTGATGACCACAAATCTCACTCGAGTCCCACAAAGTGTGGCATAAGAAGTGTTTGCCTGAGAGCAACTAAGAATCCTAGAGGCAAGGATTCACTCGAGCACAGACACAAGAACTCTAGTAATCATGCCACACCTGTGAGTGTTGAGTCATACTCTAGAAGTCTAGGCTGCGCGTGTCTGGCTGAGAGTAGGCCTTACCCTGAACCTACTCCTGCACTCGAGTGAAACCTGTTGGAAATTGTGCCCTAAGGGCCAATCATTGTACTTTAAACATTATTATTTTAATGAAATTTCTCCATTCTGTTATCATATTATTTGCATGTTAACTGTGATAGTTGTATCCTTGGATAATTCATAAAGATTGTCTTAAAATGTCCCTGGTTGGTCATCTATGCGGGAGCAGAGATGAAACAAGACCAGTACGACTTTGATAAGATATGGAGATACGAATCAAAGTCTTAGGCACTTGTAAGAGTACAAGGTGCTGGACCGACCCACTATGAGAAAGCTACATGGATCAAGTCATAAGCTTTTTTCATGTATAACCACGTCACAATGCCCTTAGACCTGAGGTCATCATGGATTCTTACATGAGAGTTGCTAAGCTTTGAACTAGTCAAAAGTCACTTTTGACCGGGTGATGATAAAGGCTACGATCAGGCTTGGTGGTTTTTCATGTAGAGGAATATGAATGATCAAGATGGAATTTGTCCCTCACATTAGTAGAGAGATATTACCGAGCCCCTCGATGAGTGAGTCTGAGAAATGTATGGCCATACTATGATGAAAGGAGTTTCTGTCTCTGTTATCAGGCTACTCAGGAATCGAGAAAGTAATGGTCAGGAACAAGAGGTTGACATTTTCCATGCCTTATCCTTGATCGATATATCGTGTGACAAAAGGGACATGACATGGTTGTATGACAGGTTGCATCGTGATAACGATCCTCATATGAATTGGGTAGTCGTAATGTCTTGCTAGAGGCCGCTTGCGACTTTTGGGTTAGTGTAGTTATTGGCCCACTGCCAACTTCATATGGGCCTACAGGGTCGCACACAAGAATGGCCCAACACGAGATAATGTTTGATTTAGGGTGGATGAATTTTATATTTATATATATATAATATAAAATTCATTAATAATATTATATAGATATATATATTTTTTCGAAATATATATCTTATATATATATATATATTATATTATATTATTTAATAATATTATATAGATATATATATATTTTCGAAATATATTATATATATATATGTATATATATTATATGATATTATTATATTGTGTTGGTTTTAAATTTAATTTATTAAGATATATTAAATTTAATAACTAACATGATAGAGATATAGTATCTTAGATTTAATTTATGAAGATAAATTAAATCTAATGGCTCTTTATTTAGATTAAATAAATAGATTAAATTAAAACTGTTGGACAGATTTAATTAGCTCATCAAGATAATTAATTGTTAATTAATTTCGAAATTAATGATGATTAATTTTGAAATTTGAAAATAACCCTCATGGGTTATAAACTTGATAGAGCTGATAGACTCAGGGTACATCAGAATTGAGAGCCGCAAGTTAAATCCTTGGAGACATTAGAGGCGCTAGCACGCAGTCTCGGTTGGAGAGCATTCGTGTGGATACCGGTAGAGGGAGCGGACCTGACGTGTTGGCTCCTAGAGATCGTGAAAACTCTGAATCATCAAAAGGTATGAATCCTTCCAACTTGGTTTAAACGCCGTTGATAGATCCTCGATTAGGATCGGTGAAAATTTTTTAAATTCTTCCGCTGTGCTTACCGATCCTACAAAACCCTCCCTCAATCGAGTGTTGTTCATCAGAAACCAGAAATGCAGAATTTGACAGAGTTTTCCAGATTTATCAAAACTGATCCTAATGGTTCCAAAACTTATACCAAAGCTCATTCTCACTCAAAATTTCATAAGGAACCTATTAGTAACCTCAAAACACTCAAATTCTTATCCTAACAACTGATTTGCTCTTAGTTCTCTATATTACACTCAAAACAGTTAACCATCAAAACTTCCACTTTCCATTTCCAACCAATCGTAGTAACTCAAAGATACCAATAGCTACCCATTCAACCATAACAGTATAAAATTCTTACATTTCAAATTAACACTATATTTAGGGCAAAATTTCATAATTTACAAGACTTAACCAAAATGCATCTTACCTCCTCAATTTGCTGAAATCAAATCCTTGATTCTTCCACTCTCAAATTTTCTTAAGCTTCCAACCACCACAAATCAAAATTCTGAAACTATGGCAAGGAAGCCATCAACACCAAAAGCAACTTTAGTGAATATAAGTTGAGCATTTGAAGCCAAATACTTACCTAGAGTTCAAACCCTTCCTTTCTCTTTCTTGTCCAAGCTCACCGAAAATGGAGAATGAGGAGAGAGATGAGATGATGATGATATCTAAATTTCCCTTTCCTCATGCTCCCCAAAACCGACCTTAGAAAAGAAGAGAGAGGCAAAATAGTTTGACTTTTGGACCTTTATCCAATGGCCTATGGTTTGACACTTGGCATCATCTCATTCTTCCTTCCATAAGTCCACATATGTGTATTCACACCCAATTCCACCCCTTTGTCATTCAATCCTAACCATTGATCTCAGTTACCTATGAGTTTCCTCTCTGGTAATAACCAATTGGTTGGTAAATTTACCGTTTTGCCCTTGATTATCACAATATACTCAAACCATTATAAAACACATTTACATTGAGTTTAACAATAATTACGTCATATACTTCAAGAAATTGTCTATCTTCACGATCAATGATCTATTCTGGCTCCACCTCATGTGAAATTGTCTTGTAGCTCAACCTCTTCATACTCAGAGATATCAGATGGATCTGGTTGGTACTTCTTCAATTGGAAAACATGAAACACATCATGGAGTCTGCTCAAGTTCGAGGGTAGGGCTACTCGATATGCAACATGCCCAATCCTTTCAAGGGTCTCAAAAGGACCTATATACCTTGGGCTTAACTTTTTCCAATTGATAGCTCACCCGATACCAGTGACTGGTGAGACTATCAAAAAGATATGATCCCCAATCTTAAATTCTAGTAGCCGTCTTCTCTTGTCAGCATTGCTTTTCTATCAACTCTGTGCTAGAAGAAGCCTCTTACAGATGATATAGATTTATGCTGAGGTATGATCAACAAGCTCCGGCCCATACAGCTTCCTTTCAGATAATTCATTCTAACACAAGGGTGATTGGCACTTCCTCCCATACAACGCTTCATACGGTGCCATCTAAATGCTCGCATGATAACTGTTGTTGTAGGAAAACTCTACAAGTGGAAGAAAGCGATCCCATCTCCCTTTAAAGTTTAGGAGACATGCACGCAGCATATCTTCTAGTGTCTGAATAGTCCTTTCTAACTGTCCATATGTCTGGGGATGATAGGTCGTGCTAAATCTCAATTGAGTTCCCAGGGCTTCATGCAATGCTCTTCAAAATCTCGAAGTAAATCGGGGATTTCGATCGGAAATGATATTCTTCGGTATGCCATGGAGTTTCACAATCTCTCAAATATAAATATCTGCTAACTTGTCTGGAGAGTAACTAGCATTGATTGGTATGAAGTGCACCGACTTTGTTAACCAGTCCACAATCACCCAGATTGCATCATAGTTCTTGATCCTGGGTAATCCCACCACAAGATTCTTGGTCACACTTTCCTATTTCCATTTCAGAATCTCCGGACTTTGCAGCAAACCTGGTGGTCTCTGGTGCTTGATCCTTACCTTCTGACAAGTGAGACACCGTGCCATATATTTCATCACATCACTCTTCAAACTTGGCCACCAATACACTGATTTCATATTATAGTACATCTTGGCCATACCAGGATGAAGAGTGTACCGGCTCTTATGCGCCTTGTCTAGAATCTTCTGCCTCAACTCAGCCTTAAGTGGAACACAAATTCTCTTTTGATAATGAACTAATCCACTAAGTGACAAATCATAGCCTTGAGCTTCTCCCCATTCAATTCTGGCCAGATTTCACCGTATCCAACCATCTTGCCTCTGAGCTTCTTCAATCTCAGCTCTCAAATCACTTTCCCCTTGGGAAACATTGTAGTTGGCACAGATGATCTAGTTCGACAAATTCAAATCACGAAAATCTTCAATCAATTTCCCTTCCTGTATCATCATTACTGCCATAAGTATCGTTTTTTTCGCTAAGAGCATTAGCGACTACATTTGCCTTACCCGGATGATATTTGATTTCCAGGTTATAGTACTTAAGCAACTCCATCCACCGGCGCTGTCTCATATTCAACTCTTTCTAGTCATGCAAATACTTGAGACTTTTATAGTCACAGTATAGTTCTACCGCCACACCATACAAATAATGCCTCCAAATTTTCAAAGCAAACACAATGGCCGCAAGCTCCAGATCATGAGTGGGATAGTTCATCTCATGAGGTTTGAGCTGTCGAGAGGAATAGGCCACCACATGTCCCTGCTGGATAAGTACACACCCTAATCCCTGCTTACTTCATCACTATTCACAACGTATGTCAAGCTGGGATCAGGTATAATCAACACAAGTGCTATAGTCAACCACTCTTTCAACTCCACAAAGCATTTTTCACAATGTTCATCCCACACAAATGGTTGATCCTTTGTCGTGAGCTTGGTCATCGGCAAAGTAATACATGAGAAATTTTGAATGAATCTCCAGTAGTAACCAGCAAGACCTAGATAACTGCGTATCTCGGCAACAATTTCTGGCCTCTTCCAGTCCAGTACTGCTTCCACTTTACTGGGATCCACAGAGACCCCTTCATGCGAGATCACATGTAATCCTAGGCATTTCACACAATCATAGGCAATGAAGGAGTGACTTGCACCCGATTCAAACAAAGCTTGTAATAAAAAGCCATTGAGAAGAACTTTACCTTGTATCAAATCAGGAGATTTCCGGGCCTCCTCGTGGCTCATAGCAAGTACTCGACCCTGAGTCTTCAGCCTTTGATCTTATCTTGGCTCTTTGCATTCAATAGCAATATGCCCCACACGTTTACAATTGAAGCATATTATTTGACCCTCACAAGTTTTGCCATGATGTGGCTGGTTGCATCAAGGACATGTCTATACAGTAGGAGTTCTCTGCTGATCATGGCTCCCAGACTGACAGGGCTTTTTTCTGTTGCCCTTTGATGAGAAGAATCCTTGGCACTCATGCTTCTGAGAATTATTGGTCTTGCTAGGCTCATTGCGGCTGCCACTTCCCTTGACTAGATACAGCTCTCTCAAATTAATCCCTCTGATTCCACATTGTTCCACCGCCTTGTTGAACTTGGTGAATTGGTAGGTGGCTAACCGTTTCCTCAACTCTTGCCTCAGACCACGAATGAGCATATCCGAACTCTATTCTTCATCATCCTTATATCAGAGGTAGGAAGAGTATTGGGACAACCAAATAAATCGGGAAAAAGTAATCGTCAAAGGTCTCCGTGTCCCCTTGCTTGATGTTTAAGAATTATGTCCCCTTCTCAAGCCGCACAGATTTAGGGAAATATTTCTCATTAAACTTTTGTTGAAACAATTCCTAGGTTAATGGCGTATTTCTACTTCATAGAGTGAGGGAGATATTCCTTCACCAATGATCTGCGTCCCCTTCTAATTTATAAACTGCCAGTCGAGCCTTTACCTCCTGTGGACACTCAAGTACTTCAAATGTTTTATCCAAACGATTCATCCAATCTTCCGCCACTTGAGGGTCAAATCTACCTCTGAACATTGGATGCAGATGCTTGCAAAATTTAGACACCCAGTACTATATG
Organism: Inga oerstediana; assembly: GCA_963210345.1. Classification (NCBI taxonomy): domain Eukaryota; kingdom Viridiplantae; phylum Streptophyta; class Magnoliopsida; order Fabales; family Fabaceae; genus Inga; species Inga oerstediana. The sequence continues at coordinate 38,765,360 of OY723404.1, forward strand.
TCTCTTCCTTCTCTTATGGGGTAGACTAGACCCGGTCCTCATTCTTCTGCAGTCTCTTCTGGGGTAGACTGGACCTGGTCCTTATTCTTTTAGGCTCGTTCCTCTCTGAGCTCTTCTCAAAGCTTAGTGATCATATCTCGTTGATCCTTTATCAAACCCATTAACTCTCACAACGGATCTAGTGGATTGTCATTGGCTATCTCCACCACAGGGTCTGCTTGTGGTACTGTGGGGCATCCTTTTGTTGTTTTCTTCATTCTACAAATAACTCACCCCATTAGTATCACAAATAAAGTATGCACATATATCTATAAATCTCACTTAAATATATTCACCACGACAAAATATTCATGTGCATACATAGCAATCATTCATAATCATCTTATCCCTATGGTCAACTAGGGGAACCAACCTAGCAAACTCTACCCTCGCTAGGAACAATAGCTCCGATACCAAAATGTAACCTCCTTCCTTAATTAGCATAATTAAGATTCGATAAAGCATAATAAAATGGATTATAGTCCAGCGGATAATTTAAAATTCATTTTAAATACCCTCCTTAAGGTAGGATTTCCACAAAATTGTTGAAAACTTATTTCCTATCCTGGTCTCAAGTTCAAATATCGAATATAATCGCCTGTGCAGTTATGTCACATTCATATATCAGAGTATACAACAAAAATCCGGGCAAATCCTGGGTTTCATCTATATTTACACTAAGGGTTTAAATTTCCAATATAGGGGATTACACCTCATTTCTCAAAATAATACTCATATACAGTAATCCCAAATTCAAAATAGATAACCAACAACCCATTAAAATGTCCCTAAACGATTCTAACTGCTCCGAGTGATCTGTTTTTCTCTTGAGCCACTTGCCTTATCTGAAATGTTAGTCATTGGAAAGAATGAGATTCAAGAGAATCCCAGTAGTAACAAATCACTCATACAGTGCACAAACACATAGCATATATGATCATGTTAAGCAGCATCACAATGTATCATGGATCACGCCACAAACGACAGCACTTATGGCTATAAACACTATGCGTCAGCTTTCACTGCGATCTCTATGTATCACAAAGTAGCACAATGTTTCTTAATGTATCTCAATGCATGACAAATATACATACAATGCTTTATACAAAATATAAGAGAAAGAGTCACTACCTTGTTCTTTCCTAACATTCTTCGGCACCGAGGGCGGCAAATGTCAAATCCTCTAAACCAAATCAGGGACAATCGATCAATCTCTTTTCCAAGTTCTTAATTCCATAGTACTTTAAGTTTGTTATCATTTAAACTCTTTAGGTGGCTATTAGATGCCTAAACATATGCCAAAAGGGTTGGGAGAAACTACCCCAAAGATGCCTTTTTAGGAAGCACAGTATTGATTTTTGAATGGCTTACTCGAGTGAAGATGACCTCACTCGAGTGATGGAGCACTTGCACTCGGGTGAGGATAGCTCTCACCTACGAGTGTTTGCCAGAAAACAATATCAATGGTCAGAAAGTGCTCACTGCACTCGAGCACGAATACTTGCACTTGAGTGATGACCCTAAATCTCACTCGAGTCCCCCAAAGTGTGGCAAAAGAAGTGTTTCCCCATATCGTATGGGTACTTGCTTGTCATCATAAAATATGTGCACAATGAACTCTTGCAAACAAAGGTTGACCTTAGGATTAGTGATCAATTGTGATTTAACATCTTTATCTTCACTCTTATGTGAAGTGAAAAGTGCAGAATCTAATATAGAATTGGAGTGCATCAAGTCACTTTCACAAGTAAGAGAGGGAGAAGAAGACAAAGATAAAGGAGTTTGATTCCCAAATATCATGCATGGCATGCATATCACTAAGTTCTAGAAAGTAGTCATCTCTACTTTTATACATTTCAACAAATTTTGGATATTTCTCATCAATGCAATCCATAAGCATTGTATTTCCATCACAAGAATATGTAATTTCAGCTCTAGCATCTTATTATCATGCAAATCATCACTCAAAGTATCATGCAAAGGAGTAGAATCATTAAAAGGCATAGGCTCATCCAAGCTACCACTACTAGAATTAATGGGTTGAGCAATTACATGTTCAAGCATTAGAGGGAATTCAACAATTATTTCCTCATCCACCTCATTATCACTCAAATCATGAATTACTTCATCAATTAAAGTAGTAGGAGAGTCAACTTTTATAAGGATAGGATTATTAACAAATGGTAAGAAAGACTCTTCATTGCTTGCTTGTACTTGCTTCACTTCTTGTGCTTAGATGGATGCATTTGATGGAATCATTAAAGGTTGAAAACTCTCCACATGTGAAGTAGCATAAAGATCTTGATTTTGGGTTCCTTGTTTCTCCTTGTGTAGGTCTTGAGCCCAATAAGTTCCAACTTCACCTCCTGTCTTGACCCATAACATGTGATCATAGTATGCCTTGAAAAATTCATCAATATCTTTCAATTGTTCTTCTCTCTCCTTAGAGCTATCAATTATTCCTTGATACATGAGTAACTGAAGGTATTGCTCTTGGAGTGTCTCATACTTTCTTGTTAAGGCACTTGTTAGGGAATCCATGTTGTGAGGTGAGAAAATGTTATCCAATCCACTACGTTGTGGGTCATGAAATAGAGGTGGAGGTTTAAGGTAGGATGGTGGGGAAGGTTCATAAAGTAGTGGGTTAAATGATTGGAATGAGGGTTGGTATGGTAAGTAAGAGGGTAGATGGTGTAAAGGAGGTGGTTTATAGGGTAGTCCTTGTGGTGAAGGGATGGGGTCAAAATTTAGGTTGTAGGTGTAGGATCGGTAAGCACAGCGGAAGAATTTTAAAAAAAATTTCACCGATCCTAATCAAGGATCTATCAACGGCGTTTAAACCAAGTTGGAAGGATTCATACCTTTTGATGATTCAGAGTTTTCACGATCTCTAGGAGCCAACACGTCAGGTCCGCTCCCTCTACCGGTATCCACACGAATGCTCTCCAACCGAGACTGCGTGCTAGCGCCTCTAATGTCTCCAAGGGTTTAACTTACGGCTCTCAATTCTGATGTACCCAGAGTCTATCAGCTCTATCAAGTTTATAACCCATGAGGGTTATTTTCAAATTTCAAAATTAATCATCATTAATTTCGAAATTAATTAACAATTAATTATCTTGATGAGCTAATTAAATAAATTCAGTTTAAATTAAATCTATCCAACAATTTTAATTTAACCTATTTATTTAATCTAAATAAAGAGCCATTAGATTTAATTTATCTTCATAAATTAAATCTGAGATACTATATCTCTATCATGTTAGTTATTAAATTTAATATATCTTAATATATTAAATTTAAAACCAACACAATATAATAATATCATATAATATATATATACATATATATTTTGAAAATATATATATCTATATAATATTATTAAATATAATATATATATATATAAGATATATATTTCGAAAATATATATAATCTATATAATATTATTAATGAATTTTATATTATATATATATAAATATAAAATTCATCCACCCTAAATCAAATATTATCTCGTGTTGGGCCATTCTTGTGTGCGACCCTGTAGGCCCATATGAAGTTGGCAGTGGGCCAATAACTACACTAACCCAAAAGTCGCAAGCGGCCTCTAGCAAGACATTACGACTACCCAATTCATATGAGGATCGTTATCACGATGCAACCTGTCATACAACCATGTCACGTCCCTTTTGTCACATGATATATCGATCAAGGATAAGGCATGGAAAATGTCATCCTCTTGTTCCTGACCATTACTTTCTCGATTCCTGAGTAGCCTGATAACAGAGACAGAAACTCCTTTCATCATAGTATGGCCATACATTTCTCAGACTCACTCATCGAGGGGCCCAGTAATATCTCTCTACTAATGTGAGGGACAAATTCCATCTTGATCATTCATATTCCTCTACATGAAAAACCACCAAGCCCGATCGTAGCCTTTATCATCACCCGGTCAAAAGTGACTTTTGACTAGTTCAAAGCTTAGCAACTCTCATGTAGGAATCCATGATGACCTCAGGTCTAAGGGCATTGTGACGTGGTTATACATGAGAAAAGCTTATGACGTGATCCATGTAGCTTTCTCATAGTGGGTCGGTCCAGCACCTTGTACTCTTACAAGTGCCTAAGACTTTGATTCGTATCTCCATATCTTATCAAAGTCATACTGGTCTTGTTTCATGTCTGCTCCTGCATAGATGACCAACCAGGGACATTTTAAGACAATCTTTATGAATTATCCAAGGATACAATTATCACAGTTAACATTCAAATAATATGATAACAAATGGAGAAATTTCATTAAAATAATAATGTTTAAAGTACAATGATTGGCCCTTAAGGCACAATTTCCAACAGTAGGGTGGGAAAGAAAAGTCATGTTGTGGTATATATGGGGGTTGTGGTGGGAATGAAGGACTATGGAAAGGTTGGTGTGGTGAAAAAGATTGTTGGAGATAGGGTTCATGATATAGGTTGTGGAAGTATGAATCATATTCTTGACCATTGGAACCTCTCTCTAGACTCTCCAATAAGGCTTGAACAAGCTCTAATTGATGTTGTATGGCTTTAAAGCTTTGTGAAAGAGGATCTTCCATTCTGATAGTATGACCAAGAGCTTCCTAAGGATGAAGAATGCAAAGTTGCTCACCACAAAACAATAGTAAACCACACAATGGCCACTAAGAACATTATAGCAACGCAACAAAATGCAAATTTTTTTTAGAAAATTTTATATGCAAATGGAATACAAAACTACTATGAAAATGAAAATTGACCTAAAACACTACCTAACACTTCAACAACTAACAAATAACTAAGACAAACTCAAAAACACACTAGCAACCAAGAAAAATTAAAGAAAACCCAAAAAACAAACCTAATAAAAACCTAGAAAAATACCAAAAAAGAAAGAAAATTCAGAAAAGTATAACAACCCTTTGAATTTGGCTAAAATCTAGTAGACCTAATAGTAAAAACTATTAGTCTTGTTTAAAATGCTGATAAACTTTGACCTGTCAAATTTCAAATTTTCTAAGTAAGAATATTTCAGTTCCAGCAAGACAGTACTCATCGAAAATCAAAATTTTACCAAAATTCAAATGAGTGCTACACACTTCCTACCAAACTAAGACACACTATTACAACTAAAAAGAACACTTAACTACTTAAAACCTTGGCAATCATCCTCCCCGGCAATGGCGCCAATTTGATGAACCAATGTCGTGTGAGTTCACAAAATAAAACTAGGTTTGAAAATGTAACGTAGTAGCTCAACCTAGGTCATTCTTATGAGGAGATTAATTTACAAGTTTCTAAGTAGTAAAGTAATAAAAGAACATTAAATTTGTGAAAAATCATTTTGAGAAATTTCATTCTTAAACTAATGAAGTAAACTAAGCTAAAACAATATTTTTGTATTTTTCGGTTTTCAAGACAAATAAGCAAACATAATTAAAAGTAACAATAACAACAAAGTAAATTTAATAAACTAGAATAATAATGAAATGGGATTCCCTTGAGTTGAGGTTTTAGTCTTCCTTGCTTACTAATGATATGAATTCCATAATATGAGCTAAGAGGATGGAACTAAGCTACCACTAGCTCCATACTTTGCAATAATCATTTAATTCATTCAACCGAAGCAATTAAATGAATACCACCAATTAATTGTGACTCAAGGAGATGAATAATCAACTTCCAATTCTAACTTGTAATTACTATTACAAAAGTTTAAAACACTTAGTTTAGTCATTTACAATCCACTTAACCAAGTTGGAATAAACAACTCAACCTACTCCTAATTTGAATCATACAAAGATTAATTAATCAACTCCTAGCTCAACCACCAAGTTTATTCACTTGGCATAACAATCTAGATCACAACCATATACTTAACCAAGCCATACAATTATGAAATAGAAAGAGAGCTTAAGGAATTCCATTGAAGTTTAGAAGCTCAAACCATTACCTAATTCAAGGAAATCACCAAAGCTTAGCTACTCATGGAGGAAGAGGATGAAGCTTGAAGAAAAGAGAAGGAATCAGCCATGGAGAACAAATGAGAAGCATTGAACAGCCCTTTAAGTCTTCAATCATCCATCAGTTAGCTAGCTTTCTCTATATCGCATGCTTTTTCCCCTTTTCACACTTGGTCTTCGTCATGCTATGCACAGCCGCCAGACTCTGCCTCACACAGCCTCCTCTTTTCTTTATTTCATTCGATACTGCCACACACACTTTTCAGCCGCCAAACCCTCTTTGCTTTAATTACTCAAATTGCTCCTCAGCTGCATTTCGTCCTAGCACTTCCACGTCAATCCTCTCTATTCATTTGGGCCCTCTTTTCTTTTTTTAATTCGGTGTTGCATGCTCTCCATTCACGTGGTCCCCTCCTTTCTTATTCCATTCTCCATCTCGTCACCCTTTTATCCAGCCGACTGCTTCTCCTTTTTATTCATCAATCTCGATCCACTTAAGCTTTTGGGTTAGCTCTCTCACATATTCAATTATTCTCATTGGGCTCATTTGCTTCTTTTCTTGTCCCCTTTCAACATTAATTCGGTCCATTCCTCTTTTCTTTTCTTATGCTGCGTGGTCCCCTCTCAATTCTTCTTTATTTCCATTGCTCTTCACTTTTTCATAGCTTTAATTCCCTCCTTCTTTTCTCTAATTGCTTTTTCTTCATTTAACCATTTTGGGTCAACAATTTCGGCTGCTTGCTTTTCACCAATTCAGTCTAGCCCCTCTCTTTCAATCTTTCCAACTCCTATCCTTTAATTAAGCTCTAAAATGACATATTTGACATTGATAAAAGTTGTGCCACAGTATCACCTACAAAATTATATTCACAAATGTAATATCTTTTGCTCACAATTAAGAAATAATGGGAATAACAAATATTAATTAAAAATATAACAATTTAACCACTGTAATTCTCAAATTATCATTTCACTAAAATCTCACTTTAACACTTGATTATGCCTAAAATATTCAATTAAGTCCCACAAAAGCCTAAGATAAATTAATAAAAATATATAAATATTAAGCTTTATCATAGAGCAACCCTTACCCTGAACCTATGCCTGCACTTGAGTGAAACCCTCCCCCACTCGAGTGTTGTTCTTCAGAAACAAGAAATACAGAATTTGACAGAGTTTTTCAGATTTACCAAAACTGATCCCAATGGTTCTAAAACTTATACCAAAGCTCATTCTCACTCAAAATTTCATAAGAAACCTATTGGTAACCTCATAACACTCAAATTCTCATCATAACAACAAATTTGCTCTTGGTTCTCTATATTACACTCAAAACACTTAACCATCAAAACTTCAACTTTTCATTTCCAACCAATCCTAGTAACTTAAAGATACCAATAGCTACCCATTCAACCATAACACTCTATCAAATTCTTACATTCCAAATTAACACTATATTTAGGGCAAAATTCTAGAATTTACAAAACTTAACCAAAAATCATAACAAATACACCAAAATGTATCACATGCTTACCTCCTAAATTTGCTAAAATTAAATCCTTGATTCTTCCACTCTCAAATTTTCTTAAGCTTCCAACCACCACAAATCAAACTTATGAAACCATGGCAAGGAAGGCCTCAATACCATGAACAACTTTAGTGAATATAAGTTGAGCATTTGAAGCCAAATACTTACCTAGAGTTCAAACCCTTCCTTTCTCTTTCTTGTCCAAGCTCACCGGAAATGGAGAATGAGGAGAGAGATGAGATGATGATGATATCTAAATTTCCCTTTCCCCATGCTCCCCAAAACCGACCTTAGAAGAGAAGAGAGAGGCAAAATAGTTTGACTTTTAGACCTTTATCCAATGGCCCATGGTTTGACACTTGGCATCATCTCATTCTTCCTTCCATAAGTCCACATATGTGTATTCACACCCAATTCTACCCCTTTGTCATTCAATCCTAACCATTGATCTCAATTACCTATGAGTTTCCCCTCTAGTAATTAACCAATTGGTTGGTAAATTTACCGTTTTACCCTTGATTATCACAATATACTCAAACCATTATCAAACACATTTACATTGAGTTTAATAATAATTACGTCATATACTTCAAAAGTGTTTAATTAACATTAATTACATTACTTTAAAGTTATTAGCCCTTGATCACAATTTAGGATATTACAGTAAGCGTATAGACATTAAGTACAATTTTGTAAGAGATTATATAGCACAAAAATGTTACTGTACAACATATTTTGACCAAGAGTATGGTCGCTGATCCCCTGACCAAACCAATTGCCAATAAGACATTTGAAAAATATGTAAGAGCAATTGGTGTACTTACATTTGTGATTAATTGAAGTACTTATTATTATTGGTTTATATGTATGCGTGAAAGTATACAATGTCTAGTATGTTGTACAAGCTTGTGAGGTTAGCTCTGTCACAAGAACAACTGCCTTTTGACATCAGGAGGGGTGATGAGACAATTGTGTTCATTAGTAAAGTGGCTATAATGCTGATATCGTAGAGAAGAAACACAAACTATGTCGCCTTGACAATAGTGTAACGTGTCAAGATGAGATCCATAAATATTAATATAAGTATGGATTGAATCATGGACATCCACTGCCATAATACCTATAGCTAGACAACAAATTCTTCAACATTGAAATCTGAGCATAGTGGAAGAATTTGGATTTACATGTTGGGAGTGTCTTGAACTTTGTTAGATTCAAGAGTTTGGATAATAACAAACTTAGGTTTATTTGAATAGGCACTCAATATCTGGTTTAAGAAAATTCATGTTGTTTTGGTTAATACTATGGGTTATTCGAATAAGCATAGTGTTATTTGAATAAGGAAACCTGTTTTCAGTTAAGAGCTATACGAGTAACTCTTAGCTTACTATATGAGTAACTCTTAGCTTATTCAAATAAACAGTGTGTTATTCGAATAAGTAGTGTGTTATTCGAATAAGGTTTCACAGGTAAAGGGAAAGCTTATTCGAATACACAAGGAACTATATGAATAGAGTTAAGTATTGCCTGTTTTCAATTTGACTTATGACAAAACTTATTTGAATAATAGCTTACATATTTCAACTTTGTTACTGAAATGTTATTCCAGTAATGAGTTGACTATTCGAATAAGTTGAGATAGTTTTAAAAAGATAAAAGTAAAGTTTATTCAAATAAAGGGAAAGTTATTTGAATAAGAAGGTCATTTATTCAGATTCAAAGTCCAAACTCTTATTCAAATAAAGACTGATGTATTTGAATAAGAATACTCAAAGAAGCTTATTCGAATAACAAGATGTTGTATCAGAATAATGCCACTTGCTTTCTGAAAAGGATATTTGAATACATAACAAATTAGTCTACTATACTTCAAGTTTTTGAAAACGCATTATCATATAAGCTTATTCGAATACATGTTGTAATCAAATAAGATCACTTATGTTCAAAAGTGGCTATTCGAATAAGAGTCAATATTATTTCAATATACTTTATTCCAATTTGCCTAAATATTATTCGAATAAAGAGAAGTGTATTCGAATATTCCCTAACAAAAAAATGTTAGATCCCAAGTTTTGATGATAACAAAAAGACAATTGTGTACAAATCATGGTTTTATAAGTTTAAGAAATGTTTACAAAGTTATCAAATGCATATAGCAATGTTTTCTGGTATCTGCTGTTAAATTGAACTGGAGTGCTCGAGCATGAGCTTTGCACTCGAGCATAGATCCCTTCTGTGCTCAAGCAGGTGTGAGTGAAAGCCAGAAAGTGTTCACCCGAGAGCAAGTATTATCATGCTTCCTTGATTCACTCGAGCAGAGACATCAATGCTCGAGCATGAGCATTCTATACTCGAGCAAGGTACTGCGAGTGCTTGGCCGAGAGTCATGAAGTTCAAGGAAGTGCAAGTGTGCTCGAGCACAACCTCATCTGCTCGAGTGACGCATCTGCACCTGCGAGTGAAAATTCTATCCCTCTCCAAATCTGATGCGAGTGCTTGTATAAAAGGTATATTACTTGAGAATATTCTTCTCACTCGAGCAGGAGTCTGTGTGCTCGAGTAAGGGTCCACATCACCTGTGAGTGATAAATTTATCCCTCTCCAAACCTGATGCGAGTATTGATATTGAGAGCATATTCCTTGAGAATATACATCTCACTCGAGCAGGAGTATGTGTGCTCGAGTGAGGGACCACATCACCCGCGAGTAAAAAATCTCACTCTTGCTAATATGATATGCGAGTGATGACCCGAGAAGACACTCCCAGTCGAAAATGCAAGATCACTCGAGCAGGAGGAGTTGTGCTCGAGTGAGACCCCACATCACTCGTGAGTGAGAATTCTATCTCTCTGAAATCCTTTGCAAGCACAACCCGATAACTGAAGCACAAAGAGGAAAATAGGAAGATCACTCGAGTGAGCCATCCATGCTCGAGTGATGCTCTGCCAGATCATCAAAAATGCCAAATCTCACAACGTTCAATCCGAATATGGTTTATTGTTATTTATTCGTATCATCATTACTTATTATCATTGCTTAACATCATTTTGAATGTATTATAAGTGTGATGCAGGAAGATGAACGTTTGAAATTAGTTGTTACGGAGAAAGTCAAATAACGGCAGACAACATCATTACAAGCACGCACGTACCTGCCGCATTCAGATTATTCAAACATGCGCGTGTCTTTCAATAGTTGCAAAAGCTTCGCTCCTCAAACGATGATTATCCAAACGGGCAAAAACTAAAGCAACTATATATATAGAGATTCAGAGATAGTCAAGAACGACAACAAAGCACAAGAATTCACTAGTTTATACACGAGTCCCTGCTATTCATCATTTTCTCTGTATACATATTGATCTTCAGTGTTTATTCATTTGCTCTGTAAAAGAGTCTTCATACAATTCAAATTCTATGTTTATTTGATCTCAAGGTATTGGGACCTTGAGAGGGTAGATTTCCTTACGAGAGAAGCAGTGAGAGAATTCCTTGTTGTACCTTCCACTCATAAGCCTTATAAGATACAAGCAGAAGAGAACGTTGCTGCTCATAAGACTTACAGTGGTATAAGCAGGAGAGAACGTTGCTGCTCATAAGTCTTGTATACATAAGCAAGTGAGAAGGGTCATAGGTTGTTTTTTCTGCACGTAAGACTTGTCGTAAGGGGGAGAGAAATTTCTTATTGAGAGAATATTTCTGCTCGTAGTCCATTCAAGGACGATTGTTGTTTTGTGTCATTCTGAGAGCCCATTGAATCTTGGAGGTATAGTGAAAATCTCAGTAGGTCTTGATCTCTGAGGACTGGACGTAGGCCTGGTTGTTAGGCCGAACCAGTATAACTCTTTGTGTTCAAATCTTCTTAACTCTACTCTATCTACTATAATTTTCATATCACCTCATCAAGCGAAAAATTTATAACATCACCCAATTCACCCCCCTCTTGGGTGAAGCTTGCCTCTTACATTTGGTATCAGAGCCTCGTCTTCTCCGAAGAGCCTAACAGCTTGAGAAGGATCCAATAAATGGCAACAATGGGTGAAAATATCCTTCCAGACGGAGCTTCAATTACTAGACCTCCTGGTTTTGCTGGAGAACATTTTTCATTCTGGAAAGCTAAATTCAGAGTGTTCGTGATGGCCAACGAGTACGGATTGTGGAATGTTATACAAGATGGTGACTATGTTCCAATGAAGAAAATCGAAGATAGAGCAGTTAAAAAGAGCCCAGATGAGTTTGACGAGAATGACAAAAGGTTAGTAACATTAAATAGTAAAGCCATTTTAATGATACAGAGTGCTCTTAGTCAAAAAGAATATTTTTGAATATGTACTCTACCAACTGCCAAAGATATGTGGGATGCTCTAGAAATTGCTCATGAAGGTACATCCGGAATAAAAGAAAATAGAGTCAATACTCTAATTATAGAATATGACCTATTTCGTATGAAACCTGGAGAAGGCATATCAGAATTCGAACTCAGGTATACTCATCTTGTTAATCAATTATCTGCTCTTGGAAAATCGTTTGATCAAAATTCCCAGGTAAGAAAGATTCTTAATATTCTTACGAAAGAATGGGAAGCGAAGGTGACAGCTATCGAAGAAGCTAAAGGAGAATCTATGAGATCTGTAGCTGCCCTCTTTGGGAGTCTTTCAGAGTATGAAGGAAAGTTGAGGTTCAAAAAGGAACTTGAAGAGTTCGATGATAAGAAGAAAAAGGGAGTTGCACTAAAAGCTATCAAGGAGGAAGAAGAATCGTCCGAGAATAAAGATATCCCTAACGATGATGAAATAGGAATGATCGTAAGAAAATTCAAAAGATTCTACAGAAGAGGTCAAAAGAACTTCAAAAATTATCAAGGTGGACCAAGCAAGAGAGAAAATAAAGAACAACAGATAGTATGCTATGAATGTGGGAAACCTGGATACATTAAATCTGAATGCTTCAAGAACAAAGACAAAAAGAAGCAGAAAAAGAAAGCATATATATCATCTATATGGGGAGATAGTTCGTCAGACGAAGAAAGTGACAATGACGAAGTAGCAAATCTGTGCTTAGTAGCTAAGGAAGAAGAATCAGACTCTGAGGTAAGTGATTCTGAACCTACTTATGATGAATTGTTATCTGAATATAATGCATTGCATACAGAGTTCATCAAAGTTGCTAAAGAAATGGTTAGCTATAAGAAGAAAGTAAAAGAATTAGAAAGTACTGTCATATCATATGAAATGTGTAAAGAGAAAGATAAGAAAATAGAAGATTTAACAAAAATTGTTGAAAAGTTTACTAAAGGAAGTGAAACTCTCAAGGTTGTTTTAAATTCTCAGAAAGTTTCATTTGATAAATCTGGAATTGGATATAATTCTGTTCATCATAAGAATAAAGGATATAAGAAGAATAGTAGAGCATATCTTAAATATTTCAGGAATTCTGTGCATACATCAAATCCATTCGCATCATGCAATTATTGTAACAGGAAAGGACATTATACTTCATCATGTTATTTCAAAAAGGGACAGGTTGTTGGAACATATAAATGGGTTCCGAAAGGGACACATACATCACATACTAACCACAAAGGACCCAAGAAAGTGTGGGTACCTAAAACTTGATCATCTTATTCTAGGTATGTCTCAAGGCATCTCGAGCGAACAAATGGTATATTGATAGTGGATGTTCAAGACACATGACTGGTGACAAAAATAAGTTCACTATGCTAGAAACTATATAAGGAGGAAAGGTAACATTTAGAGGTAATCAATCTAGACGTATTACTGGAATTGGTGAAGTCGGAAAATCCGATGGTGTTCAAATCAATGGAGTATATTATGTTGAGGGATTATGCCACAACCTCCTGAGTGTAAGTCAAAGCACTGACAAAGATAACTGGGTAATTTTTGACTCAAAAGAATGCTTGATAGTAAGCAAGAAAGATTTACCTCTGAACAAAGAATCTATCAAGGCAAAGATCCGAGCTCAAAGGGACGGTAATTGTTATACTATTGATTTAAATTCAAATTCTTCTGAAAATTGTTTTCTTAGTCGATCAGAGGAAAGTTGGTTATGGCATAAGCATTTGGCTCATGTCAATATGAATCAACTTGACAAACTGATTAGAAAAGATTTAGTTGTTGGTCTTCCCAAACTTAAATTCAAAGATAATATGATTTATGAAGCATGTCAAAAAGGCAAACAAACTAAGTCTTCTTTTAAAACAAAGTATGAGATTTCTACTTCAAAACCTTTACAATTACTTCATATGGATTTGGTAGGACCTGCAAGAGTAAAAAGTTTTGGAGGAAATTTATATACTTTAGTAATTGTCGATGATTTTACAAGATTTACTTGGACTATATTTATTGCTTCAAAAGATGAAACATTTGTTGAATTCATCATGTTTGCCAAAAAGGTTCAAAATGAGAAAGGTATTTCTATTGTTTCTATTAGGACAGACCATGGAGGAGAATTTGATAATCAACTATTTGAAAACTACTGCAACAATGAAGGAATAGATCATAACTTCTCTGCTCCTAGAACCCCTCAACAAAATGGAGTAGTGGAAAGAAAGAACAGAGTTCTTACAGAAATGGCGAGAGCATTACTTAATGAAAAAGAAATGTCACAAGTGTTCTGGGCAGATGCAATGAGTACTGCATGCTATATTTCAAACCGAGCATATATCCGCAAATCACTTGGAAAGACGCCATATGAACTTTACAAAGGAAGAAAGCCAAATATTGCTCATCTTCATATCTTCGGGTGTAAGTGTTTCATTCACAACAATGGTAAAGAAAACCTAGGTAAATTTGATTCAAAGTCTGATGAAGGTATATTTCTAGGATATTCTAATAGAAGTAAGGCTTATAGAGTTTTCAATAAAAGAACATGTACTGTTGAAGAATCTATTCATGTTGTGTTTGATGAAATTGAATCTCAGACAAAACTTATTGATGAAGAAGAAATGGATTCAATCAAGAAAAACAAATCTATTTCAAAGCAAGATGATTTTGAAACAAATGATTTTCAAAATTTAGAAGATGTCGATGATCATGCTCAACCAAAAGCATGGAGACATATGAAGGATCATCCAATTGATCAAGTTATAGGAGATATTCATGAAGGTGTCAAAACCAGAAATAGAATCCTCAATGAGGTAACTTTTTCTGCTTTTATTTCTGAAATTGAACCTTCTAATATAGAAGAAGCTTTATCTGACAATGATTGGGTGATTGCTATGCAAGAAGAACTAAATCAATTTCAAAGAAATCAAGTTTGGGATTTGGTTCCTCGACCTAAAGATCATATGGTTATAGGGACCAAATGGGTTTTCAAAAACAAAATTGATGAATCAATAATCATTGTGAGAAACAAAGCAAGATTGGTTGCCAAAGGCTATAATCAGGAAGAAGGTATTGATTATGAGGAAACATATGCTCCAGTGGCAAGATTGGAAGCAATACGAGTACTCCTAGCCTTTGCTTGCATTAAAGGTTTTAAACTTTATCAAATGGATGTGAAAAGTGCTTTTCTAAATGGTTATATTATGGAAGAAGTATATGTAGAACAACCTCCTGGGTTTGAAGATGAAACAAAACCTGATCATGTCTTCAAACTTAAGAAAGCACTATATGGTTTGAAACAAGCACCTAGAGCTTGGTATGAAAGACTAAGCAAATTTCTTCTTGATCAAAGTTTTGTCAGAGGTAAAGTTTATACAACTCTATTCATCAAACATAACAAAAATGATATTCTAATTGTTCAAATTTATGTTGATGATATTATTTTTGGTGCTACTAACGAATCTATATGTCAAGAATTTTCTAAGATTATGCAGGGAGAATTTGAAATGTCCATGATGGGAGAATTGAACTTCTTTCTTGGACTTCAAATCAAACAAAAGAAGAATGGTATATTTATATCTCAGACAAAGTATTTGAAAGAGTTGTTAAAGAAATATGGATTAGATAATGCTAACAGAGCTGATACTTCAATGAGTTCTACAATACTGTTGGATGCTGATGTAAAGGGACCTAGCTTCAACATCACAAAGTATAGAGGAATGATTGGCTCATTACTCTATCTCACAGCTAGCAGGCCAGATATTCAGTTCAGTGTGGGAATGTGTGCAAGGTATCAATCCGCTCCCAAGGTATCACATGCAAAGACAGTAAAAAGAATCTTCAAATATCTAGGAGATACTTCAGAGCTTGGTCTTTGGTATCCAAAAAGAGGGAACGAGTATTTAATGGCATATTCAGATTCAGATCACGGAGGATACAAAACTGACAGAAAGAGTACCAGTGGTCAATGTCAATTTCTTGGAGGTTCACTAGTTTCATGGTTCAGCAAGAAGCAGAACACAGTTTCATTATTCTCGACTGAAGCTGAATATATAGCTGTGGCAAGTTGCTGTTCTCAAGTGTTATGGTTGAAACAACAACTTCAAGATTTGGGAATTTATTTAAAAGAAATTCCAATTTATTGTGATAACACTAGCACGATAAGCTTGGCTAAGAATCCTGTACAACACTCAAGGACCAAGCACATAGACATTCGACATCACTTCATTCGAGATCATGTTCAAAAGAAGAATGTCAAAGTGGAATTTATACCAACTCATCTTCAACTTGCGGATATTTTCACAAAGCCAATTGCAAAAGATCAATTTTTATATATTCGAAGAGAATTGGGAATGGTTAATCCCAATGAGTTGTAAGTTTTCTTGTTAAATATTTTAATTAAATGTTTATTTTGATGATAACCATACTGACTTTGGCATCGGAGTGTTAAAAATCATTTTGCAGGTCTGTCACTCAAGCACTGAGGATACTGCTCAAGTGATAAGCTGGTTCACTCGAGCAAAAGTAGCTATGCTCGAGCACAGCACTGTTGAAAATACTCTGCTTCTTGATATGTAAAACAGAGGTTAACAGAGGAAACTAGAATACCAAGAGTCTATCTTGAAAGCAACAGTAAGAGATGAACTCACTCGCGAGTGAGGAACTCTCACTCGAGCATGATATGAACATGCTTGAGGTGAGGAGTGCCTGCTCGAGTGAAGAGGAAGAATTTCTTTCCAGAAACAATCCAAATCATGGTTACTCAAATGATCTTGGAAGATTTGAGTACAAAGACACAAAATATGGCAAGAAATCCATAATCCAGGTACGCTTTTACATGTTTTCTTAAATTTTCCAGAATATCACTCGAGCACAGATAGAACACACTCGAGCACAATATGAACATCACTCGAGCACTAGGGTTTATGCTCAAGCACTGTCACTTATATCAGTTACACAGAAGCTCAGAACGTCACACTTTCTGCTCTCACTTGAGGTGTCTCGTCACTCGAAGGGCGCAACTCTTCACCTTCAACCGTTTCTCTTCAATCAATCACGTCCATTTGCCTCAAATCACCATTACAACTCTTCAATCCTCTATAAAAGGTGATTCTTACCCTCTGCATTTCTCATTCGTGCCCTAATCTTAGTTTGCTTTTCCTTCAAAAACTGAGAGTTTTTGCTTCTATTTCACTTTCTCTACAATGGCAAGAACCAAACTACCCTCTATCCTTCAAAGATCCCACTCTCCATCTCCTACTCAGTCTGCTGCCAGTGCATCTGGTACCCCAGAACCAACACCTCCCTCTCCCAAAATCTCTTCCTCACCGTCACCTCCTCCTAAACCCAAGACCAAAAAGAGGACTCCGGCTAAGAAACCTCACCCAAAGCCTCAAATTGCAAAGAAAGATCAACCTCCTCAAAAGAAGCCAAAGGGTGTGGTGTTTAAGGAACCAATAGTTACCCGGTCTCAATCCAAGGAGGTTCAAGGAAAAGGAAAGAAAAAGGAAACAGAGCAACCCCAACATTCATCTTCTTCCTCTGGTGATTCATTCAACAAACAACTTCGGGAAGCATTGGAGAAGTCCAAACTTGACAAGATAGTTGGAAAGATCGCTTCTCAAGCCGGTGTTTTAAGTTCACACCAAGCAAGGCAATCAAGTGCCTCTGCTTCAAGAGCACCATCTGCCTCACAAGCACCAGTGGATGATCACATCACCTGTCCTCCTGAGGGATTTATTGTTGAGGAACTCAAGGCACTGTCTCAGAAGGTATTTGATGATGAGTTTATTCATAGGCACTTCTGTCCTGTTGTGTATGTGGATTTAGATTATCTGAAGAAGAATTGCCATTTGGATTTATACCCTTATCTTCAATACTATGCTCCCTGGCTAAATATCCATATACCATATTCTCCCACTGTTGTGAAAACATTTTATTGCAACATGAGGTCCCATAATATTATGTCTAGATCTGGTGAATTGAT
This sequence comes from Inga oerstediana, assembly GCA_963210345.1. Lineage (NCBI taxonomy): Eukaryota > Viridiplantae > Streptophyta > Magnoliopsida > Fabales > Fabaceae > Inga > Inga oerstediana. The sequence continues at coordinate 38,783,233 of OY723404.1, forward strand.
TGAGGAAGCAGTATCTACAACTGTTAGAGGAAAGTTTATTATGATATCTGCTAAGATCATAAATGACTTGCTTGGGTATGTTGCACCACCTCCTGATCCACCCTCTTTCTCTGCCAATGAAGCTTTCCATATTTTGAGACCAAAAGACCCCATAGGCCCTCTCAATTTTAAACCCATTGATATGCCTGATTCTCATAGAGTCCTTCATTATATATATTCCCGGAGCATAGTTAATAAGTCCAAAAATTTTACTCATTTTGCTCAAAAGGATTACTATATGTTGGCCTCTTTAATTGCTGGGCAACAAAGGAATGTGGGGGAGATTATATTCAATGAGATGAGAAGATTTTGATTTTCTTCATCAAAATCCGCAACCATACCATACCCTCAGCTTGTATCCTTCATCCTGATGAAAAACAAGATATGGTATTTGGAAGGAAATGAAAGGGTACTCATTTCAAGGTTTGGTAAGACTCAACTAACTCATATGGATATTAATCTTCCTGTGAGTCAAACCAAAACCACATCTAAGAGGGAAACCACTCCATCCAGAGGTGATGAGGCACAATCATCTGCTCAAAGTCCTATTTCTCCTTCTTCCTTCATTAATGCCTCTCTTTCCAACCATGTGACTGAGGTAATCAATCAAGCTGTATCAAGTCTGAAGAAGGAGTTAGTGGCTGAGTATGAGAAGCTTGTGGAAAAGATGGAGTCACAGGTCATCAAATTGGTAGACAAGGCCAATACCAATTTTGAGTTGATGTTCAAGACTCAGGATGAGATGTCTTAGAGGATAATAAATATGGAGACCTTCTTGCACTCACATTTCCCCTCTTCATCTTCAGAGGTGCCTCCAGAGAACACTCATACCTCTGTGCCACATACTCATGTACTCTTCACCGATCCAGATTCTAATGTTGATGTTACTTTTGATCGGTCGCCTTCACTACCTCCCTCATCCTCTGTACCACAGCTATCATCTCCACCAATTGACCCTCTCGCTGCCATGGTTTCATTTGTTCCACCTCCTAGCACCACCTTTCCTCAGTCCCCTTCTGATGCTGACAAAACGGGGGAGAAGGATGTGTGATTATTTCTGAGCTATGGGATGTATTGGGAGTTTGGGTAGATTTTCTGTATGGGTAGGATTTGATGTTATTTTAGATTATCAGTTATTATGTTATTAACAATGTCAAAGTTTGAAATCAAATTTAATATTAATGACTATTTTCATGTTTCAAGTTACTAAGTTATTTGCCTCATATTATGCTTATCTTGGTTGTTAAGTGTCTAGAGGAAGTATTGCAGGGAAATTTGAACTTGAAACTGAAACTTGATATGCATTTGGAAACAATGAAGTATTTCAAAAATAATTTTCAATCTTAATTTCTTAAACTTCCATCACAAAGGTTTTGTCATCATCAAAAAGGGGGAGAATATTAGATCCCAAGTTTTGATGATAACAAAAAGACAATTGTGTACAAATCATGGTTTTATAAGTTTAAGAAATGTTTACAAAGTTATCAAATGCATATAGCAATGTTTTCTGGTATCTGCTGTTAAATTGAACTGGAGTGCTCGAGCATGAGCTTTGCACTCGAGCATAGATCCCTTCTGTGCTCGAGCAGGTGCGAGTGAAAGCCAGAAAGTGTTCACCCGAGAGCAAGTATTATCATGTTTCCTTGATTCACTTGAGCAGAGACATCAATGCTCGAGCATGAGCATTCTGTACTCGAGCAAGGTACTGCGAGTGCTTGGCCGAGAGTCATGAAGTTCAAGGAAGTGCAAGTGTGCTCGAGCACAACCTCATCTGCTCGAGTGAAGCATCTGCACCTGCGAGTGAAAATTCTATCCCTCTCCAAATCTGATGCGAGTGCTTGTATAAAAGGTATATTACTTGAGAATATTCTTCTCACTCGAGCAGGAGTCTGTGTGCTCGAGTGAGGGCCCACATCACCTGCGAGTGATAAATTTATCCCTCTCCAAACCTAATGCGAGTATTGATATTGAGAGCATATTCCTTGAGAATATGCATCTCACTCGAGCAGGAGTATGTGTGATCGAGTGAGGGACCACATCACCCGCGAGTACAAAATCTCACTCTTGCTAATATGATATGCGAGTGATGACCCGAGAAGACACTCCCAGTGGAAAATGCAAGATCACTCGAGCAGGAGGAGTTGTGCTCGAGTGAGACCCCACATCACTCGCGATTGAGAATTCTATCTCTCTGAAATCCTTTGCAAGCACAACCCGATAACTGAAGCACAAAGAGGAAAATAGGAAGATCACTCGAGTGAGCCATCTATGCTCGAGTGATGCTCTGCCAGATCATCAAAAATGCCAAGTCTCACAACGTTCAATCCGAATATGGTTTATTGTTATTTATTCGTATCATCATTACTTATTATCATTGCTTAACATCATTTTGAATGTATTATAAGTGTGATGCAGGAAGATGAATGTTTGAAATTAGTTGTTACGGAGAAAGTCAAATAACGGCAAATAACATCATTACAAGCATGCACGTACCTACCGCATTCAGATTATTCAAACATGCGCGTGTCTTTCAATAGTTGCAAAAGCTTCGCTCCTCAAACGATGATTATCCAAACGGGCAAAAACTAAAGCAACTATATATACAGAGATTCAGAGATAGTCAAGAACAACGAACCACAAGAATTCACAAGCTTATACACGAGTCTCTGCTATTCATCATTTTCTCTGTATACACATTGATCTTTAGTGTTTATTCATTTGCTCTGTAAGAGAGTCTTCATACAATTCAAACCCTATGTTTATTTGATCTCAAGGTATTGGGACCTTAAGAGGGTAGATTTCCTTACAAGAGAAGCAGTTGAGAGAATTCCTTGTTAAGCCTTTCACTCATAAGCCTTATAAGATACAAGCAGAAGAGAACGTTGCTGCTTGTAAGACTTAGAGTGGTGTAAGCAGGAGAGAACGTTGCTGCCCATAAGACTTGTATACATAAGCAAGTGAGAAGGGTCATAGGTTGTTTTTCTGCACGTAAGACTTGTCGTAAGGGGGAGAGAAATTTCTTAGTAAGAGAATATTTCTGCTCGTAGTCCTTTCAAGGACAATTGTTGTTTTATGGCATTCTGAGAGCCCATTGAATCTTGGAGGTATAGTGAAAATCTCAGTAGGTCTTGATCTCTGAGGACTGGACGTAGGCCTGGTTGTTAGGCCGAACCAGTATAACTCTCTGTGTTCAAATCTTCTCAACTCTACTCTATCTACTATAATTTTCATATCACCACATCAAGCGAAAAATTTATAACATCACCCAATTCACCCCCCTCTTGGGTGAAGCTTGCCTCTTACAAAAAAGAGATCTTATATTTGAATATAAATGATCATATTCGAATAACTAAAAAACAAAACATGACACCTGAGTTTTTGGAAATCAAAGAAAACATTGTTAAATTCGTCAACCTTACTTGTTAGTGTTCTTCTACAAGATTAATATCTTTCTTAAGCAAGTTTCAGGAACTTCCAACATCAGAATATTTGAATATCACATAAAGCAAATTTTGTGTCAAATGTATTAAATGCAATCAGAACTTCAACCAAGACATTCTCTCTGCTCCAACGGCTATTTTCCTACACACAAAGAATATCCAAAGAAGCAACAGCATTATAACGAGCAAATGGAATGCTCACAACGGTCACTTATTACACTCTAACTATAAATACGGAAGCATTCAAAGTGGAGTAGCTGTCGAACTGCGAAACATTAAAGTCTGCTATTAGTGCTCTATTTTCTTTCATTATTCTCTATATCTTGTACTTCAGTGATTATTTATTCACTCTTAGAGAGAGTTATATCAAATACTCAATACTTCTTATTGAGATAACTTAAGGTTGTGGAACCTTAAGTTGGGTATTGGTTTACATTATGTAAAGGGGAGCAAGTGTCTGATAAAGGAACTTGCAGTGTACAGAGGTGCCAAGAACCCACTGGATATTGGAAGCTGTAGTGAAAATCTCAGAGGTGTTCTAAGGACTGAACGTAGGTCAAAGTGATTGTGACCAAACCAGTATAAATCTCCAATGTACACTTCAGTGATTTCCTCTATACCTCAAGTCCAATTTATTTTCTTTAATAGTTATTTTTAGTCAAAATTTTTATAATCACCCAATTCACCTCCGTCTTGGGTGAAACGCTTGCACTAACAGACTTAAGTCTGTATAGTGTTAATAACAAATGCAAAATGATGTACGCTCTTATGGTGTAAGAGTAACACTGTAGCATGTGATTCATACCGCATGTGCTAAAGAACCATAAACAGGAAGTAAGTAAGAAGATCCCTGCTTAATTGTTGTGTGAGTCCCAGAAAGTTTCTAATTCTTCCATTGATATCCTTTGATTTTGACAATATCATAGAGGTGTGCTTCAACAACTGCTACTTTAGCATATGTCCTACGATCATGATAGATGTGATCTATGGCATTATGTTAGGAAAGCGGCATATGTATATTGAACTGATATCTGGGTGAAAGGAATATTACTTGGAACATATACAAATATGCTGGTGTCTAAGACATGTCCCTTATAATATCATTTTTGATAATTTCATAATTGTGGATATTATGAATACTAGAAAGGCAATCTGAGTGTTATACTGACTCAAAAGAGATTAGATTAGCCATGTGAACGTGTATATAAGTGAATCTAGGATATTTGAGACACAATATTAAAATCAAGCTACACAAAGAAGGTCATCTTGTGTTGGTCTCTGTAAAGGAGATTTCTAGTACATACACCTATATACAGACGTCTTGCCTACGCGATCATGATAAAGCACTTAGTATGAAAGAATGAAGAAAAAGATACATATCTAATCCACCAAGTGTAAGTGAGAGATGTTGGAAAATAGCCTAGTCCACCCTTGGTGGCTTAGGCCTAAGCCTGATAGAATTGGGGTCAAAATATAAATACTATAAAAGCTTAGTTTTATATATGTGATATTTCCCAATTACTATGAGTCATGTTATATGCTCGATATAATATAACTCTGCAAGCGGTATTATTTCACAATACTATATGTCTCTCAATCAAAAGGATATTTTATCTCTCTAATGAAAAGATACGTTAGTAGAGAGGAAGAGGTGCGAAGGACACTGTATATAGGTATAAGGGGTTTAGTTGTAAAGTACTTGAATATAGAGATTCTGACACACTGATTCCGTATTCCCTCTACTATATTTCTCTCTCTTCTTTTTCCTGTCAGTGGTATATTTGCTGTGCAACAGAATCGCCTCCGCAACTGTAATTTGATTAAGTGTGGGTATAAGAGATTAGCGGTTGGACTCCAGGTACGCCCAATTTTCTTATAGTAAATTCAAAATTATTAATATTTTTAATATAAATAAGGAAATTTTAAATTGTCTTCAAATGCGACAATTAGTCAATTACACGACAAAATACAAATACTTCTGTACTTTTCAAAGAATGAGAATTACGAGACTAACTTTTAAAAGATGTTTCCTTGCGTTTATGTTCATAAATCTTTCTTTTACTTTCTTTATTTGTGCAACAGTGAGGCAAGCTTTCATGCATATCTATTTTTGTTATTGCAATGACAGAAAACTTTTTGTTGGACAAAACTTATATCCAATCCAATGCATCCAGTTCACCAATTAGCAAGTGCTATATAGATTTCTTTTAACACATTAGCATTAAGGTTGTGCGCTAGATATGATGCACTTGATTTTTTCTACTTTAAATTTTTTTTAAAAAAAAAAATAGACCACAATAATCATTCTAGAAAGAACTTTTGTTGTTTCTTTCACAATGATGAGTTATAAATTGTGACATTATCCTGAAGATATACACATAGAAAACAGATTTTAAAATATTATGTACGTGCAATACATCATATAATGAATATTTATCATGAGGAATTAGAAACTATCATGGTTTTCAATCTTGGGATGCAATTACACATATTAAGAAATTAATGATTCAGATCATACCTACATCAAGTTCCTTACATTCATTACATCAAGTTCTCTAATCACACATGACCATGTGTCTTATTTTTTTCATTTGGGTATAATTAAGTGATAATAATTCAAAAATAGAACACATTGTCACACATGATTGTAAAACTTGATAAAATAGATATAAGAAATTTGATCCAAGTATTTTTCTTAATGATTTTGTCATCATGAAAAGTAATTGTCAACTTGCACTTTTTTCTTTTAATTTCTAAACGAAATATTTGTCTCACTAAATTTTCTTGGTAAGGAATTCAATAAGGCAGCTTGTATAAGAATTAAATTATTAGTTTTTTTCATTCAATGGATTTTTAAAGTAAAGTTTTAATGAATCACATTATTTAGCCATAAACATTAAACAATGACTGTTATAAATATTATAATACTATGGATATGATGCTCATGCTCTTCCCTGATTCAAAAAAACATAATTAATACTTTCATGAATAATTTCATTTGAACTCATTCCCCATTCATGAATGAAGTTAGTAAGTACATGAACATTCAGGTGAATTAAATACATTAGTACATTGAACTTAGTATGAAGATAACATTTGGCTGTGGGGGAAATGACAATTAGGTCCCAACTGACTTGATAAAACAAATAGGCTCTCAGAAAAGTTTTCTTAAAAATGAGTTCCAAATATCAAATCAAACGATTATAAATTGATAAATCTTAATTGCAAATAATGCTTTGATGTTTCGAATTTAACTTTTACTTTGTAATTGGAATCCCTGTTTGCAATAATTTTTTTTTTTTTTGGAATCCAACAATTAATAATTTATTCTTTCATTGAAGATTTTATTTATTTAGAAACATTTTTTGGTGGATTGTTTTATCCATCATGTATAAAGACATTTTTTTTGCCGTCCATTATGTGTAAAGATAACCCGTGGTTTTATTCAAGTTGATTTCTGGTTCTATAACGTCATAAATAAGAAAAACTTTAGATACATTATCGTGTTAATGCTTCAAGAAAGGGGTTGTGTCCTGCTGATTGGATAACAAAATCTTTTCCAGATCTAATGAAATTGCTTATTTTGGATTTGAATTATGTGTTAGACATTGGCTCGTTTTTGGGTATTTATTTCGTTTATTTCTAGTTGTTATGTTGCTAACAGCTGAACTTTGTAATGTTTGCTTTATATTTCAATGAAATGGTTTTTCGAAAGCAAAAAAAAAAATCCTTCGTTAAATAGTGATTTTGAATTTTTACATAAAATTTTGAAAGATAGCTGGGTATCCAAGAGGGATGAATTCTGTTTGTTTATTTATTTTGCAAAATCCACAAGCAAGTGATAGAACAGTGGAATTATTATGCAAATAGACTATAAAATGTAAACAGCGTTATGAAATTCATGCTATTTCAACACATTTCTATATAGTTTCTTGCACATTTTTGTGAATTTATACATATCTGGGGACATAAATGATAGAAAAATGTTCGTTTGCTATAATTGGACTAAAGTGATACCAGCAAAACCCGTTTTAGACCCTTGAATGACCTCCGGGAATGATATGAATAATTTACAAGGAATTAAAACATTAGGAGAACATCCTGTGATACATGCCTTAAATATTGACCTTACCCCCTTCATTATCCTAACCTTGAATCCATCAAGAATTTTCTGACCCTTTGATCATGTTGCAGCGAACAATAATCTTCCGGAAATCATCTAGGGTTAGCTGCAACAGAGAAAATTATAATTATAAATACATAAATAGAAAGAAAAAATGTAAACAGTGAAAACTCATACAACATCTTTCAACAAAAATTAGTGCCAGAAAGATTTTAGCAATTATCTATATGGAGACAAAGTCATCAAAATTCAAGTTTTTAGAGAACCAGAAGTAAAGCAAATGAACTTAATTCTAAGAAACGTTAGAGCCCCATGATACTTCTAAGAAGCCTTAACCATTATGTATTGAAACCATTCCATAAACTTTCTCTGTGGTTCATATACATTATGTAGAGATTCTTAAGAATAGAGCTGGGAAATCGGACCGAGCTCGTCGGGTTGGCCCGTTTAGGCCCGAACCCATCAAGGGCCGGCCTATGATTTAGAGGCTTTAGGCCCTAAACCCTATAGATCTGACCCTTTTAAGCCCATTTAATATTTTTTTTAAAATAAATTAATATATATAATATTATTGTATCAAATTATCAATATGAGAGGCACTTAAGTACCTAATAGAGTATTAGTAATAGACAAACACTTATTAAATGATTTGATTTATTTTGTTTTCTACAATGGTTTATCTAATTTGGACATTAGATAATTATTTTAACTAAAAATTCATGAGTTTTAAAAATAATGTATCTTAATTTAAAGTAAAATAATAAATAAATTGTAAAACTTGAAAAAGAAACTTTTTTTAATTAAAATAAGTTTAGGCCTGTTTAAGCCCGAGCCCGTGAAGGGCCAGCCCTGTAGGGCCATGGGCTTCAAAAATTGAAGGTTTTAAAGGAAACGGGCCGGTGAGCTCGGGCCAACCCGTATTCCCACATCTACTCTAGAACAATTTATTCACCCAAAATTTTAAAAAAAAATACATAAAAGCCAAAAGCGTACCTTTTGTCCTCTACCTTTATACAAGATTTTTGTTTGGTTCCTTAATTTTATAAATAATCTTTTGACGCCTCAAATCCCAACACCATTAGTCTCAAATAATTATTTTTTGTGCCAATCATTGTCATTTTTAAAAATTAAATGTAATATATTAGCATTTGAGAATGTTTGAACAACATTTAAAATTTCGATGGCCGCATTTTTCATTAATGAAACTAACAATGCTAGAGTTAGAGGACTAAAAATACACTTAATAAAATTTAGGGACCAACATGAAACCTTGTGTGAAGTTAAAGGACCAAACGTATGCTTTTGCCTAAATAAAAACATTAAAAACAAGGGATGATGGTAAAAACACCACGTTTTACTCGCTAATTAATAATTGCAACGAAGTAGAAGTGAAATATAAGAGCATTATGCGCCAGCAATACTTACCTTTCCATCGTTATCACTATCAAAGCAGTGGATCATGTCAGATAACTCCTTATCCGTCCACACAAAATCATGAGCTGCAGCAACTCTTTGTAAATCCCTCATTGTTACACTTCCCTTTCCGGTTTCTGCAAGACAGACCTTTCCTCGTCAGAGTTTAACAATATGAAAATGAATATAAGACAGCCAGTAAAAAGGCTGCCTTTTCCTTTGATAGTGAGATAAACATTTATTTTAGCATTGTAAGGGCAGAAAATGGTTCCTAAGGCCAACGTTTGCATTCTATGCATTTTGAAATCCTTTCATTGAATTTTCACTCATTTACTCAAATGAGGTACTATTTACTTATTCTTTTTCGGGTTATAATGAATGGTCCGAAATTGAATAGCTTATAAAGACTTATTTCACCTTAAAGTGGACACTTTTATTCAATAATGTATCTCAATTTGTATAGAGCATACAGCTCATCGTTTTAGATATGTGACGCTTGTTAATATGCTTCTCATCATCTTTTTGCCGATTTTAGCCCTGCCTCAACAAATATAAATAGAAGCAACAGAAATTACCATCAATCTCAAAGAAGTGTACAATGACTTCATCCTCAGTCATTTGCAGCCGACTAGTAAACTGTTGACAGAGATCAAATTATTAGAACAAAACCCCAGCAGACAAAGAAATTGTAAGGATTAAAAACAAGTCCATGAATGTAAAACTAAATTCCAACCGATTTTTTGTTCTTCCTTTTCCCCCTATCTTCTTCTATGTGATTCTTTCCCTTTGTATCCACATGCGCAGCATTCGCCACATGCTTGTCAGAAAAAGATGAGCCTTCAGCGGAGTCTTGTAGTGAAAGAGCAATTGGCTATTAACAAAAATTAGACATTTAATATGCATTAATTCATAGCATCAATCGGTTCAGCTATGTGGCAAAAAAGCTTAGGATCTATGAGAAACAAGAAAAGGGATATAAATACGTGCTGCAAAGATTCGTCATCATCAATGTGGTATGGATTATAGCAGGGGTCCTTCCTAGAAACTCTAGCTTTTGGTTTTGAACTTCTTTTCTTCACCTCCAAATGGTATTAACAAAAAGTAAATGTAAATGTCAAGCCTGTGTATTGTGCTAATGAAATAGCATAGTGCCACGTCGGAGAAATTAAGTTTAATTGCTTTCTCATCAATAACTTGCATAACAAAATTTCATGAGCAAGAAGATATCTAGGTAAGCATAGATTTAAGAGTACTGCTAAAACAGATAGTAACAAATAAACTGTCATAAAATTAAGCTACTCAAAGAAATAGAATTTAGGAAACAGATTAGGGATGGAATCCTCAAGTCTGTCACAGAACAGAAACAAGCAATTTTAACCTCCTTTAAGGTTGCTAGGGCAAAATACTATCTTTCATATAAAAACATCAACTGAACAAGTCACTCATATAAGGCTGTAAGGGCCCAACCACATGGCTAAACAAGTAACTCATGTGAATCCAACCACATCTCTGATATGCTTTGCAAATAATATACAAATTAAGCAATCTATATATCACTTCATTTTTAAAAACAAATGTTCCTAGCCATGACTTGGGTGCTACATCCCTTACCCACCCAATATTCTAATGTCTGTCATGCAGCACTTATTGAGATAACATATTAGGTATTGTTACAGTCTGCATTCCATAGAACTCATCAGCCCAATCATAAGGCTTACTAGTAACTATTCTTCACAAATTCTATGCAACTTTGATACTAGGAAATCTAAAATCTTCCTTCAAGGAGATTCTTAACTTCATCAAACCACATTCTGATATGTAACTGTAATAACAATTCATAAGTTGGTCAGGAGATAAGTTGGGATATAGCCATTAGAATTAGTTAGAGTTAGTATAAGGGATTAGAAGAGTTAGTTAGGAAATGCGGTGGTTATAAGCCTATAAATAAGAGTCTCTATTTTGAATCAGATGTGTGATGATGGATGTTATGGAATAATAGTGTTTCTCTGAATTTCTCCTGCCTCTGTGTTCATTCCTTCTCTACTCTCTCTTCTATTTCTGTTTCTTCCCTCTCTTTCTTCCTTTCTCTCTATAGATAATTATGATTCTGTAACAGTGGTATCAGAGAGGTAGATCCTCAGCCCCCACTGCAATTCCAAAAGAAAAAGAAAAAAAGAGAAGAAAATCCACCCCAGCATGGCTTCTACATCCTCGTCTCGATTTCTTTCAAAAAGTTTTGAAGAACGACTCTGGCAAACAGAGAATCACCTTCAGCTATGGCACCTTCAACAGCAAGGGTTGGTGGCAGATTTTAATTATGCCTTCGATTCTCTTTCAGCCAACGTCGATGTGCCAGAAGATTACTTGGTCAATGCCTGTGTTTATGGCTTGAAGAAGGAGATTGCCGAGTCTGTCAGGCTGTTTAACCCACGTACCATGCTTGAAGCCCATCGCTTGGCAAGATTATATGAAATAATCGTGCAGATGCAAGCCGAGAAAGTAAGCAAGGTCTCTAAAATACAGGAATCATCAAGAATCAATAAGCAACAAAAACAAATCATCAAGATGCTCTAGGGAACAAGCACGCAAAGCTCCTAGATATTCACGAACGAAAGAAATTTGACAACCACAACAATGGACTCATAGCTGATTCTTGCCCACCAGACACATGGGTAATTGCGAACAAGACCCAAGAGTGCTTTGCTAATCAAGAAGCATCTGCTGACCAAGAACCAGAGGTCTCAACGCCATCTTCAAAAGTATCATTGCCGTTGCAAGATTCCGTAGCTGCTCTAGGAGATGAGCCAGAAAATCACAAGAAGGCTGATCATGTTGTGTCAAACAGTGTTATGAAGGCCCCAACTTCCATTGTAGATGTCTCGGTTCAGAAGGTCTCAAGACGGACTGAAAGAACCGGAGAAGCGAAGACAAGCTCCGGTGATTTTTACCTTCAGTCCTCAACATTTGATCTTGTTTCTGATTTCCATAACCCAGGAACTTGGAGAAGCTCAAAAACAAAGGATAGAATTGATGGGCCATAGAGTTTCATCTCTCTTGCGGGATTTCAGAATGAGTCGCTCGGCACAAGGGTGTCCATTTTTTCTTGTTCAGCGCCGTCACTATCCAATCTTCCTCTCTCATTGTCGGTGGGTTCTGTTTGCTCACTGCCGATGGCCTCTCTCTCCATGCCAATCCTCTTGCTGGCGAGTTCCCTCTCTTCATCGCAAGTTGAGAGGAGTAGTCGTGGCTCAAGCGAAACGATACGTGAAAGTGTTGCGTGGCAAGATACGGACTGCTTTGAGCATCAATCTTTTGTCCTAGGATACTCTACGTGGCTGAGTGAAGCTGGGTTTGAAAAGTCAAACCTACAACTGGTTCCCATTTCCTCACACTGTCTACTATACTTTCTAATTCCAGCTGACCAGGTTTTAAGGTCAAGGTCGTTTCAGCAATACCTTTTTCCTCACAGACCCACGAGTTTGTTTCATTACTGGGCTTTTCATTTACAATATTCTCCTACAAGGTGCTTGGTTCGGTTTTGGTACAAAGGAGGATTAATGAAGATGCTTTTTGGCTCTGCAATGTCCAGTGGATAATAGCTGGAGTTCTGCAACAAATGGAAAAAGGCAGCAAAGTGATGCAGATGGTGGGACCCACGGTACCAGCTTTTTCAAAATCGGGAAAGGATCCAGTCAGACTTCTACACCAGCAGAAGTTTTTCTAGACTTGAGCAGCATATGTTTTCAATTTGATTTCACCCTCTTCGGTTATATTTTTTGAGGTCCAGTTTTGTATTTTGTTTCCCATCCTTGAGGGCAAGGATGTTTTTGGGAGAGGGGTATTAATATGTAACTGTAATAACAATTCATAAGTTGGTCAGGAGGTTAGTTGGGATATAGCCATTAGAATTAGTTAGAGTTAGTATAAGGAATTAGACGAGTTAGTTAGGAAAGGCGGCGGTTATAAGCCTATAAATAAGAGTCTCTAGTTTGAATCAGATGTGTGATGATGGATGTTATGGAATAATAGTGTTTCTCTGAACTTATCCTGCCTCTGTGTTCTTTCCTTCTCTACTCTCTTCTATTTCTGTTTCTTCCCTCTCTTTCTTCCTTTCTATCTATACAGAATTATGATTCTGTAACAAAGTCATTGTTTAATTTGAATATAATATGCTTTACTAGTAATCAACTCTTTCTTGCCACAAAACTAAAATACCAAACCAACAGCAAAAGTTGATGGACTAGTTTCAAATCTGCACAGGAATAAGATTTTACTGGTATAATCCAAAAAATGAAAGCAAATGGTGAAGTGTTTTAGCAGTGATATTAACCTGACCAGCAAGAATTAGGACAGTATATTCATAGAAAAATTAAACTGGAACTAACATGGAAGCAAAGCACATAGATGGAGAATCTATCCTTATACTTTCAAATCTTCCCCATGTCATGCACTTCACGAACCCAACAAAAAATAATAAGTTTATATTTGTTGGCTTTGTCATTATCTTATGTTTCAAAACGTCCTCAAATAAAATTTCCAGAAAAAATCGGCTGTGCCATATTTTCTTCTGGTCAAACGCCTTACAATTCCCTTAATATCACTGCAGTGGTCTAATGACATTTTATATACAAAGAAAGTTCAATTTAATATTTAAGTTGTAAATTCGTTTAGTTTTAGCATTGTATTCTTTTTTCAACCTTAATAGTATAACTATTAGAGACATTGTGGAATAAACCCACGAAGCAAAACTCAGGGAAAATTTACAAACCTAATGATATGTCATTCAGTAAGCCAAACTACAGTAAACTTCTGTAGGAGCATAGGATTCAAAATTCAATTCACAAACAAACTCTTCTTTGCAACCAAGTTTGAAAGAATAAAATCATTGACTAAAAATAATACTTCCAGACAAACCAGAAGCCAAGATTCTAATTTTTGTCCTTGAGTAAAGAAAATAACATAGAATCAAATGCGATTAAAGCTGAAACATTTTCACTACCCACTTTCCTTTTCCTCGACCGAGACGCCTCTTCATTAACAAAATCCTCATCATCGTCGTCGTCATCATCAAGCCCATCCTCTCTGCTCGAAGAACTTAATCTGGCTTCAGCATCATCCGGCACGTATTCTTCATCGTCCCCAGCCTTCTTTTTCCCCTTCTTGTAGGTAACATTGTAACCTGAACGCTTCAAAGCGGACGCCATTTTGGGCAACCCTAGGGCCTCCAACCTTGCTCTGTTCTCCGCAATTCTTGAGAGCCTCTGTTTCTCATAATTGGAAACACCTTGAGGATGACCATGGGTGGCATCTACAGCGTCCTCGGAGCTTGAATTCTCGTTCGCACCTCCAGATTCGGAATCAGATATATCGCGCTTTGGCATTTTCGTTAAAATTGGCGAAATGAAGTGTGCAGGTTAAAGATTTTGGGCGGGTTTCAGTCTGCGGGGTATTTGGGGCGGGCAAGTCCAGCAGATATATTACTATCATTACTAGCACCTCTGCCCTGATTTAAGTTTTTTAAAAAATATTAAGGAAATTAAATAAATTATTTTAAAATATCTATATTTATTTTTTTATAGTAAATTAATCTATTTGACTTATAAATTGATATATAATCAAATAATATATGGTATATATTATAATTAACTAACTTATTTAAATTCTTTAATCCCTCTAAAAAAAAGTCAACCGAATCTTATATTAAGAACCGAATGGAGTATTGTTTATTTATTTATTATTATAGGAAAATGATAGGAAAATATTGTCAAAATATGTAAAAGGCAAATAAGGATATTGGATTTCAATAATTTTAAATTGATTGATTTGGAATTTTGAAATATTAATGAATATGTGAAATTACATAAATGCATTTAATTTTTATTTTTTTTAAAAAAAATCCCTAAAACCCCTTCCTTGCTGGCAACAGGTGACCGGACCACTAGCAGCCTAATATATTTTTTGTTAATTTCTTAAGCAAAAGTTATTAATATAGATATTTGAATTGTTAATAACAATACTAAAGTTGTAAACAACGGCCTAATATATTTGTTTTTTGAATCTTTCAAACAAAACTTGTCAATATGGATACTTGAATCGTTAATAATGATATTAATATTGTAAATGGGGTATTTGTTGAATATTTCCTAATAATTTTCATCAGAACTCTAGCGATCTAATATTTTTCTTGCATTTCTCAAACAAAAGTCATTATTATTGATACTTGAGTTATTAATAACGATATTAAAATTATAAATGGAGTATTTGTTGAATATTTCCTAATACTTTTTAACAAAGCTATGATGGTTTAATATTTTTTTTTTTTGTATTTCTTAAGAAAAAGTTGGCAATATAGATACATGAGTTGTTAATAGTGATACTAAAATTATAAATAGAGTCTTTGAATATAGATCCCTCCGCAGTGCCATCAATCTTCTTCCCTCCTTCATGGGTGCTGTTTCATCCCCCTACAACATTTGAGTTTGCTATTTGACTTCATTGTCAACTTCAATCGTTCTTCTTAGTTCGGTACTGATACTCAAACTCAAAGCACACATATTGTAATATCCCAAAATTCATACACTAAAAATCCATTGTATATTTATTTAACAAATAGAATAAATGGTGAATTTTGGAGAATTTGATTATGCTGCCAGTGAAAGTTTCATGTGAGGCAGTGAGTTTGTTATGTAGTTTTGGATAACCAAATATTGTCCAAAAATTGTGAAATTTTCTAGAATTTAAGTAGACATTCCAAGCTTTAATTTGATAGGTCATATGAATTATTTGGACTTGTACGCTAAGAGTTATGAATTATTGAAATTTACCTAGTGAAACTGGTTACTTTTTGGGACAGCATCCAAAGATTTAAATTTTGGGAATGTTAAGCTTTCAGTTAGCTAAAAGCTATATTTTTCCTTGAAACTAGACTCAATAAGAGTTAAATAGTCTTTGGAAGGACCTCAATTGGATGTCTACAAATAAATATATAAATTTTCAAAGTTGGGTGAAAATGCTATCAGATTTAGATGAAAATCACAAAATATATGGGCAAAATGGTAATTTGCCATATTAATCAAAAGAAAATTATTTTCTCAAAATATTACCCTCAATTTCTTCCAAAGTAAGCTGAATAAGGAGGAAATTTTTTTTTTTTTGGATATTTATCATCAATTTTTGGCATTAAGGTCAAATTTCAAATAATAATAATAAGATGACATAAAGTCAACAATTTCAACTCATAGTAAATAGGTGGAACAACATAAATGAAGATATATTATTACTCCCTTCCAATCTTCATTTTCCAACATGTATTTTGAGGAAAGAGAAAAGATGATAACATTGAGTTAATTGTCATGTGATGAAAAGCCATAAAAATATAATAAACAAAAGGGATGAAGAAGGATATTTTAAGACACATTTTCCTCTTCTTTCCTTCCATATTTCAATCAGCTGAAGAGAGAGAGAGAGAGAGAGAGAGAGAGAGAGATTTGGAAGTTGAGAGCTCAAGAACAAGCAAAGGTTAGGGTTCGAGCCAAAAATCCAAGGTAAGACTTGATTTCAAGTGTTATTGCCTTCTAAATCACTAGGAAACTTCTTCTAACCTCTTCTTCTCTTTGAAATCTATGGATAGCAAGCCAAATCAAGATTGTAGAAAGAGAGGGCTGAGGCACTTTTAGAGAGAGAAAGTGGTGAAATCAAGAGGTAATCTCATAAACTTAATCCCCTTGTGCTATAAGTTGTTGTTGTTGGTTGTGTCTTGGTTTTGGTTGTTTTGTAAATTTGGGCTGATGTAAACCCAAGGGAAATGCTACTAAAATTTCCTCTAATCATGTTCATTTAGTGTTTAAGTAGTTGATCATGTGATTAGAAGTGGAAAGGAAGTGATTAAACAAGAGAAATCAAGAAAACACGTTTATTATCCTAAGAACCCTAATTTCGTCCAGCTACTGTTCACTCAAGGTAGAGTTGGAATTTTGTAATTATGATGGTTCCATTGAATTTAGAAGGGAAAATTGTGTGGAAATGTAGCTGTTCATGATTTTTGGAAATCTATATACAAATATGAAATTTTCTAAAGTTGTAAGTGCATGCTGCCTTGATTGCCTGTAGTGAGGCAGTATTGTTTTACAATGGATTTCATGGGTCAAACCTAATCCAAAAATTATGAAACTTGACAGAATTTAAGTAGAGATGCAGAGCTTTAAGTTGATATTGTAATTTTTGGACAAATATATTAAAAGATATGAATTTTCAAAGTTATGCCTTGTTTCTCAAAGGAAATCTGGAACAATGTAGATGGCAAATTTTTGGGAATAATATGAGCACAGTAGTCAGACTTAGATATTTTTTCATAAAAATACATTTAAAGAGATTCATTTAGGCTTTAGAATCAATCAAATTGGATTTGTCTAGAATTAATTATGAATTTCCAAAGTTGACACTACTACAAAAAGGGGCTTTAGTGGCGTAGGTCCTGTGGCATTTGTTTAAAGAAGCGCCAAAGCTTGTTATTTATTTATTTAAAATCAAAAATATTTGAAAGCTTTGGCGCTTACAAGCATAAACGTCATAATTGACGTTAACCTTGTATGACGTTTCTCTGAACAAGCGCCAAACAAGGCCTCCAGTTTTTTTTTTGAAAAAACAATAGGAAGCTTTGGCTTTTTATGTGGAAACGCCAAAGCTTCCTATATTTGAAAAATAGCTGTAGATGTAAGCCTCCACATATATATTAAAAAAAATGAAGATCTGGGAAGCTTTGGCGTTTTATAATTAAACGCCAAAGCTTCCACATATATAATAAATAAAAAATGAAGGATATGAATCATATGATCATTGCAGATTTTTTTTGGATCAAGATATATGGATGGGAAGCTTTGTTTTGAAAAAAAAAATATGGTGAAGCTTTGGCGTTTTTTAATAAAACGCCAAAGCTTCTATTAAAAAAAAGTAGGGGAAGCCATTACAATAACTTAATACACGATGGAGAAGCTTTGTAAAAAAAAAAAAAAAATTGGGGAAGCTTTGGCGTTTTTAATCAAAACGCCAAAGCTTGTATTACAAAAAAAAAATAGGGGAAGCCATTACTACACGAAGGAGAAGCTTTGTAAAAAAAAAAAAATGGGGAAGCTTTGGCGTTTTATACAAAATGCCAAAGCTTGTATTATAAAAAAAAAATGTAGGGGAAGCTTTGGGCGTTTTTTAACAAAACGCCAAAGCTTCCACAATTATTAAAAAAAACAAAGGGATCATCTTTACCAAAGGGAGAAGAATCACGTGAAAGCTTTGGCATTCATTGAAAAGTCAAGTCAAAAAAGAATCAACACATAAAATATAGTTAAACTAACCAATTACATAAACACAGTGCCAAAACTTCATATTGAAAAAATAAAAATTAAAAAACACAATAGAAGCTTTGGCGCTTCCTAAAGAAGCGCCAAAGCTTCCATTTTTTTTTTAAATTTTATTTTGAAAATGGGAAGCAATGACATTCTTTTATGAAGCGCCAAAGCTTCCCCTGTTTACAAAATTTAAAAACCCTGCCATTGACATCCCGCCATTATCACTCTCCCACTTGTCACTTCCCATAACTTCGATCCAATACTCTCTCACTTTATTGATCTATTAGCTTTTCTTATTCGTTATCCCCGCTCCTTCCTCTCTTTGATGGCAGCAAGAGTAGAAGTAGGAGATCCCTAACTTGTAAGCATTGTTTTTTAAACATTTGATCCATGTTTTCTTTTTTTTCTTTTTGGTATAAATTTGCAATGACTCTTATATGTTTGTTCATATTTTTTATTTTTTAAGTATTGATTTGAAGTTTCAACTTTGTCAACTTAAACTTCCTATATATTGTTATTTTTTTAATTTTTAAACTTACAAATTAATAATATTGTAGTAATACAAATCATTGTAGTTAATGTTTTGTATTTTTTACCATTGTATTGTGAAAATAAAATAATTAAAAAAATGATCATCATCGTTTTATATTGTAATTACCTATTAGATGAAATGTATAGTCATTTACTTACTAAAAAATTATATATGATTATCAGGTATTTATTTTTACATAACACCGTAAAAAAAAGAAATATTTAAAAAAATTACTTAAAAAAAAATAAAAGTCCAAAGGAGGCATTGCCTCCTTTGGCGCTTATGTTAAAAATGCCAAAGGAGGCATTGCCTCCTTTAGCGTTTTTTGCCTCCTTTGGCGTTTTGGTTAAAAACGCCAAAGGAGGCAATGCCTCCTTTGGCATTTTTAACATAAACGCCAAATGAGGTGTACCTCCTTCTTTGGCGTTTTTACAGATTGAAAAGCGCTATAGGTATTTTTAATGGCGTCAAAAGCTTTGGCGTTTCTTAAACGCCAAAATATGTTTTAAAATAAGCGCCATTATACCGCTTTTTTGTAGTAGTGTGACTATCTACCAGTTTCTGGAAAACAGTGGAACTGCATTGTGCAGAGTTGTACTGAATAAAAATTGTTATAACTACATTAGGTAACCAACAGAATGAGTTTAAAAGAGTTTAGAATAGTACATAAATGTGTCTTGACTCAATTCTTGTACGTTTGAAATTTTAGGACCAAACAGTTAGCCCGAGCCGAAATAAAGTTCAAGAGCGGTTTGTGAACAAAAAGAGACTTAAAGTAGTAACTCTATCATTCATACACTATGTAAACTTATATGTGCTTTGTGCATGCCATCCTTTGTGATATGTAGAATGCATTCTCTAACTGGTGTGGGAAAATCACAAGTACCGTCAGGGGGAGAACCACACCAATACCCCAACGGCCCTAAAAAAGGATCCAGTTATGAGAATTCAGTACCAATAGGGCCCACTACCAAATCTGTGGTCGAAAGCCCAACTGAGGTATAGAAGTTGGGTTCTGATAGTAGTCAATCCTGACTCAGGGTCTAATAGTGGTTGGCCTTGAAATGTGCACATTCCGAGAAAGATTATTTCAATGTATTTATTCTATTGCATTATATATGGTACTTGGCATAATTATTTGTTGCATTTTATATGATTGATTATCTGTTACTATTGAAATTCATTTAAATCTCACCCTTTTATAAATTCAAAAATATTCTAGTAGAAGCTAGTGGCTCTAGGGGCAAAATGATAAATACAGGCAACTGAGGTGTCCAGGTCAAGAGGATGGAGCTGTTGGTTGTAATTAGTTTATTTTGATATTTTTGGACAAAATTGTATATATTTCAAAACCCTACGGGGAGACTCTTATATGTAAACAAGTACTTCTTATCAGTATATTTGTGTTGTTTCTGTATGCCTGTGGAACTGTGCCTTTATCACTCTGGCAAATGTCGAAATGAAAAAGGGGTTTGACACATATGGTCTAATATAGTTTTGATCGTTGTGAAATATTAGCAACAATAGATCTTTCTTGACAACAATTTGGACAACCTTTATTTTGTGGGTAGTGTTTGAAGCTTAGAATGATTGTCTGAGCTTCATTTTGCTGATGATATGGGTTTGAAAGTGAGAGATGGTTAAACTTTAATTCCATTGATGGGATTTGAACTTCGTGGTTTTTCCAATTATGAGTTCATTTTAGTGGCATTGGACTTATAACTTTCTATTTTAACTCAAGTTTTCTCTTTTTATATGTTTACGCGTACGATTGGTATTATATAGTATTATGAAGCTATTTATGTTGACTAATGAAAAAAGTTTAGTAATTTGAGTTTGTTGGTCAAGATGATGTCATTATTGTTAGAATTGGTAGGCACAGCACAAGAATTTTAAAAATTTTCACCGATCCTAATCGATGATCTATCAACGGCGTTTAAACCAAGTTGGAAGGATTCATACCTTTTGATGATTCAGAGTTTTCATGATCTCTAGGAGCCCACACGTCAGGTCCGCTCTCTCCACCGGTATCCACACGAATGCTCTCCAACCGAGACTGCGTGCTAGCGCCTCTAATGTCTCTTAGGGTTTCACTTGCGGCTCTCAATTCTCATGTGTGTATGAATATATCTGCTCTATCAAGTTTATAACCTATGAGGGCTATTTTCAAATTTCAAAATTAATTATCATTAATTTCGAAATTAATTAACAATTAATTATCTTGATGAGCTAATTAAATAAATTCAGTTTAAATTAAATCTGTCCAACAGTTTTAATTTAACCTATTTATTTAATCCAAACAAAGAGTCATTAGATTTAATTTATCTTCATAAATTAAATATGAGATACTATATCTCTATCATGTTAGTTATTAAATTTAATATATTTTAATAAATTAAATTTAAAACTAACACAATATAATAATATCATATAATATATATACATATATATATAAGATATATATTTCAAAAATATATATATCTATATAATATTATTAATGAATTTTATATTATATATATATATATAAATATACAATTCTTCCACCCTAAATTAAACATTATCTCGTGTTGGGCCATTCTTGTGTGCGACCTTGTAGGCCTATATGAAGTTGGCAGTGGGCCAATAATGAATGTAGAGGAAGTAGAAAAATGAATGTCTATAACATAAATACTGTTAGATCTCATGTTTTGATGATAATAAAAGAATGGTATGAAAAAGAATTGATTAATAGATAAGTTTGAACAAAGTAATAACAGTGATAAGCATCACTTGAAGTAAGCATTGGAGTAATGAGGAAAGATCAAGAGAAAGTGCTGAGAAACTTGAGCAGGAGCAATTTTTCTGAGGCATTACTCGAGTATGTACTCGAGTAATGAGACAAAACTTGAAGTAACCAGAGGTACCTTCCAGTAACCTGCCAACGTTACTCGAGTATGTACTTAAGTAATAGTGTAAATGTTTTCAAGTTGCTCTCGGCCTGCCAATGTTACTCGAGTAGCCACTCGAGTAACCAGGTAAATATTTGGAGTTGCTATCAGCCTGCCAACGTTACTCGAGTAGGTACTTGAGTAACCATGTAAAAGTTTTCAAGTTGCTCTCGGGCTGCCAATGCTACTCGAGTATGTACTCGAGTTGCTCTGTTTCAGAAAATGTGTTGCTCTCGGCATTTTGTACCACAGCCAATGTTACACGAGGAGCTACTCGAGTAACCCACTGAGGTAAGTGAAAACTTGAAGGTAGTACCCGAATAACTTGATCTAATATTATCTCTTTTTCCTCGAGTCATTACTCTAGTATGCAAATACTTAATGTTTTATTTTAAGCGGATTACTCAAG
The DNA here is from genome assembly GCA_963210345.1 of Inga oerstediana. Classification (NCBI taxonomy): domain Eukaryota; kingdom Viridiplantae; phylum Streptophyta; class Magnoliopsida; order Fabales; family Fabaceae; genus Inga; species Inga oerstediana. The sequence goes on from OY723404.1 coordinate 38,805,457, forward strand.
TATGTACTCGAGTATGCAGTATTATGTTTGAAGGAAAACCTCAAGTCATTACCCGAGTAAGTTATGCATAAAAAGTAAGTTTACTCGAGTAACAAGGTAATCAAACTTGAAGTGCTCTCGGCCTTGAAATCCTGCCAACATTACTGGAGTAAAGCATCGAGTAACCAAAAGTGTATTTGCAAGTTTACTCGAGTTGGTACCCGAGTAATCTATGAAGTCATAAGTGTATTACTCGAGTAGGTATCCGAGTAAACAACTATTTCTAAAGGTTGGGAGAAATCAAATTGGGAAGCTAAACATTGACATCCCTCTCAAAGGCCCTCTGGAGTCTGGGTCAAAGAAGAAGAAGAAGACTGAGGCTGAGACTAGCAAGATAGATGACACTCAGTTATCGGCTCCAGCTGCCACCACATCATCACCATCCTTCCTCAATGGCACTCTCCAGCACTTCATGGAAAACATGCTCAGAGGATTCCATGTGGATATCGCCAACACCAATGCTGAATTGATAACCAACATGAACTACAAAATGGCAGAGTTGGTTGAGAAAATGGATAAGAGGCATGAGGAGTTGCTAGCTGAGCAACGTGCCCAGGGAGAGATACTGAGATTGATTCTGGCACGATTGGACTCATTGGGTCCCGGACCTTCTACCGGTCCATCTTCTTCTGTACCTCCACCTCCAGAGAACCCTCCCTCTGATACTCCTCTCACTGAGGATGAACCCTCTATTCCTCCGGTCTCTAGTCCACCTGAGCTTCAAGCCAAAGACATCCTTTATTTAGTGGATAACCCTGACACCAATGAGACCATGCATATCGTCATTGATGATTCCCCTCCTAAACCTCAGCCTGACACCGCTCCTAAACCTAATCCATCACCTACCCACACTGAGGAAATATCTCCCTCCTCCTCCTCTGAACATCATACTCCAGAGATTGATACCCCTCCAGAGGTTGAGACCACTATGGTTGTCTTCCAACCTTCTCTTATCCCTCCCAGAGATGACATCCATATCCCTCCAGTTAAACTACCTAAACCTGTCCCCTCTAGCTCATTTGATACTTCTAGTTCAGATGAGTTTTTGGTTCTTCTTGTAAAGCCCATCTCCATGGTCAAGCCTTCTAGTCCTCCACTTGATTGATGAAGACAAAAAGGGGGAGAAGAGCTTGGGTGTGATTTTGTGGAAGTCTCTGAGTCTCTTTGGGTATTTGGGTGTATATGGGTTCTAGGGAGTCTTTTGTTAAGTTTTATCTTGTTATTTCTTTTAAACTTGTTAAGTTTTATCTTGTAATATACAACTTTTAAGTTTAATGCAAGTTTATTTAAGTTATGATTTCATCTCAAGTCCATTTAAGCTTTAAATTATGATACATTGTTGGACTAATGAAGTTTATTATGTATGCAAGGTGAATATGTTATAATCTCAATATTTTTCAAATCATTTTTTGAATATAAACTTAACAAGGTTTTCAAGATGTGTTTATTTGAGAACTTACTTTCAAAATTTTGTTCAAAATCACCAAGTTTTGTCATCATCAAAAAGGGGGAGAATGTTAGATCTCATGTTTTGATGATAACAAAAGAATGGTATGAAAAAGAATTGATTAATAAATAAGTTTGAACAAAGTAATAACAGGGATAAGCATCACTTGAAGTAAGCATTGGAGTAATGAGGAAAGACCAAGAGAAAGTGCTGAGAAACTTGAGCAGGAGCAATTTTTCTGAGGCATTACTCGAGTATGTACTCGAGTAATGAGACAAAACTTGAAGTAACCAGAGGTACCTTCCAGTAACCTGCCAACATTACTCGAGTATGTACTCGAGTAATAGTGTAAATGTTTTCAAGTTGCTCTCGGCCTGCCAATGTTACTCGAGTAGCCACTCGAGTAACCAGGTAAATATTTGGAGTTGCTATCAGCCTGCCAACGTTACTCGAGTAGGTACTCGAGTAACCATGTAAAAGTTTTCAAGTTGCTCTCGGGCTGCCAATGATACTTGAGTATGTACTCGAGTTGCTCTGTTTCAGAAAATGTGTTGCTCTCCGCATTTTGTACCACTGCCAATGTTACTCGAGGAGCTACTCGAGTAACCCACTGAGGTAAGTGAAAACTTGAAGGTAGTACCCGAATAACTTGATCTAATATTATCTCTTTTTCCTCGAGTCATTACTCTAGTATGCAAATACTTAATATTTTATTTTAAGTGGATTACTCGAGTATGTACTCGAGTATGCAGTATTATGTTTGAAGGAAAACCTTAAGTCATTACCCTAGTAAGTTATGCATAAAAAGTAAGTTTACTTGAGTATGTACTCGAGTAACAAGGTAATCAAACTTGAAGTGCTCTCGGCCTTGAAATCCTGCCAACATTACTAGAGTAAAGCATTGAGTAACCAAAAGTGTATTTGCAAGTTTACTCGAGTTGGTACTCGAGTAATCTATGAAGTCATAAGTGTATTACTCAAGTAGGTATCCGAGTAAACAACTATTTCCAAAGGTTTGAGATTTAGTTTATTCCATGCACTACCCGAGTAAACTTATATGTGTTTGTTGACTTGTAATTGATCAAAGTTGTCCCAATGATACTCGAGTAAGTACTCGAGTAAACTTCAAGGAATACTCGAGTAGCTACTCGAGTAAGCAAACCCAGAAATTCAGAAATCATTCCAACGTTCATTATTTTGCTTCCTATATGATTAATCTTTCATTGTATTAGTATTCTTAGCTTATTTACAGATGAACAATGAAGAAATCATATCAAGTAAGGAAAGTCAAATGAGAAGTTCAAATGCCACCTACCGACAACGGATATTTTTCAAAAACTTAAAAAGTTAATAGTGGCTGCACACTCTCCAACGGACGAAAGGAAAATGTTCCAACGGTCTTCACCAACATATCTATATATATGTGAATATCCAAACAGAGAGAACAACAACAAGAACACACACAAATGTATCATCAAGTTCATTACTCTGTTTTACGTTGTAATTGTATTTCTATGCTTCAGTAATTCATATTCACTCTGTGAGAGAGATATTTCTTTCAAACTCAATATTTGTTATTGAGATAACTTAAGGTTGTGGAACCTTGAGTTGGGTTTGAATTACAACTTGTAAGGGGGAGCGAGTGTCCAGGTGAAGGAACTTGCTTGTACTGAGGTGCCAAGAACCCACTGAATCTTGGAAGTTATAGTGAAACTCTTAGAGAAGCTCTGAGGACTGGACGTAGGTCAAAGTGGTTGTGACCGAACCAGTATAACTCTCGGTGTACACTTCGGTGATATTTCTCCTTACTCCTTACTGTTTTAATTTCACTGTCAAGTTTCATATTTGCAACGAAATTTTTAATATCACCCAATTCACCCCTCTCTTGGGTGAAACGCTTGCTCTAACAAATACCTGAAGAGATAGCGTCGCTATCCTTCTTGTTCTTTTTCAGATCTTCCAGGTAGAGTTTGCAATTCATCTTCCAATAACCGGGTTCATTGCAGAAGTAGCAGACTCCTTCCTTTGGAGGCTTTGCCTTCTTGGGTGCAGGATTGGTTTCGGGCTTGTTTGACTCTTTGGTCTTACCACCTGAGACATTACCCTTCCATTTGTCCTTCGCTTTCTTTTTCATACCCTTTCCTTTCTGAACCATCAAAACTATACTAGGCTTTTTCTTAAAGCTTTGCTCAGCAGTTTTGAGCATCCCATGCAGCTCAGAAATTGATTTCTCCATGTTGTTCATCTAGTAATTTATAACAAACTGGTCATAACTCTCCGGGAGTGAGTTGAGGATCAAATCTATAGCTAACTCCTGGCTCATGGGAAATCCAAGCCTCTCAAAGTGATCAATATAGCCTTTCACCTTTAACATATGAGTACTAACTGATGCACCTTCAGCCATGTTGCAGGAATGTAAGGCCTTTGTGGTCTCATACCTTTCTTGCCTTGCCTATTGCTGGAACATTTCCTTGAGATGTACAATCATCTCATGAGCCTCCATGAGTTCCAGATCTCTTTAGAGCTCTGGAACCATAGTGGCAAGCATCAGGCAACCTACATCCACAGAGTCATCCTTATGCTTTGTGTAAGCATCTCTCTGAGCTCTTGGAGCATTGGCTACAGGCTCCTCAGGAATGGGTTGATCTAGGACATAAGGCTTTCTTTCCTGCTTGAGAATAATTCTTAAGTTCCTGAACCAGTCAAGAAAGTTTGTCCCATTGAGTTTGTCCTTCTCAAGGATCGATCGCAACGAAATTGTAGCAGTATTACTAGTCGACATGATTCTACAATTAAAATATGCAAAGTTAGTTAGTAATCTCCTACTTAATTAACAACCCTCAATATAATAATTAGTGGGCTAAGATCCATATTTGGCTTAAACTTAAGTCCGCTTTGGCAAGACACTTAAATTCAAGTTATTTAGGTAGGTAACCTATTTACCAATTACATCACATGTAACTCTTAGATCTTTATGGGATTCAATCATCATATGATTCGGAATGTTTAACCCCATCTAATGCCTTGAGATTCAAAACCGTTTTGTTAATTTCAATTAAGTCAAAACAATAATGAATATTATGAGCAACACCATTACTCAAGCTTGTCTCATCAAGATAACTCAAGTGCATCCACTTTGGTGGTTTCCACAATTGAGTGATCTAGGTTTTGACAAGTATTCATTAATTGACGGCATTATGACTTAAGATTTGATTCAGAAGACTTAATTAATTAGTTTTGTTTATATGGATGCAATCGTGGTCGTATCTCATACAAATAAATACATATAAACGTAAAAGTAATCATGCAATGATCTTATCAAAAGCATAATTTAAACGTGACACAACATGGCTTACCTAACCTAAAATCCTCCCAAGCCAATGAGAGGACTTATCTAAATAAAAAAGAAATACATTGAGAGAAACCTCATTTAAACATTCGAGGGGAGTGAGATGAGAAGAGAATGTACATCGAGAGTATTTAGAGAAAGGCACGGCACGCATGCCATATTTAAACATTCCAACCCTTTGTAAAATTCTAAAGCCATGTTGTTCACCATACCCAAACAAGTATAAATAATAAACCACAACAAGAATTCATACAATATGAAAAGCAATAAATGTCGTGATCAGATTATATTACGCTACGCAGAGGTGGTCACGGCGGTCCCGCTAAATTTCGAACCCAATTTTTCAAAACAAAAACAACAATGGCCCAGAACGCTTCAGATCTAGATTGTCTTCCCCATAGTTCGGATCCCTATTACCTGAATAGATATCCGAACCTAGACTTGATTTGATTGCCGCTAACTACGATCTCAGGTACCCTACCCAATTTCAGGCTTGTTCGAAACGAAAATCACATACATGTTTTAAGACATACATGTTTCAAAACCGAAAACGAAACAATTTCAAGATTCAATTTAAACGAAAACAAAAATCAACGGAATTACAAGATCACATCTTTCTAAATAATTTCGTTTCGTATTAACCAAATCACATGCATATTCGAGTGTTTCTTATAAACATACGTACACATCCCATATATATCACATGTATAAGAATCATAAATTCAATTTAAACGCACAATTGATCTAGCTCTGATGCCACTGTTAGAATCAGTAGGCACAGTGGAAGAATTTTTAAAAATTTTCACCGATCCTAATCGAGTATCTATCAACGGCGTTTAAACCAAGTTGGAAGGATTCATACCTTTTGATGATTCAAAGTTTTCATGATCTCTAGGAGCCAACACATCAGGTCCGCTCCCTCTACCGGTATCCACACGAATGCTCTCCAACTGAGACTGCGTGCTAGCGCCTTTAATGTCTCCTAGGGTTTCACTTGCAGCTCTCAATTCTCATGTGCGTATGAATATATATGCTCTATCAAGTTTTATAACCTATGAGGGTTATTTTCAAATTTCAAAATTAATCATCATTAATTTCGAAATTAATTAACAATTAATTATCTTGATGAGCTGATTAAATAAATTCAGTTTAAATTAAATCTGTCCAACAGTTTTAATTTAACCTATTTATTTACTCCAAATAAAGAGCCATTATATTTAATTTATCTTCATAAATTAAATCTGAAATACTATATCTCTATCATGTTAGTTATTAAATTTAATATATCTTAATAAATTAATTTAAAACTAACACAATATAATAATATCATATAATATATATATATACATACATATATATATATATATATGATATATATTTCAAAAATATATATATCTATATAATATTATTAATGAATTTTATATTATATATATATATATAAAATTCGTCCACCCTAAATGAAACATTATCTCGTGTTGGGCAATTCTTATATGCGACCCTGTAGGCTCATATGAAGTTGGCAGTGGGCCAATAACTATACTAACCCAAAAGTCGCAAGCGGCTTTTAGCAAGACATTACGACTACCCAATTCATATAAGGATCGTTATCATGATGCAACCTGTCATACAACCATGTCACGTCCCTTTTGTCACACGATATATTGATCAAGGATAAGGCATGGATAATGTCATCCTCTTGTTCCTGACCATTACTTTCTCGATTCCTGAGTAGCCTGATAACAGAGACAGAAACTACTTTCATCATAGTATGGCCATAAATTTCTCAGACTCACTCATCGAGGGGCCCAGTAATATCTCTCTACTAATGTGAGGGACAAATTCCATCTTGATAATTCATATTCCTCTGCATGAAAAACCACTAAGCCCGATCGTAGCCTTTATCATCACCCGGTCAAAAGTGACTTTTGACTAATTCAAAGCTTAGCAACTCTCATGTAGGAATCCATGATGACCTCAGGTCTAAGGGCATTGTGATGTGGTTATACATGAGAAAAGCTTATGACTTGATCCATGTAGCTTTCTCATAGTGGGTCAGTCCAGCACCTTGTACTCTTACAAGTGCCTAAGACTTTAATTCGTATCTCCATATCTTATCAAAGTCATACTGATATTGTTTCATCTCTGCTCCCGCATAGATGACCGACCAGGGACATTTTAGGACAATCTTTTTGAATTATCCAAAGATACAATTATCACAGTTAACATGTAAATATTATGATATCAGAATGGCGAAATTTCATTAAAATAATAATGTTCAAAGTATAATGATTGGCCCATAGGGCACAATTTCCAATATTTGATTAGTATCTCCATATCTTATCAAAGTCATACTGATCTTGTTTCATCTCTGCTCCCGCATAGATGACCGACCAGGGAAATTTTAGGACAATCTTTTTGAATTATCCAAGGATACAATTATCACAGTTAACATGTAAATAATATGATAGCAGAATGGAGAAATTTCATTAAAATAATAATGTTCAAAGTACAATGATTGGCCCATAGGGCACAATTTCCAACATTTGATTCGTATCTCCATATCTTATCAAAGTCATACTGATCTTGTTTCATCTCTGCTCCCGCATAGATGACCGACCGGGGACATTTTAGGACAATCTTTATGAATTATCCAAGGATACAATTATCACAGTTAACATGCAAATAATATGATAACAGAATGGAGAAATTTCATTAAAATAATAATGTTCAAAGTATAATGATTGGCCTTTAGGGCACAATTTCCAACATTTATTTGCCTTGTTGTCCTATATTTGTATATCCTTATCTATATATATGTGTGTGTATGTGTGTATAGTTTTCTTATTGACTTTAGCTTTAAATGAAACTGCTGATGAGCATTTATATGCTCATACAGGTTAGCAAAGCTCATAATTTGACAAATAATTGCTTATTTGCCACAGAAAAAGACAAGGATGATGGGAATAATTTTATTCACATGACTGATTTTAGTAAAGCTTATGATTTTCCATATGTATGTTGACCTTAGCTGTTTTATTCTGTATGATTTTTCTTTGTCTGAACTTTTTGTCAAATTAGAAGGCAGATGTTATGGTATGCATTAGTTGAAACGAATGAAGTTAATAATGAGAAGGTTGAAGAAGAAACTAGCAGATAGATGAATTGTCTCTAGTACTAGTATCATACACCCATATTATTTACTTCCTCCATTAGTTCAGGGAACAGACATAACTATGAAGGAAAATAGATCACTGAAAAAGCAGGAGCCAAACGTAAGCTGAACCATATAGCTAAAAGGAAAGCAAACATGAAAGATTAACTTACGTTTTTTAAACTATTGGAATATGCCTGGTCCACCCTTAGTGGATCAGGGCTTAAGCCCAGTTCAGTTGGGGCTATTATGTAATCATAGAGAAGTATAGGTCCAAATAAAAAGTTTTCTCCTTATGATTTGAATTTCGAATCATAATAACTCCCTTACATGATATATGGGGTCATTCTCATTTGGCGGGAGTTAGATGATATATTCCAAGAAAAACTTCCAAAAACTTCTCTCTTTGTTCCACTTCATCCAGATGGTGAATCTTCCATATAACGTGATCGGAGTCCATATCGGTGCTCTGATTTTGTGTGGGTACTTAGAGAGTCAACAGATTCCAGGTACACTCAAAAACTTCAGTAATTCCATTGACTCGCTAAGTACCCACAAGATTAGAGCATCGATATGGACTCCAGTCACGTTCATACAGCAGATTCACCATTAGAAGATAAGAGGAATAGTGAGAGAAGTTTTTTGTAGAAGTTTTTCTATGTGTTTTTCCCAACTTACCACAATCTAATCTGTTACCCCATATATCATGTATGGGAGTTATTTTGATTTGAATTTCAAATCATAAGGATAAAACTCCTTATTTAGACCCATATTTTCCATATATTTACATAATAGCCCCTATTTGTCTTGGGCTTGGGCCTTAATACACCAAGTGTGTACTAGGCATAATCCAACATCTCCCACTCACACTTGGTGGATTAGATATTATGGGTCAGATCTCTTTCTCTTCCATCAATTTGTCATACTAGGTGCTCTGCAGTAACCGCGTGAGCATAACATCTCTGTATGGGTGTCTTGTACTATGAATCCTTTTCACATAGATCAGCATAAAACAACCCTATAGTGTAGCTTAATCATATATTAATATAATGCCTCTCATGTCCTAGATTCATAATTGGGTTATGAGAAAAGCAGAATTTTAGGCCACGAAATCATAATGAACGTAGCGAGAATGAGAAAACAAACCCAAAATGACAAGAAATCCTCTTGAAAACTTCATCTTCGATGGAAATTTTGTCCCCTCATAACATTGAGATTGGGTGATATGAAAACTAGGTTTTTTGGTTTCTAAATTGGTCTCATTGTGTAGACCATCGAAAAATGAAGAAAATGACACCAAGAATGCTCAAAACGGACTTCGAACGGTGAATATGGAGGACAGAAGGAATTGGGTCGATGGACCTGACTCGGTTCACAGTCTAGGTCAATCAAACCCAACGGGAGATTAAAGACAATCTCAAAACTCCAAAATGGCTCCGTTTTGAGGCTTCAAAAAAATGCAAAAGTGGATTCAGATTGGGCAGGTCGGATATATTTTTTGACTTGATCTGTAAACAACTTTTTTTTTTAAAAAAAAATCTAGCAAACCTTAGAAAAAAAATTACTAAAAAGTGCCACATGGCGCGAGGTAGTTGGTGGAAGATCCCATGGTCACGTGGCAGACAACATCTGAGAGTTGTTAGTGCATGGACTCTAGATTGTCGGTGCGTGTAACGTTTTGGAAGCTTTGTGGCAACTCGTGTATAGCACACGTCGATAGTGAGAGTGGAATTCGTTGGATTTTTTAATTTTTTTAGAATTTCCTCTTCCTCCTCCTTCTAGGGGAGAGTGAAGGTGTATTCAAGCTTCAATTGAGACCCAGTTTGTTTCTAAAAATCCCTAAATTCAATATCTTCGTGTTGATATATATTTGAAATTTTTTGGACTATATTTGGATCTACTTTAGAGACATTTAGTACTATCTTTAATGATTTTTTATGAGTTTAAGAATCCTAAAATATTTTTAATAATTAATAATATTTTTATTTGAGTTAAATATGAATTTGGGGAGTTCAAAAAGAACTAAACCAAATATTTTATTCTTTTAGATCATTACTATATCGAAAAACACTTCCCTGAGTATGAACCACCTTTACAGTGGATTTGAAAAGGTGAAAATTATTGTTGTTGTCTCTAAATAATGTTCTAAGCCTAAATTACTTAGAGCAATGTAAGCCTCTGAGGATAGTTGAAAGAAGGATTTGCTCATTTAAATTTGAGTCTTGAAACATAGCTTAGAAGGAGAAGATCCTAAAGAAGGCCAAGAGGAAAATGATTTAAATTAAGGTTCATTAGAACTTGAAATTGAATAAGAGGTGTAATTGTAACCCCCCTCCGTAATTATATCCGAAATATGCAATTAAAATGAAATAGAGACCAATAATAATCAAATAACATTTACTAACCCATCACATGATGGGGTTTTCAAAAATACCTTTCGAAATCATTTATAAACTTGGTCTCATGTTCCCATTTCGAATACAATTACTACGCGAAGATAAATCACATTCATATAAATATCAGAGTGCACAACATAATCATCCCGGCAATCTCGGGTACATACCTTTGCTAAAGATATATAGGGCACAATTGCCCATTACAATTCTTCAAATGTGGATTACACAATCTCATCTCGAATGAGTCCTGCCGCTCCCTCCACGAGCCACTTGCCCTGTCTAAATTGTTGGTAAGGGAGGGTGAGATTCGAGAGAATCTCAGTAGGGAAACATTATCAATATGCAGGCAAGATAAGTGTTTAATGCATGACATGCTTGCATCACATAACTCATGCACACATACAATGACAAATCTATAAGCTCAATGCTTCGAACGATACACATATGGCCATAGCATATATTGAAACATAGCTTCAAATCATTCATACATGTTCCACATAATCAAGCAAAGCAATAACATGCATCAACACATTAATACAGTTATCAGAGCATGCAGGAGAGATAAGTTCCCTACCTCCAGTCTTTTCTCCTCGATTTGCGTGCTAGCAACTCGGGGCTTCACATTCGATCCTACAATGTCAAATGTACTATTTAGACACTTCCATAGTGTTTCTGGGGGTTATATGAGGCTATATTGAAAAATTACTAAAATACCCCCGGGACCCGGCCCGGCCCCGCCGTACCCGGTCCGGCTGTACTTTTCTTAAAATTTTGACATGGGCTATTCTGACATATTTTCGCCCAAGGAATCCATTTCCGGACTCAGAATTATCAAATTCAATGTCAATTACAAAATTACCCTTGACAGCCCCACTTTAAGGGTTTTAGGGGCGTTTCTGTAATTATGCTTTCTCGGCCTTTTCCGAAAAAGTGCCCAACTGTAACCCCACCTATTTTCGCCCACTGAATCCAATGGAATCATCAAATCATTGAAAATCCAGCTCTAAGACCCATTTACAATGCTGGCCGAAATATATGGGTTTTAAGGGGAAAATTGGGGTTTTTCGGTTTCGGCTCCGTAAACGTGTTTCTTTCCATTCCTAACCACTTTATTGACTATTCCATTAGGTTACAACTACCATTTAGTATCAATTTGGGCAGCATAACAGCCCCTACAACCCATTTCCATAAATTAAAACCAACGGCAATCCGGCGAAATTTCACCGATTAAATTGCCCACAGCGGCTAGAATAGTCAATATACAAGAGTTTGGAAGTTACCTCAAGCTCCTTCTGGCTTTTCCCCAATATAGCTGAAAAACCCTAACTTTCCTAACCATGATCTGAGCTTCAACAACCTTCAAGAACATAGAAGAGAAGCTTAAGAGTAGAGTTATACACGTTAGGAGCTAAATCGCCGGAGAAATCGGCTTACCTTGCGAGATTTCTCCTTCCTTCTCTCTATTTTTCTCTCAACTCCTCTCTCCATATTCAGCTGTGCAGCACGTCGGAAATGAGAGCTGAAGATGATGTGAAGATGTTTTAATTCCATGCTTATGTCATCTTGCCTTTTGATGATGTCATAATTCCCAAAATTGGCATTTTCGGATTTTCTGGCAGATTTTCTGCCCAATCTTTGAAAAATCATAACTAATTCTAGAAAAATCGAAATGAGGTGATCCCAAAGCCAAATGAAAGGTATTTAAGTCCTCTTCATTGGGAAAATATGATCCATTACTAGAAATCACCACACAATTCCAGAATTACACAAATTTCATCACTGCCCCAAAACAGAGTCCATTTTCGACCTCAAACTTTGGACAGTCATATCTCCCAGTTCCCAAAACGAAATGGCACAAATTATATGTCCATTTTGAAGCTTGGGATGTGAACTTTAAGACTGGAAAGTTTCATAATTTTCTGACATCATTTGCCTAGTAAACACGTCCACACGAGAAGACTGCCCAGACAGAATTCACACTGGACAGCATTTCCAATTTGTTGCAACCAATGTGTCCAATCCAATTTAAATCAATTCCAATGATTAAATACCACAACATGACACCATTTCCATCACAATATCCCATTCAATTCCTCCCTCTATTCTAAGTCAATTTGGATGTTAATCCACAATTGAACTCAAATACAGGGTTTTGGCGTTGCTCATAACACAAGCGACTACAATCCACTTTATATTCTCTAAAAGGGTTCATTAATCACTATCCACGTCCACTTTTATAGTCATTAACCCCTAATCACAATTTTGGATCTTGCTAAACCGGGGCTTAGCAATCCACTAATCTCAGGCTTATTCTCTAGCCTCGAGTCTCAAAATTCGGGGTATTACAGTAATCAGAAAGAAAAACCTAAACTCTTAAATCTTAAGAAGTTGGATGTCAATATTCATATATGAAGGAACCTCACGAAGGTAAAAGTGAGGTTTTGATACTAAAGAGATAGTATCAAATCACAATGAAAGGGAATCTCACAATGGGGAAACTTTCTAATGATAGATTCAGAAAGAGATAAACCTCAGAATGTAGAGCCCACTTCATGAGTGAAAAAGAGCCTTGAGCCCAGTCCAGCCACCAACACTAGAAACTATAAAAGACTTGAAAGCAAATACTACTTAATTTTTCTTTGAAGAAATAAGGAAAAATTGCAAAAAGACTTTTTGAAATATCTCTTCAAAAAAATAGAGAAACTTCGGAAGATGATTAAAACAACATAGGATATAAAATTCTTCCAACCTTAGAAAACAATGGTTATTGTGCACCTTATCAAATTGGGTTTGAGAAATAAATAAAATTCTCCCCTTGAAGATTTGTTTGGTTGAAGATTAAGAATGAAGAAATAAGATGAATATAAAACCATAAAAAACTATTGAATTGTCCCAAATTCTCTAATAATAAGACATTATGAACAGAATAATGCTCTAAGAGACATGAAGAAGTAAATCTCAAACACTCTTTGAGTGAAAGCTCTTAGAAAATGAGTCTTTTAAAAGAATCATATGCTCCATCTTAGTGGGAGCTAGTTTCATACGCTCAATCTAAGTGGGAGCTAGGAATTTGCTCTATCTAAGTGGGAGCTCTCTGAAATTGAGCATTCTGATAATCATAATTGAGCATATTATGTGAAGGACTTGTATGAAATTCTTGATAGATGATAATGGTATTGCTAGAATCTGTGTAATAGGAGGTACAAACTATTAGGATCAGTAGGCACAATGAAAGAATTTTAAAAATTTTCGCCGATCCTAATCAAGGATGTAATGACCCAATTTGGGATTAAGGGCTAATTATGTTAATAGTGATGTAATTATCGCTGAATTCAATATGAATGTGTTTTAGTTAATGCCTAAGCCCTATATTTATGTTTATGTGTGGATTAATGTTTAAATGGGTTGGAATATAGCGGAGGGCGCCTAGTGATGTTATTGGAATGATATAAATGAGTTTGGAATTGATTTGTGTGAAATTGTCATAATCAGGGTTAAGATGGTAAAATTGGAAAGTTACCGACCAATTGGTCAGTTATCGGAGAGAAAAACTCATAAGTAATTGAAATCAATGGTTAGGATTGAATGAGTAAGAGGCGGAATCCTATGTTTATAAGCCTATATGAGCTCATGGAAAGGGAAATAGGATGATGACACATGGCAATTTGAGGGCCATAGGATTGGTCAACTTGTCAAACTTTTTCCCTCTCTCTTCCCTCTTCCAAAAGTCAGCCAAGAGGCCTCCCAACCCCAAAAATCTAACCTCTTTGGTCATCATCCTCACCAACTCATCTCATCTCTCTTCTCTCCTCCATTGTTGACCAATCTAAGCAAGAAAGATAAAGGAAGAGCTTGAATTTTAGGTGTGATATTGTCCCTAAATGCTCAACTCACTTTTATTAATATTATTCATGGTGACAAGAGCTTTAGTCTTATGGTTTCAGATTTTTGAATAGTGGTGTTTAAGAACTTGAGAAAAACTAAAAGTTGGGTGATAAGTAAAATATTTGCATATTTATTTTCCCTTATATAATAATTTTATGGATGATATTTAAACTCAATTTAATAAATTTGGGTGTAATTAACAAATAAATAATGATTTTGGCATAAAATAAAATTTCTTGGAAAATACAAAATTAGACCCTCTTTCAGTTTTCTGGCAATATCTAGAGCTCCAGATGTCAGATTGGGACATTCTTTATATAAATAAAAAGCTAAGAAAGAGCTCTACAACTTTGATTTTGAGACCAAAATCCAATTCTATCTCCAAGGGTTTCGAATTTTGCTTGGAAGTTGAAAGTGGGAATCATCTATCATTCCACCAACCATTTCATCTACTTCTTCATCTTTTTTTTCACCTACTACTTCATCTACCATTTCATCTTCCTTTTCACCAACTACTTCATCTACCACATTCTATCTACTACTTCACCTATCACATTTCATCTACCACTTCATCTACCTTACTCTATTCTCCCTATATACAGCCACCCTCTCCTTCACATTTCACTTACACCAATTCATATCCATTACTCTCATCTCTTCTCCACACACACCATTTCATTTCCATTACTATCCTCTCTTTTCTACTTACACACCATTTCATTACTCTCATCTCTTCTCTACTTACTCCATCATCTTAGAATTAATTTTATGCATTGTATTACTTTTTGCATGCCTCCATCTTGGAAGGCTTAGGATTGTATTACTTTTTATATGCCACCTACATGGAAGGTTTTACCTCCTAAAGGGACGGCTAGATTTTTACATTTTTTATGCATCTTTTGGTTGTATATTTATGTTTGAGAATTTAATATTCAAATTTTATGCAGTATTTATGAGGATTTCATTCTAGTTTTATATAATGTCAATTTATTTTGGTTTTGTTTTTAATTTTATCATGTGCTAAATTTTCATTTTCCTAGGGTGATGACGTAGCTTACTAATGACGGATTGAATCTTAACTTATTAAATCTAGTTTTAATTTTTCCTTCATGATTGAGTTTTAATTATTGTTCTTAATGCTTTCATTCGATTGGCCACCTTTTGAATGATTTCAATATTCATGTTGAGACCGAAAGGAGATGTATGTGTGTAGATCCTATAATTAAAACCATGACTTGCATATGAAATAGGAATATATTCATGTGAGTTGTGTAGTCTTACTGAGTTCCATAAATCTTAATGTATAATTAATTGCTTAAATTCATATAGGAATATTTGGATTAGCAATTAATTATAGAATTGCTTAACCTTAGAAGAGGCTAGTAATTAAATTAGGGAAACTAGACTATCAATCATGTAGAATAAATTGGGCTAGAATAGATAAGTGATTCAATCCGGAATTGGTCAAGTGAAATCTAATCCCTTGGACTTTTTCTCATAATTGTTTCATATCATTTGCATTCATATTTGATCATCTTTTATTTTGTACTCTGAATCACCAACAAATCGATCGACTGAATAGAGTTAAAATTACTCATTTTGGTACTTAGTGATCAATCCTCGTGGGAATGATACTTTACTTACTTCTATATTACTTGATTACGACAGTGTATACTTGCATTATTTAATTGATCATCTGCACCCGTAACAAGTTTTTGGCGCTGTTAACGGGGATTGTAGTCATTCATATCAATACCAAGTATATTTAATACTATATTAGTCTTTATATTATATTTCTTTTTCTTTTTGGTGTTTTGTGTTTCCTTTCAGGCTTTTACTTAGTGTATGACCAGATCGAAGAAGACTGAACTATAACCTCTTGATTCTGAGATCGAAAGAACTTGTCGAAGAAATCTAAGAGTTCAAAAGCAGTTACTTCAATCCTAAGTGATTCGATGGCAAATTCGGGGGGAGAAACAACAAATACCAAAACACTCCATGACTATGCAACACCAACAGTCATAGAGACAAACTCTGGAATTAGGAGACCACCAGTAGCAGCTAACAACTTTGAAATCAAGCCTGCAATTATCCAGATAATGCAAGCAAATCAGTTCAGTGGTTTACTAACAGAATATCCTAATACACATATAGCCAACTTCCTAGAAATCTGTGACACATTCAAACATAATGATGTTACTGATGACGCCATTAGACTTAGACTTTTTCCTTTCTCAATCAGGGATATGGCTAATAGTTGGTTATGATCGCTATAGGTAGGAAGCATAACTACATGGGAGATTATGGTGCAGAAATTTTTAGAGAAATACTTTCCTTCAGCAAAAACTGCTAAATTGAGGAATGAAATTGCCTCATTCACCCAGCATGAACATGAAAGCCTCTATGAAGCATGGGAAAGATATAAGGAGTTGCTAAGGAGATGTCCTCATCATGGGTTACCAAATTGGTGGCAACTCTAAACTTTCTATAGTGGGATGACGCACATCTCCAGAATTATTGTAGATGCCGCAGCTGGAGGATCTTTAATAGAAAAAAACATAGATGATGCTTACAATCTACTTGAGGAGATGGCAACCAATGCATATCAATGGCCTTCTGAACGTAGCAATTCAAAGAAAGCACTTGGAGTATACGAGTTGGATGTCCTTACAACTTTGTCTTCTCAAGTTGCATCTATATCCAAGCAAGTAGGATCATTGACAACCCAAGCAAATGTAATCAGCACTCCTACTGAAGCTTGTAATCAATGTAGAGGACCTCATGTGAGCATGCAATGTCAAGAAGGGCACTCATTCATGCCGCAGCAAGCTCATTTCATCAGAAATCAAAGGAATGATCCATTCTCAAACACCTACAATCCAGGTTGGCGAAATCATCCAAACTTTAGTTGGAGGAATAATCAAAATACATTCAAGCCACAAGGGAACTACCAGCAGCAAGCTTTTCAACAACCAAATCCACCATAACAGAAAGTGAATTTGGAGGATGCACTAGCTCAACTAACCATGAATACATCTCAATTTATAGCTAGGACTGATGCAACAATCAAAAACCAAGAAGCTTCAATAAAGAACTTGGAGATCTAGATGGGGCAAATTGCAAATATGCTGAATTCCAGGCAACCAGGAACTCTACCAAGTGATACCGAAAGAAACCTAAAAGAACATGTGAAGGCAGTTGTACTAAGAAGTGGTAAGAATTGAAAGATCCTATAATCAAGAAGAAGGATGACAGAGAAAAGAAAGAAAGAAGAGAAGGACAGAAGGAGGATGATGTGATACCAAGAAGAATCAGCTTTTCAAACAATCCTCCTCCATATGTACCGCCAATTCCATACCCTCAGAGACTTGCAAAGACAAAGCTAGATAAGCAGTTTGCAAAGTTTCTGGATGTTTTCAAAAAGCTACATATCAACATTCCTTTTACAGATGCTCTGGCCAAATGTCCAATTATGCAAAATTTATGAAGGACATTCTCTCAAATAAGCGTAAGCTTGAGGAATTTGAAATAGGTGCACTTACTGAGGAGTGCAGCGCTATTCTCTAAAAGAAATTACCTCCAAAGTTGAAAGATCCAGGAAGCTTCTTCATACCTTGCACCATAGGTCAATGTTACTTTGAAAGAGCACTTTGTGACCTTGGAGCAAGTGTAAACCTCATGCCTCTATCTATCTACAACAAACTCAGTCTTGGAGAGGTAAAGCCAACTACAGTTTCATTACTTCTAGCTGACCAATCAATAAAACATCTGAGGGGTGTTTTAGAAGATGTTCTGGTTAAGGTGGACAAACTCATATTCCCAGCTGATTTCATAATACTCGACATAGAAGAAGACCAAGAAATTCCTATCATTTTTGGGAGGCCATTCCTAGCTGGGAGAATCTTAATAGATGTGCAACAGGGGAAGTTAACCTTGTGAGTTCAAGATAATCAAGTATTCTTCAACATTTTCAAGGCTTTATCCTTTCTAGATGAAGGTGACACTTGCTACAAAGTCGATACATTGTCCAGTTGCACAAAAGACATGAAGGACAAAATTTGCATAGATCAACCATTAGCAATAGGAATGGTAGATGTATCAAAATCTACTAATCCTGAAGTCTTGGAGCAAATTAAGTACCTGGAAGCTAATTCCCCAATTTTTATCAAGAAACCATTCGAAGATTTGGGGGAAAGGACGAGTAAGCCGATGCCATTAACAGAGAAACCACTAATACTGGAGTTGAAAGTACTGCCATCCCATTTGAAGTATGCTTATCTGGGAGGAAATTCAACACTACCAGTAATCATCTAAGCCATTCTTACTCCTGATGAAGAAGACAAGTTATTAAGAGTTGTAAGGGAGCATAAAACAACATTTGGATGGTCAATAGCTGATATAAGAGGGATTAGTCCTTCAATTTATATGCATAAGATCTTGATGGAGGACAACTACAAGCCAACAGTTGAGCACCAGAGAAGACTCAATCCGAATATGAAGGAGATGATGAGAAAGGAGGTAATAAAGTGGCTCGATGCTAGTATAATCTACCCAGTCTCTAACAGTCAATGGGTAAGTCCAGTTCAAGTTGTGCCAAAGAAAGGTGGAATGACAGTAGTGCCTAACGAGAAAAATGAATTGATTCCACAACGAATGATGACTAGATGGAGAGTATGCATCGACTATAGAAAGCTGAATAAAGCCACCAGAAAAGATCACTTCCCTCTGCCATTTATAGACCAGATGCTTGACAGACTAGGAGGGAAAGCCTATTATTGTTTCTTGAACGGGTACACATGATATAATCAAATTACAATTACACCAGAGGATCAAGAGAAAACAACTTTTACATGTCCATATGGTACCTTTACCTTTAGAAAATTGCCATTTGGTTTATGCAATGCACCAGTAATACTTCAAAAGAGTATGATGGCGATCTTCTCAGACATGGTGGAAGGTTCATTGAGGTATTCATGGATGATTTTTCAGTTTTTGGAGAATTATTTGATCATTACCTTTCAAATTTGGTAAAAGTCTTACAACATTGTGTGGAGACAAACTTGATTCTAAATTGGGAGAAATGTCATTTTATGGTTAATGAAGGAATCATGCTGGGTCACAAGGTATCTGATCGAGGCATTGAAGTGAATTGAGCTAAGATTGAAACAATTCAAAAGCTACCACCTCCTTACTTAATCAAGGGCATTCAGAGTTTTTTGGGACATGCTGGCTTTTATAGAAGATTCATCAAGGACTTCTCAAAAATCACAAAGCCATTTTGCATGCTGTTGGAGAAAAACACTTCCTTTGTGTTAATAAGGAGTGCTCATCAACCTTCCAAACTCTAAAAAATGCCTTGACTTTTGCACCGGTTATCATAGCTCCAGATTGGAATCTTCCATTCGAAATGACGTACGATACAAGTGATTATGTAGTTGGAGCTGTTTAGGCCAAAGAAGAGACAAGATCTTTCATGTTGTCTATAATGCTAGCAAAACACTCTCAGAAGTATAGCTGAATTATGAAACAACAGAAAAAGAGCTCCTAGCAGTAGTGTTTGCATTTGACAATTTCAGAGCATACTTGATCGGGTCAAAGGTCATTGTTTGGATGGACCACTCAGCAATTAAATACCTGATTGAGAAGAAAGATGCTAAGCCCAGACTGATCAGATGGGTGCTTCTACTACAAGAATTTGACTTAGAGATCAAAGACAAAAAAGGGACTGAGAATCTCATTGCAGATCATCTTTCTCAGTTAGAACCACCTGAACGAAAGAGAGAATCACTAATCCAGGAGAATTTCCTAGATGAGCAACTTTTTATCATGCAGTCACAACCTACTCCTTGGTATGCTGATTTTGTGAATTATTTGGCAAGCGGAGTAATGCCTTATGAACTTTCTAAAGTACAAAAGAAGAAGTTTCTGGCTGATGTAAGGCATTACTTTTGGGAGGATTCGTTCTTATACAAACAATACCCATATTGAATTATCAGGTGATGTGTTCCTGAAGAAGAAATGGATAGCATCTTAAATCAATGTCATTCATCCCCATATGGCAGTCATTTTAGAGAAAATAGAATAGCTACTAAAGTCCTTCATCAGTATTTTATTGCCCTACACTCTTCAAGGACACTCACAGAATTGTGACAACCTATGATAGATGTCAAAGAATAGGAAATATCTCAAGGAGACATGAAGCCCCTTTAACTAACATCTTTGAAGTTGAGCTTTTTGATGTATGGGGGATCGATTTTATAGGGCCTTTTCTATCCTCATTTAGCAATCAGTTCATTTTAGTAGCTGTTGATTATGTCTCTAAGTGGGTTGAAGCAGCTGCCTTTCCTAAAATGATTCTCGAGTGGTTGTGAAGTTCTTGAGGAAAATTTTTTTTACAAGATTTAGAGTGCCTAGAGCTATTATCAGTGATGGAGGAAGGTATTTTTGTAATAAGCAGATTTAGTTTGTGTTAGCTAAATATGGAGTAACTCATAAGGTTTCAACTCCATATCATCCATAAACTAGCGGGCAGGTGGAAATCTCAAATAGAGAACTGAAGTGGATCTTAAAGAAGACAGTTAATTCCAACCAGAAGGACTAGTTTCAAAAGTTAGATGATGCACTTTGGGCTTATAGAATTGCCTTCAAGACCCTAATTGCTACATCCCCATATCAATTGATCTACGAAAAAGCATGCCATCTTCCAGTAAAAATGGAGCACAAAGCATATTGGGCAGTAAAAGCATTAAATTTTGACTTAAAGGTAGTTGGTGAGAAAAGGCTTCTCCAACGCAATGAGCTTGGAGAATTCAAACAACAAGCTAATAAAAATGCAAAGTTATACAAGGAGAAGAAAAAAATGTGGCATGACAGAAGAATTTTGAGGAGAGTTTACACTAGGACAAAAAGTGCTTTTATATAACTCAAGTTTAAAGCTATTTCTAGGAAAGCTGAGATCAAGGTGGTCAAGTCCTTTTATTGTGATTCAAGTATGGCCATATGGAACTGTGGAGATTCAAGATGGTGATCGAAAATTCAAAGTGAATGGGCAAAGGCTCAAAGAATACAATGAAGGTGCACTCAACACTTTGAAATCTGTCATCATGTTTGAGGAACCAACAGGTAAGTCCTCAATCTAGTAATGTTCTTTTTAAATGTCTAGCTAAAGGCGTTAAAGAAGGGCGGCTATTAGGGAGGCGACCCAAAACTTCTTCCCTGCTCACTCACTTCTTTCCTACTCTCTCATTTTTCTTTCCTACTCAACGAATCACACTGCACTGGGTTGAGAATTTTAGTTTTCATCAATTTCATTTCAAGTTACCATGGAGGAATCTCTTGTAAAACTTAAGAACAGGTTCCCCATTCTTCCCAAAGATGTGCTCAGGAAGATCTATAACAGTCGACTTGAAAGGATGAAGATATTCAACCATTTAGGCCTTCCTGTGGACATACACTGGATCATTGAAGCTAAGGTACATTTAGCGGGTGAGATTCATAAATCATTTGTTAAACCTTTACCAGGAATGGGAAGAAGTTCTTACTCCAAAAATAGAAGAGCTAAAAAGATGAACGTCTACCACAAATGTGTAAAGTGGAATTGTGATCAGTGCTGTAGGAGTAAAGGTATGGTTTCTATAAATCGAGAAGATAAAATTACATTTATAAAGGATGGACTGAGTAAGGAGTCACTGGATGATATCATTCAAACTCTTGAGACACATCCGAGTGCTGATGTTTATCGTATTCCTCTTGATTTAGCAGACATATTCAATAGAGAAAAAGAGCACTATTGTCTTGGGAATCTGACATTAAAAGACCCTGTTTGCCAGTTTATAAGAAAACTAGATGGGAAGCAAATCCTCGATTCATAGAAAGTGTTTAAGCCATTACTAAACATAAAACCAAAGGAAGATGTAAGCAAAAATCACAACTATTGTACATAATCATGCTTTTGTTTTAATCTTTCTTATCTTTTCTCTCACGTTTGTCTAATCTGTCTTATCTTTTCAGCAACTTTTGTCTAATATGTCTTTTCGTTTTAATAACTTTTGACTTTCTTTCCCCTTTTTCTTCACGCAAATTGAAAGAGGCAAGCTTCACCCAAGAGGGGGTGAATTGGGTGATGTTATAAATTTTTCGCTTGATGTGGTGATATGAAGAAATATAGTAGATAGAGTAGAGTTGAGAAGATTTGAACACAGAGAGTTATACTGGTTCGGCCTAACAACCAGGCCTACGTCCAGTCCTCAGAGATCAAGACCTACTGAGATTTTTACTATACCTTTAAGATTCAATGGGCTCTCAGAACGCCACAAAACAACAATTGTCCTTGAAAGGACTACGAGCAGAAATATTCTCTCACTCAGAAATTTCTCTCCCCCTTACGACAAGTCTTACGTGCAGAAAAACAACCTATGACCCTTCTCGCTTGCTTATGTATACAAGACTTATGAGCATCAATGTTTTCTCCTACTTACATCACTGTAAGTCTTACGAGCAGCAACGTTCTCTTCTGCTTGTATCTTATAAGACTTATGAGTGGAAGGTTTAACAAGGAATTCTCTCAACTGCTTCTCTCTTAAGGAAATCTACCCTCTCAAGGTCCCAATACCTTGAGATCAAATGGAAACAGAATTTGAATTATATGAAGACTCTCTTACAGAGCAAATAAATGAACACTGAAGATTAATGTGTATACAGAGAAAATGGTGAATATCAGGGACTCATGTATATGCTTGTGAATTCTTGTGCTTCATTACTCTTGACTAACTCTGAATCTCTGTATATATAGATGTTTAGTTTTTGCCCGTTTGAGTAATCATCGTTTGAGGAGCGGGGCTTTGCAACTGTGGAATGACACGCGCATGTTTGAATATTCTGAATGCGGTAGGTACGAGCGTGCTTGTAATGATGTTGTCTGCCATTGTTTGACTTTCTCCGTGTCTGCTTATTTCAAACGTTCATCTTCCTGTATCACACTTATAATACATTCAAAATGATGTTAAGTAATGATAATAAGTAATGATGACATAAATAAATAACTTTAAACCATCTTCGGATTGAACGTTGTGAGACTTGGTGTTTTTGGTGATCTGGCAGAACATCACTCGAGCATGAATGGGCTCACTCAAGTGATATCGAGATTTTACTCCTTGGACTTCAGTTTTAGGTCTGTGCTCGCATAAGATTTCAGAGAGACAGAATTCTCACTCGCGAGTGATGTGGGGTCTCACTCGAGCACAACGCCTTCTGCTCGAGTGACCTTGCATTTTCTACTGGGAGTTTCTTCTCGGGTCAACACTCTCATATCATTTTAGCAAGAGTGAGATTTTGTACTTGCGGGTGATGTGGTCCCTCACTCGAGCACACATACCCCTGCTCGAGTGAAACGAATATTCTCAAGAATTATACCCTTAATACCAACACTCTTATCAGGATTTGAGAGGGATAGATTTATCACTCGCAGGTGATGTGGGCCCTCACTCGAGGACACAGACTCCTGCTCGAGTGAGAAGAATATTCTCAAGTAATATACCGTTTATACAAGCACTCGTATCAAATTTGGAGAGGGATAGATTTTTCACTCGCAAGTGCTGATGTGTCACTCGAGCATGTGAAGCTATGCTCGAGCATACTTGCGCTTCTCTGAACTTCTTGACTCTCGGCCAAACACTCGCAGTCCCTTGCTCGAGTACAGAACACTCATGCTCGAGCATTGATCTTTCTGCTCGAGTGCACCATGAGAGAATTCCAATACTTGCTCTCGGCCAAGCACTCGCAGTCCCTCACTCGCATGTGCTCGAGTGAGAAAGGCTTCTCTGCTCGAGTGAATCAATGAAAATAACAGTGGCATGCCTCTCGGGTAAACACTTTCTGGCTATCACTCGCACCTGCTCGAGCACAGAAGAGATCCATGCTCGAGTGCTAGACTTATGCTCGAGTACACCAGTTCATTTTAACAGCAGACACCATAGAACATTGTTATATGCATTTGGTAACTTTGCAAACAATTCTTAAACTTATAAAAACATGATTTGTACACACTTGACTTTTGTTATCATCAAAACTTGGGATCTAACATTCTCCCCCTTTTTGATGATGACAAAACCTTTGTGATGGAAGTTTAAGAAAAATTGATTAGAATGGAAAATTTTTGAAAAACTTCAATGTTTCCAAATGCATATCAAGTTTTAGTTTCAAGTTCAAGTTTTCCTGCAATCCTTCCTCTGGACACTTAACAACCAAGATAAGCATAGTATGAGTCAAATAACCAAAATGACTTGAATCATAGAAATAGTCATTAATATTAAACTTGATTTCAAATTTTGATAAATTCGATAACATATAATAACTAATAATCCCAATTAATAACATAAAATCCTACCCCATACAGAAAATCTACCCAAACACCCAATACATCCCATAAAAGCTCAGCTCAGAACGATCACATATCCTTCTCCCCCGTTTTGTCAACATCAGAAGGGGGCTGAGGAAAAGTGATACCAGATGGAACAAAGGGCACCATGGCAGTGGAAGGGTCAATAGGTAGAGATGATGCATGTGGTACAGAGGTTGAAGGATGTAGTGAAGGCGACCGATCATAGGTAATATCAACATTAGAATCTGGATCGGTGAAAAGAACATGTGTCTGTGGATGAGGAGGTGAGGTATGAGTGGTCTCAGGAGGCACCTCTGAAGATGAAGATGGGAAATGAGAGCGCAAGAAGGTCTCCATATCAGTAATCCTCTGTGATATCTCATCCTGAGTCTTGAACATCAAGTCAAAATTGATATTGGCTTTGTCTACCAACTTGATGACCTGCGACTCCATCTTTTCCACAAGCTTCTCATACTCAGTCACTAAATCCTTCTTCAGGCTGGATACTGCTTGATTGATTGCCTTAGTCAAATGGTTGGAGAGAGAAGCATTGAGGAAGGAAGGAGGAGGAATAGGACCTTGAGTAGAAGATTTGACTCACCGGAAGATTGATTCCCATATGAGTTAACTGAGTCTTACCAAACCTTGAAATAAGTACCCTATCAGTTCCTTCCAAATACCATATCTTGTTTTTCATTAGGATGAAGGATACAAGCTGAGGGTATGGTATTGTTGCGGATTTTGATGAAAAAAATCAAAATCTTCTCATCTCATTAAAGATAATCTCCCCAACATTCCTTTGTTGCCCGGCTAGGAAAGAGGCCAACATATAATAGTCCTTTTAAGCAAAATGGGTAAAGTTTTTAGACTTATTGACTATGCTCCAGGAATATATATAGTGAAGGATTCTGTGGGAGTCAGGCATATCAATAGGTTTAAAATTGAGAGGACCTATTGGGTCTTTTGGTCTCAAAATCTGGAATGCTTCATTGGCAGAGAAAGAAGGTGGATCAGGAGGTGGTGCAACATACCCAAGTAAGTCATTTATGATCTTAGCAGATATCATAATAAATTTTCCTCTAACAGTAGTAGACACTGCTTCCTCAATCAATTCACCAAATTTAGACTTAATGTTATGGGACTTCATGTTGCAATAAAAAGTTTTCACAACAGTGGGTGAATATGACATATGGATATTCAGCCAGGGAGCAAGTATTGAAGATAAGGATATAAATCCAAATGGCAATTCTTCTTTAAATAATCCAAATCCACATACACAACTGGACAGAAATGCCTATGAATAAATTCATCATCAAATACATTCTGAGAAAAAGCCTTTAGCTCTTCAACAATGAATCCCTCAGGAGGACTAGTAATGTGATCATCCACTGGTGCTTGTGAAGCAGAAGGTGCTCCTGAAGCAGAAGCACTGGATTGCCCAATATAATGTGAACTTGAAACACCGGCTTGTGAAGTAATCTTTCCAACTATCTTATCAAGTTTGGATTTCTCCATTGCTTCCCGGAGTTGTCTGTTGAATGAATCATCAGAGGAAGAAGATGATTGTTCAGTCTCTTTTTTCTTCCCTTTTCCTTGAACTTCTTTGGATTGAGACCGGGTAACTATAGGTTCCTTGAACACTACACCCTTTGGTTTCTTTTGAGGTGGTTGGACTTTCTTTGCAATTTGAGGATTTGGGTGAGGTTTCTTAGCCAGAGTCCTCTTTTTGGTCTTAGGCTTAAGAGGAGGTGAAGGTGAGGAAGAAATTTAAGGAGAAGGTGGTGTTGGTTCTGGGGTTGCAGAGGCACTAGCGGTGGAATGAGTAGAAGACGGAGAGTGAGATCTTTGAGAAACGGAAGGCATTTTGGTTCTTGCCATTGATGAATAAGAGAAAGAGAAGCAAAAACTCACAGAATCTTTGAGAGTGAAGAGAAGAGCAAACAGAGATTAGGGCACCGAATGAGAAATGCAGAAGACACAAATCACCTTTTATAGAAACTTGAAGAGTTGTAATGGTGATTTGAAGCAAATGGACGCGATTGATTGAAGAGAAACGGTTGAAGGTGAAGAGTTGTGACCTTTGAGTGATGAGACACCTTGAGTGAGAGCAGGAAGTGCGACGTTCTGAGCTTCTGCGTAACTGATATAAGTGACAGTGCTCGAACATAAACCCTAGTGCTCGAGTGATGTTCATACTGTGCTCGAGTGTGTTCTATCTGTGCTCGAGTGAAAATCTGGAAATTTTAATAAAACATGTAAAAACGTACCTGGATTATGAATTTCTTGCTATATTTTGTATCTTTGTACTCAAATCCTCCAAAATCATTTGAGTAACCATGATTTGAATAGCTCTTGAACAAAAATTCTTTCTTTCTACTCGAGCATACACTCTTCACTTCAAGCATGTTCATATCATGCTCGAGTGAGAGTCCTTCATGCTCGAGTGAGCTCAACTCTTACTGTTGTTTTTGAGATAGACTCTTGGTATTCTAATTTCCTCTGTTAACCTCTGTTTTACACATCAAGAAGCAGAGTATTTTTAACAGTGCTGTGCTTGAGCAGAGTTAATTGTGCTCGAGTGAAGTAGCTTATCACTCGAGTGACACCTTCTGTGCTCAAGTGACAGACCTGCAAAATGAATTTTGATACTCTGATGCCAAAGTTAGTATAGTTATCATCAAAAGGAATATTTAATTAACATAATTTAACAAGAAAACTTACAACTTATTGGGATTAACCATTCCCAATTCTCTTCAGATATATAGGAATTGATCTTTTGCTTTTGGTTTTGTGAAAATATCCGCAAGTTGAAGATGAGTTGGTATGAATTCCACTTTGACATCCTTCTTTTGGACATGATCCCGAATGAAGTGGTGTCGAATGTCTATGTGTTTGGTCCTTGAATGTTGTACAGGATTCTTCGCCAAGCTTATCGTGCTAGTGTTATCACAATAAATTGGAATCTCTTTTAAATAAATTCCCAAATCTTGAAGTTGTTGTTTCAACCATAACACTTGAGAACAACAACTTGTCACAGCTATATATTCAGCTTCAGTCGAGGAAAATGAAACTGTGTTCTGGTTCTTACTGAACCATGATACTAGAGAGCCTCCTAGAAATTGACATTGACCACTGGTACTTTTTCTGTCAGTTTTATATCCTCCGTGATCTGAATCTGAATATGCCAATAAATACTCGTTCCCTCTTTTCGGATACCAAAGACCAAGCTCTGAAATATCTCCTAGATATTTAAAGATTCTTTTTACTGCCTCTGCATGTGATACCTTGGGAGCGGATTGATATCTTGCACACATTCCCATGCTAAACTGAATATCTGGCCTACTTGCTGTGAGATAGAGTAATGAGCCAATCATTCCTCTATACTTAGTGATGTTGAAGCTAGGTCCTTTTACATCAGCATCCAACAGTGTTGTAGAACTCATTGGAGTATCAGCTCCATTAGCATTATCTAATCCATATTTCTTCAATAATTCCTTTAAATACTTTGTCTGAGATACAAATATACCATTCTTATTTTGTTTGATTTGAAGTCCAAGAAAGAAGTTTAATTCTCCCATCATGGACATTTCGAATTCTCCCTGCATAATCTTAGAGAATTCTTGACACAGATTCATTAGTAGCACCGAAAATAATATCATCAACATAAATTTGAACAATTAGAATATCGTTTTTGTTATGTTTGATGAATAGAGTTGTATCAACTTTACCTCTGACAAAACTTTGATCAAGAAGAAATTTGCTTAGTCTTTCATACCAAGCTCTAGGTGCTTGTTTCAAACCATATAGTGCTTTCTTAAGTTTGAAGACATGATCAGGTTTTGTTTCATCTTCAAAACCAGGAGGTTGTTCTACATATACTTCCTCCATAATATAACCATTTAGAAAAGCACTTTTCACATCCATTTGATAATGTTTAAAACCTTTAATGCAAGCAAAGGCTAGGAGTACTCGTATTGCTTCTAATCTTGCCACTGGAGCATATGTTTCCTCATAATCAATACCTTCTTCTTGATTATAGCCTTTGGCAACCAATCTTGCTTTATTTCTCACAATGATTGCTGATTCATCAAGTTTGTTTTTGAAAACCCATTTGGTCCCTATAACTGTATGGTTTTTAGGTCGTGGAACCAAATCCCAAACTTGATTTCTTTGAAACTGATTTAGTTCGTCTTGCATAGCAATCACCCAATCATTGTCAGATAAAGCTTCTTCTATATTAGAAGGTTCAATTTCAGAAATAAAAGCAGAGAAAGTTACCTCATTAAGGATTCTATTTCTGGTTTTGACACCTTCATGAATATCTCCTATAACTTGATCAATTGGATGATCCTTCATATGTCTCCATGCTTTTGGTTGAGCATGATCATCGACATCTTCTAAATTTTGAAAATCATTTGTTTCAAAATCATTTTGTTTTAAAATAGATTTGTTTTTCTTGATTGAATCCATTTCTTCTTCATAAATAAGTTTTGTCTGAGATTCAATTTCATCAAACACAACATGAATAGATTCTTTAACAGTACATGTTCTTTTATTGAAAACTCTATAAGCCTTACTTCTATTAGAATATCCTAGAAATATACCTTCATCAGACTTTGAATCAAATTTACCTAAGTTTTCTTTACCATTGTTGTGAATGAAATACTTACACCCGAAGATATGTAGATGAGCAAGATTTGGCTTTCTTCCTTTGTAAAGTTCATATGGCGTCTTTCCAAGTAATTTGCGAATATATGCTCGGCTTGAGATGTAGCATACAGTACTCATTGTATCTGCCCAGAACACTTGTGATATTTCCTTTTCATTAAGTAATGCTCTCGCCATTTCTGTAAGAACCCTGTTCTTTCTTTCCACTACTCCATTTTGTTGAGGTGTTCTAGGAGCAGAGAAGTTATGATCTATTCCTTCATTATTACAGTAGTTTTCAAATAGTTGATTATCAAATTCTCCTCCATGGTCTGTCCTAATAGAAACAATAGAGATACCTTTCTTATTTTGAACCTTTTTGGCAAACATAATAAATTCAGCAAAAGTTTTATCTTTTGAAGCAATAAATATAGTCCATGCAAATCTTGTAAAATCATCAACAATTACTAACGTATATAAATTTCCTCCAAAATTTTTTCTCTTGCAGGTCCTACCAAATCCATATGAAGTAATTGTAAAGGTTTTGAAGTAGAAATCTCATACTTTGTTTTAAAAGAGGATTTAGTCTGTTTACCTTTCTGACATGCCTCACAAATCATATTATCTTTGAATTTGAGTTTGGGAAGACCAACAACTAAATCTTTTCTAATCAATTTGTGAAGTTGATTCATGTTGACATGAGCCAGACGCTTATGCCATAACCAACTTTCCTCTGATCGGCTAAGAAAACAATTTTCAGAAGAATTTAATTTAAATCAATAGTATAACAATTACCGTCCCTTTGAGCTCGTATCTTTGCTTTGATAGATTCTTTGTTTAGCGGCAGATCTTTCTTGTTCACTATCAAGCATTCTTTTGAGTCAAAAATCACCCAGTTATCTTTGTCAGTGCTTTGACTTACACTCAGGAGATTGTGACATAATCCCTCAACATAATATACTCCGCTAATTTGAACACCATCGGATTTTCCCATTTCACCAATTCCAGCAATACGTCCAGATTGATTACCTCCAAATGTCACCTTTCCTCCTTCTCTGGTTTCCAGCATGGTGAACTTATTTTTGTCACCAGTCATGTGTCTCAAACATCCACTATCAATATACCATTTGTTCGCTTGAGATGCTTTGAGACATACCTAGAATAAGGTGATCAAGTTTTAGGTACCCACTCTTTCTTGGGTCCTTTATGGTTAGTATGTGATGTATGTGTCCCTTTCGGAACCCATTTATATATTCCAATAACTTGTCCCTTTTTGAAATAACATGATGAAGTATAATGTCCCTTCCTGTTACAATAACTACATGATGCAAAGGGATTTGATGTATGCACAGAATTCCTGAAATATTTAAGATACGTTCTACTATTCTTCTTATATCCTTTATTCTTATTATGAGCAGAATTATATCCAATTCCAGATTTATCAAATGAAACTTTTTGAGAATTTAAAATAACTTTAAGAGTTTCACTTCATTTAGTAAATTTTTCAACAATTTTTGTTAAATCACTTATTTTCTTATCTTTCTCTTTACAAATTTCACATGATGATATGACAGTACCTTCTAATTCTTTTACTTTCTTCTTATAGCTAACCATTTCTTTAGCAACTTTGATGAACTCTATATGCAATGCATTATATTCAGATAACAATTCATCATAAGTAGGTTCAGAATCACTTACCTCAAAGTCTGATTCTTCTTCCTTAGCTACTAAGCACAGATTTGCTACTTCGCCATTGTCACTTTCTTCGTCTGACGAACTATCACCCCATATAGATGATATATATACTTTCTTTTTCTGCTTCTTTTTGTCTTTGTTTTTGAAGCATTCAGATTTGATGTGTCTAGGTTTCCCACATTCATAGCATACTATCTATTGTTCTTTATTTTCTCTCTTGCTTGGTCCACCTTGATAATTTTTGAAGTTCTTTTGACCTCTTCTGTAGAATCTCTTGAATTTTCTCACGATCATTCCCATTTCATCATCATTAGGGACATCTTCATTCTCAGAAGATTCTTCTTCCTTTTTGATAGCTTTAAGTGCAACTCCCTTTTTCTTTTTATCATTGAACTCTTCAAGTTCCTTTTTGAACCTCAACTTTCCTTCATACTCTGAAAGGCTCCTAAAGAGGGCAGCTACGGATCTCATAGATTCTCCTTTAGCTTCTTCGATAGCTATCACCTTGGCTTCCCATTCTTTCATAAGAATATTAAGAATCTTTCTTACCTGGGAATTTTGATCAAACGATTTTCCAAGAGCAGATAATTGATTAACAAGATGAGTATACCTGAGTTCGAATTCTGATATACCTTCTCCAGGTTTCATACGAAATAGGTCATATTCTGTAATTAGAGTATTGACTCTATTTTCTTTGATTCCAGATGTACCTTCGTGAGCAATTTCAAGAGCATCCAACATCTTTCGCAGTTGGTAGAGTACATATTCGAAAATATTCTTTTTGACTAAGAGCACTCTGTATCATTAAAATAGCTTTACTATTTAATGTTACTAACCTTTTGTCATTCTCGTCAAACTCATCTGGGCTCTTTTTAACGGCTCTATCTTCGATTTTCTTCATTGGAACATAGGCACCATCTTGTATAACATTCCACAATCCATACTCGTTAGCCATCACGAACACTCTGAATTGCATGTTAACTGTGATAATTGTATCCTTGGATAATTCAAAAAGATTGTCCTAAAATTTCCCTGGTCGGTCATCTATGCGGGAGCAGAGATGAAACAAGATCAGTATGACTTTGATAAGATATGGAGATACTAATCAAATATTGGAAATTGTGCCCTATGGGCCAATCATTATACTTTGAACATTATTATTTTAATGAAATTTCGCCATTCTGATATCATAATATTTACATGTTAACTGTGATAATTGTATCTTTGGATAATTCAAAAAGATTGTCCTAAAATGTCCCTGGTCGGTCATCTATGCGGGAGCAGAGATGAAACAATATCAGTATGACTTTGATAAGATATGGAGATACGAATTAAAGTCTTAGGCACTTGTAAGAGTACAAGGTGCTGGACTGACCCACTATGAGAAAGCTACATGGATCAAGTCATAAGCTTTTCTCATGTATAACCACATCACAATGCCCTTAGACCTGAGGTCATCATGGATTCCTACATGAGAGTTGCTAAGCTTTGAATTAGTCAAAAGTCACTTTTGACCGGGTGATGATAAAGGCTACGATCGGGCTTAGTGGTTTTTCATGCAGAGGAATATGAATTATCAAGATGGAATTTGTCCCTCACATTAGTAGAGAGATATTACTGGGCCCCTCGATGAGTGAGTCTGAGAAATTTATGGCCATACTATGATGAAAGGAGTTTCTGTCTCTGTTATCAGGCTACTCAGGAATCGAGAAAGTAATGGTTAGGAACAAGAGGATGACATTTTCCATGCCTTATCCTTGATCGATGTATCGTGTGACAAAAGGGACGTGACATGGTTGTATGACAGGTTGCATCGTGATAACGATCCTCATGTGATTAGGAAGTCGAAATGTTTTACTAGAGGCCGCTTGCGACTTTTGGGTTAGTGTAGTTATTGGCCCATTGCCAACTTCATATGGGCCTACAGGGTCGCACACAAGAATGGCCCAACACAAGATAATGTTTAATTTAGGGTGGGCGAATTTTATATATATATATAATATAAAATCATTAATAATATTATATAGATATATATATTTTCGAAATATATATCTTATATATATATATGTATATATATTATATGATATTATTATATTGTGTTAGTTTTAAATTTAATTTATTAAGATATATTAAATTTAATAACTAACATGATAGAGATATAGTATCTCAGATTTAATTTATGAAGATAAATTAAATCTAATGGCTCTTTGTTTAGATTAAATAAATAGGTTAAATTAAAACTATTGGATAGATTTAATTTAAACTGAATTTATTTAATAAGCTCATCAAGATAATTAATTGTTAATTAATTTCAAAATTAATGATGATTAATTTTGAAATTTGAAAATAGCCCTCATAGGTTATAAACTTGATAGAGCAGATATATTAATACACACATGAGAATTGAGAGCCACAAGTGAAACCCTAGGAGACATTAGAGGTGCTAGCACGCAATCTCGGTTAGAGAGCATTCTTGTAGATACTGGTAGAGGGAGCGAACCTGACGTGTTGGCTCCTAGAGATCATGAAAACTCTGAATCATCAAAAGGTATGAATCCTTCCAACTTGGTTTAAACGCCGTTGATAGATCATCGATTAGGATCGGTGAAAATTTTTAAAATTCTTCCTCTGTGCCTACCAATTCTAACATTTCCACCTATGTTCCAAACATAAATGTTATTTACATTAAATTGTTTAAGAGTGGCATCTCTTTCTTCAAGAGCTAAATCTGGAGGAGTAGCTCTAGGGTAATATAATTTTGTTTGATTTCTTCAATTTATGTTATTAATTTTTGGTTTCTTAGGTTCAGGATAAGCTTCACTACTCTAGTTTGATTATCTTTTCCTATAACACGAATAGTTAATTTTGATGATTAAAAAACTATTTTCTAGAAAGTCTCAGCTACCACTAGTTTGCTTAATTTTTCATCAATTCTTTGTTATAAGTTTTTAGCCCTAATATTGCTTACTACAGTTTTTGGGACAGAGTAAGGTTTGAAAATTGGTTGTTCGCTTATAGAACTATAAGATGGGACATCACTAGTTCTGAAAATTACATTCTTTTTTAGGATGTGTGTTAGAATCCATGTTTTGATGATAACAAAATATGATTAAGTATTTTGACAAGAAACTCATGTTTTGAACGTATGTATATTGATCCAAATTGGTTATCAAATGCATTTCACAAGTTGAGAGAAAGTTGTTGTTAAATTTCATTAATGCACTCAAGTTCTGGAGCATTACTCGAGTGAGGAATGACTTTACACTTGAGTCTAGGAAGTGAGGCCTTGAGAGTATTTTATAGAAGCTTCTACTTAGTCAAATAATTTAGCAACACTCGAGTTGGTATGGCACTCGAGTGATGTCAAGGTTTGCACTCAAGCATGAATTCACACGCCTGTAAGTATTTCACAGAGAGGCAAGTTAGAAGCAGTTTTACTAGTGGCACTCGAGTGACGGACCTAACACTCAAGTGATAGCAAGAAGTGCACTTGAGTCCTAGAAATGCAACCATGCAAGTGTTGTCCTAAGAGTAAGATAATCAGAAAACATAAAGTGCACTCGAGTATTAATATTGGCAAGTGTAAAAGCTCACTCTCTTAAATATTGGTGCAAGTGATGAGTAAAGGATGAACCAGATGTGAAACATGCTAATATACTTGAGTGATACATTTGCACTTGAGTAGGGTATAGTCACAATTGCAAGTACAAAAACACACTATTGAAGAAAATGGTGCAAGTGTTGTTCAGATGCTCAAGTCCATAGTACAATATACACATGCACTCGAGTAAGACCGTTCACACTTGAAAGAGAGCTCAGTAAACTTGCAAGTAAGAAAACTCACTCTTGCTAAACTTGATGAAAGTGTTGTCTAAAAGCTAAGGCAGAAGGAGAAATGTGATTATGCACTCCAGTGAGAGGTCATGCACTTGAGTGAGAAACTAAAATTCCTCAACACTCTCTATCTACACTTAAAAGTCATGCGAGTGAACATGATAAAATTCATGCATATACTCTAGTAAGGATCAGAGCACTCAAGTGATGATCCATCAGAAACAAAATGCATCAAACTCACAGCGAACAATCCAAATATGGTTAAAAGTGATTTATTCATTATGTTTTCACTTGTTATTATACGTAAGCATCAACTAACACATATTTCAAGTGTTAGATAGGTTATTTAACATTCAAATTACATATTCATACGAAATGGTCAATTACAACAAACATAATCATTTCACCGAATATGTGCTAGCTCACACCATATACAAATGACCTACTATGAGAGACTGTCTGAGAATTCAAACGAATACATCCCGTGCCTTAATAGAACACTATGCTCCACAACAAATGTTTCAACAACAGAAAACTTAGACTTGCTATAAATACAGAGCATCGAAGACAGACAACATAGAACACACAACACAAAAGAATATATTAAAAAACTTACAATAGTCTCTATTTTTATATTTCTCTCTGTTTTCATATTGAACTTCAGTATTAATCATATCTACTTTGTGAGAGAGTTTGTATGCACTTCCAAATTATATTTTCATTTAATCTAAATGTATATTTCCTTACAGGGGAAGTAGTTGAAAAAATCTCTAGTAAGACTTTTTGCATATAAGACTTACAAGGTGCAAATAGAAGAGAAAGTTGCTGCTTGTAAGACTTACAGAGGTGTAAGCAAGAGAGAACGTTGCTACTTAGAAGACTTGTTCAAAGTAAGCAGTAGATAAAGTTCATAGGGATTGTTCTATGCATAAGACTTGCTATAAGGGGGAGAGAAAATTCTATGTGTTAGGATATTTTTGCTCGTAGTCCTTGCTAGGATGATTGTTATCTTGTGGCGTTTCGAGAGTCCACTAAATCTTGAAAGAATAGTGAAAATCTTAGTAGGTCTTGATCTCTAAGGACTGGATGTAAGCCTGGTATTTGGCCAAACCAGTATAAATCTCTATGTGTTAATTCTATCATCTCTACTCTTACTTCATCCATTTTTCATATCATCGTAATGCCAAAACATTTAGTACATCACCTAATTCACCCCCTCTTGGGTGATGCTTGCCTCTTTCAATGTGTTCTTTTAAAGTTTGAAGATACGAATTTGTATAATTATTTTGTTCCATAATGCTCAAAATATCTTTAGAATCTATATCTTTTGTGGTGTCTTTGGTCTTGAAGGTAGAATCAATGACAGGAGCTTCATTTACATTTAAACCATAAATTTGGTAAGATTGTTTTAGAGGGAGACCAAACTTGATCTTTTCTGCTTATTTTGTTTGCCATGAGGTGTTAACCTCTTTGGCAGATTTGAAAGGGTAATCCTTAATATTTTGTTCTTTGACATAAGCTGCAAAGCATTCAAAAAATGGAATATGTAACTTATATTTTTCTAGCATTTTGTAAAACCTTTCTTGGATTGGTTTTCTAGTTTTGTCATTTTTATATTTTGCAAGAAACCAAATGTCGCTTTTCTTTATTATAGTCAGAATAGAAATCCTCTTGTAGGAATTTCTTATCTAACTGAAATTGATCCTCTATGACACCTATCATATCGGAGTAAGTTGGAGATTGATTGGTTTGAACTTCAACCTCATCATCTTCTTCCTTTTGATATATAGACCTTACAATGCTAGACGATGTGTCTAATCCTTGCAAGTGTATAACAGAAGAAGGAATTGATTGTTCTTTTGCCTTTACTGAGGAGCTACAAGAAAGTCTAGATGGCTCATCTAAGGTAGTCCTAAAACTTTCTGAGATTAAAGGTGATCTAGAAACACTAAAGGATCTCCTTCTGTCGAAAAAGATTCCTACAGTTCCAGTTTCAAATTGCCTAATTTGCTAAAAATTTGGTGTTTGTTTTGGGACAGAGGGAGAGGCTTTCTCCATAACCTATTCGTCAGGAAGGGATATGTCATCCCATTTAATTGTTTTTAGAACCATAACATTTTCTTGTGCAGCATCTGTTAGGAACAAACATGTTTCATGTTCTTTCTTGTACGTCTTAACCAAAGAAATACAAGAATTCATGACTTTGTATTTTATCCTATAGATTTGTACTATCATGTTTGACTTGAGGAGATTGATGATATGTCTATCATGCAAGTAAATGTGCTAGCATTTAGACCTACATTAATTAGTGGTTTTAGGCTACTTAGACACAACCTATGTGTAAAAATGTGTACTTCTTTTGTTTAAGTTTTATTGAATTTTTAGACAGGAGAGGAATATCATTCATCTATGAATTAAGAGGAATGACTTCTTCTGTTGAATGTTCATATGAGACTATGGTTTATTGTTTGAGGTGTTGGCTCAGAAAGAATATTATTTGCATACCACTGCTTTTATATTAAAGATATTAATGAAAAGAAAAAGATCTAAACATAATTTTTATAGATATTCAGGAACCAGACAACTGTTTTAGAAGGTTATTCATTCTGTATACATTCCAGGCTCCAACCCTTACTACTCAAGCCATTCATACCCTTATGTAATGTTCATGAAGTACCCAAAACAAACCATCCATTCTCAAGCATTCACATTCATTTACAAGACTAAACTGGTCAACTTTATCATTCATAGGACACAATGGTCCCTACTCCTAGCACTAGGTATTCACAATTCATGATATGTGTATAAGTATCAATACTAGATATGCAGATAGCATAAAGTATTCAACTCCAATATGCATACAAGCACCAATAATAGATATGCAAATAGCATAAAGTTGGGTAAATTCAAGGACAATAGACTATTACGACAATACTAGGAAATTCTTATTCTCAGACATTAGTTTTACACATTGCCTCTCGGCCTAGGGGAAATTCAAGGACAACTGCCCCTTACCGTAACGCGAGGCCATCTCAGGGTAAGAGGCCATGATCATGTAGAAATTCTACTAAACCAGCTCTGATTCTATACTGTAGCTATATACTGAATGCTCATTTGGTCTAACTACCCAGGGTATCACCCCATGCCATAGGCATATCGAGTCTTACTGCCTACCATACATTCATAAAAGGAATATACTTGATTTTAAAAACATACATGCAGAACCATTATATAAGATACGAGAGCAGGATTCACTTGATTGTTTCTGTCGAGCCTGTTCTTTCTTAATTCTCTTTTTTGTTTTTCTTTCTGCAACAGCACTAAAGCACCCTATGAAAATCCACTAGGTTGTAAAAACCCTTCTATCTTGTTACAATGTACTATTGTAGCAAAAAAAAGTCCTTAGGAGAACCATACCCCAAAACTAACTGATGGAGTATGAGAACCCAAGGCCTTCTTTCTCTAACAGTTTTGTGATATGCTCTCGTGATTCCACTAACTCATCTAGGGTCATTTTGTATGGACTTTTTGATATGGTCCAGCTCCAGGCAGAATTGCAAATTAAATTTTGCTTCCTTAACCGAGAATACTGTAGTTATACTTTTTAACATATTGTATGCCGTCCACCAATCGACTCCAAGTATAGCCTCAATTTAGTAGAATGGCAGCAGATTCTTTCTTTCTTCATTCGTTCTTTTTCTTATTTCATTAGGGAACTATTTCCTTAAACATTATTTCTATTGCTTTGTCCCATCAGGGAATAAGCTTTCGTTCATTCTTTCTAAGGGAATATTCTATAATTAAGATATTTCCCTATGCTAGATTAGTAGCTAGCAACCTCCAGAAACCTCAATTCATTCAAGTCATTCTAGTACCTCATTTATTCAAATTATTCTGGTACCTTAATTTATTCAATTCAATTCAATTACCTAGGAAATCAATTCAACTATCGATTGATTCTTAAGTCATGATTTAGTTGGTAGCAACCCTCTAGATGCCTATCCAACTTCTAGGTTCATCAATTCAGTTCCTCAGTAATACCCAATAAGCATGCTAAGATTATTTTAGATTCATTCCTTGTATTGTATTCTCTTAACATTTAGGTAATATCCTCAAATATTCCCAAAGCATTGCTGACAATTTAGCATTATTCAGAAGGTTCACAAGGCTCATACTTTCATATATCAAAACCATAGTGCAACTGTAATCACATTTTGACCTAAACCCTATTTCAGCTTAGATCGGATTCAAGCCTATTCTCAACCTTTACCATATTCATTTTAAAATTCTCATAGCTTCCCTAAGGATCACCATATATTATACCTTAAGGCACTCAGCCTTTAATCAAGAGGTCTCAAATTTCTAGGGAACTTTCCAGGGGGTCACCCATCCCGGGATTGCTCTCGCTTGAGCATGCTTAACCATAGAGTTCTATTGGAATCTGGGTCAAAGACCAGCTCGGCGTCAAATTCTCTAAAGCTCATGCCCTTCTTTATTGGGTATACATCACTATTGCTCCGTTTCATTCTCAATATACAACTCTACCCGTTCCTCTAAATAAGTTTTCCACTTAGTGGTCGGGGAAAATTCTATTTCCTCTGGGTTTGTCAACCACTCATATTTCATTGTAGTTACAGGATTACTAACAAGGTATTGGTATACATATTCCCAGTAGGAAAGAACATTAGCCTAATACCAGAATCTCTGCTATGATGTTACCAAATGTAATACCTTACATTTTTGCCTCTTTTATATGTGTCTGAAGCATTTTTATTCAATTCTTTAGGGGTCCATTTCTAAATTATGGCTGTTGAGCTGTTATTCATACCAGATATCAAAGTTAGTTCTATTTCTAGTTCATATTCTTAGTTGCAGTGAGTTTTGTGATCCCGGTTATGGCTAACCAAATTTACGCATATTCAATCTTGCGTATTCATACAAATATTCTTGTCATGCAGATAATTTACATATAGTTAAATAATACACGCTCTTTCCTTTCCGATTCTTCATCTTCTTTCCTTCTTGTTTATCTTTAGCATTCTTTTCTTTCATATTCCTATACCTATATGGTTGGTGGGGGTGAGATTTGGGCGAATCTCAATAGCATACATTACAGACAATGCGTGTAAGATGAATACTAGTGCATGATATACTTGCCTTACATATGCTTATATTCACATAATGATATTCTGTATGCTTAATGTTTCATGCAATATACTTATAGCCACAATAAAAAATAGACTCAGAGCTTTATTTATTCATACTTGTTTCGCATAATCAAGTAAAGCAATACAGAAAATCAATACACAACATAAACATCACACACATATAAGCAAGTAACTTTACTACCTTTTATCATTGAGTCCCTTCTTGCACCTTTTCTTCCAACCACTAAAGTTGCATGGGATCCCTTTCATTTTTCTCTTCCTTGTCATCTTATGGCCCTAGGAAAATAACCATACATTAGAGCCATGATACTTGAATAGCCAATGTGGCTACATGGGCCTTCAACAACTTTAAGGGCTTAATCATAACCCTTGGAGTTCCTAATTATTACATTTTAACCTTTTTGCTTTAAACTCACATGGAATTAAAAAGTTGGCAGATTTTTCACTTATTTTTGAAAAATCATAACTTTGTCTAGAAAGCTCCAATTGGGGTGGTTCAAAGTCCTATGTCACCCTCATTAAGTCCACTTTAAGGAAAAAATATTTTCTTCAATCAAGTACATGCCCAAAATCCCAGAGATTGCTCTTACTCCTTTCTGCCAGAAACATCACTCCAACATTTAACATATACTTTAATAAATCATAACTTTAGTGTACTTATCCAAATGAGATGGTTCCAGTGGCTAATTAAAGCATTTTAAGCCTTTATCAATGAAAAATATGGTCCTTTTGAAGACTGGAACCACAGAAACCCAAAATTTCGCAATTGCCCAGACTGTCACAAGACAAGTTCCAAAATCATTACTAGAATTTAAAAATTCATATCTCTCAAACTACTTGTCCAAATTACACATTTCATATATAAAAATAAATCTCTTTGAATATATTTTCATGGAAAAATATCACCATTTGGAAATTACAACAACAAAATTCCTAGAAATTTGTCAAACCCTATCTTTTCCAGAATTAGTTCAAGAAATAGGGCTTAAATTTGAAAAATGATAACTTTAAATTCACTTATCCAAAAATTACGTTCTATCCATCAAATTAAAGCTCAGGATGTCTACTTTCATCCTGTAAAATTTCATAGGATTTGGATATCATTTGGTCAGTCAAAAATGCGTTACAAGCAAATTGCCCCACAAAAGTTGAATCTGTCAGCACATAAACTAGCCTTATATTTTCATCAAACACCATATATCATCATATATTCATGGTTAAAACATTATTTGACCTCAAAAACCCAACTTAGCTGAAACATATGGTAGCTCAAGGGTCCAAGAAAACTCATTAAAACCTCAAGCCAATTGGTTCAAAATGAAGCTTAGGCTTACCTCTTCGTGTTTCTATAACTGGTTCAGTATTCTGGCTGTGCTCTGACCAACTAGACGGCCCCAAACACCTCTGATCAAGAATCAAAACCATATAAATGTTGCTCTCACTGAGAGGAACAACATTACAGAAGACTTTGGGGGCTGGAAATATTGAATCGGAGGTTAAATCAGCTCCAGAACTCCGGGAAAATGACTATTTACACCCTTATCTCTTCTTTATATTTTCCTCCACATTTTTCTCTAATTTTTCTTCCCTTGGCTGACATCTTAAAGAATAATGGAGAGTTGGGATTTAATCTTGCATTTTGGATGGTTTCTTGGTGTGGTAAGTGCCAACATATGTGAGCTCAAGATTGCCACGTGTTAAGAGAAGCATCTTGATCTCTTTCTCTTTTTTAGGTGGCATCCTTTTTGGTTAGGGTAAGGAAAGGCCTGACAATTTACCCGAACTCCCCGGTTTGGTGTTCAGGAAGTCAAATACATGACCAGAAGGGAGACAGACGAATTTCCCTGACTCAGGTGACATATGGCGCATCCCTGGGATGTCGACACATAAGGTAAAAAGTAAGTGTCACCATGAAGGATACGTGTCACCTTCCTATCAAGCCAACATAAAAGGCACTTGGCACTTTATCATAATGAGAGGACACTTGTCACTCTCTTGTAAACCGAACCAAAAAGTAGTGTCATCATTAGCCATCGTGACTTACATTATTAAAGCTACTTTATCCGTGTTTACTCGGAATGCTACTCAAGCTTTTCTCGGGATTGCTTCACATATACCGAGGCCCGCCAAATGACACTAGGTTAGAGATAGTGTGTGTGTGTGGTCTCCAAATGGCACCACATACCAATGTCTTTTCCAAAAACACAAGGTACACATGTCTACTCTGAAAATGCCATGTGCATACCTATACCGACATATTTTGGGTGGTGTCTTTCTACTAACCTAATGACACCATATATGTTAGTATACCAGAACACATCCTAGAAGCTGCTTCCAAGGCCATACTTATTAAATGCAAAGTTTACCATACTTATAATTACTTATCACTAATACTTATATATCCAAATATACACGCCAAGTTCCCATATTCAATTTATACAAGTCATATATGGAATTTGTTATGCAATCAACAACTAACTTATAACAAAATAAATGTTGCCATAAGGTGTTTATTTTCCTTCCACTTACCTTTTCCTTTTTCTTTAGCTTTCTTACTGGGAACTTGAAACATAACATGCACCTTCATCATGTAATGTGTTGTTTAAAACTATCATGCATTAACTGTAAAACACATAGGCTAGTGACGTGTCTCAAATAAGTTCACATGTATAAATGCATGATTTCACA
Source organism: Inga oerstediana (assembly GCA_963210345.1). Lineage (NCBI taxonomy): Eukaryota > Viridiplantae > Streptophyta > Magnoliopsida > Fabales > Fabaceae > Inga > Inga oerstediana. Next base: position 38,848,134 of record OY723404.1, read on the forward strand.
TAATCACAAAATCAACAAACATGTCAATTCATATAACCAACAAGTTTTGCAGAAAAGAAGAGGGAAGAAAAATTCCTTAGTAGATACCGAAAATTCCTCAGTTTTATAAAAACTTACTGTTGTTATAAAAGCTCATAAATGAATTCAGCACAACAATTACAGATGAAATCAATATCTTCTTCCATAAAGGGGTCAGCAAGATCAAACATCTGTAACACCAAAGCCAGACAAAACATTAACTTGCTAACTTAAAAAAGAATAAAAGTAATACAAAATTTTGAAATATACATTGACCTCTTGAGTAAATTTTGTCATGCCTAGGGTGATATTATAAATGTGTCTTAAAAGAAACAGCCCACATAAGTTGGACCCCGGTGGTTGGCTACGGCTCTGAAAAAGAGAATGGCATCATTAAAACATGTATAAAGCTAAGCATAGCTTATTGAACACATTGTTAAAGCAAACAAATATGTACTAACCTTTGGGATAATCCATTTATGGTCTTTGACCTCATGAACATGCTTACTACAAGCAGCGTGTTGGAACGTCCTCAAAGCCCTATAATCAAAATCATAATGTTACTTGTTTTGCACAAATTCCATGAATTGTCAGCAATAGGTAATGCAAGAAAGCTCACAAGTTCATAGACTTCTTCAATTCATTCCCTAGTTTGTAGTGGAGGGAGCACAAGAGGATGACAGTATAACTCTTCTTGCATAGAAGAACCAAATGGCAATGATCCCTAAAAAAAAGGATGACTATGTTGTTAGAATCCAAGTTTTGATATAACAAAAGGTGATTATGTGTTTTGATAAAAAACTTATGTTTTGATAGTATAAACATTGATTTAAATAGTTATCAAATACATTTCATAAAGTGAAAAGAAAGATGCTCAGATTTTAACTGATGTACTCGAGTGAAGCAGTAGTAGTCGAGTCCAAGAAGTGTTGGCCTGAAAGTGTTTTACAAAGGCTACTGACTTTTGAGATTTTTCAGCAACACTTAAGTGACAGGTAAGTACACTCGAGTGATGACCAGCTTTATACTCTAGCATAAAGGCATACTCTTAGAAGTGCTTTATAGAAAGACAGGTCAGAGACAGAAAATAAACATTGCACTCAAGCACTGACTCAACACGCAAGTGAGAGCTATAAGCTCACTCGAGTCCTGTGAGTAAAGCCCAAAAATTATTTGTCTGAGAGTAACTAAAGCCTGAAAGCATGAAGTGCACTCGAGTGAGACCAACTGCACTCGAGTGAAGTACCAGAATACTCATGAGTAAGAAAGCTTAGTTTCTCAAATACTGGTGCAAGTGCTAAGCAAAAGATGAAGCCTAAAGCTAAAATATACTGATGCACTCGATTGAGACATCTGTACTCAAGTAAGGACCAGTAACACTCACAAGTGAGAAATCACACTTTTGGAGAAAATGGGGCAAGTGTTATCCAGAAGGTGAAGTCCATAGTACAAAATACACATTCACTTGAGTGAGAGGTCAGTACACTTGCAAGTGAGAAATCTCACTCTTGCTAATTCTCATGGAACTGCTACTCAATAGTTGAAGAAGTGGAAATATAAAGATGCACTCGAGTGAGGCTTTAGTGCACTCGAGTGAGGCCCTGACAGAACCAAAATGCAACAGATACATAGCGATCAATCCGAACATGCTTAAATGTTATTTGGTTATTATGTTTTCACTTGTTATTATTACTATTTAACATATATTTCAAGTGTGAAATAGAAGTATGAACGTTTGGATCAGAGATACATATATAAAGTAAACAACAGCAAACATAATCATTTTGTCCAAAGTCAACCCACTATAAGCGCAAGTTACTCACCTACCACGATATCTTGTTGGGACATTTCAAATGCACACTTTCCGCTCTACAACGTTACACTCTGCTCCTCAACGGTTATCACACAACAGACAAAATCAACTGGTTATAAATACAAAGCATTAGAGATCATAAAAAAAAGAGAATACAGAATGAGAGTATACACAAGAAAATTTACACAAGTCTCTGTTATTCATATTTTCTCTATATTTATATTGTACTTCAGTGTTTATCATATTCACTCTATGAGAGAGCCTGTATACACTTCAAAACTATATTTTCATTTTGATCTCAACGTAGAAGGACCTTAAAAGGGTAGATATCCTTATTAGGGATGCAGTTGAGAGAATTCCTAGTAGGACTTTTTGCTCGTAAGACTTACAAGGTGCAAGTAAGAGAGAACGTTACTGCTCATAAGACTTACAGGGGTATAAATAGGAGAGAATGTTGTTGCTCATAAGACTTGCATACGTAAGCAAGAGAGAAAGGTCATAGGATTATTTCTGCATAGAAGATTTGTCATAAGGGGGAAAGAAAGTTCTAGGTAATAGAATATTTCTGCTCATAGTCCATACAAGGACAATTGTTATGTTGTGGCATTCTGAGAGCCCACTAAATCTTGGAAGAATAGTGAAAATCTTAGTAGGTCTTGATCTCTGAAGACTGGATGCAGGCCTGGGTTTTGGGCTGAACTAGTATAACACTCTATGTGCTAATCTTCTTAACTCTACTCTATCTACAGTTATTTTCATATCACCGTATCAGCCAAAAAATTTATCACATTACCCAATTCACGCCTCTTGTGTGAAGCTTGCCTATTTCATTTGGTATTAGAGCAAGGACTTCTACGAAGAGCCTAACACTTGATAATGATCCAATAAATGACAACAATGGGTGAGAACATTCTTCCAAATGGAGCTTTTATCACTAGACCTCCTAGTTTCACTAGATAATATTTTTTGTTCTAGAAAGCTAAGTTTAGAGTGTTCGTGATGGCTAAGGAATATGGTCTATGGAATGTGATACATGACGGTGGTTATGTTCCAAAGAAGAAAATCAAAGATAGAGTTGTGAAAAGAGTCCAAAGGTATTTGATGACGATGACAAGAGGTTAGTAACATCAAATAGTAAAGCTATTCTAATGATACAGAACGCTCTCAGCCAAATGGAATATTTCTGAATCTGTACACTACCGACGGCCAAAGACATGTGGGATGCATTTGAAATTGCCCACGAAGGTACATCTGGAATTAAAGATATACCCATCTTGTTAATTTGCTATCAATTTCAGATGATCTGTTTTGGATGAAGCCTAGAGAAAGGATCTCTAAATTTGAACTAAGATATACCCATCTTGTTAATCAGTTATCAGCACTTAGGAAAAGCTTCGATCAAAAATCACAAGTTAGGAAGATTATTAACATTCTTACAAAAGAATGGGAAGTAAAACTGACAGCTATAGAAGAAACTAAAGGTGAATCAATCAGATCCGTAGCTGCTCTATTTGGCAGCCTTTCTAAATTAAAGGAAAGCTGACATTCAAGAAGGAACTAGAAAAATTCGATGATAAAAAGAAAAGAGAAGTCACTCTCAAAGCCATCAAGGAAGCTGATTCTTCAAAAAATGAAGATGTTCTTGATGATGATGATAATGATGATGATATGGGAATGATCGTGAGGAAATTCAAGAAGTTCTATAGAAGGGGTCAAAAGAACTTCAAGAATTACCAAGGTAGACCAAACAGGAAAGAAAATAAGGAGCAAGTGTGCTATGGATGTGGAAAGCCTGGACATATCAAAGTTTGAATGCTTCAAAAACAAAGACAAGAAGAAGTAGAAAAAGCATACATATCATCTATATAGGGTGATAGCTCATCAGATGAAGAAAGCGACGATAACGAGGTTGCACATATATGCTTGGTGGCCATAAAAGAAGAACCAGACTCTGAGGGAAGTAACTCTGAACCTACTTATGATGAATTATTATATGAATATAATGCATTGCATACTAAATTCATCAAGTTAGTCAAAGAAATGGTTAGTCATAAGAAGAAAGTACTGTCATATCATGTGCATTGTGTGAAGAGAAAGATAAGAAAATAAGAGATTTAACAAAACTAGTAGGGAGATTTACTCAAGGAAGTGGAACTTTTAAAGTAATTTTAAAATCATAAAGAGTCTCTTTTGATAAATCTGGAATTGGATATAAGTCTGATTAGGATAAAAACAGAAGAAAGAAGAAAAAGGGCATTAAGACATATCTCAGATATTTTAAGAACACTGTGCATACATCAAATCCATTTGCATCATGTAGTTACTATAATAAGAAAGGTCAATATATGTCATCAAGTTATTTTAGAAAAGGAAAGGTCATTGGTATATATAAATGGGTTCCAAAGGGAACACATGCACCAGGGGTAATGCATAACAACCATGAAGGACCCAAGAAAGTTTGGGTACCTGAAATTCAATTATATTACTCTTGGTATGTCTCAAAGCATCACGGGCAAACAAATGGTCTATTGATAGTGAATGCTCGAGACATATGACTGGAGACAAAGATAAGTTCACCATGTTAGAAACTAAAGAAGGAGGTAAGGTAACTTTTGGAGGTAATAAATCTAGACGGATTGCTGGAATTAGTAAATTGGGAAAATCTAAAGGTGTTCAGATCAATTATGTATATTAAGTTGAAGGGTTAAGCCATAACCTCTTAAGTGTAAGTCAAAGCACTGACAAAGATAATTGGGTGATATTTGATTTAGAGGAATGCTTGATAGTAAACAAGAAGGATCTACCGCTTATCAAAGAATTCATCAAAGCAAAGATATGAGGTTAAAGGGATGGTAATTGCTATACTATAAATTTAAGTTCAAATTCTTCTAAAAATTATTTTCTTAGCAAATCATAAGAGAGTTGGTTATGGCATAAGCATCTGGCTCATGTTAATATAAACCAACTTGACAAATTGATTAGAAAAGATTTAGTTGTTAGACTTCCTAAACTTAAATGATTTGTGATGCTTGTAAAAAAGGAAAACAAACTAAATCTTCGTTCAAAACAAAGTATGAGATTTCTACTTCCAAACGTTTACAATTACTTCATATGGATTTGGTAGGTCCAACGAGAGTAAAAGGTTTTGGAGGAAATCTATATACTTTAGTAATTGTCAGTGATTTTATAAGATTTACATGGACTATATTTCTTGCTTGAAAGATGAGACTTTTGTTGAATTTATTATGTTTGCCAAAAAGTTCCAAAATAAGAAAGGTATCTCTAATGTTCTATACAGGCCGATCATAGAGGAGAATTTGATAACCAACTCTTTGAAGACTTCTGCAACAATCGAGGAATCGATCATAATTTCTCTACACCTATAACGCCTTAGCAGAATAGAGCTATGGAAAGAAAGAACAAAGTCCTCACAGAGATGGCAAGGACAATACTTAATGAGAAGGAGGTGTCACAAGTGTTTTGGCTGGATATAATGAGTACTACATGCTATATCTTAAATCGAGCTTATATCCGCAAGTCACTTAGAAAGACACCATATGAACTCTACAAAGGAAGAAAGTCAAACCTTGCTTATCTACACATCTTCAGATGTAAGTATTTCATTCACAACAATAGTAAAGAAAATTTGCGTAAATTTGATTTAAAGTCTGATAAAGGTTTGTCTATAGGCTATTCAAATAGAAGTCAAACATATAAATTCTTTAGTAAAAGAACATGTATTGTGAAAGAAACCATTCATGTTGTGTTTGATGAAACAAATTCTTAAACAAAGTCTTTTGATGAAGAAGTAATGGATTTGATAAAGGAAACTAAAAATCTAACCATTTCAAAGCAAAATGATTTTCAAAATGAAGAAAATGTCGATGATCATGCTCAGCCAAGAGCATTGAGACACATGAAAGATCATCCAATTGATCAAGTAAGTGGAGATGTTCATGAAGGTGTCAAAACCAAAAATAGAATTCGTAATAAAGTAACATTTTCCACATTCATTTCTGAGATCGAACCTTCTAGTATAGATGAAGCACTTTCTGACAATGATTGGGTGATTGCTATGCAGGAAGAGTTAAATCAATTTCAAAGAAATCAAGTTTGGGATTTGGTACCTCAACCTAAAGATTACTTGGTATAAGAACCAAATGGGTTTTCAAAAAAAAACTTGATGAATCCATAATCATTGTGATAAATAAGGCAAGGTTAGTTGCCAAAGGCTATAATCAAGAAGAAGTTATTGATTATGTGGAAACATATGCTCTAGTGGCAAGACTAGAAGCAATAGGAGTACTCTTAGCCTTTGCATCCATTAAGGGTTTTAAACTTTATCAAATCGATGTGAAGAGTGCTTTTCTAAATGGTTACATTATAGAGAAAGTTTATGTAGAATAGCCTCCAGGTTTTAAAGATAACACAAAACCTGATCATATTTTCAAACTCAAGAAAGCTTTATATGGTTTGAAACAAGCACCCAAAGCTTGGTACAAAAGACTGAGAAAACTTCTTCTTGATTAAAACTTTGTTAGAGGAAAAGTGGATATGATACTTTTCACTAAACATAACAAGAATGATTTATTAGTAGTTCAAATATATGTTGATGATATAATTTTTGGTTCTACTAATGAATCTCTATGTCAAGAGTTCTTTAAGCTTATGTAGGGAAAATTTGAAATGTCTATGATGAGTGAACTAAACTTCTTCCTTGGACTACAAAACAAGCAACGAAGAAATGGGATCTTTGTATCTCAGACCAAATATTTGAAGGAGTTGTTGAAGAAGTGCAAAATGGAAAATGATAATGGAGTTGACACTCCAATGAGTTCTACCACACTATTCAATGCTGACATAAGAGGCCTTGAATTCAACATTACTAAATATAGAAGAATGATAAGTTCATTACTGTATTTAATAGCAAGCATGCCATATATTCAATTCAGTATTGGGATGTGTGCAAGATATCAATCTGGTCCTAAGGTATCACATGCAGAAACTATGAAAGGAATCTCAAGTACCTAAGAGACACTACAAAACTAGTCCTATGGTACCCAGAAGGAGGAAACAAATATTTGATGACCTATCAGACTCAGATCATGGAGGATACAAAACTAACAGAAAGAGTACCAGTGGACAATGTCAATTTATTGAAGGTTCTCTGGTATCATGGTTTAGCAAAAGTATAACACAGTTTTATTATCTTCTACTGAAGTTGAATATATAGCTACAGCAAGTTATTGTTCTCAAGTATTATGGTTGAAGCAACAACTTCAAAACTTGGGAATATACTTGAAGGAGATACCTATTTATTGTGACAACACCAATATCGTTAGCTTGGTTGAGAATCCTGTATAGCATTCAAGAACTAAGCACATAGATATCCGACATCACTTCATTCAAGATCATGCTCAAAAGATGGATGTCAAAGTAGAATTCATTCTGACACATCTTCAACTCGTCGATATATTCACAAAGCCGATAGCTAAAGATCAATTTTCATACATACGTAGAGAATTGGGAATGGTTAATCCTAATGAGTTGTAAGAATTTCTTGTTAATTATTATGTTTAATATGTGTTTTGATGATAGCCATACTAACTTAAGCATTGGAGTATATAGAAGTTTGTTTTACAAGAATATTTTGAAATAAAAGCATGTCACTTGAGTGCTGAAGTGAACACTTGAGTATAGGGCACATCAACACTCGCATTCTTGATGAACACTCGAGTGCATATGTGATCCATATGCTTTGCTTCTAGCTTGTAAAATAGAGGTTAATAGAGTATGAAGAAATTCTAAGGGCATACTCGAGTCCATCAAGAGTTTTGACACACACTCAAGTAAGAAGTTATCACACTCGAGTACATGAAAAACTCACCTAAAAGTGCAGCAAGAACACTTGAGTACCATAGCTACAAATGTATAAATTAGCTTCTACGCATGGTTTACCTAAGTGATCTTGGAGGATTTGAGTATAAAGATGAAGATCACAACAAGTGTCTACAAAGTACACTTAAACAAGGTACACTTCTACAAATTTTCTGAAAAATTTCCCTATCATACTCGAGTGCAAATATGGCTCATTTGAGTACGTAAGTATAAACACTCAAGTGCATAAGTCTCTTACTCGAGTGTCGGGGCTTATATCAGTTTCGTGACAGCTCAAACAACTCACTCCCTCTTCTCAATCGAAAGTGTATCCTTACTTGTTTGTCACACCGCTTCACTTTCAACCGTTACCCACTAATTCAACATCTCTAAACTCTTCAATCATCTGTTGCATCTCTTCAATCATCTCCAAAATGTCTGATTACCTCCTAAATATCCATTGTGTCCCAATGTCTCCTAAGATCCCAAGAAGCTAATTTAGTCATTTCTAATTTCCAATCATTCTTGATTCAACCACAATAGTTTGCACAAAGGTTCCCCAAGTAACTCAAAAATCTCCCACTCCACCACCTTCTGATTCTATTGCCAGTAAGTCAGTGACTCTAATGGTGACATCGACTCTGACTGTGACTTCGACATCTACACCTTCTCCTACTCCAACACCTTCTCCAAAAACCAAGGCAACCAAGAAAAAAGAAACCATAGCAAAGAAAAAACATCTTAAACGAAAAGTATCTAAAGATGTGCAACCTCCTCTGAAGAAGACAAAGGGAGTAGTCTTTAAAGAGTTGATAATCACTCAGTTGCAATCAAAGGAAGTGAAAGTAAGAGGGAAGGTGAAAGACAAAAAAGTTCCTCAAGAGTCTTCCTCTGACGATTCATTCAACCAGCAACTCTGACAGGAAATCGAGAAGTCAAATTTGGATGCCTTAGTTGGCAAGATTGCCTCCTAAGCCAATGCATCTGCTTATCATCATATTGGCCAATCTAGTCATGCTGGTTCCTAATCGGGAGCACCATTTACTTCTCAGGCTCCAAAAGAAGAAGATCAGGATATGGTTCCTCTAAAAGGCTTTCACTAATATAAAAAAATGATATAGTGGCATACCTCCTATGGCCCTTCTTTAAAGAAGCGCCATAGCAATTGGTTTTTCTTTTTTTTTCTTAACCAACCTCGGCTGGAGCTTCTACCTGAAAGCACAGAAGGAGGTAGCACCACCTTAGCCGGTGCTTGTCACACCAAGCGCCGGCCAAGGCACCCCTTGTTCCTTTTTTTAGGTTTAGCCTATAGCTACTTCTTTTTTTTTCTTTTTTTCCTTTAGGCCCATAGATACTTCTCTTTTCTTTCTTTTTCTTTTTTTCCTTTAGGCCCATAGATACTTCTCTTTTCTTTCTTTTTCTTTTTCTTTTTGCTTTAGGGCCCTTCCTCCGGTGTTTTTTGCGGTACTGCCTTGGCCGGCACTTCCGCCAGCAAGCACCGGAGGAGGATTTTTTTTCGTTTGAGTGCCTCCTTTAGCACTTGGTAGAGCAAGCGCCGGCCAAGGTGGCGTCGCCTTGGCCAGTGCTTGCTCCACAAGTACTAGAGGAGGATTTTTTTTATGTTTGGGCACTTGAGGATTTTTTTTGTTTGAGTGCCTCCTCCGGCAAGCATCGGCCAAGGTGGTGCACCTTGGCTGGCGCTTGCCCCACCAAGTGCCGGAGGAGGTTTATTGGATAAACCTTAGCCAGCGCTTGGTAGGGCAATCGCTGGCCAAGGCCTTTGCTTATCATTTTTTAAATATGCTTCAGATTCTGAAAGGCTGCACAGACTTGTTGCATGCGTAAAAGTTATCTTCTTTATTAATCTATGTATTATCTAAACTAATAAGAGATCCAGAGAACAAACACTGTGTGCATAGAGACTAAGGTGATAGTTAAGAGTTACTACCACCATAGCGGAGAGATCACAGAAGGCAATCGAGCTTGGATCATTACCTTCATTCCTCCTTTATATGCTAAGGTCATACAAGCGGATTATTAGTTAAGGCACCCCGTTAATTAAGGTAAGCTTCAGCACCTTCTTTCCTTATTTATTATGTATTTATTTTGCCAGTATCCTTTTTTCGTTATTTAATTTATATGATTTTGGCATTAATTATCTTATTATCCTTTACTATTATTTAATTTTCCAATGATTAGAATTATTTCAATAGGGGGAATTTAGATTATATTTTTTGTACTTTAACTTATTTAATTTTTTTCGTTTAATTACGAGCTAAGAAGTTGGTACGTAGTTTCACTGTCACCATTCATTTCTTTATCACTTAGCTTTCACGCAAATAATAGAGACAATAATATATACTGTACTTTCTAGTCTTACTTCTTATTTTTCTGACTTAATAATAATAATGATAATTACTATTCATATTCATTTGTCTTTATATCAATTAAGGTTACATTTGAAGACTAATAATGGCTAATAATAATAAGACGTATGTAGATTAAATCAAATATTTGTGATGCAATGGCGCTTTTCATAGCTCCCTTCACCATTTAATTAATAATTTATTTATTTATTTTATATACTTAATGGATGCTGTAATATCCCAAATTGTAATTAAGGGCTAATGGCTTCAAAGTGATGTAATTAATGATAATTAAACACTTTTGGAGTATATGTTGTGCAATGTGATATAAAGGCGATTATTAATGGTTTAATGAGTATTGTGCTAATCAGGGGTAAAACGGTAAATTTACCGATCGACTGGTAAGTTACTGGAGAGGAAACTCCTTGGTAATTATGATCAATGGCTAGGATTAAATGTTAAGAGGTGGAATCAAGTGTGTTGGAGAGTTTGTGAAATCATAGGAGGAAAGATGAGATGTTGCCATGTGTCCAAATGAGAGCCATTGGATGAGTCAAAATTTTCAAACTTTTCCTCTCTCCCTCTTAAGTCGGCTGTGTGTGTGTGTATAGGACATTGATCAATATGTCTCATCTCTCTCCATTCTCTCCATTTTTTGCTGAAGTTAAGCAAGAAAGAGAAAGAAGAAGGCTTAAAGAAAGGTGAGAAATTGTCCATGAATGCTCAATTTACTTTCATTAATGTTGTTCATGAGGTTGAGGGCTATATTCCTATGGTTTCAGAATTTTGGTTGGTGAAGTTTGAGAACTTGTGGAAATTTGGAAGTTGGAGAATTGAAGAATTGGCTTTAGGAAGAAGAAGAGGTAAGCATTAGAAGCATTTTGGTATAGTTGTTGTAATCATTGATTGAGTTTTGAAGACTTTGGAATTTGCCCTGATTTTTGGTAAATTTCGAAAAGCATGATTTGGTTAGTGTTTAGTGTGGAATTAGTGTCATAGAGTGTCTTTGTGCATTTGGAATTGGCTTGGAATTTTGGGTTGGAAGGGATTGCAATGTGTGTGTTGATTGGAGATGTTAAGGTGACATGTGGTGATTGTGGTAGAACATGCTCATGGATAAGGAATATGGTCATTTTGATGGCTCTAATGTGTTCCTTGAGCCAAATTGTGTGAAAATAGTATGTGATTTGAAATTAGGGACCATTGGAAACCAATTGGCAAAATCTGGAAAATCTGTCCAATGTAAGTCTGTTCTGGACAGTCAGATGGTGTGGATGTTTTGACTGGGCAAATGATGTTGAAAAATTATGAAACTTTCCAGTCTTAAAGTTCACATCTCAAGCTTCAAAATGGACATAAATTTTGTGTCATTTCGCTTTTTGAGCTGGGAGTTTGAACTGTCCAAAGTTTGGCATCAAAACTGGACCCTGTTTTGGTACAATGTTAGGTTTTTGGTAAATCTGGACTTTTGTGATGATTTCTAGTTTTGGCCAATATTTTTCCTTGAAAGAGGACTAAAATAGCTTTCATTTTGCTTTGGAATCACCTTATTTCGATTTTTCCTGAATTAGTTATGATTTTTGGGAGTTCAGCTAGAAACTGGATTTTATTGGGCCGCGGCCCATGGATTCTGGGCCGCAGCCCAAAGGTTTCTGAGCGTCTCTGGACAGTTTTGGGCCGCGGCCCATGGATTTTAGGCCGCAGCCCAAATGTTTCTGGGCAGTTTTGGGCTGCAGCCCATGGATTTTGGGCCGCGGCCCACCCCCAAAAATATGTGTTTTGCACTTTTGAAAGGTGGTTTTGGGTATAGTCTTTCCCAACCCTTTAGGCAAATGTTTAGACCTAAAATAGCCACCTAAAGAGTCTAAATGATAACCAACTTAAGTACTATGGAATTAAGAACTTGGGAAAAGATTGACGGGTTGTCCCTAACTTGGTTTACAGGATTCGATATTTGCCGTCCTCGTGAGCCCGCAGTGCCAAGAAACGTCGGGAAAGGATCAGGTAGTGACTCTCTCTCTTATACTATGTATAATGCTCTGTATGTGTGTGTGATCATGTTATGTGATGATTCTTCAATGCGATTATAGCTGGTGATAGCTGTCGTTTACAGCGCAAGCTGTCGTTTACAGTGTAAGTTGTCGTTATTGTGATTACAGCGTAAGCTGTCGTGATTATTATTATTACAGCGAGAGCTGTTGTATTGTGCATACAGCCGTGAGTGCTGTCATTTGTGGTGAAAACCATGTATCTTTGAGATTGCTGATGCTGTTGCTGGTTGTGATTTATATACATGCTCTGTGTTATGCATTGTGAGAGTGGTTTGTTACTACTGGGATTCGCTCGAATCTCATTCTTTCCTATGACTAACATTTCAGACAGGGCATGTGGCTCAAAGGAGAAGCGGCCAACCCGAAGCACTTAGGATCTTTAGGGATACTAAGGATTTTTTAGATGTTGGTTATCTACTTTAAACTCGGGATTACTGTATATTTTGAAATAGGAATATTATATTCGATTTTGGTTGTGTAATCCCCTAGTGGATACTTGTAACCTCTAGAGTATATATGTATAGAACCCGGGAGTTGCCGGGGATTTGGTTATACACTCTGTTATACATGAATGTGGATAAACTGCACAGGTAATTATATTCGAATTTTGAAATGGAGACCAGGATCAGGAAGAGATTTTGAATGTTTTGTGAAAACCCTACTACAAAGTAGGAGATTAAAATGAGTTTAAGTTATCCGATGGTCTCTAATCCGAATTAAATGTGCATTATCGAATTATAATTACGTGATTAAAGTCAGGGTGTTACAGATGCTTTGGCGTTTGGTGTCCAAACGCCGTAGCTTTTATGTACCTTCTATGTCGCTTAAGGTAAAAAGCGCTATACAAAGTGTACAAATTTGCTGCTTCCGCCTTTATCATCATCTTCCTGTTTTTCTCGCATTTCCTCCTTGACCCCATTTTTCATATCTAATTGGTCCCTCACATCATCTTTCTCGTGCATCCTCCCGCACTCTATTTTTCAGATCTAATTGGTCCCCATTATACCTTTCTTTATCCATTGTCCCCACGGCCTCCTTTCTTTGACGATTATTGTTGGAAGCTTCGTTGGTCCCACGTTTTCTTTTTTCTTATCTCTCTGTGCGTATTTCTTCAAAAAAATTTTGTCATGCACTACCATTACAGTATAAAGCTTGGTTGCCCATATGATTATCTTTGTCTCAGCCTCGTACAAGAAGTTTCCTAGCTCCTAAGTTTTCTTTAGGTACATTTTCTTCTTCTTCTTCTTCTTTTTTGGTAAAATATGTTGTGAATATTATATGTGTGCTCATGATTTTTTTTTCAGGTATTTATTTGATGTTTCAGTTGTCTTCTTAAAAGCTTAGTTTGCCAGTTGTTTTTTTCCTCTGTCTCATCCTCTTACAGAAGTTTTTGCTAGCTTGTAAGTCTTGAACTATATATTTTGTACATAACTTTAATTCATATATTTCCATGCACCTTTTTAAATATTGAGTATCTGAAGATTTGCCATCAATTTAGAAATGTTGATTGCCAGAGATTTTCTATGAGTCCTGCCAATCATTAAATTAAAGGAGTATTCAACTAGCTAGTCATTTCGTTAAATATCATTAAACTATGTAATATTCTTTTGATTTATTTTTGTTGTTAGTTGTGAAAAATTAGTATGATACATGCTATGAAAATGGATGAAAAATTAGTATGATACATGCTGTTGTGAGTTGTGAAAATTAGTATGATACTTGCCAGAGATTTCTTATGTGTCCTATCAATTTTTTTTTAAAAAAATAAATGGTAGAAGATAAAAGTAATTAGTAACTACAAGAGGCAAGCAACTAACTACCTTTAAACATATGTTTAAAGGTAAAGATAAATCAAAAATAGATGTCATCTGATCGATACTCAAGGGAATACATAGATGGGGTGAAAGAGTTTATTAGATTTTTAAGCAAGCATACAAAAGATATTAACAAAATCTTATATCCTTGCTTATCTTGTTGTTATGGAAAGCGGATTAGCCCACTTGATTTGCTAGATCATTTAGTGTGTCATGGAATTGATCAATCATATACATGATGGACAAGACACCGTGATATGGATGCTACACGTAGTGATAGGGTAAATACCACATGTGGTCCTTCGAATGACTTTGATTGAAGCATGTGTGATGATGAGGACGATGGTCTTCAAGAAATGCTAAATTCGGTCGAAGGGGTGCTTCATGACTATCCTCAAGAATTTGAGGCGTTGAAAGGTAATGCAAAGAAACCATTATATGTTGGTAGAACTAAATACACAAGATTGCTAGCAGTGTTGAAATTGTACAACTTTAAAGGACGATAAGGATTGAGTTATTTGGGTTTCACTGCACTACTTGAACTTGTGCAAGATATGCTCCCAGAAGAAAATGTCCTACCTACCAAGACATATAAGGCAAAGAAAATACTTTGCTCTACAACTGGCATGGGTTATGAGAAGATACATGCATTCCCTTATGATTGCATATTATTTCAAAATTAGTATACAATATTAGAGAAGTCCCTAAATTCAATGCATCTCGATATGGGAAGAAGAAAGGAAAAAGTCTATCAAAGGTTGTATGGTAGTTTCCAATTGTTCTGAGATTCAAGCGAATGTACAGTAATGCAGAGATTGCTAAGCTATTGACGTGGCATACAAATGAAAGGGTTAAAGACACGAACCTTAGGCACCTGCAGATGCCCCTCAATGGAAAAAAGTTGATCATGATCTCCCTAACTTCATTAATGAAGCTAGGAACCTACGTCTTACACTTTCAACTGATGGAATCAATCCCCACAGGTTTAGAGTAATACACACAGTACGTGGCTGGTAATATTGATGATTTTTAACCTTCCTCCACACTTGATCATGAAATGTAAGTATATGATGCTATCCATGTTAATTTCTGGGCCAAGGCAACCTGGGAATGATATAGATGTATACTTGGCTCCTTTAGTTGATGACTTGAAGCTGCTCTGGGAGGAAGGCATCAGTGTGTATGATGCATACATAGAAGAAAGTTCCACTTTGAAAGCCATGCTGTTTGGCACAATAAATGATTTCCCTGCTTATGGTAATTTGTCTAGATATAGCATCAAAGGATATTGTACGTGCCCTATATATGAAGATGACACTCATTCAATGTGACTAGATTATTGTAAGAAAAATGTCTACATGGGACATCAAAGATTCTTATCATCGAAACATCATTGGAGGAATTGGAAAAAGGCTTTTAATAGTGAGTCAGAAGAAGGGAGCCCACCGAAGATGTTGACCAGTGCTCAGGTCTTTAAGAAGGTCAAACACTTGGATAACAATTTTGGCAAGCCATTTGCAAAACAAATCGGGACAAGCGGTTGGAAGAAGAAGTCTATTTTCTTTGAGCTTCCATATTGGAAGTCCTTATATGTGAGACATTTTCTTGATGTGATGCAAATAGAAAAAAATGTCTTTGATAGTCTAATTGGCATGTTGCTCAATATGCAAGGGAAAAGCAAGGACAATGTGAATGCTAGGTTGGATTTGGTTAACCTAGGAATCAGAGAAGAGTTGGGTTCGGCTAAGCAAGGGCATCACACTTACTTTCCTCCAGCAGCTTACACTCTATCGAGGAAAGAGAAGAAGTTATTTGTGAGTTTATCGAAGGAATCAAAGTTCTAGAGGTTTATTCTTCAAATATAAAGAATCTTGTTTTAGTGAAAGAGTTGAAGCTAAAGAACCTTAAATTTCATGATTGTCATGTGCTTTTGTAGAATTTTATACCGATTGGTATATGGTCAATCTTACGCAAAAAAGTAAGGAATTCCATAACTAAACTGTGCTTATTCTTCAAGTTGATTTGCAGTAAAGTGGTTGATTCAACAAAGTTACAAGATTTACAAAGGATGATTGTTTGTACTTTGTGTGAACTTGAAATGTATTTTCCACCCTTATTTTTTGACATTATGGTCCATCCAACTGTATACTTAGTGAAAGAGGTTCAATTGTTTGGTCCATTGTACCTGAGATAGATGTATCTAAATAAGCAATTTATGAAAATTTTAAAAGGGTATGTGAAAAATAGATATCGACTATAGGGGTGTATAGCTAAGCGTTACATGGTTGAAGAAGCAAGTGACTTATATGCTGATTTTTTATCAGATATTGACCCTGTAGGGATCCCGAAGTCTTGGTATGATGGGTGAAGATTAGGGAAAGAGACAAGTGGGAATGATGTAACTAGGATATCAATGACTGAATGGGAGCAAGTTCACTTGTATGTGCTACATAACACTAATGAGAT
Organism: Inga oerstediana; assembly: GCA_963210345.1. Taxonomy (NCBI): domain Eukaryota; kingdom Viridiplantae; phylum Streptophyta; class Magnoliopsida; order Fabales; family Fabaceae; genus Inga; species Inga oerstediana. The sequence goes on from OY723404.1 coordinate 38,864,539, forward strand.
TGAACCGTATGTTGAAGAACATAAGGACAACACTCGCATGACATTTTTAAGAGCTCAATTTATTCATTTGATTCTAAATATGGAAAACAATGTATCATAAGAAAGCTCTTGTCATATGCATTCCAATGCAAAAAGAATCAGCTCCAAACTCCTTGTATTCTGCAAGTTATGATTGAAAGAGTGTCTATCGTACTAGACTGCACAAGCGTCAACTTCCAGAAGGCATAGCTCCTAGAATATAAGTTCAAATTAGGCAAATTACCTATCCATAGAAATCTCTTTGAGTCTAGGTTCATATCGCACTAGTATCGTCTCAATCTGATGTGTCGTTTTTTAGTTATACTCAAAATACCAAACCTATCTTGAAAAGTGACAGTGATTTCTATGTCAACTTCCATGGATCATATCACCTTCATCTGAGCTTCATTAAATGTGATCTTGGTGTACATTTTTCATGTTGTGAGTCTTCTTTCATATGCCACCAATTTTAGGTCAATCCGGCATGTGGTTTGAGAGATATGGCCAATACACCCGACCTCTATCAGGATGAACGTAAAACAGAGCTGAACAGAGTAGCCTGACACTCAAGTGCGTTCTTCCTTCACTCGAGTGCTATAGTGCCAAACAGTATCGACTGCTACAGTGCAAAATAGTGCTGTCTAATTTCCTTCTGACCATATAAATCTCAGAGAACTTGAATCTTGATATTCCCATTAGATCTTGCAAGTTCTTCTTTCTTCAATATCTTTCTTCTTGATTTTCCTCTTGATAATACTCTCCACAATCCGAGTAGGCAGCTTCTTGACTATCTTCAGTTTCTTCTTCTTCTTCCTTTTGTTCATTCTCATCAATTCAATCACTTCTTTGTATATTTGATAATTTAGTCTTCTCATTCTTCCTCCATAATTCAACTTAATTAATCTACAAGATATTTCACATTAAACACAATAATTAGTCAAAGAAATACATTATATAAACTTTTTGCTCTTGTCAGTTTATATCTATATTTGACATCTCAAAACTAATCATATCTAACAATATGGTTATATGACAGGTTGCATCATGATAACGATCCTTATATAATTTGAGTAGTCGTAATGTCTTGCTAGAGGCCGCTTGCGACTTTTGGGTTAGTATAGTTATTGGCCTACTGCCAACTTCATATGGGCCTACAAGATCGCATACAAGAATGGCCCAACACGAGATAATGTTTAATTTAGGGTAGATGAATTATATATATATAATATAAAATTCGTTAATAATATTATATAGATATATATTTTTGAAATATATATCTCATATATTATATATATATGTATAAGTATATATATATTATATGATATTATTATATTGTGTTAGTTTTAAATTTAATGTATTAAGATATATTAAATTTAATAACTAACATGATAGAGATATAGTATCTCAGATTTAATTTATGAAGATAAATTAAATCTAATGGCTCTTTATTTGGATTAAATAAATAGGTTAAATTAAAACTATTGGACAGATTTAATTTAAACTGAATTTATTTAATTAGCTCATAAGATAATTAATTTTTGATTAATTTCAAAATTAATGATGATTAATTTCAAAATTATTGATGATTAATTTTGAAATTTGAATATAGTCATCATAGGTTATAAACTTGATAGAGTAGATATACTCATACGCGCATGAGAATTCAGAGCCGCAAGGGAAACCCTAAAACATTGGAGGCGCTAGCACGCAGTTTCAGTTGAAGAGCATTCGTGTAGATACCGGTAGAGGGAACGGACCTAACTTGTTGGGTCCTAGAGATCGTGAAAACCCTAAGTTGAAAAAGGTACGAGTTCTTTCTAACCCGATTTAAATGCCATTGATAGATCCTCGATTAGGATAGGTAAAATTTTTCAAATTCTCCCGTTGTGCCTGCCGATCCTAACAAAGGAATCTCCACTACTGTTAGAGGCCAATCCATCATGATTAATCCCTCCATTATCAACACTATACTTGGCTATGTACTTCCTCCTACTAATCCACCCATACTCTCAGCCAATAAAGTGTTAGAATTGGCTAACACCCAAGAGGGGGTGAATTGGGTGTAAGATAAAAAATTAAGAACTTTAGAAAAATTTTCATATCTTAATGAAAATAGTATGAAACTAATGAATCATAAATCAACAGTTAGATAAATGATATGTGCTATAAATAAAAGAGCTTAGGGAAGAAAATATGCAAACTGTGATTTATCCTGGTTTAGTCCAATGTGTGATAGCCTACGTCCAGGCTCTAGGCTCCTCCTGAGATTTTCAAATCCACTATCTTCTTGTTTAATTCAGGCACAAGAAAAGCCTTTATAAACCTACAAGTTTAGTCGGGCACTTGTGAAGCCTTTAACAAATATCTCACCAAGAAACTCCCCCTTACGACAAGTCTTACGAGCAGAGCAATCCCGAATGTTAGAACCGGCTATCACCCAAGAGGGGGGTGAATTGGGTGTATAATAAAAACTTAAGATCTTTTGAAATCTTTTCGTATCTTAACGAAAGTGGTAAGTATGAAGGTTTATAAATCAACAGTTAGATTAAATAATATATGCTGGAAATATAAGAGTTTAGGGAAGAGAATATGCAAACTGTGATTTATCCTCGTTCGGTCCAATCTGTGATGGCCTACGTCCAGTCCCCAGGCTCCTCCTGAGATTTTCAAATCCACTGTCTCCTTGTTTAATCCGGGCACAAGAAAAGCCTTTACAATCCCACAAGTTTAGCCGGGTACTTGTGAAACCTTTTACAAATCTCTTACTGAAATACTCCCCCTTACGGTAAGTCTTACGAGCAGAGCAATCCTGAAGATCTTTCTCTCCTGCTTACTCATGCAAGTCTTACGAGTAGCAACGTTCTCTCCTGCTTACACCTCTGTAAGTCTTATGAGCAGCAACGTTCTCTACTGCTTGCACCTTGTAAGTCTTACGAGCAGAATGTCTTACTGGCAATTCTCTCTACTGCTTCCCCGTAAGAAAATCAACCCTCTCAAGGTCCCTCTACCTTGAGATCAACTCAGAAATATAGTTGAAAGTGTTTACAGACTCTCTCACAGAGTGGATATAATGCTCACTGAAGTACAATACAAATAATCACTCTCTCAATGAAAAGTAATATTGAAACCGCAGAATAGAGAGTGTATGGGTAGAAGCAGAGGATTCACATTTCTATGTAGTTGCTCGCTGTCTCAGTTTTTCTCCGTTTTTCTCTGTCTTTTTTAAGTTGATCATCAAAGTTGAATGCTATCTCATTTATAGTTTATGAAGATGATGACCGTTGTGAACATTCGTCCGTTGGAGTCCCATTGCTTCATTTGAACGTTTGAGCATATTTGAAAAACAAGCTCCTGTCCGTTGTAGAGCAAAGTGGAGCGTCTTAGTTGAATAGCAGAAAGATTCATTTTGAGCTGTACATCACGTTGTGGAGCGTTTTGTGTTTCAGACAGTTTTTCATGGTGGGTCATTTGATTGGCGTGGTTGGTAGCCGCCATTCGGTGTGTAATGATGAAGTTCACCGTAATTGACTTTAAATTTGAATTTGTAATCCGAACGTTTAATACCCTGTTTCACACTTGAAAAATATGTTAGCTAACATTTAGAATCAATAACAAGTGAAAACACACTGATTTAATAACATGTAACCATATTCGGATTGTTCGCTGTGAGACTTGGTGTTTTTGGTCTTCTGCAGAGTATCACTCGAGCATGAATGGCTCACTTCGAGTGATCTCCTTATTTTCCTTCATATGCTTCAGTTCACGGGTTGTGCTTGCATGGGATTTCAGAGAGACAGAATTCTCACTTGCAGGTGATATGGTCTCTCACTCGAGCACACACCTTCTGCTCGAGTGATCTTGAATTTTGCACTGGGAGACTCTTCTCTGGACAGCACTCACAGCTCTTCACTCGCATCTGCTCGAGTGAATTCTCGATATCACTCGAGCACAAAACGTCCTGCTCGAGTGCCCCTCAAGTTTTCACGTACATGCTTCTTCTCGGGTTGTCACTCGCACATCATTTTAACAAGAGTGAGATTTTGTACTCGCGAGTGATATGGTCCCTCACTCGAGCACACATACCTCTGCTCGAGTGAGACGCATATTCTCAAGGAATATGCTCTCAAAATCAACACTCGCATCAGGATTTCAGAGGGATGAATTTATCACTCGCAGGTGATGTGGGCCTTCACTCGAGCACACAGACTCCTGCTCGAGTGAGAAATCATCCAATGCTCGAGCATGAATCCTAGTGCTCGAGTGTTGCAAATTTCTTCACGTTTCAGCTGCTTCTAGACATCACTCGCACGACATTTTCGGAGAGAAAGTTTTTGCACTCGCGGGTGATGTGGGGCCACTTTAGAAAAATTTTGTTCATTTGATTCAAATGATGTATCATAAGAATGCTCTTGCCATATGCATTCCAATGCAACAAGAATCAGCTCCAAACTCCTTGTATTCTGCAAGTTATGATCGAAAGAGTGTATATTTCGCTAGTCTGCACAAGCATCAATTTCTAGAAGGCATAGCTCCTAGAATATACGTTCAAATTAGGCAAATTACCTATCCATGGAAAGTTCTTTGAGTCTACTTTCATTTGGCACTGGTCTCGTCTCAATCCGATGTGTGGTTTGTGAGTTATACTTAAAATACCGAACCTGTGTCAAAAATTGACGGTGATCCTGGTGCCAATTGTACGTGTTCTGAGTCCTCTTTCATATACCACTGATTTCGGGTCAATCTGACATGTGGTTTGAGAGATATGATCAAAATATCATACCTCGCTCAGGCTGAACGTAAAACAGAGTAGAACAGAGTATTCACCCCGTGCTCGAGTGAATCCATCTGTGCTCGAGTGAGTTCTTCCTGTGCTCGAGTGAAACACCTTGTGCTCGAGCATAACACCTCTAGAAGTGCCAAAACTCATATATAAGTCATCTTAGCTTCGTATTAACCTATTCCAACCATCATTTGATCATAGAAACCTCCGGTATCATTATAGAAACCCCCAATATCACATCTAACAACTTGAATCTTGATATTCATGATAGATCTTCCAAGTTCTTCATTCTTCAATATCTTTCTTCTTAGTTTTCTTCTTGATAATAATTCTCCATAACCAAAGTAAGCATCTCCTTGACTATCTTCAATTTCTTCCTTCTTCTTCCTCTTGTTCATTTTCATTAATTCAATCTTCTTCATTCTTTGCTTGACTAATCTACAAAATATGTAACATTAAATATAGTAGTTAGTCAAAGAAATACATTATACAAACTTTTTGCTCTTATCATTTCACATCTATATTTGACATCATCAAAACTAATCATATATAACACCGAAGACCTTTCTCTCTTGGTTACTAGTGCAAGTCTTATGAGCAGCAACATTCTCTCCTGCTTACACCTCTGTAAGTCTTATGAGAAGCAATGTTATCTACTGCTTGCACCTTGTAAGTCTTATGAGTAGAAAGTCTTAACGGCAATTCTCTCTACAGCTTCCTCGGTAAGGAAATCAACCCACTCAAGGTCCCTATACCTTGAGATCAATTTAGAAATATAGTTGAAGGTGTTTACAAACTCTCTCACATAGTGGAAATAATGCTCACTGAAGTACAATACAAATAACTCTCTCTCAAATATACATGATATAGAAAATAGATAAGAACAAAGAGTAGTTGGGTCGAAGTGGATGATTCATGATATAAGCATGTTTGCATTGTAGTGTTCTCGTTATTGTTTTTGAACTCTGAATACTCTTCTATTTATAGTTGATGAAGATTGATGACCATTTGAGCATTTCAACATATCCGTTGGAGTACAGTTGCTTGTTTTGTTCATTTACTTGAGTTTGAAAAACTAGCCGTTAGAATGTTGGACGCTCTGCTTCCGTAAAGTCAACTCTTGTAACTTCACATCATCTCTTCATTGTATTCTAGGAGAAATGTATTAAACACTAATATAATGAACTATTAGAATGATTAGAAACAAGAAGAGTGAGTTTCATAATCATTCTTATGATTTTCGAAATCTTCAATAGGTTATTCTGTTCTCCTGGGAAGCATTACTCGAGTGGTCACTTGAGTAAGCCTGGGTCATTACTCGAGTGATCCCTCGAGTAATCAGGTTCAAAATATGACTGAGAGTATTTCCAACTTCATTACTCAAGTGATCCCTCGAGTAATGCTCTCTTTTCATTTCATGTTACTCGAGTGCTCCCTCGAGTAATGTCACTCATTTCTTGGCCGAGAGCTACTAGATGATTTCTTCTCTGATTACTCGAGTGGCCCCTCGAGTAATGTCTTAAATAACTCTGTAGATTACTCGAGTGATCCCTTCAAGTAATCCCACACAACTCTTAACAGAGAGCTTACTGAAACATTTTCTCACACATTACTCTAGTGCTACCTCGAGTAAGGTTTCAAATAACTTTGCATATTACTCGAGTAAGCCCTTCAAGTGAATTCTTGATTTTGATTCAAAACATGGCATATTATATATCATCGGAAAGCTCTCATCATCTATATTCCAATACATCAAGAATCAGCTCTAAACGCATCGTCTATAGAAATTTACAATCCAAAGAGTATCTACTATTCTTAGACAATCTCTGAAATCCTGAGCAATAACTTCTAGAAGGCATAGATCTTATTATATAACTTGAAATGTGACAATTTATATATCCATGGAAATATCTTTAAGTTTAATTTCATATCGCACCAATTTCATCTCAATCCGATGTGTAGTTTGAGAGTTATGTCCAATATACCAAAACTATTCTGGTATAAGACGCTGATTCATGTGTCAACTTCAACAGATTATATCTCCCTCATCTGAAAATCCTTTGATTGTGATATTGGTGTCCATAGTTTGTGTTGGGAGTCTAGTTTCATATGCCACCAGTTTCAGATCAATCTAATGTGTGGTTGAGAGATATGCCCAAAATACCGAACCTCTATTCTGCCTCATGAAAATAGAGTGCCATTACTCGAGGGAGCCCTCAAGTAATCTTCAAGTAACTTTGCAAATTACTTGAGTAAACCCTCGAGTAATCACCTCCAAAATGAGGTAGTGCCATATTACTCGAGTAATCATCTCTGGAGGTTCCATGACTTCCGTATGTCATTTTAACTTTGTATTGACCTATTCCAACCTCCGTATGATAATATCCCAAAATGTTATTAAGGGCTAATGACTTCAAAAGTGGATGTAATTATTGTCGAGTAAATACTTTTAGAGAATGTGTGATGGGAGTTTGGTGGTTTTAGTAATTCCAATGGTTTTTATGTGAAAAATTGTGTGGGAATAGGTTTGATTGTTGATTTTGGAGCTATTGGACACATTGGTTAAAAATTTGAAAACCTGTTAAGTGTAATTCTATGCAAGGAAGTCAGTTTATATGCACATTTTGAAGGGGAAAATTGTGTCTAAAAATTCTAAAACTTTCCAGCCTTAAAGTTCACATGTCAAGCTTTTAAATGGACACATAATTTGTGTCATTTTGATTTGTGAGCTAAAGAGTTATGAATTTTTGAAGTTTGCCCATCGAAATTGATTATTTTTCTGGAACAGCAGGAAAAGATTAAAATTCTAGGAATTTTTTGATTCCAGCTAGCAAAATTCTTTATTTTTCCTTAAAATTATACTCAAGAAGGGTTCTATAGGCTTTGAAAATACTCCATTTCGATTTTTCTAGAATTAGTTATGATTTTTCAATGTTTGGACAGAAATTTGCCAAAATCTCTGAAAAATCTAAAATTGTTGGAAATTAATTTAATAATTAAATATCATATAATATATGATATAAAACATTATCCTTCACCTTCCTTTAGCCATATCAGACACACATAACAGATGAAATATAGAGAGAATAGTTAAGAGAGTTTAGAGAGAGAAGGAGAAGAGAACTCGCAAGGTAAGCCAATTTCTTCGACGATTTAGCTCCTAACGCGTATAAATCTGACCCTAAGCTACTCCTCTTTGTTCTTTAAGGTTTGGAAGCTCAAAATCTATTGTGGAACACCTAGGGTTTTCAGCCATATTTGGGAAAAGATTGTGGGAGCTTGAGGTAACTTTCAAACCTTCTTATATTAACTATTCTGGTTGTTGTAGGCAATTTAATTGGTGAAATTTCGCCGGATTGCCGTTGGATTTAAATTTTTGAAATTGAGTTGCCTAAAGGTTATGCTGCCCAATTTTGGTTCAAATGGTAGTTATAACCTAATGTAATAGTTAATTAAGTGGCTAGGAGTAGAAAGGAATGCGTTTTTGGAGCCAAAATCGTAAAACCTTGATTTTCCCCGGATAACTCATAAATTTTGGCCAGCTCTAATAATGAATCTTAGAGTTGGATTTCTAATGATTATATGTTTATATTGAGTTCAGGAGAGAAAATTAGGTGGGTTACAGTCGGTCACTTTTTCAGAAAAGGCCTAAAAAGCATAATTATGAAAACGCCCCTAAAACTCTTAAAGTGGGGCTGCCAAGGTTAAATTTATAATTTGATGTTGAATTTGATAATTCTAAGTCTAAAAATGGATTCCTTGATTGGAAATATGTTAGGATAGCCCAGGTTAGAATTTCAGGAAAACTGCAACTGGATTGGGTACTACGGGCCCGGGCCGGGTCCCTGGGGCATTTTTGTAAATTTTCATTATAGACTCATATAACCCCAAGAAAAATTATGAAAGTTTCTAAATGGTGCATTTGGAATTGTAGGATTCGAAATTTTCCTTGATTGTGAATAACCTGTGCCAGAGCATGTTCGGAAAGAACCAGGTAGTGACTCTCTCTCTTATACTATGTGTAATGCACTGTGTGTATGTTGTATCACTATTTTGTGATGATTTCTAATGCTGCCGTGGTTACAACTGGTGACAACTGTCATTTACAGCGTAAGCTGTCATTATACAGCACAAGTTGTAGTTATTGTGATTACAGCGTAAGCTGTCGTTATTGTGATTACAGTGAAAGCTGTTGCATCGTGTATACAGCCGTGAGTGCTATCGTTTGTGGCAAAAGCCATGTATCTTTGTGCTGCTGCTGCTGTTGCTATTGTGATTTACTTACATGTTGTGTGCTTATATATTGTATGAGTGGAATGTTACTACTGAGATTCTTTTGAATCTCATTCTTTCCATTAACTTACCTACAGACAAGGAAGTGACTCTAAAGGGAAGCGGACAACCAAGAACGGCTAGGACTCCTTAGAGATCTTTGATATTGATTTTTAGTTATCCATTTTGATATAGGATTACTGTATATATATATGGAATGATTTTGTGTAATCCCTTATACAGGAAACTATAAACCTTAGTGTATATAGATGTATCTGAAACCCGAGGGTTGCCAGGATTTTGTTGTACACTCTGATATGTATGAATGCGATTGAACTGCGTAAAGTAATTAGATTCAAAAGATGAATCTGAGACCATGTTGAACAAATTTTAGAAAAGAAATTTAAGAAAAACGTATCTGTCAATCTCTAATTCATTTAAATTACGCATTTTTAATCTTAATTACGGTTATCAAGGCAAGGGGTTACATTTGTGGTAGCAAAGCTGTAGTTCCTGGCAAGGGTAGAGTTTGCTAGGATAATTCCCTTAGTTTGGTCTTAGTGATAGAAGATGATTGTGAATGGTTGTTGTGTATACACATATACTCTTTGCTATTGTGAATATATATGAGATTTGCTGACATATGTGTATACCTTATTTGTGATATTGATGGGGTGAGTTATTTGTATAATGTTTTCACTTATTATTATTATTATTAATCTTCATTTAACATCTATCTCAAGTGTGAAACAGGAAATTCAATCTTTGAATCTGAGATGCATGTAGAAAGTCAACAATGGCGGACATGATCATTGCATCCAAAATCTAAAGCACGCACATTACAAACCTACTATCATATCTTGTCCAGAAATTTTCAAACGTATGCATGCCACTCTAATGCTCCACTCTATAACTGCTATTACTCAATGAACCAAAACCAACATGCTATAAATATAGAGCTTTATAGACCATTTAAGACATAGAACACAAAATGTGAAATTCATACAAGCGAACACAAGAGTCTCAATTTTTTAATATTTACTTTGTATTCATATTATACATCAGTATTTATCATTTCTACTCTGTGAGGAGAGTCATAAACATATTTCATTTATATTTCTTGATCTCAAAGTAAAGGGACCTTGAGAAGGTAGATCTCTTACAGGAGAAGTAGTAGAGAATACTAGGAAGGTTATTCTACACATAAGACTTGCTGTAAGGGGGAGAGAAATTAGAATATTTCTGCTTATAGTCCTTGAGGGGACGATTACTATTTTGTGGGGTTCTGAGAGCCAATAGAATCTTAGAAAAATAGTTGAAATCTCAGTAGATCTTGATCTCTGAGGACTGGACGTAGGCCTGAGTTGTGGGCCGAACCAATATAACTCTCTGTGTCAAATTCTCTCAACTTTCTCTATCTATATTTTTTTTGGTCAAAAACTTTCTCTATCTATATTCAAATCATCGTAACGAGCAAAATTTTAAAACATTACCTAATTCACTCCCTCTTGGGAGAAGCTTGTCTTTTTCATTTGGTATCAAAGCAAGGTCTTCTTTGAAGAGCTTAACAGCTTAAAAAGGATCCAGTAGATGGCAATAATGGGTGAGAACATTCTTCCTAACGAAGCTTCTATCACTAGACCTCCTAGTTTTGTTGGAGAGCATTTTTCATTCTGGAAAGCAAAGTTCAAAGTGTTCATGATGGCAAATGAATATGGGTTATGGAAAGTGATACAAGACGGTGTTCATGTTCCAATGAAGAAAATTGAAGATAGAATTATGAAGAAGAAACCAGAGGAGTTTGACGACAATGACAAAAAGTTAGTAACATTAAATAGTAAAGCTATTTTAATAATACAGAGTGCTCTAAGTCAGAAGGAATATTTCCCAATCTACACTTTACCAACAGCCAAAGACATATGGGATGTACTTGAAATTGCTCATGAAGGTACATCTGGAATCAAAGAAAATAGAGTCAATACTATAATCATAGAGTATGATCTATTTCGAATGAAACCTGGTGAAAGCATCTCACAATTCTAACTCAGAAATACTCATCTTGTAAATCGCTATCAACACTTGGGAAAAATTTTGATCAAAATTCTCAAGTCAGAAAGATACTCAACATTCTCACAAAAGAAGGGTAAGCAAAGGTAAGAGCTATCAAAGAAGCCAAAGGAGAGTCGATGAGATATGTAGCTGCACTCTTTGGCAGTATTTCTGAATATGAAGGAAAGCTGAAATTCAAGAAGGAACTAGAAGATTTCAATGACAAAAAGAAAAAGGGTATTGCTCTCAAAGTCATAGAAGAAGTTAATTCATCAGATAATAAAGATGAACCCGATGACGAAGACATGGGAATGATCGTAAGAGAATTCAAGAAATTCTACAAAAGAGGTCAAAAGAATTTCAAGAATTATCAAGGATGACTAAGCAAGAAAGAAAATAAAGAGCAACAGATTGTACGCTATAAATGTGGGAAACCTAAACATATCAAATCTAAATGCTTCAAAAACAAAGATAAGAAGAAGAAGAGAAAGAAAGCATACATATCATCCATATGGGGTGATAGTTTGTTTGACGAAGAAGGAGATGAAATGAAGTTGCAAACATATGCTTGGTAGCTAAAGAAGAAAAAGAATCTGATTCTGAGGTAAGTGATTCTGAACTTACCTATGATGAATTATTATTCAAATATAATGCATTACATACTAAATTCATTAAAATAGCTAAAGAAATGGTTAGTTATAAGAAGAGAGTAAAAGAGTTAGAAAATACTGTTATATACTGTGCATTCTGAGAAGAAAAAGATAAGAAAATATCTAGTTTAATGAATACATTGGAAAAATTTACTAATGGAAATGAAACTCTTAAAGTTATCTTAAAGTCACAAAGAGTTATGCATGATAAATCTAAAATTGGATATAATTATATTCAAGATAAAAATAAAAAGAATAAAGGTAGCAAGACTTATCTAAAATAATTTAAAAATTCTGTATATGCATCAAATCCTTTTGTATCATGTAGTTACTGCAATAGAAAAGGATATTATACTTCATCTTGTCATTTTAGAAAAGGAAAGAATATTGGCACATACATATGGGTTCCGAAAGGAACACATATATTGCATACTAACCATGAAGGACCCAAGAAAGTGTGGGTACCTAAAACTTAATGATATTACTCTAGGTATGTCTTAAAGCATCGAGAGCAAACAAGTGGTACATTAATAGTGGATGCTCAAGACACATGACTGGTGACAAAGATAAGTTCACCATGTTAGAAGCTAAAGAAGGAGGAAGAGTAACTTTTAGAGGAAATCATTTTGGACGTATTGCTGGAATTGGTGAAGTTGGAAAATCCAGTGGTGTTCAAATCAACGACGTATACTATGTTGAAGGATTATGTCACAACCTTCTAAGTGTGAGTCAAAGTACTGACAAAGTTAACTGGGTAATCTTTGACTCAGAAGAATATTTGATAGTAAACAAGAAGGATCTATAGTTTAACAAAGAATCCATCAAAGCAAAGATTCGAGCTCAAAGGGACGGTAATTGCTATACTATTATTTAAATTCATATGATCTAGAAAATTGTTTTCTTAGCAAATCAAAAGAGAGTTGGTTATGGCATACGCGATTGGCTCATGTTAGTATGCACCAACTTGACAAACTATTAGAAAAGATTTAGTTATTAGTTTTCCTAAACTTAAATTCAAAGAGGGCATGATTTGTAGTGCGTGTCAAAAAGTAAAATAGACTAAATCTTCTTTCAAACTAAAGAATGAAATTTTCACATCTAAACTTTTACAATTACTTCATATGGATTTAGTTGGTCCTTCAAGGGTAAGAAGTTTTGGAGGAAATTTGTATACTCTTGTAATTGTTGATGATTATTCAAGGTTTGCATGGACTATATTTCTTACTTCAAAAGATGAAACTTTTGTTGAATTCATTTCGTTTGCTAAAAAGGTCCAAAATGAGAAAGGTGTTTCTATTGTTTCTATTAGGACCGATCATGGAGGAGAATTTGATAGTCAATTGTTTGAAGATTTCTGCAACAATCAAGAAATAGATCACAACTTCTCTGCACCTATAACACCTTAGCAGAATGAAGTAGTCGAAAGGAAAAATAGAGTTCTCACAGAAATGGCAAGGGCAATGCTTAATGAAAAACAAATATTACAGGTGTTCTGGGCAGATGCAATGAGTATTTCATGTTATATTTCAAATCGAGCATATATATGCAAAACACTTGGAAAGACATTATATGAGCTCTACAAAGGAAGAAAACCAAATATTGCTTATCTATATATCTTGGGATGCATGTGCTACATTCACAACAATGGAAAAGAAAACTTAGGTAAATTTAATTCAAAGTTTGATGGAGGTTTGTTTTTAGGCTATTCTAATAGAAGTAAGCATATAGAGCTTTTAATAAAAGAATATGTACTATAGAGGAAACCATTTATATTGCATTTGATGAACTTGATTCCCAGACAATATCTTTTGATGAAGAAGAAATGGATTTGATAAAGAAAAGTAAAAAATTGAGTATTTCAAATCAAAATGACTTTGAAAATAAAGAAACTGTCAATGTTCAACCAAAAGCATGGAGGTACAAGAAAGACAATCCAATTGAACAAGTAATAGGAGATGTCCAAGAAGGTGTCAAAACTAGAACTAGAATCCAAAATGAGGTAACATTTTCTGCCTTTATTTCTGAGATTGAACCTTCTAGTATTGAAGAAGCACTTCTGACAATGATTGGGTAATACTTATGCAAGAAGAATTAAATCAATTTCAAAGAATTCAAGTTTGGGATTTGGTACGTCGACCAAAACAACACTCGGTTATAGGAACCAAATGGGTTTTCAAAAACAAACTTGATGAAACAACAATCATTATAAGAAACAAGGCAAGGTTAGTTGCCAAAGGCTATAATCAAGAAGAAGGTATTGATTATGAGGAAACATATGCTCCAATAGCAAGATTGGAAGTCATACGAGTACTCTTAGCCTTTGCATGCATTAGAGGTTTTAAACTTTATCATATAGATGTCAAAAGTGCATTTTTGAATGGTTATATCAGGGAGGAAGTATATCTAGAATAACCTCCTGGTTTTGAAGATGACATAAAACTTGACCATATCTTTAGACTTAATAAAGCTTTATATGGTTTGAAATAAGCACCCAGAGCTTGGTATGAAAGATTAAGCAAATTTCTTCTTGATCAAAACTTTGTCAGAAGAAAAGTAGATACCACACTCTTCATCAAACAAAGCAAAAATAATCTTTTAATAGTTCAAATATATGTTAATGTTATGATATTTGGTGCTACTAACGAATCTCTTTGTCAAGAATTTTCTAAGCTTATGCAAGGAGAATTTGAAATGTCCATGATGGGAGAGTTAAACTTCTTTCTTGGACTTCAAATCAAGCAACGAAAGAAAGGGATATTTATATCTCAAACAAAATATTTTAAAGAATTATTGAAGAAATACGGGATAGACAATGCTAATGGTGCAGATACTCCAATGAACTCTACCACACTGCTAGATGCTGATGTGAAAGGCCTTGATTTCAACATTACTAAAGAATGATTGGTTCATTGCTCTATCTAATAGTAAGTAGGCCATAAATATCCAATTCAGTGTTGGAATGTGTGTAAGATATCAATATGCTCTTAAGGTATCACATGCAGAAACTGTGAAAAGAATTTTCAAGTACCTAGGAGACACTACAGAACTTGGTTTATGTTATCCAAAAGGTAGAAACGAGTATTAAATGGCATATTCAGATTTAGATCATGGAGGATACAAAACTAATAGAAAAAGTACCAGTCAACCATGTCAATTCCTTGGAGGTTCTCTGGTATCTTGGTTCAGCAATAAGCAGAACACAGTATCATTATCTTCAATTGAAGTAGAAAGCATAGCTGTAGTAAGTTGTTGTTCATAAGTACTTTGGTTGAAGCAACAACTTCAAGACTTGGGTATATACTTGAGGAAGATACCTATTTAGTGTGACAACATAAGTACTATTAGTTTGGCCAAGAATCCTATACAACATTCAAGAACCAAGCATATAGACATCTAACACCACTTCATTCGAGATCATGTTCAGAAAAAGGATGTCAAAGTAGAATTCATTCTGACGCATCTTCAACTCGCAGATATATTCACAAAGCCAATAGCCAAAGATCAATTTTTATACATACGGAGAGAATTGGGAATGGTTAATCCCAATGAATTTTAAGATTTTATTGTTAATAATTATATTTAATACGTGTTTCAATCTTACTGACTTAAGCATCGGAGAATGTTAAAAGCTGTTGTGCAGGATTGCACCTCAAGTGCACCATGCATGACTCAAGTGTAAGTGTCTCTCACTCGAGCACAATAAGCTCTCACTTGAGTCCATATGTCATTCAATATACTCTACTTCTATCTATGTAAAACAGGGATTAACAGAGTGTGTAAGAACTTTCAGGACTCACTCGAGCCTACTAAAAGTATTAGACCTCACTCGAGTGAGGGAAGAAGTTCACTCAGGTGGTATAGGAACAAAACCGAAAGTGTGACAAGAATACTCGAGCAGCAGAGAGAGATATATATGTTAGGATCGGTAGGCACAGTGGAAGAATTTTAAAAATTTTCACCGATCCTAATCGAGGATCTATCAACGGCGTTTAAACCAAGTTGGAAGGATTCATACCTTTTTTGATGATTCAGAGTTTTCACGATCTCTAGGAGCCAACACGTCAATTCCGCTCCCTCTACCGGTATCCACACGAATGCTCTCCAACCGAGACTGCGTACTAGCGCCTCTTATGTCTCCAGGGTTTCACTTGCGGCTCTCAATTCTCATGTGCGTATGAATATATCTGCTCTATCAAGTTTATAACCTATGAGGGCTATTTTCAAATTTCAAAATTAATCATCATTAATTTCGAAATTAATTAACAATTAATTATATTGATGAGCTAATTAAATAAATTCAGTTTAAATTAAATCTGTCTAACAGTTTTAATTTAACCTATTTATTTAATCCAAATAAAGAGGCATTAGATTTAATTTATCTTCATAAATTAAATATGAGATACTATATCTCTATCATGTTAGTTATTAAATTTAATATATCTTAATAAATTAAATTTAAAACAAACACAATATAATAATATCATATAATATATATATAAGATATATATTTCAAAAATATATATATCTATATAATATTATTAATGAATTTTATATTATATATATATATATATATAAATATAAAATTCATCCACCCTAAATTAAACATTATCTCGTGTTGGGTCATTCTTGTGTGTGACCCTGTAGGCCCATATGAAGTTGGCAGTGGGCCAATAACTATACTAACCCAAAAGTCGCAAGCGGCCTCTAGCAAAACATTACGACTACCCAATTCATATGAGGATCGTTATCACGATGCAACCTGTCATACAACCATGTCACGTCCCTTTTGTCACACGATATATCGATCAAGGATAAGGCATGGATAATGTCATCCTCTTGTTCCTGACCATTACTTTCTCGATTCTGAGTAGCCTGATAACAGAGACAGAAACTCCTTTCATCATAGTATGGCCATACATTTCTCAGACTCACTCATCGAGATGACCAATAATATCTCTCTACTAATGTGAGGGACAAATTCCATCTTGATCATTCATATTTCTTTGCATGAAAAACCACCAAGCCCGATCGTAGCCTTTATCATCACCCGGTTAAAAGTGACTTTTGACTAGTTCAAAGCTTAGCAACTCTCATGTAGGAATCCATGATGACCTCAGGTCTAAGGGCATTGTGACGTGGTTATACATGAGAAAAGCTTATGACTTGATCCATGTAGCTTTCTCATAGTGGTCGGTCCAGCACCTTGTACTCTTACAAGTGCCTAAGACTTTGATTCGTATCTCCATATCTTATCAAAGTCATACTGGTCTTGTTTCATCTCTGCTCCCGCATGGATGACCGACCAGGGACATTTTAGGACAATCTTTATGAATTATCCAAGGATACAATTATCACAGTTAACATGCAAATAATATGATAACAGAATGGAGAAATTTCATTAAAATAATAATGTTCAAAGTACAATGATTGGCCCTTATGGCACAATTTCCAACATCCTCCCACTTGCCCTAGGTGCAATCATTAATTTGCCTAATTCCCATTGCCCTAACATGACGCTCATGCTTTGCCTGTGCAAGTGGCTTAGTAAGAGGATCAGCAATATTATCTTCTCCTACTACTTTGCATATCTTTATATCACCTCTATCATTGATTTCTCTAATAAGTTGAAATCGCCTGAGTATATGCTTGGTCCTTTGATGTGACCTAGGCTCCTTGGCCTGTGCAATATCACCGCTATTGTCACAGAACAAATCTATTGGATTTGAGATGGTAGGCATTACCCCTAGTTCAGTAATAAACTTTATGATCCAAACAGCTTCTTTAGCTGCATTTGATGCTGCTATATACTCAGCTTCTGTTGCAGAATCTGCTACAGTGCTCTGCTTGGAGCTCTTCCAGCTTACTGCTCCACCATTCAGGAGGAATACATATCCAGATTGCGATTTAAGGTTATCTTGGTCAGTTTGGAAACTTGCATCTGTGTAACCGGTTACACAGAGCTCATCATCTAATCCACCATAGACAAAAAATAAGTCCTTAGTCCTTCTTAAGTACTTTAGGATATTCTTGACGGCAATCCAATGACCTTCACCAGGAACTTATTGGTATCTGCTGGTCATACCTAAGGCAAACGAGACATCCGGTCGAGTACATAACATGGCATACATGATGGATCCAATGGCCGAGGCATATGGAACCTTACTCATGCGATCTCGTTGATCAGGTGTACTAGGACACAAATCCTTGCTAAGATAGATGCCATAAGACATGGGCATGTAACCCTTTTTTGAATCCTGCATACTGAACCTATACAGTATCTTGTCTATATATGTGCTGAAAGAGGCAAGCTTGACCCAAGAGGGGGTGAATTGGGTGATGTTATAAATTTTTTTCTTGATGTGGAGATATGAAAAATATAGTAGATAGAGTAGAGTTGAGAAGATTAGAACACAGAGAGTTATACTAGTTCGGCCTAACAACCAGGACTACGTCCAGTCCTTAGAGATCAAGACCTACTGAGAATTTCACTATACCTCCAAGATTCAATGGGCTCTCAGAACGCCACAAAACAACAATTGTCCTTGAAAGGACTACGAGCAGAAATATTCTCTCACTAAGAAATTTCTCTCCCCCTTACGACAAGTCTTACGTGCAGAAAAACAACCTATGACCTTTCTCACTTGCTTATGTATACAAGACTTATGAGCAGCAACGTTCTCTCCTACTTACACCACTGTAAGTCTTACGAGCAGTATCACTCGAGCATAGATGGGCTCACTCGAGTGATATCACAATTTTACTCCTTGATCTTCATTTTTCAGTGTGTGCTTGCATAGAATTTTAGAGAGACAAAATTCTCACTCGTGAGTGATGTGGGGCCTCACTCGAGCACAACTCCTGCTCGAGTGGCCTTGCATTTTCCACTGGGAGTTTCTTCTCTGGACAACACTTGCATATCATTTAAGCAAGAGTGAGATTTTGCACTCACAAGTGATGTGGGCCCTCACTCGAGCACACATACTCCTACTCGAGTGAGAAGAATATTCTCAAGCAATATTCCCTTAATACCAATACTCGCATCAGGATTTGAAAGGGATAGATTTTTCACTTGCAAGTGCTATGGGCCCTCACTCGAGCACACATACTCCTACTCAAGAGAGAAGAATATTCTCAAGTAATATACCTTTAATATCAACACTCGCATCAGTATTTGAGAGGGATAGATTTTTCACTCGCAAGTGCTGATGTGTCACTCGAGCATATGAAGCTATGCTCGACCATACTTGTGCTTTTATGATCTTCATGACTCTCGGCCAAGCACTCGCATACCTTCACTCGCTAGTGCTCGAGTACAAGATACTCATGCTTGAGCATTGATTTCTCTGCTCGAGTGCATCAAGGGAGAATGACAAAACTTGCTCTCGGCCAAGCACTCGCAGACTCTCACTCGCATGTGCTCGAGTGAGAAAGGCTCCTCTGCTCGAGTGCTGTCTCCAGTGCTCGAGTGAATTAGTAAACATGACAGTAGCATGCTTCTCGGGTATACACTTTCTGGCTATCACTCACACCTGCTCGAGCACAGAATGGTTCCATGCTCGAGTGCTAGACTTATGCTCAAGCACATCAGTTCATTTTGACAGCAAACACCATAGAACTTTGTTATATGCATTTGGTAACTTTGTAAACATTTCTTAAACTTATATAAACATGATTTGTACACACTTGACTTTTGTTATCATCAAAACTTGGGATCTAACATTCTCCCCCTTTTTGATGATGACAAAACCTTTGTGATGGAAATTAAGAAAAATTGATTAAGATGAAAAAAAATTTAAAGTTCAATGTCAATGTTTCCAAATGCATATCAAGTTTTAGGTTCAAGTTCATGTGTCCCTGCAATTCTTCCTCTGAACACTTAACAACCAAGATTAGCATAGTATAAATCAAATTCTTAAATAGAAAAATAAACTTGATTAAATTTGATAACATAATAACAGATAAATCATGAAACTCCCAAATACAACCATGATAACATCAAAACCTACCCCATACAGAAAATCTACCCAAACTCCCAATACATCCCATAATAGCTCATCTCAGAACAGCTCAGAAACCATCACACATCCTTCTCCCCCGTTTTGTCAACATCAGAAGCGGGCTGAGGAAAAGTGATATCAGATGGGACAAAGGGCACCATGGCAGTAGAAGGGTCAATAGGTGGAGATGATGGCTGTGGAACAGAGGTTGAGGGAGGTAGTAATGGCGACCGATCATAGGTGATATCAACATTAGAATCTGGATTGGTGAAGAGAACATGTGTCTGTGGATGAGGAGGTGAGGTATGAGTGGTCTCAAGAGGCACTTCTGAAGATGCAAATGGGAAATGAGAGCGCAAGAAGGTCTCCATATCAGTTATCCTCTGTGACATCTCATCCTGAGTCTTAGATATCAAGTCAAAGTTGATATTGGCCTTATCTACCAACTTGATGACCTGTGACTCCATCTTTTCCACAAGCTTCTCATACTCAGTCACCAATTCCTTCTTCAGACTGGATACTGCTTGATTGATTGCCTCAGTCAAATGGTTGGAAAGAGAAGTATTAAGGAAGGAAGGAGGAGGAATAGGACCTTGTGCAGATGATTGGGCCTCATCACCTCTTGATGGAGTGGCTTCCCTCTGAGATGTGGCTTTGGTTCGACTCACCGGAAGATTGATACCCATATGAGTTAACTGAGTCTTACCAAACCTTGAAATAAGCACCCTCTCAGTTCCTTCCAAATACCATACCTTGTTTTTCATTAGAATGAACGATACAAGCTGAGGGTATGGTATGGTTGCCGATTTTGATGAAGAAAATAGAAATCTTCTCATCTCATTGAAGATAATCTCCCCCACATTCCTTTGTTGCCCGGCTAGGAAAGAAGCCAACATATAGTAGTCCTTTTGAGCAAAATGGGTAAATATTTTAGACTTATTGACTATGCTCCGGGAATATATATAGTGAAGGATTCTGTGAGAGTCAGGCATATTAATAGGTTTAAAATTGAGAGGACCTATGGGTCTTTTGGTCTCAAAATCTAGAAGACTTTATTGGCAGAGAAAGAAGGTGGATCAGGGGGAGGTGCAACATATCCAAGTAGGTCATTTATGATCTTAGCAAATATCATAATGAACTTGCCTCTAACAATAGTAGACAATGCTTCCTTAATCAATTCACCAGACCTAGACATAATGTTATGGGTCTTCATGTTGCAATAAAAGGTTTTCACGACAGTGGGTGAATATGGCATATAGATATTTAGCCAGGGAGCATAGTATTGAAGATAAGGATATAAATTTAAATGGCAATTCTTCTTTAAATAATCTAAATCCACATACACAACTAGACAGAAATGCCTATGAATATAGTCATCATCAAATACCTTCTGAGATAATGCCTTTAGCTCTTCAATAATGAATCCCTCAAGAGGACTGGTAATGTGATCATCCACTGGTGCTTGTGAGGCAGAAGGTGCTCCTGAAGCAGTGGCACTGGATTGCCCAACATGGTGTGAACTTGAAACACCGGCTTGTGAAGCAATCTTTCCAACTATCTTATCAAGTTTGGATTTCTCCATTGCTTCCCGGAGTTATCTGTTGAATAAATCATCAGAGGAAGAAGATGATTGCTCAGTCTCCTTTTTCTTCCCTTTTCCTTGAACCTCTTTGGATTGAGACCAAGTAACTATAGGTTCCTTGAACACCACACCCTTTGGTTTCTTTTGAGGAGGTTGAACTTTCTTTGCAATTTGAGGCTTAGGGTGAGGTTTTTTAGCCGGAGTCCTCTTTTTGGTCTTGGGTTTAGGAGGAGGTGAAGTTGAGGAAGACATTTTAGGAGATGGTGGAGTTGGTTCTGGGGTTGCAGAGGCACTAACAGCAGAATGAGTAGGAGAGGGAGAGTGAGATCTTTGAGAAATGGAAGGCATTTTCGTTCTTGCCATTATGCAACAAGATAGAAAGAAGGAAAAACTCACAGAATTTTTGAGAGAGAAGAAAACACCACAGATTAGGGCAACGAATGTGAAATGCAAAGGATAAAAATCACCTTTTATAGAAGAATGAAGAGTTGTAACGGTGATTTGAAGCAAATGGACGCGATTGATTGAAGAGAAACGATTGGAGGTGAAGAGTTGTGACCTTCGAGTGACGAGGCACCTCGAGTGAGAGCAGGAAGTGCGACGGTCTGAGCTATCACGTAACTGATATAAGTGGCAGTGCTTGAGCATAAACCCTAGTGCTCGAGTGATGTTCATACTGTGCTTGAGTGTGTTCTAACTGTGCTCGAGTGATAAACTGGAAAATTTAATAAAACATGTAAAAATGTACCTGGATTATGGATTTCTTGCCTTATTTTGTATCTTTGTACTCAAATCCTCCAAAATCATTTGAGTAACCATGATTTGGATAGCTTCTGGAAAGAAACTCTTTCTTTCTACTCGAGCATACACTCTTCACTTCAAGTATGTTCATATCATGCTCGAGTGAGAGTCCTTCATGCTCGAGTGAACTCAATTTTCACTGTTGCTTTTGAGATAGTCTCTTGGTATTCTTATTTCCTTTGTTAACCTCTGTTTTACATATCAAGAAACAGAGTATTTTTAACAGTGCTGTGCTCAAGCAGATCTAATCATGCTCAAGTGAGGTAGCTTGTCACTCGAGTGACACCCTCTGTGCTCGAGTGACAGACCTGCAAAATGATTTTTATAAGAATAGTTATCATAAAAAACACACTTAATTAAGATATTTAACAAGAAAACTTACAACTCATTGGGATTAACCATTCCCAATTCTCTTTGAATATATAGAAATTGATCTTTTGCTATTGGCTTTGTGAAAATATCCGCAAGTTGAAGATGAGTTGGTATGAATTCCACTTTGACATCCTTCTTTTGAACATGATCTCGAATGAAGTGATGTCGAATGTCTATGTGTTTAGTCCTTGAATGTTGTACAGGATTCTTGACCAAGCTTATAGTGCTAGTGTTGTCACAATAAATTGGAATCTCATTTAAGTATATCCCCAAATCTTGAAGTTGTTGTTTCAACCATAATACTTGAGAACAACAACTTGCTACAGCTATATATTCAGCTTCAGTTGAGGAAAATGAAACTGTGTTCTGCTTTTTGCTGAACCATGATACTAGAGAGCCTCCAAGAAATTGACATTTACCACTGGTACTCTTTCTGTCAGTTTTATATCCTCCGTGATCTGAATCTGAATATGCCATTAAATACTCGTTCCCTCTTCTCGGATACCAAAGCCCAAGTTCTGCAGTATCTCCTAGATATTTGAATATTCTTTTTACAGTCTCTGCATGTAATACCTTAGGAGCATATTGATACCTTGCACACATTCCCATGCTGAACTGAATATTTGGCCTGCTTGCTGTAAGATAGAGTAATGAACCAATCATTCCTCTATACTTAGTAATGTTGAAACTAGGACCTTTTACATCAGCATCCAACAATGTTGTAGAACTTATTGGAGTATCAGCTCCATTAGCATTATCTAATCCATATTTCTTCAACATTTCCTTCAAATACTTCGTCTGAGATACAAATATACCATTCTTCTTTTGTTTGATTTAAAGTCTAAGAAAGAAGTTCAATTCTCCCATCATGGACATTTCAAACTCTCCCTGCATAATCTTAGAGAATTCTTGACACATAGATTCGTTAGTAGCACCAAAAATAATATCATCTACATAAATTTGAATGATTAGAATATCATTTTTGTTATGTTTGATGAAAAGAGTTGTATCTATTTTACCTTTGACAAAATTTTGATCAAGAAGAAATTTGCTTAGTCTTTCATACCAAGCTCTAGGTGCTTGTTTCAGACCATATAATGCTTTCTTAAGTTTGAAAACATGATAAGGCTTTGTTTCATCTTCAAAACCAGGAGGCTGTTCTACGTATACTTCTTCCATAATATAACCATTTAGAAAAGCACTTTTCACATCCATTTGATAAAGTTTAAAACCTTTAATGCAAGTAAAAGCTAGGAGTACTCGTATTGCTTCCAATCTTGCCACTGGAGCATATGTTTCCTCATAATCAATACCTTCTTCTTGATTATAGCCTTTGGCTACCAATCTTGCTTTGTTTCTCACAATGATTGCTGATTCATCAAGTTTGTTTTTGAAAACCCATTTAGTCCCTATAACTGTATGATCTTTAGGTCGAGGAACCAAATCCCAAACTTGATTTCTTTGAAATTGATTTAGTTCTTCTTGCATAGCAATCACCCAATCATTGTCAGATAAAGCTTCTTCTATATTAGAAGGTTCAATTTCAGAAATAAAAGCAGAGAAAGTTACCTCATTGAGAATTCTATTTCTGGTTTTGACACCTTCATGAACATCTCCTATAACTTGATCAATTAGATAATCTTTCATATGTCTCCATGCTTTTGGTTGAGCATGATCATCAGCATCTTCTAAATTTTGAAAATCATTTGTTTCAAGATTATCTTGTTTTGAAATAGATTTGTTTTTCTTGATTAAATCCATTTCTTCTTCATCAAAATGTTTTGTCTGAGATTCAAGTTCATCAAACACAACATGAATAGATTCTTCAACAGTACATGTTCTTTTATTAAAAACTCTATAAGCCTTACTTCTATTAGAATATCCTAGAAATAAACCTTCATCAGACTTTGAATCAAATTTACCTAAGTTTTCTTTACTGTTGTTGTGAATGAAACATTTACACCCGAAGATATGTAGATGAGCAAGATTTGGCTTTCTTCCCTTGTAAAGTTGATATGGCATCTTCCCAAGTGATTTGCGAATATATGCTCGGTTTGAGATGTAGCATGCAGTACTCATTGCATCTGCCCATAACACTTGTGACATTTCTTTTTCATTAAGTATTGCTCTCGCAATTTCTGTAAGAACTCTGTTCTTTCTTTCCATTACTCCATTTTGTTGAGGTGTTCTAGGAGCGGAGAAGTTATGATCTATTCCTTCGTTGTTGCAGTAGTGTTTAAATAATTGATTATCAAATTCTCCTCCATGGTCTATCCTAATAGAAACAATAGAAATACCTTTCTCATTTTGAACCTTTTTGGCAAACATAATAAATTCAGCAAAAGTTTCATCTTTTGAAGCAATAAATATAGTCCATGAAAATCTTGTAAAGTCATAGACAATTACTAATGTATATAAATTTCCTCCAATACTTTTTACTCTTACAGGTCCTACCAAATCCATATGAAGTAATTGTAAAGGTTTTGAAGTAGAAATCTCATACTTTGTTTTAAAAGAGGATTTAGTTTGTTTGCCTTTTTGACATGCTTCACAAATCATATTATCTTTGAATTTGAGTTTGGGAAGACCAACAACTAAATCTTTTCTAATCAGTTTGTCAAGTTGATTCATATTGACATGAGCCAGACGCTTATGCCATAACCAACTTTCCTCTGATCGACTAAGAAAACAATTTTCAGAAGAGTTTGAATTTAAATCAATAGTATAACAATTACCGTCCCTTTGAGCTCGAATCTTTGCCTTGATAGATTCTTTGTTTAGTGGCAGATCTTTCTTGTTCACTATCAAGCATTCTTTTGAGTCAAAAATCACCCAGTTATCTTTGTCAGTGCTTTGACTTACACTCAGAAGATTGTGGCATAATCCCTCAACATAATATACTCCGTTGATTTGAACACCATCGGATTTTCCCACTTCACCAATTCTAGCAATACGTCCAGATTGATTACCTCCAAATGTTACCTTTCCTCCTTCTCTAGTTTCAAGCATGGTGAACTTATTTTTGTCACCAGTCATGTGTCTCGATCATCCACTATCAATATATCATTTGTTCGCTTGAGATGCTTTAAGACATACCTAGAATAAGATGATCAAGTTTTAGGTACCCACACTTTCTTGGGTCCTTTGTGGTTAGTATGTGATGTATGTGTCCCTTTCGGAACCCATTTATATGTTCCATAACTTGTCCCTTTTTGAAATAACATGATGAAGTATAATGTCATTTCCTGTTACAATAACTACATGATGCAAAGGGATTTGATGTATGCACAGAATTCCTGAAATATTTAAGATACGTTCTACTATTCTTCTTATATCCTTTATTCTTATCATGAGCAGATTTATATCCAATTCCAGATTATCAAATGAAATTTTCTGAGAATTTAAAATAACTTTAAGAGTTTCACTTCCCTTAGTAAATTTTTCAACAATATTTGTTAAATCACTTATTTTCTTATCTTTCTCTTTACACATTTCACATAACAATATGACAGTACTTTCTAATTCTTTTACTTTCTTCTTATAGCTAACCATATCTTTAGCTACTTTGATGAATTATGTATGCAATGCATTATATTCAGATAACAATTCATCATAAGTAGGTTCAGAATCACTTACCTCAGAATCTGATTCTTCTTTCTTGGCTACCAAGCACAGATTTGCTACTTCGTCATTGTCACTTTCTTCGTCTGACGAACTATCACCCCATATAGATTATATATATGCTTTCTTTTTCTGCTTCTTTTTGTCTTTGTTTCTGAAGCATTCGGATTTGATGTGTCCAGGTTTCCCACATTCTTAGCATACTATCTGTTGTTCTTTATTTTCTTTCTTATTTGGTCCACCTTTATAATTTTTGAAGTTCTTTTGACCTCTTCTGTAGAATCTCTTGAATTTTCTCACGATCATTCCCATTTCATCACCATTAGGGACATCTTCATTCTCAGAAGATTCTTCTTCCTTTTTGATAGCTTTAAGTGTAACTCCCTTTTTCTTTTTATCATCGAACTCTTCAAGTTCCTTTTTGAATCTCAACTTTCCTTCATACTCGGAAAGACTCCCAAAGAGAGCAGCTACAGATCTCATAGATTCTCCTTTAGCTTCTTCGATAGCTGTCACCTTCGCTTCCCATTCTTTCGTAAGAATATTAAAAATCTTTCTTACCTGGGAATTTTGATCAAACGATTTTCCAAGAGCAGATAATTGATTAACAAGATGAGTATACCTGAGTTTGAATTCTGATATACCTTCTCCAAGTTTCATACGGAATAGATCATATTCTGTAATTAGAGTATTGACTCTATTTTCTTTGATTCCAGATGTACCTTTGTGAGCAATTTCAAGAGCATCCCACATATCTTTGGCAATTGGTAGAGTACATATTCGAAAATATTCTTTTTGACTAAGAGCACTCTGTATCATTAAAATAGCTTTACTATTTAATGTTACTAACCTTTTATCATTCTCATGAAACTCTTCTGGGCTCTTCTTAATGGCTCTATCTTCGATTTTCTTCATTGGAACATAGTCACCATCTTGTATTACATTCCACAAGCCGTACTCGTTAGCCATCACAAACACTCTGAATTTAGCTTTCCAGAATGAAAAATGTTCTCCAGCAAAACCAGGAGGTCTAGTGATTGAAGCTCCGTCTGGAAGAATGTTTTCACCTATTGTTGCCATTTATCGGATCCTTCTCAAGCTGTTAGGCTCTTCGGAGAAGACCTTGCTCTAATACCAAATGAAAGAGGCAAGCTTCACCCAAGAGGGGGTGAATTGGGTGATGTTATAAATTTTTCGCTTGATGTGGAGATATGAAAAATAGAGTAGATAGAGTATAGTTGAGAAGATTAGAACATAGAGAGTTATACTGGTTCGGCCTAACAACCAGGCCTACATCCAGTCCTCAGAGATCAAGACCTACTGAGAATTTCACTATACCTCCAAGATTCAATGGGCTCTCAGAACGCCACAAAACAACAATTGTCCTTGAAAGGACTACGAGCAGAAATATTCTCTCACTAAGAAATTTCTCTCCCCCTTACGACAAGTCTTACGTGCAGAAAAACAACCTATGACCTTTCTCACTTGCTTATGTATACAAGACTTATGAGTAGCAACATTCTCTCCTGCTTACACCACTATAAGTCTTACGAGTAGCAACGTTCTCTTCTGCTTGTATCTTATAAGTCTTATGAGTGGAAGGTTTAACAAGGAATTCTCTCAACTGCTTCTCTCGTAAGGAAATCTACCCTCTCAAGGTCCCAATACCTTGAGATCAAATGAAAATAGAATTTGAATTATATGAAGACTCTCTTATAGAGCAAATAAATGAACACTGAAGATCAATGTGTATACAGAGAAAAATTATGAATAGCAGAGACTCGTGTATATGCTTGTGAATTCTTGTGCTTCATTAATCTTGACGATCTCTGAATCTCTGTTTTTATATATGTTCAGTTTTTGCCCGTTTAAGTAATCATCGTTGAGGAGTGGGGCTTGCAACTGTGGAATGACACGCTCATGTTTGAATATTCTGAATACGGTAGGTACGTGCGTGCTTGTAATGATGTTGTCTACCGTTGTTTGACTTTCTTCATGTCAGTTTATTTCAAACGTTCATCCTCCTGTATCACACTTATAATACATTCAAAATAATGTTAAACAATGATAATAAGTAATGATGTGATGAATAAATAACATTAAACCATATTCGGATTGAACGTTGTGAGACTTGGTGTATTTGGTGACCTGGCAGAGCATCACTCGAGCATAGATGGGCTCACTCGAGTGATATCGCAATTTTACTCCTTGATCTTCATTTTTCAGTGTGTGCTTGTATAGAATTTTAGAGAGACAAAATTCTCACTCGTGAGTGATGTGGGGCCTCACTCGAGCACAACTCCTTCTGCTTGAGTGGCCTTGCATTTTCCACTGGGAGTTTCTTCTCTGGACAGCACTCGTATATCATTTTAGCAAGAGTAAGATTTTGCACTCGCAGGTGATGTAGGCCCTCACTCGAGCACACATACTCCTACTCGAGTGAGAAGAATATTCTCAAGTAATATTCCCTTAATACTAATACTCGCATCAGGATTTGAGAGGGATAGATTTTTCACTCGCAAGTGCTGTGGGCCCTCACTCGAGCACACATACTCCTACTCGAGTGAGAAGAATATTCTCAAGTAACATACCTTTAATATCAACACTCGCATCAGTATTTGAGTGGGATAGATTTTTCACTCGCAAGTGCTGATGTGTCACTCGAGCATATGAAGCTATGCTCGACCATACTTATGCTTTTATGATCTTCATAACTCTCGGCCAAGCACTCACATACCTTCACTCGCTAGTGCTCGAGTACAAGACACTCATACTCGAGTATTGATTTCTCTGCTCGAGTGCATCAAGGGAGAATGACAAAACTTGCTCTCGGCCAAGCACTCGCAGACTCTCACTCGCATGTGCTCGAGTGAGAAAGGCTCCTCTACTCGAGTGCTGTCTCCAGTGCTCGAGTGAATCAGTAAACATGACAGTAGCATGCTTCTCGGGTATACACTTTCTGGCTATCACTCGTACCTGCTCGAGCACAGAATGGTTCCATGCTCGAGTGCTAGACTTATGCTCGAGCACACCAGTTTATTTTGACAGCAAACACCATAGAACTTTGTTATATGCATTTGGTAACTTTGTAAACATTTCTTAAACTTATATAAACATGATTTGTACGTACTTGACTTTTGTTATCATCAAAACTTGGGATCTAACATGTGCTCTGACTTAGGCCTATAAATCTTTTGGATCAATCCCTATAGATCCTAATTTCTAGGATATAGGTGGCTTCACTTAAGTCTTTCATTGAAAAAGACTTTCCTAACTAAGACATGACACTCTGCAAGGTAGGAATATCATTCCCAATGAGTAGGTTGTCATCTACATAAAGCACTAGAAATACAACTATGCTCCCACTAACTTTCTTGTAAACACAAGGTTCATCGATGTTTTGAATGAATTTAAACTCTTTGACTACTTCATTAAAACGATGATTCCAGCTCTGAGATGCTTGCTTCAATCCATAAATGGATCTTTGAAGCTTGCAAATTTTACCAGTGTCCTCTAGACGTACAAAACCTTCAGGTTGTGTCATGTACACATCCTCAAGCAGCTTTCCATTAAGGAAGGCTATTTTGACATCCATCTGCCATATTTTATAGTCATAATATGCTGCAATGGCAAGAAGGATTCTGATTGATTTGGCCATTGCAACTGGGGAAAAGGTTTAATCATAGTCTACACCATGATTTTGAGTGAATCCTTTTGCAACTAGTCGTGCCTTGAAGACATTTACATTGTTTTCCATGTCAGTTTTCTCCTTGAAAACCTATTTGCACCCAATGGTTTTTACACCTTCAGGTGGATCAACTAATGTCCATACCTGATTGTCGTACATGAATTGCATTTCAGACTTCATGGCATTTAGCCATTTCTTAGAGTTTGGTCCCACTGTGGCTTCTTGATAGGTGGTGGGCTTATTTTGATCAATGAGCAACACATCACGACCTTCAGTAATCAGAAATCCATATCTCTGAGGCTAATGCCGTGTCCTATCAGATCTTCATGGATCTTGTGTTACTTGAGGAGGCTCAGCAACTTGTTGTGAGTCTTCTCTAATTTCCATCTGTGATTCTGTACCATCTTGTAGCTCTCGAATTTCTTCGAGATGTACATCGCTCCCACTGGTTGTTTTAGAGGCAAACTCTCTTTCTAGAAACTTGCCATTTTGAATGACAAACACTTTGTTATCGGTGGGATTGTAGACATAGTATCCTTTCATTTCTTTAGGATATCCCACGAAAAGGCACTTTCTGGATCTGGGTGCTAATTTATCAGAGGCTTGTTGCTTAACATATACCTCACATCCCCAGATTTTGAGAAAAGATAAACTTGGTTTCTTTCTAGTCCATATCTCATATGATGTCTTTTCAATTGCCTTAAATGGAACACGATTTAGTGTGAACGCAGCTGTCTCTAGGGCATGTCCCCAAAAGTACGGTGGAAGATCTGTTTGACTCATCATAAATTGAACCATATTTAATAGTGTTTGATTCCTCCATTTAGAAACACTATTCCATTGTGGTGTTCTTGGAGGAGTCAATTGTAAGATTATCCCACAACTCTTAAGATGGTAAATGAATTCTTGGCTCAAATATTCACCACCTCAATCAGATTGAAGTGCTTTAATTATTTTACCAAGTTGGTTTTGTACTTCATTTTGGAATATTTTGAATATTTCAAAAGATTCAGATTTATGTTTCATTAGATAGATATAGCCATATCTACTAAAGTTATCTATAAATATAATGAAGTAGACATAACCTCCTCTGGCAGCTATATTTAATGGTCCACATACATCTGATGTATGAGGCCCAATAATTCAGAAGCCCTCTCACTGTGCCCAGTAAAAGGTGCCTTAGTCATCTTTCCTAATAAGAAAGATTTGCATGTATCATATGATTCAAAATCAAATGAGTTTAGAAATCCATCTTGATGGAGTTTAGAAATGTGTTTCTCATTTATGTGGCCTAGACGACAATGCCATAGGTAGGTCGGATTCAAATCGTTTGATTTTATCCTCTTAATATTTACGTTATAGATATTCCCATTAGCTTTCTACTGTCCTTTAGACCCTGCACATTTGTACAAATGTGAGAACACATGCAGTATCTAATACCCATATAGAGGAAGTAGAAAATGAATGTCTATAACATAAATACCTGAAGCGATAGCGTCGCTATCCATCTTGTTCTTTTTCAGATCTTCCAGGTAGAGTTTGCAATTCCTCTTCCAATAACCGGGTTCATTGCAGAAGTAGCAAACTCCTTCCTTTGGAGGCTTTGCCTTCTTGGGTGCAGGCTTGGTTTCAGGCTTGTTTGACTCTTTGGTTTTACCACTTGAGCCATTACCCTTCCATTTGCCCTTCCCTTTCTTTTTCATACCCTTTCCTTTCTAAACCATCAAAACTGTGCTAGGCTTTTTCTTAATGCTTTGCTCAGCAGTTTTGAGCATCCCATGCAGCTCAGAAATTGATTTCTCCATGTTGTTCATGTTGTAGTTCATAACAAACTGGTCATAACTCTCCGCGAGTGAGTTGAGGATCAAATCCGTAGCTAACTCCTGGCTCATGGGAAATCCAAGCCTCTCAAGGTGATCAATATAACCTTTCATTTTTAACACATGAGTACTAACTGATGCACCTTCAGCCATTTTTTAGGAATGTAAAGCCTTTGTGGTCTCATACCTTTCTTGCCTTGCCTATTGCTGGAACATTTCCTTGAGATGTACAATCATCTCATGAGCCTCCATGAGTTCCAGATCTTTTTAGAGCTCTGGAACCATAGTGGCAAGCATTAGGTAACCTACATCCACTGAGTCATCCTTATGCTTTGTGTAAGCATATCTCTGAGCTCTTGGAGTATTGGCTACAGGCTCCTTAGGAATAGGTTGATCTAGGACATAAGCTTTTCTTTCCTGCTTGAGAAATATTCTCAAGTTCCTGAACCAGTCAAGAAAGTTTGTCCCATTGAGTTTGTCCTTTTCAAGGACCGATCGCAACGAAAGTGTAGCAGTATTACTAGTCGACATGATTCTACAATTAAAATATGCAAAGTTAGTTAGTAATCTCCCACTAAATTAACAACCCTCAAATAATAATTAGTGGGCTAAGATCCATATTTGGCTTAAACTTAAGTCCGCTTTGGCAAGACACTTAAATTCAAGTTATTTAGGTAGGTAACCTATTTACCAATTACATCACATGTACCTCTTAGATCTTTATGGGATTTAATCATCATATGATGTATGTTTAACCCGATCTAATGCCTTGAGATTCAAAACCGTTTTGTTAACCTCAATTAAGTCAAAACAATAATGAATATTATGAGCAGCACCATTACTCAAGCTTGTCTCATCAAGATAACTCAAGTGCATCCACTTTGGTGGTTTCCACAATTGAGCGATCTAGGTTTTGACAAGTATTCATTAATTGACGGCATTATGACTTAAGATTTGATTCAGAGGGCTTAATTAATTAGTTTTGTTTATATGGATGCAATCGTGGTCGTATCTCATACAGATAAATACATATAAACGTAAAAGTAATCATGCAATGATCTTATCAAAAGCATAATTTAAACGTGACACAACATGGCTTACCTAACCTAAAATCCTCCCAAGCCAATGGGAGGACTTCTCTAAATAAAAAAGAAATACATTGAGAGAAACCTCGTTTAAACATTCAAGGGGAGTGAGATGAAAAGAGAATGTATATCGAGAGTATTTAGAGAAAGGCACGGCACGCAAGCCATATTTAAATATTACAACCTTTGTAAAATTCTAAAGCCATGTTGTTCACCATACCCAAACAAGGATAAATAATAAACCACAACAAGAATTCATACAATATGAAAAGCAATAAATGTCGTGATCAGATTATATTGCGCTACGGGCGGGGTCAAGGGGGGCCGCCTTTGCGGGGTTGCAAGGGGCAGCGCCCCTGGAGCTTTTGAAAAAGGCACATTCCTTTTAAAAGAAATATTTGAAAATTTTAAAATTTTAAATTTCGGACCCAATTTTTCAAAACAAAAACAACAATGGCCCAGAACGCTTCTGATCCAGATTGTCTTCCCCATAGTTCGGATCCCTATTACCCGAATAGATATCCGAACCTAGACCCGATTTGATTACCGCCAACTACGATCTCAGGTACCCTACCCAATTTCATGCTTGTTCAAAACGAAAATCACGTACATGTTTCAAAACCAAAAATGAAACAATTTCAAGATTCAATTTAAATGAAAACAAAAATCAACGGAATTACAAGATCACATCATTCTAAATAATTTCATTTCGTATTAACCAAATCACATGCATATTCGAGTGTTTATTATAAACATACGTACACATCCCATATATATCACATGTATAAGAATCATAAACTCAATTTAAACGCACAATTGATATGGCTCTAATACCACTGTTAGGTTCGGTAAGCACAGCGGAAAAAATTTAAAAATTTTCACCGATCCTAATCGAGGATCTATCAACGGCGTTTAAACCAAGTTGGAAGGATTCATATCTTTTTTGATGATTCAGAGCTTTCACGATCTCTAGGAGCCAAAACGTCAGGTCCGCTCCCTCTACCGGTATCCACACGAATGCTCTCCAACGGAGACTGCGTGCTAGCGCCTCTAATATCTCCTAGGGTTTCACTTACGGCTCTCAATTCTCATGTGCGTATGAATATATATGCTCTATCAAGTTTATAACCTATGAGGGCTATTTTCAAATTTCAAAATTAATCATCATTAATTTTGAAATTAATTAACAATTAATTATCTTGATGAGCTAATTAAATAAATTCAGTTTAAATTAAATCTGTCCAACAATTTTAATTTAACCTATTTATTTAATCCAAATAAAGAGCCATTAGATTTAATTTATCTTCATAAATTAAATCTGAGATACTATATCTCTATCATGTAAGTTATTAAATTTAATATATCTTAATAAATTAAATTTAAAACTAACACAATATAATAATATCATATAATATATATATATGTAAGATATATATTTCGAAAATATATATATCTATATAATATTATTAATGAATTTTATATTATATATATATATAAATATAAAATTCATCCACCCTAAATTAAACATTATCTCGTGTTGGGCCATCCTTGTGTGCGACCCTGTAGGCCCATATGAAGTTGGCAGTGGGCCAATAACTATACTAACCTAAAAGTCGCAAGCGGCCTCTAGCAAGACATTACGACTACCCAATTCATATGAGGATCGTTATCACGATGCAACCTGTCATACAACCATGTCACGTCCCTTTTGTCACACGATATATCGATCAAGGATAAGGCATGGATAATGTCATCCTCTTGTTCTTGACCATTATTTTCTCGATTCCTGAGTAGCCTGATAATAGAGACAAAAACTCCTTTCATCATATTATGGCCATACATTTCTCAGACTCACTCATCGAGGGCCCCAGTAATATCTCTCTACTAATGTGAGGGACAAATTCCATCTTGATCATTCATATTTCTCTGCATGAAAAACCACCAAGCCTGATCGTAGCCTTTATCATCACCCGGTCAAAAGTGACTTTTGACTAGTTCAAACCTTAGCAATTCTCATGTAGGAATCCATGATGACCTCAGGTCTAAGGGCATTATGATGTGGTTATACATGAGAAAAGCTTATGACTTGATCCATGTAGCTTTCTCATAGTGGGTCAGTCCAGCACCTTGTACTCTTATAAGTGCCCAAGACTTTGATTCGTATCTCCATATCTTATCAAAGTCATACTGGTCTTGTTTCATCTCTGCTCCCGCATAGATGATCGACCAGGGACATTTTAGGACAATCTTTATGAATTATCCAAGGATACAATTATCACAGTTAACATGCAAATAATATGATAACAGAATGGAGAAATTTCATTAAAATAATAATGTTCAAAGTACAATTATTGGCCCTTAGGGCAGAATTTCCAACAATATATACAAATACTAATCCCAAAGCATGGTTACTCAAGTGATTTTAGAGGACTTGAGTATAAAGGTAAAAAATATAACAAGATACACTCAAACCAGTTATGCATTTACATGTTTTATGAGATTTTTTTGTTTTACACTCAACACAAAATTGTCACACTTGAGTGCAGTATGAATAACACCTAGCACTAGGGATGTTCACTCAAGTGATGGGGCTTACATCAGTCACACGATAGCTTAAACCGTTGTACTTCCTTATCTCACCCGCATCGGTCTCCTCACTTGAGATTTATAAATCTTCACCTCTGACCATTATCCATTTATTCAACACCTTCAGTCTCTTCAATTAACAGTTACAACTCTTGAATCCACTTCTAAAATGACTAATCACTTCCTATAAATTTCTCACTCTTGCCCTAACCTACGTACCTCATCTGAAAAACTCCTTAAGTCTGCATGTCTTCTTACCTCTAATTTTCTCTTAGAATCACTTAAAATAGTGAGAACAAAGATCCCTCAAGTCTCCCAGAAGAGTCCTGCTCCTTCTCTATCTCACTTTATCGCAAGTGAATCAGAAACACCGACGTCAACTCCGACTCCTACACCAACTCTGATTCCAACTCCAACTCTGACTCCTAGACCAACTCTGACTCCTTCACCTCCTCTAAAGTCCAAAACTACTAAGAAGAATTCAACTTGGGCTAAGAAGACTCATCCCAAGCCTAAGGTAGCTAAGGAAATTCAACCTCCACCAAAGAAGACAAAAAAGAGTAATATTCACAGAGCCATTTGTGACACAGTCAAAGTCACAATCGAAAGTAAAAGGCATAGGAAAGAAGAAGGCCATAGAGGAACCACAAGAGTCCTTCTCCTCTGATGATTCCTTTAATATGCAACTCTGAGAAATAATGGAGAAATCCAAGCTCGATGCCTTGGTTGGCATGATTGCCTCTCAAGCCGGTGCCTCTGCCTCTCACCATGTTGGTCAATCCAATCACATGATTTCACAATCGGGAGTGCCCTTCACTTCTCAGGCTCTAGAGGAAGAAGAATAAGACTTAACTCCTCTAGAAGGTTTCAATACTCAGACATTGGAGCCAACTAACCAGAAGGTATAAAATTATGAGTTTCTATATAGAAGTTTCTATCCTGTAGTCTATTTAGATTTGGATTATCTAAAGTAAAGTTTTAGCCTAGATTTTTTACCTTTCCTTGGAAACTATGATCCTTGGTTGAATGTGCATCTTCCATATTCATCTACTGTTATGAGAACATTTTATTGTAATATGAAAGTGCATAACATTGTTTCTAGGAGTAGTAAGATGATAGAGGAAGGAGTCTCCACTACGATTAGAGGTCAACTTGTTATGATTTCCCCCTCTATTTTAAATTCTATACTTGGCTATGTTGCACTACCATCTAAACCACCCACATTAGAAGCCAATAAAGTTTTTCAAAAGTTGAAACTCGATGACCCTATAGGACCTATCAATTTTAAGCTTGTTGCTATGCCTAACTCCAATCATGCCCTTCACTATATATATACTTATAGCATCATAAACAAATCCAAACACTATACCCACTTCACTCAGAGTGATTAGTACTTGTTGGCCTCCTTCCAAGCTGGTCAACAAAGAAATATGGGGGAGTTTATTTTTGGTGAGATGAGAAGATTTTGATTTTCTTCATCAAGATCTACTACAATTCCATATCCACAACTTATATCTCTTATCCTAAAGTACAACAAGGTTTCATACTCGGAGGGAACTGAGAGAGTGGAAATCCTAAGGTTTGGGTGAACACAGTCAACACATATAGGGATCACTCATCTAGTTAGCAAGACCAAGGCAACGTCATAGAGAGAAGCCACACCTTCAAAACGTGATGGGCTCAATCTTCAGCCTAAGGTCCATCTCCACCTCCATTATTCCTGAGTACCGATCACTCAAGCAATAGTAGGCCTAAAAAAGGAACTGTTAAGTGAGTACGAGAAATTGGTAGACAAGATAGAAACATAAGTCACAAAGTTGGTGGACAAAGCAAATACCAACTTTGACTGATGTTCAAGGCACAAGAAGAATAGTCACATAAAATCACTGAAATGGAGACCTTATTGTATACTCATCTTCCAACTACTCAGACTGAGGTGTCTCTAGAGTTTACTCCTACCACGTCTTCACTATCTCAACCATAGACACATATACTTTTAACTTACACTGATTCTTAGCCTCTGATTGATGTAACTTTTAACTAGCCATCATCATCACAGCCTGCAGCCTCCACTCCTCATCCATCATTTCCACATTTTGTGCCTAAGCTTATTGATCCATCTGTTAGATCCCAAGTTTTGATGATAACAAAATGACAATTGTATGCAAATCATGTTTTTATAAGATTAAGAAAAGTTTACAAAGTTACCAAATGCATATAGAAGTGTTTTCTGGAATCTGCTGCAAAATTGAACTGAAGTGCTCGAGCATAAGTTTTGCACTCGAGCATAGATCCCTTCTATGCTCGAGCAGATGCGAGTGAAAGCCAGAAAGTGTTCACCAGAGAGGCATGTCACTGTTATTTTCATTGATTTACTCGAGCACTGGAGTTTGCACTCGAGCAGAGAAGTCATTCTCACTCGAGCACATGCGAGTGAAGGTCCGCGAGTGCTTGGCCGAGAGCAAGTATTATCATGCTTCCTTGATTCACTCGAGCACGGTACTGCGAGTGCTTGGCCGAGAGTCATGAAGTACAAAGAAGTGCAAGTGTGCTCGAGCACTACCTCATATACTCGAGTGACACATCTGCACCTGCGGGTGAAAATTCTATCCCTCTCCAAATCTGATACGAGTGCTTGTTTAAAAGGTATAATACTTGAGAATATTCTTCTCACTCGAGCAAGAGTCTGTGTGCTCGAGTAAGGGACCACATCACCTGCGAGTGATAAATTTATCTCTCTGAGTTCCTAATGCGAGTGTTGGTATTGAGAGCATATTCCTCTATAATATACGTCTCACTCGAGCAGGATTCTGTGTGCTCGAGTGAGGGACCACATCACTCGCGAGTACAAAATCTCACTCTTGTCAAAATGGTGTACGAGTGATAACCCGAGAAGACATTCCCAGTGGAAAATGCAAGATCACTCGAGCAGGGGGAGTTGTGCTCGAGTGAGACCCCACTTCACTCGTGAGTGAGAATTCTGTCTCTCTGAAATTCTTTGCAAGCACAACCCGATAACTGAAGCACAAAGAGGAAAATAGGAAGATCACTCGAGTGAGCCATCCATGCTCGAGTGATGCTCTGCCAGATCATCAAAAATGCCAAGTCTCATAACGTTCAATCCGAATATGGTTTATTGTTATTTATTCATATCATCATTACTTATTATCATTGCTTAACATCATTTTGAAAGTATTATAAGTATGATGCAGGAGGATGAACATTTGAAATTAGTTCTTACGGAGAAAGTCAAATAGCGGCAGACAACATGATTACAAACACGTTCGCACCTACCGCATTCAGAATATTCAAACATGCGCGTGTCTTTCAGTAGTTGCAAAAGTCCCACTCCTCAAACTTTGATTTCCCAAATGGGCAAAAACTGAAGCAACTATATATACAGAGATTCAGAGATAGTCAAAAGTACAACATAGCACAAGAACCCACAAGCTTATACACGAGTCTCTGCTATTCATCATTTTCTCTGTATACACATTGATCTTAAGTGTTTATTCATTTGCTCTGTAAGAGAGTCTTTATACAATTCAAATTCTATGTTTATTTGATCTCAAGGTATTGGGACCTTGAGAGGGTAGTTTTCCTTACGAGAGAAGCAGTTGAGAGAATTCCTTGTTGTACCTTCCACTCATAAGCCTTATAAGATACAAGCAGAAGAGAATGTTGCTGCTCGTAAGACTTACAGTGGTGTAAGCAAGAGAGAACGTTGCTGCTCATAAGTCTTGTATACATAAGCAAGTGAGAAGAGTCATAGGTTGTTTTTCTGCACGTAAGACTTGTCGTAAGGGGGAGAGAAATTTCTTATTGTGAGAATATTTCTGCTCGTAGTCCGTTCAAGGACGATTGTTGTTTTGTGGCATTCTGAGAGCCCATTGAATCTTGAAGGTATAGTGAAAATCTCAGTAGGTCTTGATCTCTGAGGACTGGACGTAGGCCTTGTTGTTTGGCCGAACCAGTATAATTCTCTGTGTTCAAATCTTCTCAACTCTACTCTATCTACTATATTTTTCATATCACCACATCAAGCGAAAAATTTATAACATCACCCAATTCACCCCCTCTTGGGTGAAGCTTGCCTTTTACATTTGGTATCAGAGCCTAGTCTTCTCCGAAGAGCCTAACAGCTTGAGAAGGATCCGACAAATGGCAACAATGGGTGAAAACATTCTTCCAGACGGAGCTTCAATCACTAGACCTCCCGGTTTTGCTGGAGAACATTTTTTGTTCTGGAAAGCTAAATTCAAAGTATTCGTGATGGCCAACGAATATGGATTGTGGAATGTTATACAAGATGGTGACTATGTTCCAATGAAGAAAATCGAAGATAGAGCAGTTAAAAAGAGCCTAGATGAATTTGACGAGAATGACAAAAGGTTAGTGACGTTAAATAGTAAAGCCATTCTTATGATATAGAGTGCTCTTATTCAAAAAGAATATTTTCGTATATGTACTCTACCAACTGCCAAAGATATGTGGGATGCTCTTGAAATTGCTCACGAAGGTACATCTGGAATCAATGAAAATAGAATTAATACTTTAATTACAGAATATGATTTATTTCGTATGAAATCTGGAGAAAGTATATCAGAGTTTGAACTCAGGTATACTCATCTTGTTAATCAATTATCTGCTCTTGGAAAGTCGTTTGATCAAAATTCCCAGGTAAGAAAGATTCTTAATATTCTTACGAAAGAGTGGGAAGCAAAGGTGACAGCCATCGAAGAAGCCAAAAGAGAATATATGAGATCCGTAGCTGCTTTCTTTGGAAGTCTTTCTGAATATGAAGGTAAGTTGAGATTCAAAAAGGAACTTGAAGAATTCGATGATAAAGAGAAAAAGGGAGTTGCACTTAAAGCTATCAAAGAAGAAGAAGAATCTTCTGAGAATGAAGATGTTCCTAATGATGATGAAATGGGAATGATCGTGAGAAAATTCAAGAAATTCTACAGAAGAGGTCAAAGGAATTTCAAGAACTATCAAGGTGGACCAAGCAAGAAAGAAAATAAAGAACAACAGATAGTATGCTATGAATGCGGGAAACCAGGACACATCAAATCTAAATGTTTCAAAAACAAAGACAAAAAGAAGCTGAAAAAGAAAGCATATATATCATCTATATGGGGTGATAGTTCGTCAGACGAAGAAAGTGACAACGACGAAGTAGCAAATCTATGCTTGGTAGCTAAGGAAGAAGAATCAGACTCTGAGGTAAGTGATTCTGAACCCTCCTATGATGAATTGTTATCTGAATATAATGCATTGCATACAGAGTTCATCAAAGTTGCTAAAGAAATGGTTAGATATAAGAAGAAAGTAAAAGAATTAGAAAGTACTGTCATATCATCATATGAAATGTGTAAAGAGAAAGATAAGAAAATAGAAGATTTAACAAAAATTGTTGAAAATTTTACTAAAGGAAGTGAAACTCTCAAGGTTATATTAAATTCTCAGAAAGTTTCATTTGATAAATCTGGAATTGGATATAATTCTGTTCATGATAAGAATAAAGGATATAAGAAGAATAGTAGAGCCTATCTTAAATATTTCAGGAATTCTGTGCATACATCGAATCCATTCGTATCATGCAATTATTGTAATAGGAAAGGACATTATACTTCATTGTGTTATTTCAAAAAGGGACAGGTTGTTGGAACATATAAATGGGTTCCGAAAGAGACACATACATCACATACTAACCACAAAGGACCCAAGAAAGTGTAGGTACCTAAAACTTGATCATCTTATTTTAGGTATGTCTCAAAGCATCTCGAGCGAACAAATGGTATATTGATAGTGGATGTTCGAGACACATGACTGGTGATAAAAATAAGTTCACCATGCTAGAAACTAGAGAAGGAGGAAAAGTAACTTTTGGAGGTAATCAATCTGGACGTATTACTGGAATTGGTGAAGTAGGAAAATCCGATGGTGTTCAAATCAATGGAGTATATTATGTTAAGGGATTATGTCACAACCTCCTGAGTGTAAGTCAAAGCATTGACAAAGATAACTAGGTAATTTTTGACTCAAAAGAATGCTTGATAGTAAGCAAGAAAGATCTACCTCTGAACAAAGAATCTATCAAGGCAAAGATCCGAGCTCAAAGGGACGGTAATTGTTATACTATTGATTTAAATTCAAATTCTTCTGAAAATTGTTTTCTTAGTCGATCAGAGGAAAGTTGGTTATGGCATAAGCGTTTAGCTCATGTCAATATGAATCAACTTGACAAACTGATTAGAAAAGATTTAGTTGTTGGCCTTCCCAAACTCAAATTCAAAGATAATATGATTTGTGAAGCATGTCAAAAAGGCAAACAAACTAAGTCTTCCTTTAAAACAAAGTATGAGATTTCTACTTCAAAACCTTTACAATTACTTCATATGGATTTGGTAGGACCTGCAAGAGTAAAAAGATTTGGAGGAAATTTATATACTTTAGTAATTGTCGATGATTTTACAAGATTTACTTGGACTATATTTATTGCTTCAAAAGATGAAACCTTTGCTGAATTCATTATGTTTGCCAAAAAGGTTCAAAATGAGAAAGGTATTTCTATTGTTTCTATTAGGACAGATCATGGAGGAGAATTTGATAATCAACTATTTGAAAACTACTGCAACAACGAAGGAATAGATCATAACTTTTCTGCTCCTAGAACTCCTCAACAAAATGGAGTAGTGGAAAGAAAGAACAGAGTTCTTACAGAAATGGCAAGAGCATTACTCAATGAAAAAGAAATGTCACAAGTATTCTGGGCAGATGCAATGAGTACTGCATGCTATATTTCAAACCAAGCATATATCCGCAAATCACTTGGAAAGACGCCATATGAACTTTACAAAGGAAGAAAGCCAAATATTGCTCATCTTCATATCTTCGGGTGTAAGTGTTTCATTCACAATAATGGTAAAGAAAACTTAGGTAAATTTGATTCAAAGTCTGATAAAGGTATATTTCTAGGATATTCTAATAGAAGTAAGGCTTATAGAGTTTTCAATAAAAGAACATGTACTGTTGAAGAATCTATTCATGTTGAGTTTGATGAAATTGAATCTCAAACAAAACTTATTGATGAAGAAGAAATGGATTCAATCAAGAAAAACAAATCTATTTCAAAGCAGGATGATTTTGAAACAAATGATTTTCAAAATTTAGAAGATGTCGATGATCATGCTCAACCTAAAGCATGGAGACATATGAAGGATCATCCAATTGATCAAGTTATAGGAGATATTCATGAAGGTGTCAAAACCAGAAATAGAATCCTCAATGAGGTAACTTTTTCTGCTTTTATTTCTGAAATTGAACCTTCTAATATAGAAGAAGCTTTATCTGACAATGATTGGGTGATTTCTATGCAAGAAGAACTAAATCAATTTCAAAGAAATCAAGTTTGGGATTTGGTTCCTCGACCTAAAGATCATACGGTTATAGGGACCAAATGGGTTTCCAAAAACAAACTTGATGAGTCAGTAATCATTGTGAGAAACAAAGCAAGATTGGTTGCAAAAGGCTATAATCAAGAAGAAGGTATTGATTATGAGGAAACATGTGCTCCAGTGGCAAGATTGGAAGCAATACGAGTACTCCTAGCTTTTTCTTGCATTAAAGGTTTTAAACTTTATCAAATGGATGTGAAAAGTGCTTTTCTAAATGGTTATATTATGGAGGAAGTATATGTAGAACAACCTCCTGGGTTTGAAGATGAAACAAAACCTGATCATGTATTCAAACTTAAAAAGGCACTATATGGTTTGAAACAAGCACCTAGAGCTTGGTACGAAAGGCTAAGCAAATTTCTTCTTGATCAAAGTTTTGTCAGAGGTAAAGTTGATACAACTCTATTCATCAAACATAACAAAAATGATATTCTAATTGTTCAAATTTATGTTGATGATATTATTTTTGGTGCTACTAATGAATCTATGGGTCAAGAATTTTCTAAGATTATGCAGGGAGAATTTGAAATGTCTATGATGGGAGAATTGAACTTCTTTCTTGGACTTCAAATCAAACAAAAGAAGAATGGTATATTTATATCTCAGACAAAGTATTTGAAAGAATTATTGAAGAAATATGGATTAGATAATGCTAACGGAGCTGATACTCCAATGAGTTCTACAACGCTGTTGGATGCTGATGTAAAGGGACCTAGCTTCAACATCACAAAGTATAGAGGAATGATTGGCTCATTACTCTATCTCACAGCAAGCAGGCCAGATATTCAGTTCAGCGTAGGGATGTGTGCAAGGTATCAATTCGCTCCTAAGGTATCACATGCAGAGACAGTAAAAAGAATTTTCAAATATCTAGGAGATACTTCAGAACTTGGTCTTTGGTATCCGAAAAGAGGGAACGAGTATTTAATGGCATATTCAGATTCAGATCATGGAGGATACAAAACTGACAGAAAAAGTACCAGTAGTCAATGTCAATTTCTTGGAGGTTCTCTAGTATCATGGTTTAGCAAGAAGCAGAACACAGTTTCATTATCCTCGAATGAAGCTGAATATATAGTAGTGGCAAGTTGTTGTTCTCAAGTGTTATGGTTGAAACAACAACTTCAAGATTTGGGAATTTATTCAAAAGAAATTCCAATTTATTGTGATAACACTAGCACGATAAGCTTGGAAAAGAATCCTGTACAACACTCAAGGACCAAGCACATAGACATTCGTCATCATTTCATTCGAGATCATGTTCAAAAGAAGGATGTCAAAGTAGAATTCATACCAACTCATCTTCAACTTGCGGATATTTTCACAAAGCCAATTGCGAAAGATCAGTTTTTATATATTCGAAGAGAATTGGGAATGGTTAATCCCAATGAGTTGTAAGTTTTTCTTGTTAAATATTTAATTAAATATTTATTTTGATGATAACCATACTGACTTTGGCATCGGAGTGTTAAAAACCTTTTTGCAGGTCTGTCACTCGAGCACTGGGAGTGCTGCTCGAGTGATAAGCTGGTTCACTCGAGCACAAGCAGCTCTGCTCGAGCACAGCACTATTAAAAATGCTCTGTTTCTTGACATGTAAAATAGAGGTTAACAGAGGAAATAAGAATACCAAGAGACTGTATCAAAGGCAACAGTGAGAATCGAACTCACTCGCGAGTGAGGAACTCTCACTCAAGCATGATATGAACATGCTTGAAGTGAGGAGTGCCTGCTCGAGTGAAGAAGAATTTCCTTTCAAAAGCTATTCAAATCATGGT
This sequence comes from Inga oerstediana, assembly GCA_963210345.1. Lineage (NCBI taxonomy): Eukaryota > Viridiplantae > Streptophyta > Magnoliopsida > Fabales > Fabaceae > Inga > Inga oerstediana. The sequence continues at coordinate 38,909,098 of OY723404.1, forward strand.
TACTCAAATGATTTTGGAGGATTTGAGTACAAAGACACAAGATATGGCAAGAAATTCACAATCCAGGTACGTTTTACACATTTTATTAATTTTCCAGAACATCACTCGAGCACTGATAGAACACACTCGAGCACAGTATGAACATCACTCGAGCACTGTCACTTATATCAGTTACGAGGGAGCTCAGAACGTCGCACTTCCTGCTCTCACTCGAGGTGTTCTCTCACTCGAAGGGCGTAACTCTTCACCTTCAACTATTTTCTCTTCAATCAATCGTGTTCATTTGGCTCAAATCACCGTTACAACTCTTCAATCTTCTATAAAAGGTGATTCTTACATTCTGCATTTCTCATTCGTGCCCTAATCTTCGTTTGCCTTTCCTTCAAAAACTGAGAGTTTTTGCTTCTCTTCCACTTTCTCTACAATCGCAAAAACTAAACTACCCTCTATTCCTCAAAGATCTCATTCTCCCTCTCCTACTCACTCTGCTGCCAGTGCATCTGGTACCCCAGAACCAACACCTCCCTCTCCCAAAATCTCTTCCTCACCATCACCTCCTCCTAATCCCAAAACCAAAAAGAGGACCCCAGCTAAGAAACCTCATCCAAAACCTCAAATATCAAAGAAAGACCAACCTCCTCAGAAGAAACCAAAGGGTGTGATGTTCAAGGAACCAATAGTTACCCGGTCTTAATCCAAGGAGGTACAAGGAAAAGGGAAGAAAAAGGAGTCAGAACAACCCCAACAATCTTCCTCCTCCTCTGGTGATTCATTCAACAAACAACTTTGGGAAGCATTGGAGAAGTCTAAACTTGAAAAGATAATTGGAAAGATTGCTTCTCAAGCCAGTGTTTCAAGTTTACAACATATTGGCCAATCAAGTGCTTCTGCTTCAGGAGCACCTTCTGCCTCACAAGTACCAGTGGATGATCACATCACTAGTCCTCCTGAGGGATTCAACACTGAAGAACTTAAGGCCTTGCCTCAGAAGGTATATGATGATGAATTTAGTCATAGACACTTCTGTCCTGTGGTATATATGGATTTGGATTACTTAAAGAAGAATTGTCATTTGGATTTATACCCTTATCTTCAATACTATGCTCCCTGGCTTAACATCCATTTGCCATACTCTCCCACTGTTGTGAAAAATTTTTATTGCAACATGAAGTCTCATAACATTAAGTCTAGATCTGGTGAATTGATTGAGGAAGCAGTATCTACTACTGTTAGAGGAAGATTTATTATGATATCTGCCAAGATCATAAATGACTTACTTGGTTATGTTGCACCTCCTCCTGATCCACCTTCTTTCTCTGCCAATGAAGCTTTCAATATCTTGAGACCAAAAGACCCAATAGGCCCCCTCAATTTCAAACCTATTGACATGCCTGATATTCACAGAGTCCTTCATTATATATATTCCCGAAGCATAGTCAATAAGTCCAAAAATTATACCCATTTTGCTCAAAAGGATTATTATCTGTTGGCCTCTTTCATTGCCGGGCAATAAAGGAATGTGGGGGAGATTATCTTCAATGAGATGAGAAGGTTTCGATTTTCTTCATCAAGATCCACAACCATACCATACCCTCAGATTGTTTCCTTCATACTGATGAAAAATAAGATCTGGTATTTAGAAGGAACTAAAAGGGTACTCATCTCAAGGTTTGGTAAGACTCAGTTAACTCATATGGGTATCAATCTTCCGGTGAGTCGAACCAAAGCCACATCCAAGAGGGAAGCCACTCCATCCAGAGGTGATGAGGCACAATCATCTGCTCAGAGTCCTATTCCTCCACCTTCTTTCATTAAGGCCTCTCTTTCAAACCATGTTACTGAGGCAATCAATCAAGCCGTATCAAGCCTGAAGAAGGAGTTAGTGGTTGAGCATGAGAAGCTAGTTGAAAAGATGGAGTCACAGGTCATCAAATTGGTAGACAAAGCCAATACCAATTTTGAGTTGATGTTCAAGACTCAGGATGAGATGTCTCAGAGGATAACAAGTATGGAGACCTTTTTGCACTCACCATTCCCCTCTTCATCTTCAGAGGTGCCTCCTGAGACCACTCATACCTCTGTACCACAGACTCATGTACTCTTTACCGATCCAGATTCTAATGTTGATGTTACTTTTGATCGGTCGCCTTCACTACCTCCCTCATCCTCTGTACCATAGCCAACATCTCCAATTGACCCTCTCACTGCCATGGTATCCTATGTTCCACCTTCTGATATCACTTTTCCCCAGCCCCCTTCTGATGGTGACAAAACAGGGGAAAAGGATGTGTGATGGTTTCTGAGCTTCTGTGGGATGTTTTGGGAATTTGGGTAGATTGACTGTATGGGTAGGATTTATAATGTTATTATGAGTTATTATGTTAGATTTTTTATCATTTGAATTCAAGGTTAATATTAATGAAGTTTTTCAAATTTCAAGTTATTCATGAGTTTGATTATCAAGTTTAAATGATGTTTCAAATTGTTAAAGTTGTTATTTATCTCAAACTATGCTTATCTTGGTTGTTAAGTGTCCAGAGGAAGAATTGCATGAAAACTTGAACTTGAAACTAAAACTTGATATGCATTTGGAAACATTGAACAATTTCAAAAATTTTCAATCTTAGTCAATTTTTCTTAAACTTTCATCACAAAGGTTTTGTCATCATCAAAAAGGGGGAGAATGTTAGATCCCAAGTTTTGATGATAACAAAATGACAATTGTATGCAAATCATGTTTTTATAAGATTAAGAAAAGTTTACAAAGTTACCAAATGCATATAGAAGTGTTTTCTGGTATCTGCTGCAAAATTGAACTGAAGTGCTCGAGCATAAGTTTTGCACTTGAGCATAGATCCCTTCTGTGCTCGAGCAGGTACGAGTGAAAGCTAGAAAGTGTTCACCCGAGAGGCATGTCACTGTTATTTTCATTGATTCACTCGAGCACTGGAGTTTGCACTCGAGCAGAGAAGTCATTCTCACTCGAGCACATGCGAGTGAAGGTCCGCGAGTGCTTGGTCGAGAGCAAGTATTATCATGCTTCCTTGATTCACTCGAGCAGAGACATCAATGCTCGAGCATGAGCATTCTGTACTCGAGCAAGGTACTGCGAGTGCTTGGCCGAGAGTCATGAAGTGCAGAGAAGTGCAAGTGTGCTCGAGCACCACCTCATATGCTCGAGTGACACATCTGCACCTGCGGGTGAAAATTCTATCCCTCTCCAAATCTGATGCGAGTGCTTGTTTAAAAGGTATAATACTTCAGAATATTCTTCTCACTCGAGCAAGAGTCTGTGTGCTCGAGTAATGGACCACATCACCTGCGAGTGATAAATTTATCTCTCTGAGTTCTTAATGCGAATGTTGGTATTGAGAGCATATTCCTCTATAATATGCGTCTCACTCGAGCAGGAGTCTGTGTGCTCGAGTGAGGGACCACATCACCCGCGAGTACAAAATCTCACTCTTGTCCTCTGAGGATTGTACATAGGCCTGAGTTGTGGGCCGAACCACTATAACTCTTTGTGTCCAAACTCTCTCAACTCTCTCTATCTATATTCAAATCACCGCATGGAGCAAAAATTTTATGACATCACCCAATTCACTCCCTCTTGGGTGAAGCTTACCTCTTTCACTTTTGGCCTCTTCTATAGAACTTATTGAATTTCCTTATGATCATTACCATATCATCATCATCAAGAACATCTTTATTTTCTGAAGAATCATCTTCCTTGATGACTTTGAGGGCTATTCCTCTTTTCTTTTTATCATCGAACTTTTCTAGTTCTTTCTTGACTTTGCCTCATACTCAGAAAAACTTCCAAATAGAGTAGCTACAGATCTTATTGATTCGCCTTTAGCTTCTTCGATAGCTATCACCTTTGCTTCCCCATTATTTCATAAGAATGTTAAGGATCTTTCTTACTTAGGAATTTTGATCAAATGTTTTCCTAAGTACTGATAGCTGATTAACAAGATGAGTATACCTGAGTTTGAATTCAGAGATCCTCTCTCCAATTTTTATTCGAAACAAATCATACTCTGTGATCAAAGTTTAACTCTGATTTCTTTGTTTCCAGATGTACCTTTTTGAGCAATCTTAAGAGCATCCCATATGTCTTTGGCTGTGGGTAGTGTGCAGATTTAGAAATACTCCTCCTAGCTGAGAGCACTTTGTATGATTATAATAGCTTTACTATTTAATGTTACTAACCTCTTGTCATCATCATCAAATTCCTCTGGACTCTTTTCGACAACTCTATCTTCGATTTTCTTCTTTGAAACATAATCACTCTCTTGTATCACATTCCATAAACCATATTTGTTAGCCACACAAACACTCTAAACTAAGCTTTCTAGAATGAAAAATGTTCTCCAATGAAACCAAGAGGTCTAGTTATAGAAGCTTCGTCTGGAAGAATGTTCTCACCCATTGTTGCCATTTACAGGATCTTTCTCAAGCTGTTAGTCTTTTCAGAGAAGACCTTTCTCTGATACCAAATAAAAGAGGCAAGCTTCACCTAATAAGGGGTGAATTAGGTGTTGTGATTAAGTTATTAGTTGATTTGGTGATATGAAAGTTACCGTACATGGAGTAGAGTTAAGAAGATTAGCACACACAAGGTTTTACTAGTTCGGCTTAAAACCTAAGCCTACGTCTAGTCCTCAGAGATCAAGACCTACTGAGCTTTTAACTATTCTTCCATGTGTTGGCTCTCAAAATGCCATAACAATTGTCCTTGTATGGACTATGAGCAGAAATATTTTAATACCTAGAATTTTCTCTCCCCCTTATGGCAAGTCTTATGTGTAGAAACAATCCAATAACCCTTCTCTCTTACTTACATATGCAAGTCTTATGAGTAGCAACATTTGCTCCTACTTACTGTAAGTCTTACGAGCAGCAATATTCTCTCCTGCTCGTACCTTATAAGTCTTACGAGTAGAAAGTACTCCTAGGAATTCGCTCAACTACTTCTCTTGTAAGGATATCTACCCTCTCAAGGTCCCTGTACCTTGAGATCAAATGAAAATATGATTTGAAATGTATATAGACTCTCACACAGAGCAAATATGATAAACACTAAAGTACAATATGAATACAGAAAAGATATGAAAATAGAGACTCTTGTGAATATTTGCTGTAAGCTTTTTATGATATTCTACTTTCTGGTCTATTAAAACTCTAGATTTATAGCATAATGGTTTTGGTCTATTGAGTGATAGCTGTTGTGGAGTAAAGCGTAGCATTGTAGAGTGGCATGTGTGCATTTGAAATCTTTGGACAATATATCATAGTAGGTTTGTAACGTGCATGTTTAGCTGGTTGACTTTGAACGAAATGATTATGTCCATTGTTTTTTACTTAGAATGTTAGAATCCAAGTTTTGATGATAACAAAAGGTGATTATGTGTTTTGATAAGAAGCTCATGTTTTGATAGTATAAACATTGATTCAAATTGTTATCAAATACATTTCACAAAGTTAACAGAAAGATGCTAAGATTTTAACTATGCACTTGAGTAAAGCAGCCACACTCGAGTGAGAACTAGTTTTGCACTCAAGCCTAAAAAGTGTTGGCCTGAAAGTTTTTTACAGATACTACTGACTTTTGAGATTTTTTAGTAACACTCGAGTGACAGGTAAGGGCACTCGAGTGATGACTAGGTTTGTACTAGAGCATGAAGGCACACTCTTGGAAGTGCTTGACAAAAAGCCAGGTCAAAGACAGAAAATGAATATTGCACTCGAGCACTGAATCAACATGCTAATGAGAGCCACAAGCTTACTTGAGTTGTAACCCCCTGACTTTAAACACGTAATTATAATTCGATAACACATATTTAAATCGAATTAGAGACCATTGGATGCTTTAACCTCGTTTTAAACTTTCTGTCTCACAGTAAAATTTTTTACAAAACTTTCAAAACTCTTTTTCCCATCCAGGTCTCAATTTCAATATTCGAATATAATTACCTGTGCAGTTAATATACATTCAATCATATCAGAGTGTATAACCGCATCCCCGACAACTCTCGGGTTCTATGTATAAAACCTGAAGGTTTATAAGTATACACTAGGGGATTACGCAACCAAAATCGAATGTAGTGTTCCTGATTCAGAATATACAGTAATCCCGAGTTCAAAATACATAACCAACGTTTCCAATTCAACTATATACCCCTAAGGGTCCTAATTGCTCCGGGTTGGCCACTTCTCCCTTGAGCCATACGCCCTGTCTGAAATGTTAGTCATAGGAAAGAATGAGATTCGAGAGAATCTCAGTAGTAACAAACCACTCACACAATGCATAAACACAAAGCATGTACATAAATCACAAACAGCAACAGCAGCAGCAATTCACAGATACATGGTTTTCACCACAAACGACAGCACTCACGGCTGTATTCACAATACGACAGCTCTTGCTGTAATCAACATCACGACAGCTTACGCTGTAATCAGTAATCAACATCACGACAGCTTACGCTGTAATCACAATAACGACAGCTTACGCTGTAAACGACAGCTTGCGATGTAAACGACAGCTTGCGCTGTAAATGACAGCTATCACCAGCTGTAACCGCAGCAGCATCAGAAATCATCATAAAATAGTGATACAACACACATACAGTGCATTACACAAAGTATAAGAGAGAGAGAGAGTTACTACCTGATCCTTTCCTGACGTCCTTCGGCGTAGTTAGCTCCCGAGGGCGGCAAATATCGAATCCTACAATTCCAAATGCACCATTTAGACACTTCCATAGTGTTACTTGGGGTTATATGAGTCTATAATGAAAATTTACAAAATACCCCCGGGGACCTGGCCCGGGCCCGCCGTACCCGGTCCGGCTGTACTTTTCTTGAAATTTTGACATGGGCTATCCTGACATATTTTCGCCCAAGAAATCCATTTCCGGACTCAGAATTATCAAATTCAATGTTAAATTACGAAATTGCCCTTGGCAGCCCTACTTTTAGGGTTTTAGGGGGTTTCCGTAATTATGCTTTCTCGGCCTTTTTTGAAAAAGTGCCCAACTGTAACCCCACCTATTTTCGCCCACTGAATCCAATGGAATCATCAAATCATTGAAAATCCAACTCTAAGACCCATTTACAGCCTTGGCCGAAATATACATGTTCTCCGGGAAAAATTGGGGTTTTACGATTTCGGCTCCGTAAACGCGTTCCTTTCTACTCCTAACCACTTTATTCACTATTACATTAGGTTATAACTACCATTTGAACCAAAATTGGGCAGCATAACCCTTAGGAAACTCAATTTCCAAAATTTAAAACCAATGGCAATCCGGCGAAATTTCACCGATTAAATTGCCCACAGCAGCCAGAATAAGCAATATACGAAAGTTTGGAAGCTACCTCAAGCTCCCACAAGCTTTTCCCAAATATTGCTGAAAACCCTAAGTGCTCAACAACAGATTTTGAGCTTCCAAACCTTAAAGAACAAAGAGGAGTAGCTTAGGATCGGAGTTATACGCGTTAGGAGCTAAATCGTCGGAGAAATCGGCTTACCTTGTGATTTTTCTTCTCCTTTCTCTCTCTTCAAACCTCAACGTTCTCACTCCTCATTCAGCTGCTGTGTGCGACAGAAATGAGCTGAGGAAGATGATAACATATTTAATTCCATGCTGATGTCATCTTTTATTGAGATGATGTCATAATTCCCATTTTCGGATTTTCTGGCAGATTTTCTGCCCAAACTTTGAAACATCATAACTAATTCTAGAAACCTCAAAATGAGGTGATTCCAAAGCCAAATGAAAGATATTTAAGTCCTATTCATAGGAAAAATATTGGCCATTACTAAAAATCACCACACAATTCAAGAATTACATAAAACTCATCACTGCCACAAAACAGAGTTCAGTTTCCATCCCAAACTTTGGACAGTTATATCTCCTAGTTCACAAAACGAAATGGAACAAATTATATGTCCATTTTGAATCTAGAGATGTGAACTATAAGACTGGAAAATTTCAGAATTTTTAGATACCATTTGGTCATTAAAAACGTTCACACAAACGGACTGCCCAGAATAGAATTTCACTGGACAGAATTTTAGATTTTGCATCTTTGCTTCCATTGGTTCCATTTTCATACCAAACATCATTCCCACATAAATTTTCACAAGGAATCCATTGGAATCATTAAAATATCCAAATTCCCATGACACATTCTTCAAAAGTGTTTATTCAACAATAATTACATCCACTTTTGAAGTCATTAGCCCTTAATCACTTTTTGGGATATTACATTTCTCCCCCTGTAAAATAAATTTCGTCCTCGAAATTTGTCACACAACTTGAGCCATAAACTCTGGATAACGTCTTCGCATATCCGCCTCCGCTTCCCAAGTTGCTTCCCTCTGAGTCATTCCCTTCCAGATCACCTTCACAAAGGGAATGCTTCGGTGTCTGAGCCGTCGTTCTTCTCTATCAATGATCTGTTCTGGCTCTATCGCATATGTGAAGTTGTCTTGCAACTCGACTTCTTCGTATTCGACAATGTGAGATGGATCCGGTTGATACTTCTTCAGTTGGGAAACATGAAACACATCGTGGAGTCTGCTCAAGTTTGGGGGTAGGGCTACTCGATAAGCAACAGGCCCAATCCTCTCAAGGATTTCAAAAGGACCTATATATCTTGGGCTCAACTTCTTTCGTTTGATTGCTCGCCCAATGCCGGTGACAGGAGATACTCTCAGAAGCACATGGTCACCAACTTCAAACTCTAGAGGCCGTCTTCTCTTGTCAGCGTAGCTTTTCTGTCAACTCTGCGCTGCAAGCAACCTCTTACGAATAATCCGAATCTGTGCTGAGGTTTGATCAACAAAATCTGGCCCATAAAGCTTCCTTTGGGTGATTGACACCGTCTTCCATACAACGCTTCATACGGAGCCATTTGGATGCTCGCATGATAGCTATTGTTGTAGGCGAACTCAGCCAGTGGAAGGAAACGATCCCAACTTCCTTTAAAGTTGAGAACACAAGCTCGCAACATATCTTCCAGCGTCTGAATTGTTCTCCCAGATTGTCCATCCGTTTGAGGATGATAAGCCGTACTGAACCTCAGTTGAGTACCTAAGGCTTCATGCAATGCTTTCCAGAATCTCGAAGTGAATCGGGGATCTCGATCGGAAATGATATTCTTCGGTACACCATGGAGTTTCACAATTTCTCGGATATAAATCTCTGCTAGCTTATCCGGAGAGTAACCAGCATCGATTGGTATGAAGTGGGCTGACTTTGTTAATCGGTCCACAATTACCCAGATCGCATCAAAATTCCTGATCCTGGGCAATCCCACAACCAGATCCTTGGTCACACTTTCCCATTTCCATTCCGGAATCTCAGGACTCTGAAGTAAACCAGGCGGTCTCTGGTGCTCGATTTTCACTTTCTGACAAGTGAGACACCTTGCAACATATTTGGTCACGTCACTCTTCAAACCCGGCCACCAATACACCGATTTCAAATTTTGATACATCTTGGTCATACCAGGATGAAGAGTATATCGGCTCTTGTGTGCCTCATCCAGAATCTTCTGCCTCAACTCTGCCTTAAGTGGAACGCAGACTCTTTTCTGGTAACGAACCAATCCACGAGGCGATATATCGTAGCCTGAAACTTCTCCCTGTTCGATTCGAGTCAGATTGCGCTGTATCCAGTCATCTTGACTCTGAGCTTCTTCAATTTCCGCCCTTAGATCACTCTCCTCTTGAGAAACAGTGTAATTGGCACAGATGATCTGGTTTGTCAAATTTAAATCACGGAAATCTTCAATCAATTTCCTTTCTTGTATTATCATAGCTGCAACGAGCACAGTCTTTCGGCTAAGAGCATCAGCGACTACATTTGCCTTACCCGGATGATATTTTATTTCCAGGTCATAGTCCTTAAGCAATTCCATCCAACGGCGTTGTCTCATATTCAGTTCTTTTTTATCATACAAATATTTGAGACTCTTGTGGTCGCAGTACAATTCCACAGTCACACCATACAGGTAATGACGCCAAATCTTCAAAGCAAATACAATGGCCGCAAGCTCCAGATCATGAGTGGGATAGTTCAATTCATGAGGTCTGAGCTGTCGAGAGGCGTAGGCCACCACACATCCCTGTTGCATAAGGACACACCCTAATCCCTGCCCACTGCCATCAGAATACACAACATATGTCAAACTGGGATCGGGTAAAATCAACACATGTGCCATAGTCAACCTCTCCTTCAGCTCCACAAAACAGTTTTCATATTTCTCATCCCACACAAACGGCTGATCCTTTCTCATGAGCTTGGTCATCGGCAATGCCATACGGGAGAAATTTTGGATAAATCTCCGATAATAACCAGCAAGACCCAGAAAACTGCGTATTTCCACCACAGATTCAGGCCTCTTCCAGTCCAGTACTGCTTCCACTTTACTGGGATCCACAGAGACCCCTTCTTGCGAGATAACATGGCCTAAGAATTTCACTTCTGATAGCCAGAACTCACACTTGCTCAATTTAGCATATAGTTGTTTCTCACGCAATGTAGTCAATACAACTCTCAAATGATGCTCATGCTCCTCCATACTCTTGGAATATATCAGAATGTCATCGATAAACACAACAACAAACTGATCCAAATATTGTCGAAAGATACGGTTCATGTAATCCATGAAAACCGCAGGCGCATTGGTTAGCCCAAATGGCATCACCAAGAACTCATAGTGACCGTACCTGGTCCGAAAAGCAGTCTTCGAAACATCTTCTGCTTTCACTCGTAGCTGATGATACCCTGACCTTAGATCAATCTTCGAAAATACACACGAACCGGATAGTTGATCTAAAAGGTCATCAATTCAGGGAAAAGGGTACTTGTTCTTAATAGTAACTTTATTTAGTTCTCTGTAGTCGATACACAATCGAAGACTCCCGTCTTTCTTCTTTACAAACAACACTGGAGCTCCCCAAGGCGACACACTGGGTCTAATGAACCCTTTTTCAAGCAAGTCTTCTATTTGTTTCTTTAACTCCGCCATTTCATTTGGGGCCATTCGATATGGGGCCTTAGATATAGAGCCAGCTCCAGGCACAATATCGATTGGAAATTGAACTTCCCTTTCTGGAGGTAATCCGCACAAATCATCCGGAAAAACCTCAGGAAATTCATTTACCATGGGTATATTATTCAAGGTTTCGCCAGTTTCCCCTTGCACAGAGAAAAACACCACATACCCCTGGCAACCCTTTTCAAGATACTTTTCAGCTTTGGCTGCAGTAAGGAAATTCATACTAGAATCCATAACTTCAGCCCTCTGAGAAACAGGATATACTATCCTCTTGTTCCCACAATCAAGTAATACATTATTTGCCGTTAACCAATCAAAACCCAAAATAACTTCCAATTGGTACAGCGGCAAACATATCAGATCTACAACAGATTGGTGCCCTTCTACAGTTATGACACAACTCAAACAAACTTCTGTGGTTAAGGCCTTAACACCCATTGGAGTTGACACTATTAATTCAAATGGTAACTTATGTACATGCATTCCCAGGCGCTTCACGCAATCATAGGCGATGAAGGAGTGACTTGCACCCGAATCATACAAAACTTGCAACAGATGGCCATTAAGAAGAATATTACCTTGTATCAGCTCAGGAGATTTACGGGTCTCTTCGTGGGTCATAGCAAATACTCGGCCCTGTGTCTTCGGTCTCTGGTCTGGTCGTGGCTCTTTGCAGTCAGCAGCAGTATGGCCCACACGCTTACAATTGTAACATATTATTTTGCCATCACATGTTTTACCCTGGTGTGGTTGATTACAGCAACGACAAATCCACGATGCAAAATATGTTCTTTGCTGGTCACGGCTCCCAGACTGGTAGGGCTTCTTACCACTTCCAGATGAAGATCCTTGCCCCTTCCGCTTCTGTGAGGTAGCACCCTTACTAGGTTCATTGCGGTGGCTAATAGCTCTGGCAGGATACAATTCTCTCAAGTTGTTCTCTGTAATTCTGCACTACTCAACCGCCTTATTGAACCTTTTAAATTGGTGAGTAGCTAGGCGTTTCCTCAACTCTCACCTCAGACCGCGAATGAGCATATCAGAACTCCATTCTTCGTCATCCTTGTACCGAAGGTAAGAGGAGTACCGAGCCAACCGAACAAAACGAGACAAGTAATCATCGAAGCTCTCTGTGTCCCCTTGTCTAATGTTGAGAAATTCTGTCTCCTTCTCGAGTCTCACCGATTTGGGAAAATACTTCTCGTTGAACTCTTGTTGAAACAGTTCCCAAGTTAATGGCATTTCTTTGCTCTTCAATATTAGAGCGATATTCCGCCACCAACGATCTGCATCCCCTTCGAGCTTATAAACGGCTAGTCGTGGCTTCACCTCATCCGGGCAACCAAGAACCTCAAAGATTTTCTCCAACCTGTTCAACCAATCTTCGGCTGCTTGAGGGTCAAACCTTCCTCTGAACGCAGGAGGCAGATGCTTACAGAATCTGGTGACCCAAAACTGAAGGTCTTTTTCCTCTCTAAGCGGCATCCCATGTGATTCTTGATTCGGAATAGCATGAGGTGGGGATTCTAGTGGTCGTGCTGATCCTTCTGTAATGTCCTCATGTCGAGTTTCTTCTTGAGTTTCCTCCGGAGTGGACTGAACCGGACCTTCCTTGTTCTTTGCCTTCTCTGCTCTGAGCTCTTCTCTCAGCTCATTTATCATATCCCGTTGATCTTTGATTAGACCCATTAATTCCTGCATTGTATCCGGTGGGTTATCCTTGACGACCTCCACCTCTGGGTCTACACGCGGAATATTGGGGCGTCCTCTAGTTTTCTTCATTCTACAAACAACTTGCCCCATTAATTTAGCAAAGATAGTATGCACATATAGTCACAAAACTCATATATATCCATGTCAATAAAACATACATGTGCATACACAACAATCATTCACAGATAATCTTCTATCCCTACAACCAACTAAGGGATCTATCCTAGCAAACTCTACCCTTGCCAGGAACTACAGCTCTGATACCAAAATGTAACCTCCTGACTTTAAACACGTAATTATAATTCGATAACACATATTTAAATCGAATTAGAGACCATTGGATGCTTTAACCTCGTTTTAAACTTTCTGTCTCACAGTAAAATTTTTTACAAAACTTTCAAAACTCTTTTTCCCATCCAGGTCTCAATTTCAATATTCGAATATAATTACCTGTGCAGTTAATATACATTCAATCATATCAGAGTGTATAACCGCATCCCCGACAACTCCCGGGTTCTATGCATAAAACCTGAAGGTTTATAAGTATACACTAGGGGATTACGCAACCAAAATCGAATGTAGTGTTCCTGATTCAGAATATACAGTAATCCCGAGTTCAAAATACATAACCAACGTTTCCAATTCAACTATATACCCCTAAGGGTCCTAATTGCTCCGGGTTGGCCGCTTCTCCCTTGAGCCACACGCCCTGTCTGAAATGTTAGTCATAGGAAAGAATGAGATTCGAGAGAATCTCAGTAGTAACAAACCACTCACACAATGCATAAACACAAAGCATGTACATAAATCACAAACAGCAACAGCAGCAGCAATTCACAGATACATGGTTTTCACCACAAACGACAGCACTCACGGCTGTATTCACAATACGACAGCTCTTGCTGTAATCAACATCACGACAGCTTACGCTGTAATCAGTAATCAACATCACGACAGCTTACGCTGTAATCACAATAACGACAGCTTACGCTGTAAACGACAGCTTGCGCTGTAAACGACAGCTTGCGCTGTAAATGACAGCTATCACCAGCTGTAACCGCAGTAGCATCAGAAATCATCATAAAACAGTGATACAACACACATACAGTGCATTACACAAAGTATAAGAGAGAGAGAGTTACTACCTGATCCTTTCCTGACGTCCTTCGGCGTAGTTGGCTCCCGAGGGCGGCAAATATCGAATCCTACAATTCCAAATGCACCATTTAGACACTTCCATAGTGTTACTTGGGGTTATATGAGTCTATAATGAAAATTTACAAAAATACCCCCGGGGACCGGCCCGGGCCCGCCATACCCGGTCCGGCTGTACTTTTCTTGAAATTTTGACATGGGCTATCCTGACATATTTTCGCCCAAGGAATCCATTTCCGGACTCAGAATTATCAAATTCAATGTTAAATTACGAAATTGCCCTTGGCAGCCCTACTTTTAGGGTTTTAGGGGGGTTTCCGTAATTATGCTTTCTCGGCCTTTTTTGAAAAAGTGCCCAACTGTAACCCCACCTATTTTCGCCCACTGATTCCAATGGAATCATCAAATCATTGAAAATCCAACTCTAAGACCCATTTACAGCCTTGGCCGAAATATACATGTTCTCCGGGAAAAATTGCGGTTTTACGATTTCGGCTCCGTAAACGCGTTCCTTTCTACTCCTAACCACTTTATTCACTATTACATTAGGTTATAACTACCATTTGAACCAAAATTGGGCAGCATAACCCTTAGGAAACTCAATTTCCAAAATTTAAAACCAATGGCAATCCGGCGAAATTTCACCGATTAAATTGCCCACAGCAACCAGAATAAGCAATATACGAAAGTTTGGAAGCTACCTCAAGCTCCCACAAGCTTTTCCCAAATATTGCTGAAAACCCTAAGTGCTCAACAACAGATTTTGAGCTTCCAAACCTTAAAGAACAAAGAGGAGTAGCTTAGGATCGGAGTTATACGCGTTAGGAGCTAAATCGTCGGAGAAATCGGCTTACCTTGTGATTTTTCTTCTCCTTTCTCTCTCTACAAACCTCAACGTTCTCACTCCTCATTCAGCTGCTGTGTGCGACAGAAATGAGCTGAGGAAGATGATAACATATTTAATTCCATGCTGATGTCATCTTTTATTGAGATGATGTCATAATTCCCATTTTCGGATTTTCTGGCAGATTTTCTGCCCAAACTTTGAAAAATCATAACTAATTCTAGAAAACTCAAAATGAGGTGATTCCAAAGCCAAATGAAAGATATTTAAGTCCTCTTCATAGGAAAAATATTGGCCATTACTAAATATCACCACACAATTCAAGAATTACATAAAACTCATCACTGCCCCAAAACAGAGTTCAGTTTCCATCCCAAACTTTGGACAGTTATATCTCCTAGTTCACGAAACGAAATGGAATAAATTATATGTCCATTTTGAGGCTTGAGATGTGAAATATAAGACTGGGAAATTTCAGAATTTTTAGATACCATTTAGTCATTAAAAACGTTCATACAAACGGACTGCCCAGAATAGAATTTCACTGGACAGAATTTTAGATTTTGCATCTTTGCTTCCATTGGTTCCATTTTCATACCAAACATCATTCCCACATAAATTTTCACAAGGAATCCATTGGAATCATTAAAATATCCAAATTCCCATGACACATTCTTCAAAAGTGTTTATTCAACAATAATTACATCCACTTTTGAAGTCATTAGCCCTTAATCACTTTTTGGGATATTACATGAGTCCTGTGAGTAAAGCATAGGAAGTGTTGTTCTGAGAGTAACTGAAACCTGAAAGCATGAAGTGTAGTAGAGTGAAGTACTACAACACTCACGAGTGAGAAAGCTCACTTTCTCAAATACTGGTGCAAGCGTCGAGCAAAAGGCGAAGCCTAAAGCTGAAATTTACTGATGCACTCAAGTGAGACATCTGCACTTGAGTGAGGACCAGTCATACTTATAATTGAGAAATCACACTCTTAGATAAAATGGTGTATGGGTTATCCAGAAGCTAAAGTCCATGGTACAAAATACATATGCACTCGAGTGATACATTTTACACTTGAGTGAGAGGTCAGTACACTCGCAAGTAAGAAATCTCACTCGTGCTAAATCTCATGGAAGTGTTACTTAAAAGCTGAAGAAGAAGTAGAAATATAATGATACACTCAAGTGAGGCTTTAGTGTACTCGAGTGAGGACCTGACAGAACCAAAATGCAACGACACATAGCAATCAATCCGAACATACTTCAATGTTATTTACCTATTATGTTTTCACTTGTTATAGTTACTAAACATCATTTAACATATATTTAAAGTATGAAACATGAGTTTGAACATTTGGGTCAGAGATGTATATATAAAGTCAAAAATAGCGGACATAATCATTTCGTCTAGAGTCGACCAGCTATGAATACACATTACTCACCTACCACGATATCTTGTTTAGAGATTTCAAATACATGCATGTCACTCTACAATGTTACTCTACGCTCCATAACGGCTATCACGTAACAGACAAAATCAACTGGCTATAAATACAGAGCGTCAGAGACTATAAAAAAAAAGAATAAAGAACGAGAGTATACACAAGCAAATTCACACGAGTCTCTGCTATTTATATTTTCTCTGTATTTATATTGTACTTCAGTGTTTGTCATATTCACTCCTTGAGAGAGTCTATATACACTTCAAAACTATATTTTCATTTTGATCTCAAGGTAGAGGGACCTTGAGAGGGTAGATATCCTTACGAGTGAAGCACTTGAGAGAATTCCTAGAAGAACTTTCTGCTCGTAAGACGTATAAGGAGCAAGCAGGAGAGAACGTTGCTACTCTAAGACTTGCATATGTAAGCAAGATAGAAAGGTCATAGGATTGTTTCTACACATAAGACTTGTCATAAGGGGGAGAGAAAGTTCTAGGTATGATAATATTTTTGCTTGTAGTCCATATAAGGACGATTTTTGTCTTGTGGCGTTCTGAGAGCCCACTGAATCTTGGAAGAATAGTGAAAATCTCAGTAGGTCTAGATCTTTGAGGACTTGACGTAGGCCTGGGTTTTGAGCCGAACCAGTATAACTCTCTGTATTATAATCTTCTCAACTTTACTCTATCTACATTTATTTTCATATCATCGTATCAACCAAAAAATTTATCACATAACCTAATTCACCCCCTCTTGGGTGAAGCTTGCCTCTTTCATATATATTAAGCAAATATAAAGCATTATATATATATTATGAAATATATATTTGTTTCTGTCTCATGCACATATGGAGCCAAAAAACACTCAATAGCGGTTTCACTAAGCCTCTCCAATAAGTATGTATGTCTGATAGCAATAGTTATCCCTTTGTCGTGGATTTGAACTAGGCAAGGAATCCAAATTTATACCTTTTTCTAAAGGAAGCACCTATAATAACGCAAGCACACAAATCAAAGTTTAACATCATAATTTGTAAAATATTTACTTCCAATTGAAGAAGATACCTACATTAAAAATAGGAGGACAATCAAAACTATAAGTTGTTGCCTAAGAGCTACCAAAGACATTAAATCATCACTTTCTAGATAGCATTGCACCCCTGACTTTCCAACAGTTGAATTTGTAGGCCAATCTCTTGTTTGAAAGGATGTATTATATGCCATCGGAATCACTTGTTGCATGACATTCAATGGAGATTGTGAAACTTCTTGAGTGGAGGGGGTGCAGTTGGGGCTATGATCGAGGCTTCCTAGCTCAATCAGAAACAATGTTCTTTGGCCATAAGATAAAAGAATTGAGGACATCGCTCACAATCTTAAAGTCATCAGCAGGGATAGAAAGAGGTGCATCTGCAACAATCACCTCTTCAACTGCCACTTTGACTTGATCATTTTTTATTTATTAGTGGTGGACAGTTGATCACAAGTTGCACAGGCTTCCCCTGCAACTAATTATCCCTGAGGATCCTCCACAAATAGGTCACAAGGCTCACCAATTTCTTTTCCAAGACCTTTTGATGACTAACTAATATTGCAATAACTCCCTTTAGTGCTTTGCTTAGGTGCAAGCAATGTTCCTGGGGAGCACTGGTATCTTGTCTTATGCTCACAATGATAATCATTTCCTCCTTTATCTTGCTCAACCTTTTTTCCAATCGTGCATCAAATGATGCTTCAGCCTCAACCCTTACTTCCACCCTCAAGTAGCCAACATATGCTCCATCTCCTCCCTAGTCACCATACTTGAGGAATGGCGTGGGGGTGCTCCAAAGTAATCCCTTATGCCTACCCTTCCTTCAACTCCCTTGCCACGACCAGGATACTCATGTTTTTGTGTAGCAACTATTAAGATATCATTCCTCCTATCCAACCTAAATGATCCATCGGCTTGTTTTTTTTAAGCTCCTCCTGTAAGACACAGATGACAAACATAAGTAATAAAATTTGTTTACCAAATAACAACAACAATACTTACAATTTTTTCACTAACTATACGAGATTGTTCACTCGTAAAAAACCCACTCCTCTTTTGGTGAGCGAACTTTCACATTTCTTTGTGATGTATCAGAGATGGTGGAGAAAGAAGAACAAAAGGATTAGATTGAGTTTCTTCTTCCAATTTCTTCTGTTTGCCCACCAATGAGTCTTTTTTATCCTTCACATAACCCCACGAGACATTGTATGGGGGCAATCATTCTTTCTACCCCTCTCTTGTGCCTTTTTCCCTTTTTCCTGTGAATAAGAAATTAAAAATAAGGTTACAATCAATAAAGACAAATCATAAGTACATAAAATACAAAATAAGTCAACTCATCAAAGCTTTTGGAGTAGTCTGAAGCCGTCTAAATTCTTGCCAAGTATGTTCGTCAATATAATAATACTTGTCGCATGGATTAGGATGAGGCTCACCATCTTTCACCTTGATATGCACATAATTGTTGGTTAGATTTGTCTTAAACTTCTTCCAACATTCATCACAATACATAAACATCTTCTTATACAAGATGTCATTATGAGGAACATCGTAAGTGAGCTGTATTGCTTGCATTGGTTAGTTAGTGACAAATTTGATAATTCGACCATACAAATTTGATAGTTAGTGAGGGCAATCATTTTATACCTGGACAGTTTCCTAAATATATTGCTTCCCATGTTCATCCACATTTATCTACTCCTCTATCAAGATGCTAGGCTTGTTACGTGCAAGGAGGCTAACAAAACTCTTATACAGGCTAGCATTAGGCCCAATTAGTTTCCAATATCTATCAAACTCAATCGAAATCTTTTCTTTGCTATTCTGATTGAGGGGAATGTCTCTTAATCGGGTGCCTCTTCTAGAAAAATATAAAAATTAGCTTTTAGTTGTTTTCTCCGTTTTCTTTGCTGTTTGGAATAAATATAAAAAAAATTCTAGAAAGCAAGTTCGTTTTATGGTACGCTGATGTTTGGGCTGCTTAGAATAGTGTGGTTGCTGTTACTCCACATTACCTCTTAGTCAATTGCTATTTTGTTCATTTCTACTAATATTGAATTTGAGAGTTCATTTGCTCTGGGTGATGTGCCAGAGATGTATTGTGCTGAGCTGAAAGAATTTGGTTGTGTTGTGAACTTTTGCTAAGGTTTTAAGTTGAAAAAAAACATTGCCTAAACTAAGGTTTCCTGTTCAATTGGCCTTTTTTTGTGATTGACTAATTGCTAAATTAGCTATTGATTTATTCATTTTGCTGTCACACAAATTTTGGGTGAGATTTGTGCTGTCATTGAAATTGGGATATTTATTGTGATAAGGACCCATTTCTCTCATACATATATCATACCATTCATTATGATTGCTTGTGTGCAAATCAGCTCAATTTCAATGATTCTGAACCTTTACTAGTATGGGGTATTTAACTGTCATAAGTTCACCGTTGCTCAAATTCTGACTTAAGCAATGCTGTGGGAAAGTGTTGGAAACTGAAATTTTGATGCTTTTTGGTATTATGAATCGAGTTACTAGATTTGAGTTGCCTTTAAATTGCTGCTAGAATATTGAGTTGTGCTATACTTTGGTGAGAAAATATGAGTGAAATTGCATCTTATTATTGACAGTGCATCCTCAAAAATATATTTGGAATATGTATCATAAAGTTGATTTGTGTGTTTCTAAGTTACCAGTCTTATGGTCATCATAGTCTCATACTTACTGGGAGGCATATTTTTGTTGCTGTGATAAATATTTAGGACTTGGATCTGCTATCTTGTTGCTGTTTCCCATATTGTTTTTAGGCAAATAAGCTATTTGCTTTTGTTTTGGGTTGATTTTAGTGAGGCTTGTGTGCTCAAGCTTGTTTGTGTGTGCTTAAACACTCTTGCTCTTGCAAAGTAATCACTTGGATTTAGGCATAAACTTATAAATTCCATTAGGTCTTGTTTGCTGGAACTAATACATCTTTTTCGCCCAGCAAAATTTTACAATCTCAGTTCTTGAAGGTTTTGGGCATTTTGAACAAGCTAATAGTAGGGGCTATTAGCCTTAATGGATTTGGGCCAAATTCAAGCGTTTTCATCATTTTTCTAAATTTTCTTTATTTTCTAAAACTTTTTTCATAATTTTCATTAGGTGTGTTCTTTAGTTTAACCTGTGATTTTTCTTGGTTTTTAGTGCATTTTTGAGTTTGATTTAGTTAGTTGTTGATTGTTGGGGTGTTTGGTAGTGCTTGAGGTTATTTTAATATGGGTATAGTAGTTTAACATTCCATTTGCATATAAAACCTTTCTGAAAACAAAAAAATTCTGAGTTTTGCTGTTGTGCTATCAAATTCCTTGCTTCCATTGTGTGATTTATTTTGATTTTGTTGTGAGCAAATTGGAATTCTTCACCTTTGGAAAATTATTTGCTGAAAATTGGTGAAAGTTTGCATATTACTTGTTGTTGTGCAATTGTTTTGGGAATTTAGAATATCTGTGGATTATTCTTCCCTTGATAGAACCTTCTCTTCACTTGAACTACTTACACTTGGGAATTGGTGTGTCATACACTTGCTGATACTGTCATTGATATAAATCGGGTTTCTTGTGAACTTTTTAGCACCTATTTTGATTAGGTCGGATTCGTTCTTTATTACTAGAATATTGGAAATGCATTGTACTTGGTTTGCTGTAACTTCTAAACTATATCGGCTTTTGGAACCCTTTGATTGATTGGATCTCTATATTGGAATTTGGAAACTTCCTACTATAAATTATGTTTGTCTTTTAAAGTGCTCTGTCCTTATATCATTTGACAAACCCTTGCTGTCACAAACTTTGAATCTACTGTAAAAGGGAATAGTTTTGGTTTTCTAGATGAATTTAGTGCTTTAATACCATTCCACAATTCTAACCCAACTAATTGGAATTTGCTTTTGAGTATCAGTGAATTTGTTGAATACTGCTACTACCACTGAGTTGTTGTAACAGTTGCTACTTTTATTTAAGTGAGTTGTTGTGGAATTAATTAGACAGTGAAGTTCCCTTCACTAAGTCTTACTTTTTCACCTGAATTGCTACTCATTGTTTCTGCTATTCTTTGAATTGAGTCCCATATTGCTGTTACAATTTTTGCTGGGTAGGAAAATTTTGCAAACCATTTCGTATCATTACAAGAGTTCTCCTATTGTGATAATTGGTTTCTGTAAGTACCTTCCAGGACTAGCTGGTTAGTGTTCAGGTCTGACTTCATTTACTACCAAATCACACTGAAAATCAGGTAAATTCTTACTTTGAAAATTCCATTTAGTTGCTACTTTAGCATGATGGAAGTGTCTTGTTGTTGCTAAAACTAATTTCTCTTTTTAGCCACTTGATTTCATTTATCTAGTTTAATTCTTTTGGTTGTCAAAGATTAGTTAACCTGATCTACTGTGAGTTACTAATTTTTGCTGCATGCAACTCCTACCATACCTACTTTGAGTACTTCATTTGCTATAATTTTAGTGTTTCATTATGAGTGTCTTTACTATGCATGACCAAAGCTAGGAAAACTGATTTTTGGAACACAAATGTGTAAGAGTGCTAAATAATTAACACTCATATGATTGCTTGCATTGATTGAGATTTATCCTTTTTCATCTATCATAGCTTGGTGTAATAATTCCAATGCATGTGAACAGGTTGCTATGATTGCTTGCATTGATTTAGATAGGTTTTTGATCGCATGAGTTCACATTTTCTTAAATTACTTAAAGAAGCATAGCTCTTTGGATTGTCAGACATGATAGAAAAGGAACTAGGGGAAATGTTAAAGCCATAAAGAGGGTTCAGAACAAGATAATTTGGATTGAATCCGAAGGAAGCAAAGACATGCCATTGGATCTAATAGGCATAAATGCAGAACTTGCACTTTCCACTATTGGTAATCACTCTCTACCTACATCTAGACTTGATGTGCCCTCAACTACTTCCACTCTTTATGAAGTTGTTCTCTTTAATGATAATAATTATACAACTGTGAAATCCCCTGCCATGGTTGAGCTATGAATTGTCTCATGCTTCTAGTAATTGTAGGTTCGTTGATCATATGCTTTGTAATGAGCCCACTCCCTTGTGTGATAATTTGAACGATGATTTGTGTGATGGTGACATTGAGTATGATTCTACTAGCATAAATTGGATTGATAACAAAAATGACCATGAATTGCCTTTAGGACCTAGTGATATGGATGCTATGCATGATGATGAGTTCCCTTCTCCTTTATCTTGCTCTCCCCCTACCTCTCATATGTGAAAGTGATATGATGTGCCCCAATTCTATAATGGATTTCACACTGTCCACTTCACACATGGGTAAAGATAAAGTTGTTGATTTGAATTTTATTACTAGTCCCAAAGTCAATGCATGCTTTCATGAGTTTGATGTGCCAATTATAGATGATGCTATACTCATATCCACTCTCTTTATTGATAATGCATGTGATGTAGCTAGTCACATTCATCATGATTCTTCCACTTTGCTGAAATCTAGTTTTGTGCAGTGTGATGATCATATATTGTTGCTAGATGAGGTCAAGCAAATTCATGACTTCTATTCTTAAATCCTATCATATGATTTACCTCCTGACATCCTAGGATTTTATTTTGATGGAGTAGCACTTGACTGTGAGCCTACCATTAATGATGGCCCCATTGATTGTGTGATATCTAATGTCGCTTGTTCTATGTCATTACATGCTTTGATTGATTTTGTTGGTTGTGAGAAGCACTTGTTATCAAATGTGCCCTACTCTAGTCTTCTCACATTACATACACCATTATGCATTTTCACTTATACTAATGCTTTCCATGGATTTAAGTATTTTGATTCATGTGGCATACTTGGAGTAGGTACTACTATTTATTTGTTTGATTCATTGTAGCCTTCCTATATGAGAGGACTACCTCATTCCTATTGCACACCATATCTTTTGGAACCTTTACTCACTAAGCTAGTGTTGTCAAGGACGACAAGATTTTCCTTCCTCCTAATTTTCCCATCCTATCTAGCTACAAGCCACAAGATTGCCTATTTCCTTACCTTGTTTCTTGTTTTACTTAATGATATATTATATTGAACAAGTGTGAGGGAGGGACTCACCGGTAGTAAAAGGTAGCTTAGGTGTCTTGATTTGTGATTTTAGGTAGTTGTGTGCATCCTACCCTAACATTTATCCTTTCATAGATTTGAATTCCCTTGTTATATCATTCATTTATACTTGCATTATCCCACAATGCAAGGATTGATTGTGGGGGAAGGAATGTGTGTGTGCTGTTTTTGAAAAAAATTATGCACTTGGCCTTGGAATTTCAAACCTTTTAAAAGATTAAAGCTTGTCTCAAGAGTTTAATATTGTGTTTGTTATCAATTTGGTTTTTAAAATTGATATTGAGAAATGACATATTTTAATGCTTTGAAATTGAAAGTGATATGTGCTTTAGCTTAGGTGAATAAATTTGGAAAACATAGCTAAGTTGGAAGGATTCTTGGGCCTTAATTGTTCATTCCTATTGTGTGCATTCACTTTTCTCATTATGCTCTCTAGAACTTGTCTTAGCTCATAATCAAGGCCACGCGTAGCTTTCACTTCTCTTCAACATGGTTGAGGCCTTTATTTCATTCATTCATATACCATACCCCATTTCTTGCAAGCATGCATATTTCTTTGCACTCATATTTTATAGAATTCAATAGTATTGCAATGTTTTCAGTTGATGATAATGTATTAATGAGATGTAAATGGATGCAGGAAGGCAAAAATGAAAGGTAGTACAAGGGAAGAAAATAATGAGTTTAAAAGACAACAAAAAAAGAGATAGAAGAAAAAGAAATAGAAAAGGTGAACAAAGACAAGAAAATGACAGAGAAAAAAAACCATATATGGAAAAAAAAGAAAGAAAAGTAAGAAAAGAAAGGAAGAATATATATTGCCTTGTACCTTAAGAGTGTTGAAGTGGAAAGTCAACCATTGATTGAACATTGATAATGCTATTTAATTCTACTTGTTCATTGCTAAACATTTCATCCTATATCCTTCCTCATATGCATTCTTGTATGCTTCTTTACCTACCTATTTCATAACAAGCCTAAAAGTTATCTTGATTCTTGAGTGCTTGTGCATTTGAGTGGTGGAGGGGTAAAGCTATTACAAGCATATGGTAGAGTATTTGAACAAATAAATCGAGCAACAGAACCCTATACACTAGTGAGTTGAGTGATAAGATCCTTATGCTTTTTTACATATATTATTCAAAATCACATATTATTCACATTAATTAAATTGCATATCACTATTGGTTCCTATGCATTAGAATGTTCTTATGGATTGATGCTAATAGAAGAATCAATTTTGGTTCCATTGTGATATTGACTATTGGGCTTGCCTATTCTATTTACTTCAACACTCTTTGCCTAGTTTGAGTTTGATATTTTGCTTAGAAGTGCAAAAGCTTAAGTGTGTGGGAATTTAATAGAGCCAAATTCTTATATATTTTTTAATGATTAATTTTAGGCTTTTATAGGACTTAATTGAATATTCTGGGAAAAATTAAATATTAGTGTGAGATTTAAGTGAAAGGGTAATTTGGAAATTAGTGGTTCAATTTGTTAGACCCTTATTTTATTTCGATATTCATTAATATTTGTGAGTAGTTCAGTGGACACACAAAAATAGCATAAGAATACTGATAATGAGTACTTGATTACATTACAGGAATTTCCCACAAGGATTGTACGTAATAATTACAGACCTTAAAATAATAAAAAAGCCTTCAGATAACCAGCATCAGTGCTTATACTGCTCCGGAACCTCAAGTTGACGATAATTATGATTCCGCCCCTTCAAGTTGCTGCCTACTGCTGAAAACTTTATACATTTATGGAAAGGGTGAGATTCAAAAGAATCTTAGTAGTAACAAGCTATCAATCATATAAAATACGATAAATAGATATGCAATACACCACATAGTGTAAATATAACAATAACACTGTAAACCGGAGTGTGCACACTATTTAAGGCCAAATCCCCTACTTGTCCGTGTACCTCAGTTGAGTCCCAGACTATAGCTAGGTAATATTCCTCAGGAACTATGTATCATAATTGGGTCCTCACTAGGCCAAATGGTACTTGTGCTTTTCTCATTGGGACAGTATTTGTGTTTTCCCGCACCACAGCTAGATAGTGTGTTCATTATTGATATCACATAATATAGCAACATACAATATATATACCACCACATAGTATATAAAAGATAGAGTTACTACCTGGAATTGCCCTTTCCTTGCTTGTCTATCTGTCCAATATCCTGTGTTCAGCTCATGCTATTGGTATATCCTAAAATTACAAATGTTCATTAAATGAGTTATTACTCATTCATGTCACATTCTAAACTCATGTTATTGGTTATCTTTACCTTTAAAGTTCAAAGTAATTACATTTTGAAATTACCTTTATAATATCGCATATTGAGTAAAACTGCCAGAATTTTCATCAAACTTTGAAAATTCATATCTTCATATATAAATGTCTAATTTCTGTGGTTTCAATAGCTATATGACTCTTATCAAGTCTAATTTTAATAAAAAATATTGCTTTTAGCCAACTGGATGCATAATATTCAAGAATTTTCATTTATTGGACACTGCCACAAAAACTTGCCAGTTTTACTTCAAAAATACCTAACTCTTAGTGTACAAGTCCAAATGGCTTATATGACCTATCAAATTAAAGCTTGATATGTCTATTTTTATTTTGAAAAATTTCATAGGCATTGAACATCGCTTGCCTATTCAAAAACATCACATAGACAAACTACCACACAGGAAATCACACTGGCAACAACATTGTAACCTTACAAATTGTGTTCCAATGACCCAGATTTATAATCAAAGTCTATTTACACATAGTTTTTCATGTAGAACACATTGGTAACATCAAAATGATTAAATTTTCATTCTTTATCATGCCTTGTTTAGACCAGAATTCAGGGTTTGGTGCAACAAAATTACAAATTCACATTTCAACTACCAAACTTAGCTCATATGCTTCCAAAACAACATATAATCACATGTATATGATGAAAGCTTCATGAACCCTAACTAATCAAAATTAGGGCAACATCAACCAACCCCAACAACTCAATCAACCAAAACAACATATACATCAAAGTGATACTCTTGCTCGCCTCTAGATCCTTCTTGAGCTCTATTCTTGATTCTCCACCTTTTGCTCTTGCAAGATGGCTCAAAACACCTCCCCTTGAAATTATAAAATCATAGAAATGAAGCTCTCATCAAGGGGAACATTGTTTATGAGGAGTGTTTGAGCTAGAAAGGTGATTTACCAAGTGAAAATTAGCCAAGAAGCTTACCTAGTATACTTGCTCTTCTTTTCTCTTTCATTAAGCTTCTGTTCTTCAAACTCTCTCTCCCTCTCTTGGCTTTTGTTTCAGATGAAAATTACAGCTTTTGTAAGAGATAAATGATCTTAAAATATCATCTTCGACCTCCTTACGATATTAATATTTTAATTGTTGCTAGTCACATGTCTAACTTTTGACTTTTCTCCTCGTGTTTACTTGGCCAAATCCCACTTGTTTTCTATAATTCAAGACATACTCTCTCTCTTGCTTCTTTTGTTTGGACGAAAGTGCCTTTTGGGAGATGATAATGATCTATTTAAAATATCACAACTTCACCTCCTTAAATATTATTTTTTAAATGCTAATTAACATGTGTTTGTGACTAAAGTCATTATCTTTTTTCAGTTGGTCTAAAATGCTTCCAAATGGCATTATTTGCGGCCAAATAAATATTTTCCCCTTGCTTCCCTTGCTTGGATGTCCAACACCATAAGGAAAGGGAAAATTTGGACTTTTAATTTTTATTTAGCGAAATGACTATTTTGCCCTTCCAGTTTTGTAATTAAATTGGCCTTCTTCATTTCCTTTATTGTTGGTCAAAATTCACTATTGTTTAGGCCTAAAAATTGTATTCTTTCATTATCGAATTTGAGCTACAAGAATGGGCTTTTATAAAGGCATAAATTAAATTTTGTCTTATTGTGGCCCAAAATTCATGTAGCCACTGATTACACTATTTTTCCATTTCAAGTTTGCCAAACCTCACTATTTTATTTCCTTTAATATATGGAATTTTGGTGGATAAAATTTGGGATGTTACATAATTGTTATATTTTTTAATCAATATTTGTTATTCACATCTTTCCATAATTGTGAGTACAAGATATTACTTTTATGAATTGATTAAGGTCAAAGATATCATTTGGGAACATTAATGAAAGGTAAAAGAGGAATTTCACATGCAGAATTTATTTTGATATTTTTCTGATTTAAATAAGAGGAGATTAAATGAGCAAGGGACTTTTTTGGAAGCTCGCTTAGGGATTTAACCTAAGCCCTTGGATCATATGCTTTAATTGGCCCATTATTTGACACTCCAAACACGCCCTTATTATTTTTAACTCACCTCCAACCCTAAATTCTCATCTTGATTCAGGCAAAAAATTCCTCGTTGTCTTCAATTTCATTCCCAAATAAAATTGAGCGACCAAGAGAGCTCTCATTCCCACACCTCCATCTCCCACCATTCTTTACCATCTCCATCTACTCCCTTTTTAATTAAATAATAGTAGAATAAATAAATAATATAAAAATAAAACTGTCAAATAAAAAGTATGAGAAAATAGTTAAACATAACATCAAAGGAAAGGTTATTTGGGTTTATTTTTTCAAGGAAAATTGAAAAAAATTAAAAAAGATTTTTAACTGGGACGAGCCAACCTGCCATAGCCTTAAACGGGTGGGCTTGTGCAACCTGCCCCTTGGAAGGCTGACATTTAGTTAGCCCAAACCCACCTCTTTTGACAGGCTGGAAGGCACCAGCTCTAGACGGCTTTTACTTCGTCTTCCATCCATCTCCTTACAGTTCTTCAATGGCCACACACAAAATGGATCTTGAGAGAGCATCTAATAAAGCCATAAGCTGCTAACCTCGATTCTTTAGAGTGATTATGCGATTGCAGTCTCAAGCTAACCAGGAGTTTCCCTTAAATTCTCTGTTTGTTCCATGGTAAAAGATTTAGGCTTAAATTTGTAGCAATGTTTCAGATTGTTAACTTTTGATTCCGATAGTTGAACTTGAATAATGATTTGATGAAACTTTGTATGGTTCAGGTTTAGAATAGGTTCAACTATTTAATCCAGACTTTGTAGAGTGGTTTCATTTGGCTAAACTAAATATCTATGTATATGTGAAGGTTTTCCATAATGAATTGAAAGTTGATCAAATTTGTTTATGTATTGAGTTGTTTTTCTGTTAGATGATGTTCCATTTTAATGCATCGGTTCAAAGATTAAAATGAGAAATCTACGGGCTTGATCTTGATGGTAGCTTGGGTTCACCTTCTCTGACTCATTAATTAGAAACTCTAAATTAATCTGTGGCTGTGATGGTTAGGTAAACATTCCAAGGGAACTCATTATCATTTCCATTCATTCCGCCATCTCATAACCTTTCATACTTTAAAATAAAAAAATGCATAAATAGTAGGACTTAGCTGTAGATTAGTTTAATTGGTAGTAGATAATTATCTACAATTGCTGCACTTTTATCATTTAATTTGGCGTTTAACTGTTTAATATATTGAAAATTAATCTCCCCTAAGAATGACCTAGGTTATGCTACTAAGTTACATTCCCAAACCTAGTTTTTTGAGAACTCACACAACATGTGTTTATCGGTAAGATATTGAGGTCACCATAATAGGAGATGGTACTTATAGTAGGGCATAGAAGTGTTGTAACACCTTATTTCCGTAATTGATAGGATGAGTTTTACACAGCGAATTTGAACCATTAAGCAATATTCCTTTGTAAAGTTCTTTCATTTCTTAACCTCAAGAAAAGATTTGAACCTGTAGTTGAGTGGGTTTTTCTAGTATTTTGGAAAATTTCAAAATCTTGCGCAAGTTTATTCTAGTGGTTCAGTACTTTCTTATTACTCATCAATTCTTATCTTTTCTTTTAATGCAATCAAAGCAATTTTCTGCTTGTAACATCCCAAATTTTAGTCACTAAAATTCCTTATATTAAGGGAAATAAAATGGTGAATTTTGTCATACTTGAGTTAGTCAAACAATGCAATTGGTGACCACAGAAATTTTGGGCCAAATAAGACAAAATTTAATTTGTGTTTTCGTAAAAGCCCATTATTGGAGCCCAAATTGGTTAATTGAAGAACACAATTGTTGGCCTAATATATTGTGAATTTTGGCACAAACAAAAGAAAAACGAAGAAATCCCAATTTAATTACAAAAATGTAGGGGCAAACTAGTCATTTGACCATAAACAAGGAGTCATATATTTTTCCCTTTCCTTGATGAATATTTCTCCAATAAGAGAAGCAAGAAGGGAATTTAAATGCTTGGTTCATATTAAGCCTAATATAGTGAAATTGTAGCCAAGTAAAAAGATATGGAAAAGTCAACAATTGTAAGCAAATTAAGAATAATATTGAGGAGATAAAATTTGGATAATTCAAGAAGCAATTATCGTCTTCCAAAGCCTTCTATTTCATCCAACAAGAAAGAGGGAGGGGAAAAAATACTTGGTAAAAAATTATTCAATTGGAAGCATTTCTAGTGAAATAAAATGAGTTGAAAGTAAAAAGTTAACATGTGGTTAATTAGCTTTAAAATCATATATGTTAAGGAGGTGAAATTGGGATATTTTGAGAGATAATTATCCCTTTCCAAGATCCACTTTCGTATAACATGAGGAAGGAAAGAGAAAGGGAATATTTGAAAACCGATGGTGTCTCTTGGATGTCATTAGAGGCAAAATTAAAAAGATGAAGCAAGAAAGTCAAAAATCACATGGTAATTACAATTAAATATTATATCTTTAAGGAGGTGGAGACATGGTATTTTTAAGAGCTCTTATTCCTTTCTAAGAGCCATATTTCGTCCAACTCTTGTGAAGAGAGAGTGTATGTGTCTTGAAACATAGAGAACAAGAGTGAAGGAGCAAGTGTTCAAGAAGCAAATCAATGTGAGTTTGGTAACAAATCCCACTTGTTCTTGCTTTTAGTCTCTTGTACATCCCTTCTAATCTTCATATCCTCCTTGAACACACATGTAGCAAGCTTAAAGTAAGAGAAAGAAGGAGGAGAGGCTGGAAGAAATTGAAGAAGAAGAAAGAGAGACAATAGGTAATCATATAAACCTTGCAATCTTGTTGATTCAAGGTTGTTTGTTATGGTTATGGTTGATTTATAGTTGTTTGGTGGTTTATTTGGTTTATTTTGTAATTTGAGAATGCCAAACCCTAGGGGAGGTGCAGCCCAAATTTTGATTAATCATGTTTAAAATGTGTTTAAATGGTTAATCATATGATTAGAAGTGTAAGGAAGAAGTTTAATTGCATGGAAAGTTAAGATCACATTATTCCCTAATTTTCCTTAACTTTCGGCCAGTGTAGGGCTGTAAGAATGAATATGATTTTGCCAAATTTGAGATTTCCAATGGATTTCTTGGGCAAAATTGTGTGGGAATATGATATGGTTGTGTTTTAGAAGGGTTGGATTGAAAACCCAAAAATAGGAATTCAATGTTACTTAGATCAACACTACCAAAATCTGGTCAGGTTTTTGTGACGAGGTTTTGGATAATCAAACCTTGTTCAAAAATCATGAAACTTTTCAACAACAAAAAGACTTCCTAAGCTTTAAAATGATGGGTAGAATGCATGATTTGGACGTCTATAAAGTAAGTTATGAATTGTGGAAGTTGAGGCATAGAAACTGGAATGAATTCTAGACCAGTGAGGTAGGTCAAGGATTCTGGAAATATAACCCCTATAATTGGCAGTGGTTGATATTTTTCCCTCAAAGTAGACTTAAAGAGCTTTACCAAGGACTTTGAACAACCTCATTTGGAGTCCTAGACAATAATTTATGATTTTTCAAAGTTGAGGGTCAAAACTGGCAGATTTGGTTTAACCTACGAAATTGTGACATTTAAAGGGAAATGTAGGAATTGAAGACATGGCTCACTTTCATGACTCTAACAAGTCATATGGTTATATGTCTAGGGTCATGAGGTGACAAGGAAGAAGCATCTTTAATGGTTGGAGTAAGCTACAAGAAGAGGACTCAAGATAAGAGGTAGTGAACTTACCTTATTTGCATGTATTTGATATTTATGCTTGTGTAGTGATATACGTAATTGATTTACTTGATTGCGCATAGTATATTTGAAAGATAAAGCTTTGTAACTATTTATGCTAAGGCCATGAGTATAATATGTGAAGCATTGAGCATGCAGACATGTCATTATGGGGTATGCATCTAGTTAAAGCTAACATATCATGCACTTAGCATATATCTTGAAAGAGGCAAGTTTCACCCAAGAGGGAGGTGAATTGGGTCATGTGATAAATTTTCTGGTTGATGCAATGATATGATTTTAACTGTAAATAGAGTAGAGTTGAGAAGATTAGCACACAGAGAGTTATACTGGTTCGGCCCAAAACTCAGGCATACATCCAGTCCTCAGAGATCAAGACCTACTGAGATTTTCTCTATACTTCCAAGATCCAATAGGCTCTTGGAACGCCTTAAAACAACAATCGTCTTTGAATGGACTATAAGCAGAAATATTCTAACACTTAGAAATTTCTCTCCCCTTTACGACAAGTCTTATGTGCAGAAAAGCAAACCTATGACCTTTCTCTCTTGCTTACGTATACAAGTCTTATGAGCAACAACGTTCTCTCTTGCTTACACCACTTTAAGTCTTACGAGCAGCAACATTCTCTACTACTTGTATCTTATAAGTCTTATGAGCAGAAAGTCCTACTAGCAATTCTCTCAACTGCTTCTCTCATAAGGATATCTACCCTCTCAAGGTCCCAGTACCTTGAGATCAAATGAAAAATAGAATATGAAGTGTATACAGACTCTCTTATGGAACAAATATGATAAATACTGAGGTATAATAGAATAAAGAGAAAATGTGAATAACAGAGACTCATGAATTTGCATGTCTGAATTCTTGTACTTTGTTATATTTCATGGTCTCTGAAGCTTTGCATTTATAGCCAGATGATTTTGCCCATTGAATAATAATCCATACGGAGGGGAGCATTTTACTATGGAACAACATGCGTACATTTGAAATCTTTGAACATGGTAGGTACGTGCTTTGGTTGGTAGTAATGATTCTATCTACTGTTGTTTGACTTCCTCTGTGCTTTTCTAATTCAAATGATCGAGCACCTGTATCACACTTGTAATATATGTTAAATGTTGTTAAATAATAATAATAGGTGGAAATAGAGTGATTAATTAATATTAAACCATATTCGGATTGATCGCTGTGAGTCAGTGACGTTTGGGCTTCTGACAGAGGATCACTCGAGTGCACTAGGCCTCACTCGAGTGAATCTTCATATATGCAATTCTGCTTCAGCTTTTGTGTTGCACTTCCATATGGTTTTGAGAGAGTGCATTTTCACACTTGTGAGTGATATGGGACCTTACTCGAACACACATCCCCTCACTCGAGTGCACCTTTATTTTACACTATGAGCTCATATCTCTGGATAACACTTGCATCCCACTTTATCAAGAGTGTGATTTTACACTTGTAGGTGATATGGGCTCTCACTCGAGTATACTTATGCTCACTCGAGTGAACAACATATTCTTGTAAAAGATACTCTTTTGCTTTAGCACTTGTATCAGAATAGAGAGAGTTGGATTCCACACTCGCTGGGTGCAGTATCCTTCACTTGAGCATACTTTCTTTTCTGTGCACTTGGTAACTCTCAGGCAAACACTTCCTGTCTCTCACTCGCTTGGACTCGAGTGCAGTTTACATTTTGAGTTTTCCTTGCTCTCGAGTAAACACTCTCTGTGCCACACTTGAAAGGACTCGGGTGCATATGAGGCCATCACTCGAGTATAGAGTCTGTACTCGAGTGGAGTATTGATATCTTGTCTCTGACTTTTCTCTCTATCAAACACTTCTACAAGTGTGCCTTCATGCTCGAGTATAGATCTCATTATCACTTGAGTTGTCCTGGTATTTTCAGCTAGAGTTTACTTCTGTCAAACACTTTTTACTCAATACTCTCTTGTGCTCGAGTGCAAAATAGCTTAATGCTCGAGTGCTAGCTCTATCACTTAAGTGCATCTGTTAAACTAACAGCAAACACTTCTAAACCTTGTGAAATACATTTGGTAATATTTTTCACCATTGTAAAGTATGAATTTCTTACTACAACACACAATGATCTTTTGTTTTCATCAAAACTTGGAATCTAACATTCTCCCCCTTTTTGATAATGACAAAACCTTTGTGATGGGTTTTAAAACAACTTGATTTTGAAAACATTTTCAAATGCATATTTCACCAAAGTTTAGATTTTCGCACTTAATCTCAATTGTTTCCTGCAATACTTCTAATGGACACTTAAAACCAAGATAAGTCGTAGTATCACATAAACCATTAAATCTGAACAGAAAACTTAACAAACTTGAAAATAACCATTAATGAAATTGTAAAGTACAAATGTCAAGTTTGAATCAGCATCTACCTATGAGACCCCATATACAACCATGTCAGCAAAAATAAACCAAAAAAGCATAAATAACAATAGTCCTGCCGTAATACAGAAAAGCTAACCAAAACTAAACTTCAACTTCCCATATCAGACCATAACAGCTCAGAAACCATCACAGATCCTTCTCCCCCATTTTGTCAGAATCAGAAGGGGGCTGAGGAAAATTGAGATCAGATGGTGGGGTATAGAGCACCATAGCAGTGGAAGGATCAATTTGCTCAGGCTCAAAAAGTGGAGATCATGGGTGAGGAATAAAGGCTGCAAAGTGGTGGTGAAGGCGACCGATCATAAGTGACATCAACATTGGAATCTGGGTCTATGAAGAGAACACGAGTCTGAGTCTGAGAAGGTGAGGCTGTGGTAGGAGTAGACTCAGGTGGCACCTCAGGAGAAGAAGTCATAAAATGAGTGTGCAAGAAGATTTCCATATCATTGATACTTTTTGACATCTTCTTGAGTCTTGAGCATCGAGTCAAAGTTGGTATTTGCCTTATCCACCAACTTTAAGACTTATATCTCCATTGTGTTCACCAATTTCTCATACTCACTCATCAATTCCTTTTTTAGACCAGTCACATCTTGATGGATTACTTTGGCTAGATAGGTTGATAGTTATGCATTCAAGAAAGATGGAGGTGGAATTGGACCTTGAGCAGAAGACTGTGCTTCATCACCTCTAAAAAGAGAGGCTTCACTTTGAGATGAAGCCTTGGTTTAACTCACTGGAAGATTGATACTCATATGTGTCAATTGAGTCTTACTAAACCTAGGAATGGTTACCCTCTCAGTTCCCTCTAAATACCATACTTTGTTTTTCTTGAGAATGAGAGACATAAGTTATAGATATGGTATGGTGGCGGATTTTGATAAAGAAAATCGAAATCTTCTTATCTCACCAAAAATAAGCTCCCCCACATTTCTTCGTTGCTCGGCTAGGAAGGAGGCCAATAAATAATAATCTTTCTGAGTAAATGGGTATAATTCTTGGA
Organism: Inga oerstediana; assembly: GCA_963210345.1. Lineage (NCBI taxonomy): Eukaryota > Viridiplantae > Streptophyta > Magnoliopsida > Fabales > Fabaceae > Inga > Inga oerstediana. The sequence goes on from OY723404.1 coordinate 38,944,013, forward strand.
TTTGTTAACAATGCTAGGAGAGTATATGTAATGAAGAGCTCGAATAGAATCAGGCATGTCAATAGGCTTAAAATTAAGAGGGCTTATAGGGTCATTTGGCCTTAAATGCCGGAAGGCTTCATTGGCAGTAAGTGTGGGTAGATCAGAAGGTGGTGCAACATAGCCAAGAATGTTATTTATGATAGTAGCAGATATCATAACATGTTGATATCTAACAGTGGTAGACATTGCTTCTTCTATCAACTCTCCAACCCTAAAATATATGTTTTAGACTTTCATGTTGTAGTAAAAGGTTCTCACAACAGTAGGTGAATATGGAAGATGCACATTTAACCAGGGACCATAGAAACCAAGAAAAGGATGAAAATCCAAACTACAGCTTTTCTTCAAATAATCTAAGTCCACATAAACTATGGGGCAAAAATGTCTATGAGCAAACTCAGAGTCATATACCTTCTATTTTAGTGCTTTCAGTTCCTTAACATTGAAGTCTTCAGGAGGATTTGTGACTTGTTCTTCCTCTGGAACCTATGAAGTAGAAGGAACCCTGAAGCAGCTACACTAGACTAACTAACATGATGTGAACTTGAGGCATTGGCTTGGGAGGGAATTTTGCCAACCAATGCATATAGCTTTGACTTCTCCATTGCTTCCCAGAGTTGCATATTGAAAGAGTCATAAGAGGAAGAAGATTGTCGTGGTTGCTCTGTGTCCTTCTCCTTTCCTCTTCCTTTGACTTCTTTAGATTGAGACCGAGTGACAACTGGTTCTTTGAAAACTACTCCTTTTGGTTTCTTTTATGGAGGTTAATCCTTCTTAGCCTCCTTAGGCTTAGGATGAGGTTTCTTGGCTGGAGTTCTTTTCTTGGTGGTTTTAGGTTTAGGAGGAGGTGTTGGAGTAGAAGATAGAGAAGGTGTTTGAGATGAACGTGTTGCCATTGGAGTACTAGTGACAGATTGAGTAGGTGAAGGTGAATGGGAACTTTAGGGAACAAAAGGCATTTTAGTTCTAGCCATTAAAACCGAAATGATAATCAAAGAGTTGATAAGAACTTGAAGAAAGATTTTCAAAAACTCTCTTTGGTTAGGGCAAGAAATGAGAAGCTAAAATGATAAATCTGACCTTATGAAGATGATTGAAGAGTTGTAATAGAAATTTAAAGCAATCTAAATTGTTTAATCGATGGGTAACGGTCGGAAGTGAAGAGGTATGACTTCTGAGTAATGCAATGCTTTTAGTGAGAAGAGGAAGTATGACGGTCTGAGCTATTGCGTAACTGATATAAGTGTCAACACTAGAGTTACAATCCTACTGCTCGAGTGTTATTCATATAGTGCTCGAGTAACACAATTTTGTGCTCGAGTGACAAATAAATTCATCTCATAAAGCATGTAAAAACATACCTGAATTAAGTGTAACTTGTTACATTTTTCATCTTTGTACTCAAATCCTCAAAGATCATTTGAGTAACCATGCTTTGAATTAGTATTTGCATAATTCTTTCTCTTCAACTCGAGTATTCTTGTTCCACTTCAGGTATCTTTATACTTTACTCGAGTAATGAGAACCTTCACTCAAATGAGAGCCATCCTACCTGTTGCATTTGAGTAACCTCTTGGCACTTTTATCTCCTCTGTTAACCCCTGTTTGGATAGTTTAAAAGTAGAGTATATGCTATAGTTTTGTACTCGAGCATTGTTGTCTGACTCGAGTGAGAACGTACTTGGTACTCGAGTGACATATCCAGTACTCGAGTGACAGGCCTACAAAAACAATTTCTACATACTCTGATGCCTAAGTTAGTATGGTTATCATCAAAACTCATTAAACATAATAAATAACAAGAAACTTTTACAACTCAATGGGATTAACCATTCCCAATTCTCTTTGAATATATAATAATTGATCTTTAGCTATTGGCTTTGTGAATATGTCAGCGAGTTGAAGATGTGTCGGTATGAATTCTACTTTAACATCTTTCTTTTGCACGTGATCTCGAATGAAATGATGTCAAATATCTATATGCTTGGTCCTCGAATATTGCACAAGATTCTTGGCCAAGCTAATAGTGCTAGTGTTGTCACAGTAAATTGGTATCTCCTTTAAGTATATCCCAAAATCCTGAAGTTGTTTCTTCAACCACAGTACTTGAGAACAATAGCTTGTTGCAGCTATATATTCAGCTTTAGTGGAAGATAGTGACACTGTGTTCTGCTTCTTGCTGAACCACGAAACCAGAGATCCTCCAAGAAATTGACATTGTCCACTAATACTTTTTCTATCAGTTTTTTATCCTCCATGATCTGAATTTGAATAGGCTATCAAGTATTCGTTTCCTCTTTTTGGATACCATAGGCCAAGTTCTGCAGTATCTCCTAGGTATTTGAAAATTCTTTTTACAGTTTCTGCATGTGATACCTTAGGAGCAGATTGAAACCTTACACACATTCCAACAATGAATTGTATATTCGGTCTGCTTACTATTAGATAGAGTAATGAACCAATCATTCCTCTATATTTGGTGATGTTGAAGTCAGGGCCTTTTACATCAGCATCCAGCAACTTTGTAGAACTCATTGGAGTATCAGCTCCATTAGCATTGTCCATTCCGAACTTCTTCAATAGCTCCTTCAAATATTTTGTTTGAGATACAAATACCCTATTCTTCCTTTGCTTGATTTGAAGTCCAAGAAAGAAGTTTAATTCTCCCATAATGGACATTTCAAACTCTCCCTGCATAAGCTTAGAAAACTCTTGACAAAGAGATTCTTTAGTAGCACCAAAAATAATATCATCAACATAAATTTGAACAATTAGAAGATCATTTTTATTATGTTTGATGAAAAGAGTTGTATCTACTTTTCCTCTGATAAAGTTTTGATCAAGAAGAAATTTGCTTAGCCTTTCATACCAAGCTCTAGGTGCTTGTTTCAAATTATATAAAGCTTTCTTTAGTCTGAAAACATGATCAGGTTTTGTTTCATCTTCAAAACCAGGAGGGTGTTCTATTTATACTTCATCCATAATATAACTATTTAAAAAAGCACTTTTTACATCCATTTGATAAAGTTTAAAACCTTTAATACCAATAAAGGCTAAGAGTACTCGTATTGCTTCCAATCTTGCCACTGGAGCATATGTTTCCTCATAATCAATACCTTCCTTTTAATTATGGCCTTTGGCAACCAATCTTGCTTTATTTCTCACAATAATTGCTTATTCATCAAGTTTGTTTTTCAAAACCAATTTGGTTCCTATAATCGAGTGATCCTTAGGTCGAGGAACCAAATCCCAAACTTGATTTATTCGAAATTGATTTAATTCTTCTTGCATAGCAATTACCCAATCATTTTCAGATAAAGCTTCTTCAATATTAGAAGGTTCAATCTCAGAAACAAAATCAGAAAAAGTTACCTCATTGAATATTCTATTTCTGGTTTTGATACCTTTGTGAATATCTCCAATTACTTGATGAATTGGATGATCTTTAATATGTCTCCATGCTTTTGGTTGAGCATGATCATCGACATCTTTTATATTTTGAAAGTCTTTTGTTTCAAAATCATTCTATTTTAAAATAGTTTTATTTTTCTTTATCAAATCCATTTCTTCTTCATCAAATTTCTTTATCTAAGAATCAAGTTCATCAAACACAACATGAATGGATTCTTCAACAGTACATGTTCCTTTATTAAAGACTCTATATGCTTTACTTCTATTAGAATATCCTAGAAATAAATCTTCATCAGACTTTGAATCAAATTTACCCAAGTTTTCTTTACTATTGTTGTGAATGAAGCACTTGCATCCGAAGATGTGTAGATGAGCAAGATTTGGCTTTCTCCCTTTGTAGAGTTCATATAGTGTCTTTCCAAGTGACTTGCGAATATATGCTCGATTTGAAATATAGCATGTAGTACTCATTGCATCCGCCTAGAATACTTATGACATTTCCTTTTCATTGAGTATTGCCTTTTCCATTTCTGTGAGGATTCTATTCTTCTTTTCTACTACTCCATTTTGCTGAGGCGTTCTAGGGCCAGAAAAGTAATGATCTATTCCCTCGTTGTTGCAGAAATCTTCAAAGAGTTGATTATCAAATTCTCCTCCATGGTCTGTCCTAATAGAGACAATAGAAATACCTTTCTCATTTTGGACCTTATTAGGAAACATAATAAATTCGACAAATGTTTCATCTTTTGAAGTAATAAATATAGTCCATGTAAATCTTGTAAAATCATTGACAATTACTAAAGTATATAGATTTCCTCCAAAACATTTTACTCTTACTGGACCTACCAAATCCATATGAAGTATTGTAAAGGCTTGGAAGTAGAAATCTCATACTTTGTTTTGAATGAAGATTTAGTTTGTTTGCCTTTTTGACATGCCTTACAAATCATGTCATCTTTGAATTTAAATTTAGGAAGACCAACAACTAAATCTTTTCTAATCAGTTTGTCGAGTTGGTTTATATTAACATGAGCTAGACGGTTTTGCCATAACCAACTCTCCTCTGATTTGCTAAGAAAACAATTTTCAGAAGATTTTGAATTTAAATCAATAGTATAACAGTTACCATCCCTTTGAGCTTGGATCTTTGCCTTGATGGATTCTTTGTTAAGCATTAGATCCTTTTTATTTACTATCAAGCATTCTTCTGAATCAAAGATCACCCATTTATCTCTATCAGTGATTTGACTCACACTCAAGAAGTTGTGGCATAATCCTTCAACGTAATATACATCATTGATTTAAACACCATCGAATTTTCCCACTTCACCAATTCTAGCAATACGTCCAAATTGGTTACCTCTAAAAGTTACCTTTCCACCTTCTCTGGTTTCTAGCATGGTGAACTTATTTTTGTCACCAGTTATGTGTCTCAAGTATCCACTATCAATGTACAACTTGTTTGCTCATGATGCTTTGAGACATACCTTGAGTAAGGTGATCAAGGTTTTGGTACCTAGACTTTCTTGGGTCCTTTGTGGTTAGTATGCATTACTTTTGGTACATGTGTCCCTTTCAGAAGCCATTTATACGTACCAATGACCTATCCTTTTCTAAAATAACATGATAAAGTATAATGTCCTTTCCTATTACAATAGGTACATGATACAAATGGTTTTGATGTATGCACAGAATTCTTAAAATATTTGAGATAAGTTCTACTGCAATTTTTCTTATTTCCTCTATTTTTATTCTGATCAGACTTATATCCAATTCCAGATTTATTAAAGGAAACACTTTGAGATTTTAGAATAACTTTAAGAGTTTCACTTCCTTTAGTAAATCTTTCCACAGTTTTTGTTAAATCACTTATTTTCTTATCTTTTTCTTCACATAATATACATGATGATATGACAGTATTTTCTAATTCTTTTACTTTCTTTTTATAACTAACCATTTCTTCAGCTACCTTGATGAATTCAGTATGCTATGCATTATATTCAGATAATAACTCATCATAAGTAGGTTCAGAATCACTTACCTCGGAATCATATTCTTCTTCTTTGGCTACCAAGCATAGATTTGCAACTTCGTCGTTGTCGCTTTCTTCATCTGACGAACTATCACCCCATATAGATGAGATGTATGCTTTCTTCTTCTGCTTCTTCTTGTCTTTATTTTTGAAGCATTTGGATTTAATGTATTTAGGCTTCCCACATTCATAGCATACTATCTGTTGCTCCTTGTTTTCTTTCTTGCTTGGTCCACCTTAATAATTCTTGAAATTCTTTTGGCCTCTTATATAGAACTTCATGAATTTTCTCACGATCATTCCTATATCATTATCAGGGATATCTTCATTTTCGGAAGACTCTTCTTCCTTGATTGCTTTAAGAGCAATTCATCTTTTCTTTTATCATTGAATTCTTCTAGTTCCTTCTTGAACCTTATCTTTCCTTCATATTCAGAAAAACTACCAAAGAGAGCAGCTACGAATCTCATTGATTCTCCTTTAGCTTCTTCGATAGCTGTTACCTTTGCTTCCCATTATTTCATAAGAATGTTAAGGATCTTTGTTACTTGGGAATTTTGGTCAAATGATTTCCCAAGTGCAGATAGTTGATTAACAAGATGAGTATATATGAGTTCGAATTCTGAGATTCTTTCTCTAGGTTTCATACGAAATAGATCATACTCTGTAATTTGAGTATTGACTCTATTTTCTTTGATTCCATATGTGCCTTCATGAGTGATCTTAAGAGCTTCCCACATATCTTTGGCTGTTGGTAGAGTGTAGATTCAGAAATATTCCTTTTGACTGAGGGCACTCTATATCATTAAAATAGCTTTACTATTTAACGTTACTATCCTCTTGTCATCTTCTTCAAACTCCTCTGGGCTCTTTTTAATGACTATATCTTCAATTTTCTTTATTGGAACATAGTCACCATCTTGTATCATATTCCATACACCGTATTCGTTAGCCATCACAAACACTCTAAACTTAGCTTTCCACTAGCCTCAAGTGCTTAACTCTAGCCTTGGAATTCAACTTTATTACACTTGGCCTTTAATTTATTAAATCCGCATGTTAGCTTAAAGCTGCCAGAATTTTCAATAAACTTTGAAAATTCATATCTTTTTATAGGAATACCCAATTTAGGTGGCTTATGTTAGTACAAGCGTTTCACCCAAAAGGGGGGGTGAATTGGGTGATACCAAAAATTTCGTTGAATATAAGAAAATTGACTGGAAATAAAAAGCAATTGAGAGTAAGAAGAAATATCACCGAAGTGCACACCAGGAGTTATACTGTTTCGGTCACAACCATTTTGACCTACGTCCAGTCCTCAGAGCTTCTCTGAGAGTTTCACTATATCATCCATGATTCAGTGGGTTCTTGGCAGGGTTCTCAGACCTGTGTTAGATCCTAAGTTTTGATGATAACAAAAAGACAATTGTGTACAAAACATGGTTTTATAAGTTTAAGAAATGTTTACAAAGTTACCAAATGCATATAGCATTGTTTTCTGGTATCTGCTGTCAAATTGAACTGGAGTGCTCGAGCATGAGCTTTGCACTCGAGCATAGATCCCTTCTGTGCTCGAGCAGGTGCGAGTGAAAGCCAGAAAGTGTTCACTTGAGAGGCATGCCACTATTATACTCACTGATTCACTCGAGCACTGGAGTTTGCACTCGAGCAGAGAAGCCATTCTCACTCGAGCACATACGAGTGAAGGTCCGCGAGTGCTTGGCCAAGAGCAAGTATTATCATTCTTCCTTGATGTACTCGAGCAGAGACATCATTGCTCGAGCATGAGCATTCTGTACTCGAGCAAGGTACTGCGAGTGCTTAGCCGAGAGTCATGAAGTTCAGAGAAGCGCAAGTGTGCTCGAGCACAACCTCATATGCTCGAGTGACACATCAGCACTTGCGAGTGAAAAATCTATCCCTCTCAAAATCTGATGCAAGTGCTTGTATAAATGGTATATTTCTTGAGAATATTCTTCTCACTAGAGTAGGAGTCTATGTGCTCGAGTGAGGGCCCACATCACCTGCAAGTGATAAATTTATCCCTCTCAAATCCTGATGCTAGTGTTGGTATTGAGAGCATATTCCTTGAGAATATGCGTCTCACTCGAGCAGGAGTGTGTGCTCGAGTGAGGGACCACATCACCCGCGAGTACAAAATCTCACTCTTGCTAAAATGATATGCGAGTGATGACCTGAGAAGACACTCCCAGTGGAAAATGCAAGATCACTCGAGCAGGAGAAGTTGTGCTCTTGTGAGACCCCACATCACTCGTGAGTGAGAATTTTATCTCTCTGAAATCCTATGCAAACACAACCCGAAATCTGAAGCACAAAGAGAAAGAAAGGGAGATTACTCGATGGAGCTATCCATGCTCGAGTGATGCTCTGCCAGATCACCAAAAATACCAAGTCTCACAACGTTCCATCCGAATATGGTTTATTGTTATTTATTCATATCATCATTACTTATTATCATTGTTTAACATCATTTTGAATGTATTATAAGTGTGATACAGGAAGATGAACGTTTGAAATAAGCTGAAACGAAGAAAGTCAAATAACGGCAGACAACATCATTACAAGCACGCTCGTACCCACTGCATTCAGATTATTCAAACATGCGCGTGTCACTCCACAGTTGCAAAGTCCCGCTCCTCAAACTATGATTACTCAAACGGGCAAAATCTGAACATCTATATATACAGAGATTCAGAGATAGTCAACAACGAGAACGAAGCACAAGAATTCACAAGCTTATACACGAGTCTCTGCTATTCATCATTTTCTCTGTATACACATTGATCTTCAGTGTTTATTTATTTGCTCTGTGAGAGAGTCTTCATACAATTCAAATTTTATGCTTATTTGATCTCAAGGTATTAGGACCTTGAGAGGGTAGATTTCCTTACGAGAGAAGCAGTTGAGAGAATTCCTTGTTAAACCTTTCACTCATAGGTCTTATAAGATACAAGCAGAAGAGAACGTTGCTGCTCATAAGTCTTGTATACATAAGCAAGTGAGAAGGGTCATAGGTTGTTTTTCTGCACGTAAGACTTGTCGTAAGGGGGAGAGAAATTTCTTAGTGAGAGAATATTTCTGCTCGTAGTCCTTTCAAGGACAATTGTTGTTGTGTGGCTTTCTGAGAGCCCATTGAATCTTGGAGGTATAGTGAAAATCTCAGTAGGTCTTGATCTCTGAGGACTAGACATAGGCCTGGTTGTTAGGCCGAACCAGTATAACTCTCTGTGTTCAAATCTTCTCAACTCTACTCTATCTACTATATTTTTCATATCTCCACATCAAGCGAAAAATTTATAACATCACCCAATTCACCCCCTCTTGGGTGAAGCTTGCCTCTTTCATTTGGTATCAGAGCGAGGTCTTCTCCAAAGAGCCTAACAGCTTGAGAAGGATCCGATAAATGGCAACAATGGGTGAAAATATCCTTCCCGATAGAGCTTCAATCACTAGACCTCCTGGTTTTCATGGAGAACATTTTTCATTCTGGAAAGTTAAATTCAGAGTGTTCGTGATGGCTAATGAGTACGGCTTGTGGAATGTAATACAAGATGGTGACTATGTTCCAATGAAGAAAATCGAAGATAGAGCTGTTAAGAAGAGTCCAGAGGAGTTTGACGAGAATGATAAAAGGTTTGTAACATTAAATAGTAAAGCTATTTTAATGATACAGAGTGCTCTTAGTCAAAAAGAATACTTTCGTATATGTACTCTACCAACTGCCAAAGATATGTAGGATGCTCTTGAAATTGCTCACGAAGGTGCATATGGGATCAAAGAAAATAGAATCAATACTCTAATTACAGAATATGATTTATTTCGTATGAAACCTGGAGAAGGTATATCAGAATTCAAACTCAGGTATACTCATCTTGTTAATCAATTATCTGCTCTTGGAAAGTCGTTTGATCTGTTAGAACCGGCTATCACCCAAGAGGGGGGGTGAATTGGGTGTATAATAAAAACTTAAGAACTTTAGAAATCTTTTTGTATCTTAACGAAAGTGGTAAGTATGAAGGTTTATAAATCAACAGTTAGATTAAATAATATATGCTGGAAATATAAGAGTTTAGGGAAGAGAATATGCAAACTGTGATTTATCCTGGTTCGGTCCAATCTGTGATGGCCTACGTCCAGTCCCCAGGCTCCTCCTGAGATTTTCAAATCCACTATCTTCTTGTTTAATCCGGGCACAAGAAAAGCCTTTACAATCCCACAAGTTTAGCCGGGTACTTGTGAAACCTTTTACAAATCTCTTACTGAAATACTCCCCCTTACGGCAAGTCTTACGAGCAGAGCAATCCCGAAGATCTTCCTCTCCTGCTTACTATGCAAGTCTTACGAGCAGCAACATTCTCTCCTGCTTACACCCCTGTAAGTCTTATGAGCAGCAACGTCCTCTACTGCTTGCACCTTGTAAGTCTTACGAGCAGAATGTCTTACTGGCAATTCTCTCTACAGCTTCTCCGTAAGAAATCAACCCTCTCAAGGTCCCTCTACCTTGAGATCAACTCAGAAATATATTTGAAGGTGTTTACAGACTCTCTCATAGAGTGGGTATAATACTCACTGAAGTACAATACAAATAATCACTCTCTCAATGATAAGTAATACAAAAACTGGAAAACAGAGAGTATTTGGGTAGAAGCAGAGGATTCATGTTATACGCATGTTGGTGTCGTTGCACTATTTTCTCTGTCACCCATCAACGTTGAGTGCTCTCTTATTTATAGTTGATGAAGATCATGACCGTTGTAAGCATTCGTCCGTTGGAGTCTCATTGCTTCATTTGACCGTTGAGCATATTTGAAAATGAGCTACTGTCCGTTGCAGAGTGGAGCGTTTTGTTGAACAGCAGGAAGATTCATTTTGAGCTGTAGTAACGTTGTGGAGCGGGATGAATATGTTTGAGTTTCTAGACAATCTCTCATGGTGGGTCAGTTGCTTGTCGTGGTTGGTAGCCGCCATTCGGTGTGTAATGATGGAATTCATCGTAGTTGACTTTTATTTGAATCTGCAACCCGAACATTTAAAATCCTGTTTCACACTGCAAAATACTTAATCATTAATATGATGAAGTATTAGTCATGGGTATGTTGGATCATTGGTCAAAAACTGAATTTCTGGCTTCTGGGACTCATCATGATAAGTGAAGATTTTTCATACGTGACCTCTATTCTTGAAGATGCAACCCAAATATTTAATCTCCTGTTTTACACTTGAAATATATGTTAGTTAATGTTTAGGAACAATAACAAGTGAAAACATTAAGATTGTATAACATTTAACCACGTTTGGATTGATGGCTATGAGGCTCTGTTTCGTTTCTGCATTCTGTCAGGACCTCACTTCGAGTGCAATATGGCTCACTCGAGTGAAGTTGATATTTTCACGTTCTAACTTTCTCTCGGGCAAGCACTCTCTGCACTTCACTCGCATCTGCTCGAGTGAATTCTCGAATCACTCGAGCACAAAACGTCCTGCTCGAGTGCGCCTCAAGTTTTCACGTACATGCTTCTTCTCGGGTTGTCACTTCCATGTCAGAACTTGCTTGTGCTCGAGTGAGAAATCATCCAATGCTCGAGCATGAATCCTAGTACTCGAGTGATGCAATTTTCTTCACATTTCAGCTGCTTCTGGACATCACTCGCACAACATTTTCAGAGAGTCAGTTTTTACACTCGCGGGTGATGTGGGGCCACTTTAGAAACATTTTGTTTATTTGATTCAAATATGTATCATAAGAAAGGTCTTGCCAAATGCATTCCAATGCAACAAGATTCAGCTCCAAACTCCTTGTATTCTGAAAGTTATGATCGAAAGAGTGTATATTTCGCTAGTCTGCACAAGCATCAACTTCCAGAAGGCATAGCTCCTAGAATATACGTTCAAATTAGGCAAATTACCTATCCATGGAAAGATCTTTGAGTCTACTTTCATTTGGCACTGGTCTTGTCTCAATCTGATGTGTAGTTTGTAAGTTACGAGCAAAATACCGAACCTGTGTCGAAAAGTGACGGTGATTTCAGTTTCATTTTCCACGAATCATATCTCCTTCATTTGATCTTCTTTCAATTTGATCCTGGTGCCAATTTTACGTGTTGTGAGTCCTATTTCATATGCCACCGGTTTCGGGTCAATTCGACATGTGGTTTGAGAGATATGATCAAAATACCAGACCTCACTCAGGCTGAACATAAAACAGAGTAGAACAGAGTATACACCCCGTGCTCAAGTGAATTGGTCTGTGCTCGAGTGTGTTCTTCCTGTGCTCGAGTGAAACACCTCGTGCTCGAGCATAACACCTCTAGAAGTGCCAAAACTCATATATAAGTCATCTTAGCTTCGTATTAACCTATTCCAACCATCATTTGATCATAAAAACCTCCGGTAACATTATAGAAACCTCCAATATCACATCTAACAACTTGAATCTTGATATTCATGATAGATCTTCCAAGTTCTTCATTCTTCAATATCTTTCTTCATAGTTTTCCTCTTGATAATAATTCTCCATAACCAAAGTAAGCATCTCCTTGACTATCTTCAATTTCTTCCTTCTTCTTCCTCTTGTTCATTTTCATTAATTCAATCTTCTTCATTCTTTGCTTGACTAATCTACAAAATATGTAATATAATAGTTAGTCAAAGAAATACATTATATAAACTTTTTGCTCTTATCATTTCACATCTATATTTGACATCATCAAAACTAATCATATCTAACATGATCAAAATTCCCAGGTAAGAAAGATTCTTAATATTCTTACGAAAGAATGGGAAGCGAAGGTGACAGCTATCGAAGAAGCTAAAGGAGAATCTATGAGATCCGTAGCTGCTCTCTTTGGAAGTCTTTCCGAGTATGAAGGTAAGTTGAGATTCAAAAAGGAACTTGAAGAATTCGATGATAAAAAGAAAAAGGGAGTTGCACTTAAAGCTATCAAAGAAGAAGAAGAATCTTCTGAAAATGAAGATGTCCCTAATGATGATGAAATGGGAATGATCGTGAGAAAATTCAAGAGGTTCTACAGAAGAGGTCAAAAGAATTTCAAAAACTATCAAGGTGGACCAAGCAAGAAAGAAAACAAAGAACAACAGATAGTATGCTATGAATGTGGGAAACCTGGACACATCAAATCTGAATGTTTCAGAAACAAAGACAAAAAGAAGCTGAAAAAGAAAGCATATATATCATCTATATGGGGTGATAGTTCGTCAGACGAAGAAAGTGACAACGACGAAGTAGCAAATCTATGCTTGGTAGCCAAGGAAGAAGAATCAGACTCTGAGGTAAGTGATTCTGAACCTTCCTATGATGAATTGTTATCAGAATATAATGCATTGCATACAGAGTACATCAAAGTAGCTAAAGGAATGGTTAGCTATAAGAAGAAAGTAAAAGAATTAGAAAGTACTGTCATATTGTTATGTGAAATGTGTAAAGAGAAAGATAAGAAAATAAGTGATTTAACAAAAATTGTTGAAAAGTTTACTAAAGGAAGTGAAACTCTTAAGGTTATTTTAAATTCTCAGAAAGTTTCATTTGATAAATCTGGAATTGGATATAATTCTATTCATGATAAGAATAAAGGATATAAGAGGAATAGTTGAGCATATCTTAAATATTTCAGGAATTCTGTGCATACATCAAATCCATTCGCATCATGCAATTATTGTAACAGGAACGGACATTATACTTCATCATGTTATTTCAAAAAGGGACAAGTTGTTGAAACATATAAATGGTTTCCGAAAGGGACACATACATCACATACTAACCACAAAGGACCCAAGAAAGTGTGGGTACCTAAAACTTGATCATTTTATTCTAGGTATGTCTCAAAGCATCTCTAGCGAACAAATGGTATATTTATAGTGGATGTTCGAGACACATGACTGGTGACAAAAATAAGTTCACCATGCTAGAAACTAGAGAAGGAGGAAAGGTAACATTTGGAGGTAATCAATCTGGACGTATTGCTGGAATTGGTGAAGTGGGAAAATCCGATGGTGTTCAAATCAGCGGAGTGTATTATGTTGAGGGATTATGTCACAATCTCCTGAGTGTAAGTCAAACCACTGACAAAGATAACTGGGTGATTTTTGACTCAAAAGAATGCTTGATAGTGAACAAGAAAGATCTGCCACTAAACAAAGAATCTATCAAAGCAAAGATCCGAGCTCAAAGAGACAGTAACTATTATACTATTGATTTAAATTCAAACTCTCTTGAAAATTGTTTTCTTAGTCGATCAGAGGAAAGTTGGTTATAGCATAAGCGTCTGGCTCATGTCAATATGAATCAACTTGATAAATTGATTAGAAAAGATTTAGTTGTTGGTCTTCCCAAACTCAAATTCAAAGATAATATGATTTGTGACGCATGTCAGAAAGGAAAACAAACTAAATCCTCTTTTAAAACAAAGTATGAGATTTCTACTTCAAAACATTTACAATTACTTCATATGGATTTGGTAGGACCTGCAAGAGTAAAAAGTTTTGGAGGAAATTTATATACGTTAGTAATTGTTGATGATTTTACAAGATTTGCATGGACTATATTTATTGCTTTAAAAGATGAAACTTTTGCTGAATTTATTATGTTTGCCAAAAAGGTTCAAAATGAGAAAGGTATTTCTATTGTTTCTATTAGGACGGACCATGGAGGAGAATTTGATAATCAACTATTTGAAAACTACTGCAACAACGAAGGAATAAATCATAACTTCTCTGCACCTAGAACAACTCAACAAAATGGAGTAGTGGAAAGAAAGAACAGAGTTCTTACAGAAATGGCAAGAGCATTACTTAATGAAAAAGAAATGTCACAAGTGTTCTGGGCAGATGCAATGAGTACTGCTTGCTACATCTCAAACCGAGCATATATTCAAAAATCACTTGGAAAGACGCCATATGAACTTTACAAAGGAAGAAAGCCAAATCTTGCTCATCTACATATCTTCGGGTGTAAGTGTTTCATTCACAACAATGGTAAAGAAAACTTAGGTAAATTTGATGCAAAGTCTGATAAAGGTATATTTCTAGTATATTCTAATAGAAGTAAGGCTTATAGAGTTTTCAATAAAAGAACATGTATTGTTGAAGAATCTATTCATGTTGTGTTTGATGAAATTGAATCTTAGACAAAACTTATTGATGAAGAAGAAATGGATTCAATCAAGAAAAACAAATCTATTTCAAAACAAGATGATTTTGAAACAAATGATTTTCAAAATTTAGAAGATGTCGATGATCATGCTCAACCAAAAGCATGGAGACATATGAAGGATTATCCAATTGATCAAGTTATAGGAGATATTCATGTAGGTGTCAAAACTAGAAACAGAATCCTTAATGAGGTAACCTTCTCTGCATTTATTTCTGAAATTGAACCTTCTAATATTGAAGAAGCTTTATCTGACAATGATTGGGTGATTGCTATGCAAGAAGAACTAAATCAGTTTCAAAGAAATCAAGTTTGGGATTTGGTTCCACGACCTAAAGACCATACGGTTATAGGAACCAAATGGGTTTTCAAATGCAAACTTGATGAATCAGCAATCATTGTGAGAAACAAAGCAAGATTGGTTGCCAAAGGCTATAATCAAGAAGAAGGTATTGATTATGAGGAAACATATGCTCCAGTGGCAAGATTGGAAGCAATACGAGTACTCCTAGCCTTTGCTTGCATTAAAGGTTTTAAACTTTATCAAATGGATGTGAAAAGTGCTTTTCTAAATGGTTATATTATGGAGGAAGTATATGTAGAACAACCTCCTGGTTTTGAAGATGAAACAAAACCTGACCATGTCTTCAAACTTAAGAAAGCACTATATGGTTTGAAACAAGCACCTAGAGCTTGGTATGAAAGACTAAGCAAATTTCTTCTTGATCAAAGTTTTGTCAGAAGTAAAGTTGATACAACTCTATTCATCAAACATAACAAAAATTATATTCTAATTGTTCAAATTTATGTTGATGATATTATTTTTGGTGCTACTAACGAATCTATGTGTCAAGAATTCTCTAAAATTATGCAGGGAGAATTTGAAATGTCCATGATGGGAGAATTGAACTTCTTTCTTGGATTTCAAATAAGACAAAAGAAGAATAGTATATTTATATCTCAGACAAAGTATTTGAAAGAGTTGTTAAAGATATATGGATTAGATAATGCTAACGGAGCTGATACTCCAATAAGTTCTACAACACTGTTGGATGCTGATGTAAAGGGACCTAGCTTCAACATCACTAAGCATAGAGGAATGATGGGCTCATTACTCTATCTCACAGCTAGCAGGCTAGATATTCAGTTCAGTGTAGGAATGTGTGCAAGGTATCAATCCGCTCCCAAGGTATCACATGCAGAGACAGTAAAAATAATCTTCAAGTATCTAGGAGATACTTCAGAGCTTGGTCTTTGGTATCCGAAAAGAGGGAATGAGTATTTATTGGCATATTCAGATTCAGATCACGGAGGATATAAAACTGACAGAAAGAGTACCAGTGGTCAATGTCAATTTCTAGGAGGCTCTCTAGTATCATGGTTCAGCAAGAAGCAGAATACAGTTTCATTATCCTCGACTGAAGCTGAATATATAGCTGTGGCAAGTTGCTGTTCTCAAGTGTTATAGTTGAAACAACAACTTCAAGATTTGGGAATTTATTTAAAAGAAATTCCAATTTATTGTGATAACACTAGCACGATAAGCTTAGTCAAGAATCCTGTACAACATTCAAGGACTAAACACATAGACATTCGACATCACTTTATTCGAGATCATGTTCAAAAGAAGGATGTCAAAGTGGAATTCATACAAACTCATCTTCAACTTGCGGATATTTTCACAAAGCCAATTTCAAAAGATCAATTCTTATATATTCGAAGAGAATTAGGAATGGTTAATCCCAATGAGTTGTAAGTTTTCTTGTTAAATATTTTAATTAAATGTTCCTTTTGATGATAACCATACTGACTTTGGCATCGGAGTGTTAAAAACCATTTTGCAGGTTTGTCACTCGAGCACTGAGAGTGCTGCTCGAGTGATAAGCTGTTTCACTCGAGTACAAGTAGTTCTGCTCGAGCACAGCACTGTTGAAAATACTCTGCTTCTTGATATGTAAAATAGAAGTTAACAGAGGAAACAAGAATACCAAGAGTCTATCTCAAAAGCAACAGTGAGAGATGAACTCACTCGCGAGTGAGGAACTCTCACTCGAGCATGATATGAACATGCTTGAGGTGAGGAGTGCCTGCTCGAGTGGAGAGGAAGAATTTCTTTCCAAAAGCAATCCAAATCATGGTTACTCAAATGATCTTGGAGGATTTGAGTACAAAGATACAAAATATAGGAAGAAATCTATAATCCAGGTACGTTTTTACATGTTTTCTTAAATTTTCCAGAATATCACTCGAGCACAGATAGAACACACTCGAGCACAGTATGAACATCACTCGAGTACTAGGGTTTATGCTCGAGCACTGTCACTTATATCAGTTACACAGAAGCTCAGAACGTCACACTTTCTGCTCTCACTCGAGGTGTCTCGTCACTTGAAGGGCGTAACTCTTCATTTTCAACCGTTTCTCTTCAATCAATCACGTCCATTTGCCTCAAATCACCGTTACAGCTCTTTAATCCTCTATAAAAGGTGATTCTTACCCTCTGCATTTCTCATTCGTGCCCTAATCTCAGTTTGCTTCTCTTTCAAAAATCTGTGAGTTCTTGCTTCTCTTTCACTTTCTCTACAATGGAAAGAACCAAAATGCCCTCTATCTCTCAAAGATCTCACTCTCCTTCTCCTACTCATTCTGCTGCCAGTGCATCTGGTACCCCAGAACCAACACCTCCCTCTCCCAAAATCTCTTCACTGTCACCTCCTCCTAAACCCAAGACCAAAAAGAGGACTCCGGCTAAGAAACCTCACCCAAAGCCTCAAATTGCAAAGAAAGATCAACCTCCTCAAAAGAAGCCAAAGGGTGTGGTGTTCAAGGAACCAATAGTTACCCGGTCTCAATCCAAAGAGGCATTGGAGAAGTCCAAACTTGACAAGATAGTTGGAAAGATTGCTTCTCAAGCCGGTGTTTCAAGTTCACACCAAGCTAGGCAATCAAGTGCCTCTGCTTCAGGAGTACCTTCTGCCTCACAAGCACCAGTGGATGATCACATCACCAGTCCTCCTGAGGGATTTATTGTTGAGGAACTCAAGGCACTGTCTCAGAAGGTATTTGATGATGAGTTTATTCATAGGCACTTCTGTCCAGTTGTGTATATGGATTTAGATTATCTGAAGAAGAATTGCCATTTGGATTTATACCCTTATCTTCAATACTATGCTCCCTGGCTAAATATCCATATACCATATTCTCCCACTGTTGTGAAAACATTTTATTGCAACATGAGGTCCCATAATATTAAGTCTAGATTTGGTGAATTGATTGAGGAAGCAGTATCTACAACTGTTAGAGGAAAGTTTATTATGATATCTGCTAAGATCATAAATGACTTGCTTAGGTATGTTGCACCACCTCCTGATCCACCCTCTTTCTCTGCCAATGAAGCTTTCCATATTTTGAGACCAAAAGACCCCATAGGCCTTCTCAATTTTAAACCCATTGATATGCCTGATTCTCATAGAGTCCTTCATTATATATATTCCCGGAGCATAGTTAATAAGTTCAAAAATTTTACTCATTTTGCTCAAAAGGATTACTATATGTTGGCCTCTTTAATTGCTGGGCAACAAAGAAATGTGTGGGAGATTATCTTTAATGAGATGAGAAGATTTCGATTTTCTTCATCAAAATCCGCAACCATACCATACCCTCAGCTTGTATCCTTCATCCTGATGAAAAACAAGATATGGTATTTGGAAGGAAATGAAAGGGTACTCATTTCAAGGTTTGGTAAGACTCAACTAACTCATATGGGTATTAATCTTTCTGTGAGTTGAACCAAAGCCACATCTAAGAGGGAAACCACTCTATCCAGAGGTGATGAGGCACAATCATCTGCTCAAAGTCCTATTCCTCCTCCTTCCTTCATTAATGCCTCTCTTTCCAACCATGTGACTGAGGCAATCAATCAAGCTGTATCAAGTCTGAAGAAGGAGTTAGTGACTGAGTATGAGAAGCTTGTGGAAAAGATAGAGGCACAGGTCATCAAGCTGGTAGACAAGGCCAATATCAATTTTGATTTGATGTTCAAGACTCAGGATGAGATGTCTTAGAGGATAACAAATATGGAGACCTTCTTGCACTCACATTTCCCTTCTTCATCTTCAGAGGTGCCTCCAGAAACCACTCATACCTTTATACCACAGACACATGTACTCTTCACCGATCCAGATTCTAATGTTGATGTCACTTTTGATCGGTCGCCTTCACTACCTCCCTCATCCTCTATACCACAGCCATCATCTCCACCAATTGACCCTCTCACTGCTATGGTTCCATTTGTTCCACCTCCTGGTACCACTTTTCCTCAGCCCCCTTCTGATGCTGACAAAACGGGGGAGAAGGATGTGTGATGATTTCTGAGCTATGGGATGTATTGGGAGTTTGGGTAGATTTTCTGTATGGGGTAGGATTTGATGTTATTTTAGATTATTAGTTATTATGTTATTGACTTTGTCAAAATTTGAAATCAAGTTTAATATTAATGACTATTTTCATGTTTCAAGTTATTAAGTTATTTGCCTCATACTATGCTTATCTTGGTTGTTAAGTGTCTAAAGGAAGTATTGCAGGAAAACTTGAACTTGAAATTAAAACATGATATGCATTTGGAAACATTGAAGTATTTCAAAAATTTTCTATCTTAATCAATCTTTCTTAACTTCCATCACAAAGGTTTTGTCATCATCAAAAAAGGGGAGAATGTTAGATCCCAAGTTTTGATGATAACAAAAAGACAATTGTGTACAAAACATGGTTTTATAAGTTTAAGAAATGTTTACAAAGTTACCAAATGCATATAGCATTGTTTTCTGGTATCTGCTGTCAAATTGAACTGGAGTGCTCGAGCATGAGCTTTGCACTCGAGCATAGATCCCTTCTGTACTCGAGCAGGTGCGAGTGAAAGCCAAAAAGTATTCACCCGAGAGGCATACCACTATTATACTCACTGATTCACTCGAGCACTGGAGTTTGTACTCGAGCAAAGAAGCCATTCTCACTCAAGCACATGCGAGTGAAGGTCCGCGAGTGCTTGTCCAAGAGCAAGTATTATCATTCTCTCTTGATGCACTCGAGCAGAGACATCATTGCTCAAGCATGAGCATTCTGTACTCGAGCAAGGTACTGCGAGTGCTTGGCCGAGAGTCATGAAGTTCAGAGAAAAACACAAGTGTGCTCGAGCACAACCTCATATGCTCGAGTGACACATCAGCACTTGCGAGTGAAAAATCTATCCCTCTCAAAATCTGATGCGAGTGCTTGTATAAATGGTATATTTCTTGAGAATATTCTTCTCACTTGAGCAGGAGTCTGTGTGCTCGAGTGAGGGCCCACATCACCTGCGAGTGATAAATTTATCCCTCTCAAATCCTGATGCTAGTGTTGGTATTGAGAGCATATTCCTTGAGAATATGCGTCTCACTCGAGCAGGAGTGTGTGTGCTCAAGTGAGGGACCACATCACCCGCGACTACAAAATCTCACTCTTACTAAAATGATATGCGAGTGATGACCCGAGAAGACACTCCCAGTGGAAAATACAAGATCACTCGAGCAGGAGAAGTTGTGCTCGAGTGAGACCCCACATCACTCGCGAGTGAGAATTTTATCTCTCTGAAATCCTATGCAAGCACAACCCAAAAACTGAAGCACAAAGAGAAAGAAAGGGAGATCACTCGAGTGAGCCATCCATGCTCGAGTGATGCTCTACCAGATCACCAAAAATACCAAGTCTCACAACGTTCAATCCGAATATGGTTTATTGTTATTTATTCATATCATCATTACTTATTATCATTGTTTAACATCATTTTGAATGTATTATAAGTGTGATACAGGAAGATGAACGTTTGAAATAAGCTGACACGGAGAAAGTCAAATAACGGCAGACAACATCATTACAAGCACGCTCGTACCCACCGCATTCAGATTATTCAAACATGCGCGTGTCACTCCACAGTTGCAAAGTCCCGCTCCTCAAACTATGATTACTCAAACGGGCAAAATCTGAACATCTATATATACAGAGATTCAGAGATAGTCAACAACGAGAACGAAGCACAAGAATTCACAAGCTTATACACGAGTCTCTGCTATTCATCATTTTCTCTATATACACATTGATCTTTAGTGTTTATTTATTTGCTCTGTAAGAGAGTCTTCATAAAATTCAAGTTTTATGCTTATTTGATCTCAAGGTATTGGGACCTTGAGAGGGTAGATTTCCTTACGAGAGAAGCAGTTGAGAGAATTCCTTGTTAAACCTTTCACTCAAAAGTCTTATAAGATACAAGCAGAAGAGAATGTTGCTGCTCGTAAGACTTACAGTGGTGTAAGCAGGAGAGAACGTTGCTGCTCATAAGTCTTGTATACATAAGCAAGTGAGAAGGGTCATTGGTTGTTTTTCTGCACGTAAGACTTGTCGTAAGGGGGAGAGAAATTTCTTAGTGAGGGAATATTTCTGCTCGTAGTCCTTTCAAGGACAATTGCTGTTGTGTGGCGTTCTGAGAGCCCATTGAATCTTGGAGGTATAGTGAAAATCTCAGTAGGTCTTGATCTCTGAGGACTGGACGTAGGCCTGGTTGTTAGGCCGAACCAGTATAACTCTTTGTGTTCAAATCTTCTCAACTATACTCTATCTACTATATTTTTCATATCTCCACATCAAGAGAAAAATTTATAACATCACCCAATTCACCCCCTCTTGGGTGAAGCTTGCCTCTTTCAACCAGGACCGAACCGGCCGGTCCGGCCCGGAACCCGCAAAACTGATAAGTAGACCGGTCCGGGTCCCAATTTTCAAAAAAAAAATTAACTTTTTCCTTTAGAATTTCATACTATAAGCCTAAAATCCTCAATTACTCACCAGTTTGGTCCTGGTTTAGCTCCGGTTTGGCCCCGGTTTGACCCACTGACCTTTAACCCAGTACCCCGACTTGTTCAATACCCGGTCTGGGTTTTAATACCTTGGTTCTTGGTACCTTAGTGCACAGCAAGTTCCTTCACCTGGACACTCGCTCCCCCTTACACGTTGTAATCAAATCCCTAACTCAAGGTTCCACAACCTTAAGTTGTCTCAATAATGAATATTGAGGTTGCAATGAAAAACTCTCTTACAGTGTAAATGAATAATCACTGAAGTACAAATAATAAGTATAAGAAAAATAGAGCACTAAGAATGTGTTAATCGATGTATATTTGTGTGTTCTTCCGTAATTCTCTTCTGTTCTTTGAATGTTTCATATATATAGATGATTTGGGGAATCCGTTAGAAGCAATTCAAACATGTCCATTAGAGTAGCACAGCTACTATTGACCGTTATTCAATTTTGAAAACTATCTGTTTGTGGTAGGTAGCGGTAGGTGAGCGTTCGGACATTTTATTTGACTTTCCACTTATAGCATGATCTCTTTATTGTTTCTCTATAATTGTACTTATAATACTAATAAAATAAAGGGTAACTCATATAGAAAACAAATCAATAAAAATTGGATTAAAATCATGTTTTCTAGACTTCATTACTCAAGTGGCTACTCGAGTGATCATGCTCATTACTCGAGTAGTCACTCAAGTAATCTCATTAAAAATCAGGCCTTGCCATATTACTCGATTAAGCCTTCAAGTAATCTTTTCAATAATACCTGGCAAACAAGGTTACTCAAGTGATCCCTTGAGTAAATTTATAATAAGTTTGCAGATTACTCAATTACTCCCTCAAGTAACAACATTAAATTCTTGGCCGAGAGTACCTTTGTTTTGCTTACCTGATTACTTGAGTGATCCCTCAAGTAATACTTCAAATAATTCTGCAGATTACTGGAGTGGTCCATCAAGTAAATAGTTTTCTTAAATGGTTACTCGAGTGGTGACCCGAGTAAAGTGTGTCAATTCTTGGCCGAGAGCTGCTGGAAGATATTTGTCCTAGTTACTCGAGTGGCTACTTAAGTAATGCCTTTTCTCTTGTCTTTACTCGAGTGGTTACTCGAGTAATGGTCTATATAACTTTGCAGATTACTCGAGTAACTCTTTCAAAATTTTGGCAGTGCGCCTCTGGAACATTTTCTCCAACATTACTCGAGTGCTTACTTAAGTAACAGAGTTCTTTACTTGAGTGGTCACTCAAGTACACCTTTAAGAAATCTGCTAGTGATGTTTTTCCTGTGCTCTGTCTCTCATATTTTCTTCATTATTCCAGTGCCAGCTTCAAGTAAAGCTTTTTTCTGCCATTTAGTTACTTTGTTCAAATCTTTTCTTTGTTATCAAATCCAATCTTTGTTATCATCAAAACATATGGGATCTAACAGTTCAAAGTTCTATGTAACACTTATTAAGTCTATTTTTTGGGAAAAAATATCTCCCTTATCCAGTTACATGCTCATAATTCTAGAACCACAATTCAATTCACCCAGCCATAGAATCATTCTAGTTTTAAATGTCTAACTTCAAAAATTCATAACTCCTAATGTACATATCCAAATGGCACAAATGGCATATAAAATTAAAGCTTGACATGTCTAATTTTGTTTTGAACAATATCATATTCATTGGATAATATTTGATTATTCAAAAACATGCCACATTCCAACTGACTCACAGGAAACCTAAATTAGTAGCACAATGTTAACTTCCAGTTTTTAGTGTTTTATTCTAACGATCTAGAATTTATAGCCAGAGGCTATTCCTACATAATTTTTTGTGTAGAATCCAGTAGTGACATCAAATTTACCAAATTCCTACTCCTTCTACATGCCCTATTCTAACCAGAAGTGGCAACACAGTCTTCACCAAGTTTACAATTTAATCATCAAACTAGTCTAGTTTCATCATTAAACATCATATGACACCAAATATATGATCAAGACAACATAGAACCCTAAATTCTCATTTCAACTGAAATTAGGGAAGCAAAACAAGTTCCACAATGCTCAACCAATCAATATAATATATAGCTCAAATTGAAACTCTAACTCACCTCTATCAGTTTCCCAAGCTAGTTCTTTGATTCCTCAACTTTGGCTCTTCTTTGACAACTAAAACACCTCCTATTGAAAAACAAAAACCATAGAATTCTTGCCCATAGAGAGGAAAACAATGTTAAAGAAGAGAATTTGAGCTAAAAAGGTGATTATCAAGGTGAAAATCAAGCATGAAGACTCACCTCTGCTTCTTGGTTCTTCAAGATGTACTTTCTCTTTCCTTTTTCTTGTTTTTTTATTTTTCATCTTATTTTCATTTCTTGGCCAACCTTTAAGTGAATGGGATGAGAAAGTATTTTAATTAAATATCTAAGTGTGCATGTAGAAACTTGGAGTCGGTTTTTGTGTGGTAAGAGAGAGAGTGCCTTTATTAAATGGATAAGTGTAGGTATTGCGTGGTCTTAAAAAAATGAATAAAGTATGTTGACTACTCTCTCCATCTCTATCTTGATGTTTTGGCTTACTTTTCCCTCTTCAAAAGGTAGGGAATTAGTTAATCAATTCTCTCTTTTTGCTTCCTCTATGTTGGCCCCAAATTATTGACTCAAGAAGGAGGAAGTTTGTTGACTTGTCTTATTTTCTTTGGGTATGCTTTTGACCATCCTATCTTGAGTTAAAAGGTGAAGATGCAATTAATTAAACTCTCTTCTCTCTATTGGTGCACTCTTGACGGATTCTATTTATTGAAAGGGGAGGAAATCTTGCCTTCTTTCTCTGTTTTTTTTACATGTGTGTGTGGCATGTTGAGTAAACTTCCTCTTTCCTTCTCTTTTGAGCATTTGACCAACTTTCTCCTCCTTCCTTTTCTCAACCATCCCTTCTTTGAGCAAAAGATGAAGTATTGCATTAATTCAATTCTCTTCCTTCCCTTTTGAGAGTCTTGACCGAAATTAAATCTCAAAAAATAAGGTGGGCTTGTTGACCAAAGCTTATAAGTTCATGTGTCCAAGTTTGACCAAAGTCTTCTTGCAAAGCGCTTTCAAACTTTGATCATACTCTTCTCTCTTCCTTTTTTTAACCATTGGACATTTTTTTAACCAAGTATGAGGAGGTTTAATTTTCTTTTTGAATTTATGATTACTCTTGTTTTTATAGCTAAATTTTTCTTCCAATTTTAACCTCAAAATCAAGTGGCAATTGTGTTTTTTGCCCTTGATCATGGCAAAATTAATTGTTTTGCCATTAGTTCTTTTATTCTTCTTTATTATCTCTTTCTACAATTCATTTCTTCTTTTTGGTCCCAAGTTGGGCTTTGCATCATATTTGAATTTAGATAAAGGTATTGGGTATTTTCCTTTGACTAATTGGAACTAAATCCCATACTTCATTCCAAATTCGTGTCTAAAAGTCATTGTGGCTCTTGGACATTCTTGGAACTCTTGCTAAACTAGGGCTTACCACTTGATTTAGACTTAATCTCAAGCTTCTAGTCCCAAAATTTGGAATATTACAATTCTTCCCCCTTTTAATAAATTTTATCCTTAAAATTTCAAACATCTATACCTCGAGGAATCATTTCTTAGATACTCAGTTTTTCCCTTTCCTATGCATGCTCACTAAGCACGCACCATAATCATCATATTGTCAACAAAGATCTCAGAGAGTATTCAGCAATCATCACAACGCATTCCCATTCATTCAATACATGGTATGTAGCATTCAAATACAAGACCTACTGGTCCATTACCACGACGATTGGTTACATAGGCCTCACTGCCTCTTCAGGTCATTACTCAGTATACATAAGCTTTACAGCCTATTTCATTCTGACCTCACGGCTCATTTTATTCCCACAGTGCTTGGTATTCCGATCTTATCGTCCAAGGACATAGCCCTGTGCTTTACATACTTATAGGTCTTACTGCCACATGCTACAACCTAGTACATGCCGAATGTTTTACTAGCTTAAGGACATACTAGTCCATAAGGTTTTATGGCCTTAGGACAACAGTCCACCATCTTTACTGAATACATATTAAGACTAACTACCTCAAGACACATAGTTCACTAGGTATTCTAAATACACTCTAGGCTTTAACTCTTGCTACTCAAGCCATTTGTACACTTATGTAATGTTTTTGAGGCATGCAAAATAAACCATCCAATAACAATCAATCAATCAACATTCATCAATCATAGGACACATAGTCCATTGGGTAATCACAGGACACACTATCCATCATTTACTATCCTGGTAGCCCGTGAGGTCTTATCGCCCAGGGAATCACCCTTATGCCATAGGAACATCAACACTTTTGGCTTTGGGTCTCTGCCCATCTGCTACCGGATATTTATTAGGTCTTATAGCCTAGGGTAACTCAACATATAAGTGCACTCAAGGCTTTACAACCTTTTCGGGACACTACTCAGAATCTCATGCATCGAGTCACTTCTTGGAATCTAATATATCAAGTTACTACCCAGAATCTCAAATTCAGATTGTACAGCAGGTCATATGACCCTACTCTAAATGCACATCAGGTGTTATGGCTTAAGGACACACTGGCCCAGTAGGTCTTACTGCCTATCGTATTTTTATAACATGAATATACTCGATGGTAAACATATACATGTAGAGCCATCACATAAGATACGAGAGCAAGAGTTGCTCCCTCTATCCTGTAGAGCCTGTTCTTCCTTAATTCCCTTTCTCATCTTTTCTCTCTACAAATAGCACTAGAGCATCCCATGGCGATTCACTAGGTCACTCAAGTCCTTCTTTCAAGGAAACGCATCTGATGTGGGACTCATTACAATGCACCACCCTTGAGAGTCGATGACCTGGCAGCTCCACTCTATGATTTAAAGTTATGGTGGCTCCATTCTATGGTTCAACATCACGATGACTCTACTCTACAGTACTTTACTCAGTCCACTCTGACTGGTCTGCCCCTCCGGTTAGAATCCTTCGTAGGTAGCCCTCTTCATTCAGAACTCTCCGTAGATAGCTCTCTAAGGTTGGCCGTCTCTGAATGGAAGTACAATTGTAACAGGAAACCCATATCTTA
The DNA here is from genome assembly GCA_963210345.1 of Inga oerstediana. Lineage (NCBI taxonomy): Eukaryota > Viridiplantae > Streptophyta > Magnoliopsida > Fabales > Fabaceae > Inga > Inga oerstediana. The sequence continues at coordinate 38,970,680 of OY723404.1, forward strand.
TAAGGTCCATCTTCTCTAGTAGTAATCAGCTTTCTTTAATTCTACCATCTTATATGGGGTCATTCTGTATGGACTTTTAATATTGGTCCCGCTTCAAGCATGATTCTACTTCCTTTATTAAGGTAATCTACCCACATCGTAGAGGGAATCTTGAAGCCACTAGTACATCATCTATTATCTGTCTTGACCATGAGACTATAACTCATAGCTACCCTGGTTCTATCCATCGCTTTGTTTCATTAGGGAATAAACCCTCAATAATTCTTTCTAAGGAAATATTCTATGATCAAGATCTTTCCCTATGATAGATTAGCAGCTAGCAACCTCCAAAAACCTCATACACATTTCAACATATTCTAAGACCTCAAACCACTCAGGTCTTTTCAAATTCTTGAAGAACAAATTCAACTATTGAGTTTGATTATTTGGTCATAATTCAACTCTGAGAACCTTAACATTAGCTGATTCGAGAAATCATGTTTCCTAAATCATACACATCATGTATACTAAAATCATGATTTCCTATTCTAATCCTTGAAACATTCAGATAATATTCTCATAGTATTAGCATTATTCAGAAGGTTCTAATTCTACCTTAATCCTCAATATCATGAAGGCATGTTCAAATCATCATCCTTTCAGATCAAGACAATCGTCACCAACTTTAAATCATAAGTAGGGTGTTATATCTCATGAGACTTTAGCTGTCGAGAGGCATTCATAACCATTTTCCTACTACACTAGGGCACATCCCAATCCCATATACTCATTCCAATGCAACTCATATGGGTCGCTTCACTTGCAGACCACACAGGTTGTATCGCTACAGACCATATCGGTCGTACTAGAATCTGGGATCATTAATACTGGTATGAATGTCAGGCCCTCCCTTAGCTCTATGAAGCTTTTCTCATATTTAGCAACCCACATAACATTGAATTCTTTCAGTCACATGAGCTTTACCAATAGCTAGGTGATTCAGGAGTCAAGATATCTCCCTGAAAATATCTAGCAAGACCTAGAAACTGTGTATCTCTAGCCCCCTCCAAGTTCATTACTATCTATCATACCTATATGCCTTTGAATATAATTCATCTAACTAAGATGAACATCAATCATGGAGAAATCTCAAGGCAATCACTGTTCCTCAAGTTTTCATAAACTTACCAACTTAACTTCCCAATAGGTCACCCATCTCAGAATTACTCTCGCCTAAGCATGCTTAACCACAAAGTTTTGTTGAAATCTAGGTCATATGCCAATTCGGCATCAAATTCACTGGAGCTCATATCCTCTCTACTAGTTATATATCAATGCTACTCTATTTTATTCTCTATATATAGCTCTGCCCCTTTCTTTGGAGGGGAATATACAATTAATCGGTTCACCAATGTACGGCTTTACCCTTCCTCTATACCAATTTGCTAATTAGTGGTTAGGGGAAATTCTATTTCTTTGGGTTCATCTATCTTCCTTAACTCATTCTAGTTACTAGGTCACTAGTAAGGTATCAGTATACCTATTCACCACAGTAGAGAGCATTAGCCTAGTGCCAGAATCTATGGTCTAATACCATAAATATAACACCCTCTTACCATAGTTATTAGATGAGCTTAGACACATAATGGATTCAAACCATTCAGCCAGGTTTATATCCTAGGACTTACAAACCTTTGAAAAACTACTTAAATCCCAATTACAACATAGGGTTCAAACCTAACATTGAATGAGTTTTTCTTGAAAATTTTGTAACTTCAAAATAAATTCATAAAGGTTTATGATTGCGTAAAACTTTCCTATTCTTTATTCCTTTTATTAATATTAGACATGTCTCTACTGATATTCATATTCTATTCACTATAAATTGGTTTATTATCTTATGATCACCCTACTCTAATTTCCTTAACATATTAAAGATCTATTACTGACTTTCTACACACTCATACGGCTATTGTTATTACTGCTACAACTAGTACTGTAGTAGTTCCCTCAAGTTAGTTACAACATAGTCATAAATGAAAATAGATAACCAAGAGTAATTCTTATTCTTCTGGTCGTACCCTTTACTCGTCTGTGACTACCTCCTTGCCTTTGTTGTAGGTTAGTTATTGGAAAGGGGTGAGATTCAAAAGAATCTCAATAGTAACATCAATCACTCATATGATATGTAAATACACAGAGTATGTTAAACAATCATCACATAAGCATACTCAATCATCACATCAATATATTCATCAATATGTAGCCATTACATCATACATAGGACCTACCCGATCTATTTGCATAAGATATACTTGTTCCCATAGTGCCAATGATTAAATTATACATGCAAAGCAATACATATGTTATAAGAGAAAGAGTTACTACCTGAATGCCTTTCTAGTGATCTATTCAACTACTCCTTCAGGCTCAGGCAAATGTCAAATCCAGGACAATTGTCAAGTCCTATAATTTAGAATTGGCAAAGATGGGTCATTACTTAATTCAATGCTATCAATATAATAAACATTTACTAGTACAAAAATGGAGTTTTAGACTGGCACATTTAGACCTATTATAGTGGGTAAGGTCTAAAAGAAATGTGCGGTGGCATTTTTATAATTATTGACAACTTTTGAGACCGGTTGCCTTAATATACGGTCTAAAAGATATTATCTAGACCGGTTTTCAAACAAACCGGTCTTGAAAATATAAAATAATTAAAAAAAGTCTATGTAATATATTTTTCAAACCGGTTATATAAATAACAGGTCTAATATATTTACTGAATTACTATACTAATATATATCTATTACATTTAAGACCAGTTGTAAGTGACAACCAGTCTTATATGTTTCACTTTTTAGACCGATTATAAATAGAAACAGGTCTAAAAGTTTAACCAAATTAAAAAAATAAAAATGTTGATTTAAGACCGGTTGGTAGAAATAATCGATCTTAAATGTTTAACCTTTTAGACCAATTATAAATAGGACCCGATCTAAAAGTTTACTTAAATAAAAAAAATATTAAAAAATCTTGATTTAAGACTGGTTGGTATGAATAACCGGTCTTAAATATGATATTTAAGACGGGTTATTCCATTAAACCGGTCTTAAAAGTCGTCCATAAGAATTTTTTCCCTCATTTCCATGCCTCTCAATCTGAAATCTTTCACTACTCTTGCTCTCTCTTTTTGAGAGTTGCCACTATTTACACACACTCTACTCAGTTTTTAGCATCACCGATCGGCGAGTGTCCCATCCGACTTCTATTATTTGAATCCCTAGTTCTCTTGGGTTTGTAAAAATTTTGCATCGATGCTTACACACTATTCTTATTATTTCACAATGTCGGTCAGCGAGAGTCTAGCTTTTCAGGTGAAATTTGGGTATGCTCATTGTTGAATCCCTAATTTTCTAGGAGTTGCAAGCTTTCTGTCAGCACTTACACAGTCTCTTGTCACTTTTTTGCATCGTCTTTTGGCGAGAGTCCTGCGTCTTATGCTGAAATTTGGGTACTCTATTTTTTGAATCCCTAATTCAGCAATGTTTCATCTATAGCATAAATTTATGGTTGCATTCTTCTTTTCTGATATTGGTCAAAATTTATGTGCAGGAGGAGAGCTCACCCCCAAAGTGCCATGTCCTTCATCCCGCAATTCCTAGCTTAAGGATTAATGAGGGAATTGAGTAGAGGGATGGCCTTAAAGGAAGGACTCAGTAGCCTACTCCCTATAATCTATTGTTCAATGAAATAAGGCAGTATGATAAGGTAATCAATTGCATTGTATGTTTGTGTTTGCTGGTTGCCTTTTCCATTTTAACACTGATTAAGTATCAAATATTTTTGTCCCCAGTTGAAAATGAAGTTACAAATCCTCACATTGTGAATAGGTGGCATAGGTCTAGTGTCTGCTTATGTTTCTTATTCTGCTGAGGGGGTAGCTAGGTAAGGCACTTAATCATTTTTTTCCCTTTGAGCTCATTCAAAATGTATCTTTCACTTATGCTTTTCCATATGTACAATTTATATTTCAGTTTTATAGAGCCAAAGCCATCCATACTGTATCATAATTCCTTGACTCTTAGACATGTTAGCATCTACTGTAAATATATTGAACTAAGAAAATTTGTGATTCAATAGTGCTGTTGGAACTCATGACCTAATAGTTGATAGGTGAAAGCAAAATGCTCTCATCAATAGCCAGAAGTTTGTTGGGCTGAACTAAGCATACTTTAACTACACATTCATTTCTTATTATGATAGAGAGCATTTAACCTTTTAGAGTAGTTTTTAAAAGGAAAGTGATAAGAGTTTTGGTTAATATGGAATAAGAGAATCTACCCTATGTAATAGCCTCTCAATGATGCCTTCTCCTTTCACTTTCTTCCTTTTTGGGTGTCTTCTGCATTAAGTTATCATCTTTAAAGCATATAGCCTAGGTGTGTGTCGGAATATATAATATGAGTAAGTATGTGGAAGCAAAGTGGTAGTGTTACATTACACTAATCCTAATATTGGCATGTAATCATTAAATATGAAATATCATTTTTGTTTCCTAATTCACATATTTTTCATTATTTTTGTTTCTTTTTTCACATATGTGGAAGAAAAATAGTTCTTTTTGTTTCATAACTATAGATTATTTTCACCAAAGCTGACAAGCTATTCTCATCAATATGTGCATGAACTTCCCTGCTGAAGCACTCAAAGTTTAAACCACGTAACCCAGCTATATTTTTTAAGTTCAGATTTTTTATAAAGGAAATATTTCTGCATTTCTGCTCGAGAACCTTGAAATAATGAGCTAACAAAAGATTTCTATTAGCTTGATCATGGTGCATTGATAGTAATAATTCTTCAATTTTATCCAGCTGCAACTAAGACATTACTTGCTTCAACTGAAACAAAAACTTGAAATATTATTTAACTGTTTCATGAGACATGTCCAATCATTTATCTTTAATCAATCATTATTATCTATGAATCTGGGTTTTATTAATGGTAAAGTTCAACTTTTCTATTGTTACTGTTGAGGATTATTTTGCATTTAGTTGTTGCTGTGGAGTTTACAGTCTTCAAAGCCTCTCTTTCACCATGAATTCCACCCTATCATACCAAACTAATCTTTGCTGAGTAGTTTCTGATCTTCAAAGCATTTCTTTGAGTGATTGACGGGTAATTCAATTAGTCTTTGTCATTGAATAATTGAAGTGATACCTACCAATTGATCTTTGCTATATATAATGCATTGTAATCTAAAATTTGCTAAGTATATGTTTATTATGTTGTTGTAAAACTAGGTGCTTGAGTGAAATGATTGTTGCATGCTCTCATCGTACTCCTACCTTTTCCAGAGAAAAAAATAGAAAAGAGAAAAAAAGTGTTAAAAAATATGGATCGTAGTTGTATAAAAGCTAAATGGACAAGTATTGAATATGATAATAGGGTGAAGGATTTTTTAGACTTAGCTAGAAGAAATGCTGATGATGATAGTGAGATATTTTATTGCCCTTGTGTGAAATGTTTAAATGAGTAGTGTCTGATTGCTATATATATATACACATTTAATTTGTCAAGGATTTTGTAAGAGTTATAAAGTATGGGTATAGCATGGTGAAGAATTAGAAATGCCAAGTACATCTCAACAGGGGGAGTGGCTTTTGATCATATTGACATGGATGATGTGGAAGACTGAATAGAGGATATTATTTGTGATGTAGGAGAAGAGGCTTTTGAGCATTCACATGATATGGTAATATGTTCAGTGATGTTGAGAAGCCGCTATACCCGGGGTGCAAAAAACACCAATTGTTGAAAGCAGTATTGAAATTGGTAAGCTTGAAAGCACGTCATGGATGGAGCAACAAGAGTTTTTCAAAAACGCTTGAGGCCTTTAAGGACATGCTTCTAGATGATAATGTATTGCCTTGTCAATACTATGATGTTAAGAAAATACTATGTCCACTAGGGATGAAGTATAAAAAGATCTATACATGTTTTAATGATTGTATATTGTATAGAAAAAAGCATAAAGAGAAGCCTCATTGTCTGATGTGTGAAACTCCAAGGTGCAAATCAAATAAGACCCATGTAAAAGTGTTATGGTATCTTCCAATCATACCAAGGTTCAAACGCTTGTTTGCTCATCAAAATGATGCAGACAATTTGAAATGGCATGCAGATGAGAGGATTTCCAATGTAAAGCTTTGACATCCAGCTGATTCTTCTCAATAGAAGAACTTAGGTTTGGGTGAAGAACCTAGGAACCTTAGGTTTGGCTTATTTACTGAATTTCCTAGCTTCAGTGAAGAACCTAGGAACCTTAGGTTTGGGCTTAACACGGATGGCATGAATCCTTATGGTAGTCTAAGTAGTATACATAGTTCATGGCCTATTCTTTTAGTTATTTACAACTTATCTCCTCTGTTATACATGAAATGAAAGTACATCATGTTGTCTATGTTGATTTCGGGACCAAAACAACCTGGGAATGACATAGATGTTTACCTAGAACCCTTGATCGAAGACTTACAAGAGCTGTGAGATGAAGGTGTCGATGTTTTTTATGCAAATAAGAAGGATATTTTTAAAATATGAGCAATGTTCTTTTGTACTATAAATAACTTCCCTGCATATGGAAACTTGTTAGGATATAGCATTAAAGGCCATAAAGCATGTCTGATTTGTGAAGAAGGCACATGCTACCATCAACTTCAATATGGAAGAAAGACTGTCTATCTTGGCCATAGGAGATTTCTTAGATGGGGCCACCAATATCCTAGATTAAAGAAAGCATTTTTTGTTGGCCAAGAATTTGAAGGTGCTCCAGAGGCATTGATTGGGAAGAAGGTTTATGAAAAGGTGAAAAATATCAATATAAACTTTAGTAAGACTACAAAGAGTATAAATGAGAAAAATATATGGAAAAAGTGGTATGTCTTCTTCGATCTTCCATATTGGCGCAACCTTGACGTGAAGCATTGTATTGATTTCATGCATGTGGAGAAAAACATATGTGATAGTATTGTTGGGATACTACTTAACATACAAGATAGTTCTAAGGATGGCATGAAGGTAAGATTAGATTTGCAAGAAATGGGAATACGGGAAGACTTACATCTAAGGCCATATGGTAAGAGAACTTTTTATCCTATAGCTTCTCATAGTTTGTCTAAGGATGAGAAAAAAAGTTTTTGTGAGTGTTTACATGGCATCAAAGTTTCCTTAGGGTATTCTTCAAATTTTAAGAAGCTTGTGTAAATAAAAGACTTGAAGTTAGTATGGTTAAAGTCTTATGATTGTCATGTCTTAATGCAACAACTACTCTCAGTAGCTATTCGAGGCATTGTCGAATATGATCTTCAACACATATTGACTAGACTTTGTTTCTTCCTCAATACTATTTGTAGTAAAGTTATTGAGATGGAAAGATTGGATGAATTAGAAAATGAAGGATATCTGATCTTGTGCCAGCTTGAGAAGCTTTTTCTTCCTTCTTTTTTTGATATCATGGTATATCTAATTGTTTATCTAGTTAGGGAGATAAAGTTGTGTTGCCCTATCTATTTTCGATGGATATTCCTAACTGAAAGAGCTATGAAAATCCTAAAAGGGTCTGTAAAGAACCTTAACTAGCCTAAAGCATCTATTGTTCAAAAATATGTTTCTAAAGAAGCTATGGAATTTTGTCAATATTATTTATCATATGTAGGACATATTGGGCTTCCTAGATGCCATGATCAAGAAGGGGTTAGACGCGAGGCAACAATAAAGAGTGTAGATCCTGATGAACTGCAACAAGTCCACTTTTACATATTGAATATTGTTGATGAAATTCAATATTACATGAATGCTCATAAAGAAATCATATAGAAACAAAATAGTCGAATGTCTGAACAAAGGTTAATTAGGGAGCATAATAGAACTTTCGCTCCTTGGTTCAAACAAAAGGTTGACAGAGAAGAAAGTGTTTTTGATACAATAAATTGGTTAGCATGTGATCATGAGGTTGATGTCATAAGTTGGACTTCATTTGTTATCAATGGTTATACCTTTTACACAAAGTCCCTATATGATAAGAGCACTATCCAGAATAGTAGTGTTGTGTTAGTGGATGAATCTATACACTTCTCTAGTTTGAAAGATAAGAACCCTAAATTGGCTGCCATACCTTATTATAAGGTTATTGAAGAGATTTGGGTGGTTGACTATGTTAAAATTAGATTTCCCATTTTCAAATGCAAGTAGGTTGATGTCAATAATGGTGTGAAGATCGATAGGTTAGGATTTACATTAGTAGATCTAAAAAGTTACAGACTAAAAGACAAACTGTAAAAAGACCTAATCCACAATCGGTCTAAAAAGTCTTTTTTCCACTAGTGACTTTGTTCTTCTTGACCCACTCTTAACTTTATCCTTACATTCACTGTGTTGGTTATCTTGAAGTATATGCAATGTGTCACATAATGAGTCAGTGTGTTAACACTAGCTTTATGGGCTTAATCCTACCCTTGGAAGTTAACTTTATTACCAATTGCCCTAAATAGTTCATTTTCGCCTAATAGCCTATTCTGCTAGAATTTTCAACTAACTTTAAAAATGCATGACTTTGTCTAGGAACCTCCAATTGGAGTGGTTCAAAGTCCTATGTGGCCCTATTTGAGTCTATTTTAAGGGAAAAATGCCTCCCGCTACCAATTGATCCTCACTACCACAAACATTACTCCAGATTTATGGCCCAACTTTAATCAATCATTACTCACAATGTACTAATCCAATTGTCACATATTATATATCATTTTAAATCTTGTCATGTGTATTATCATTTGGGAAAGTTTCATGGCCATTTGATCACTTGGCTAGGAGTTCTTGAAATCAACACCAATACTCATAAAAAGATACATGGAGGCCTTGCTAAGCACCGAAGATTTCTTTAGTGAGAAAGGTTATCTTTGAAGAAGGAAAGTGTCTTTCCAAAAAGGCATTCTTTAAAGTTTCCCAAGAGGCTAAGGCATTAAGGTTGTGGTAAGGTAGCATCATGAACCACTCCTTAGCTTTGTTTTCCAGTGTAAAATGAAAGACCTGCCTATACATCTCATCTAGATCAACCCCTATTGGTTTCATGGAGTTGAACACAATATACATCTTCCTTAAGTGCCTGTTAAGGTCTTCTATAGGTAAACCATTAAATTTTGGTAAGTGACTCCATAAAAGACCTTTCAACTCAAAATTAATATTAAATTCATGACAAGAGTTGAAAGGATCAATAATATCAGTGGTAGAGGTAAGATCTTTGATAGTTCTACACTCCTCATTGTTCCTATCAATATTGATGTACAACCTTACAAGTGGAGGAGCAATAAGTGGACATTTGTTTTCTTGAGGAGGAACTTGATCCATGATAAGATGTCCATCTACAATGGACGAAGAGCCAATATGAGAAGAATTATCACAAGTATGTGCAACAACTTTAGTGTCAATGACTTGTCCAAGTCTTGCACTAGATGATTCAGCTTTCTTACCTTTCTTCAGCAACGTAACTGTCTTGTTAATATCTTTATCTAGAGGCACAAGTACGGTTTTTTGAGATCTAGTCATGCACAGTAAAGAGACTCACATAGACACATAAATTATGACAAAGTAATTGGTCAAATGGTCAATGTGAAAAGGGTTGTATACAGCAAAAATTAGCAACTTACAGGAAACCAAGATTAATTTTCAAGTTTCTAAATAGTAAAGTGATAAATACCTTAAAGTTGTGGGAAATCATTTTAAGAAATTGATTATAAAACTAATGAAGTAATCTAATCTAATTCAATATTTTTGTATTTTTTGGTTTTCAAGACAAGGAAGCAAATGGAATCGAAATTAAAAAATAACAAGAAGGTAAATTCAATAAACTAGTATAATGATGAGATGAGATTCCCTTGAGTTGAAGTTTTAATCTTCCTTCCTTACTAATAATATGAATTCTATAATGAGTCAAAAGGATTGACCTAAGCTACCACTAGATCCATATTTACAATACTCATTTAATTCATTCTACCAAAGTAATTAAATGAATACCACCAAATAATTCAGACTCAAGGAGATGAATAATTAACTTCCAATTCTAACTTGTAATTACTATTACAAAAATTCAAAACATTCAGTTTAGTGATTTAAATCCCTCAACCAAGTCGGAATAAACAACTCAACCTACTCCTAATATAAATCATACAAAGCTTAATTAATCAACTCCTAGCTCAACCACCGAGTTTTTTCACTTGGCATAGAACAATCTAGATCACAACCACATACTTAACCAAGCCATACAATTACGAACTAGAAAGAGAGCTTAAGGAATTCTATTGAAGTTTAGAAGCTCAAACCATTATCTAACTTAAGGAAATCAGCTAAACTTAGCTACTCATAGAAGAGGAAGATGAAGCTTGATGAGTGAAGAAGAGATTAGCCATGGGAATCAAAGGACCAAATAGCTCTTCAAGTACAGCAACAGCACCCCATCCTTTTCTTTTCTTTTGTCCAATTGTCACTTCCCTTTTCCTTTCATATTCGGTGCCCTCTTCTCACAACAACCGCCACTCTTTTATTCCTTTGCCATTTTGGTGATCCCTCTCCAGCCAGCTAGCTCCAACTAATTCCCTTTCTTTTAATCTCCCCTCCTTTCTTTTTAAATTCATGTGGTCCCTTCTCATTTTTTTCCAATTCTCAATTCGGTCTAGCCTCTCCTCTCTCCTGCAATTATTCCCTCTCGGTTTAGCCCATCTCTAATACAGTCAACAAAAACGGTTGTTTGCTTTTTCACCCTTTGATTTGGTTCAGCCCCTCTTTTCTTTATTCTTCAATTTATTTCCATCCAACTCGGTCAAGTTGTTTCTTTCTTCTTTCCTTCAGATTATGTCTCCTCTCCTTTTCCTTTAATTCTTCCCTTTCAGTCCAACTACTCCCTTAATCCATTAGTCTAGCTCTTCTTTTTTTCCAATTTAGTCCAGCACCTCTTAATTCATTTCTGCTACCTTTGTTTACAACAGCCACTTCCAATGCTCATTTCCCCTCTATTATCTCTAGGTTAAATAAGTAAGTTGTACCATGTTTGGATGAGAGGTAAAAATCTGTTTTGGCATTAGGCACCAAATTGCAACTACCAAACTATTGGAAATTGTGCCCTAAGGGCCAATCATTGTACTTTAAACATTATTATTTTAATGAAATTTCTCCATTCTGTTATCATATTATTTGCATGTTAACTGTGATAATTGTATCCTTGGATAATTCATAAAGATTGTCCTAAAATGTCCCTGGTCGGTCATCTATGCGGGAGCAGAGATGAAACAAGACCAGTATGACTTTGATAAGATATGGAGATACGAATCAAAGTCTTAAGCACTTGTAAGAGTACAAGGTGCTGGACCGACCCACTATGAGAAAGCTACATGGATCAAGTCATAAGCTTTTCTCATGTATAACCACGTCACAATGCCCTTAGACTTGAGGTCATCATGGACTCCTACATGAGAGTTGCTAAGCTTTGAACTAGTCAAAAGTCACTTTTGACCAGGTGATGATAAAGGCTACGATCTGGCTTGGTGGTTTTTCATGTAGAGGAATATGAATGATCAAGATGGAATTTGTCCCTTACATTAGTAGAGAGATATTACTGGGCCCCTCGATAAGTGAGTCTGAGAAATGTATGGCCATACTATGATGAAAGGAGTTTCTGTCTCTGTTATCAGGCAACTCAGGAATCGAGAAAGTAATGGTCAGGAATAAGAGGATGACATTTTCCATGCCTTATCCTTGATCGATATATCGTGTGACAAAAGGGACGTGACATGGTTGTATGACAGGTTGCATCATGATAACGATCCACATATGAATTGGGTAGTCGTAATGTCTTGCTCGAGGCTGCTTGTGACTTTTGGGTTAGTGTAGTTATTGGCCCACTGCCAACTTCATATGGGCCTACAGGGTCGCACACAAGAATGGCCCAACACGAGATATTTTTTGATTTAGGGTGGATGAATTTTATATTTATATATATATAATATAAAATTCATTAATAATATTATATAGATATATATATTTTTTCGAAATATATATATATATATATATTATATTATTATATTTAATAATATTATATAGATATATATATTTTCGAAATATATTATATATATATATGTGTATATATATTATATGATATTATTATATTGTGTCGGTTTTAAATTTAATTTATTAAGATATATTAAATTTAATAACTAACATGATAGAGATATAGTATCTCAGATTTAATTTATGAAGATAAATTAAATCTAATGGCTCTTTATTTAGATTAAATAAATAGGTTAAATTAAAACTGTTGGACAGATTTAATTTAAACTGAATTTATTTAATTAGCTCATCAAGATAATTAATTATTAATTAATTTCGAAATTAATGATGATTAATTTTGAAATTTGAAAATAACCCTCATGGGTTATAAACTTGATAGAGCTGATAGACTCAGTGTACATCAGAATTGAGAGCCGCAAGTTAAACACTTAGAGACATTAGAGGCACTAGCACGCAGTCTCAGTTGGAGAGCATTCGTGTGGATACCGGTAGAGGGAGCGGACCTGACATGTTGGCTCCTAGAGATCGTGAAAACTCTGAATCATCAAAAAGATATGAATCCTTCCAACTTGGTTTAAATGCCGTTGATAGATCCTCGACTAGGATCGGTGAAAATTTTTTAAATTCTTCCGCTGTGCTTACCGATCCTACAGTGGCATCAGAGCCAGATCAATTGTGCATTTAAATTGAGTTTATGATTCTTATACATGTGATATATATAGGATGTGTACGTATGTTTATAAGAAACACTCGAATATGTATGTGATTCTCGTTTTGGAACAAGCGTGAAATCGATTCCGAACATGTATATCTTGAAATATGTATGTGATTTTCGTTTTGAACAAGCATGAAATTGGGTAGGGTACCTGAGATCGTAGTTGGCGGCAATCAAATTGGGTCTAGGTTTGGATATCTATTCGGGTAGTAGGGATCTGAACTATGGGGAAGACAAATTGGATCAGAAGCGTTCTGGGCCATTGTTGTTTTTTGTTTTGAAAAATTGGGTCCGAAATTTAAAAATTTAAAATTTTCAAATATTTCTTTTAAAAGGAATATGCCGTGACCACCTCTGCGTAGCTCAATATAATCTGATCATGACATTTATTGCTTTTCATATTGTATGAATTCTTGTTGTGGTTTATTATTTATCCTTGTTTAGGTATGGTGAACAACATGGCTTTAGAATTTTTCAAAGGTTGTAATATTTAAATACGGCCTGCGTGCCGTGCCTTTCTCTAAATACTCTCGATGTACATTCTCTTCTTATCTCTCTCCCCTCGAATGTTTAAACGAGGTTTCTCTCAATGTATTTCTCTTTTTTTAGAGAAGTCCTCTTATTGGCTTGGGAGGATTTTAGGTTAGGTAAGCCATGTTGTGTCACGTTTAAATTATGCTTTTGATAAGATCATTGCATGATTACTTTTACGTTTATATGTATTTATCTGTATGAGATACGACCACGATTGCATCCATATAAACAAAACTAATTAATTAAGCCCTCTAAATTAAATCTTAAGTCATAATGCCGTCAATTAATGAATACTTGTCAAAACCTAGATTGCTCAATTGTGGAAACCACCAAAGTGGATGCACTTGAGTTATCTTGATGAGACAAGCTTGAGTAATTATGCTGCTCATAATATTCATTATTGTTTTGACTTAATTGAGATTAACAAAACGGTTTTGAATCTCAAGGCATAAGATCGGGTTAAACATGCCAGATCATATGATGATTAAATCCCATAAAGATCTAAGAGTTACATGTGATGTAATTGGTAAATAGGTTACCTACCTAAATAACTTGAATTTAAGCGTCTTGCCAAAGCGGACTTAAGTTTAAGCCAAATATGGATCTTAGCCCACTAATTATTATATTGAGGGTTGTTAATTTAGTGGGAGATTACTAACTAACTTTGCATATTTTAATTGTAGAATCATGTGGACTAGTAATACTGCTACACTATCATTGCGATCGGTCCTTGAGAAGGACAAACTCAATAGGACAAACTTTCTTGACTGGTTCAGGAACTTGAGAATTGTTCTCAAGCAGGAAAGAAAGGCTTATGTCCTAGATCAACCCATTCCTGAGGAGCCTGCAGCTAATGCTCCAAGAGCTCAGAGAGATGCTTACACAAAGCATAAGGATGACTCTGTGGATGTAGGTTGCCTGATGCTTGCCACTATGGTTCCAGAGCTCCAAAAAGATCTAGAACTCATGGAGGCTTATGAGATGATAGTACATCTCAAGGAAATGTTCCAGCAACAGGCAAGGCAAGAAAGGTATGAGACCACAAAGGCCTTACATTCCTGCAAAATGGCTGAAGGTGTATCAGTTAGTACTCATGTGTTAAAGATGAAAGGCTATATTGATCACCTTGAGAGGCTTGGATTTCCCATGAGCCAGGAGTTAGCTACGGACTTGATCCTCAACTCACTCCCAGAGAGTTATGACCAGTTTATCATGAACTACAACATGAACAACATGGAGAAATCAATTTCTGAGCTATATGGGATGCTTAAAACTGCTGAGCAAAGCATTAAGAAAAAGTCTAGCACAGTTTTAATGGTTCAGAAAGGAAAGGGTATGAAAAAGAAAGGGAAGGGCAAATGGAAGGGTAATGGCTCAGGTGGTAAGACCAAAGAGTCAAACAAGCCCGAAACCAAGCCTGCACCCAGGAAGGCAAAGCCTCCAAAGGAAGGAGTCTGCTACTTTTGCAATGAACCCGGTCATTGGAAGAGGAATTGCAAACTCTACCTGGAAGATCTGAAAAAGGACAAGAAGGATAGCGAGGCTATCGCTTCAGGAATTTATGTTATAGACATTCATTTTTCTACTTCCTCTACATGGGTATTAGATACTGCATGTGGTTCTCACATTTGTACAAATGTGCATGGTCTAAAGGACAGTAGAAAGCTGAAGAAGGGCGAGGTGGACCTACGAGTTGGAAACAGAGCAAGAGTTGCTGCTTTAGCTGTAAGCACTTATGAATTAGTTCTGCCCAGTGGGCTTTTGTTAGTTTTGAACAATTGCTATTATGTTCCTGCTTTGAGTAGTAACATTGTTTCTCTTTATTATTTGGATAAGGAAGGTTATACTTCCATTACTAGGTATGGTAAATGTTCTATTTATCGTAATGACATTTTCTATGCTGATGGTGATTTGCATATTGGTCATTATATATTAAATTTGAAACATCCTAATAATGGGAATATCTATAACGTAACTACTAAGAGGATAAAATCAAACGATTTGAATCTGACCTACCTATGGCATTGTCGTCTAGGCCACATAAATGAGAAATGCATTTCTAAACTCCATCAAGATGGATTTCTAAACTCATTTGATTTTGAATCATATGATACATGCAAATCTTGCTTATTAGGAAAGATGACTAAGGCACCTTTCACTGGGCACAGTGAGAGGGCTACTGAATTATTGGGCCTCATACATACAGATGTATGTGGACCATTAAATATAGCTGCCAGAGGAGGTTATGTCTACTTCATTACATTTATAGATGACTTTAGTAGATATGGCTATATCTATGTAATGAAACATAAATCTGAATCTTTTGAAATGTTCAAAATATTCCAAAATGAAGTACAAAACCAACTTGGTAAAACAATTAAAGCACTTAGATCTGATCGAGGTGGTGAATATTTGAGCCAAGAATTCACTGACCATCTTAGGAGTTGTGGGATAATCTCACAATTGACTCCTCCAGGAACACCACAATGGAATGGCGTTTCTGAACGGAGGAATCGAACACTATTAGATATGGTTCGATCTATGATGAGTCAAACAGATCTTCCACCGTCCTTTTGGGGACATGCCCTAGAGACAGCTACGTTCACACTAAATCGTGTTCCATCTAAGGCAATTGAAAAGACACCATATGAGATATGGACTGGAAAGAAACCAAGTTTATCTTTTCTTAAGATCTGGGGATGTGAGGTATATGTTAAGCAACAAGCCTCTAATAAATTAGTGCCCAGATCCATAAAGTGCCTTGTCGTAGGGTATCCTAAAGAAACGAAAGGATACTATGTCTACAATCCCACCGATAACAAAGTATTTGTTATTCGAAATGGCAAGTTTCTAGAAAGAGGACTCTGGTAAAATTTGCAAGCTTCAAAGATCCATTTATGGATTTAAGCAAGCATCTCGGAGCTGGAATCATCATTTTGATGAAGTAGTCAAAGAGTTTGGATTCATTCAAAACATCGATGAACCTTGTGTTTACAAGAAGGTTAGTGAGAGCATAGTTGTATTTCTAGTGCTTTATATAGATGACATCCTACTCATTGGAAATGATATTCCTACCTTGCAGAGTGTTGTCAAGTCTTGGTTAGGAAAGTCCTTTTCAATGAAAGACATAGGTGAAGCCACCTATATCCTAGGGATTAGGATCTATAGGGATAGATCCAAAAGACTAATAGGCCTAAGTCAGAACACATACATAGATAAGATACTACATAGGTTCAATATGCATCATTCAAAAAGGGTTTACATGCCTATGTCTCATGGCATCCATCTTAGCAAGGATCTGTGTCCTAGTACACCTGATCAATGAGATCGCATGAGTAAGGTTCCATATGCCTCGGCCATTAGATCCATCATGTATGTCATGTTATGTACTCGACCGGATGTCTCGTTTGCCTTAAGTATGACCAGCAGATACCAACAAGATCCTAGTGAGGGTCATTGGACTGCCGTTAAGAATATCCTAAAGTACTTAAGAAGGAATAAGGACTTATTTTTGGTCTATGGTGGATTGGATGATGAGCTCTGTGTAACCGGTTACACAGATGCAAGTTTCCAAACTGACCAAGACGACCTTAAATCGCAATCTGGATATGTAGTCCTCCTGAATGGTGGAGCAGTAGCTAGAAGAGCTCCAAGCAAAGCACTATAGCAGATTCTACAACAGAAGCCGAGTATATAGCAGCATCAGATGCAGCTAAAGAAGCCATTTGGATCAAAAAGTTCATTACTGAACTAGGGGTGGTGCCTACCATCTCAAATCCAATAGATTTGTTCTGTGACAATAGCGGTGCTATTGCACAGGCCAAGGAGCCTAGGTCACATCAAAGGACCAAACACATACTCAGGCGATTTCATCTTATTAGAGAAATCAATGATAGAGGTGATATAAAGATATGCAAAGTAGCAGGAGAAGATAATGTTGTTGATCCTCTTACTAAGCCACTTGCACAGGCAAAGCATGAGCGTCATGTTAGGGCAATGGGAATTTGGCAAATTAATGATTGCACCTAGGGCAAGTGGGAGGATGTTGGAAATTGTGCCCTAAGGGCCAATCATTGTACTTTAAACATTATTATTTTAATGAAATTTCTCCATTCTGTTATCATATTATTTTCATGTTAACTGTGATAATTGTATCCTTGGATAATTCATAAAGATTGTCCTAAAATGTCCCTGGTCGGTCATCTATGCAGGAACAGAGATGAAACAAGACCAGTATGACTTTGATAAGATAAGGAGATACGAATCAAAGTCTTAGGCACTTGTAAGAGTACAAGGTACTGGACCGACCCACTATGAGAAAGCTACATGGATCAAGTCATAAGCTTTTCTCATGTATAACCACGTCACAATGCCCTTATACCTAAGGTCATCATGGACTCCTACATGAGAGTTGCTAAGCTTTGAACTAGTCAAAAGTCACTTTTGACCGGGTGATGATAAAGGCTACGATCGGGCTTGGTGGTTTTTCATGTAGAGGAATATGAATGATCAAGATGGAATTTGTCCCTCACATTAGTAGAAAGATATTACTGGGCCCCTCGATGAGTGAGTCTGAGAAATGTATGGCCATATTATGATGAAAGGAGTTTCTGTCTCTGTTATCAGGCAACTCAGGAATCGAGAAAGTAATGGTCAGGAACAAGATGATGACATTTTCCATGCCTTATCCTTGATCGATATATCGTGTGACAAAAGGGACGTGACATGGTTGTATGACAGGTTGCATCGTGATAACGATCCTCATATGAATTGGGTAGTCGTAATGTCTTGCTCGAGGCCGCTTGCGACTTTTGGGTTAGTGTAGTTATTGGCCCACTGCCAACTTCATATGGGCCTACAGGGTCGCACACAAGAATGGCCCAACACGAGATAATTTTTGATTTAGGGTGGATGAATTTTATATTTATATATATAAAATATAAAATTCATTAATAATATTATATAGATATATATATATTTTTGAAATATATATATATATATATATATTATATTATTATATTTAATAATATTATATAGATATATATATTTTCGAAATATATTATATATATATATATATATATGTATATATATATTATATGATATTATTATATTGTGTTGGTTTTAAATTTAATTTATTAAGATATATTAAATTTAATAACTAACATGATAGAGATATAGTATCTCAGATTTAATTTATGAAGATAAATTAAATCTAATGGCTCTTTATTTAGATTAAATAAATAGGTTAAATTAAAACTGTTGGACAGATTTAATTTAAACTGAATTTATTTAATTAGCTCATCAAAATAATTAATTGTTAATTAATTTCGAAATTAATGTTGATTAATTTTGAAATTTGAAAATAACCCTCATGGGTTATAAACTTGATAGAGCTGATAGACTCAGTGTACATCAGAATTGAGAGCCGCAAGTTAAACCCTTAGAGACATTAGAGGCGCTAGCACGCAGTCTCAGTTGGAGAGCATTCGTGTGGATACCGGTAGAGGGAGTGGACCTGACGTGTTGGCTCCTAGAGATCGTGAAAACTCTGAATCATCAAAAAGGTATGGATCCTTCCAACTTGGTTTAAACGCCGTTGATAGATCCACGATTAGGATCGGTGAAAATTTTTTAAATTCTTCCGTTGTGCTTACCGATCCTATACAAACAAGGCCCTTACTCATTAAATCTCCTCTTAGAAAAAAATGTGAAAATAAATTCTGCACTTGTGATGTTCCACTCTTATCCTTTATTAAGCTCCAAAATGACATCTTTGACCATGATCACTTCATAAAAGTTATGCCACATCATCACCTACAAAATTAGATTCACAAATGTAATATTTTTTTTGCTCATAATTAAAGAATAATGAGATTAAATAATATTAATTAAAAATATAACAATTTAACCACTATAATTTCCAAATTATTCTTTCACTAAAATCTCACATTAACACTTGATTATGCCCAAAATATTCAATTAAGTCCCACAAAAGCCCAAGATTAATTACTAAAAATATATAAATATTGAGCTCCATCAATAGGCATGAGTGTGATGCCTTTTCTAGTCCTATTATAAATGATTCAACTAATGCTTTCAGTTGTTTAATGAGTACTCTGCAAGGGTTTCTTTTGAATCAAGAATTGCCTCAACAACTACAGCATGTACAACTTCATTGCCTTCATTTGATAATGATGAAGAAGAAGAAGAGGATCTTGGTCACAAGTGGTTAAAATCTATGAAAAAAAGAACATAAATAGATCCTCAAACAAAGTTAGATAGATATATTGCAACTGACTCAAAAGATGAAATCCCTTCTGCAACTGAGTTTGAGATACTATCATGGTGGAAAGCTAGTTCTGAAAAATATAAAATTCTCTCCCATATGGCATGAAATGTATTGGCTATATCGGTTTCTAAGTCTTCCTTTAGTACAAGAAGACATGTGGTTGATCATTATAGAAGCTCTCTGTCTCCTAAAATGACATAAGTATTGATTTGTGGCCAAAATTGGCTACAATCTAGGCAATCTATCCCTGAATTTGTTGACAAGCTTCGTGAGTTCGATAATTTTGATGAGACAGAAAATGCCATTCAACTTGCAAGTAAGTTTTCATTCTAAAGCAAAAAAATTCATCTATACATACTTGAACATAGATATTACTTCATAATTTGTAATGTAATTATTGTTTTTATTTTCTTCCTAGATGCTGCACTTGGAGAAGGAAGATTGTAATTATTACAGTTGGCTAGTGGTTGCTGAAGTAGGTAATTTTCAACCTTTAAACTAAGGCTGAGAGCCTAGATCAGTACATACAAATGTCTGCAACGATTCGGATGTTGTTTCCACTTTCCAAGACCACACGAATTACTTGTTTCTTGTACAGGCAATCATGCGCTTTCTTTTTACATGTAGGTAATTTCATATGCTTCATCCTTTTGACAATTTGACAATTCCATATGCAGCCACTTGGAGTTTTGGATGACTACAAGGCTTTAATTACAATTTTTTGATGCCTTGTACTAATGGATTATGGATGTTATTTAATTCTTCAAGTATGGTTATTTGACTATTGGTTAAGATATATGGTAGTCTTTTTAACATCAAGCCTCAAGTTGTACACTTATTTTGGAATATTTCAAAGTATAGAATTATGGATTACATTTGAAGTTTATAATATTGTTTATCAAGTATGATTGAAGCATTTTTTCCATATAGGGTGTGGCAGGGTATCACCACTTGGGCAGGGAAGACCGCCCTACCCAACCCATTATTGCCCAGCCTAAAAATGTTAGGGCTTCTACTAGGTAGTGCCGGGTATTGAGCTATATTTTGCAACCTGACAATCCTTCTGCAGGGCATCAGGCATGAGCCTCGCCCTACCCATGAACACCCTTATCTGAACTTATATCTTTAAAGGGGCTATTTGGTACGAGGAGAGGGGAAGGAAATTGAGTGGAGGGAAAATTTTATTGAGTTAGATTTAAAAAAATTAGACAAGTGGAATTAAAATTTTTTCATTAATTTTTCTTAATCGTTTATCTTGCAACTTCCTTTTATGAAAATTTTATAACCCCATTTATCCAATTTTTTTACATTCAACTCATAAAAATTCTCTCCCCACCGCTCCAAATTTTTATACAAAACAAGGCCAAGAAATAATTTTTTGGGCTACAAAAATGCATTGGTAAATGAAGCATGGTTTAGTTTATTTAATCCAAAATTGAAATTTTTAATCATGTATACTTTCTTAAAAAATTAAAGAAAAATTGAGTCAAAAGCTATTTTAAATAATGCTTGTAGTTTGCAATTAGTTATATGACTTTGTGAGATTATAAGGATAATAATATGCTCAAAATATTTAAATTTCTTAAAGGGTGTTCCTTAGAATAAGTAAACGTGTTAAAGTGGGAAATATATGGATTCACATCCTCTTGGAATCCCCCTCCCCTATAACACCCTCATCTTATTTTCATGTTTTTCATGGTATTAACACATAGTACGGTGGACAAATAGGAATAGCATAAAAAAATTGACGTTATTGATACAATGTGCTTGATTATATTACAGGAACTTCCCCATAGGGGTGTACAAAATATTTATAAACCTTAAAATGATAAAAGCCTTCAGATAACCAACGTCTCCTCTTCTACTAGTCTGGAACCTTCTGTTACCGGTAATTTTGATTCTACCCTCTGAGCCGCTTTCTGCTGCAAAAAAATTTTTACATTTATGGAAAGGGAGAGATTCGAAGAATCTTAAAAGTAACATACATTCAGACATAAACGATGTGAAAATAAATATGCCATGTGTTAGTTCAAGCATTTCACCCAAGAGAGGAGGTGAATTGGGTGATTCCAAAAATTTTGTCACGTATAAGGAAATCTATGGAATATTAAAATAGTTAAGAGCAAGGAGAAATATCACCGTAGTGTACACCGGGAGTTATACTGGTTCGGCCCCAACCACTTTGACCTACATCCAGTCCTCAGAGCGTCTCTGAGAGTTTTCACTATATTCTCCAAGATTCAATGGGTTCTTGGCACCTCAGTACACAGCAAGTTCCTGTTGGAAATTGTGCCCTAAGGGCCAATCATTGTACTTTGAACGTTATTATTTTAATGAAATTTCTCTATTCTGTTATCATATTATTTGCATGTTAACTGTGATAATTGTATCCTTGGATAATTCATAAAGATTGTCCTAAAATGTCCCTGGTCGGTCATCTATGCGGGAGCAGAGATGAAACAAGATCAGTATGACTTTGATAAGATATGGAGATACGAATCAAAGTCTTAGGCACTTGTAAGAGTACAAGGTGCTGGACCAACCCACTATGAGAAAGCTACATGGATCAAGTCATAAGCTTTTCTTATGTATAACCACGTCACAATGCCCTTAGACCTGAGGTCATCATGGATTCCTACATGAGAGTTGCTAAGCTTTGAACTAGTCAAAAGTCACTTTTGACCGGGTAATAGTAAAGGCTACGATCGGGCTTGATGGTTTTTTATGCAGAGGAATATGAATGATCAAGATGGAATTTGTCCTTCACATTAGTAGAGAGATATTACTGGGCCCCTCGATGAGTGAGTCTGAGAAATGTATGGCCATACTATGATGAAAGGAGTTTCCGTCTTTGTTATCAAGCTACTCAGGAATCGAGAAAGTAATGGTTAGGAACAAGAGGATGACATTATCCATGCCTTATCCTTGATCGATATATCATGTGACAAAAGGGACGTGACATGGTTGTATGACAGGTTGCATCGTGATAACGATCCTCATATGAATTGGGTAGTCGTAATGTCTTGCTAGAGGCCACTTGCGACTTTTGGGTTAGTATAGTTATTGGCCCACTGCCAACTTCATATGGGCCTACAGGGTCGCACACAAGAATGGCCCAACACGAGATAATGTTTAATATAGGGTGGATGAATTTTATATATATAGATATATAATATAAAATTCATTAATAATATTATATAGATATATATATTTTCAAAATTTATATCTTATACATATATGTATATATATATTATATGATATTATTATATTATGTTATTTTTAAATTTAATTTATTAAGATATATTAAATTTAATAACTAACATGATAAAGATATAGTATCTCAGATTTAATTTATGAAGATAAATTAAATCTAATGGCTCTTTATTTGGATTAAATAAATAGGTTAAATTAAAACTGTTGGACAGATTTAATTTAAACTGAATTTATTTAATTAGCTCATCAAGATAATTAATTGTTAATTAATTTCGAAATTAATGATGATTAATTTTGAAATTTGAAAATAGCCCTTATAGGTTATAAACTTGATAAAGCAGATATATTGATATGCACATGAGAATTGAGAGCCGCAAGTGAAACCCTATGAGACATTAGAGGCGCTAGCACGCAGTCTCGA
Source organism: Inga oerstediana (assembly GCA_963210345.1). Taxonomy (NCBI): domain Eukaryota; kingdom Viridiplantae; phylum Streptophyta; class Magnoliopsida; order Fabales; family Fabaceae; genus Inga; species Inga oerstediana. Next base: position 38,993,948 of record OY723404.1, read on the forward strand.
TTAGAGAGCATTCGTGTGGATACCGGTAGAGGGAGCGGACCTGACGTGTTGGCTCCTAAAGATCATGAAAACTCTGAATCATCAAAAGGTATGAATCCTTCCAACTTGGTTTAAACGCCGTTGATAGATCCTCGATTAGGATCGGTGAAATTTTTTTTAAAATTCTTCCGCTGTGCCTACCAATTCTAACAGTTCCTACACCTGGACACTCGCTCCCCCTTACACGTTGCAATCAAATCCCCAACTTAAGGTTCCACTACCTTAAGTTGTCTCAATAACAAATATTGAGTTTGTAATGAAACACTCTCTCACAGAGAAAATATATATTTACTGAAGTATAAATGAATAAGTATATGAAAACAAAGCACTAAGTGTATTGATCGATGTATGATCTCAGTTCGTATCTACTTGTTTTCACCTCTTTGAATGCTTCATATATATAGATGAGTTGTAGTGTCCATTGGAAGCAATTTCAAACTTGTCCTTTAGAGTCACGCAGCAACGGTTGACTATTTTTCGTATTTGAAAACTATACATTGGCGGTAGGTAGCGTTAGGTAAACGTTCGGACTTTTATTTGACCTTTCAAATCTGGGTTTACAGCCTAGGGTCTCTAACCCAACTCTTAGTTTCATCATCAAATCTAGAACCTCAACATCACACAGATTGGCAATCATTTTTCTCAGATATACCTAATAGGTTTGCTAGGAATCAAGATCAATAGCGCCTATTCTAACCTCCATAGTATTTGGGTAATATCCTCAGAACATTACTGAAGGTTTAATACTATCCATAAGGTTCAACTTCCATCATGGAACAAAACCATAGTGCAACCAATTCACATCCTTACCCAAGCATATATCGGCTTAGATCAAATTCAAGCCTATTCTTAACTTTCAGTATCATCATATTGGATCCTTCGGGATTGGTATACGACATAATCACTGCTAATCACTACTTAGATATCATTATATATCATTCTTAGCGATATTCTATGCCTCAAACAACTCTGAACCATTTTAGCGTTTGTCAAACCTAAGGCTCAACATTGATTCTTGATTTACAATCCATCTTTTAATTTCATTCTAGATCTATAACCACAAAATCAATTAAGTCAAAGATCCTCAATCATACCCAACATACATACTAAACATTATAATATAGTAATGTACTCATATCATCACTTAACATGGTGAAACTTCAAAACAATTACTATACCTCGAGTTTCCATAACATCAAGTGAACTTTTCTGAGTAATAATTACTGCAACAGAAATAGTTTGAATTTATATTAATACTTACATCATCATCATCTCCATGCCTCTAAGCATTCTTTAAATCATCTAACTAAGATAATCATTAGTCATAGAGAAACCTTAAGACAATTACTATTCCTTAAGTGTCCATGACCTTGCCACTTAACTTCCCAGGGTTCACCCATCCTAAGATTTCCCTGGGTTGAGCATGCTTAACTTTTGTGTGCCCATGCCATAATGTAGATATCGGCTCTCTTTGATCCTAACCACAAGTACCCTGAGACTACTCTCTTCAGCTAACTAATTACTAGGTGCGGTTTGAATTCAGGTTCTACAATTTCATTAAACCATCCTCAGTCCAGTATTTCACCACTAACTGCCCTCGGGGCTAGTTCGAATACTAGGGTGTTTCACTCCTTTGGTACCCCCATCCATGTATAATGTAATCAAGACATATCAATATACTATCTTATTGCCAGAACCACCACTCTGCCAAAACCACCTGGGCTCTTCCAGTACTGCTTTAGGCTCTTATACCCATACCCTTATCTTATTTTCCATATTTTTAAAGTGCTTGAGCGTAGTTCGGTAGCAACACAATAATAGTGTAAATATAATGACATATTGAGACAAGGTACTTGATTACAATACAGGTTTTCCCCACAGGGTTTGATAATACTATACAAATTATCTCAAATTATCCAAAAATATTCAAAACTGGACTACATATAACCATTTATCCTCGCCTCAAGATCCATGCCCATCAACTTCCCATGTCTACGACCTTGCCTTTGAATCTGCTAGTTGCCACTGGCACATTTTTGTTTATAAAAAAGAACAAGATTCCAAGGAATCCCAGTAGCAATATACTATCATTTATATAAAATGCGAAAAGTAAATATGTCATGCATAAATTAATGAATAATATAAAAATAACCTCAACATGTATACATGTGTAGGTTTCCCACCCCACTAATCATACACTGGTTGGATTGACACCTAACCCCCAGTTGTAAGTGAACTTTTACACTAACTGCCCTTCGGCAGACCCGCCCTTCTATGCAAACCATGTTGATTAATTGAGCAAAAAAATGACAACCATAAAACATATGAACCTTGGCATCATGCATGAAGGATAAAGTCACTACCTCAAGTCTTTTCCTCCTCGGAACGTGTGCCTCAATTTGCATGCCAGCAACTCGAGCTCTCAACTTGGTCCTAAAATGTCCAAAGTACAAGTAGGTTAAAACCCATTCATGCACTATTTCAGGCACTTCTATAGTATTTTTAGTGGTTATAAGAGCCCATTATGAAAATTTACCAAAATGCCCCCGGGGACCCGGCCTGGCCCCGCTATACCCAATCCCACTATACTTTCCTGAAATTCTAACCTAGGCTATTCTAACATATTTTTGCCCAAGGAATCCTTGTTTGCCTCGAACTTATCAAATTCACTGCCAAAAGACCAGAATGCCCTTGGCAGCCCTTATTTTAAGGTTTCAGGGGTATTTTCATAATTATGCTTTTTCGGGCCTTTCTGAAAAAGTGATCAACTATAAGCCCACCTAATTTTCCCTCTTGAACTCAATGGAATCATCAGATCATCAAAAATCCAACTCTAACCCCTTGAATTGTACTTGGCCGAAATCTAAGATTCTCCAGGAAAAATTGGGGCTTTCCAATTCTTAGTTCACTAACATGTTCCTTTATACTCCTAATCACTTTAATAACTATTTAATTATGTTATAACTACCATTCAGACCTAATTTTGACTGCATAATGCCTAGGCGACCTCATTTCCCAAATGTAAAATCAAAGCCAATCCAACAAAATTCCACCGATTAAACTACTCCCAGCAGCCAGAACAATCAATATTCGAAGGTTTGGAAGTTACCTTGTGCTTCCTCTGGCTTTTTCTTGTATAGTCGAAAACCCTAGCCTCTTATATAGCAAAACTTGAGCTTCACAAACCTTAAATTACATAGAAAAGAAGTTTATGAGAAGGGTTATGCACGTTAAGAATGAATTCACCAAAGTGGCTGATGAATGGAAGAGTAGGATGTTTAAATATTATGCTTATGTCATAATTGCATAGTTGCAATTTCCCAAATTTTGGATTTAAGCAATTTTTGGAAGATTTTCTGCCCAAATTTTGAAAAATCATAACTAAATTTGTAGACATTGTATTGGAGTAATTCTAAAAGCTATATAACCCTTATTGAGTCTAGTTTCAAGGAAAAATATAGGCCTTTGCCAATTGAAAGCACAAAATTCCCAGAATTAAATTCTGAGTGTTGTTCCAGAAAATCAACAGTTTTTCTGGGCTAACTTCAAAAATTCATAACTTTTTGTATATAAATCTAATTGATTCATATAACTATCAAATTAAAGCTTAGGATGTCTACTTTCATTCTGAAAAATTTCATGAATGTTTGTCATCATTTGGTCATTCAAAAACACATGACAAACTCACTGCCTCGTAGGCGATTTCACTGGAAGCATTATTCACCTTTCTATTTTCAATATTTAATTCTCATGGCCTTGAATATGCACCATTTTATTACCTTGTATACCTCAAAAAAATATAAGAGACACTAGGTAATCAATTTGGGACATTTGCTAAACCGGGGCTTAGCAATCCATTTAATTCAGGCTTATTCCCAAGCATCTAATCCCAAAATTCAGGATATTACATAATGCAAGTTATCTTTGCCTCTCCATTGTTAGGCTTTGAGTCTATGATCTTTTGTCTTAACCTAATTTGTTTCTTCTATCATCTTCTATTTGTATTGAAAAAGTTTTACAGATCCAATATCTTTCAATTCTCATTAAACCAAGTGTTCTTACAGATGTTGCATTGACGATTATTTTAGCTGATTCATTATACTATTTAAGAATAAAGGATGTTACTTCATTATCAAAAGCTGTGGAAAGTCAGGGAAAACCAGAGGGTGATAAAAAAAATACCAAAGTAGGTGAAAAGCAAAGCAAAAGCTTACGAATTACCATCATTGTCATATGCTTAGGTTATGCTTAAAGTTCTACTCATGGGTTAGACAAGCACATGGACCATGTGTATTTCCTTGTAGGTGATGTATTTATTCAACTTAATGTAAATTGAATAAAAACAAAAGTATAATTTAGCATATGAATATAAAACAAATGAGTTTTATTACTAAAAAATAATTTTGGGCTTCTTCCGATAATATGTTAATCGCACTTTTCTTTGTAAGTTCAACCAAGCTAAGGTATCCTCAACTACATTATGACAACATCAAATTTCCATATAGAACATGGATTGGATAGTAGACTAAAGTTCTCTCAAATTCTAATATTATTAATAACAGGTTAACTTATGATAACAATATATTAATCACCTCAAGCACTACATGGGAGTTTTATGGGTTAGGATCGATCTTTTATATACCAAGACATGGTGAGGGAAAATGTTCATGTCCAGTGTATGAAACATTAACACAAGCCCATTAAATCAATGACTACAACAACATCACAAAATAAGCCCATTAAATCAATGACTCCAACAACAATGCTGAACATCCACTAACTACTATATGTTAGTGCTATTAAACATAATTTGCATTGTTTTCCTTTCACTTATAACTATTCAATTAACCACATGAAAAAATAACATATATATACCTACCAATATCTAATCACATCTAATTTGCACCTTTTTTGTTGTATAAGTTAATTCAACATACAAAGGTTTAACACAGTGATAAAAATAATATTTGATTATTTTGTCTCATTTGATGATTAATTTAAGACCTTGGTTGGATTTTTCCTTAGATAAAACACCTACTGATGAATTGCCATGGTGGTGATGAGATAATGTTAATGACTTAGATAAAACACCTACTGATGAATTGCCATGGTGGTGATGAGATAATGTTAATTCAAAAATGGTTCGTTTAAAAATGGATTACCATGAGTAATTTGCCATGAGAATGATTTCACAATCTTATATCCATGTGTTAGTCATTGTACAAAGTATAAACAATAATTATAAATTCTTTCAGACATTTACTTTTGCTTATGCATGTTTACATTTTGGGCTTATCATTTTTTGATTTTGAATAAGTTAAAATGATTAAATATGAAATTGAAGTCATCTCATTAAAATTTCAATTTAACTCCAAAAACTATGATTAAAATGAAACAAATAAATTTGAATGAAAAGATAACATCTACTTGTAATATGAAAAAAGAAAGTCATTATTAGACAAACTAGATAATAAATTAATTATGTGATTAATGCTGTGATAAATTTTGACCATAACATATTAATCACCCTGGGAAACACACAAGAGAGCAATTACGTTGAATCCATGCATTTTGCTCATGTACTTAGTATAAATTCATCAAAATAGAGCCATCACCCCGTGGAACGCATGGGAGGTTTTCTCGTATATCTTTTAAATGAGGATACGATGAGCTGAGATAAGCCACATGAATAGTACTTTCTAGGGGTTTTTTGTCTCATGTTTATTGTTACGAGAATAGTGACGGATAGGGTTTTTTTCCGCGGCTTAAACGACTTTATGGGACCTACCTGCTAGTGCTCATAATCATGTTTTACTATTAAGGTGGGACCCACATGCTATTGCTCATAATCACATGGTCTGCTTCTTCCTTCTTCCTTCTTCTTTCTCACCTAGATGCTTAAGGGACGTTTGGTTTGAATTTGAATCTCCCTCCTAAAATTTGGCGTTCTATCCTGACAAATGCATTGTCACTCAATCCAATATGAAGATGGCTTATTCTCCTCATTGTCTCAATCAGTTGTTAGGTATGATTGGTGGGTTGAGGCAGAGTTCTGCTGCTTGCATATGTAAATCTCATTGTATTATTATTTGGGAAGAATATTTGCTTTTTCATGACATCTATTTTCTTAGTAACCATGTTCAATGGTGATAGATAGTAGCATCGAGGTTGAGGTCACTGTAGATGTGTTATTGACAGCATCGAAAGAATTGAAGAATACAAGAAAATTCGCATACGATTCACCATCACAATCGCCTTTTTGTTTCTCAGAGATGAAATGTTTGCAGCACAGAAATAGTTACAGGTTGAGAAGTCAAGTAGTGTGAGGAGGAGTTATTTTATCCAACATTGCTTCATCACATATATTTTCACTCTAAAATAATATATGCTTTTCTATCTTTTATGATCTCAAATATGTGTGCGCACGCGCTCTTTTGTAGTTGTTAAGTTTGGTGTAACTTTTTGTTTTTTTAACATGTATTGTGTCTGTAAGGTTTTGTATCTCAAATGAAACCTATGGACAATATAAACTGAGGATGGTACATGTCGAATGTGGTAAATTAAATTAAAATGCTCGCCAAGTTATATTTTCTTAGTGAAATTAAATATCCATAAGATATTACTCCTTCGATCCATTTTATAGGCAACTTTTTTTCTGATTTTGCTAAAAACAATAAAGAGATCTTATATTTTTAAAAGATCTATGTGATATTATATTAATGAAATTAACGAAGTAGATATCACAAAGAGTAAATAGAACATAGAAATTTTAAAAGGCTTAATGAAGTAGAGACACTTCACCCTTCATGCCAGTCACACTTTAGAATTATAGGGCATGACAAAGTGCTATGGTAGAAATGGGGGTTAAGGGGATATGTTATACAGGATGGATATCAACTACTATATCTTCTGTTAGAGCAAGCGTTTCACCCGAGAGGGGGGTGAATTGGGTGATACTAAAAATTTGTCAGAAATATAATACTTTGACAGTGAATTCAAAATAGTAAAGAGAAAGGAGAAATATCACCGAAGTGTACACCGAGAGTTATACTGGTTCGGCCACAACCACTTTGACCTACGTCCAGTCCTCAGAGCTTCTCTGAGAGTTTCACTATAACTTCCAAGATTCAGTGGGTTCTTGGCACCACAGTACAAGCAAGTTCCTTCGCCTGGACACTCGCTCCCCCTTACAAGTTGTAATCCAATTCCAACTCAAGGTTCCACAACCTTAAGTTATCTCAATAACAAATATTGAGTTTGAATGTAATATCTCTCTTACAGAGTGAAAAAGAATCACTGAAGCATAGAAATACAATTACAACATAAAAACAGAGCAATGAACTTGATGATACATTTGTGTGGGTTCTTGTTATCTATTCTCTGTTTGGATGTTCCCATATATATAGATATGTTAGTGAAGACCGTTGGAACATTTTCCTTTCGTCCGTTGGAGAGTGCGCAGCCACTATTGACTTTTCAGTTTTTGAAAAATATCCGTTGGCGGTAGGTGGGATTTGAGCTTCTTATTTGACTTTCCTTGCTTGATATGATTTCTTCATTGTTTATCTGTAAATAAGCTAAGAATACTAATACAATGAAAGATTAATCATATAGTAAGCAGAATAATGAACATTAGAATGATTTCAGAATTTCTGGGTTTGCTTACTCGAGTATCACTTGAGGTTTACTCGAGTACTTACTCGAGTATCATCAGGAAAACTTTAATCAACTTCAAGTCAACAAACAAATATAAGATTACTCGGGTAGTGCATGGAATAAACTAAATCTCAAACCTTTGTAAATAGTTGTTTACTCGGGTACCTACTCGAGTAATGCACTCTTTTCTTCATAGGTTACTCGGGTACCAACTAGAGTAAACCTTCAAATAATCTTTTGGTTACTCGATGCTTTACTCCAGTAATGTTGGCATGATTTCAAGGCCGAGAGCACTTCAAGTTTGATTACCTTGTTACTCGAGTACATACTCGAGTAAACTTACTTTTTGTGCATAACTTACTCGGGTAATGACTTGAGGTTTTCCTTCAAAATATCTCTGTATACTCGAGTACATACTTGAGTAATCCACTTAAAGTAAAACATTAAATACTTCCATACTAGAGTAATGACTCGAGAAAGATGAGATAGAATAAGATCAAGTTATTCGAGTACTACCTTCAAGTTTTCACTTACCTTAGAGGGTTACTTGAGTAGCTCCTCGAGTAACATTGGCATTGGTACAAAGTGCCGAGAGCACCATATTTTCTGAAACAGAGTAACTCGAGTACATACTCGAGTATCATTGGCAGGCCGAGAGCAACTTGAAAATTTTTACATGGTTACTCGAGTACCTACTCGAGTAACGTTGGCAGGCCGAGAGCAACTCCAAATATTTACCTAGTTACTCGAGTAACATTGGCAGGCCGAGAGAAAATTGAAAACATTTACACTATTACTCGAGCACTTACTCGAGTAATGTTGTCTGGTTACTGGAAGGTGCCTCTGGTTACTTCAAGTTTTGTCTCATTACTCGAGTACGTACTAGAGTAATGCCTTACCAGAATTGCTTCTGATCAAGTTTCTCAGTATTTTCTCTTTGTCTTTCCTTATTACTCCAATGCTTACTTCAAGTGATGCTTATCGCTGTTATTACTTTGTTTATTTATTAATCAATACCATTCTTTTGTTATCATCAAAACATGAGATCTAACATTCTCCCCCTTTTTGATGATGACAAAACTTGGTGATTTTGAACATGGTTTTTCAAATTGAATTCTCAATTAAATATTTCTTATTAAGTTTAGATTCAAAGTGTTTTTAAACATAGCATACACCTTGCATACACAACAACTTCATTAGCCCAACAATGTATCATAATGTAAAAACTTAAATGAAATCACAACTTAAATAAAACTTGCATTTAACATAAAATTTATAATACTAACAATAAAAGCTTAATAATTTCAAAAGACTCCCAAAAGCCCATATACACCCAAATACCCAAAATAATCACAGACACTTCCACAAAATCATACCCAAGCACTTCTCCCCCTTTTTGTCTTCATCAATCAAGTGGAGGACTAGAAGGCTTGACCATGGAGATGGGCTTCACAGGAAGGACTAAGCCACCATCTGAACTGGAAGAGTCAAAAGAGCTGGAAGATGCAGGTTCAGGGAGATTGACTGGGGGAATATAGATGTCATCTCTAGGAGGAATAGGAGAAGGTTGGAAGACAACCATAGTGGTCTCAACCTCTGGAGGGGTATCAATCTCTGGAGTGTGATGTTCAGAGGAAGAGGAGGGAGATATTTCCTCAGTGTGAGTAGTTGATGGATTAGGTTTAGGAGCGGTTTCAGGCTGAGGTTTTGGAGGGGAATCATCAATGACGATATGTATAGTCTCATTGGTGTCAGGATTATCCACTGAATAAAGGATGTCTTTGCTTTGAAGCTCAGGTGGACTAGAGACCGGAGGAATAGATAGTTCAGCCTCAGTAAAAGGAGTATCAAATAGAGGGTTCTCTGGAGGTGGAGGTGGAGGTGCAGAAGAAGATGGACCGGCAGAAGGTCCGGGACCCAATGAGTCCAATCGTGCCAGAATCAATCTCAATATCTCACCTTGGGCACGTTGCTCAGCTAGCAACTCCTCATGCCTCTTATCCATTTTCTCAACCAACTCTTCCATTTTATAGTTCATGTTGGTTATCAACTCAGCATTCGTGTTGGCGATATCTACATGAAATCCTCTGAGCATGTTTTCCATGAAATGCTGGAGAGTGGCATTGAGGAAGGATGGTGATGATGTGGTGGCAGCTGGAGCCGATGACTGAGTGTCATCTATCTTGCTAGTCTCAGCCTCAGTCTTCTTCTTCTTCTTTGACCCAAACTCAGAGGGCCTTTGAGATGGAGGTCAATATTCAATTTCCCAATCTGGTTTCTCCCAACCGGAGTCAACCTCTCAATAGGCTCCTTGCTATCCAAATACCATATCTTATTTTCTTTCAGGATTAGTGAGACTATCTGAGGATATGGCATTGGTGTTGTAGCCTTCCCATCCACCCTATACCTCTTCATTTCAGAAAAGATATTCTCCCCCAAATCCTTCTGTTCCTTTAGGAGAAGTGAAGCAAACCACCTAAAATCCCTATCAGAGAAGTGGGTATAGTTGTTGGCCTTGTTCACAAGGGACCTAGAATAGATGTACCATAGGACCCTGTGATGATCACACATATCACTTGGTTTGAGATTTAGAGGGCCAACTAACTCTTCAGGTTTTAGGACAGAAAAGATTTGGTTTGGTTCGAGTTGAGAATAAATATCATCTGGGGGGTTCTCGATCCCTAACCACAAATTAATCCTAGAGGGTGATATGAGAATCTTTTGGCCTCTCACTGTGGTGGTCATCTCTTCCTCAGCTGAGGTTCTGTTTGGCTCGTCTATGATTTCTAGATTACAGTAAAAGTGTGTGATCACTTTTGTGCAGAAAGGTAATCTAATGGATAACCAAGGCATAAAAGGTTCTAGATATGGACTAAGGTCATGCTTCAATACCTCCTAAAGTAGCCTGAGATCTACATAGTGTGTCTTGCACACTTTCCTCCTGGAGAACTGGGATAGATATTTGGGAGACTCTACCAGTTTGCTAACATTGAATCCCTTTGGTGGGTTGGTGATCTCTTCTTCCAGCACTTTGGACTTCTTGGAAGATTGTCCTTTCTCCATCTGCTCTAGAATTCCAGCCATAGCCTTAGCCACATTTTTGTCATACTTGGGCTTTTTAGAAGGCTTAGGTGTAAAAGAGGGGGTAGAGGAATCATAGGGTGTAGGTGAGAGAGACTTGGTACTTTTCCCTTTCCCGGTAGAAGTGATCTTTTTGGATTGAGCCCTTGTAACAATAGGCTCTTTGATCACAACCCCTTTTGGTTTTGGTTGAACTTGAGGTTGGAGTTGGATTTTAGCTTTTAATCTCGGGGTAAGTTTTCTTCTCTTAGTTGGAGGAGAAGAAAGAGGATCAGGTTGTTGTGAGGATTCAGAGGAATCTGTGGGAGTGAGATTTTTGGTCCTAACCATATTGAAAATAGAAATTTGAGAACCTCAGAGAAAACAGAGTCACGGGACGCGAGCTAGGGCACTGAGAATCTGAGCAAAATAGGAGGTTTTTGGTGAAGAAATCTGTTGGGTTTTGACCGAAAAGATGCTAGGAATTGATTGTGAAAAGTTTTTGAGAGAGAGTATAGTGATTTACTCGAGGAGATTTTATGGAAATGACCGAGTTTGTGATAGTTAAAGACCTAAAACCCGACATTACTTGAAGCCTTACTCGAGTAACCTTCAAGTTTACTCGAGGCCGTACTCAAGTAATCATACAGAAAATCTTTAAAATAATTTATTTAAATTGCGTACCTGGCATGAATAATATAGTAATTATCCATGTATGTTCCCTCGATTATTGTCAATCAATTTTGAATAGATTTGAGTCGATTTGGCATCAATTTGGAAATCTGGACTTCCAGTTACTCGAGTCCTTACTCGAGTAAGCTTCAAGTTTACTCGAGGCTCGCCTCGGGTAACCCGTCTTTTCAACTTATGACTCTTCATTTCATTGTAACTGAACCGTTAGATTTGAATTCCAAGTAACTTGATCCGTTACTTCCAATTTTGAAGTCCTTTACTCGAGTACATACTCGAGTAAAGTGTTACTTTACTTCAAGTTGTTCCTGAGGTAATGCTTCACTGTTAGTCATTACTTCAAGTTGATACTCCAGTAATGGTGTCCTCTGATAACCTCTGTTTTTGTTTCTCAAAACAGAATTTCTACCTTCCTACAAAACAATTTTCTATACACTCCGACGCTTAAATTAATAATCAGCAAAACATTATCAAATGACTTCATCTAATATTTTGAGAACCTGAAATAACTTACAACTCATTGGGATTTACCATTCCCAATTCTCTTCTAATGTATAGAAATTGATCTTTTGCAAGAGGTTTTGTGAAGATATCTGCTAGTTGAAGATGAGTAGGAATGAATATCACTTTCACATCTTTCTTTTGAACATGATCTCTGATGAAGTGCTATCTGACATCGATTTGCTTGGTTCTAGAGTGTTGAACTGGATTCTTTGCCAAGCTTATCGTGCTAGTATTGTCACAATAGATTGGTATTTCTTTGAGATAAATACCAAGATCTTGTAGTTGTTGTTTTAACCATATCACTTGTGCACAACAACTTGAGACTGCTACATATTCGGCTTCCGTTGATGAAAGAGACACAGTGTTTTGTTTCTTGCTAAACCATGATACAAGAGATCCTCCAAGAAATTGCCCTTGTCCACTGGTACTCTTTCTATCTGTTTTGTATCCTCCATGATCAGAATCTGAATATGCAACTAAATATTCACTTCTTCCTTTAGGATACTATAGACCCAATTCAGGTGTGTCAGCAAGGTATCTAAAGATTCGTTTGACTGTTTCAGCATGTGATTCCTTTAGTGCCGATTGATATCTTGCACATATACCAATACTAAATTGGATGTCCGGTCTACTTGCCGTGAGATAGAGTAATGATCCAATCATTCCTCTATATTTTATGATGTTGTAGTCTTTCCCTTTGACATCAGCATCAACCAATGTTGTTGAGCCCATAGGCGTGTCCGTCCCATTTGCTTCATCCATTCCATACTTCTTCAATAGCTCTTTTAAATACTTTGTTTGAGATATGAAGATTCCATTCTTTCTTTGTTTGATTTGCAAACCAAGAAAGAAATTCAATTCTCCCATCATTGATATCTCAAATTCTCCCTGCATTATCTCAGAAAATTCCTTACACAGAGATTCATTAGTAGCACCGAAAACAATGTCATCAACATATATTTGAACAATTAAAATATCATTGTGTTTTTGTTTTATGAAGAGTGTTGTATCAACTTTTCCCCGTACAAAACCTTGATTAATAAGAAACTTACTGAGCCTTTCATACCAGGCTCTAGGAGCTTGGCTTAAACCATATAAAGCCTTTTTGAGTTTGAAAACATGGTCAGGTTTAGTAACATCCTCAAAACCTGGAGGTTGTTCTACATACACTTCTTCCATGATGTAACCATTTAGAAATGCACTTTTTACATCCATTTGATAGAGTTTGAATCCTTTGATGCATGCAAAGGCTAAGAGTACACATATAGCTTCCAATCTAGCCACTGGAGCATATGTTTCCTCATAATCAATCCCTTCTTCCTGATTATAGCCTTTGGCCACCAATCTTGCCTTGTTTCTGACAATAATTGCGGATTCATCGAGTTTGTTCTTGAATACCCATTTAGTACCAATGATCGGATGATCCTTGGTTCGGGGTACCAAATCCCAAACTTGATTTCTCTCAAATTGATTTAGTTCTTCTTGCATTGCTATAACCCAATCGTTGTCTGATAGGGCTTCATCAATGTTAGAAGGTTCAATCTCAGAAATGAATACAGAAAAACTTACTTCATTGAAAATTCTATTTCTAGTTTTGATCCCTTCATTCACATCTCCTATGACTTGTTCTAAGGGATGACTTCTATTGTATTTCCAGGCTTTAGGTTGACCTAGAGATTGCTCTTCTTCCTTAGTTTCATTAATTTCTGGAATAAGAGACTTAGAAATAGATTGACCTTTTTCTTGATTTAAAACAACTTCCTGTTCTTCATCAATGGTTTTGTCAGAGGATTCAAATTCATCAAATACAATATGAATTGATTCTTCAACAACACATGTTCTTTTATTGAAAACTCTATATGCTTTACTTCAGTTAGAATATCCTAGGAAAATTCCTTCATCAGTTTTAGAATCAAATTTTCCTAAGTTATCTTTGCCATTATTATGAATGAAACACTTACAACCGAAGATGTGTAGATGATCAATGTTTGGCTTTCTTCCTTTGTATAGCTCGTATGGTGTCTTTCCAAGTTTTGTTCTGATATATGCTCTATTTGAAATGTAGCATGCTGTACTCATAGCATCAGCCCAAAATACTTGAGACACATTCTTTTCATTTAACATTGTTCTAGCCATTTCAGTGAGCACTCTATTCTTTCGTTCCACGACTCCATTTTGTTGAGGTGTCCTTGGAGCAGAGAAATTGTGATCAATACCATTAGTATCACAATATTCTTCAAAGGCTTGATTTTCAAATTCTCCACCATGATCAGTCCTAATACCTGCAATGGACATACCTTTCTCATTTTGCACTTTCTTGGCAAAAACAATAAATTCTTCAAAGGTCTCATCCTTTGATGATAGAAACATAACCCATGTAAATCTAGAGAAGTCATCAACAATGACCAATGAATACAAGTTGCCACCAAGACTCTTTACTCTCGCTGGACCAACTAAATCCATATGCAATAATTGTAATGGTCTATTTGTTGAAATCTCATTTTTTTAGTTTGAAAGATGATTTAGTTTGTTTACCCTTTTGACATGCATCACAAATCAAGTCATTTTTGAAAGATACCTTGAGTAATCCAAGAACTAAATCCTTTTTGAGTAGTTTGCCTAATTGATGCATATTGACATGAGCCAATCTCTTATGCCATAGCCAACTTTCATCGGCATTACTCAGAAAATAGTTTTCAGATTCATTTCTACTAATATCTAGAGTATAGCAGTTACCTTCCCTTTTTGCTCTGAGCTTAGCCTTGATATTCTTCTTATCAAGTTGTAAGTCATTCTTGTTGATAATTAAGCATTCTTCTGAGTCAAATATTACCTAGTTGTCTTTATCTGTACTTTGACTTACGCTCAGCAAATTGTGACACAAGCCTTCAACATAATATACATCTTTGACTTGTATTCCTTTGTCATTTTTGATTTCACCAATCCCTGCTATCCTTCCGGATTGATTTCCTCCAAATTTTACCTTTCCTCCTTCCTTAGGTTGCAAAGTGGTAAAACTTTCGAAATCTCCGGTCATATGTCTAGAGCATCCACTATCTATGTACCACTTGCTATTTTTGGATGCTTTAAGACATACCTGCAATCAAATGACTAAGTCACCCATATCTTTTTGGGTCCTTTTGGGTTAGTGCAAATAATTTTCTGAACATATGATCCTTTAGGTACCCATTTGTAGGTTCCTATTGTTCCTTTCTTCTTATGAATGCATGAAGAAGTATAATGTCCTTTTCTATTGCAGTAGTTACAAAATGCAAAAGGATTTGATGTATGCACAGAATGCTGGAAATAATTCAAATAAGACTTACCTCCTGCTTTCTGTCTACCTTTCCTTCTATCTGATCTTGGATCATAACCAATTCCAGATCGGTCATTTACAAATCGTTGAGCTTTTAAAATGACATTTAGCATCTTACTTCCTTGTGTAAATTTTTCAAGAGTTTTTGTGAGATCAGTATTTTTCTTTTTCAAAGAAGAACAATTTTCACAATCCTTTTCCAAACTTTCTTTAAGTTCAATTTCAAGAGCTTTGTTTTTCTTTTTGAAAACAACCAATTCTTTAACTACTCTGATGAATTCAGAATGTAAAGCATTATATTCGGAAAGTAATTCATCATAGGTAGGTTCAGAATCTTTTACCTCTTCTTCTGTTTCTTCTTGAGCAACAAGACATATATTAGCTACTTCTTCCTCATTACTTTCTTCATCTGAGGAGCTGTCACCCCATATAGCAGATACAAAGGCCTTCTTTTTGTTGAAGAATTTGACTTTTCTCTTTTCCTTGTTCTTTTGATTCAGCTCTGGACATTCTGACTTGATATGTCTTGGTTTTCCACATTCATAGCAAATGATATGATCTTTGCTACTATTTCCTCCTTTCTGAAAGTGTTTGAATCCTTGACCTTTCTTGTAAAACTTTCTAAATCATTTTATGATTAGTCCCATTTCGTCATCGTCTAACTCCTCATCCTCATCCTCATCTTGATTCTCTTTTTTTGTTTTTAGTGCCAGACCTTTCTTTTTCTTGTCACCAATGTCATCTAGTTCCCGTTTGAACTTTAGTTTGCTTTCATATTCAGAAAGACTTCCAAATAGAGAAGCAACTGATCTCATTGATTCTCCTTTTGCTTCTTCTATCGTAGTAACTTTGGCTTCTCACTCTTTACAAAGAATATTCAAAATCTTTCGTACTTGAGTATGTTGATCATAGACTTTCCCAAGTGCTGTAAGTTGATTAACAAGATGAGTATATCTAAGTTCAAATTCAGAAATTGACTCACCTGATTTCATTCGAAGTAGATCGAATTCAATGACCAAAGTGTTGATTCGATTCTCCTTTATTCCCGAAGTTCCTTTATGAGCTATTTCCAGAGCTTCCCACATTTCCTTTGCTATTAGGAGTGTGCAAATTCTGAAATATTCACTTTGACTCAAAGCACTTTGTAACATCAGAATTGCCTTGCTGTTGAGAGTGATAAGTTTTTTGTCATTCTCATCATATTCCCCTGGCATCTTTGGAACTTTCTGAGAATCTACAATCTTTGTAGGTTGATAATTTCCACTCTCAATTACATCCTATAGGCCATATTCGGTAGCCATCACGAACACTCTGAATTTAGCTTTCCAGAAGGAGAAGTGTTCTCCATTGAAACCGGGAGGTCTAGTGATGGATGCTCCGTCGGGAAGAATAACTTCACCCATGCTTGCCATTGGATCCTTCTTAGGCTGTTAAACCTTAACAAGAAGACCTATGCTCTGATACCAAATGTTAGAGCAAGCGTTTCACCCAAGAGGGAGTGAATTAGGTGATACTAAAAATTCGTCGGAAATATAATACTTTGACAGTGAATTCAAAACAGTAAAGAGAAAGGAGAAATATCACCGAAATGTACACCGAGAGTTATACTGGTTCGGCCACAACCACTTTGACCTACGTCCAGTCCTCAGAGCTTCTCTGAGAGTTTCACTATAACTTCTAAGATTCAGTGGGTTCTTGGCACCACAGTACAAGCAAGTTCCTTCGCCTGGACACTCACTCCCCCTTACAAGTTGTAATCCAATCCCAACTCAAGGTTCCACAACCTTAAGTTATCTCAATAACAAATATTGAGTTTGAATGTAATATCTCTCTTACAGAGTGAATAAGAATCACTGAAGCATAGAAATACAATTACAACGTAAAAACAGAGCAATGAACTTGATGATACGTTTGTGTGGGTTCTTGTTATCTATTCTCTGTTTGGATGTTCCCATATATATAGATATGTTAGTGAAGACCGTTGGAACATTTTCCTTTCGTCCGTTGGAGAGTGCACAGCCACTATTGACTTTTCAGTTTTTGAAAAATATCCATTGGCGGTAGGTGGGATTTGAGCTTCTCATTTGACTTTCCTTGCTTGATATGATTTCTTCATTGTTCATCTGTAAATAGGCTAAGAATACTAATACAATGAAAGATTAATCATATAGTAAGCAGAATAATGAACGTTGGAATGATTTCAGAATTTCTGGGTTTGCTTACTCGAGTATTACTTGAGGTTTACTCGAGTACTTACTCGAGTATCATCGGGAAAACTTTAATCAACTTCAAGTCAAGAAACAAATATAAGATTACTCGGGTAGTGCATGGAATAAACTAAATCTCAAACCTTTGTAAATAGTTGTTTACTCGGGTACCTACTCGAGTAATGCACTCTTTTCTTCATAGGTTACTCGGGTACCAACTAGAGTAAACCTTCAAATAACCAACTAGAGTAAACCTTCAAATAATCTTTTGGTTACTCGATGCTTTACTCCAGTAATGTTGGCAGGATTTCAAGGCCGAGAGCACTTCAAGTTTGATTACCTTGTTACTCGAGTACATACTCGAGTAAACTTACTTTTTGTGCATAACTTACTCGGGTAATGACTTGAGGTTTTCCTTCAAAATATCTCTGTATACTCGAGTACATACTCGAGTAATCGACTTAAAGTAAAACATTAAATACTTCCATACTAGAGTAATGACTCGAGAAAGATGAGATAGAATAAGATCAAGTTATTCGAGTACTACCTTCAAGTTTTCACTTACCTTAGAGGGTTACTCGAGTAGCTCCTCGAATAACATTGGCAGTGGTACAAAGTGCCGAGAGCACCATATTTTCTGAAACAGAGTAACTCGAGTACATACTCGAGTATCATTGGCAGGCCGAGAGCAACTTGAAAATTTTTACATGGTTACTCGAGTACCTACTCGAGTAACGTTGGCAGGCCGAGAGCAACTCCAAATATTTACCTGGTTACTCGAGTAACATTGGCAGGCCGAGAGCAACTTGAAAACATTTACACTATTACTCGAGTACTTACTCGAGTAACGTTGTCTGGTTACTGGAAGGTGCCTCTGGTTACTTCAAGTTTTGTCTCATTACTCGAGTACGTACTCGAGTAATGCCTTACCAGAATTGCTTCTGATCAAGTTTCTCAGCATTTTCTCTTGGTCTTTCCTCATTACTCCAATGCTTACTTCAAGTAATGCTTATCCCTGTTATTACTTTGTTTATTTATTAATCAATACCATTCTTTTGTTATCATCAAAACATGAGATCTAACATCTTCTTTTTCAAAATATTTGGATGCAAATCTTTTAAACAGGAAATTTTTGAGTAAAGGAGTTAAGGGGGATGAGTTACTAGAAAACTAGAATACGGTAAGAAGTTGAACTACACACAATATGTGGTAGTGTTTGATTACTTTTGTTGTTTACCTATAGGTGGTATTGTAGTATGTTGTTGAGTCTTTTTTTAGTCATATTAGTGGATGCAATATTTTTTTGGATATTAATAACACTTACTAATTTTTCTTTTAAAAAAAGTATCATCACTGAAATTTTGACATCATTGCTTCAAAATGAGTGTTCAAATTTTTCTTATGCAAGTTTACATTTCATGCTAATCATTTATTTATGTTGTTTGAATAAGTTAGAATGATTGATTATGAAAATTGAAGTCGTCTCATTCATATTTCAATTCAACTCCGAAAGTTATGATTAAAATAAAACACTAAATCTTAATGAAGAGATAACATCTACCTGTAATAAATTAATCATTTTGATTGATGTTTTGATGGATTTTGTTTCACGCATAGCAAGAAGACATATTTTATAGAGTAGCTATTGTGATGAAATGAGCTAAACTTGACTTTGGGTTGTGAGAGTTGAATCAGCATCCCGAGATAAAGGCAATTCTATATTCAAATCAGATTCTCTGCATTCACATATTCAAAGAAAGAGTGAACTTGCCACTTTTTTCTCTAAAAATATTGACCTTCCTTTGATTTATTTATGTGAATGTGGAAAATCCAAACTGTTGTATACTAGCTGCTCGAGTTCAGAGTTGAATGTCTCTCTTGCTTGTAGAAAGTTTGAAGCAGACAAAAGTGTTGATAATAGTAAAGCTTGAAACAGTCACAACAATATATTTCCTTTTTTCAAGATATATTGTGTTGTTTGAAGAATAGTCTGTGAAGTTTTATCTTTCAGAAGCATGTGGAAAAAAATTCTTACATTTGCTTGCCTGAAAATGCAAATTGTTACGGTATCATATTGTTATATACTACGTATAACCGTAAAAACCAATTCAGACACCCTAATAATTCAGTGATACCAATGGAGAGTAATACTTCTCTAAACGCATCTCCCCTTGGATGGTTCTTGTTCTTCTCTTATCCTAAAAGTTTTAAAGCACTACAATGTACCTGTGTGGGCGGGAAAAGGAAAAAATTATCTCATTGATCCTCTAATCTATACTGCAAATCTAGGTACTTCTCTACATCCCCTCACAATTCTATTATAATTAGTGGGCTTGACTTTGACATCTTTTTTAAAAAAACAAAATTATTGTGAAATATTGTTTGGAATAGGACATACCAAACCTTGATTCAAAATCCCTCCTACAGAACCAATTAGGTGATGAATCAAGAAGTTACATGCGAGCTGTAAGACCCCCCCTATTTTGACTTGTAGCAGAATATTAATGCGTGGTTTAGTGGGCACAATAAGAATAACAAAAATATATTGATGCTATTGATATAATATACTTGTGTATACAGTAATTCCCATACAAGGTATCGTACAATAAATTTCAGACCTTAAAGTAAATATAAGGTCTTCAGATAACCAATTGCTCTGCTTGTATTGTCCGGAACCTTTGGTTGTTAGAAATTACACTTTTGACCTTTTAGCTGTTGCCTGCAGCCGTAAACTATATATTTATATGGAAAGGGTGAGATTCAAGAGAATCTTAATAGTAACAAACTATCAATCATATAAAATGTCATACATAAATATGCTACGTGCCAAATCATGTAACAAAACCATGACACTGTGTATACATCCTATGTATCAGTGTACCACAGCTGGGTCTTAGACCACAACTAGGTAATATGTGTGTTCACTATTCATATCAAAAAATATGGTATACACAGGCATATACATAATCACATAGTGTATGAGAGATAGGTTACTACCTAGAATGTCCTTTCCTTGCCTAACTGTCAGTCTAAACTGTCTGTTTGGCTCGGGCTATCAATATATCCTAAAATTCCAAATTTAGGATAAATCAGTTATTACTCATTAATAAATCACTCTAAACTTATCATGTTGGTTATCTTGACTCAAAAACACATTTTGACCATTTTACCCTTGGGAGCCCTGTCTAAGCTCCTTTGTGCCCGGTCCAACTGTACTTTTTCAAAAATTTTGACCCAAGCTATTCCTACATAGTTTTGCGTGTAGAATCCAGTTTTGACCTCGATTTTAGCAAAATCACTGTCAAATGATATTTTTGCCCTTGACAGCCTCGGTTTAAGGTTTTAGGGGTATTTTCTTAATTCACTTTCTAGGGCTTTTCTGAAAAGGTGTTTGACATCAACCCTACATTGTCACGCCCTTACCTTGTTTTAACCTTTTTTTAGAGTATTCACAGAAAATAATATGCGGTTTTGTGAGCAACACAGGAATAACATGAATATACTGATAATAAGTGCATAATTACATAAATTCCCCATAGGGGTTCGTACATGATCATTACCATCAATGTAGCCACACAGGGCTACTTAGGTATCTAAACCTGCCCCAGTGAAACAGAGACATCTTCTCAGCTTCGTTCCACTACTGCAATCCCCTCATATGGTTCTCTGCATTGTTCTTAGCATATCTTCTGTCTTCTCCTATCTAAATTGTTGGTAAGGGAGGGTGAGATTCAAGAGAATTTTAGTAGGAAAATAATACCAATATGCATGTATGATAAATATTTAATGCATGACATGCTTGCATCACATAACTCATCTCACACAATGACAAATCTGTAAGCTCAATGCTTCAAACAATCTACTTATGGCCATAGCATAAATTGAAACATAGCTTCAAATCATTCATACATGTTTCACATAATCAAGCAAAGCAATAATATGCGTCAACACACTAACACAAATATCAATTACATGCAGAGAATGGGCTCACAACTTGGTCCTACAATTCCAAATATACAATTTAGACACTTCCATAGTGTTTCTGGGGGTTATATGAGCCTATTATGAAAATTTACTAAAATGCCCCTGGGGACCCGGCCCAGCCCAGCCCCGCCGTACCCGGTCCGACTATATTTTTTCTTAAATTTTGACATGGGCTATTCTAACATATTTTTGCCAAAGAAATCCATTTCCGAACTCAGAATTATCAAATTCAATCTCAAATTACAACATTACCCTTGGCAGCCCCACTTTAACGGTTTTAGGGGCGCTTTCTTAATTATGCTTTTTCGGCATTTTCCGAAAAAATGCCCAAATGTAACCCCACCTAATTTTTGCTCCTGAACTCAATGGAACCATCAAATCATTGAAAATCCAAATCTAACCCTCAAATCTAGCCCTGGCTGAAATCTTGGTATACTTTGGGAAGAATCGGTGTTTTTCGGTTTCGGCTCTGTAGACGTGTTTCTTTCTACTCCTAACCACTTTATTAACCATTACATTAGGCCCTATCATTTCTAAAATTTAAAACCAATGGCAATCCGTCTATGTTTCACCAATTAAATTGCCCGCAATAGCCAGAATAAGTAATATACGAAAGTTTGGAAGCTACCTCAAGCTCCCACTAGCTTTTTCTCAAGGTGGCTGAAAACCCTAGCCTTAGAACACCCAAATCTGTGCTCCACAAACCTTGAAAAACATAGAAGAATAGCTTAGGAGCAGAGTTATATGCATTAGGTAAGGATTTACCGAAGAAATCGACTTACCGTACAAGTTCTCTTATCCTTCTCTCTCTAGAATTTCTCACACCTTCTCTTTCTTGTTACAGCTGAATGGCACGGTTTTGGGCTGATGGAGGAGGTGGATGACGATTTAATATAATATAATATTATTTTCTAATTATTTACTAAATTTCCAACAATTTCGGATTTTTACAAAATTCTGGCAGATTTCTGCTCAAACTTTGAAAAATCATAACTAATTCTAGAAAAATCAAAATGAAAGATATTTAAGTCCTCTTCACTGGAAAAATATGGACCATTACCAGAAGTTACCGCACAATTCTAGAATTACACAAAACTCACTACTGTCCCAAAACCGAGTTCAGTTTCTACATCAAACTTTGGACAACCAAAACTCCCAACTCATAAAACAAAATGACACAATTTATATGTCCATTTTGAAGCTTGGAATGTAAACTTTAAGACTAGAAAGTTTCAGAATTTTTAGACATTATTTGCTTATTCAAAACGTTAAGACAAATAGACTGCCTAGCAAGAAGTTTCAATGGACAGAATTTCGTAACTTTCCATTTAATGTTCCAAACCAATTCTAATGACC
Source organism: Inga oerstediana (assembly GCA_963210345.1). Taxonomy (NCBI): domain Eukaryota; kingdom Viridiplantae; phylum Streptophyta; class Magnoliopsida; order Fabales; family Fabaceae; genus Inga; species Inga oerstediana. The sequence continues at coordinate 39,016,760 of OY723404.1, forward strand.
AAATAACACAACATGACATCAATTGCACCATATTACACCATCTAATTCCACCATTTTGAAATTATACAAAATCATGGAAAAATTCATAATTCTCATCATCTTCTCCAGAAGTGTTCATTTATCGCAAATCACATCCACTTTTGGAGTCATTTACCCTTAACCGAAATTTGGAATCCGGCTAAACCGGGGCTTAACAGTCCACTTATTTCAAGCTTATTCTCTAGCCTCAAATCTCAAATTCGAGGTATTACATACACAATTTTCCCTCCTGAACACACTAAAACCATCAAATTGATGAAATTCCAGCTCTAGTCCCCATTTCCAGCCTTGGATGAAACTATACACCAAAAAGGGGAAAATTGTGATTTTGATTTTCAACTTCGAAAGCTTGTTCCTTTCCACTCTAATCCACTTGATTAACCATTTAAACACTAAATATACAAGATTTGAGGGAATTTGGGCAGCATAACCCCTTAGGGTTTCCATTTTCCACATTAAATCAACAAGACCATCACAACATTAAAGAGAAGGATATTATGGAAGTTACCTCTTGATTCCACTCTTCATCTCAAAACTGTCCCCCCCCCCCTCTCTACTTAACCTTGGGCCTTTGTTTGCTACACCATGATTTCTATGAAGAATAAGAAGTTAGAGAGGAGATTACACAAGTAGGAAGGCTTAGAACTTGAAATTACAAAGTCTTACCTTGAGATTTCTCCTCCTTCTCTCTCTAGATTTTCCTAAGCTTCCTCTCTCTCTCTCTCTCTCTCTCTCTCTCTCTCTTGTCATCCAAATGGGATAGGAAAGATGAAGCAAAAATTTTTAAAATATCTATCATATTTTCCTTCATTAGCTTTATTCCAAAATTCCAATTTATGACATAAGTGTTTTAATAATATCTCATGACACATTCTCTTTCTTCTTTCAGGCTTTGTTTGGTTTAACGAAGATTAGGTTAAGTGAAGTTTATTTAAGTTAGGTTAAAGGAGTTTATAATATTGTTTGATTCAACGAAGGTTAGGTTAAGTGAGGTTTATTTAAGTTAAGTTAGGTTAGAGGAGGTTAAAATGCCCTTCTACATATTTTCCTTTTTCTTTTATAATGTATTTATTAATAATTATTATTTATATAAATTTATTATTTATAAAATAATTATTCGTGTAAGCATATAAATAATTATTTATAAAATTATTATTATTTGGAAAGTTCGTTGAGTCAGGAGGTCAAGTTTTAAAAGGGAGGGCAGTGTTGGAATTTTAAAAAATTGTCATGGGTAATTTAGTCACAATTGAAGATAAATATTCTCTCACCTAGGAAAAACCCCAATTTTGGAGGGTTCATAACCTAAGTTAGGTTACCACTAGAAGACAAAAAAACATCCAACACCTAACCTAACCTTCTTCCAACCAAACACTACTTTTTTACTTCCAATCTACCCCAACCTAACCTGACCTCCAACCAAACAAAGCCTTAAGGTCCAACGTAAATATGAGAGGGAGAAGAGAAAAATATATGATGATGCCCATTTAAAACTTCCCATCATTTTTTCCTTTTTGATTTATTATTTTTTTTAAAATTGGAGTTAAAAACAAAATTTGTTCTTGGACTTATCCTTATCTAATTGTGTCTTAACCCTCAATCAAAATTGAACTAATCCTGGGGCGCAGATGGGTAGGCATCTGCGCCACACCAATCCGTTCCTGGGTTCAATCCCAGAAAACGGAAGGTGTAAAGAATTGTCATTGGGAGCTCTCTCCCCTGGGGCGCCTCAAAGAGGTGAATTCCTGTCGGGCCTATCAGATTGGGGGCGCCAGGACTAGTCGGTTGTCGAGGGCCCATGTCGGTAAATCCGGCGTTGGCCTTCAGGTTAACGCCGGATACCTGGAAGGTGGGTGCACCGAAGGCCAAAAATGGTCCATTGTATAAACCATCAAAAAAAAAATTGAACTAATCCTCCTCCATCTTTTTGACCCATTCTCGCGCCTAGACGTATTCTTCAATTGATCCAATTGGTCTTCATCCATTTATGCCAACCAAATGCTCAAATATATTATTTTATTACATTTTACACATGTGCTCTTCATTTTATAATTTCACATTTAATTCCCTTGGCTTGAAATAAGGCCACTTGACATATACGCAATCAAAATAATTATTTCCCCTCATATTTTCTTCATTCCACAATTTACATAATTGTCAATACATGCCTTTTTTTCAAATTCGTGACAATTGGCAATTTTGACAGATTTTCTTACCAAACTTTGAAAAATCACAACTTTATTTGTAGAACTTCAATTGAAGTGATTTTAAAGGCTATTAACCCTTATTAAGTCTAGTTTCAAGGGAAAATATAGCCTTTAACTAACTGAGATATCACACTTCCTATAATTTTTGTTTTTGGATGTTGCCATGAACGTTGGCTAGTTTCACTGGGTAAACTTCAAACATACATAACTCTTTGTATACAAATTCAAATAATTCATATGATCTATCAAATTAAAGTTTAGGATGTCTATTTTTATCCTATAAAATTTCTAAATTTTTAGACATAATTTGCCTATTTAAAAATATCACATAACAAGACTGACAGCAAATTCAAATGTTTACTATTTGTGTTCCAAGCATAATCATGTCGTGTGAAATCACTAATTGCTTGATTTTGTCATTTTATGTGCTCTTTAATTCACCATTTTATTTCCTTAAATACAAAGAATTTTGGTGACCAAAATTCGAGATATTACACGAACAAACTCCTAGTAAAACTTAATGGCCAGAAAAATAAAAATCCTTCCGAAGCAAACATGGTACCTAATATTTCACTAGACTAGCTCATTTGACAAGTACAAAAGCATTTCTTGCAAAACTAAAATATTTAGATTCCGTTCTAGGTCTAGAAACCGTAATAAGATACTCAAACCCTTAATGTTCATGCTGATACAATTTACCTAGATCTCTTGCGTCCATACAAGGAGGGAAGACTTATTTACTCTTTTAAAAAAAACAAAAAACAAAAAATCCCCCAGCGCTTAAGATGATCGCACAGCAAAAAGTTTTCATAGCTTGTAACTTTAAAAAAGCATGGATGATCTAGAGGCTGTTGTACTACAAAACTCGAGAAAGTGAAACCAAAGAGACCATTCATCAATTAGGCATAGGACTCCCATCATTACAAGTAGAAATTTTTCATTCTCCTACTGGCCTCTTCCTTCCCTGTGTCAATGCCAGCTAACTGTTTACAACATCCTCCAAGTAAACTCTCCTTTTCTCATTATTGACTTCCCCGAATCAATATAAAAGGCAAGTCCGAAGACGATCAGCGCTCATGACCATTTTCTCTATGAAAATTATGAAAAATAAAAATAAAAACAAAACTTGCCAAACATCAAGAGTTTGCTTGGCTATTAGATGCATCCATCACCATTTATAAACTGATAAAGAAGCCAACTAAGGAAGAAGATCAAGGTAGATATGTCTGGGATGACAATCAGAGTGGGTGGGACTAACGAGCTTGCAATACATGATTTTGATACTCTCCCAATGCCCAGATGGGGAATATGTTTCTGTATGTTGAGTAAGAGATCATGCAGTTCTTATTGAAAACTCCAGTTATTTCCTGCAATGATTTAAAGAATATAAATAAGATTGATTACTTAAGGCTTATACAATCAAAATGGACGAACAGAAACTATGCTCCATGAATATTCTAAGAGCTTAGTGTTGTGACCATGGATTTCCTCTTCTTACATACCTGTTGTGGGAAGTCACCGTCCTCCATTTGGGAATTTATCAAATACTTGGCAGCACAGTGCAATGGTGTTGGATCTCTTTTAGCCTGTTTCATGTTTTAGGAAAAGGATGGAAAAAGTTGAGGTTCATCGCGAATGAGAAAACCTAAAATCTGCATATGATTTTCTTATTGTGTTTCCCGTTCCATTAAACATTAGAATGAGGTAATACAATGCATGGGAAAACCTATTGAGTTGTGCAAAATGTCATTTTAACTTGAAAGAAATCAAGGTAAATGGTTATAATTGTTTCACTTCCATTCCCTACCTCTCCATTCCGTTCAATCAATACAAATAAATCATGGGACATAACAGAGAGGGGAAGCATGATAAGCCCTACTGCGCTATGTCAAAACCCCACTCTTCCATCTTATAAAAGCGTGTATGGCAAGAAGAAATGAGCCAAGAACTTCACCATATCAAATGCAAAGTAGAAAAGTATCCAATCCAGTTACTTTAATGTCCATCTTAAGAAAGAATGAATATTGAATTCTGGATTGTAAACAGAATGTCAGCCTTCTATATGAAATTATAGTAATAAAATTGTTTTAACACATTCATTCAGACATGGATATTGGTTTTAACTACAGTTTGTTGTGGCAACATAATATATGCATAAAAACTTTCTTTATACCTGTCCAGCACTGATGAGAGCCAGCATAGCCCACCCCGTCTGTACTATATGAGACCTGTTTCCTTCCAGATTTGAATACACCTGAGCAAAGAAAAATTGCTAACAATAACTATACAGAAATCTCAGCACTTAAATCGCATTAAGTAATCCACTTTCCTCACTCAGTGTTACTTTAAAGGATTAAATGCAATATGCAATCCAGAAACACGTGCACCAAGTTTTTTATCTCTTAAATTTTGGCGATCCATGTTATTAGTAACACACCTGATAGATGATGCCATCTCTCTGTGTACCTATGTTGCCTTTACATCTCTATGCTCCTACCCTTTATGATCATGTGTTCGAAATGTGCAACAGCATGTGTGTATTTAGGCTCTTATGAGAATCCTGTGCATGTAGGCGAGTGTGTGTGTGTGTGTGTAAAATAAACATTAGAGATTAAACACATAAAATTTTACCTTGTTTTGACTAGAGAGATAACTTTCTCCCCAGCCACCATAAGGAAGCTGCTTAGAAAGCAGAAATTCACAAGCTTTACGGACACTTGAGCAATTATTGAAGTCCTTTCCAGCAGCAATCAACCCATTTACTCCAAACCATGCACCATATGTGAAGCAAATCCCCCAAGAGCCATACCTGAGATCAGATTCATTGGTTAGAGTTCATCATAATAAGAATAAAGCAGAAGCAGACAGAAAACGAGCAGCACAAAGATCGGATGCATGCAAGGAATATGCTCAATATCATGGATCATATTAATTCATAATTTTTCTTGAGAAAGGGGAGCAAACCATGAACCATCTGAATTTTGAATTTCTTGAATAAAGGAAGCAGCTTTTTCAATACAATGTTCTATTTCTTGTCTGCGGTGACCAGGATACAACTTGCTAAATGACCTCAAAGCTTGTATTGCAGCTGACGTACACTCCACATAGCTATAGAGTACATACAAGAATGCTAAGATATGTTAAAATTCAGAGAGGGGGAATGGAAGGATGTATACAGAAACTGGTATTGAGGAAGCATTTAATAGCTTACGGATAATCAATAACGATGTCACCAAAAGTTTCAGCAGGATTAATAATCTGACAACAAATAAGGTGATGTTAGTAACACATTTAACATAAACATACAACACTTTTTTTCCGATCAATCAACATGCAAGACCATTTATACTTGATAGAACCATTTTTGTTACCAAGACCTATTAGAGGAAACTGTTACGCCTGCAGAAATTAATGGACTGAAATATCTGGAAATGCTGATAATCTCTATTACTGAAGAGGAATAAAGAGTTACAGCCTCAAGTTTCACTCAATACTCTTGGTGAACACACAGAAAATAGCAACACGCAAGAACACTAATGCAACAGTAAAAGAAAAGCTAGCTCAACAAGCACTCAATTCCCCCTGATGTTTCGAGAGATCAGGGCCCCTCCCAGCCAACGAAAATACTCCCTGCCATACAAACGAACCCCCAACTCCTTTTACGCACCCCCACTACACTGCCACTGTCAGAAGATCATACCGTACTCGCATTACCCATTTGCCCCTCCTCCCCTTGAGGTGCACCCGTTAGCTCTCTTGTTGGGCCCGATATCTTACCTCGCTTCTTCCTCTTGTAAACCTGACCCCAAGCCTTTTCTCCCGCAGGCCCATCATTTCCCCGATCTGCAAGAAGCACCTTGTCCTCAAGGTGGAACGTAGGGAATTGGGTTCTGATGGTGGGAAGATCTTCCCAGGTATTGTCATGGTCTGGGAGGTTCTTCCACTTAATTAACAGTTGAACAGTTCCATCAGCAGATCCCCTTACTGCCTTTACCAACTCAGGCTGCACTTGAAGTTCCAATTCCTCGGTAAGCCCTATTGGTAATGATTGAGCTACAACCGAAGGTTTCAAAGCCTTCTTGAGTTGAGAGACATGAAAAACATTGTGAATTCTTGCTGTTTCAGGTAGCATCAGTTTGTAGGCCACCGATCCCACTCTCTCCGAGATTTTGTAGGGCCCATAGTAACGTGGGGATAGTTTTTCATTGTACTTCCTGGCTAGAGTACGAAATCTATAAGGTTTAAGCTTCAAATAGACTGAGTCCCCCACTCTAAACTCAACCTCTCGTCGGTGTTTGTCAGCCTGAGTCTTCATACGGGCTTGAGCCTTTTGCAGCTGAGTTTTTAATTCTGCCAGAATTTCAGTGCGCTCCTGCAACTGTTGATCCACCTCTTGAACTCGGGAGGGTTGTTCCTTCCATTGGAGAAGCATTGGTGGGTTTCGTCCATAGAGGGTTTTGTAGGGGGTAACTCCAGTGGCGCCATGGTAATTGGTGTTGTACCAATACTCAGCCCAAGGAAGCATCTTGGACCACTTTTTTGGTATATTTCCAGCGAAGCATCTCAAGTATGTTTCCAAACTCCTATTCACCACTTCAGTTTGCCCATCGGTCTCCGGGTGATAGGAAGAACTATATTTTAACGTGGTACCCGACAAATGAAACAATTCCTTCCAAAATTGACTAATGAAGACTCGATCCCGGTCTGAAACTATTGAGCGGGGAAAACCGTGCAGCCGTACCACCTCTTTGACGAACAGTTCAGCCACTCCCTTAGCATCATAAGGGTGGGCCAGGGGAATGAAGTGGCTGTACTTGGAAAGTCGGTCCACCACCACTAATATAGTGTCGAACCGATTGCTTCTAGGTAATCCTCCCACAAAATCCATACTAATGTCCTCCCACGTATCATGTGGAATTGGTAAGGGCTGCAACAACCCGGCTGGACTACGAGTGTCGTATTTGTTCTTTTGGCAGATTTCGCATTGTGCCACATAATTCTGAATATCCTTCTTCATCCCTTGCCAGTAGACCACAGCTGCTATTCGTTTGTAAGTCCTTAAACACCCCGAGTGCCCTCCCATAGGCGAGTCATGGAACTCTTTTAGGAGCTCACGGGTTTTAGATGAATTCCTGGGTAGCACTAACCTTCCTTCAAAGAAGAGAGTCCCTTTCTGCAAGGTATATCCTTTCACCCCTTCCAGACCTTGAATCAGCAATTGCTTAATTCGGTTTAATTCAGCATCTTGAGAGAGCTCTTGCTCCAATTCAGCAGCTCCCTCATACTGCCATAGAGATATTGCCTTCATTTCCACTTCAGATTCTCGCCGTGACAGCGCATCAGCCACCCGGTTGTCTTTCCCCGGTTTGTATTGGATCTCAAAGGAGTACCCCATTAGCTTAGAGACCCATTTCTTCTGGTCAGGGGCAATGACCTTCTGCTCCAGCAAGTATTTAAGTGCCTTTTGGTCGGTTTTAATGATGAAAGGTTGGGTTGAGAGGTAATGCTGCCATTTCTTGATAGCTAGAACTATCGCCATCAACTCCCGTTCATATACCGAACTTTGCTGATGTTTTTCCGATAGCTTCTGGCTGTAATATGCTATAGGTCGCCCCTTCTGCATCAGCACAGCGCCAATTCCCTTTCCTGAAGCATCGGTCTCTATCTCGAATGGCTGGCCAAAATCTGGCATGGCCAACACAGGCAAAGTAGTCATGGCAGATTTTAGCTCCTCAAACGAGCGCTGGGCATTGTCATCCCACTTGAAGGAATCTTTTTTAAGAAGTTGGGTTAGTGGAGCAGCAATTTTTCCATACCCCTGCACAAACCTTCGGTAGTATCCCGTCAAACCCAAGAATCCCCGCAGTGTTTTCAAATTATGGGGTCTTGGCCAGTCGATCATGGCAGCGATCTTGGAGGAATCAGCTTGCACTCCTTCAGCTGAAATTATGTGCCCCAAGTATTCGAGTTGGGATTGACCGAACACGCATTTCTTTGGATTGACCACCAGTTGGTTCTGCTGCAGCACAGTAAGGGCCATCCTCAAATGCTCCGCATGCTCATCCCTGTTTTTGCTATACACGAGGATGTCGTCAAAGAATACGAGAATGAATTTACGTAAATATTCTCTGAAGAGGTCATTCATCAAGGATTGAAAAGTAGAAGGGGCGTTAGTCAAACCGAATGGCATCACCTTAAACTCGTAGTGGCCGTCGAGCGTCCGAAATGCGGTCTTCGGCTCATCCCCCTCCTTGATGCGGATTTGATGATAACCCGATTTGAGATCCAGCTTAGTGAATATTGTAGCTCCTCCTAACTCATCCAGGAGTTCATCAATGGCTGGAATAGGGTACTTATCGGGTACCGTGATTCGGTTAAGAGCCCGATAATCTACACAAAACCTCCAGCTCCCATCTTTCTTCCGCACCAACAATACAGGACTGGAATAAGGGCTTGTGCTCGGCTGGATAATACCTCCCATGAGCATCTCCTTTACTAACCTTTCGATTTCACCCTTCTGTGCATGCCCATAGCGATAGGGGCGGGTATTAGCTGGGGATGCACCTTCTTTGATCACGATAGCATGATCCTGCCGCCTTCTGGGGGGTAATCCCGTCATGGGCTCGCACACCGACGGAAATTCATTAAGAATCTGGGTAAACTCCCCCTCTCCAGTGGATTGTTCTACCATTTCAGCACCCCCCATTGCTCTCAATTCGATCAGATATCCCCCCTTTTCATGTGCAATGGACTTCCGAATCGTCTTTAGGGAAGCTTGGGATTTGGTTAGCGCCGGATCCCCTTTGAGAGTTACCCAACGTTGGTCTACTCGCACCTTCATATATAGTTGCCTCCAGTCCATACGAGTCTCCCCCAACGACTCCAGCCACTCTACTCCTAAGACCAAGTCCACGTTGCCCAGATTGAAAGGGTAGAATGGTTGCTTGACCTCGAGGCCTTGAATCTCCAACACTATCTCGGGGCATTTTCGGTCTGCAATTATTTTCCTCCCATCGCCGACTGTCACTGAGTACGGTGGCACCGTCTGGGTCGGAATGCCGAGGGCAGTGACTAGAGTTGATCGCACGAAGTTGTGGGTGGCCCCACAGTCTATGAGGATGGTGACTTCGTGCCCACGTGTCATCCCTTTCAGTTTCAATGTTTTCTGACCAGCAATCCCCACTGCCGTAGTCCTAGAGAGTTCCAAAGTGGCCATCGTCTTTTCCTCCAGGCCCTCTGGTTCTTCTTGGGCTTCGTCACTGCACCCTATCGGGCTTCCCTCTTCCTCTTCTAAGACCATTAGTCTGAATTGTCGGTTCTTGCATTTGTGATTGGGCCCAAATTTCTCATCACACTTAAAACACAAGCCCAATTCGCGCCTTCTGTTCAACTCCGATTCTGACAGTCTTTTACGGGGCGCGTAGCTTCCACTGGCACTAGCGAAAGTGGCCCCCGAACTTGACGGACGAATAGTGGGTGACTTGGCTTCGTCGGAGAGCTTTGAGGCCACCGTTTTGGTAGGTGACGTTGGACCCAGCGGCTTCGGCGCATCGATGGCGCTAAACTTGGGCGGGTTCATCCGAAATTCTCCCCACCGATTACCGAGCACGACCTTAGGTAACTTATTCTTCTTCTCCTTGAGTTGTCCCTTGACTCTGTTCCGGCTCTCAACCTGCCCTGCATACACCATGAGTTGCTTGAGGGAGGTCGGGTGCATAAGCTTAACATCACATCTCAGTTCCTCTTGAAGGCCATTCATGAATGCCCCCATCAGTATTTCATCTTTCACATCCTCTAAAGGAGCCGACATGAGTTCAAACTGCTCCCGAAATTCTGCTATTGTCCCCTGTTGCTTGAGCGCCATCAGCTGTTCATACGCATCACCCATTTGTAGACAATGAAATCTATCGAGCACCTCGCGCTTGAACTCTCGCCACGAGTTAACTGGAGTGCGCGTTTCCAGCCATTGGTACCATGTTACGGCCTTCCCTTCCAGCCCCACCACCGCCGTATCCATCTTTTCTTGCTCCTGAATATTGTTGACCGAGAAGTATCGCTCGATCCTGAAGAACCATCCAAGTGGGTCCTCCCCGTCGAACAGGGGTAAGTCGAGTTTTCGGTGTTTAGAAGCATCGTTGGGGACTGATTCAACCTCCTTCTCTGTCTTGTCTTCTTCCCCATTTGATCGGTGTGATTTGTCTCCGTCGTGTGACTGAGGAGATGGGGACCTCCTTCGGTCCAGACGTTCCAACAGACTCGTCAATGTCGCCCGAATCTCGGTGAGCTGCTCAGCTGCATCACTCTGTTTCTTTTGTACGTCTTCCACCACCCTCTCCAAATGATCAAGTCTACCCTCCATTCTTGTATTAACCATGCCCCAAGATCACCGCTCTGATACCAAGTGTTACGCCTGCAGAAATTAATGGACTGAAATATCTGGAAATGCTGATAATCTCTATTACTGAAGAGGAATAAAGAGTTACAGCCTCAAGTTTCACTCAATACTCTTGGTGAACACACAGAAAATAGCAACACGCAAGAACACTAATGCAACAGTAAAAGAAAAGCTAGCTCAACAAGCACTCAATTCCCCCTGATGTTTCGAGAGATCAGGGCCCCTCCCAGCCAACGAAAATACTCCCTGCCATACAAACGAACCCCCAACTCCTTTTACGCACCCCCACTACACTGCCACTGTCAGAAGATCATACCGTACTCGCATTACCCATTTGCCCCTCCTCCCCTTGAGGTGCACCCGTTAGCTCTCTTGTTGGGCCCGATATCTTACCTCGCTTCTTCCTCTTGTAAACCTGACCCCAAGCCTTTTCTCCCGCAGGCCCATCAGAAACTTAGGAAGATGCAAGAGAAGGGAAAGCAAGTTTCTGGTGATCAGAGCATTGACCTTGAGACTCCTAACATTAAGGAGAAAGAAACCATGAATTAAAGTTGCTATAGGGTTGCTATAGGCATGGTCTAGGAGAGCGCAGTATTGGGGACTGAGTGTTACTTTTTGGCATGTAGTGGTGGTTGGAATCTCCTAGCAAAAGCAGGTTAAATTTTGTATTTTGAGTGTGGTGAGGTGACTGGCCTCTCAAATGCCAATGGCTTATGTTATGTTCTTGTGAGTTGTTCCATATTTTGAGAATATGAGCACTAGTTTCTGTTACTAGAACAAGAGATCCGGGTGTAACAGGGGAATAGGGTTTGGACCATAATCAGTGGAGCCCCTTTGTAACACCGATTTGGTAATTTGCAGCATTGAATATCAAAACCTAAGGATTTCCCTCAGTTATTTCTTCTGCTGCTCTTGTATTATTTTTCTGTTTCTTATCAGAAGGGCTATAACACTATTGAATTCTTCACATCTATCACATGTATCCCTCCACTTATCTTTAGTAATAGTGATACAACAAACCTCATTGGAAAACAGTTTAAAAAGTTTCTAATTCCAACTAATATCATAACAGCCAAATGTGTGAGTGCACAAATGCACGTTGGTACACATTTGCGTGTGCATATGCATGTGTCAAAAAGCAACCTTCCAAATTCCAAATATTAATATCTTGTAATGAAATATAAAGGACAAGCTCAAGGATGTAACCCATGGAAAAAACTGAGCGCTCAAGGAAAAGTGAAAAGGTTCAAACCCAAAAAGAAAATCTGCATCCTTATGCTTGACAACCTAACACATAAATGAGAAGTTGCAATGGTACTGAGCTGGATTCTATTAGAATTAGTCGTGACTGTGGTTTCTCTAAATTGCCACCAGTTGTTTCATTCCATGTATTTATCATAGTGATTTTATATGCAAATAAGGAAAATTAATAGAGTTGAATGGTTGAAACACATCTCAAGTAACATGCACCTAAGCATAGAGCGTGCACAAGGAATAGTCTCACAACAAAAAGTTATAAACAATATTGTCCTTTCCTATGGAAAGAGAGCGTTGCATAATTTCATAAACGATGTTAAAAACTAACCAAAGAAAAGGCCCAGACCACGAAAGAAAGTTACCTCCAACCATGCATAAGATCTAGTGAGTTCATATGTTGCAAAACCACCATCTGCATTCTGCAATGATGTAAAAAAATACATCTCTAGATTCAATACTTGAAACAATTGGACCGTTAAACAAATTGAGTTGAAAATATAGCACAACTAGCTGCCCACCAACTAAGAAGGTACTACAACATCAACAAAAAACATTATCCTACTAAGTGAGGTTGGTTACATTGAAGGCATGACACCATTGGACAACTAAGAAGAGGTAAATTATAAAATATCACTATAAAGTACATAGAATTTAAACTAGAAATTTTTTAATATCAATTTATTACAGTAGAAAATGATGATCATTCTTTTTGGTTGAAATTTTTATATTTCCTTCTTGCAAACAAATATATAATGCAACATCAAGATGATAATATCATAATTCAAGAATAAACTTCTGAATAATATATAAATTACATCCAAGCATAATATTATATTATATTAGATCATAAATATATTATAATAGTAGTAAATTCATTTTCCATAATATGATGGATAGGTAGAGCCATATACAATTTAGTTCACGTCAACAATTATTAGCATCTCCATGTATCATATACGTTTGGAAGTTTATGACTAGAAAGAGATTTTTGGACATTATGAGTAATACATGTTCAGCTATGCTTATTAAAATTGTTTTGAAAAAACTGTAGTCTGACCTAACTGCAGGCCAAACTTAAGGTTTGAATTTCATGAAATTTTGTCAAGTTTGAAACTTAGGCCCTTTGAACATTGACAGACCTCAAGTAAGTGACCCGGCCTTTGATCAGCTCTAACTGTGAGCATAAATAGTTTAAGAGTCAATTATTACCTCAATATCACAGCTTTTAGTGCTTCTTTCTTTTTTAGTAATGAAAAATTTAGGTGAGTTGGGCCTCGGGGGCTCACTAAGGCCAAGGCATATCACCGGACTCAAAGAACACTTACAGAGGTTCTTACAAATCGTCTACCAATAAGATCCTCACATCAGTGAAATTTGAACTCACAACATTATGGTTATTAGCCAACCCCTTCACCAACTAGACCAACCTTTATTGGCTAGCTTTTGGTGGTCTCCAATGAAGCTTTTGATAATTTAATTAGAGTAACAAATAAACTCCTTCAGTGTTTCATCTTCAATTTAATTCTATCCACATTTTATTATGGTTTAGATAGAGATATTTCATTATTCAGAATTTCAGATAAATAGCTCAAAGTTAATAACAAATCCAACTCACACCAATCAATTGTTCAAAAACAAAAAAATAACTCCCTTCAATGTTATAAAAAATAATTGCAATATTTTATTAGCTCAACTATTGGAAGACAAAAAATATGGATTTGGATCATGAGGAGCCTAGCTACCTGCAATGAGAGAATGACATTAACAGCGTCATATAATCCCTTAGTATCCACTGGCTCACCAACAACCTCTGGTGGAATTTTGGATAATAAAAGAGCAGCCTGAAAAGAATGTGTCAAAATAAGAGGAATAAGCAAACAGAAGTCAAGTCTTCTGATCAATAATTACCTTTAATCCTTCAGCTGTGCAGTCAGAAATAGGCCATCCATGATCTGCGGTTGAAAATGGCCAAGCACCTTTTGAAATATGACGATACCAATAATTAAGATCGCCAGGAAGATCTTCTAAAACCTTTCCAAGAAAATAAAAATAAATATAAGACAAGACAATTGTCAACAAGTGCAAACTGATAAAACATTTCATGATATAATGTAAATAACCACCTGTGAATCCTTAATGTACTTGTGTGCTTTTCTGAGTGATGCACCATATTCTTCAGAGAGGTCAGTAGAAATAATTGCTTGGACAGCAAATGCAGTATCCCACAGTTGACTTCCATTGTATCCCTGCAATAGAAGTCCCATTAATTCATTATTTGTATCATTTATTTTTCAAAAACCACAAGCATATGACCCCTCAAGTAGAGTTTGAGTTCACCACATAGTATTTTTTACAAATGAGGAGCTACAATATGTTCAGATCATGCCTAACATCTATAACACGTCCAATTGCATTAAAACAGCCATTGATCCGGTAAGTTCACGATAAGTTGACTTATATGTGAACCTGCATTTTCAAGCCATCTTCAGCAAGCCATAGATAATCATAGATCCTTGGAAGATGCAACTTGAAGGCCTCCGAATTTGGATCTTCCACCCAACAGCAGAGCATATTCAACACCTGAATATTAATTTAAATGTATGATATTAACTAAGTCAGTAATCATAGTTTACATACAGATAAATGATAAAAGAAAGTAGAACAATTGAAAGGGGAAGCAGTACTATAGATAATCTTTCTGCCCTTGAATAAATACCTTGTTTACTGGCCCTATACAAATATAACGAGTATTCTCGTCTTCATAATGAATGTGCTCAATTACTGTCTTAATAGCCTTCTCTCTCAACTTTTTTCCGGGCCAAGACATCAAAATAGGCTCGACAACCTTGTGAAGTGATGCCCAGAGAATATCCTGCACCAGTGGGTGAGGATAGTACAAGTCTTCCTGCACAGAAAGGTAAGTCTCCCGTCACACTGAAATTCTGCTGGAAATCGTATAGAAATCAAACAGATTCAGCTCTTGTTTTGATGCACCTCCACCCAAAAAAAAAAACAGTAAAGAAAATAAATATTACAGTGAAGTGTGAAGTGAAAAAGCTGCTAAGGGCCCGTTTGGTATGCAGAATTGATTTTGATGGAAATGGAAATAGATATGGATATGGATATAGAAATCGAAATGGATATGGAAATGAGGTTTAAAAGTGTGTTTGGTATGTCATGGAAATGAGACCTAATTTTTGTATGAAAAGACCAAAATATCCCTCTAAATTAAGAAAATAAAAAAATCTTGCCAAAAATCCCATCACCCCCGAAAATGATTGTTGGCTGTGCGGAGCTTCCATTGAATACACAGGAAAAAGAAAATCGAGTCAACTTATGAATTGTTCTATTATTAGTTGTGTCGTGGGTTTGTAATGGAAGTTTTAGATCCCCATGGCTATTACAACACTGGCTGAATCAAAATAATCCTATTCAATCTTCTTGTCTGAAATCCATTCAAGCTTTGTGGACCGCAAATTTTTGAGATTCGCTGTTTGTGAGTTCTTTGAGAGAGGATTGAAGATAGAATCAACAGTGTTCATTCTCTATCTGTCTTTTTCTCTCTTTGTTCTGTTTTCTGTTGAGATCGAGAATGAGTTTGAAGCCAAAGTTGCGGTTCTACACAACCTTCAGATCTGGGCTCTCGAAATACTCACGGTTGGAGCTTTAAAGAAGGTGAAATAGTTGGAGAAGATTACTGACGGTGGGGAGAAGCTCACCGGCGGTGGTGGGATGACCGCCACGGTGGGTGAGCGGGTTGCCCGCCGCTATTGTTGCCGGTGATGGGATGGGACAGCGTAAACTAGTTGGGCGTGAAGCTTGAAGGGGCAAAAAGAAGAATCTGGTCTCATAGAAATGTAAATCTGAGCTTTTATGATGGAGGCCAATTCCATCAATTTTGATGGAATTGATTTCCACATGGAATTGAATTCCATGCTCCCAAAAGCATACCAAACATGCTTACATCATGGAATTCATTTCCATTTCCATTTCCTTGGCTCCAATTCAAGCGTACCAAACGGGGCAGCAGTCTCTGGCCATTATAATTGAAAATAACTTAAATCAAAACTAAGGAAAATAAACTCATCGAGAATTCTAATAAAAAGGAACAAAGTGGATTAGAATGATAAATCCAGGAAATAAAATTGGATAATTATATAAAGGAATTTTGGTTTCAAAAGATTATAACAGATTATCATGGTGGAGATGGCCAGAGAAATAAACATGCTGATGACAGTTATTAACATTCAAATTAGAACACAAGCCATGGTAAAGTCTTGCTAATCATGTAGGTAGCAGAAAAAAATAGAATGTAGTCAAAGTGATAAGATTAGAATCATTATGGATTGAGTGGCTGTGATGGCATGGCAGTAGCAACCCATGATTTTCAGGAAAGTTCCAGCATCAAAATAATACGAAACCTAAGATACGGTGGGAACAAAGATAAAATAAGACAGAAAGAGAGGTAATGTTTAGCTGCTATTTTCTATGTAATTACAAATGTACAGAATATTACAAGTGGAACCCACAAATAATATAATTCTTGTGAAGCAATTATCACTTTTTTTTGCAGGACCGGTTAGCAGTTTCACAAACCTTAGCACACAAATTCCGTGACTGATTCCAATCTATCTGGTGATATGGAATCGTATAAAGCTCCTTCCTCAAAGACAATACTGTTGGTGTGATTGGACCAACAAACCTCTTCCCATATAAGTAAGACATTGGCAAATAGACCATCCGACAGTGACACCACATCCTTCCTGGAAAACATAAAAATGTATGTGTCCCCTCCTATTACAAGCAGAGAATAATTGGAAAGACAAGAGAATCTTAGGAAAAGTGCATTCAGCATGAATGCGTATATGCTTTTACTTAAAAAATTCATGCCGTACGCAAGTTCTCAGTGACACAGAATACTATTGTGGGCAATATTTTTTCTCCTCATAACATTGAACCATACATCAGACGACACAAAGATGCCCTGACAGACTAGATAAGAAACAAAAAATCATGTCACAAAGGTATTGTGCAAATTGAAATTGATCAACCCAACAGATTAAATAAATCAAAATCTTAGGAGTTATTTACAAAGCAACCAACTCAAATTTCCCAGAAAGTTCCCATGATTATTGATTCATTTGATACAATTATTTTTCTTTTCAGCCACAAAGATTACCCACTTTAAAGGATGTGGTGTTTTGAACACAGATACCATGTTAGATCTCCTATAGTTCATATTCGTGCATTGGAATTGAAAGTGACATCCAGGTTACCCAAGATGCAAAAGCCAGACGTGTTAATCAAAATACCAATTCATATGTAGAATTCTTGATAATTAACTCCTTAACTATATGAGATGGGAGCTTCTTTTGAGTATATCTCCTCTTTGATCAAGTAAAACATCATTATAACAGCTTAAAGGACAAAGAACCTGGATGGAATGGAAGAACATATGGAAGAAGCCATATCTCAGGAGGCAGGGGATTATTTCCAGACCATTCATATACACCAAGAACCTATCTTCACAAAAAGCAAAGTAAAAATAAATATACCACAACGTCATGTCAATTGATAAAACCGTCAAAACAAGGCTAAAATCTTAACTGAAAGCCACATCTTCCCCCATGATGTTATACAAGTAGCACCACCATGCTCTAGAATCCAATCACGGCCTTTCTCCATGGCCCCTTCTCCATCATTTGCTCCTTCACCAAGCAATCTGAGAGTTATGTAACTCAAAACAGTACCAAACATGGTGCTTGAGCCTTCAATATGCAATCCCCAGCCACCATCCTCGTTCTGCAATTACATAACACTACAATTTCTGAAAAGGAACCAATAGTAGACAAAACAATGGCATAAACTTCTTACCTGATGATTGTAGAGATAACGGCGCATTTCCTTTTTATGTTCTTCCGATAATATCGCATTTAGTGCACCAGTAACAGACAGAGTAATTACCTGATCAATTGTTTAACCCAGAGAGCATTAGGATTCCCATGGTTATTTCTCGAAGGTGAATATTATTCAAGAATTGTTCTTTATCAGGAAAAAGAAGGGAAAATTTAAAAGGTAAATGATCACTCCAAACTCAAAAAGGCCGAGTTGGGGCAGTTTTGGCAAATGTACCTGATTTCCTGCAAGTTAGAGCAGAAAGCCTACCACAAAAAAGAATTCAGTTTTGGAAACTGAACTTACCAAGCCGGGCAAAAGAAACATGGGACCTCCATAATCTCCTGACCAGTGTCCATTGTGACTCTGTAAGGTTGAATGGAAATTTATGGCTCTCCTTAACGTTCTTGTCACTGTCTCCTCAGTAATATCCTCTATATCTTTGACTTTGACTTGTGGTAAGACCTCACCTCTTGGATTCTCTTTTGCAAACTTCATTTAGTTAAAGAAACAAGATTGAGCTTAGTTAGTCGAATAATATAACTTTCACACAACAAAAAAGTATTAAAAATCACATTATACACAACAAAGCCAGAAAAGAGTTCTATGAGATTGTTCAACAATCATGGCAATTGTCACGTAATTTTTGAACTCTTCACTAGCTTTTGTTTCCTTCTGTTTTTAGTTGCTGCCTTCAATGATAAACCATAGAGTAATTAGGCGTACTATTAGTCTTTTATTTCCTTCCATGTTGTCTGGGCTCGGTTAAGTAGTGTCCATCTCCTATCTAGCCCAATTTATTATGTTATTCTTCACTGAAATAATTCAAGACAGATCATTCTTAGATCTGTCTCCGTCCCTTCCATCAAATATGGTATCAGAACAATGAGTCTGATTCTCCCCTCAGGATCTACAGATGTATTCCCTTGACCACCAAAATGTAGAATTGGTCAGCCTCCTCCAATGCTGCACCACCCACCACTGGAAAGACACCTGCATCCTTGTGCCCCTTTGGCCCATAAGCCCATGTCAGCCATGGGCCCTCAGTTTCAGGCCTATCCACTCATTTGATTCCTCCCCCTGTTATGATTACAGGGCACAAACTACTTCCAGTGCTTATATATCATTTTGTTCATTTAGGTAAAAGAAAAGACTGCTTATCTTACAGGTGATCTTACTACTGACCCTAACAGCTATTTGACGGTTTACATGGGGAGCTGAAAATCAGATGATAATCTCAACACCTGTTAATTCAACGACACTTCAAGTGGGCAAAAATTTTCTTTAGCGCAAAACAAAGGCTGAGATATAGGAAGCTGTAAGAGACACTTATTCTTCTAGAGAAAACATTGATGAATTTATTGAAATAAAAATGTCTCTTCATCACTTTACACGGTAATTTGACTGTGACACTGCTATAGCATCCTCCAACATCATTGGCAACAGCTAGATCCAAAGAAATTCCAACCAACAAACCATCCAATATGTGATCATTTTCATAGAATTGATCACACAATGGACCTAAGCAGGAAACTACATGGCATACCTTCTGCCAACTTCAAATTAAAATCCAGAAATAAAACTAGGAAATGTGGTGAGCTGTGAGGGACCATATGACAAATCCCTGTTCAGTAAAGAACAGAGCAAATTTATGAAGAACAGGTTTGGCAATTCCCAGCTACTCAAGCACTCATGAAAATGATACGAGTTCTGAACATGTAGCTCAAGCAGGGAATGTTTGAGCTTCACCCTCAGCCAAGCACAAATTGACTTGCTGACTCTGCTCACAAATCGCAAGACAGGTACTAAATTTGTTGTACACAATTTGTTCCCTGTACTAGCAACCTTGTAAAAACAACTGATGCTACCTTAAAGTAAAAAACTGATTTGCTATCTTACATCCTGATTTGACACTTGATAATGTTTGCTTTGCAGCAAAGTTGACATGAAAGTAAACTACTATCAGCAGATCAGCCAAGGAGCAAGGCAGTCAAACTAATTTTAATCATAATGCTTGCTATTTTCAGAACTTAGAATCAAGGAAGATGATTAGGTGTGATAAAGAATGTGTAGTGCTTTACATCATTCAACAAAGCGGCAGCTACATCAAAAAATACAGTTCAGCTATCAACAAGTCTTACCCCGATAAATGGGGTCGATTATATGGATCGCATGGTGCCATGGAGCTCTATTAACAGCAAAATCTTAGGATCACCATACATAGTTCAGCTATCAATACAAGAAATCAAAGCATCCTCCAAGCCAATCATTTTTTATTAATACAATGCCTCAGATTTACACAGTGGAAAAAAATGATCCCTCAAAACCTCTGAATTGTTGAAGTCAAACCTTACCAATTATTTTTTTCCTTCTATCCTACTGCCCACCCTTTCTCCTTTTTACCTCTAAAGCACGTTCAATGCATTATCTTTATTCAATGTAATCCAACAGCAACGGACTCAAGCCCTTAAATGCTTGTTCGTGAATTATTCCAACCAAAAAAAGGCAACGAATGCTACTTACTTATCACCCACCAATTCTATCTCACCCTGGATATCACCTTCCTTGGAAACCAGCCCTATTACCCTAAAACCCCCATTTGGAGGAAGATGAATAGGGCTTTAGCCAGATCTAGAAATAACAAATCAGTAAGAGCAAGGGTTGGCCTATTGCTGAAAATGTAGAATAACCTAGCTTGGTTGACCAACCCATGACCTTTTAATGATAGTCCTAGTAAAGCTCAATCAAACCAACAAAGAGACAGAAACATTGGCCTATTCTAGAAAGAAGCTCCGTGAAATGAAAGTGTCCAATACCCAAAACCATGTTATTTTGTGTTTTTGTTTGTCTTTTGGTTGGTTTTTCTTTAATGTTATATATATTTGATGATTTATGAGAGGGCCTGGTTAATCATGGATTGGAAGCTTGTGCTAGTTTGGTAGGAAAATTAATCTGGTGTATCTGATGATTTTGGTGACTGGTAATAAACAATAAATACTTTTATAGTAATGTTGGAGTGATTGTCTATAAATTTAGCATGTACGGTTAATGATAAATATTGTCTAAGATATTTTATTTTTCATGCATATTTTTTAAATTACATTAACTTAATTAAAACTAGTCCGACCATTGAACTTTAAATTAATATCTGACCGATTTAATGCCCAGTCCAATTATAAAAACATTGTGTCCTAAGACAATGAACAACCAAAAATCTCCCTTGAGGCCAACTTTGTCCACTTCTCATGATTCTTTGGATTTACTTGTTGCCTTGAGAAAAGGTATACTTTATACTCAGATCGAGCCATTTTGTGTCTTAAGATAAAACATCTAGTAACAAGACTTTTGTGATTGATAGTTCCACTTAAATTCCTCACAGTACACAAGAAGCTCTTGGCACTCCAAAGTCAAATCAGGTAATCATAGATGTGCCAACACTTGAGAAAAGTGGTGCTCGGCAAATTAATGGTCTTCCTGAAGAGAAACAACCATGTGGCTATAAGTCTGTTTATCATCAATTGCAATTCTATTGTAAGTATAAATTGTCACAAAGCTAGATAAGAGGCAAAAGGATATACTCAAACTTTCAGCATGGACTATCTGGAGACATTAGCTCCAATTGCGTAATTTAACAGCTTTCTCTTAATTTCCCTAGTAGCTAACTTGGATTGGAAGCAACACCAACCAGATATAAAAAGATGTCCTCCTCAATATGGAGTATGGACTTTGAGGGAGAAGTTTGTTTCGCCTAATATTCATTTACCTAATAAGAAAAACAAAGTTTGTCAGTTTAAGAAATCTTTATGATGCCTTAAGCAGTCACCAAGGACCTAATTGAAAAATTCACTTGGACCGTATAGGATTACGAGTACACCCAAGGGCAAACTGACTATCTCATCTTCCTTAAGTCTTCTAGTAAGAGAAAAGTAGCCATATTAATAGTTTAAGATGATGTCACTGTTATAGAAAAAGACTTGATGAGGAAATCGAAAAGTTAGGAGTTTTTGACCCAAATTTAATTACCTGGCAAATAAAGTACTTTCTTGGGATGAACGTCAACAAATCAAGAAAGGCATCACCATCTCACAACAAAAGTGCAGTTTTGATTTTCATAAAGAAACTGGGATGATTAGGGCAAAAACAATAGATAAAACCATGGAAATTGCCTACAAATTTGTTTTAAACAAGATTGTGTCTTAGTTGATGATCCTAGATACCAAAGATTGATCTGGAAGCTTATTTACCTCTTTCAAACCAGACTTGATATCAACTTAACCATTGTGGTCACTGAATCCACAAACAAGCCAACAAAAAAAATAATAAAACATACATAGGCACCATATAGAATCTTCAGATACTTGAAAATAACTCTTGGCAAAAGGTTCTCCATCAAGAAGAACAAAAACATGTATGGAAGTCTATATTGACGCAGATTGGGCTGATCTATCATAGATCTTTGATCAAATACAAGGTTAGCTTTTTATGGGGTAATCTCACTCCTTGGATAATCAACAACAACAAAAAGGCAATTCCGCTGAGTAGTGTCAAAGTATAATTTCTAGCTTTGTTCATGACATATGCAAAGAATATGGCTAAAATGGCTCCATAACGAATGGAGGGATACTTTTCACAAGCCTTAAAACCCTTCTTTGATAATCTGACAACCGTTAGTATAGCAAAAAGGTCAAATCATATTTCTATTCTTTTTATTGGCTATCTCCAATTGTCAACTATGGATTTACATGCATTATTAGTCTTTATTTTGTTCCATACTATTTGGCTTTAATTAGGTACAAGACACATCAACTAGATATTTTCTTGATAAGAACTTAAAAGATATAAAATTAAAACAGCAGAAAGTTCCCACATATAACATTTTAATTTGTGCAAATTTAATGGAAATAACACTTTAGTGAAACTGTAATATTATATTCCTTTCTTTTGCAATTATCCATTTAACATTCCTATACACACAAATGTACTTTTTCCTCTCAACAAACATTTGCAGGACAGGCTACAGTGCGCAGTCAAAGCTGAGAAAGTAGGGGAAAAAATATCTGGTTTGACTTTAAACATCAAGCATATAGGACGAAAGAATAAAGGACAGTAATTAGATCAAGAGATTCCACCCCATCCGATATTATCATTTTTCAATCCTGTCCCTTTATATGGACAGTGTAGAATTTAATAACTTAGAGTAATAAAAATCAACGGAAAGTCTTGTCTATAACTGGCAAAATAAAGCTAAGAAATCATAAGTAGCTTAATCTTATTATGGTAGTCAGATAACGATCACCGTTAAAACACATGAATTAAGAGTGGACTAAAACCGGAATGGAATCTAGCACAATTAACTGAAAAGCCACACACACACACACACACACACACACACATACATGTATAATGGCTCGCAATGATGGTACTTATCTCCTCTTTCTAATGAACTAATAAAATCTTAAAGCGTCCACAGAAGAACCGTGATGAGTAACGTCAACTCTGTACTGTATCATAATTATTGCTAAAAAGAAAGTCTAGCTATCGTGATAACTGTTTGTCCCCATTACATCTATCGAACATGTTAGCAGCTAATATTAAATGAAAAATTTGTTCAAGTTAACGATCTTCAACTACACGATACAGGGTATGGCAAATTAACACTTAATCTGGATTTGTATTCCTGAATCGCTAGGAAACTCAATTAACTAAACGATAAGAGATTTCATACAAGTATAAACTCTGATTATTGCTCAAGCAACAAATAGCCAGAGGCAGCACCAGTACACAGTATAATGGACTAGGATACCAAACCTGAATGCGCATCATTAGATCAGAGCTATGCTTCATGTGGAAGCGATTTTTGTAGAAGGTTTCCCGAGCTCTCTCAATTTCCACGAGTTCCTCTGGCGATCCAAGTTTAGGATCGAACTCCCAAACCTGCCTGCCAACGTGATTGTTCACTGAACGCAGCCATGGACTCCCTCCCTCTGCAATCTTCAGTTTCCACATTGTGTTCCGATGCTCAGGAAACTGACAGAAACAATGAGAAAACCAGAAGTCTCAGCGGGAAAAGGATACATTCATGTTCACTGGAAAGTAGCAGAAAAATCGAAATGCAAGACAAAGCGTACAAGATTTTGAAATTAAATTTTGCAAAAAAAACGTCGAATAATCAATGGTGGTCCAATCAATCGGCCATAATTGCGAAAATGACGTGAATCAATTACAGGATCAGTACCAGAAGTTGGTGAGGTATGAGCAAGTTGGCTTTGGCTGGCCTCGGAGTCCTGTAGTCCCAAACGCTAGCAAGGGCTTTTATAACATGGCAGTCCTAATCTCTAGGCAAATTTGAGCAGAAGGTCCCTGCATCAATTACTCCGTCCTTACTTTTTAGGGAAAATGACTCCGTACAACAGAAAAAATATTACAAAAAACCCTTTAAAAATTTAATAGTTAGAAAGGGACTTTTCTAATATGTCTCAATATCCATTTACACAATTACTCCCACTAAAATAACTATAGAAAAGGCACGAGAGGAGAGGAGGGAAGACGCGTTTTTGAGATTAAGGAGAAAGAGAGAAATGGACGGACACGTTGGAGGTGCAACATTGAAGAGATAAAGCGTGGTGTTAATATTGTTGGGAACGTCTTCTTCTGCATTCTCTATCTATAGGTAGCAAAGTACAGCAGCGAACTGGATTTTTTTGTTTTTGAAAGTTGGTTGGATTGAGATTGAGGGGTTGGTAAAAGGTTGGAGCTTGGGCTCAATGATGGAGTAAGTGGTGGGTGGTAGATAAGAAATGCTAAGAATTTGCTACACATATGATCTTGACCATTGAAGTTTGCGTTTCACTTTAGGTGAGTTGTGTTTATATTAGAGTGCTCTGTTTTTGGGGCAAGGTTACAGAGGAACTGCTATATTTTAAGTGGGAATGGTGAATATAATTGTTTTTGGGGAAGCAAACAGAGGTATGGCCTTATTTTAAGTGGGTTTGATTGAATGTGATGTGGTTTGTGTTATTAGAAAATATTAATATGATGATAAAAAAAGTGTTATTAACGTGTTGTTAATATGTGCATATATAATTGTAAATATTGCTATGGAAGTTATTAATACGGAGTTTATGTTGCAGATTCTCATGAAAGTAATGAAATCCAAATGAAGTTCAAAGTTACCCTTGATACATCAACATTTGTGGATCTTGTAGATGATGAAGGGGTGCTAAAGGAAGTTGTTAAAATGACTAATAATGTTGTGAAAGAAGCATTAAATATTGTAAACAATGACAGGAGTGACAACAATATAGTGTACAACTTACTGATATGGCCCAAGTTATTGCCCTAGTGCAACAGCAAAAATTAGTTGTAAACATAACTAAAAATGTTGTAAACATAACTGACGATATTGTAAACACTACACAGAGTAGTTAACTCTTCTCATCTTCATTATTCAACAGATTTACATGTGGCCACATACTTAGACGTTGTTAAAATGACTCATTCTGTTGTAAACTAAGCATTAGCAGTTATAAACAACGCCATCCATAAAGTTAAACTTGCTATGGACTAAGATCTTTTCCTAGTGCAATGGCATAAATAAGTTGTAAAATTAATTTCAGAAATTAAAAAAATAACTTAAGATGTTGTTAAAACTATACAAAATAGTGGACAATCCCATTTTTTCTGTTAATCGTAGTTTCATGTGGACATGTGCTTAGTCGTTGTTAAAATGACTGATCATGTTGTAAAATAAGCGTTCGTTGTTGTAAACAACACAACTTACTATGGTCATCATACATAAGAATAAAATTGCTAAAATGACTCTCAGTATTGTGAAAACATGCATATCGAGTTGTAAACCAAAAAAAAAAAAAAAAAAGTGGTGTGGTCACTTTGGTGTGTAAAGACGTTGTTTCCTTGACCTGTTAAACAACTTGTAAACATGTTATAAACATACGCATAACATGTTGTCAAAGTCCGCATTTGGCAAACTTGAAAGTAAATCATTCCATAATTACATGTTGTGAAAATAACTGATTATGTTGCCAAAATAACTCATGATGTTATTAAACGTCTCATTACATGAGTAATACATGAGTGCATTTTCTGCAACAAGGCATTCCTACAAAATATCAACAGATATACACAATAACTAGCCTGTATTACAAAATAACATCTCAAATGCTCTATGTCTTTCTTCCTGTTCATTTGTTGGTTGCCAACGAGAATGGACAACACACCTCTGTTTGCTTCCCCAAAAACAGAGCACAGCAGAGGTTATGTATTAACAACTACAACTGTCATAGTAACAACTACAATTTACAACACTTTCTTATTTTCATTTCAGCATTTTCACAGTAAAGAACCACAATTACATTTACCATTCTCACTTAAAATACAGCAATTCCTTTGTAACCTTGCCCCAAAAACAGAGCACTCTAACATAAACACAACCCACCCAAGGTGAAACCCAAACTTTAATGGTCAATATCATATGTATGGCAAATTCTTAGCATTTCTTGTCTATCACCTACCACTTACTTTATTATTGAACCTAAGCTCCAACTTTTTACCAACCCCTCAATCTCAATCCAACCAACTTTGACAAAAAAAAAAAAAAGGAATCCAATTCCCTGCTGTACCTCGCTACCCATAGATGGAGGATGCAAAAGAAGATATTAGATTCCCAACGACATTAACACCACGCTTTATCCCTTCAATATTACACATCTAACGTGCATCGTCCGTCTATTTCTCTCTTTCTCCTTAATACTAAAAATGTGTCTTCCCTCCTCTCCTCCTACGCCTTTTCTGTAGTTATTTCAATGGGGGTAATTATGTAAATGGACATTGGGAATTCATATCAGAAAAGTTCCTAGGGACTTTTCTGACCATTGACTTTTCAAATAGTCAAAGAGACTTTTGTGGATTTTTTCTGTTGCTTGAGACCTAGGTGTCATTATCCCTACTTTTTATAAGAAATATTTAGGACTTGTTTGATTGTTTGGTTGGAGATAAGAGGATGGAGGAAGAGGAAAAATGAGCTTCTCTCCTTATTTGATTTAAAATTTTAGAAGGGAAGGAATTTCAAAGTTTCCATCCCCTTCCTCCAACACCTCTATTTTGGCTACCCTCCAAATTGGGGGTTTTTGAGGGGAGGCAAAATTTTAAATCATTTTACCCTTATAACTTATATGATATTTTAATAATGACAATGATAAAAAATATTATAAAAAATAAAAATATTATTATATTGATTAATTATTAATACAAGAATTAAATCAATATAATGAATCATCTTGTGATGTGATATTAGG
This sequence comes from Inga oerstediana, assembly GCA_963210345.1. Taxonomy (NCBI): domain Eukaryota; kingdom Viridiplantae; phylum Streptophyta; class Magnoliopsida; order Fabales; family Fabaceae; genus Inga; species Inga oerstediana. The sequence goes on from OY723404.1 coordinate 39,043,867, forward strand.
ACTAGGTTTCTTAGAACAATATTATCCAATACATATGATAAAAAGGCATTAATATTATCAACACATTGTAAACATAAATATTGGGGAATGAGGATAACTAAGCCTTACGTACGGAAGAAAAGATGACAAATTTCAAAGAAAAATGAATGAAAATGAAGTACAATTTTTATAGAATAATAGAAATTCAAGATATGTTAGCCAGCTAGCTATTATAATAGAAGTAAAAACAATTAAACAAATGCTTTTAGATATTTTTATTTATAATTAATATAATAATATATTTTTGTTTTAAATTAATTTTATCATAATATATTTTTTTACTATAATAGTATATTTTTATTTATAATAAGATATTTCTATTTTAAATTAATTTCATAGTAATATATTTTTAATTAAAATTATGTTAACGTATTTTATAATAATTATATATTTTATTTTAATCTAACTTTATAATCATATATTTTCTATTATAATAATATTTTTAATTATAATAATATTTTTAATTAAAATTATGTTAACGTATTTTATAATTATTATATATTTTATTTTAATCTAACTTTATAATAATATATTTTCTATTATAATAATATTTTTATTTATACAAATATAATTTTTTTGAAATTTTATTTCATAATAATATCTAGAAATGACAAACATATGAATCAATCTATAATAATATATGACAAATTAGGAGCCATAAAATTATTACAAGGAGCTAGAACAATAAGTATAATAGCAATGGTAGGACTAGTAATGAACATAAAATCTATAATAAACCACAAGGAAGAATAAGCATAGAAAAATACTTTATGCCTGTATTACAAGAAATTCCTATAGATCCGATTAATATAACTATGCCAAGACAATTGCAAATAGAACTAGACAATGCTATAAATTATCAAATAAATAATCCAAGAAGAATTGAAACAAATGAAAACATTGGATAAAGACTATTAAGAATAAATACACTATCTACATCAAATTTAAATATAAACATTGGACAAAGACTATTAAGAATAAATACTTTCTGAGTGTTATTTCTTAAATAGTGTCCTTGCTTTCAGAGCTTGAGGAGAGACTAGAGGAATCCTTAATTCCTAGTTTATAAAATTCTCTTTGTTGTGATTCTCTTTACTGTTAAAATTTCCTGAAATTAGTTTACTCTGTTTCACCAAGTTTATTTGGAATTCGAAGCGCATATAGAATCTGTAGTTTAGTTTTAGAATAGTAAGTATCATGAATATAATAAGAACATTAGAACCAACAATATATGAAATAGAAACTAATAAATTACCAGAAAGTTCATATTTACCTATAGAAAATGAATATGCATGAACGTTTACTCCATTTATATTAGGAGGAGATGGACATAGTACGTATAACCAATTGGATGAATATGTATTTGATGAAATAATTAGGATCTTGTATAAACATGAATATTGAAGCTTTATTAAAAGTATATACATTAGATGAAATAATAGAAAAATTACATGAAGAAATAAGATATAAAATATTAAAGGAACAACCAAGATATAGATTACAAAGATTATTAGAAATAGCAAAACCTACGGAACAAAAATTATATGATATAAAAATAGAAATAAAAAATATTACAAATGAATTAGCTTATATAAAAGGAAATGTTAAACAAATTATGAAAGCATTAGGAAAAGAACAAAAAACAGAACCAATTCAGAATAATATACAGATGAATATGATGAAAGAATTAGAGGAATTTGAAAACCTAGAAATAACTAAAGAACAAGTAAAAATGTGAACAATGGATGAAAATATAAAGCAAACAAGAATTATAACAGAAGAAATACAAAAAGGACAAGAAGTAATTAATAAAAACATATGGACTATATTTGACGAAATTCAAAAAATAGATTTAAGAAGACAATAAGAAAAAAACTGGTCATATAATTTATAAACAAGAAGAAGTGAAAGAAAGAAGTCAAATAGAAAGTAATAGAATATCAAAAATAGCATGTTATATAGGATCAGATACAAACAAACTGTGGGTTCGTTATGAAACTGTGCTGGCATGTGATGAATAATACAAACAAACTGTGGGTTCGTGTTCTGAGAGAGAAGTACAGGTGGGACCAGATAAATGGTCCAGTGGCTCGAAGGAATATGTCCGCAACATGGAAAGGTATTTGCTCGGTTTGGGATAAATTCCACAGAGGAGTGGGAGTTCGAGTCGGTAATGGGGCTTCAACTTCCTTCTGGAATGACAACTGGTCGCAAATGAATCAACCTTTGATCGAGCTGGTTTCGGGATGGGAGGCTTTTGTAGACAGGACTGAAACAGTCCGTCATTATGTTAATCCCAAAGGTGAATGGGATATGTCTAAACTGGGGAGATGGTTTAGCTCTCACGTGGTCCAACAAATCACATGTGTTCACCCCCTGGGGATAGCAGAGAAACAGATAAGCATTTCTGGAAACCTTCTTCTGATGGTTGTTTTTCAGTTAGTTCTGCCTATCAATTTCTTTCTGCAGGTCCTTCCAGTTCTAATACAACCTTTTGGAGATTACTATGGAGATGGGATATCCTAGAGAAGATTAAATCTTTCATGTGGCTTGTGGCACATGGAAGGGTGCATACAGCAGATCTCAGAGCGAGGAGGGGGCTATCGGAAACTGCATCTTGTCCGTTTCTTTGTGAGCAGGATGAGAACCTGATGCATCTCTTGAGGGATTGTGACAATGCCTGTGAAAGGTGGGTATCCATAATCAAACCTACAATGTGGAATAATTTCATAAATTTACAGGGAATGGAGTGGATTGAATGGAACCTTAGACATGAAGCGGGAAGGGAGTTCACCAAGAAGATCAAATGGGCAACTCTGTTTGGATACGTTTGCTGGGATATCTGGGTGAGCAGATGCAGGAAGCTGTTTGGAGATGATGCTGAAGCTGACTATACAAATGCCTGCTCTAGCTTTTTTTGTGCAAGTTGGGATATGGATTTAAGTAGTCAGTGCAAATTCTATACTCAAGCTGGTAGAGGAGATAGAAGTCAACAATTAAGGAGGCCAGGGTTTTATACACTTGAAACAGACAGTTCTGTTCTTCAGTCGGGTCAAAGTGCAAGCGCTGGCGTCATTAGGAGGGAAGATGGAGAGTGGGTTTGTGGATTCATGGGTAAATTTATGCAGGTTCCTCCGGTTGTTGCTGAAATTATCGCAATCATCCAGGGTCTTCAAATTTGCTAGAATAGAAATATGAAGAATATTGGTCTATTTATTGATTGTATTGAAGCCATTCATCTTCTCATGGGGGTTGCGATGTGCTCCATCCATTTAAGGAGGTTATCGAAGAGGCTAGGTTTTAGTTATCCAGAGATTGGTGCGTCCTGATTAGCCACTTCTCTAGAGAGCATAATGTTGAGGCGGATCTTTTAGCTAAGACAGCTCATAGTAGTAGAGAGAATTTTGTCATATTTAATCACCCACCTCCTGCTCTTTTGGCAGGTGGTAGTTGATGAGAGATCTTTAGTGGGGCCTCTGTTAGAGGTTGTTCTTGTTTTTAATCCCTAGTTGGATTAATGTACTCCAGTATCAAGTCAAAAAAAAAAGAAAAGAAACCAATGAATTCTTGGGCAAAAAAAGAAAAAAAAAAGAAACCAATTAATTATTTGAAATATTGAGACCTTCAGTAGAAAAGGAACAAAGTAATAATAAAACCTCAATAAATATGATGAATGCTTTAGAAGAAATAGAAGAAACAATGGGAAAAGAAGAAGAAAATTTGGAAGAAATAAGAAGAGAGTTTCAACATGTCACAAGCATAGGATAAATAGGAGCACAAATAAATATACATGAATCAAATAATTAACCAAGATTCAATGCACCCAGTATAAATAATCCAGAATATAATATAACTAATGCCGAAACAAGTATGATAGAAAATAATGAAATAAGTAGAGAAGAAGAAGCAGAATCAAATAATTTATATCACAAAGAATTTTTAAAAGCAAACGTGATTATATTATTTGAAGCAAAGTTTAAAACACCAAATAATTCAGGATTTATGCCACCACCCATAGATCAATATAAAGCTAGACAAATTCCTAATTCAGGAATGTGGCTAGATTTATATTGTAATTTAGATAATGAAAAAAGTTTAGAAGAATGGACTAAATCACAATTAATAGATTTAATAAGAAGGAATATAGAAACTAATATAGCTAGTATGTTAGTAGAAGCAAGTTTTATAGGAAACGTACAAAATTGGTTAAAAAGTAAAACACATGAATTTCAAGAACAAGCAAGATCAGTAACGGAACCATATAATAATAGGAGAGAATTCTATGCATTATTAATAAGAAAATATGAAAAATTATTAGGAAATGAATTTATAGAAAGAAGTGTAGGTGCAAATGAAAAAAAAAAAAAAAAAAAAACTAGACAAGGCTATTATGAAATTACATCAGATAGAAATATGCTCATTAGACCCTAAGTATTTAAACCGGTATATTTGTGAATACAAAAAATACAATTATGAAGCAAGATTAAAAAATTATGAAATACAAAAATTCTATATGGAATTGTTTTATAGGAAATTACCAAAATTAATCAAAGAAACTATAATAGAAGACTATAATAAAGCAACAAAGAAAAGAATTAATGCCATTTATAGACACCATGGGAAGAAGAGAAGATTATTTAACAGAAAAATGTAAACAAGCATGGAGAAATATAAAATATTATAAAACAAATAAAATAATATTAACATGTGGAGAACTAGAAACACCACATAGATGGGAATGTAAAAATGAAAAAAATCAGAAAAAACATAATAAAAGGAAAAACAAAATATAAATTTTAAATATATCCTTAAAATAAATTTTATTAGAAATATAAACCTAGAAAATATTTTAAGAAAGGAAAGAAGAAAATAAATTATAATAAGAAACAAAAAAAGTGTGGATGTTATAATTGCAGTAAAATAGGACATATGTCCACTAATTGTCCAGAACCATTAAAAAAGAAAGTCATGAATGTACTAGAACAAGCCTATGAACATGAATTAGAACCTTTAGAATTTGATGAAGCAATTTATAGTGATATAGATAATCAAGAAATAGAAATATATAAATTAAAAAATATAAGTGATTTCTTAGATGATGGGTTTGATTATTCATCAATGGATGAAATAAAATCTATATGATGAATATAATAAATGATGGAGAAGAAACTAGTGGTAACGAATATGAAGAATATAGAAATATTTCACAATGATCAGTAGAAAGGAAAATGACTTTTAATCAAAAACAATATGATAAGATAAAGGATATAAGACTGGATATGAAACCTAAAGAATTTAAGAATGAAAATGTTATGAATAAGGTGTGTAAAATATTAAAATCAAAGAAAACTAGAAAGAGTCATTGTGTAGTCTTAGAAAAGAAATACCCTGTAGAATCAACATTAACAAATGGAGTATTAAAAATACCATCGATAAGTAAAGTACTAATAAAAAATGAAATATCTAAATTACTATTTAAAGATAAAATAACTGAAATATATATTGTAGGAGTACAAATATTAGTTAAAGTTTATTTCAAAGAAGGAATAGATTCACCCATTTAATTATTAATAACAGATGGAAGAATAATAAGTAATGTATAAGACAGTATATTAGGTGTATTAAAAAGAAATTTAATATATCAAAAATTAAAATTTACACTAAATTCAAATTTTATAATATCTAGAAATGATGAACATATGAATCAATCTATAATAATATATCACAAATTAAGAGGAATAAAATTATTTCCAGGAGCCAGAACAATAAGTATAACAATAATGATAGGACTAGTATTTTATAATAAATCACAAGGAAGAATAAGTATAAAAAAATACTTTATGCCTGTATTACAAGAAATTCGTATAGATCCAATTAATATAACTATCCCAAGACCACTGCAAATAGAACTAGACAATACTATAATTATCAAATAAATAATCCAAGAAGAATTAAAACAAATGACAACATTGGACAAAGACTATTAAGAATAAATACACCATCAGCATCAAATTTAAATATAAATATAAATCCACAAAGATTAAGCTTAGATTATCCAAGACAATAACTAGAAGAGGATTTGTTAGAACTGCAAGTTTAAGAGAAAATATATATGATAATTATCAAAGAAATTTATTAGAAGAAATACCTATAAGTTCAAATTTAACACAAATAAGACCTAGAACACAACAATTAGATTACACTCAATCTAATAATTATATAAAATTAGAAATTAAAAAGGATGCTATATTGGTAGAAATATTAGCATTAGTAAAATGAAGAAATGGAAAAAAGTTATATTAACTTAAACTGTACTGAAAATAATTTAGAAATAGCAGAAGAGGCAAATAAAACAAAATCTATATTAAGAATTAATAAAAGAGATTAATAGATATTAAATTATGGGTAAAATAAAATGATGATAATGAATATAAAATGATATTAGCAAAAGATTTCTTAAAACAAGTAAAGCCTTATAGAATACAAGAAGATAGAATAATAATTAACATAAACTATCAAACAATAATAATTCCAAAAATAAAATGAATAATAACAACAGAGCGATTAGGACTAGTTATTATATGACAGGAAATCAAAGAGTAATTATACCAAGTGCAGACAAAAGTTTTCTAAAATTCTAAATAAAAAGAATAGATAAATTAAATCAAAAAGATAAAGATATATTAAAGGAAATTCTACAAAATAATATAGAACAATTACCCATGGTATATAATCAAACTATTAGATGAATAAATAACAGAAGACTTCTTAAGAAATATTTTAAGAATAAATTAGAATTATTATCAAGAGTATTATAAACATATGACAAAATGAGACCCTTATATTATATATTAGTTAAATTTAATTATAAAAATTATAGATCTAGAAAGTGTCATGCTCTAGTAGATACAGAAGCAAATTTATTAGAAGCAAAATATAATATATCACCACCAGAATTATGAAAAAAGAAAAATCGAATATTAAGAATGGAAAGTGTAGGAAAAGAAACACAAATGATAGAATTAGAAGCAAAAAATATAAATGTATAAATAGGAGAATATGAATTATTAATACAAGAATTAAATCAATATAATGAACCATTTTGTGATGTGATATTAGGACTAGATTTTTTAGAACAATATTATCCAAAACATATGATAAAGAAAGCATTAATATTAGAAACTCCATGTAAACATGAAGCATGGGGTATAAGAATAACTAAACCATATAAAAGAAAAGACGAAAAATTTCAGAAAAAAACAAATGATAGCGAAGTCCAATATTTGCATAAAAATCAACTTGTAGAAATTAAGCATATGTTAGTGACATTAGATATAATGGAAGTAAAAACAATAGAAAAAAGATTATTAGATAATTATAGTGATAATCCATTAATTCATTGGAATAAATCTAAACCATTAGCTAAAATAGAATTAAAAGATTACAATAAAGAAATAAATTGTAAACCATATTCATGGATAGAAAAGGATAAAAAAGAATTTATAATGCATATTGATTAAATGAAAAAAAAATAATTTAATAAGAGAAAGTAGATCAAAATATTCATATTCATCACCAACAATGATAGTAATAAAATTTAGTGAAGAAAGAAGAGAAAAATCTAGAATGGTAATAAATTATAAAAATTTAAATGATCTAGCAATAAGAAATAGATATCCTATACCTAAAATGGATTTGTTATTTAATCTAATAAGATAAAAAACAATATTTAGTAAATTTGATTGTAAATGAGGATTTTTTTCAAATTAAATTGGTAGATAAAGGTAAGAAGTATACAACTTTTAGTACTTCAGAAAGATTGTTGTAATATCTTAAATTTCGGTCATCAAAATTTCTTCTATTTAAAGGAATAAAATAGTGAATTAAAGAGCATCTGGAATGACAAAATAAGACAATTAGTGGTCACACACTACATGATTATGTTTGGAACATAAATTGTAAGCATTTGAATTTGCTGCCAGTAAGTTTCCCTAGGTAGCAGTCTTATTGTGTAACATTTTTAAATAGGCAAATGATATTCAATGCCTATGATATTTTCCAATATGAAAGTAGACTTATTAAATTTTAATTTGATAGGTCATATAGGTAATTTGAAGCTGTATACAAAGAGTTATGAATTTTTGAAGTTTATCCAGTGAAACTGACCAATTTATGGGACAACGTCCAAAGATTTAAATTCTGGGAATGTTGAGCTTCTAGTTTGTCATACCCTTACCTTATTTTCTCAATTTTCTTAGTGTTTGCATGCAGTTCGGTGAGCAACATAGGAATAACGTAAATATACTGATATATTGGTACAAGGTACTTAATTGCAACACAAGTTTTCCCCACAGGGTATGATAATATTTACAAATTTAATATAGAATATCCAAAATATTCCAAAAATAAAGACTACATATAAACCACCATCCTTGCCTCGGGAAACGTACCCATCAATTCCCCGTCTCTACAACCTTGCCTTTGGATCCGCTAGTTCCCTCTGGCACATCATCATTTTTGAAAAAAGAATGAGCTTCCGAGGAATCCCAGTAGTAACATATATCCAAACATATAAAATGTGAGAATTAAAGATGCAATGCATCATATAATGTAAAATGAAAATTCATAATAATACATGTGTGTACACAAAACTCAGGGTCAAATCACTGTTTAGATCCCTACGTGTATTTTAGCTTGGCCCTTAACCACAGCTAGGTAATGTACCCCAAGCGTACCTCAGCTGTGTACCTAACCACAGCTAGGTAACATACCGTAAGCACCATGTTCATATCACATAATACAATAATATATAACATATCAACAATCACCTAGTGTATGATGTTAGATCTCATGTTTTGATGATAACAAAAGAATGGTTTGAAAAGGAAATGATTAACAAACAAGTTTAAACAAAGTAATGACAAGAACAAGCATCACTTGAAGTAAGCATTGGAGTAATGAAGAAAGGCCAAGAGAAAATGCTGAGGAACTTGATCAGAAGAAAATTTTCTAAGGCATTACTCGAGGAGCTACTCGAGTAAAGAGACAAAACTTGAAGTAACCAGAGACAACTTCCAGTAACCTGCCAATGTTACTCGAGGAGCTACTCGAGTAATAGTGTAAAAATTTTCAAGGTGCTCTCGGCCTGCCAATGTTACTCGAGGAGCTACTCGAGTAACCAGGTAAAAACTTGGAGTTGCTCCCGGCCTGCCAATGTTACTCGAGGAGGTACTCGAGTAACCATGTGAAAAACTTCCAGTTGCCTTCAAGTTTTCCCAATGATACTAGAGGAGCTACTCGAGTAACTCTGTTTCTGAAAATGTGGAGCTCTCGGCACTTTGTACCACTGCCAATGTTACTCGAGGAGCTACTCGAGTAACGCACTGAAGTAAGTGAAAACTTGAAGGTGAAACCCGATTAACTTGTTTTCTCTTTGTATCATTTTCCTCTAGTCTTTACTCTAGTATTTAATGTTCTATTTTAAGTGGATTCCTCGAGTAAGGACCCGAGTATGCAGAAATATTCTCAAGGTAAACCTCAAGTAATTACCAGGGTAAGTTATGCACAAAAATCTTAATTACTCGAGGTGGTACCCGAGTAACCTATGCAAAAATGAATGCATTACTCGAGTCTGTACCCGAGTAATGAGGTAAGTGCTCTCGGCCTTGAAATCCTGCCAACATTACTGGAGTAGAGCATCGAGTAATCAAAAGTGTTTGAAAGCTTACTCGAGGTGTTACCCCAGTAACCTATGAAGTTGTAAATGCATTACTGGAGTAAGTACCCGAGTAAATAACTATTCCCAAAGGTTTGAAATTTAGTTTACTCCATGCACTACCCGAGTAATCTTATACTTGTTCATTAACTTGCAGTTAATCAAAGATTTCCCGATGATACTCGAGTAGGTACTCGAGTAAACTTCAAGGGATACTTGAGTAGCTACTCGAGTAAGCATACTCAGAAATTTAGAAATCATTCAAACGTTCATTATATTGTTTCCTATATGATTAATCTTTCATTGTATTAGTATTCTTAGTCTATTTACAGATAAACAATGAAGAAATCACTTCAAGAGATGGAAGTCAAATGAAACGTTCAAATGCCAACCACCGCCAACGGATATTTTTCAAAAACTTGTAAAGTCAATAGTGGCTGCGCAACTCTCCAACGGACGAAAGGAAATGTTCCAACGGTCATCACCAACATATCTATATATATGGGAACCTCCAAACAGAGAAAGAACAACAAGCACACACACATACGAATTACTAAGTTCATTACTCTGTTTTCACGTTGAAATTGTATTTCTATGCTTCAGTGATTCTCATTCACTCTGTAAGAGAGATATTTCATTCAAACTCAATATTTGTTATTGAGATAACTTGAGGTTGTGGAACCTTGAGTTGGGATTGAATTACAACCTGTAAGGGGGAGCGAGTGTCCAGGTGTAGGAACTTGCTTGTATTGAGGTGCCAAGAACCCACTGAATCTTGGAAGTTATAGTGAAACTCTCAGAAAAGCTCTGAGGACTGGACGTAGGTCAAAGTGGTTGTGGCCGAACCAGTATAACTCTCGGTGTACACTTTGGTGATATTTTTCCTTACTCTTTACTGTTTTAATTTCATTGTCAAGTTTTATATTTCCGAAGAAAAATTTTAGTATCACCTAATTCACCCCCCTCTTGGGTGAAACGCTTGCTCTAACGTTTGGTATCAGAGCATAGGTCTTCTTGTTAAGGTTTAACAGCCTAAGAAGGATCCAATGGCAAGCATGGGTGAAGGAATTCTTCTCGACGGAGCATCCATCACTAGACCCCCTGGTTTCAATGGAGAACACTTCTCTTTCTGGAAAGCTAAGTTCAGAGTGTTCGTGATGGCTACTGAATATGGGCTATGGGATGTAATTGAGAGTGGAAACTATCAACCTACAAAGATTGAAGATTCTCAGAAAATTCCAAAAACGCCAGCGGAATATGATGAGAATGACAAGAAACTTATCACTCTCAACAGCAAGGCAATTCTGATGTTACAAAGTGCTTTGAGTCAAAGTGAATATTTCAGAATTTGCACACTCCCAACAGCAAAGCAAATGTGGGAAGCTCTGGAAATAGCTCATGAGGGAACTTCGGGAATAAAGGAGAATCGAATCAACACCTTGGTCACCGAATTCGATTTGCTTTGAATGAAATCAGGTGAGTCAATTTCTGAATTCGAACTTAGATATACTCATCTTGTTAATCAACTTGCAGCTCTTGGGAAAGTCTATGATCAGCACACCCAAGTACGAAAGATTTTGAATATTCTTTCTAAAGAGTGGGAAGCAAAAGTTACTGCAATAGAAGAAGCAAAAGGAGAATCAATGAGATCAGTTGCTTTTCTATTTGGAAGTCTTTCTGAATATGAAAGCAAACTAAAGTTCAAAAGAGAACTAGATGACATTGGCGACAAGAAAAAGAAAGGTCTAGCTCTAAAAGCGAAAGAAGAGAATCAGGATGAGGATGAAGAGTTCGACGATGACGAGATGGGTCTAATCATAAAACGATTCAGAAAGTTCTACAAGAAAGGTCAAGGATTCAAACATTTTCAGAAAGGAGGAAATAGTAGCAAAGATCATATCATTTGCTATGAATGTGGGAAACTAGGAAATATCAAGTCAGAATGTCCAGATTTGAACCAAAAGAGCAAAGAAAAGAGAAAAGGTAAATTCTTCAACAAAAAGAAAGCCTTTGTATCTGCTATATGGGGTGACAGCTCCTCAGACGAAGAAAGTGATGAGGAAGAAGTAGCTAATATATGTCTTGTTGCTCAAGAAGAAACAGAAGAAGAGGTAAATGATTCTGAACCTACCTATGATGAATTACTTTCTGAATATAATGCTTTACATTCTGAATTCATCAAAATAGTTAAAGAATTGATTGTTGTTAAAAAGAAAAACAAAGTTCTTGAAACTGAACTTAAGGGAAAGGATTGTGAAAATTGTTTATCTTTGAAAAAGAAAAATATTGATCTCACAAAAACTCTTGAAAAATTCACACAAGGAAGTGAGATGCTAAATGTTATTTTAAAAGCTCAACGATTTGTAAATGATCGATCTGGAATTGGATATGATCCAAAATCAGATAAAAGAAAAGGAAGAAAGAAAGCAGGAGGTAAGACATATTTGAATTATTTCCAACATTCTGTACATACATCAAATCCTTTTGCATTTTGTAATTACTGTAATAGAAAAGGACATCATACATCTTCATGCATTCATAAGAAGAAAGGAACCATAGGAACCTACAAATGGGTACCTAAAGGTTCATATATTCAGAAAATCATTTGTACTAACCCAAAAGGACCCAAAAAGATGTGGGTACCTAAGACTTAGTCAATTGATTGCAGGTATGTCTCAAAGCATCCAAAAATAGCAAGTGGTACATAGATAGTGGATGCTCTAGACATATGACCAGAGATTTTGAAAGTTTTACCACATTACAACCTAAGGAAGGTGGAAAGGTAAAATTTGGAGGAAATCAATCCGGAAGGATAGCAGGAATTGGTGAAATCAAAAATGACAAAGGAATACAAGTCAAAGATGTATATTATGTTGAAGGCTTGTGTCACAATTTGCTGAGCGTAAGTCAAAGTGTGGATAAAAACAACTGGGTGATATTTGACTCAGAAGAATGTTTAATCATCAACAAGAGTGACTTACAGCTTGATAAGAAGAATATCAAGGCTAAGCTCAGAGCAAAAAGGGAAGGTAACTACTATACTCTAGATATTAGTAGAAATGAATCTGAAAACTGTTTTCTGAGTAATACCGATGAAAGCTGGTTATGGCATAAGAGATTGGCTCATGTCAATATGCATCAACTAGGGAAATTACTCAAAAAGGATTTAGTGCTTGGATTACCCAAAGTTAATTTCAAAAATGACTTGATTTGTGATGCATGTAAAAAGGGTAAACAAACTAAATCATCTTTCAAATTGAAAAATGAGATTTCAACAAATAGACCATTACAATTACTACATATGGATTTAGTTGGTCCAGCAAGAGTAAAGAGTCTTGGTGGCAACTTATATTCATTGGTCATTGTTGATGATTTCTCTAGATTTACATGGGTTATTTTTCTATCATCAAAAGATGAAACCTTTGAAGAATTTATTGTTTTTGCCAAGAAAGTGCAAAATGAGAAAGGTATGTCTATTGCAGGTATTAGGACTGATCATGGTGGAGAATTTGAAAATCAAGCCTTTGAAGAGTATTGTGATACTAATGGCATTGATCACAATTTCTCTGCTCCAAGAACGCCTCAACAAAATGGAGTTGTGGAACGTAAGAATAGAGTGCTCACAGAGATGGCTAGAGCAATGTTGAATGAAAAGAACGTGTCTCAAGTGTTTTGGGCCGATGCTATGAGTACAGCATGCTATGTTTCAAATAGAGCTTATGTCAGAACAAAACTTGGAAAAACACCATACGAGTTGTACAAAGGAAGAAAGCCAAATATTGCTCATCTTCACATCTTCGGTTGTAAGTATTTCATTCATAATCATGGCAAAGATAACTTAGGAAAATTTGATTCTAAAACTGATGAAGGAATTTTCCTAGGATATTCTAACTGAAGTAAAGCATATAGAATTTTCAATAAAAGAACTTGTGTTGTTGAAGAATCAATTCATGTTGTATTTGATGAATTTGAATCCTCCGACAAAACCATTGATGAAGAACAGGAAGTTGTTTTAAATCAAGAAAATGGTCAATCTATTTCTAAGTCTCTTATTCCAAAGGTTGATGAAACTAAGGAAGAAGAGCAATCCCTAAGTCAACCGAGAGCTTGGAAATACAATAAAAGTCATCCCTTAGATCAAATCATAGGAGATGTGAATGAAGGGATCAAAACTAGAAATAGAATTTTCAATGAAGTAAGTTTTTCTGCATTCATTTATGAGATTGAACCTTCTAATATTGATGAAGCCTTATCAGACAATGATTGGGTTATAGCAATGCAAGAAGAACTAAATCAATTTGAGAGAAATCAAGTTTGGGATTTGGTGCCCCGACCCAAAGATCATCCGGTCATTGGTACTAAATGGGTATTCAAAAACAAACTCGATGAATCTGCAATTATTGTCAGAAACAAGGCAAGATTGGTGGCCAAAGGCTATAATCAGGAAGAAGGGATTGATTATGAGGAAACGTATGCTCCAGTGGCTAGATTGGAAGCTATACGTGTACTTTTAGCCTTTGCATGCATCAAAGGATTCAAACTCTATCAAATGGATGTTAAGAGTGCTTTTCTAAATGGTTACATCTTGGAAGAAGTATATGTAGAACAACCTCCAGGTTTTGAGGATGTTACTAAACCTGACCATGTTTTCAAACTTAAAAAGGCTTTATATGGTTTAAAACAAGCTCCTAGAGCCTGGTATGAAAGGCTTAATAAGTTTCTTATCGATCAAGGTTTTGTACGGGGAAAAGTTGATACAACACTCTTCATAAAACGAAAACACAACGATATTTTAATTGTTCAAATATATGTTGATGATATTATTTTCGGTGCTACTAATGAATCTCTGTGTAAGGAATTTTCTGAGATTATGCAGGGAGAATTTGAAATGTCAATGATGGGAGAATTGAATTTCTTTCTTGGTTTGCAAATCAAACAAAGAAAGAATGGAATCTTTATATCTCAAACAAAGTATTTAAAAGAGCTATTGAAGAAGTATGGAATGGATGAAGCAAATGGCACGGACACACCTATGAGCTCAACTACGTTACTTGATGCTGATGTCAAAGGAAAAGACTACAACATCACGAAATATAGAGGAATGATTAGATCATTACTCTATCTCACGGCAAGCAGACCAGACATCCAATTTAGTGTTGGCATATGTGCAAGATATCAATCAGCACCAAAGGAATCACATGCTGAAACGGTCAAACGAATCTTTAGATATCTTGGTGACACATCTGAATTGGGTTTGTGGTATCCCAAAGGAAGAAGTGAATATCTTGTTGCATATTCAGATTCGGATCATGGAGGATACAAAACAGACAGAAAGAGCACCAGTGGACAAGGACAATTTCTTGGAGGATCTCTGGTATCATGGTTCAGCAAGAAACAAAATACAGTGTCTCTTTCGTCAACGGAAGCCGAATATGTTGCAGTCTCAAGTTGTTGTGCACAAGTAATATGGTTAAAACAACAACTACAAGACCTTGGTATTTACCTCAAAGAAATACCAATCTATTGTGATAATACAAGTACGTTAAGCTTGGCAAAGAATCCAGTTCAACACTCTAGAACCAAGCATATCGTTGTCAGGCATCACTTCATCAGAGATCATGTTCAAAAGAAAGATGTGAAAGTGATATTCATTCCTACTCATCTTTAACTAGCAGATATCTTTACAAAACCCCTTGCAAAAGATCAATTTCTATACATTAGAAGAGAATTGGGAATGGTAAATCCCAATGAGTTATAAGAAATTTCAGCATTTCATAATATTAGATGAAGTCATTTGATAATGTTTTAATGATCACTAACTTAAGCATCGGAGTATATAGAAACTTGTTTTGCAGGAAGAAAGAAACTCTGTTTTGAGAAACAAAAACAGAGATTATCAGAGGACAACTTTACTGGAGTAACAACTTGAAGTTATGGATAACAGAGAAGCATTACCCGAGGAGCAACTTGAGGTAAAGTAGCAGGTTACTCGAGTATGTACTCGAGTAATGGACCCCAAAACTGGAAGTAACGGATCAAGTTACTTGGATTTTTAAATGTAACGGTTTAGTTTCAAAGAAATGAAGAGTCAGAAGTTGAAAAGCAGGTTACTCGAGGCAGGCCTCGAGTACACTTGAAGCTTACTCGAGGAGGGCCTTGAGTAATGTCGGAGTCCAGAATATCAAATTGATGAAAAATGACTCAAATCTGATCAAAATGGGTTATAAATGATCGAGGGAACAACCATGGATAATTACTATATTATTCATGCCAGGTACGCAATTTAAATGAATTATTTTATAATTTTTCTGTATGAACACCCGAGGAAGGCCTCGAGTAAACTTGAAGTTTACTCGAGTAAGGCCTCGAGTAACGTCGGGTTCTAGGTCTTTATCTATCTCAAATTCGGTCATTTTCACAAAATCTCCTCGAGTAAATCACTATTCTCTCTCACAGAAATTTTTCACAAGTGATTCCTTGTCCTATTTTCGTCAAAACCCAACCATTTTCATTCCTAGAAACTTCCTATTTTGCTCAAAATCCTTGTGCCCTAATTCGCGTCGGTTTCTTCTTTTTCTGGAAAAATCTCAGTTTTCAATCTTTCTGAAAGATGAGAACCAAAAACCTTACTCCAATAGACTCCTCTGAATCCCAACAACACACTGATCCTCTTTCTTCTACTCCCAGAAAGAGAAGAAAATTAACTCCAAGACCAAAAGCTAAAATTCCTCTCCAACCTCAATCTCAACCGAAACCCAAAGGAGTGGTGATCAAAGAGCCTATTGTGACAAGGGCTCAATCTAAAAAGAGTACCTCAACCGGAAGAGGGAAGAGTGCCAAATCTCCCTCACCTCCTCCCTCTGATTCCTCTACCCCTTCTTTCACTCCAAAGCCCTCCAAAAAGCCTAAATATGACAGAAATGTGGCTAAGGCTATGGCTGGGATCATTGATCAAATGGAGAAGGGTCAATCATCCAAGAAGTCCAAGGTGCCTGAAGCAGAAATCACCAACCCACCAAAGGGATTCAATGTTAGCAAATTGGTGGAGTCTCCGAAGTACTTGTCACAATTCTCCAGAAGGAAAGTGTGTAAGACACACTATGTTGATCTGAAGTTACTTCAAGAGGTAGTGAAGTATGACCTAAGTTCTTATCTAGATCCCTTTATGCCTTGGCTATCTATTAGATTACCATTTTGTACTAAAGTGATCACCCATTTTTACTGTAACTTAGAGATCATAGATGAGCCTAACCGAACCTCAGTTGAGGAAGAAATGACCACAACTGTGAGAGGCCAAAAGATTTTAATTTCACCTTCTAGAATTAACTTGTGGTTAGGGATAGAGAACCCCCCAGATGATATATATTCTGAACTTGAGCCAAACCAAATCTTCACTATTCTTAAACCCGGTGAGCTAGTTGGCCCTCTAAATTTCAAGCCCAGTGACATGTGTGATCATCATAGGGTCCTTTGGTACATTTACTCTAGGTCCCTAGTGAACAAAGCCAACAATTATACCCACTTCTCCGATAGGGACTATAGGTGGTTTGCTTCACTGCTCCTGAAGGAGCAGAAGGATCTGGGAGAGTATATTTTCTCGGAGATGAAGAGATATAAGGTGGATGGGAAGGCTACTACACCAATGCCATATCCACAGATTGTGTCACTGATCTTGAAAGAAAACAAGATATGGTACTTGGATAGTAAGGAGCCAATTGAGAGGATGACCCCAGTGGGGAGAAACCAAATTGGAAAGTTGAATATTGACATCCCTCTCAAAGGGCCTTTGGAGTCTGGGTCCAAGAAGAAGCGGAAGGCCACTGAGGCAGAGACCAGCAAGTTGGATGACACTCAGTCATCGGCTCCAGCTGCTACCACATCTTCGCCATCCTTCCTCAATGCCACTCTCCAGCACTTCATGGAGAACATACTCAGAGGCTTCCATGTGGACATAGCCAACACAAATGCTGAGCTAATTACCAATACGAACTTCAAGATGGGGGAGCTGGTTGAGAGAATAGACAAAAGGCATGAGGAGTTGGTTGAGAGAATGGATAGAAGGCATGAGGAGTTGCTAGCAAAGCAACGTGCCCAGGGAGAGATATTGAGACTGATTCTGGCACGATTGGACTCCTTGGGTCCTGGACCTTCAGCCGGTCTGTAACCCCCTGACTTTAAACACGTAATTATAATTCGATAACACATATTTAAATCGGCTTAGAGACCATTGGATGTTTTAACCTCGTTTTAAACTTTCTGTCTCACAGTAAAATTTTTACAAAACTTTCAAAACTCTTTTTCCCATCCAGGTCTCAATTTCAATATTCGAATATAATTACCTGTGCAGTTAATATACATTCAATCATATCAGAGTGTATAACCGCATCCCCGGCAACTCCCGGGTTCTATGCATAAAACCTGAAGGTTTATAAGTATACACTAGGGGATTACGCAACCAAAATCGAATGTAGTGTTCCTGATTCAGAATATACAGTAATCCCGAGTTCAAAATACATAACCAACGTTTCTAATTCAACTATATACCCCCAAGGGTCCTAATTGCTCCGGGTTGGCCGCTTCTCCTTTGAGCCACACGCCCTGTCTGAAATGTTAGTCATAGGAAAGAATGAGATTCGAGAGAATCTCAGTAGTAACAAACCACTCACACAATGCATAAACACAAAGCATGTACATAAATCACAAACAGCAACAGCAGCAGCAATTCACAGATACATGGTTTTCACCACAAACGACAGCACTCATGGCTGTATTCACAATACGACAGCTCTTGCTGTAATCAACATCACGACAGCTTACGCTGTAATCAGTAATAACGACAGCTTACGCTGTAAACGACAGCTTGCGCTGTAAATGACAGCTATCACCAGCTGTAACCGCAGCAGCATCAGAAATCATCATAAAACAGTGATACAATACACATACAGTGCATTACACAAAGTATAAGAGAGAGAGTCACTACCTGATCCTTTCCTAACGTCCTTCGGCGCAGTTGGCTCCCGAGGGCGGCAAATATCAAATCCTACAATTCCAAATGCACCATTTAGACACTTCCATAGTGTTACTTGGGGTTATATGAGTCTATAATGAAAATTTACAAAAATACCCTCGGGGACCCGGCCCGGGCCTGCCGCCCCCGGTCCGGCTGTACTTTTCTTGAAATTTTGACATGGGCTATCCTGACATATTTTCGCCCAAGGAATCCATTTCCGGACTCGGAGTTATCAAATTCAATGTTAAATTACGAAATTGCCCTTGGCAGCCCTACTTTTAGGGTTTTAGGGGTGTTTCCGTAATTATGCTTTCTCGGCCTTTTTTGAAAAAGTGCCCAACTGTAACCCCACCTATTTTCGCCCACTGAATCTAATGGAATCATCAAATCATTGAAAATCCAACTTTAAGACCCATTTACAGCCTTGGCCGAAATATACATGTTCTCCGGGAAAATTAGGGTTTTACGATTTCGGCTCCGTAAACGCGTTCCTTTCTACTCCTAACCACTTTATTCACTATTACATTAGGTTATAACTACCATTTGAACCAAAATTGGGCAGCATAACCCTTAGGAAACTCAATTTCCAAAATTTAAAACCAATGGCAATCCGGCGAAATTTCACCGATTAAATTGCCCACAGCAGCCAGAATAAGCAATATACGAAAGTTTGGAAGTTACCTCAAGCTCCCACAAGCTTTTCCCAAATATTGCTGAAAACCCTAAGTGCTCAACAACAGATTTTGAGCTTCCAAACCTTAAAGAACAAAGAGGAGTAGCTTAGGATCGGAGTTATACGCGTTAGGAGCTAAATCGTCGGAGAAATCGGCTTACCTTGTGATTTTTCTTCTCCTTTCTCTCTCTACAAACCTCAACGTTCTCACTCCTCATTCAGCTGCTGTGTGCGACAGAAATGAGCTGAGGAAGATGATAACATATTTAATTCCATGCTGATGTCATCTTTTATTGAGATGATGTCATAATTCCCATTTTCGGATTTTCTGGCAGATTTTCTGCCCAAACTTTGAAAAATCATAACTAATTCTAGAAAACTCAAAATGAGGTGATTCCAAAGTCAAATGAAAGATATTTAAGTCCTCTATATAGGAAAAATATTGTCCATTACTAAAAATCACCACACAATTCCAGAATTACATAAAACTCATCACTGCCCCAAAATAGAGTTCAGTTTCCATCCCAAACTTTGGACAGTTATATCTCCTAGTTCACAAAACGAAATGGAACAAATTATATGTCCATTTTGAAGCTTGAGATGTGAACTATAAGACTGGAAAATTTCAGAATTTTTAGATACCATTTGGTCATTAAAAACGTTCACACAAACGGACTGCCCAAAATAGAATTTCACTGGACAGAATTTTAGATTTTGCATCTTTGCTTCCATTGGTTCCATTTTCATACCAAACATCATTCCCACATAAATTTTCACAAGGAATCCATTGGAATCATTAAAATATCCAAATTCCCATCACACATTCTTCAAAAGTGTTTATTCAACAATAATTACATCCACTTTTGAAGTCATTAGCCCTTAATCAATTTTTGGGATATTACACGGTCCCTCCTCTTCTGCACCACCACCACCACCTCCAGTGAACCCTCCTTCAGACACTCCTATCCCTGAGGATGAACCATCTACCCCTTTGGTCTCTGATCCACTTGAGCCTCAAGGCAAAGATATTATATTCACAGTGGATGATCCTGAAACTCATGAGACCACACATATTATCATTGATGATTCACCTCCCAAACCTCAACCAGAAACCACTCCTAAACCTATTCCCTCTCCTACCCAAACAGAGGAAATATCTCCCTCTTCCTCCTCTAAACATCTCACTCCTGTATTGGATACTCTTCCAGAGGCTGAGACCACTATGGTTGTCTTCCAGCTTCTCCTATCCCTCCTAGAGATGACATCCATATTCCACCAGTCAATCTCCCTGAACCAGAATCTTCCAGTTCCTTTGACTCATCTAGTTCAGATGATGATGGTTTGGTCCTTCCAGTGAAGCCTATCTCTATGGTGAAGCCTTCTAGTCCTCCACTTGATTGATGAAGCCAAAAAGGGGGAGAAGAGCTTGAGAGTGATTTTGTGAATGTGTCCTAGTTTATTTTGGGGTATTTGGGTGTACATGGGATTTTAGGGAGCATTTTGATTACATGGGATTTTATCTTGTAATTTGAAAGTTTTAAGTTTAATGCAAGTGTGTTATGATTTCATTTTTTTTAGTTCATTAAAGTTTTGAATTATAATACATGTTTGGACTAATAAAGTTGTTATGTATGCAAGGTGTATTCAAACCTAATAAGACATATTTAATTAAGAATTCAATTTGAAAAATCATGTTCAAAATCACCAAGTTTTGTCATCATAAAAAAGGGGGAGAATGTTAGATCTCATGTTTTGATGATAACAAAAGAATGGTTTGAAAAGGAAATGATTAACAAACAAGTTTAAACAAAGTAATGACAAGAACAAGCATCACTTGAAGTAAGCATTGGAGTAATGAAGAAAGGCCAAGAGAAAATGCTGAGGAACTTGATCAGAAGCAAATTTTCTAAGGCATTACTCGAGGAGCTACTCGAGTAAAGAGACAAAACTTGAAGTAACCAGAGACAACTTCCAGTAACCTGCCAACGTTACTCGAGGAGCTACTCGAGTAATAGTGTAAAAATTTTCAAGGTGCTCTCGGCCTGCCAATGTTACTCGAGGAGCTACTCGAGTATCCAGATAAAAACTTGGAGTTGCTCTCGGCCTGCCAATGTTACTCGAGGAGGTACTCGAGTAACCATGTGAAAAACTTCCAGTTGCCTTCAAGTTTTCCCAATGATACTCGAGGAGCTACTCGAGTAACTCTGTTTCTGAAAATGTGGAGCTCTCGGCACTTTGTACCACTGCCAATGTTACTCGAGGAGCTACTCGAGTAACGCACTGAAGTAAGTGAAAACTTGAAGGTGAAACCCGATTAACTTGTTTTCTCTTTGTATCATTTTCCTCTAGTCTTTACTCTAGTATTTAATGTTCTATTTTAAGTGGATTCCTCGAGTAAGGACCCGAGTATGCAGAAATATTCTCAAGGTAAACCTCAAGTAATTACCAGGGTAAGTTATGCACAAAAATCTTAGTTACTCGAGGTGGTACCCGAGTAACCTATGCAAAAATGAATGCATTACTCGAGTCTGTACCCGAGTAATGAGGTAAGTGCTCTCGGCCTTGAAATCCTGCCAACATTACTGGAGTAGAGCATCGAGTAATCAAAAGTGTTTGAAAGCTTACTCGAGGTGTTACCCCAGTAACCTATGAAGTTGTAAATGCATTACTGGAGTAAGTACCCGAGTAAATAACTATTCCCAAAGGTTTGAAATTTAGTTTACTCCATGCACTACCCGAGTAATCTTATACTTGTTCATTAACTTGCAGTTAATCAAAGATTTCCCGATGATACTCGAGTAGCTACTCGAGTAAGCATACCCAGAAATTTAGAAATCATTCAAACGTTCATTATATTGTTTCCTATATGATTAATCTTTCATTGTATTAGTATTCTTAGTCTATTTACAGATAAACAATGAAGAAATCACTTCAAGAGATGGAAGTCAAATGAAACGTTCAAATGCCAACCACCACCAACGGATATTTTTCAAAAACTTGTAAAGTCAATAGTGGCTGCGCAACTCTCCAACGGACGAAAGGAAATGTTCCAACGGTCATCACCAACATATCTATATATATGGGAACCTCCAAACAGAGAAAGAACAACAAGCACACACACATACGAATTACTAAGTTCATTACTCTGTTTTCACGTTGAAATTGTATTTCTATGCTTCAGTGATTCTCATTCACTCTGTAAGAGAGATATTTCATTCAAACTAAATATTTGTTATTGAGATAACTTGAGGTTGTGGAACCTTGAGTTGGGATTGAATTACAACCTGTAAGGGGGAGCGAGTGTCCAGGTGTAGGAACTTGCTTGTACTGAGGTGCCAAGAACCCACTGAATCTTGGAAGTTATAGTGAAACTCTCAGAGAAGCTCTGAGGACTGGACGTAGGTCAAAGTGGTTGTGGCCGAACCAGTATAACTCTCGGTATACACTTCGGTGATATTTCTCCTTACTCTTTACTGTTTTAATTTCATTGTCAAGTTTTACATTTCAGAAGAAAAATTTTAGTATCACCCAATTCACCCCCTCTTGGGTGAAACGCTTGCTCTAACATATGAGAAATTATAGTTACTACCTTAACCCTTTCTTCCACCCTGAAATGTATTCCTCATAAGGCGTGCCAACGACTGGGTTCTCAACTTGGTCCTGAAATGTCAAATGTACAAGAATTAGGTTCAAACCCAATCATGTACTATTCTACAAGGAATCGACCTACTTTGTGAAATTTCTTCTCCTTCTCACTCTAGATTTCTCTTAAATCTCTCTCTCCTTTTTCAGCTCAAGGACGTCATTTTCGGCTGATGGAAGGACGAGGATTATATTTTATAATATTTCCTATTTTCCTTTAATTAACATCCAAATTTCGGATTAATTGGAAATTCTATCAGATTTTTTACCCAAACTTTGAAAAATCATAACTAAATTTGTAAACATTGAATTGGAGTGATTCTAAAGGCTATAGAAACCTTATTGAGTCTAGTTTCAAGAAAAAATATAGACTTTAACCAAATGAAAATTCACAATTCCCAGAAATTCCATCTTTGGATGCTGCTCCAGAAACTTTCCAGTTGCACTAGGTAAACTTAAAAAATACATAACTTTTTGTATACAACTCTAGAAATTGCCCATTAGCTATCAAATTAAAGCTTAGGATGTTTACTTTCTTCCAGTAAAATTTCATAATTTTTGACCATTATTTGGTCATCCAAAACTACTTGATAAACTCAATGCCTTAAAGGAAATCTCACTAGCAGCACTGTACACATTCTACAAAATTCACCATTTATTTTATTGACTATTTCCAACAATTACCATACATATTGGTAAATAAAATTTAGGATGTTACAAAGTTGGTTAAAGACTATATTTTTTCTTAACACTAGGCTCAATAAGGGTTAAGTAGCCTTTGAAAGCACCTTAATTGAATGTTTATAAATAAAGATATGAATTTTGAAAGTTTAATGAAAATTCTGCCCAATTTTCTAGTTAGTGTGAAAATGGAAATAAATGTAAAGGCAAAATGGTCATTTGACCAATAAAAGCAAGCATCCATTGTAATGCCCTAAATTTTGATTAAGGGCTAATGACCTCGTATGATATTGTAAAGAATGTTTAGATGAACAATTTTGGGGAAATAAAGTTGATTTATGACCTGAATTAATTATTAGAAATGCCCAAAACCCTGTATTTCAGTATAATTATGTGGTAAAGTTATGATTAGGCTAAAATAGAGGGGGAATAGCATATGGAAGAAGGAAAAGGAATTTAATTATGTGTCATGTGGCAATTCAAGTGAATGTGTCATAATTAGGGGCAGAATTGAAAAAATAGAAAATTTACTGGCTAATTAGTTATTAACTGAAGTAGAAATTGATCACTAACTAAAATAGCTAGTGATGTGACTAAATGGCTAATGAAGCAGTTAGAGTAACCATGTAGTTACTTATTTTATGAGAAACAAGGAGATTTGGACAAGTGGCACCATTAGATGAAGAGGGAGTAGTTGGAAAAGTCAAATGTATTTTAAAATTATTTTATCTTCCCTCTCTTCCTCATTTTCACTGGTATAGGTATGGGAGGGAGGAAGAGTGATCATTTCATCATCTTCATCTCTCTCATTTCTCTCTCTAAATTTGGCAGCCATGGTGCATGAAGAAAGAGGAAGAAGCTTTTGACTAAGGTGAGCCATTTGACCTCTAAAATGACCTTGGATGCCAAAACTTTCTTATTTAATCTTGCTCCTTGAGTTGAGAGCTTCAATTGTATAGTTTTATATTTTCAAGAGGTTGTGGTTTATGCACTCAAGAAAATCTAGAGTTTGGTGAAGTAAGGAACAAGTTAGAGAAAGTGATAGAGGTGAGTAAGAGAAATCTTTTGATGTGTATTTTGTGGCCATTGTTTAAGGCTTAAATTTCTAGAATTTTTGCCCTATTTCTTGTGGATTAGGGTCTTAGAGAGTATGGCATGTTGTAATTATGGAAATGTTGCTTTGTTGTGAGTGTTGGATAGATAGAATTGAATTGAGACTTAAATGTGAAGTTTGGAGTTTTTGGGATTTTATGTTGAGTTTTTTCCTAAGTTATATCATGTGAAAGGAATATGAATATGGTTATTTTGATGTCTCCATCAGTTTCTATGTGGAAATGGGTTTTGGATTGAGTTTTGGAACCATTGGAGACTTAGGTTACAAAACTGGAAAGTTTGGCAAAAGAAATTATGTGTAAGAGACCTATTTTGTACAATGTTTTAAATTAGAAAATGGTGTCAAAAATTTGTGAAACTTTTCAGTTTTGTAGTTCATATTGTAAGTTTTCTATTAGTATAAAGTTTAGGTCATTTTAAGTTTTGTACCGAGAGTTATGGTCAGTTGAAATCAGCCAAGAATCAGGGCAATTCTTGGCCGTAGCCAGAGGGTAGTTGGCAGTGGCCCAAAACTTTCAGACCTGTTCTTGGTCGTGGCTGAAAGATGTTGGCCGTGGCCTAAAAGTTTCTGACCTACTCTTGGGCGCTGCCCAATGAGGTAGACTAAGGCCCAAAACTGTCTGACTATCCATTGGCAGTGGTCAAGCCCTGTTTTTAGCACTTTCTGATTTTGAAAAGTGATTTCAAATCTAGTTCTCCCCAAACCTTTTAAGCTATTGTTAGAGACTTTCATAACTACCTAAGGAACTTTATTGATAACCAAACCTAAGTGTTTTGAAGTCATTTGATTCTTGGAATAAGTGATAACTTGTCGTCCTTAATTATAATTATAGGATTTGATATTTGCCCAGAATGTAGGAGGCCTGTGCCTGAACACGAACGAAAAGAACAAGGTAATGACACTTTCTCCTATATCATTTTAATGCCTTGTATGTTTGTACTTATCATTGAATGAACGATTGAGTTGTGGCGGATAGCTTGGCTTTGAAAAAATGATTGAGTCGTGGCAGATGGCCCGACTTTGAATGAACGATTAAGTCATGGTGGATGGCCCAGCTTTGAATACATGGTTGAGTCATGATGGATGGCCCGACTTTGAATGCAGCTATTGCTGATTGTCATGCCTATCATGGGAGTGCTTATGGTAATGATTGAATGTTGCCATGTTGCTGAATTGTGATATTTGCTTATATGCTTTGTTATATTATGCATCATATACGTGAAATGTTATTACTGAGATTCTTTTGAATCTCACTCTTTCCCATTATCAAATTTATAGCTAGGGCAAGTGGATCAAGGGACAAGCAAGTACATAAGGGCGATTAGGATTGCCAATGGTAGTCTTTAGTTTTGATTTTTAGTTATCATATTTTGGACAATTGTATATATTGATCAGAATAGTGTTGTATTGTAATCCTTGATAAGGGAATTGAGATGGGCAATGAGGCCCTGTAAAACCCTTTTAGTTAATGAATATATCCCAGATGAATGTTGGAAATTTTTGTTAGCACTTTGATATTGTTGTACGTAACAAAACTGAGCAGGCTAAATGGTTTTTACAAATGAATGGAGATTGTAGTATACAAGTTTTGGTAAAAAGTTTTTATTTGTTCACAGTCTCTTATTTAACTTATGAAACATTTTTGAATGGTATTTACAGCCTCTTTCTAGATAGGGGTTACATCCATCATTTTTCCTTTTCTTGGGGAGCAAATCAGTGAAAATGAGTAAGGGGAAGGAAAATTAATACTTGGCTCATATTTATTCAAGAAGGGAATTTGTTGACCAAGTAAATTAGACACATGCAAATTTCCATTAAACAATAATATTTCATAAAGCAAATTGTGTGGAGGAAGGAATATATGACATTTCAAGAGCTCTTTATTTGGCTATTCTAAGACTCAATTTTGGCCAAGTGAATTACGGAAAGAGAAAAGATGATGATCAAGTTAAATGGGCATGTGTTTAATTAGAGTAAAATATTATAAACATAAGAAGGTGGAGTTGGTATTTTAAAAGCTTCATATTCTCTCCCAAGCCTTTATTGAAAGAGGCAAGCTTCACCCAAGAGGGGGTGAATTGGGTGATGTTATAAATTTTTCGCTTGATGTGGAGATATGAAAAATATAGTAGATAGAGTAGAGTTGAGAAGATTTGAACACAGAGAGTTATACTGGTTCGGCCTAACAACTAGGCCTACGTCCAGTCCTCAGAGATCAAGACCTACTGAGATTTTCACTATACCTCCAAGATTCAATGGGCTCTCAGAACGCCACAAAACAACAATCGTCCTTGAAAGGACTACGAGCAGAAATATTCTCTCACTAAGAAATTTCTCTCCCCCTTACGACAAGTCTTACGTGCAGAAAAACAACCTATGACCCTTCTCACTTGCTTATGTATACAAGACTTATGAGCAGCAACGTTCTCTCCTACTTACACCACTGTAAGTCTTACGAGCAGCAACGTTCTCTTCTGCTTGTATCTTATAAGACTTATGAGTGAAAAGTTTAACAAGGAATTCTCTCAACTGCTTCTCTCGTAAGGAAATCTACCCTCTCAAGGTCCCAATACCTTGAGATCAAATAAGCATAAAATTTGAATTGTATGAAGACTCTCTCACAGAGCAAATAAATAAACACTGAAGATCAATGTGTATACAGAGAAAATGATGAATAGCAAAGACTCGTGTATAAGCTTGTGAAATATTGTGCTTCGTTCTTCTGTTGACTATCTCTGAATCTTTGTATATATAGATGTTCAGATTTTGCCCGTTTGAGTAATCATAGTTTGAGGAGGGGAGCTTTTGCAACTGTGGAATGACACGCGCATGTTTGAATATTCTGAATGCGGTAGGTGTGAGTGTGCTTGTAATGATGTTGTCTGCCGTTATTTGACTTTCTCCGTGTCAGCTTGTTTCAAACGTTCATCTTCCTGTATCACACTTATAATACATTCAAAATGATGTTAAACAATGATAATAAGTAATGATGATATGAATAAATAACAATAAACCATATTCGGATTGAACGTTGTGAGACTTGGTATTTTTGGTGATCTGGCAGAGTATCACTCGAGCATGAAAGGGCTCACTCGAGTGATCTTCCTATTTTCCTCTTTGTGCTTCAGTTATCGGGTTGTGCTTGCATAGGATTTCAGAGAGACAGAATTCTCACTCGCGAGTGATGTGGGGTCTCACTCGAGCACAATTCCTCCTGCTCGAGTGATCTTGCATTTTCCACTGGGAGTGTCTTCTCTGGTCATCACTCGCATATCATTTTAGCAAGAGTGAGATTTTGTACTTGCGGGTGATGTGGTCCCTTACTCGAGCACACACACTCCTGCTCGAGTGAGACGCATATTCTCAAGGAATATGCTCTCAATACCAACACTCGCATCAGGATTTCAGAGGGATAAATTTATCACTCGCAGGTGATGTGGGCCCTCACTCGAGCACACAGACTCCTGCTCGAGTGAGAACAATATTCTAAAGTAATATACCTTTTAAACAAGCACTCGCATCAGATTTGGAGAGGGATAGAATTTTCACTCGCAAGTGCTGATGTGTCACTCGAGCATATGAGGTTATGCTCGAGCACACTTGCGCTTCTCTGAACTTCATGACTCTTGGCCAAGCACTCGCAGTACCTTGCTCGAGTACAGAATGATCATGCTCAAGCATTGATGTCTCTGCTTGGTGAATCAAGGAAGCATGATAATACTTGCTCTCGGCCAAGCACTTGCAGACCTTCACTTGCATGTGCTCGAGTGAGAATGGCTTCTCTGCTCGAGTGCAAACTCCAGTGCTCGAGTGAATCAGTGAACATAACAGTGGCATGCCTCTCGGGTGAACACTTTCTGGCTTTCACTCGCACCTGCTCGAGCACAGAAGGGATCTATGCTCGAGTGTAAAGCTCATGCTCGAGCACTCCAGTTCAATTTTGGTTCTTGCCATTGTAGAGAAAGTGAAAGAGAAGCAAGAACTCACAGTTTTTGAAAGTGAAGAGAAAAGCAAACTGAGATTAGGGCACGAATGAGAAATGCAAAGGGTAAGAATCACCTTTTATAGAGGATTGAAGAGTTGTAACGGTGATTTGAGGCAAATGGACGTGATTGATTGAAGAGAAACGGTTGAAGGTGAAGAGTTGCGCCCTTCGAGTGATGAGACACCTCGAGTGAGAGTAGGAAGTGCGACGTTCTGAGCTTCTGTGTAACTGATATAAGTGATAGTGCTCGAGCATAAACCCTAGTGCTCGAGTGATGTTCATACTGTGCTCGAGTGATATTCTGGAAAATTTAAGAAAACATGTAAAAACATACCTGGATTATGGATTTCTTGCTATATTTTGTATCTTTGTACTCAAATCTTCCAAGATCATTTGAGTAACCATGATTTGGATTGCTTTTTGAAAGAAATTCTTCCTCTCCACTCGAGTAGACACTCCTCACCTCAAGCATGTTCATATCATGCTCGAGTGAGAGTTCCTCACTCGCGAGTGAGTTCATCTCTCACTATTGCTTTTGAGATAGACTCTTGGTATTCTTGTTTCCTCTGTTAAACTCTGTTTTTCATATCAGAAAGCAGAGTATTTTCAACAGTGCTGTGCTCGAGCAGAGCTATTTGTGCTCGAGTGAAACAACTTATCACTCGAGCAGCACTCTTAGTGCTCGAGTGACAGACCTGCAAAATGGTTTTTAACACTCCGATGCCAAAATCAGTATGGTTATCATCAAAAGGAACATTTAATTAAAATATTTAACAAGAAAACTTACAACTCATTGGGATTAACCATTCCCAATTCTCTTCGAATATATAAAAATTGATCTTTTGCAATTGGCTTTGTGAAAATATCCGCAAGTTGAAGATGAGTTGGTATGAATTCCACTTTGACATCCTTCTTTTGAACATGATCTCGAATGAAGTGATGTCGAATGTCTATGTGTTTGGTCCTTGAATGTTGTACAGGATTCTTGGCCAAGCTTATCGTGCTAGTGTTATCACAATAAATTGGAATTTCTTTTAAATAAATTCCCAAATCATGAAGTTGTTGTTTCAACCATAACACTTGAGAACAGCAACTTACCACAGCTATATATTTAGCTTCAGTCGAGGATAATGAAACTGTGTTCTGCTTCTTGCTAAACCATGATACTAGAGAGCCTCCCAGAAATTGACATTGACCATTGGTACTCTTTCTGTCAGTTTTATATCCTCCGTGATCTGAATCTGAATATGCCAATAAATACTCGTTCCCTCTTTTCGGATACCAAAGACCAAGCTTTGAAGTATCTCCTAGATATTTGAAGATTCTTTTTACTGTCTCTGCATGTGATACCTTGGGAGCGGATTGATACCTTGCACACATTCCCATACTGAACTGAATATCTGGCCTGCAGCTGTGAGATAGAGTAATGAGCCAATCATTCCTCTATACTTAGTGATGTTGAAGCTAGGTCCCTTTACATCAGCATCCAACAGAGTTGTAGAACTCATTGGAGTATCAGCTTCGTTAGCATTATCTAATCCATATTTCTTTAACAACTCTTTCAAATACTTTGTCTGAGATATAAATATACCATTCTTCTTTTGTTTGATTTGAAGTCCAAGAAAGAAGTTCAATTCTCCCATAATGGACATTTCAAATTCTCCCTGCATAATCTTAGAGAATTCTTGACACATAGATTCGTTAGGAGCACCAAAAATAATATCATCAACATAAATTTGAACAATTAGAATATCATTTTTGTTATGTTTGATGAATAGAGTTGTATCAACTTTACCTCTGACAAAACTTTGATCAAGAAGAAATTTGCTTAGTCTTTCATACCAAGCTCTAGGTGCTTGTTTCAAACCATATAGTGCTTTCTTAAGTTTGAAGACATGGTCAGGTTTTGTTTCATCTTCAAAACCAGGAGGTTGTTCTACATATACTTCCTCCATAATATAACCATTTAGAAAAGCACTTTTCACATCCACTTGATAAAGTTTAAAACCTTTAATGCAAGCAAAGGCTAGGAGTACTCGTATTGCTTCCAATCTTGCCACTGGAGCATATGTTTCCTCATAATCAATACCTTCTTCTTGATTATAGCCTTTGGCAACCAATCTTGCTTTGTTTCTCACAATGATTGCTGATTCATCAAGTTTGTTTTTGAAAACCCATTTGGTTCCTATAACCGTATGATCTTTAGGTCGTGGAACCAAGTCCCAAACTTGATTTCTTTGAAACTGATTTAGTTCTTCTTGCATAGCAATCACCCAATCATTGTCAGATAAAGCTTCTTCAATATTAGAAGGTTCAATTTCAGAAATAAATGCAGAGAAGGTTACCTCATTGAGGATTCTGTTTCTGGTTTTGACACCTTCATGAATATCTCCTATAACTTGATCAATTGGATGATCCTTCATATGTCTCCATGCTTTTGGTTGAGCATGATCATCGACATCTTCTAAATTTTGAAAATCATTTGTTTCAAAATCATCTTGTTTTGAAATAGATTTGTTTTTCTTGATTGAATCCATTTCTTCTTCATCAATAAGTTTTGTCAGAGATTCAATTTCATCAAACACAACATGAATAGATTCTTCAACAGTACAAGTTCTTTTATTGAAAACTCTATAAGCCTTACTTCTATTAGAATATCCTAGAAATATACCTTCATCAGATTTTGAATCAAATTTACCTAAGTTTTCTTTACCATTGTTGTGAATGAAACACTTACACCCGAAGATATGTAGATGAGCAAGATTTGGCTTTCTTCCTTTGTAAAGTTCATAAGGCGTCTTTCCAAGTGATTTGCGAATATATGCTCGGTTTGAGATGTAGCAAGCAGTACTCATTGCATCTGCCCAAAACACTTGTGACATTTCTTTTTTATTAAGTAATGCTCTTGCCATTTCTGTAAGAACTCTATTCTTTCTTTCCACTACTCCATTTTGTTGAGGTGTTCTAGGAGCAGAGAAGTTATGATCTATTCCTTCGTTGTTGCAGTAGTTTTCAAATAGTTG
This sequence comes from Inga oerstediana, assembly GCA_963210345.1. NCBI lineage: Eukaryota > Viridiplantae > Streptophyta > Magnoliopsida > Fabales > Fabaceae > Inga > Inga oerstediana. Next base: position 39,075,749 of record OY723404.1, read on the forward strand.
ATTATCAAATTCTCCTCCATGGTCCGTCCTAATAGAAACAATAGAAATACCTTTCTCATTTTGAACCTTTTTGGCAAACATAATAAATTCAGCAAAAGTTTCATCTTTTGAAGCAATAAATATAGTCCATGCAAATCTTGTAAAATCATCAACAATTACTAACGTATATAAATTTCCTCCAAAACTTTTTACTCTTGCAGGTCCTACCAAATCCATATGAAGTAATTGTAAAGGTTTTGAAGTAGAAATCTCATACTTTATTTTAAAAGAGGATTTAGTTTGTTTTCCTTTTTGACATGTGTCACAAATCATATTATCTTTGAATTTGAGTTGGGGAAGACCAACAACTAAATCTTTTCTAATTAATTTACCAAGTTGATTCATATTGACATGAGCCAGACGCTTATGCCATAACCAACTTTCCTCTGATCGACTAAGAAAACAATTTTCAAGAGAATTTGAATTTAAATCAATAGTATAACAATTACCGTCCCTTTGAGCTCGGATCTTTGCTTTGATAGATTCTTTGTTTAGTGGCAGATCTTTCTTGTTCACTATCAAGCATTCTTTTGAGTCAAAAATCACCCAGTTATCTTTGTCAGTGCTTTGACTTACACTCAGGAGATTGTGGCATAATCCCTCAACATAATACACTCCGCTGATTTGAACACCATCGGATTTTCCCACTTCACCAATTCCAGCAATACGTCCAGATTGATTACCTCCAAATGTTACCTTTCCTCCTTCTCTAGTTTCTAGCATGGTGAACTTATTTTTGTCACCAGTCATGTGTCTTGAACATCCACTATAAATATACCATTTGTTCGCTCGAGATGCTTTGAGACATACCTAAAATAAAATGATCAAGTTTTAGGTACCCACACTTTCTTGGGTCCTTTGTGGTTAATATGTGATGTATGTGTCCCTTTCGGAACCCATTTATATGTTCCAACAACTTGTCCCTTTTTGAAATAACATGATGAAGTATAATGTCCGTTCCTGTTACAATAATTGCATGATGCGAATGGATTTGATGTATGCACAGAATTCCTAAAATATTTAAGATATGCTCTACTATTCTTCTTATATCCTTTATTCTTATCATGAATAGAATTATATCCAATTCCAGATTTATCAAATGAAACTTTCTGAGAATTTAAAATAACCTTAAGAGTTTCACTTCCTTTAGTAAACTTTTCAACAATTTTTGTTAAATCATCTATTTTCTTATCTTTCTCTTTACACATTTCATATGATGATATGACAGTACTTTCTAATTCTTTTACTTTCTTCTTATAGCTAACCATTCCTTTAGCTACTTTGATGTAATCTGTATGCAATGCATTATATTCAGATAACAATTCATCATAGGAAGGTTCAGAATCACTTACCTCAGAGTCTGATTCTTCTTCCTTGGCTACGAAGCATAGATTTGCTACTTCGTCGTTGTCACTTTCTTCGTCTGACAAATTATCACCCCATATGGATGATATATATGCTTTCTTTTTCAGCTTCTTTTTGTCTTTGTTTCTGAAACATTCAGATTTGATGTGTCCAGGTTTCCCACATTCATAGCATACTATCTGTTGTTCTTTGTTTTCTTTCTTGCTTGGTCCACCTTGATAGTTTTTGAAATTCTTTTGACCTCTTCTGTAGAACCTCTTGAATTTTCTCACGATCATTCCCATTTCATCATCATTAGGGATAACTTCATTTTCAGAAGATTCTTCTTCTTCTTTGATAGCTTTAAGTGCAACTCCCTTTTTCTTTTTATCATCGAATTCTTCAAGTTCCTTTTTGAATCTCAACTTACCTTCATACTCGGAAAGACTTCCAAAGAGAGCAACTACGGATCTCATAGATTCTCCTTTAGCTTCTTCGATAGCTGTCACCTTTGCTTCCCATTCTTTCGTAAGAATATTAAGAATCTTTCTTACCTGGGAATTTTGATTAAACGACTTTCCAAGAGCAGATAATTGATTAACAAGATGAGTATTCCTGAGTTCGAATTCTGATATACCTTCTCCAGGTTTCATATGAAATAAATCATATTCTGTAATTAGAGTATTGATTCTATTTTCTTTGATCCCAAATGTACCTTCGTGAGCAATTTCAAGAGCATCCCACATATCTTTTGGCAGTTGGTAGAGTACATATACGAAAGTATTCTTTTTGACTAAGAGCACTTTGTATCATTAAAATAGCTTTACTATTTAATGTTACTAACCTTTTATCATTCTCGTCAAACTCCTCTGGACTCTTCTTAACATCTCTATCTTCGATTTTCTTCATTGGAACATAGTCACCATCTTGTATTACATTCCACAAGCCGTACTCATTAGCCATCACGAACACTCTGAATTTAGCTTTCCAGAATGAAAAATGTTCTCCAGCAAAACCAGGAGGTCTAGTGATTGAAGCTCCATCGGGAAGGATATTTTCACCCATTGTTGCCATTTATCGGATCCTTCTCAAGCTGTTAGGCTCTTCGGAGAAGACCTTGCTCTGATACCAAATGAAAGAGGCAAGCTTCACCCAAGACGGGGGTGAATTGGGTGATGTTATAAATTTTTCCCTTGATGTGGAGATATGAAAAATATAGTAGATAGAGTAGAGTTGAGAAGATTTGAACACAGAGAGTTATACTGGTTCGGCCTAACAACCAGGCCTACGTCCAGTCCTCAGAGATCAAGACCTACTGAGATTTTCACTATACCTCCAAGATTCAATGGGCTCTCAGAACGCCACAAAACAACAATCGTCCTTGAAAGGACTACTAGCAGAAATATTCTCTCACTAAGAAATTTCTCTCCCCCTTACAACAAGTCTTACGTGCAGAAAAACAACCTATGACCCTTCTCACTTGCTTATGTATACAAGACTTATGAGCAGCAACGTTCTCTCCTGCTTACACCACTGTAAGTCTTACGAGCAGCAACGTTCTCTTCTGCTTGTATCTTATAAGACTTATGAGTGAAAAGTTTAACAAGGAATTCTCTCAACTGCTTCTCTCGTAAGGAAATCTACCCTCTCAAGGTCCCAATACCTTGAGATCAAATAAGTATAAAATTTGAATTGTATGAAGACTCTCTCACAGAGCAAATAAATAAACACTGAAGATCAATGTGTATACAGAGAAAATGATGAATAGCAAAGACTCGTGTATAAGCTTGTGAAATCTTGTGCTTCGTTCTTCTGTTGACTATCTCTGAATCTCTGTATATATAGATGTTCAGATTTTGCCCGTTTGAGTAATCATAGTTTGAGGAGCGGAGCTTTTGCAACTGTGGAATGACACGCGCATGTTTGAATATTCTGAATGCGGTAGGTGTGAGCGTGCTTGTAATGATGTTGTCTGCCGTTATTTGACTTTCTCCGTGTCAGCTTGTTTCAAATGTTCATCTTCCTGTATCACACTTATAATACATTCAAAATGATGTTAAACAATGATAATAAGTAATGATGATATGAATAAATAACAATAAACCATATTCGGATTGAACGTTGTGAGACTTGGTATTTTTGGTGATCTGGCAGAGCATCACTCGAGCATGAAAGGGCTCACTCGAGTGATCTTCCTATTTTCCTCTTTGTGCTTCAGTTATCGGGTTGTGCTTGCATAGGATTTTAGAGAGACAGAATTCTCACTCGCGAGTGATGTGGGGTGTCACTCGAGCACAATTCCTCCTGCTCGAGTGATCTTGCATTTTCCACTGGGAGTGTCTTCTCGGGTCATCACTCGCATATCATTTTAGCAAGAGTGAGATTTTGTACTCGCGGGTGATGTGGTCCCTCACTCGAGCACACACACTCCTGCTCGAGTGAGACGCATATTCTCAAGGAATATGCTCTCAATACGAACACTAGCATCAGGATTTCAGAGGGATAAATTTATCACTCGCAGGTGATGTGGGCCCTCACTCGAGCACACAAACTCCTGCTCGAGTGAGAAGAATATTCTAAAGTAATATACCTTTTAAATAAGCACTCGCATCAGATTTGGAGAGGGATAGAATTTTCACTCGCAAGTGCTGATGTGTCACTCGAGCATATGAGGTTATGCTCGAGCACACTTGCGCTTCTCTGAACTTCATGACTCTCGGCCAAGCACTCGCAGTACCTTGCTCGAGTACAGAATGCTCATACTCGAGCATTGATATCTCTGCTCGAGTGAATCAAGGAAGCATGATAATACTTGCTCTCAGCCAAGCACTCGCAATCCTTCACTCGCATGTGCTTGAGTGAGAATGGCTTCTCTGCTCGAGTGCAAACTCCAGTGCTCGAGTGAATCAGTGAACATAACAGTGGCATGCCTCTTGGGTGAACACTTTCTGGCTTTCACTCGCACCTGCTCGAGCACAGAAGGGATCTATGCTCGAGCACTCCAGTTCAATTTTGACAGCAGATACCAGAAAACATTGCTATATGCATTTGGTAACTTTGTAAACATTTCTTAAACTTATAAAACCATGATTTGTACATAATTGTCTTTTTGTTATCATCAAAACTTGGGATCTAACATTTATTTTTGGCTGAATCAAGAGAGAAAGAGAAAGGGAGAGCTCAAGAGTAGTTGAAGAAGAACAAGAAGGGGCCTAGGGTTCAAGAGCACAAATCAAAGGTAAGAGCTTATAATCTTAGTGATTTGACCTTTTAATCACCTTAGAAGTCCCTCTGATCTCTAGGTCTTACACATGTAGCAAGGCAAAATCAAGAGCAAGAAGGAGAGAGGGGATGGTTTAGAGAGAGAAAGAAGAGAAAATCAAGGTAAGCTTGAAAGCTTGTCTTATCTTGATAATCTATGCTTGTTGTTGATGTTGTGGTTGGTTTGTTGGATTGTTTTGGTTATTTTTGTAATTTAGAAAACACAAACCCTAAGGGGAGGGGCTACCCAAATTCACTCTAATAATGTGCAATTAGTATTTAATGGATAATAATGGGATTAGGAGTGAAAAGGTGTTTGGTTGATTGAAATCAAGAAAATTCATTTTTCCCAATTTTTATGGAATGTCATCTAGCAGCTGTTTTTGGCAGTGTTTGGATTGGATTTTAGTGGTTTTGATGAATCCGTTTAGAATGAAAATTGTGAAGGGTTTATGTTGGGTGCGATGAGAAAAGGCTTAGAATGTAAAGTGTCAAAATACCATTGCAAATCCAAAGTTAGGGGCTATAAGGGCTTTTTCATAATTTGGCACTAAATTTGCCCAATCTAAGGTCAAAAATGAATTCTTAGGGAGAAAATATGTAGGATAAGCCTGGGTTATAATTTTTGGTAAAGTACACTTAAACTGAGTACAATAGGGCGTAGACTGGGTCTCCACAGGTATTTTGGTAATTTTACGGTTTGAGATAACTAACAGAATGAATTTAAAAGAGTTGAGGCTAGTAGATGAATGAGTCTTGACTCAATTCTTGTACATTTGGAATTTTAGGACTTAGTAGTAGCCCAAGCTAGATATAAGATTGGATAGACAGTGGAATAAGGAAGAGCAATTAAGGTAGTGAACTTATCTCTCTTTCATGTATTTGATATTTGTGCTTGTGTATTAATGCATGTGATTACTTTTCTTGTTTATGTGAAACATATATGAATGATTGAAGTTTTGTTTCTATTTATACTATGTCCATGAGTATGTTGTTTGAAATATTGAGTACGCAGATATGTCATTGTGTTAGCATGAGTTATGTAACGCAAACATGTTATGCATGAAGCACTTATCTTGCATGCATATTGGTACTGTTTACCACTGAGATTCTCTCGAATCTCACCCTCTCCCAACCAACCATTTAGACAGGTGATCACAAGAGGCATCTTAATAACAAAAAAGAGGATTGTATGTGTTAGTGCAAGCGTTTCACCCAAGAAGGGGGCGAATTGGTAATACCAGAAATTTCATTGCATATAAAAAAATTGACAGAATATTTAAAGCAGTTGAAAGTAAGTAGAAATATCACCGAAGTGTACACCAGGAGTTATACTGGTTCGGCCACAACCACTTTGACCTACGTCCAGTCCTCAGAGCGTCTCTGAGAGTTTTACTATACTCTCTAAGATTCAGTGGGTTCTTGGCACCTCAATATATAGCAAGTTTCTTCACTTGGACACTCGCTCCCCCTTACATGTTGCAATCAAATCCTCAACTCAAGGTTCCACAACCTTAAGTTGTCTCAATTACAAATATTGAGTTTGTAATGAAAAACTCTTTCACAGAGCAAATATATAATCACTGAAGTACAATGAATGAGTATAAGAGAACAAAGCACTAAGTGTATTGATTGATGTGTGTTCTTAGTTCGTGTCTTGTTTTCTTCTTTTTGAATTCTCCATATATATAGATGATTGATAATGTCCATTGGAAGCAATTCAAACATGTCCGTTAGAGTCGCGTAGCAACGGTTGACTGTAGAATCCATTTTTAACCTTAGAATTGCCAAATTCATTACTAAAAGACAATTTTGCCCTTGGCAACCCCTATTAGGGTTTTAGGGATCATTTTGTCATTTCACATTCCAAGGCTTTTCACACTTTACACTTAACATAAACCCCACACAATTTCCCCTTTTAAGCACAAAGGAACCATCAAATTGATGAAATTCCAGCTCCTTCCCTTATTTTCTCATTTGGCTGAAACATACAAAGAGAAAGGGAAAAATGGGATTTCATGATTTACTCCTTTAAACTCCTTCTTTTTCACTCCTAATCACATATTTAACTTCTTAAACATTTATTAAACATGATTTGTGGAAGTTTGGGCAGTATAACCCCTTACGGTTTCATCATCCCAAGTTTTCAAAATCAAAAAAAATAACCACAAATCAAGCCAATATCAATAACAACATATTAACCAAGAGGATCAAAGTTCTTGAGATTATCTCTTAATTCTCAACTTTATCTCTCTAGACTCTTCCCTTTCCTCTTCCCTTAGAGTTTTCTTTGTGAAACATGATATTCAATAGGGAAAAGAGATTATAAGAGTTTTTCCAAGAGTTTTAGAGGCATAACCACTAGAAATCACAAGTACCTACCTAGATCTTTGCCTCTTGAATCCTTTTGAGCTTATGTTCTTCAAGCACTTCCTCTCTCTCTATTTCTTAGATTTGGTCAAAATTATAAGCCAAGAAAGAGATGAGAAAGTTTAAAAATATCCTCTTCATCTTTCTTTGAAGTATAGTATATTTTATTGAAATTTCCTCATGTGTTTTACTTGAGCTTTATCCTTATTTAACTTGGCATAATTATATCACTTTCCTCTTGGCTAAAGTGACGAAAATGAGGCCCACAAAGTAACCATATGTGTAACCCCCTTCACGATCAAGGCCGAGATTAGTTCGTAAAAACATAATTAAGTTTGAATTATAGACCATGTATGATTTGGGACTTAGACAAAATAAAATTTCCCAAAATCAGTGTTTTCAAAAACTTTTTCAACACCTGTTCCACAATGGTCTCATACTCACATTTCAAATATAAATGGCCTGTACGCGTTGATTTCATTCATACATATCAGAGTATAATGCAAATTCCTGATACACTCGGGTTCCAATAATCAAATAAGGGTTCTACAAGGCATAATACCCATAATCTCTTCCCTTTACCAGGGGATTACACAAATACTATCCAATATGTACATGTAATTCCCAACAAAACATCCAAATAAGTTATACATGATAACCAAATATTCCAAAAGTAAAACTATTTGCGTGGAGCTCTAACTACTCTTCATCGCCCGCTTCCCCTTAGATCCTTCGGCCCTGTCTAAAAATTTATTTTTGGGAGAGTGAGATTCTAAGAAATCCCCGTAGTGTCAAATTACTCATAATATGCATAACAACAAAGCATGAAAGCAAATCATCACACAACACATAGCAACTACAATGGCAGTTACAGCGGCAAGGGCATGTATGACTCATGTCACCCTTACGTTTGCTCATGATGAAGTGCTCACGCTGTATTGCACCATCACATGATCATATCACATATATCACCACAGCTGGGATCCATATAAAATATTTCACATACAGACATAGCCACACTAGCCGGATACTCAACAGGAATCCATGATTCCACAATGCACCCCTGGCAATCATAACGGTAGGGTTAGGTGTGATAACCATCACCCCCTACGACTGCTTATGCTGAACTGCTCACGTTGTAATGTACTACAGAAGATAACACATTCACAATGACAAGTCATGCATACCAAGCATTATACACAATATAAGAGAAAAGTCACTACCTTGGTCCTTCCGAGCATGCTCTGGCACCGGTCTCTCTCGAGTAGGGCAAATGTCAAATCCTATATTTATAATTAGGGACGGAGTGTTATTCTTTATACCAATACTTAAATAACTTCATGTCACTTAAATTGGTTATCATTTATGCTGTTTAGGAAGCTACACATACCTCTAACAAAAGCCCTAAAGGGTTGAAAGAATTGTCCCAAAGATGCCCTTTTGGAAGTACGAGAATTGATTTTTCACTGTTGCACTTAAGTGAAGAAGGCCTCACTCGAGTGATGATGCACTTTGTACTCGAGCATAAAGGTAACACTCGAGTGACAGCCAAATGCTCACTCAAGTTCTAGGAAGTGAAGTACAGACAGTGTTAACCTGAGAGCAATAGAAACTTTTAAAGAAGAGAAGCACTCGAGTGAAGACCCCTGACACTCGAGTGATAGCTTAACACTTGCAAGTGTTAAAGCACACTCTTGAAACTTGGCAGCGAGTGACAACCCGAGGTGAGAGTTCATGGTGTCAAATACACCTATACTCGAGTGAGAGGAGGCTTAATCGAGTGAAAACCCACCACACTTGCAAGTGAGGCAACACTTTTGCCTTTCGTCTGGAAGTGCAACAGAAATAATGAAGGCAGAAAGGGAAAATGCACTACTGCACTCAAGTGGACTCATGCTTACTTGAGTGAACCCCATATCACTTGAGTGATGCTTATCAGAAACCAGCAAACGCAAAAAATTGACAGCACTTCTAGATTTTTACCTAAATACTTCCAACAGTCCCAAACTCTTAACCAAAGCTATCCCCACATAAAAACACCCAAGGAACCCAATAGAAATATCAAAATCACCAAATTCCTATTCCATTATCATGCTTTGGTCTTAAGGCACAATCAACACCAAAATTCCAAATTCTCTAAACATACCATTACATTCTCAAATTAATCTATCTATCCAAAACACATACTAAAACACTCATTCCATACCAACAGCATGCCAAATACCCAATGACCCTTATTTTCAAGATTAAGGCCAAAATTCCAGAAATTCAAAGCTAAATCAATTGCCACAAAACTTAGATAGAAGTGTTTCTTTTACTCACCTCTATAACTTTCCCAAAGAGGTTTCTTGATTCTCCAAACTTCACAATTCCTTGAGAGCTCAAATCAACACCAATAGAGAAACTAGAACCATGAAAATGAAGCTCTCAAGCCTAGGAACAACATTAATGAAATGAGTTTTGGCATTAGAGGACATTTACTCACCTTAAATCAAGCTTTTCTTCTCCCTCTTAAGCTTCCATGTCCGTCGAAATAGAGAGAGAAAGAAGAGAGAGATGAGAGTGAGGTAGGAGATGAGAAAATGATGACATCCCTCCCCTAACCATGCTTGCTTCAGTGAAAAAGGAGGGAAGAGAGGAGTGAGAAACAATAAAATATGCCATTTGACTTTTCTCCCTTCTCTCTTATGATATAAGCTTGCCAAGTGTCTCAACCTTATTGGCTCTTATAAAATGAGTAACCAATTCGTTACTCCAACCAATCCATTAGCCATTTAGTCACACATCTCATTTCTTATTAGTTAGTAATTAATTTTCTCATTAATCACTGACTCATTAACCAATAATTTTCCTTATTTTGGCATATTAATTAAAATTGTCACAAAATGCTTAATAATTCATATTTAATCCACAAATCATTCTCAATAATTGTCATTAGCCCTTAATCAAAATTTAAGGCATTAGAATATGGGCTTCTTCAATTTGCTTCATCCATTTCCTTACAATAAATGGAAAGATGAGCATGTATGATAAAATCAACTTTTGACTTTTCAACTTTAGCTTTCTCTATCTCGTTGAGCCTGCTTTTTCTTAATTCTCTTCCTCTATCTTTCAACAAATAGCATTGGAGCACCTGTGGCGATTCATTGTGTCTCACAAACCCTTTTTCCCTAGTAGTTTTGAAATTAGCTTTCTTGAATTCTGCCATCTCATATGGGGTCATTCTGTATGGACTTTAGATATTGGTTACCTCTAAGCCTAAGGTCAATTGCAAATTCCACTTCCCTGTCCAGAGCTAATCTGCTGATATCTTTCAGAAATACCACTGAAACTCATTTACTACAAGGATACTTTCAAATGTTGTTCCAGCTTCTGACTACATGGAGAAAAATACCATGTACCCCTGACAACCTTTATGCAGACATCTCTCCGCCTCAGTTGCTTAAAGAAAGTTAAGGTTGATTTCTTTACTGGTATGTTGTTGCTTATATAACCCTTTTGTTTCTATAATCTAGCAACACATTACTTGTTGTCAACCAGTCAATTCTGAGGATTAGTTCCAAGCCTTGGAACTGTAGATAGATCAAACCCACTGTTGATTCACATCACTCAGGATTTATTATGCAACTCAAACAGACATTGGCTATGACACTTTAATGTTAGTGCAAGTGTTTCACCCAAGAGGGGGGGTGAATTGGGTGATACTAGAAATTTTGTTGCGTATAAGAAAATTAACAGAATATTTAAAGCAATTGAGAGCAAAGAGAAATATCACCGAAGTGTATACTAGGAGTTATACTGGTTTGGCCACAACCACTTTGACCTATGTCCTGTCCTCAGAGCGTATTTGAGAGTTTCACTATATTCTCTAAGATTCAGTGGCTTCTTGACACCTCAATACACAGCAAGTTCCTCCACCTGGACACTCGCTCCCCCTTACACGTGTAATCAATTCCCAACTCAAGCTTCCACAACCTTAGGTTATCTCAATAACAAATATTGAGTTTGTAATGAAAAACTCTCTCAAAGAGTAAATATATAATCACTGAAGTACAATGTATGAGTATAAGAAAATAGAACACTAAGAGTGTGTTGATCAGTGTATGTTCATGTGTTCTCAGTTGTTGTAGTCTTCTCTTTGAATGATCTATATATAGATGATTTGTAGTGTTTGTTGGAAGCATTTCAAATATGTCCGTTAGAGTCACGCAACAACAGTTGACTGTTCTTCTAATTTGAAAACTATCCGTTTGCTGTAGGTAGCAGTAGGTGAGCGTTCGGACCTTTTATTTGACTTTTCACTTTTGGCTTGATCTCTTCATTGTTTCTCTGAAAATATACTTAGAATACTAGTGCAATGAAGAGTTAATCATATAGATAACAAATCAATAAACATTCGATTAAAAACATGTTTTCTGGACTTCATTACTCGAGTGATCATGCCTATTACTCGAGTAGTCCCTCGAGTAATCCTATAAAAAACATGACAGAGAGTAAATAAACACTTTTCATAAGATATTACTCGAGTAAGACATGGAGTAAGATACATCACAAACTTTAGGAATACCTAATTACTCGAGTAACTACTCGAGTGACTATGTCTTTTCTTCACAAGTTACTCGAGTGATCCCTCAAGTAAATCTCAAATAAGTTTGTAGATTACTCAATTACTCCCTCGAGTAATAGCATCAAATTTTTGGCCGAGAGTACCTGGTCTGTGCTTACCTGATTACTTGAGTGACCCCTTAAGTAATGCTTTAAATAACTCTGCAGATTACTCGAATGGTCCCTCATGTAAAGCCTTTTTCTCACCTGGTTACTCGAGTAAAATGTTGCGTTTCTTGGCCGAGAGCTACTAGAAGAAATTTGCTCTAGTTACTGAGTGGCTACTCGAGTAATGCCTTTTTCTCATGATTTTACTCGAATGGCTACTCAAGTAATTGTTTATATAACTTTGCAGATTACTCGAGTGGTCCCTTGAGTAACTTCTTCTAAATTTGGGCAGTGCTTCTCTGGATGAAATTCTTCATGATTACTCGAGTGCTTACTCATGTAACAGCTTCCCTTACTCGAGTGGTCACTTGAGTAAGCTATTACAAAATATGCTCATTACTTCAGTGCTTACTTCAAGTAATGCTTTACCATTTATTTACTTTGTTCAAATTCATTTGTTTGTTATCAAATCCTTTTATATCATTGATCCAATCTTTGTTATCATCAAAACATATGGGATCTAACATTCTCCCCCTTTTTGATGATGACAAAACTTGGTGATTTTGAACAAAGTTTTTGAAATTGAGTTTTCAAATGTATGTTTCTTAAATACTTTTCATATGAAATCTTTTGTTCAATTTAAACTTGAAAACTCTTTTGAAATAGCTTAGCAAAGATATTTTCAAAGTTTTTGTTCTTATTTACTTGTTTACCTTGCATACACAATCGAAAACTCATTAGTCCCATAATGCAATATAACTTTAATGAAACAAATTGCATAAAGAAGAATTCATTACATAATCAAACTTATAATTCAAAGTTAAAAAGCTCCTTAAAGTTAAAAGCTCCTAAAAGCCCTGTATACTTGTATCCCCAATACATTAACTTAGCCATTGATCACAAAATCACTCAGGCTCTTCTCCCCCTTTTTGTCGTCATCACAAAGGTGGAATCAATCATAAGGAGGAGTAGATGGTTTGGCTGCTGAGATTGGAGTGACATGAAATACCAAAGATTCATGTGAACCATATAAACTGGAAGAATATGAAGATGATGGTTCAGGGTCAGGAAGATTCACTGGGGGTGTCTGAAGATCCTCTAGAGGATTCATTGGAGATAATGGATAAGGAACTAGAGAAGTAATTTCTACTTCCTCTGTAGCGAAGGTGAAGACACAAGCACCTCCTCAATGCGTGTAGGTGAAGTAATGGGAGTAGATATGAGCTCTGGCTGAACAGGCTGAGATGGATCATCAGTAGTGATGTGGTTTTGCTCAGATGTGTCAGGGTCAAGCATAGAGAATAGAAGATTTCTAGGTTTAAGCTTAGAGGGTCTATGCTCAGTAGGTATAGTATCAGAAGGACTAGGCTTAGAAGGTCCAGGTTCAGAGACTGGTATTGGTTCAAGAGTAACAAAAGGACCAGGAATAGGGGAGCCAGATGCCATAGCATCAAGTCTGGCAATAATGGATCTCAGAAGCTCACCTTGGGCACGTTGTTTAGCTAACAACTCTTCGTCTGAACACCCCTTTCTCTAACTGCATCAATAGCTTGTCACTTGCTAGTACTGGGGTGTCACTTGAGTGATATCACATTCTACTTCTGCTTGTATCACAATACTGTCAGTTATGCCTCTTCTATTAGCCTCTGATCTTTGTAGTCGAAAGCAAAGCATTTTGGTTAACTCCTATAAAAGTATAAATATATTCCCTTTGGTACCCAACTTTCTCTTGGGTCCGTACAATATTAGATATAACAACTCTTATACTCTTATACAATTAATCATATGAAATTTGAGTAAAGAGTATCATAAACCAGCAAAGACCAAGATATAATTTTATCCAATAAAATCAAGTCAACATAATACAAAATGAACAAGTGATACCAGGAATGATGATGATCAATGACAATTTGTAAATGCACTTTATATAGAAAATATATCATTGATAAAATTTCATGCAATCGATGTAAGTCAAATCAAAGAGAGTGGAAAATCCATCCTTAATGATCAATTTTTATAAAATGACAAATCATGAATGAAATCAAAAGTTTTCAAGAATGATAATGAGATTTGCTAATTTTTTCAAAATCTCAAATGTTCTTTCGAATCATAAATATGCATTATGATATTAAGATTTTGAATGCATGAAAACTCATTTAAGAAACTTGTTAAATATCAATGCTTATGCCAAACACATTGGAAGTCAACAGTTATAATATATATATATATATATCAGAAAGCTTCACTAAGGAGTTCAACTAAGATAACATGTTATTTATAAGAGTTAGCATGTTGGAGAATTTTCCCAAGAACAAAAGTTATGTGGAAAATGAATTAGCCAAAATAGCTTATCTTGACATATATAAGCATGATGACTTTAGTATTGATCAAGATATAATCTTGCCTCTTAGTGTTGTGTCTTAAAATGGATGAATATTTAAGGCAGCAAGACTTAAAGTACAAGATTCTAGTTACTCAAAATGGATAAAGACAAATATTAATGTATTTGAGCAACGAAATGAATACATTGATTTATGGATGATGAAGCACATACTCATTAGTTCAAATGACTAGAGTTTTAGAATATCAGTATGTTATTCCACAATAATGGTTAATGCATCAATGTTCAATGCGCTAATGAATATGCATAATGGTTGGAATAACATGATCAACTAAAGATTTATGCATCTGGCATAAGGCTTTCACAAGTTGAATTCTTTTCAAGGAAATACTCTTGGAACTCATATAGATAGTTAACTTGTTACCTGTAAGGTCTAGCATGTTAGAGAATAAAGACTAAAGAGTTCAAGTATTAGATAGCATGTTTAAGATCAATATGTCAACGATGGGAAAATACTCTAATGGAATTTGAAGCATTTCTGACTTTCAATATACAAAAATACTAACTTCCAATTTTGAAATCGATTTTAATGCAAACAAGATATGAATAATTTTCAAATAATGTGTATATACTTTTTATAGATAGGATGAATTAAAATCCAAGTAAATTTGTGAAATGTGCATTTCAAATTTCCAATGCATAGAAAAAGTATGCACAATTCTATTTCGATACATTTAGCAATATAAAAATATTTTGAAAACCATAAATCATTGATTGCTAATGGTATATAGTAATGAGCAAGAATTTACCACTCAAATTAAGTTAAAAAGAATGGGTGCAACTGTTAAGATTTTAATTACTAATACAGTGTACCTTGCTTGAGTGTAACTTGTAGATACTCAAGTTAATTTCCATCTCTTTGTATCTTTATACTCAAGTCCTCCAAGATCACTTGAGTAAACCATGTTTTGAAGCTAATTTATGCATTTGTACTTGTGGCATTCACGAGTTCTTGATGCACTTTCAGGTGAGTTCTTCAAGCACTCGAGTGTGCTCATGTCTTACTCGAGTGTGTGACAATACTATTAATGAACTCGAGAGTGTCCTTAGAGTTTCTACACACTCTATTAATCCTTGTTTTGCAATTTAAAAGCAAAGCATAGGATTTAAATCCACACTCAAGTGACCAACCAGTACTCGAGTGTTAACATGCCTTGCACTCGAGTGTCATGCTTCTTTTTCAAATTATTCCCGCAAAAATCATATAACCATTTTTCTTCCTTGGGTATCCAATTCTACTTGGATCTACTCATGGTTAGCTTGAAAGAATCATAATTCACATGCTCTAAGAATATAGTCACTTCAAAGAAATTGAACATAATGAATTAAGTTTGACTTTATGCATAAACATTGTTTTCTCATGAAGTATGTATATGCATAACAAGTTAGACTAATGAACATTGTGTAAGATCAAGCGTTTCACCCAAGAGGGGGGGGGGGTGAATTGGGTGATACTGAAATTTCTTTCGAAAATATAAAACTTTGACAAAAGAATTAAAACAGTAATGAGTAAGGAGAAATATCACCGAAGTGTACACCGGGAGTTATACTGGTTCGGTCACAACCACTTTGACCTACGTCCAGTCCTCAGAGCTTCTCTGAGAGTTTCACTATAACTTCCAAGATTCAGTGGGTTCTTGGCACCACAGTACAAGCAAGTTCCTTACACCTGGACACTCGCTCCCCCTTACAGGTTGTAATCCAATCCCAACTCAAGGTTCCACAACCTTAAGTTATCTCAATAACAAATATTGAGTTTGAATGAAATATCTCTCTCAAAGAGTAAGTGATAATCACTGAAGCATATAAATACAATTTCAACGTGAAAACAGAGCAATGAACTTAATGATTCGTTCGTATGGATGCTTAGTTGTTCTTCTCTGTTTGAAGGTTCCCATATATATAGATATGATAGAGATGACCGTTGGAACGTTTTCCTTTCGTCCGTTGGTGAGTGTGCAGCCACTGTTGACTTTTCAAGTTTTTGAAAAATATCCGTTGGCGGTGGTTGGCATTTGAACGTTTGATTTGACTTTCATCTCTTGAAGTGATTCCTTCATTGTTTATCTGTAAATAGACTAAGAATACTAATACAATGAAAGGTTAATCATATAGGAAACAAATCAATGAATGTTTGAATGATTTCTAAATTTCTGGGTATGCTTACTCGAGTAGCTCCTCGAGTAACCCTTGAAGTTTACTCAAGTAGCTCCTCGAGTAACATCGTGAAATCATTATGTATTTGAAAGTCAATGAAGAGAAACAAGATTACTCGGGTAGTGCATGGAGTAAACTAAATTTCAAACCTTTGGAATAGTTATTTACTCGGGTAGCTACTCGAGTAATGCACTCACAACTTTATGAGTTACTCGGGTAACACCTCGAGTAATTCTTTGAAAAACTTTTGATTACTCGATGCTCTACACCACTAATGTTGGCAGGATTAAAATGCCGAGAGCACTTACCTCATTACTCGAGTAGCTCCTCGAGTAATACACACATTTTTGCATAGGTTACTCGGGTAGCACCTCGAGTAACTGAGACATTTGAACATAACTTACCCGGGTAATGACTTGAAGTTTCCTTTGAAAATATTTGAGCATACTGGGATACATACTCGAGGAATCCACTTAAGATAAAACATTAGAAACTTAGATACTCGAGTAAGGACTCGAGGATGATGAAATAAGAAAAGATCAAGTTAATCGGATACCAACTTCAAGTTTTAACTTACCTCAGGCTGTTACTCGAGTAGCTCCTCGAGTAACATTGGCAGTGGTACAAAGTGCCGAGAGTTACATATTTTCAAATACATGGTTACTCGAGTAGCTCCTCGAGTATCATGGAAAACTTGAAGGCAAACTGGAAGTTTCTGACCTGGTTACTCGAGTGGCTCCTCGAGTAACATTAGCAGTGGTACAAAATGCCGAGAGGTCCATATTTTCTGAAACAAAGGTACTCGAGTAGCTCCTCGAGTATCATTAGGAAAACTTGATGGCAACTGGAGGTTTTCACATGGTTACTCGAGTAGCTCCTCGAGTAACATTAGCAGGCCGAGAGCAACCTCCAAATTTTACCTGGTTACTCGAGTAGCTCCTCGAGTAATGGTGGCAGGTTACTGGAAGTTTTCTTGGTTACTTCAAGTTTTGGCTCCTTACTCGAGTAGCGCCTCGAGTAATGTCTTAGAAACTGCACTTCTGATCAAGTTCCTCAGCATTTTCTCTTGGCTAACCTTCAATACTTCCATGCTTACTTCAAGTAAAGCTTATTCCTGTCATTACTTAGTTCAAGCTTGATTATTAACCTTTTCCTTTTCAAACCATTCTTTTGTTATCATCAAAACATGAGATCTAACATTCTCCCCCTTTTTGATGATGACAAAACTTGGTGATTTTGAACATCGTTTTTCAAATTGGATTCTTAATTAATTATTTCTTATTAAGTTGATTATACCTTGCATACATAACAACTTCATTAGTCCAAACATGTATCATAATTCACAAACTTAAATGAAATCAAATGAAGCATAATTTAAACACACTTGCATTGAACTTAAATTTCAAATTACAAAATAAGTTCATACTGAATTCAAAAAGCTCCCTAAAGTCCCATGTACACCCATATACCCATGAAAAGCAAAGACAAATCCACAAAATCACTCTCAAGTTCTTCTCCCCCTTTTTGGCTTCATCATTCAAGAGGAGGGTTTGAAGGCTTCACCATAGAGATGGGCTTTACAGGAAGGACCAATCCACCATCTGAACTAGATGAATCAAAGGAACTGGATGATTCTGGTTCAGGAAGATTGAGAGGTGGGATATGGATGTCATCTCTAGGCAGGAAAGGAGAAGGTTGGAATACAACCATAGTGGTCTCAGCCTCTGGAGATGTGTCTAACACAGGAGTGATATGTTCAGAGGAAGAAGATGATACTACCTCTGTTTGGGTAGGAGAGGGAATAGGTTTAGAAGTGGTCTCAGGCTGTGGCTTTTGAGGTGAATCACCTATAATGATATGTGTAGACTCAAGGGTTTCAGGATCATCCACTGTGAATAAAACATCTTTCTCTTGGGGCTCAAGTGGATCAGAAACCAGCGGGGTAGAAGGTTCAGCCTCAGGAATAGGAATGTCTGAAGGAGGTTCTTCTGGAGGTGGTGGTGCAGATGATGAGGGACCGGCAGAAGGTCCAAGACCCAGAGAATCCAACCGTGCCAGTATCAGTCTCAGAGTCTCTCCCTGGGCACGTTGCTCTGTTAGTAGCTCCTCGTGCCTTCGATCCATTCTTTCAACCAACTCTCCCATTTTGGTGTTCATGTGGGTTATGAGTTCAGCATTGGTGTTGGCTATGTCCACATGAAAGCCTCTGAGCATATTCTCCATAAAGTGCTGGAGAGTGGCATTCAGGAAAGATGGTGAGGATGTAGTAGCGGCTGGAGCCGATGACTGAGTGTCATCCATTCTACTGGTTTCTGCCTCAGTAGCCTTTCTCTTCTTCTTGGACCCAGACTCCATCGGGCCTTTAAGAGGAATGTCAATGTTCAATTTACCAATCTGGTTCCTCCCCACTGGGGTTACCCTCTCAATTGGCTCCTTACTGTCCAAGTACCATATTTTGTTCTCTTTTAGGATAAGAGACACAATTTGGGGATATGGCATTGGAGTAGTCCCTTTCCCATCCACCTTATATCTTTTCATTTCAGAGAATATGTACTCTCCCAGATCCTTTTCTTCTTTCAAGAGGAGTGAAGCAAACCATCTATAGTCCCTATCCGAGAAGTGGGTATAGTTGTTGGCTTTGTTTACTAGGGACCTAGAGTAAATGTACCATAGGACCCTGTGATGATCACACATATCACTCGGTTTAAAGTTTAGGGGGCCAACTAACTCACCGGGTTTGAGAATGGTAAAAATCTGATTTGGCTCAAGTTCAGAATAAATATCATCAGGGGGATTCTCAATTCCTAACCATAGATTGATCCTAGAGGGAGATATAAGAATTTTTTGACCTCTCACTGAGGTGGTCATCTCTTCCTCAACTGAGGTTCGGTTAGGCTCATCAGTGATTTCTAGGTTACAGTAAAAATGGGTGATTACCTTTGTGCAAAAAGGCAATCGAACAGATAACCAAGGCATAAAAGGATCAAGATAAGAGCTAAGGTCATACTTTACTACCTCTTGAAGCACTTTCAGATCAATGTAGTGTGTTTTACACACTTTCCTTCTGGAGAACTGTATCAGGTACTTGGGAGATTCCACCAGTTTCCCCACATTGAATCCCTTGGGAGGAGTAGTGATCTCTGCCTCTGGGATCTTGGATTTCTTAGATGATTGACCCTTCTCCAATTGGTCAATGATCCCAGCCATTGCCTTAGCCACATTTTTGTCATATTTTGGCTTCTTGGGAGGTTTTGGAGTAAAAGAGGGTGTGGATGAGTCTGAGTGAGAAGGTGAGGGAGTTTTGACACCTTTACTCCTTCCTGTGGATGTGCTCTTTTTAGACTGAGCCCTAGTCACAATAGGCTCTTTGATTACCACCCCTTTGGCCTTTGGTTGAGGTTGAGGTTGAAGAGGGATTTTGGCTTTTGGTCTTGGGGTCAATTTTCTTCTTTTTCCCTTGGGATGAGATGAAGGAGGATCAGAGTGTTGCTCGGATTCAGAGGAATCTAAGGGAGTAAGATTTTTGGTTCTCATCTTCTTGAAGAATTGAGAAACTGAGATTTTCAGAAAAAGAATGAGGTAACTGTCGCAAGTTTAGGGCACAGAGAATCTGAGAGAAATAGGAAGTTTTTGGACTTGAAATCAGTTGGGTTTTGACAGAAATGAAGCAAAGAATCGATTGTGAAAAGTTTTTGTGAGGGTGTATAGTGATTTACTCGAGGAGATTTTGTGGAAATGACCGAGTTTGCGCAAGATAAAGACCTAAATCCCGACTTTACTCGAGGCCTTACTCGAGTAACATTCAATGTTACTCGAGGCCTTCCTCGGGTGTTCATACATAAAAATTCAAAAATAATTCATTTAAATTGCGTACCTGGCATGAATAATATAGTAATCATCCATGGATATTCCCTCGATCATTCATAGTCCATTTGATTCAGATTTGAGTCATTATTTAACCTTTTGAGAATCTGAGCTCCGTCATTACTCGAGGCCTTCCTCGAGTAATCTTCAAGTTTACTCGAGGCCTGCCTCGAGGAAATAGCTTTACCGCTTCTGACTCTTCATTTCTTTAAGATCTGAACCGTTACATTTGAAAATCAAGTAACTTGATCCG
The DNA here is from genome assembly GCA_963210345.1 of Inga oerstediana. Taxonomy (NCBI): domain Eukaryota; kingdom Viridiplantae; phylum Streptophyta; class Magnoliopsida; order Fabales; family Fabaceae; genus Inga; species Inga oerstediana. The sequence goes on from OY723404.1 coordinate 39,096,151, forward strand.
TTACTTCCAGTTTTGGGGGCCATTACTCGAGTACATACTCGAGTAAAGTACTTCTTTACTTCAAGTTGCTCCTCGGGTATTGCTTCTGTCTTAGCAATAACTTCAAGTTGGTACTCCAGTAAATGTGTCCTCTGATCACCTCTATTTTTGTTTCTCAAAAACAGAGTTTCTTTCTTCCTGCAAAACAAATTTCTATATACTCCGATGCTTAAGTTAGTGATCATCAAAACATTATCAAGTGACTTCATCTAATATTATAAAATGCTGAAATTACTTATAACTCATTGGGATTTACCATTCCCAATTCTCTTCTAATGTATAGAAATTGATCTTTTGCGAGGGGTTTTGTGAAGATATCGGCTAATTGAAGATGAGTAGGAATGAATATCACTTTCACATCTTTCTTTTGAACATGATCTCTGATGAAGTGATGCCTGACATCGATATGCTTGGTTCTAGAGTGTTGAACTGGATTCTTTGCCAAGCTTATCGTACTAGTGTTGTCACAGTATATTGGTATTTCTTTGAGATAAATACCAAGGTCTTGTAGTTGTTGTTTTAACCATATCACTTGTGCATAACAACTTGAGACTGCAACATATTCGGCTTCCGTTGATGAAAGAGACACTGTATTTTGTTTCTTGCTGAACCATGATACAAGAGATCCTCCAAGGAATTGCCCTTGTCCACTGGTGCTTTTTCTGTCTGTCTTGTATCCTCCATGATCAGAATCTGAATAAGCAATTAAATATTCACTTCTTCCTTTGGGATACCACAGACCCAATTCTGGTGTGTCAGCAAGGTATCTAAAGATTCGTTTGACCGTTTCAGCATGTGATTCCTTTGGTGCAGATTGATATCTTGCACATATGCCAACACTAAATTGGATGTTCGGTCTGCTTGCCGTGAGATAGAGTAATGATCCAATCATTCCTCTATATTTCCTGATGTTGTAGTCTTTTCCTTTGACATCGGCATCAAGTAACATAGTTGAGCTCATAGGTGTGTCCGTGCCATTTGCTTCATCTATTCCATACTTCTTTAATAACTCTTTTAAATACTTTGTTTGAGATATGAAGATTCCATTCTTTCTTTGTTTGATTTGCAAGCCAAGAAAGAAATTCAATTCTCCCATCATTGACATCTCAAACTCTCCCTGCATTATCTCAGAAAATTCCTTACATAGAGATTCATTAGTAGCACCGAAAACAATATCATCAACATATATTTGAACAATTAAAATATCATCATGTTTTCGATTTATAAATAATGTTGTATCAACTTTTCCTCGTACAAAACCTTGATCGATGAGAAACTTACTAAGCCTTTCATACCAGGCTCTAGGAGCTTGTTTTAAACCATACAAAGCCTTTTTAAGTTTGAAAACATGGTCCGGTTTAGTGACATCTTCAAAACCTGGAGGTTGTTCTACATACACTTCTTCCATGATGTAACCATTTAGAAAGGCACTCTTAACATCCATTTGATAGAGTTTGAATCCTTTGATGCATGCAAAGGCTAAGAGTACACGTATAGCTTCCAATCTAGCCACTGGAGCATACGTTTCCTCATAATCAATTCCTTCTTCCTGATTATAGCCTTTGGCCACCAATCTTGCCTTGTTTCTGACAATAATTGCAGATTCATCAAGTTTGTTTTTGAATACCCATTTAGTACCAATGATCGTATGATCTTTGGGTCGGGGCACCAAATCCCAGACTTGATTCCTTTCAAATTGATTTAATTCTTCTTGCATTGCTATGACCCAATCATTGTCTGATAGGGCTTCATCAATGTTAGAAGGTTCAATCTCAGAAATAAATGCAGAAAAACTTCATTGAAAACTCTATTTCTGGTTTTGATCCCTTCATTCACATCTCCTATGACTTGATCTAAGGGATGACTTCTATTGTATTTCCAGGCTTTAGGTTGACCTAGGGATTGCTCTTCATCCTTAGTTTCATCAACCTCTGGAATAAGAGACTTAGAAATAGATTGACCATTTTCTTGATTTAAAACAACTTCCTGTTCTTCATCAATGGTTTTGTCAGAAGATTCAAATTCATCAAATACAACATGAATTGATTCTTCAACAACACAAGTTCTTTTATTGAAAATTCTATTTGCTTTACTTCGGTTAGAATATCCTAGGAAAATTCCTTCATCAGTTTTAGAATCAAATTTTCCTAAGTTATCTTTACCATTATTATGAATGAAACACTTACAACCGAAGATGTGTAGATGAGCAATGTTTGGCTTCCTTCCTTTGTATAGCTCGTATGGTGTCTTTCCAAGCTTTGTTCTAACATAAGCTCTATTTGAGATATAACATGCTGTACTCATAGCATCAGCCCAAAATACTTGAGACACGTTCTTTTCATTCAACATTGCTCTAGCCATTTCAGTGAGCACTCTATTCTTGCGTTCCACAACTCCATTTTGTTGAGGTGTCCTTGGAGCAGAGAAATTGTGATCAATGCCATTAGTATCACAATATTCTTCAAAGGCTTGATTCTCAAATTCTCCACCACGATCAGTCCTAATACCTGCAATAGACATACCTTTCTCATTTTGCACTTTCTTGGCAAAAACAATAAATTCTTCAAAGGTTTCATCTTTTGATGATAGAAAAATAACCCATGTAAATCTAGAAAAATCATCAACAATGACCAATGAATACAAGTTGCCACCAAGACTCTTTACTCTTGCTGGACCAACTAAATCCATATGCAATAATTGTAATGGTTTATTTGTTGAGATCTCATTTTTCAATTTGAAAGTTGATTTAGTTTGTTTACCCTTTTGACATGCGTCACAAATCAAATCGTTTTTGAAATTTACTTTGGGTAATCCAAGAACTAAATCCTTTTTGAGTAGTTTACCTAGTTGATGCATATTGACATGAGCCAATCTCTTATGCCATAGCCAACTTTCATCGGTATTACTCAGAAAACAATTTTCAGATTCATTTCTACTAATATCTAGAGTATAGCAGTTACCTTCCCTTTTTGCTCTGAGCTTAGCCTTGATATTTTTCTTATCAAGCTGTAAGTCATTCTTGTTGATAATTAGACATTCCTCTGAATCAAATATTATCCAGTTGTCTTTATCTGCACTTTGACTTACGCTCAGCAAATTATGACACAGGCCTTCAACGTAATATACATCTTTGATTTGTATGCCTTTGTCATTTTTGATTTCACCAATTCCTGCTATTTTTCCGGATTGATTTCCTCCAAATTTTACCTTTCCACCTTCCTTAGGTTGTAATGTGGTAAAACTTTCGAAATCTCCGGTCATATGTCTAGAGCATCCACTGTCTATGAACCATTTGTTATTTTTGGATGCTTTAAGACATACCTGCAATCAAACGACTAAGTTTTAGGTACCCACTTCTTTTTGGGTCCTTTTGGGTTAGTATAAATGATTTTCTGAACATATGTGCCTTTAGGTACCCATTTGTAGGTTCCTATGTTTCCTTTCTTCTTATGAATGCATGAGGAGGTATAATGACCTTTTCTATTACAGTAATTACAAAATGCAAAAGGATTTGATATATGCACAGAATGCTGGAAATAATTCAAATATGACTTACCTCCTGCTTTCTTTCTACCTTTCCTTTTATATGATTTTGGATCATATCCAATACCAGATCGGTCATTTACAAATCGTTGTTCTTTTAAAATCACACTTAGCATCTCACTTCCTTTGGTAAATTTTTCAAGAGTTTTTTGTGAGATCAATGTTTTTCTTTTTCAAAGAAGAACAATTTTCACAATTCTTTTCTGAACTTTCTTTAAGCTCAATTTCAAGAGCTTTGTTTTTCTTTTTGAAAACAATTAGTTCTTTAACTACTTTGATGAATTCAGAATGTAAAGCATTATATTCAGATAATAATTCATCATAGGTAGGGTCAGAATCATTTACCTCTTCTTCTGTCTCTTCTTGAGCAACAAGACATATGTTGGCTACTTCTTCCTCATCACTTTCTTCGTCTGAGGAACTATCTCCCCATATAGCAGATACAAAGGCCTTCTTTTTATTAAAGAATTTGCCTTTTCTCTTTTCTTTGCTCTTTTGATTGAGCTCTGGACATTTTGATTTGATATGTCCTGGTTTACCACATTCATAGCAAATGATATGGTCTTTGTTGCTAGTTCCTCCTTTTTGAAAGTGTTTGTAGCCTTGACCTTTCTTATAGAACTTTCTGAATCGTTTTATGATTAAGCCCATTTCATCATCATCAAACTCCGCAACTTCATCTTGATTTTCTTCTTTTGCTTTTAGAGCTAGACCTTTCTTTCTTTTGTCACTGATGTCGTCTAGTTCCCGTTTGAACTTTAACTTGCTTTCATATTCAGAAAGACTTCCAAATAGAGAAGCAACTGATCTCATTGATTCTCCTTTTGCCTCTTCTATCGCAGTGACTTTGGCCTCCCACTCTTTAGAAAGAATATTCAAAATCTTTCGTACTTGGATATTTTGATCATATACTTTTCCAAGTGCTGCAAGTTGATTAACAAGATGAGTATATCTAAGTTCGAATTCAGAAATTGACTCACCTGATTTCATTCGAAGTAGATCGAATTCTGTGATCAAGGTGTTGATTCGATTCTCCTTTATTCCCGAAGTTCCTTCATGAGCTATTTCCAGAGCTTCCCACATTTCCTTTGCTGTTGGGAGTGTGCAGATTCTGAAGTATTCATTTTGACTCAAGGAGCTTTGTAACATCAGAATTGCCTTGCTATTTAGAGTGATAAGTTTCTTGTCATTCTCATCATATTCCGCTGGCGTCTTTGAAATTTTTTGAGAATCTACAGTCTTTGTAGGTTGATAATTTCCACTCTCGATTACATCCCATAGCCCATATTCAGTAGCCATCACGAACACTCTGAATTTTGCTTTCCAGAAAGAAAAGTGTTCTCCATTGAAACCTGGAGGTCTAGTGATGGATGCTCCGTTGGGAAGAATTCCTTCACCCATGCTTGCCATTGGATCCTTCTTAGGTTGTTATACCTTAACAAGAAGACCTACGCTCTGATACCAAATGTAAGATCAAGCGTTTCACCCAAGAGGGGGGGGGGTGAATTGGGTGATACTGAAATTTCTTTCGAAAATATAAAACTTTGACAAAAGAATTAAAATAGTAATGAGTAAGGAGAAATATCACCGAAGTGTACACCGGGAGTTATACTGGTTCGGTCACAACCACTTTGACCTACGTCCAGTCCTCAGAGCTTCTCTGAGAGTTTCACTATAACTTCCAAGATTCAGTGGGTTCTTGGCACCACAGTACAAGCAAGTTCCTTACACCTGGACACTCGCTCCCCCTTACAGGTTGTAATCCAATCCCAACTTAAGGTTCCACAACCTTAAGTTATCTCAATAACAAATATTGAGTTTGAATGAAATATCTCTCTCAAAGAGTAAGTGATAATCACTGAAGCATATAAATACAATTTCAATGTGAAAACAGAGCAATGAACTTAATGATTCGTTCGTATGGATGCTTAGTTGTTCTTCTCTGTTTGAAGGTTCCCATATATATAGATATGATGGAGATGACCGTTGGAACGTTTTCCTTTCGTCCGTTGGTGAGTGCGCAGCCACTGTTGACTTTTCAAGTTTTTGAAAAATATCCGTTGGCGGTGGTTAGCATTTGAACGTTTGATTTGACTTTCATCTCTTGAAGTGATTCCTTCATTGTTTATCTGTAAATAGACTAAGAATACTAATACAATGAAAGGTTAATCATATAGGAAACAAATCAATGAATGTTTGAATGATTTCTAAATTTCTGGGTATGCTTACTCGAGTAGCTCCTCGAGTAACCCTTGAAGTTTACTCGAGTAGCTCCTCGAGTAACATCGTGAAATCATTATGTATTTGAAAGTCAATGAAGAGAAACAAGATTACTCGGGTAGTGCATGGAGTAAACTAAATTTCAAACCTTTGGAATAGTTATTTACTCGGGTAGCTACTCGAGTAATGCACTCACAACTTTATGAGTTACTCGGGTAACACCTCGAGTAATTCTTTGAAAAACTTTTGATTACTCGATGCTCTACACCACTAATGTTGGCAGGATTAAAATGCCGAGAGCACTTACCTCATTACTCGAGTAGCTCCTCGAGTAATACACACATTTTTGCATAGGTTACTCGGGTAGCACCTCGAGTAACTGAGACATTTGAACATAACTTACCCGGGTAATGACTTGAAGTTTCCTTTGAAAATATTTGAGCATACTGGGATACATACTCGAGGAATCCACTTAAGATAAAACATTAGAAACTTAGATACTCGAGTAAGGACTCGAGGATGATGAAATAAGAAAAGATCAAGTTAATCGGATACCAACTTCAAGTTTTAACTTACCTCACGCTGTTACTCGAGTAGCTCCTCGAGTAACATTGGTAGTGGTACAAAGTGCCGAGAGTTACATATTTTCAAATACATGGTTACTCGAGTAGCTCCTCGAGTATCATGGAAAACTTGAAGGCAAACTGGAAGTTTCTGACCTGGTTACTCGAGTGGCTCCTCGAGTAACATTAGCAGTGGTACAAAATGCCGAGAGGTCCATATTTTCTGAAACAAAGGTACTCGAGTAGCTCCTCGAGTATCATTAGGAAAACTTGATGGCAACTGGAGGTTTTCACATGGTTACTCTAGTAGCTCCTCGAGTAACATTAGCAGGCCGAGAGCAACCTCCAAATTTTACCTGGTTACTCGAGTAGCTCCTCGAGTAATGGTGGCAGGTTACTGGAAGTTTTCTTGGTTACTTCAAGTTTTGGCTCCTTACTCGAGTAGCGCCTCGAGTAATGTCTTAGAAACTGCACTTCTGATCAAGTTCCTCAGCATTTTCTCTTGGCTAACCTTCAATACTTCCATGCTTACTTCAAGTAAAGCTTATTCCTGTCATTACTTAGTTCAAGCTTGATTATTAACCTTTTCCTTTTCAAACCATTCTTTTGTTATCATCAAAACATGAGATCTAACACATTGGAACTCTTTATGTATGATTTTTCTAAAGATTGTGAAAACATAGGTGCAATGATTATACCTAAGGTAACAAGTAACAAGGTATAAACCTCAATAAATATTAAAGATGATAGTGTAGGATGTTTTACCGTTAATTACTTTTACGTTAGGTGCTTGAAGGATTGCTTCTACATACCCACTGTATCTTTCTTTGAAGTTTTGTTTTTGCATATTTGGCTTTGGGATTATGCAAAGCTTTCTCACGTGATATAGGCTTCGAGAGTCTTTTTCTTCGTGAATGAGATATCCTCCTTTTCATATTTTCCTTAAGATAGATGAATGGTACATTATGGTAGCCCTTTATTGAAGTGAAATATCCTCTTTTTATCCATTTCTTCTTTCTATGGTTATACTCTGTAGCTCTGGCAATGCAAGTTCTAAGAGTTCTCTTTTGTGATAATATAAACCTCTTAATTGGTACATGAGAACCTCTTGCCTTCTTCATCTTCTCTGTACCTTTATGTCCATTTCTTTTCGGATTATCCTGCATACATAAAGTACTAGATGGATATTTTGGTACCCACATATACTTGGGTCCTTAATTGTTAGTATTAACCATTACATGTCTCTTCGGCTCCCAAATATACTTATTTCTCACATGGGAATTTCTTCTAATATAGCATGTGTGAGAAATATGACCGGATTTGCCACAATAATTGCAAATTGTATGAAGATATGCATTATGGGATATCATGCAAGTATTATGTTGATCATGAGAGTAGAAACTCGAATGGATTTTATTTGAACATTCTTTCTTCCCAACAAAGTTTCTAGCATATTTGAAAATATTTTTGTTTTTCTTAATAGAATCAACAATTGGTTGAGAAACAAACTTTTGTAGACTCTGAAAATCAGTTTTACGAAAATCACATGAAGAATTGGAACTTTTTACCTTAAGTTCATCTTGAGCTCTGGAGAGTGACTTTTCATGTTCGTCTATAATGAGCTCTTTTCGGGAATCCTCTTCTTCTTATCTATCTATGTTGACTGTATGGAATGTTCTATGATTTCTCTATCGTCATCATCAACTTCTAATTTTTCATGCATAGTAGATGCGTGGCGTGTAGTTTCACATGAACTATCAACACTTTCAACTTCAACACAATTATTAGAAGTATAAATAGAATCAAGAGTATCCCATATATGTTTAGCATCAGAACAAAATCTAATTTTCTTAAAATCATTTTCTGTCATAGCACTATAGAGAATCCTTATTGCTTTAACGTTTAACGAAAACATTTTCTTTTCTTTTTCAGTCCAATCCTTCCTTGGTTTGAAATCAAAAGTATTTGTAAAAATATTCCATATTTCAAAATCATATGCTTTTATAAAACTAGTCATTCTAGCTTTCTAAAACCAAAAATCAATATCTTTTAAAAGAGGTGGGATTGTATAATCAAAACCTTCTGAAAGTATAAAACACCCAAAATCAGCCATTGTGACTCTTGAGATGGTTAAGTCCTTTAAACAAGAGCCCCAGCTCTGATACCAAATGTTATAACCGGCTGACACCCAAGAGGGGGTGAATTGGGTGTAAGATAAAAACTTATGGACTTTGGAAAACTTTTAGTATCTTAATGAAAACAGTAAGTATGAAACTAATGAAACATAAATCAGTTAGATAATATATGCTGGAACTAGAAATATAAGAGCTTAAGAAAGAGAATATGCAAACTATGATTTATCCTGGTTCGATCCAATCTGTGATGGCCTACATCTAGTCCCCAAGCTCCTCCAAAGATTTTCAAATCCACTATCTTCTTATTTAATCCGGGCACAAGAAAAGCCTTTACAAACCACAAGTTGAGCCAGGCACTTGTGAAGCCTTTTACAAATCTCTCTAAGATACTCCCCCTTACGGCAAGTCTTATGAGCAGAGTATTCCTGAAGACCTTCCTCTCCCGCTTACCCGTGCAAGTCTTATGAGCAGCAACGTTCTCTCCTATTTACACCCCTGTAAGTCTTATGAGCAGCAACGTTCTCTACTGCTTGCACCTTGTTTCTCTTACGAGCAGAAAGTCTTACTGACAATTCTCTCTACAGTTTTCCCCATAAGAAAATCAACCCCCTCAAGGTTGCTCTACCTTGAGATTAACTCAGAAATATAGTTGAAAGTGTTTACGGACTCTCTCACAGAGTAGATATAATGCTCACTAAAGTACAATACAAATAATCACTCTCACATATACATGATATAGAATATAGATAAGAATAGAGAGTGTTTGGGTAGAAGTGGATGACTCATGATATTCGCATGTTGGTGTCGTTGCTCTGTTCTCTCATCCTCTCCTTCTCTTCTTTGAATACTACCATATTTATAGATGAGTTGTAGAAGATAACCGTTGTAAGCATTCGTCCGTTGGAGTCCCATTGCTTTGTTTGACCATTGTAATATCCCAACATGTACTTAAGGGCTAAATGTATAAATAGATGGTGGGATTAGTGACAGAATTACCTCTGGAAATTTTGTTATGACTTTAGTTAAATTTCACATGCAAAATTGGCAACTAAATATTATATTACAAGATGATATTTTGCAAGATCATCTTCTTCTTCAAAAGGCCATGATTCACGTATGACAAGGGGGAAAAGCAAGAGAAAAATACATATTGGCTCTTAAATATGACATATGGAAGCAATTGGACCAAGTTATAAAAAGATGAGGACTTGGTCAACAATCTCATGCTAATTGGGGAATTAACTTTATTATTCATGGAGATATTACAAAAGATCATCATCTCTTTTCCTAGGCTTCATTTTTGTATAACATGAGGCAAGAAAGAGAAATAAATATATGACCAATTAAAAGGAGAAGACTTGGTCAACAATTTCTACTAAAAGTAACATATGTGAGGAGGTAAACTAAGATAATGGTAGAAGCTTCTTTTAACTCATTTTGGTCATTATTTTTGGTCAACAATTGTGGGCCAAATAAAAGAAGATAACTTGAACAAAATGGGCCACATATTCGTATGGCATCAAGAAAGAAAGAGAAAAGATGAAGCAAAAGATTATTCATTCATTTCAAGTTGGCCAAGTGCAAAAGAAAAGGAGAGAGAAAGGGCAAGACCGAAAGTAAGAGCCAAGGGGAACAAAAAGGAAAGGTAAGCTATTTACACCTTTAAGATCCCATTTCTAGCTCTAAAGACCTTCATGAAACTTGTTCCTCTCTTCCTTAGCTTCATTTCCATGGTTTTTGTTTTGAAGAAGAGGAGTTTTCAACCACCTTGCAAGAACAAAAGTTGAGGAATCAAGAAAAGAACACAAGAAGAAGCAAGAGGTTAGTAAGAGCATTATATTGATGTATATGATGCTTTAATTAGCTGAGTTGTGGTGGGCTACTATGATAGCCCTAATTTCTGTTTTTAGGGTATATTAGGGATCATGAAGCTTTCATCCTATTTATGTGCTTATATGTTGGTTTGGAGGCAAATGAGCTAGGCTTAGTGATTAGATAGAGAAGGGGTTGTTTGTTGTGAAATACCCTAAACTTCTGCCAAAACAGTGTTAGATCTCATGTTTTGATGATAACAAAGAATTATATGAAAAAGATTTGATTAATAAATAAGTTTGAACAAAGTAATAACAGGGAAAAGCATCACTTGAAGTAAGCATTGGAGTAATGAAGAAAGGCCAAGAGAAAAAGCTGAGAAACTTGATCAGAAGCAAATTTTCTAAGGCATTACTCGAGTATGTACTGGAGTAATGAGACAAAACTTGAAGTAACCAGAGACACCTTCGAGTAAACTGCCAATGTTACTCGAGTAGCTACTCGAGTAACCAGGTAAATACTTGGAGTTGCTCTCGGCTTGCCAACGTTACTCGAGTAAGTACTCGAGTAACCATGTAAAAGTCTTCCAGTTGCTCTCGGCCTGCCAATGATACTCGAGTATGTACTCGAGTTACTCTGTTTCAGAATATGTGTTGCTCTCAGCATTTTGTACCCTGCCAATGTTACTCGAGTAGCTACTCGAGTAACGCATTGTGGTAAGCAAAAATATGAAGGTAGTACTCGAATAACTTAATCTATTTTTATCATATTTCACTCGAGGTGCTACTCAAGTTTGCAGGTAGTTAATGATTCATTTTAAGTGGATTACTCGAGTATGTACTCGAGTATGCTGGGTTATTTTTGAAGAAAAACTTCAAGTCATTACCCGAGTAAGCCATACAGAAAAATGATGCATACTCGAGTAACAAGGTAACTAAACGTGAAGTGCTCTCGGCCTTGAAATCCTGCAACATTACTGGAGTAAAGCATCGAGTAACCAAAAGTTTATTTGAAGGTTTACTCGCGTTGGTACCTGAGTAACCTATGAAGAAAAGAGTACATTACTCGAGTAGGTACCCGAGTAAACATACATTTCCAAAGGTTTGATATTTTGTTTATTCCATGCACTACCCGAGTAATCTCATATTTGTTTGTTGACTTGCAGTTCATCAAAGCTTTCTCGATGATACTCAAGTAAGTACTCGAGTAAACTTTAATGGATACTCGAGTAGGGAAACCCAGAAATTTAGAAATCATTCAAACATTCATTAATTTGTTTCCTATATGATTAACCTTCCATTGTATTAGTATTCCTAGCATATTTACAGATAAACAATGAAGAAATCATATCAAATAAGGAAAGTCAAATGAGAAGTTCAAATGCCACCTACCGCCAACGGATATATTTCAAATACTGGAAAAGTCAATAGTGGCTGCGCACTCTCCAACGGACGAGAAGAAAATGTTCCAACGGTCTTCACCAACATATCTATATAAATGGGAACATCCAAACATAGAAATAACGACAAGATCACACACAAATGTATCATCAAGTTCACTACTCTGTTTTAGGTGATATTTGTAACTCTGTACTTCAGTGATTCTTATTCACTCTTGAGAGAGATATTTCATTCAAACTCAATATTTGTTATTGAGATAACTTAAGGTTGTGGAACCTTGAGTTGGGATTGGATTACAACTTGTAAGGGGGAGAGAGTTTCCAGGTGAGGGAACTTGCTTGTACTAAGGTGCCAAGAACCCACTGAATCTTGGAAGTTATAGTGAAACTCTCAGAGAAGCTCTGAGGACTGGACGTAGGTCAAAGTGGTTGTGACCGAACCAGTATAACTCCCGGTATACACTTCGGTGATATTTCTCCTTACTACTTACTGTTTTAATTTCACCGTCAAATTTTATATTTGTAATGAAATTTTAGTATCACCCAATTCACCCCCTTCTTGGGTGAAACGCTTGCTCTAACATTTGGTATCAGAGCGTAGGTCTTCTTGTTTGTATAACAACCTAAGAAGGATCGAATGGCAAGCATGGGTGAAGGAATTCTTCCCGACGGAGCATCCATCACTAGACCTCCCGGTTTCAATAGAGAACACTTTTCTTTCTGGAAAGCAAAATTCAGAGTGTTCATAATGGCTACCGAATATGGGCTATGGGATGTAATTGAGAGTGGAAATTATCAACCTACAAAGATTGTAGATTCTCAGAAAATTCCAAAGACTCCAGCGGAATATGATGAGAATGACAAGAACTTATCACTCTCAACAGCAAGGCAATTTTGATGTTACAAAGTGCCTTGAGTCAAAGTGAATACTTCAGAATTTGCACACTTCCAACAGCAAAGAAAATTTGGGAAGCTCTGGAAATAGCTCATGAAGGAACTTCGGGAATAAAGGAGAATCAGATCAACACCTTGGTCATTGAATTCGATCTACTTCGGATGAAATCAGGTGAATCAATATCTGAATTTGAACTTAGATATACTCATCTTGTTAATCAACTTGCAGCACTTGGGAAAATTTATGATCAGCATACCCAAGTACGAAAGATTTTGAATATTCTTTCTAAAGAGTGGGAGGCCAAAGTCACTGCGATAGAAGAAGCAAAAGGAGAATCAATGAGATCAGTTGCTTCTCTATTTGGAAGTCTTTCTGAATATGAAAGCAAACTAAAGTTCAAACGAGAACTAGATGACATTGGTGACAAGAAAAAGAAAGGTCTAGCACTAAAAGTAAATGAAGAAAATCAAGATGAAGATGAGGAATTCGATGATGATGAAATGGGCTTAATCATAAAATGATTCAGAAAATTTTACAAGAAAGGTCAAGTATTCAAACACTTTCAGAAAGTAGGAACTAGTAGCAAAGATCATATCATATGCTACAAATGTAGAAAACCAGGACATATCAAGTCAGAATGTCCAGAGCTGAATTAAAAGAGCAAAGAAAAGAGAAAAGGCAAATTCTTTAAAAAGAAGGCCTTTGTATCTGCTATATGGGGTGATAGTTCCTCTGACGAAGAAAATGATAAAGAAGAAGTAGCAAATATATGTCTTGTTGCTCAAGAAGAAACAGAAGAAGAGGTAAATGATTCTAAACCTACCTATGATGAATTACTTTCTGAATATAATGCTTTACATTCTGAATTCATCAAAGTAGTTAAAGAATTGGTTGTTTTCAAAAAGAAAAACAAAGTTCTTGAAATTGAGCTTAAAGAACGTTCAGAAAAGGATTGTGAAAGTTGTTCTTCTTTGAAAAAGAAAAACATTGATCTCACAAAAACTCTTGAAAAATTTACACAAGGAAGTGAGATGCTAAATGTTATTTTAAAAGCTCAACGATTTATAAATGACCGATCTGGAATTGGACATGATCCAAAATCAGATAGAAGAAAAGGTAGAAAGAAAGCAGGAGGTAAGTCATATTTGAATTATTTCCAGCATTCTGTGCATACATCAAATCCTTTTGCATTTTGTAATTACTGTAATAGAAAAGGCCATCATACTTCTACATGCATTCATAAGAAGAAAGGAATAATAGGAACCTACAAATGGGTACCTAAAGGCTCATATGTTCAGAAAATTATTTGTACTAACCCAAAAGGACCCAAAAAGATGTGGGTACCTAAGACTTAGTCATTTGATTGCAGGTATGTCTCAAAGCATCCAAAAATAGCAAGTGGTACATAGATAGTAGATGCTCTAGACATATGACCAGAGATTTCGAAAGTTTTACCACATTGCAACCTAAGGAAGGTGGAAAGGTAAAATTCGTAGGAAATCAATCTGGAAGGATAGCAGGAATTGGTGAAATCAAAAATGACAAAGGAATACAAGTCAAAGATGTATATTATGTTGAAGGCTTGTGTCACGATTTGCTAAGCGTAAATCAAAGTGCAGATAAAGACAACTGGGTAATATTTGACTTAGAAGAATGCTTAATTATCAAAAGAATGACTTACAACTTGATAAGAAGAATATCAAGGCTAAGCTTAGAGCAAAAAGGGAAGGTAACTGCTATACTCTAGATATTAGTAGAAATGAATCTGAAAATTGTTTTTTGAGTAATGCTGATGAAAGTTGGCTATGGCATAAGAGATTGGCTCATGTCAATATGCATCAATTAGGCAAACTACTCAAGAAGGATTTAGTTCTTGGATTACTCAAAGTATCTTTAAAAAATGACTTAATTTGTGATGCATGTCAAAAGGGTAAACAAACTAAATCATCTTTCAAATTGAAGAATGAGATTTCAACAAATAGACTACTACAATTATTGCATATGGATTTAGTTGGCCCAGCAAGAGTAAAGAGTCTTGGTGGCAACTTATATTCATTGGTCATTGTTGATGATTTCTCCAGATTTATATGGGTTATTTTTCTATCTTTAAAATATGAAACCTTTGAAGAATTTATTGTTTTTGCCAAGAAAGTGCAAAATGAGAAAGGTATGACCATTGCAGGTATTAGGATCGATCATGGTGAAGAATTTGAAAATCAAGCTTTTAAAGAATATTGTGATAGTAATGGCATTAATCACAATTTCTCTGCTCCAAGGACACCTCAACAAAATGGAGTTGTGGTACGCAAGAATAGAGTGCTCACTGAAATGGCTAGAGCAATGTTGAATGAAAAGAACGTGTCTCAAGTGTTTGGGCTGATGCTATGAGTACAACATGCTACATTTCAAATAGAGCCTATATCAGAACAAAACTTGAAAAGACACCATATGAGCTGTACAAAGGAAGAAAGCCAAACATTGCTCATCTACACATCTTCGGTTGTAAGTGTTTCATTCATAATAATGGTAAAGATAACTTAGGAAAATTTGATTCTAAAACTGATGAAGGAATTTTCCTAGGATATTCTAACCGAAGTAAAGCATATAGAGTTTTCAATAAAAGAACATGTGTTGTTGAAGAATCAATTCATATTGTATTTGATGAATTTGAATCCTCTGACAAAACCATTGATGAAGAACAGGAAGTTGTTTTAAATCAAGAAAATGGTCAATCTATTTCTAAGTCTCTTATTCCAGAAGTTGATGAAACTAAGGAAGAAGAGCAATCTCTAGGTCAACCTAAAGCCTGGAAATACAATAGAAGTCATCCCTTATATAAAGTCATAGGAGATGTGAATGAAGGGATCAAAACTAGAAATAAAATTTTCAATGAAGTAAGTTTTTCTGCATTCATTTCTGAGATTGAACCTTCTAACATTGATGAAGCCCTATCAGACAATGATTGGGTTATAGCAATGCAAGAAGAACTAAATCAATTTGAGAGAAATCAAGTTTGGGATTTGGTACCCAGACCTAAGGATCATCCGATCATTGGAACTAAATGGGTATTCAAGAACAAACTCGATGAATATGCAATTATTGTCAGAAACAAGGCAAGGTTGGTGGCCAAAGGATATAATCAGGAAGAAGGGATTGATTATGAGGAAACGTATGCTCCAGTGGCTAGATTGGAAGCTATACGTGTACTCTTAGCCTTTGCATACATCAAAGGATTCAAACTCTATCAAATGGATGTAAAGAGTGCATTTCTAAATGGATACATCATGGAAGAAGTATATGTAGAACAACCTCCAGGTTTTGAGGATGTAACTAAAATTGACCATGTTTTCAAACTCAAAAAGGCTTTATATGGTTTAAAACAAGCTCCTAGAGCATGGTATGAGAGGCTCAGTAAATTTCTCATTAATCAAGGTTTTGTACGGGGAAAAGTTGATACAACACTTTTTATAAAAAGAAAACATGATGATATTCTAATTGTTCAAATATATGTTGATGATATTGTTTTCGGTGCTACTAATGAATCTCTGTGTAAGGAATTTTCTGAGATAATGCAGGGAGAATTTGAGATGTCAATGATGGGAGAATTGAATTTCTTTGTTGGTTTGCAAATCAAACAAAGAAAGAATGGAATCTTCATATCTCAAACAAAGTATTTGAAAGAGTTGTTAAAGAAGTATGGAATGGATGAAGCAAATGGCACGGACACGCCCATGAGCTCAACTACATTGCTTGATGCTGATGTCAAAGGAAAAGACTACAACATCACAAAGTATAGAGGAATGATTGGATCATTACTCTATCTCACGGCAAGTAGACCTGACGTCTAATTTAGTGTTGGAATATGTGCAAGATATCAATCGGCACCAAAGGAATCACATGCTGAAACGGTCAAATGAATCTTTAGATACCTTGCTGACACACCCGAATTGGGTCTGTGGTATCCCAAAGGAAGAAGTGAATATCTAGTTGCAAATTCAGATTCAGATCATGGAGGATACAAAACAGACAGAAAGAGCACCAGTGGACAAGGACAATTTCTTGGAGGATCTCTTGTATCATGGTTCAGCAAGAAACAAAATACAGTGTCTCTTTCGTCAACGGAAGCTGAATATGTTGCAGTCTCAAGTTATTGTGCATAAGTGATATGGTTAAAACAACAACTACAAGATCTTGGTATTTATCTCAAAGAAATACCAATCTATTGTGACAATACCAGTACGATAAGCTTGGCAAAGAATCCAGTTCAACACTCTAGAACCAAGCATATCGATGTCAGACATCACTTCATCAGAGGTCATGTTCAAAAGAAAGATGTGAAAGTGATATTCATTCCTACTCATCTTCAACTAGCTGATATTTTCACAAAACCCCTTGCAAAAGATCAATTTCTATATATTAGAAGAGAATTAGGAATGGTAAATCCCAATGAGTTGTAAGTTATTTCAGTTTCTCATAATATTAGATGAAGTCATTTGTTAAAGTTTTGATGATCACTAATTTAAGCATCGGAGTATGTAGAAATTTGTTTTGCAGGAAGATTGAAACTCTGTTTTGCGAAACAAAAATAGAGGTGATCAGAGGACACCTTTACTGTTGTACCAACTTGAAGTTATGACTAACAGAGAAGCATTACCCGAGGAACAACTTGAAGTAAAGAAGCACTTTACTCGAGTATGTACTCGAGTAATGGTCTTCCAAAATTGGAAGTAATGGATCAAGTTACCTGGAATTTGAATCAAACGATTCAGTTACTAAGAAATGAATAGTCAGAAGTGAAAAGACAGGTTACCCAAGGCAAGCCTCGTGTAAACTTGAAGTTTACTCGAGTATGGACTTGAGTAACTGCAAGTCCAGATTTCCAAATTGATGAAAAACGACTCAAATCTATTTCAAATTGGTTATAAATGATCGAGGGAACATACATGGATAATTACAATATTATTCATGCCAGGTACGCAATTTAAATGAATTGTTTTAGAAATTTTTTGTATGATCACTCGAGTAAGTACTCGAGTAATGTTGAAGTTTACTCGAGTAAGGCCTCGAGTAATGTCGGGTTTTAGGTCTTCTTCTGTCGCAAACTTGGTCATTTCCATAAAATCTCCTCGAGTAAATCACTATACTCTCTCTCAAAAACTTTTCACAATCGATTCCTTGCATCATTTTCGTCAAAACCTAACGGATTTCAACCCCAAAAACCTCCTATTCTGTTCAGATTCTCAGTGCCCTAATCTCGCGACTGTGTCTCTGTTTTTTCTGAGAATTTCATTTTTTCACTCATTCAGAATGGTGAGAACTAAAAACCTTACTCCCACAGATTCCTCTGAATCCCAACAACACCCTGATCCTCTTTCTTCTCCTCCTACAAAGAGAAGGAAACTTACCCCGAGATCAAAAGCCAAAATCCAACCTCAACCTCAACCTCAACCAAAACCAAAAGGAGTTGTGATCAAAGAGCCTATAGTTACAAGGGCTCAATCCAAAAAGAGTACCTCAACTGGGAAAGGCAAGAGTACCAAATCTCCCTCTCCTCCACCCTCTGATTCCTCTACTCCCTCCTTTACACCAAAGCCTTCTAAAAAGCCCAAGTATGACAAGAATGTGGCTAAGGCTATGGCAAGCATACTAGATTAAATGGAGAAGGGGCAGTCTTCAAAGAAATCCAAATTGCCAGAAGAGGAGATCACCAACCCTCCAAAGGGGTTCAATATCAACAAACTAGAGGAGTCCCCAAAGTATCTCTCTCAATTCTCAAGAAGGAAAGTGTGTAAGACACACTATGTGGACCTCAAGTTACTTCAGGAGGTATTGAAGCACAATCTCAGTTCCTATTTAGAACCTTTTATGCCTTGGCTTTCGATTAGATTACCTTTTTGCACTAAAGTGATCACACACTTTTACTGTAACCTTGAGATCCTAGATGAACCAAACAGAACCTCAGCTGAGGAAGAGATGACCACCATTGTGAAAGGCCAAAAGATTCTTATTTCACCCTCTAGGATAAACATGTGGTTAGGGGATAGAGAACCCCCCAGATGATATTTACTCCTAACTTGAACCAAACCAAATATTTTCTGTTCTTAAACCTGGTGAGTTAGTTGGCCCTTTAAATTTCAAACCAAGTGATATGCGTGATCATCATAGGGTTCTATGGTACATTTACTCTAGATCCCTTGTGAACAAGGCCAACAACTATACCCACTTCTCTGATAGGGACTTTAGGTGGTTTGCTTCACTTATCCTGAAGGAACAGAAGGACTTGGGGGAGTATATCTTTTCTGAGATGAAAAGATACAGAGTGGATGGGAAGGCTACCACACCAATGCCATATCCTCAGATTGTATCACTTATTCTAAAAGAGAATAAGATATGGTATCTGGATAGCAAGGAACCTATTGAGAGGATGACTCCGGTTGGGAGAAATCAGATTGGCAAGCTCAACATTGATAT
The DNA here is from genome assembly GCA_963210345.1 of Inga oerstediana. Lineage (NCBI taxonomy): Eukaryota > Viridiplantae > Streptophyta > Magnoliopsida > Fabales > Fabaceae > Inga > Inga oerstediana. The sequence continues at coordinate 39,115,228 of OY723404.1, forward strand.
ACCTCTCAAGTGACCTCAGGAGTCTGGGTTGAAGAAGAAGAAGAAGACTGAGGCTGAGACTAGAAAGATGGATGACACTTAGTCATCGGCTCCAGCTGCCACCACATCATCACCCTACTTCCTCAATGCCATACTTCAACATTTTATGGAGAATATGCTCCGAGGATTCCATGTTGATATTGCCAACATAAATGCTGAACTAATAACCAACATGAATTACAAGATGGCGGAGTTGGTTGAGAAAATGGATAAGAGGCACGAGGAGTTGCTAGTTGAGCAACGTGCCCAGGGTGAGACACTGAGATTGATTCTGGCACGACTGGATTCCTTGGGTCCAGGACCTTCTGCCGGTCCATCCTCTTCTTCTCCAGAGCATATACCATCGTCTGCACCACCACCACCTCTAGAGAACCTTACTTCTGATATTCCTCTCTCTGAGCCTGAGCCTTCTATCCCTCCGGTCTCTAGTCCACCTGAGCCACAAGCTAAAGACATTCTATACTCAGTGGATAACCCCGACACCAATGAGACCATTCATATCATCATTGATGATTCACCTCCCAAACCTCAGCCTGAACCCTCTCCAAAACTTATTCCATCTCCTACCCATACTGAGGAAATATCTCCCTCCTCATCCTCTAATCATCATACCCCAGAGGTTGAGACTACTCCAGAGGTTGAGACCACTCCAGAGGTTGAGACCACTACTATGATCGTCTACCAGTCTCCCTCTATTCCTCCCAGAGATGATATCCATATCCCTCCAGTGAACCTTCCTGAACCAGTCTCTTCTAGTTCATTTGACTCCTCTGGTTCAGATGCTTCTATGGTTCTTCTAGTGACACCTATTTCCATGGTCAAGCCTTCTAGCCCTCTACTTGATTGATGAAGACAAAAAGGGGGAGAAGAGCTTGAGTGTGATTTTATGGAGTAACTGTGTTTACTTTTGGGTATATGGTTGTATATGGGCTTTAGGGAGCTTTTAAGCTTTAGAGAGTTTTTAAGTTTTTAAGAAAGTCTTTTGAATTTTAAGCTTTTCATCTTGTAATGCAACTTAAGTTTAATGCAACTTATGATTTCATTTCATGTCCATTTAAGTTTTAAATTATGATACATTGTTGGACTAATGAGTTTGTTGTGTATGCAAGGTGTATATTATGATTTCATTCAATTTATACTTTAAATCTAAACTTAACAAGTTTTTCAAAATGATCTTTGAATTCAAGAACTATTTAATTGAGAATTTAATTTCAAAAACCCTGTTCAAAATCACCAAGTTTTGTCATCATCAAAAAGGGGGAGAATGTTAGATCTCATGTTTTGATGATAACAAAGAATTATATGAAAAAGATTTGATTAATAAATAAGTTTGAATAAAGTAATAATAGGGAAAAGCATCACTTGAAGTAAGCATTGGAGTAATAAAGAAAGGCCAAGAGAAAAAACTGAGAAACTTGATCAGAAGCAAATTTTCTAAGGCATTACTCGAGTATGTACTCGAGTAATGAAACAAAACTTGAAGTAACCAGAGACACCTTCGAGTAAACTGCCAATGTTACTCGAGTAGCTACTCGAGTAACTAGGTAAATACTTGGAGTTGCTCTCGGCCTGCTAATGTTACTCGAGTAGGTACTTAAGTAACCATGTAAAAGTTTTCCAGTTGCTCTCGGCCTGCCAATGATACTCGAGTATGTACTCGAGTTACTCTGTTTCAGAATATGTGTTGCTCTCAGCATTTTGTACCCTGCCAATGTTACTAGAGTAGCTACTCGAGTAACGCACTGTGGTAAGCAAAAATCTGAAGGTAGTACTTGAATAACTTAATCTATTTTTATCATATTTCACTCGAGGTGCTACTCAAGTTTGCAGGTAGATAATGATTCATTTTAAGTGGATTACTTGAGTATGTACTCGAGTATGCTGGGTTATTTTTGAAGAAAAACTTCAAGTTATTACCCGAGTAAGCCATACAGAAAAATGATGTTTACTCGAGTATGTACTCGAGTAACAAGGTAACCAAACGTGAAGTGCTCTCGGCCTTGAAATCCTGCAGCATTACTGGAGTAAAGCATCGAGTAACCAAAAGTTTATTTGAAGGTTTACTCGAGTTGGTACCCGAGTAAACATACCTTTCCTAAGGTTTGATATTTTGTTTATTCCATGGACTACCCGAGTAATCTCATATTTGTTTGTTGACTTGCAGTTCATCAAAGCTTTCTCGATGATACTTGAGTAAGTACTCGAGTAAACTTTAATGGATACTCGAGTAGCTACTCGAGTAAGGAAACCCAGAAATTTAGAAATCATTCAAACGTTCATTGATTTGTTTCCTATATGATTAACCTTCCATTGTATTAGTATTCCTAGCATATTTACAGATAAACAATAAAGAAATCATATCAAATAAGGAAAGTCAAATGAGAAGTTCAAATGCCACCTACCGCCAACGGATATATTTCAAATACTGGAAAAGTCAATAGTGGCCGCGCACTCTCTAACGGACGAGAAGAAAATGTTCCAACGGTCTTCACCTACATATCTATATAAATGGGAACATCCAAACAGAGAAATAATGACAAGATCACACACAAACGTATCATCAAGTTCACTACTCTGTTTTACGTGATATTTGTAACTCTGTACTTCAGTGATTCTTATTCACTCTTGAGAGAGATATTTCATTCAAACTTAATATTTGTTATTGAGATAACTTAAGGTTGTGGAACCTTGAGTTGGGATTGGATTACAACTTGTAAGGGGGAGCGAGTGTCCAGGTGAAGGAACTTGCTTGTACTGAGGTGCTAAGAACCCACTGAATCTTGGAAGTTATAGTGAAACTCTCAGAGAAGCTCTGAGGACTGGACGTAGGTCAAAGTGGTTGTGACCGAACCAGTATAACTCCCGGTGTACACTTCAGTGATATTTCTCCTTACTCCTTACTATTTTAATTTCACCGTCAAATTTTATATTTATAACGAAATTTTAGTATCACCCAATTCAGCCCCCTTTTGGGTGAAATACTTGCTCTAACAAATAGGACATGAGGAATGAGTAGGAATTTGTTCATTTTGATGTTACCATTGTGTTCTACATGAAAAATTGTGTGGAAATAGGGTTGGTTATTGATTTTAGAGTCATTGGACACATTGGTTGAAAATTGGAAAAAACTGTCAAGTGTAACTCTGTGTAGGGCAGTCCGTTTGTAGGGACATTTTGAATGGGCAATTGGTATCTAAAAATTCTGAAATTTTCCAATATTAAATTTTACATTCCAAGCTTCAAAATGGACATATAATTTGTGTCATTTCATTTTTTGAGTTGGGATTTCTGGTTGCCCAAAGTTTGATGTCAAAACTGCATTTAATTCTGGATCAGTGTGGAATTTTGTGTAATTCTAGAATTTGTGGTGATTTCTGGTAATGATTCATATTTTTCCTATGAAGAGGACTTCAAGAGATTTTAATAGGCTTTGGGATCACCTCATTTTGATTTTTCTATAATTAGTTATGATTTTTCAAAGATGTTGAAAAATTTTGACAGATTGGTCACCTATGCAAAAATTGAAGATTTTATGGCATAATGTAATATTGTGGAACTTTGAGGTTAGAAATTGGCCTTTTAGGTTAATTGACCACTTTAGCTCCTTTGATTAAATGACCATAGTGATAATCAACTCAAGTATTATGAGTTATTAAAGAATTGGAATAGGTAATAATTCATCATCCTTAATTTTTGTTTATAGGATTCGGTATTTGCCCTGCTGGTGATCCACCTGCGCCAAAGCACAATTGGAAAGAACAAGGTAGTGAATTTTTCTTTTATACCATATGTGTTGCATTGTATGTGTGTTATATCATTGATTTGTGATGAATTCGTATGCTGCGACATTTGTGGATATGTGTAAGCACCGCCATGCCAATAGTCCCTGCATCACTAACAACAGTTTGGGTTAGGACGGTGTGCCTTCCTGGCGGTAAAAGGGGATGAGGATGGGGTATGATATGTGTGATTATATGAAAAGCTGAAAGGCTATTTGTGGAGGCCGACGGGCCAATTATGAAAGCTAGATGGCTATATGAGCTATAAGGCAATGTGCATGCACTGCCACGCCAACAGTCCCTGAGTCGCTAATAATGGTTCGGGTTAGGACGGTGTGCCTTCCCGGTGGTAAAAGGGGATGAGGGTGGAGTGTGATTCGTTTTGCTACTGTATGATGATTTGCTTACATGCTATGTGCTTAGGTGTGGTATGAATGATTTGTTACTACTGGGATTCTTTTGAATCTCACTCTTTTCTATGGCTAACCTTTCAGACAGGGCAAGTGGCTCGAGGGAAGAGCGGATAACCAAAAGTGAATAGGACTTCTTAGAGATATTTGACTTGGAACTGTTGGTTATCTATTTTGAGAACATGATTACTGTATATATTTGGGATTGTAAATACTACTTTGGTTATGTAATCCCCATTTTTGGGAAAAATGATACACCCAACATATATATGTAACCCGGGGACTTGCCAGGATTTTAGTTGTATACTCTGATATTTATAAATGCGATTAACCTGTGTAGGTAATTATATTCGAAACTGAATGTGAGACCAAATTACTAGTATTTTGAACTGTTTTGTAAATACCCTATCTAGAAGATAAGAAATTGAAAATGTTGTTTTGTAATTATTGGTCTCTATTTCACTTTAATTTCATAATCTGGATTTAATTACGGTAAGGGGGTTACAATCGTTGAGTGCATTTGAATAACGAGACACTATGAAATGTCCGTTGCAGAGTGGAGCATCTCGTTGAAGAGCAGGATGATTCATTTTGAGCTGTACGTCACATTGTGGAGCGTTTGTGTTTTAGACATTTATTCATGATGGGTCAATCTTTTGTCGTGGTAGGTAGCCGATACTTAGTGTGTAATGATGCCGCCCGCCATAATTGACTCTTTCATTTGAATATGTAATCTCAACGTTAAATTTCCTGTTTCACACTGTAAAATGCTTAATCACTAATATGATGAAGTGTTAGTCATGGGTATATTGGATCATTGTTCAAAAGCTAAATTTCTAGCGTCTGGGACTCATCATGTTGAGTGACAAATATTTGCCATAAATAACCTCCATTCTTGAAGATGCAATCCAAATGTTTTATCTCCTATTTTACACTGGAAATATATGATAGTTAACGTTTAGGAACAATAACAAGTGAAAACATAATGAATGTATAACATTTAACCACGTTTGGATTGATGGCTATGAGAGTTCAGACTTTATGCGTTTTGGTTTTGTCAAGACTTCACTCGAGTGCAAAGAAGCCTTACTCGAGTGCAATCCTTCTCCTCACTCGAGTGTTACCAGTTATGCTCGAGTGCTCTTCACGTTTCTTTGGTCATATTTCTTCTCGGGTTAACACTTTCATGTTAACACTTACATGACTTGAGTGCAAACCTTCACTTCACTCGAGTGCATTGTCATTCACTTGAGCGTAGCTGAAATACTTCCACTCCACAGCCACTTCTGGATAATACTCGCATAAAAAATGTCAAGAGTGCATTTTTGGACTCGTGGGTGATGTGGGGCCATGTCAGACTCAATTTATTTACTTGATTCTAAATATGAAAAATGATGTATCATAAGAAAGATCTTGCCATATGCATTCCAATGCAAAAAGAATCAGCTCCAAACTCCTTGTATTCTGCAAGTTATGATCGAAAGAGTGTTTATCGCACTAGACTGCACAAGCGTCATATCTCCCAGAATATAACTTCAAATTAAGCAAATTACCTATCCATGGAAAGCTCTTTGAGTCTAGTTTCATATGGAACTAGTTTCAGTGTGATCTTGGTGTACACTTTTCGTGTTGTGAGTCTTCTTTCATATGCCACCGGTTTTAGGTCAATCCGACGTGTGATTTGAGGGATATGGCCAAAATACCGGACCTCTATCTGGCGAAACGAAAAACAGAGCTGAATAAAGTAGTCCCGACACTCAAGTGTGTTCATCCTGCACTTGAGTGCAACACCTCTGGCACTCAAGTGTTGAGCTCACACTTGAGTAAAACTCCTCTAGAAGTGCCATAACTCATATATAAGTCATCTTAGCTTCGTATTGACCTATTCCAACCATCATTTGATAATAAAAGCCTCCGGTATCATCATAGAAACCTCCAGTATCACTTCTAACAACTTGAACCTTGCTATTCTCACTAGATCTTGTAATTTCTTCTTTCTTCAAAATCTTTATTCTTGATGATCATTCTCAATAACCCAACAAGACAACTTTATTTTCTTGATTATCTTCAATCTTTGCTTGACTAATCTACAAGGTATGCGATATTAAACACAGTAATTAGTCAAAGTATTATATAAACTTTTTACTCTTATCATTTGACATTTATATTTGAAATCATCAAAAATAATCAATCTAACAAGTTTTCCTTCATTTCTATATCTCTTGATCTCAACAAAGATATATTCTCCCAAGGCTTTCTGTTCTTTAAGAATTAATGAGGCAATATTTCTAAAATCCCTCTCAATGAAATGTGTGAAGTTGTTGGATTTGTTCACTATGGCTCTAGAATAGATATACCATAGGACTCGATGAAAATCACTCATATTACTTGGATTGAAATTTAGAGGTCCCACTATCTCACCAGGTCTTAGAATAGAGAATATCTGGTTTGAATCATAATTAGGATAATCATCATTAGGAGGGTCATTTATTCCTAACTAGGTATTGATTTTGGAAGGTGAGATTAGGATTTTTTGTCCTCTAACCTTAGAAGTCATTTCTTCTTTCACAGATTTCCTAATAGGATCATTTATAGGTTCAAGGTTGCAGTAAAAATGCCTCACAACTTTGGTGTAAAATGGGAGTTTAACAGATAGCCAGGGCATATAGGAATCAAGGTAGGGACTCAAGTCGAATTTCAATACCTCTTGAAGAACCTTGAAGTCAATGTAGTGCATCTTGCACACATTTCTTCTTGCAAAGTGACTCTTGTACTTCTGAGATTCCTCAAGCTTGCTCACATTGAATCCCTGAGGAGGGAATGTGATTTCTTCATCCCTTTCTTCTGGTTGCTTTGAAGATTACCCTTTCTTTACTCCCTTAGACTAAAAAGCTTCTTCAAGCATGCCTACCATGACTTTAGTAATCTTCTCATCAATCTTGGGCTTTTTCAGAGGCTTTATAGAAAATGTGGGAGTGTCGGATGAATCAGAAGGAAGAGGAGAACGTTCTTTTGTTCCTTTGCCTCTTCCAGTAGGTATGCTCTTCTTTGATTGAGCTCTTGTGGCAATGGGCTCCTTAATCACAACCCCTTTCACCTTTGGCTTGGTTTGCGTCTTAGACTTTGCTTTTGGTTTGGGAGAGATTTTTCTTTTCTTGGTAGGAGGAGAGGAAAGTGAATCAGAGGGTTGATATGGTTCAGAGGACTCAGAAGGAGTGCTAAGATTGGGAGATTTTGTCCTCACCATTATGATTTGAGAAAGGCAAGGATTTCTGAAAAGTAAGGTCCGAGAGTTGCGAGGTTTAGGGCAGAAGATTCAGTGTAATTTGAGAGGTTTTTGTAAGCAAAGATCAATGGGTTTTGACGGTTATGGGAAGAGAAAATGATTGTGAAAAGTTTTTGTGAGAGTAGTAGGAGAATCACTTGAGGCGATTTTGTGAGAAATGACCGAGTATCGACTGAAATAGACCTAGGGCCTGACATCACTCGAAGGCTTACTCGAGTGATCATCAGCTCCACTTGAGTAGCTACTCGAGTAATTATACCAGAAATTTTAAAATACAGCAATTTCAAGTACGTACCTGGCATAAATAATATTGTAATTACCCATGTATGTTTCCTCAATCATTTGATGGCACTTTAGGATAAATTTGAGTTAAAACTCAGCAAATTTGTGATTTGTACCCAGGTTCACTCGAGGCCTTACTCGAGTGACCTTTGAAGTTCACTAGAGGCCTCCCTCGGGTAATCCGTTTCTTCACCTTCTGACTCTTCATTTCCAACAATTGTGCCATTTCTTTTAAATTTATTTTGAATCAATGCTACACTGTCATAATTTTCAGGTCATTACTTGAGTGGCTACTTGAGTAACCTATTCAATTACTTCAAGGTGTCACTCCAGTAATAGTGGTTACTTGAAGTTGTTCCTCCAGTAATGTTGTCTTTTGTTAACCTCTAATTTTCATACTCCAAAACAGAATATTATGATCCTGCAAAACAAATTACTAGAGACTCCGATGCTTAAGTAAGTAATCATCAAAACATCAATAAATAACATTATCTATCATTTTGTAAACACTAAATAACTTACAATTCATTGGGATTTACCATTCCCAATTCTCTCTAATATACAAAAATTGATCTTTTGCAAGAGGTTTTGTGAAGATATCAGCTAGTTGAAGATGAGTTGGAATGAATATCACTTTGACATCTTTCTTTTGGACATGATCTCTGATGAAGTGATGTCTAACATCAATATGCTTGGTTCTGGAATGTTGAACAGGATTCTTTGCCAAGCTTATCGTGCTAGTATTGTCATAGTATATAGGTATCTCCTTCAAATAAATATCAAGATCCTGGAGTTGTTGTTTTAGCCATAATACTTGTGCACAACAACGTGATGTTGCAACATACTCAGCTTCCATTGACAAAAGAGACACTGTATTTTATTTCTTGCTAAACCAAGACACAAGTAAGCCTCCAAGAAACTGACTTTGTCTACTAGTACTCTTTCTGTCTGTCTTGTATCCTCCATGATCAGATTCTGAGTATGCAACTAGATATTCACTTCTTCCTTTGGAATACCAGATACCTAATTCTTCCTTTGACGGTTTCAGCATGTGACTCTTTTGGCGCTGATTGATATCTTGCACATATACCGACACTGAATGGAATGTCAGGCCTGCTTGCAGTGAGATAGAGTAATTATCCAATCATTCCACTATATTTTGTGATGTTGTAATGTTTTCCCTTGACATCAGCATCAAGCAACGTAGTTGAGCTCTTTCAGATATTTCATTTGAGATATGAAAATTCCATTCTTTCTTTGTTTGATTTGCAAACTGAGAAAGAAATTCAATTCTCCCATCATTGACATCTCAAACTCTCCCTGCATTATGTTAGAAAATTCTTTGTATATGGTTTCGTTAGTAGCATTGAAAACTATATCATTAACATATATTTATACAATTAAAATATCATCACGTTTTCGTTTTGTAAAAAGTATTGTATCAACTTTTCCTCGTACAAAACCTTGATCAATAAGAAATTTACTGAGCCTTTCGTACCATGCTCTAGGAGCTTGTTTTAAACTGTATAAAGCTTTTTTGAGTTTGAAAATTGTTAGGATTGACAGGCACAACGGAAGAATTTTAAATATATTTTATCGATGCTAACCGAGGATCTATCAACGACGTTTAAATCAAGTTAGAAGGATTCATACCTTTTTGATTCAGGGTTTTCACGATCTCTAGGAGCCAACACGTCAGATCCGCTCCCTCTACCGGTATCCACACGAATGCTCTCCAACCGAAACTGCGTGCTAGCGCCTCTAATGTCTCTTAGGGTTTTCCTTGCGGTTCTCAATTTTAATGTGTATATCAGTATATCTGCTCTATCAAGTTTATAACCTATGAGGGCTATTTTCAAATTTCAAAATTAATCATCATTAATTTCAAAATTAATTAACTATTAATTATCTTGATGAGCTAATTAAATAAATTCAGTTTAAATTAAATCTGTCCAACATTTTTAATTTAACCTATTTATTTAATCCAAATAAAGAGCCATTAGATGTAAGTTATCTTTATAAATTAAATCTGAGATACTATATCTCTATCATGTTAATTATTAGATTTAATTTATCTTAATAAATTAAATTTAAAACTAACACAATATAATAATATCATATATATATATATATAATATGTATTTCGAAAATACATATCTATATAATATTATTAATGAATTTTTTATATTACATATATACATATATATATTTATAAATATAAAATTCGTCCACCCTAATTAAACATTATCTCATATTGGGCTATTCTTGTGTGCGACCCTGTAGGCCCATATGAAGTTGGCAGTGGGCCAATAACTGTACTAACCCACAAGTCGCAAGCGGCCTCTAGTAAGACATCACGACTACCCAATTTATATGAGGATCGTTAACACGATGCAACCTGTCATGCAACCATGCCACGTCCCTTTTGTCACACGATATATCGGTCAAGGATGAGGCATGGATAATGTTATCCTCTTATTCCTGACCATTACTTTCTCGATTCCTGAGTAGTCTGACAATAGAAATGGAAACTCCTTTCCATTGTAGTACGGCCATACATTTCTCAAACTTACTCATCGATAGGCCCTGTAATATCTCTCTACTAATGTGTGGGACAAATTCCATCTTAATTATTCATATTCCTCTGCATGAAAAACCACCAAGCCCGATTATAGCCTTTATCATCACCCAGTCAAAGGTGACTTTTGACTAGTTCAAAGCTTAGCAACTCTCATGTAGGAATCCATGATGACCTCAGGTCAAAGGGCATTGTGACGTGGTTATAAATGAGAAAAGCTTATGACTTGATCTATGTAGCTTTCTCATAGTGGGTCGGTCCAGCACCTTGTACTCTTACAAGTGCCTAAGACTTTGAATCGTATCTCTATATCTTATCAAAGTCATACTACTCTTGTTTCATCTCTACTCTCGCATAGATGACCGACTAGGGACATTTTAGGACAATCTTTATGAATTATCCAACGATACTGTTATCATAGTTAGCATGCAAATAATAGATAACAGAATAGAGAAATTTCATTAAATTAATAATGTTCAAAGTACAATGATTGGCCCTTTGGGCACAATTTCCAACAAAAACATGACTAGGTTTGGTTAAATCTTTGAAACCTGGGGGTTGATCTACATATACTTCTTCTATGATGTAGCCATTTAGAAATGTAGTTTTTATATCCATTTGATAGAGTTTGAATCCTTTGATGAATGCAAAGGCTAAGAGTACTCGTATAGCTTCTAATCTAGCCACTGGAGCATACGTTTCTTTATAATCAATTCCTTCTTCCTGATTATAGCCCTTGGCCACCAATCTTGCCTTGTTTCTGACCATGATTACGGATTCATTAAGTTTGTTCTTGAATACCCATTTAGTGCCATTGATTTGATGATCTTTAGGTCAGGGTACCAACTCCCAAACTTGATTTCTTTCAAATTGGTTTAGTTCTTCTTGCATTGCTATAACCCAATCATTGTCTGATAGGGCTTCATCAATATTAGAAGGTTCAATCTCAGAAAAAAAAAGCAGAAAAACTAACTTCATAGAAAATTCTGTTTCTAGTTTTGACTCCTTCATTCACATCTCCTATGACTTGATCTAGGGGATGACTTTTATTGAATTTCCAGGCTCTAGGTTGTCCTAGTGACTGATCTTCTTCCTTGGATTGATCAACTTTTGGAATAAGAGATTTAGAAATAGATTGATCATTTTCTTGATTTAAAATAATTTCCTACTCATCATCAATGGTTTTATCAGAGGATTCAAATTCATCAAATACAACATGAATTGATTCTTCAACAACACAAATTCTTTTATTGAAAATTCTGTATGGTTTACTTTTTTAGAAAACCCTAGGAAAATTCCTTCATCTGTTCTAGAATCAAATTTTCCTAAGTTATCTTTACCATTATTATGAATGAAACACTTACAACCGAAGATGTGTAAATGAGCAAGGTTTGGCTTCCTTCCTTTATATAGCTCGTATGGTGTCTTTCCAAGTTTTGTTCTAATGTAGGCTCAATTTGAAATATAGCATGCTGTGCTCATTGCATTAGCCCAAAAAACTTGAGACACATTTTTTTCATTCAACATCGCTCTAGCCATTTCAATGAGCACTCTATTCTTACGTTCCACGACTCCGTTTTGTTGAGGTGTCCTTGGAGCAGAGAAGTTGTGATCTATGCCATTAGTATCACAATATTCTTCAAAGGCTTGATTTTCAAATTCTCCACCACGATTTGTCCTAATACCTGCAATGGACATACCTTTCTCATTTTACACTTTCTTGGCAAAAACAATAAATTCTCCAAAGGTTTCATCCTTTGATGATAGAAAAATGGTCCATGTAAATCTAGAGAAATCATCAACAATGACCAATGAATATAAGTTGCTACCAAGACTCTTAACTCTTGCTGGTCCAACTAAATCCATGTGTAATAATTGAAGTGGTCTATTGGTTGATATCTCATTTTTCAATTTGAAAGAAGATTTAGTTTGTTTACCCTTTTGACATGCATCACAAATCAAATTATTTTTGAAATTTACTTTGGGTAATCCAATCACTAAATCCTTTTTAATTAACTTGCCTAGTTGGTGCATGTTAACATGAGCTAGCCTCTTATGCCATAACCTACTTAGAAAACAATTTTCAGAATCATTTTTACTGATATCAAGAGTATAGCAGTTACCTTCCCTTTTTGCTCTGAGCTTTGCCTTGATATTTTTCTTATCAAGTTGTAAGTCTTTCTTGTTGACAATTAGACATTCCTCTAAATTAAATTTACCCAGTTGTCTTTATCTGCACTTTGACTTACGCTCAGCAAATTATGACACAAGCCTTCAACGTAATATACATCTTTGACTTGTATTCCTGTGTCATTTTTGATTTCACCAATTCCTGCTATCTTTTCGGATTAATTTTCTCCAAATTTTACCTTTCCACCTTCCTTAGGTTGCAATGTGGTAAAACTTTTGAAATCACCGGTCATATGTCTAGAGCATCTACTGTGTATATACCATTTGTTGTTTTTGGATGCTTTAAGACATATCTGCAATCAAATACGATTAAGTCTTAGGTACCCACATCTTTTTGGGTCATTTTGGGTTAGTACAAAAGATTTTTGGAACATATGAACCTTTAGGTACTCATTTGTAGGTTCCTATATTTCCTTTCTTCTTATGAATGCATGATGAAGTATAATGACCTTTTCTATTACAATAATTACAATATGCAAAAGGATTTGATGTATGTACATAATGCTAAAAATAGTTCAAGTATGATTTACCTCTAGCTTTCTTCCTTCCTTTCCTTCTATCTTATTTTAGATCATATCCAATTCTAGATCGATCATTCACAAAACGTTGAGCTTTTAAAATAACATTTAGCATCTTACTTCCTTTAGTGAATTTTTCAAAAGTTTTAGTAAGATCAGTGTTTTTCTTTTTGAAAGAAGTACAGTTTTCACAATCCTTTTCAAAATTCTCTTTAAGTTCTATTTCAAGAGCTTTGTTTTTCTTTTTGAAAACAACTAGTTATTTAACTACTTTGATGAATTCAGAATATAAAGATTATATTTGGAAAGTAATTCATCATAGGTAGGATCAGAATTAGTTACCTCTTCTTCTGTTTCTTCTTAAGCAACTAGACAGATATTGGCTACTTCCTCTTCATCGCTTTCTTCGTCAGAAGAGCTATCTCCCCATATGGCAGATATAAAGGCTTTCTTCTTGTAAAAGAATTTTCCTTTTCCCTTTTCTTTATTCTTCTAAATCAGTTCTTGACATTCTGATTTGAAATATCCTGGCTTTCCACATTCATAGCAGATGATGTGTTCTTTATTGTTTGTTCCTCCTTTCTGAAAGTTTTTGAATCCTTGGCCTTTCTTTTAAAACTTTCTGAATCGTTTTATGATTAGGCCCATGTGATCATCGTCTAGCTCTTCATCTTCATTTTGTTCTTCTTTTGCTTTCAGTACTAGACCTCTTTTCTTCTTGTCACCAATATCATCTAGTTCTCGTTTGAACATTAATTTACTTTCATATTCAAAAAGGCTTCCGAATAGAGAAGCAACTAATCGTATTGACTCACCTTTTGCTTCCTCAATTGCAGTGACTTTTGCCTCCCAGTTTTTAGAAAGAATATTTAGAATCTTTCGTGCTTGGGTATATTGATCATAGACTTTTTCAAGTACTGTAAGTTGATTAACAAGGTGAGTATGTCTAAGTTCAAATTTAGCTATCAACTCACCTGATTTCATTCAAAGTAAATCAAACTTAGTAACCAGAGTATTGATCCAATTTGCTTTCATTCCCAAAGTTCCTTCGTGAGCTATTTCCAAGGCTTCCCATATTTCTTTAGTTGTTGGAAGTGTGCAGATTCTGAAGTACTCATTTTGACTCAAGGCACTTAGAATCATCAGAATTGCCTTGTTGTTGAGTGTGATGAGTTTCTTGTCATTCTCATCATATTCTGCTGGTGTCTTAGGAACTCTCAGTGAATCTACAATCTTTTCATGTTTATAGCTTCCACTCTCGATTACATCCCATGGCCCATATTCAGTAGCCATTGCGAAGACTCTAAACTTTGCTTTCCAAAATGAGAAGTGTTCACCATTGAAACCTGGAGGTATTGTGATAGAAGCTCCGTCGGGAAGAATTCCTTCACCCATGCTTGCCATTGGATCCTTCTTAGACTATGAAACCTTAACAAGAAGACCTACTCTCTGATACCAAATGTTGCAAGTGTTTCACCTAAGAGAGGGGGTGAATTGGGTGATACCAGAAATTTCGTTGCGTATAAGAAAATTAACAGAATATTTAAAGCAGTTGAGAGCAAAGAGAAATATCACTGAAGTGTACATAGGGAGTTATACTCGTTCAGCCACAACCACTTTAACCTACATCCAGTCCTCAGAGTGTCTCTGAGAGTTTTACTACATTCTCCAAGATTCAGTGGGTTCTTGGCACCTCAGTACAGAGCAAGTTCTTTCACCTGGATACTGGCTCCACTTTACATGTTGTAATCAATTCCCAACTCAAGGTTCCACAACCTTAAGTTATCCCAATAACAAATATTGAGTTTCTAATGAAAAACTCTTTCACAGAGTAAATATATATACATTGAAGTACAATGAATGAGTATAAGAAAAGAGAGCACTAAGAGTGTGTTGATTAGTGTATGTTCGTGTGTTCTTAATTGTTGTAGTCTGCTCTTTGAATGCTCCATATATATAGATGATTTGTAGTGTTTGTTGGAAGCATTTCAAATATGTCTGTTAGAGTCGCGCAACAATGGTTGACTATTCTTCTAATTTAAAAACTATCCATTTTCGGTCGGTAGCGGTAGGTGAGTGTTCAAACCTTTTATTGGACTTTTCACTTCTGGCATGATCTCTTTGTTGTTTCTCTACAAATTTACTTAGAATACTAGTGCAATGAAGAGTTAATCATATAGATAACAAATCAATAAATATTCGATTAAAAACATGTTTTCTGGACTTCATTACTCGAGTGGCTACTCAAGTGATCATGCCTATTACTCGAGTAGTCCCTCGAGTAATCCTATCAAAAACATGACAGAGAGTAAATCAATACTTTTCATAAGATATTACTAAGGTAAGACATGGAGTAAGATACATCACAAACTTTAGAAATACTTGATTACTTGAGTGACTACTCGAGTGACCATGTCTTTTCTTCACAAGTTACTCGAGTGATACCTCGAGTAAATCTCAAATAAGTTTGCAGATTACTTGATTACTCCCTCGAGTAATAACATCAAATTTTTGGCCGAGAGTTCCTAGTCTGTGCTTACCTGATTACTCTAGTGACCCCTCAAGTAATGCTTCAAATAACTCTGCAGATTACTTGAGTGGCTACTCTAGTAATGCCTTTTGCTCATGATGTTACTCGAGTGGCTATTCGAGTAATTGTCTATATAGCTTTGCAGATTACTCGAGTGATCCTTCGAGTAACTTCTTCCAAATTTTGGTAGTGCTTCTCTGGATGAAATTCTTCATGATTACTCGAGTGCTTACTTGAGTAACATCTTCCTTTACTCGAGCGGTCACTCGAGTAAGCCATTACAAAATATGCTCATTACCCCAATTCTTACATCAAGTAATACTTTGCCATTTATTTGTTTTGTTTAAATTCATTTGTTTGTTATCAAATCGTTTTATATCATTGATCCAATCTTTGTTATCATCAAAACATATGGGATCAACATTTAACACCTAAGGGTGTAGACGCAACCATGTTATTGAAAGAGGCAAGCTTCACCGAAGAGGGGGCTGAATTGGGTGATGTGATAAATTTTTTGTTTTATGTGGTGATATGACAATAGTTGAGGATAGAGTGGAGTTGAGAGGATTAGTACACAGAGAGTTATACTGGTTCGGCCTAAAAACCAGGCCTACGTCCAGTCCTTAGAGATCAAGACCTACTGAGATTTTCACTATGCTTCCAAGATTCAATGGGCTCTTAGAATGCCACAAAACAACAATTGTCATTGAATGGACTACAAGCAGAAATATTCTAACACTAAGAAATTTCTCTCCCCCTTACGACAAGTCTTACGTGCAGAAAAACAACCTATGACCTTTCTCACTTGCTTACATATACAAGTCTTAAGAGCAGCAACGTTCTCTCCTGCTTACACCACTGTAAGTCTTACGAGCAACAACGTTCTCTACTGCTTGTATCTTGTAAGTCTTATGAATGGAAAGTTTTACTAGGAATTCTCTCAACTACTTCTCTCATAAGGATATCTACCCTCTCAAGGTCCCAATACCTTGAGATCAAATGAAAATAGAATTTGAAGTGTATATAGACTCTCTTACAGAGCAATTATGATAAACATTGAAGAATGATATGAATACAGAGAAAATATGAATGAAAGAGACTCATAAATTTTCTTATGTGAATTCTTGCGCTTCGTTATATTTGATGATCTCTAGAACTTTGTATTTATAGACATTCGATTTTCCCCTTTTGAATAATGATCATTATGGAGCGGGGCATATTACTGTGGAACGGCATGCGTATATTTGAAATCTTTCAACGTGGTAGGTACGTGCTTGGATGGTCGTAATGATGCTGTATGTTGTTGTTTGACTTCCTCAATGTGTTTCTAATTCAAACATTCAAACTCCTGTATCACACTTATAATACATGTTAAATGATGTTATATATTAATAATAAGTGAAAATATAATGAATAAATATCATTAAACCATATTTGGATTGAATGCTGTAAGACTCGTGCATTTTGTCTTCTGGCAGAGTATCACTCGAGCACTGAGGGGGCTCACTCGAGTGAACTACCATATTTCCTTCTTTTGCTTCAGTTTTATACTTGCACTTCTACATGATTTCAGAGAGTGCATTTTCTCACTTGCGAGTGATGTGGGTCCTCACTCGAGCACAACTCCTCCTGATCGAGTGTCCTTGTATTTTACACTAAGAGTCGCGTCTCTGGACAACACTCGTATACCATTTTAGCAAGAGTGTGTTTTTGCACTCACAGGTGATGTAGGTCCTCACTCGAGCATACATACTGCTACTCGAGTGAGAAGAATATTCTCCTGTAATATACTCTTATCTTCAGCAATTGCATCAAAATAGGGAGAGTTAGATTTCACACTCGTGAGTGTTGATGTAACACTCAGGCATATGAACTCTCACTCGGGCATGCTTGTGCTTCTCTGTTCTTCATTGCTCTCGGCCAAACACTCGCAGTCCTTCACTCGCTAGTGCTCGAGTGCAAACCAGCTTCATGCTCGAGTGTATCAGTAAGATTGATAGTAATTGCCCTCGACCAAACACTTCTTGTCCAACACTTGTATGTGCTCGAGTGTGAAAGAGCCTGATGCTCGAGTGCTATCATAGTGCTCGAGTGCATAAGTAGATTTGATAGTAATTTGCTCTCGGGAAAATACTTTCTGTCCAACACTCGCATATGCTCGAGTGCAAAAGAGCTTCATGCTCGAGTGCTAGCTCTATTGCTCGAGTGCATCAGTAAAAGCTGATAGCAAACATTACAAAACTTTGCCATATGCATTTGGTAACTTTGTAATCATTCTTTAGAATTGTAAAACCATTCTTTGCATATAATTACCTTTTGTTATCATCAAAACTTAGGATCTAACATTCTCCTCCTCTTTGATGATAACAAAACCTTTGTTATGAGTTTTAAGAAAAAAATCTTGGTTAGAGTGAAATTCTTTTTAAGACCAACATCAATGTTTCCAAATGCATATCTTCACCAAAGTTTAGATTCAAGTTTATATTTTTGCACTTATCTACATATGTTTCTTGCAATACTTCCACTGGACACTTAACAACCAAGATAAGTCATAGTATCACAGAAACAATTTAAACTGAACAGAAAACTTAATAATTTTGAAAATAACAATTAGTGAACTTAAAAAGTACAATATTAAGTTTAAATCATCACCTACCCATAAAGACCCCATATACAACCATATCAGTAGAAACAGAAATAAACCCAAAAATAATAATAATCATAATCCTACCCCAATACACAAAAACTACCCAATACGCCCCATATAAGCTCAAAAAACCATCACAATCCTTCTCCCTCATTTTGTCAATATCAGAAGGGGGCTGAGGAAAAGTAAGATCGGATGGTGGGGCAAAGGACACCATGGCAGTGGAAGGGTCTACTGGCACTGTCTCAAAGGGTGGAGATGATGGCTGAGGAACAGAGGCTGAGGGTGGTGGTGAAGGTGACCGATCATAAGTTATATCAACATTAGAATCCAGATCGGTGAAGAGAATATGTGTCTGTGGATGAGGATGTGAAGTCGAGGCAGGAGTGGTCTCAGGTGGCACCTCAGAAGATGTAGCCGGAAAGTGAGAGCGTAAGAAGATCTCCATATCAGTGATTCTTCTTGACATATCATCTTGAGTCTTGAACATCAAGTCAAAGTTGGTATTAGCCTTGTCTACCAACTTTAAGACTTGTAACTCCATTTTGTCCACTAACTTCTCATACTCAGTTATCAATTCCTTTTTCAAACCAGACACCGCTTGATTGATCACTTCTGTCAGATGAGTGGAAAGTAATGCATTCAGGAAAGATGGAGGGGGAACCTAACCTTGAGCAAACGACTGAGGCTCATCACCTCTTGATGGAGTGGCTTCTCTCTGAGATGTAGCCTTGGTTCGACTCACTGGAAGATTGATACTCATATGTGTCAATTGAGTCTTACCAAACCTTGGAATGATTACCCTCTCAGTTCCTTCCAAGTACCATATTTTGTTTTTCATGAGAATGAGGGACACAAGTTGAGGATATGGTATAGTCGTAGATTTTGATGAAGAAAATCGAAATCTTCTCATCTCACTAAAAATAATCTCCCCCATATTTCTTTATTGTCTGGCTAGGAAGGAGGCCAGCAAATAATAATCTCTCTGAGAAAAATGGGTATAATTTTTGGACTTGTTAACCATGCTACGAGAGTATATATAGTGAAGGGCTCGATGAGAATCAGGCATATCAATAGGATTAAAATTAAGAGGGCCTATTGGGTCATTTGGTCTTAAAAGCCGGAAGGCTTTATTGGCTGAAAGAGTGGGTGGATCTGGAGGTGGTGCAACATACCCAAGTAAATCATTAATAATCTTAGCAGATATCAAAATGAATTGACCTCTAATAGTGGTAGATACTGCTTCCTCAATCAATTCTCCAGTCCTAGAAAGTATGTTGTGGGTTTTCATGTTGCAATAAAAAGTTTTCACAACAGAGGGTGAATAAGGAATGTGAATATTCAACCAAGGAGCATAAAATCCAAGATAAGGATATAAATCCAAATGACAATTCTTCTTCAGATAATCTAAGTCCACATACACTATAGGGCAAAAATGTCTATGTACAAACTCAGTATCATATACCTTCTGTTTTAGTGGCTTCAGTTCCTCAACATTGAAACCTTCAAGAGGACTTATGACTTTTTCTTCCTCTGGAGCCTGTGATATAGAAGGTACCCCTGAAGCAGCCGCACTAGACTAACCAACATGGTGAGAACTTGAGGCACCGGCTTGAGAGGCAATTTTGCCAACCAATGTGTCAAGTTTTGACCTCTCCATTACTTCCCGGAGTTGAATATTGAAAGTGTCATCGGAGGAAGAAGAAGATTGTTGTGGTTGCTCAGTGTCCTTCTTCTTTCCTCTTCCTTTAACTTCATTGGATTGAGACCGAGTAATCATTGGTTCTTTAAAAACCACACCCTTTGGTTTCTTTTGTGGAGGTTGATCCTTCTTAGCTATTTGAGGCTTAGGATAAGGTTTCTTGGCTGGAGTTCTCTTTTTGGTTTTGGGTTTAGGAGGAGGTGTTGGTGTAGAAGACATCATAGGAGATGAAGGTATTGGTACCGGGTTTCCTGAAGAACTAGCAGCAGAATGAGTGGGAGAGGGTGAATAAGATCTTTGGGCGACAATAGGAATCTTAGTTCTAGCCATTTAGAAACAAAATGAAAACAGTAAGAATCACAGATTTGCTGAAGATTGAATGAAGAAGTTTCAGAGAGTTAGGGCACAGAATGAGAAACTCTGAGGATAAATCTCACCTTATAAAGAAGATTGAAGAGTTGTAAAGGTGATTTGAAGCAAAATGAGACGTTTAATCGATGGGTAACGGTCGGAGGTGAAGAGAGACGACCTTCGAGTGACGCAACGCTTCAAGTGAGAGTAGGAAGTGCGACAGTCTGAGCTATCACGTAACTGATATAAGTTGCAACACTCGAGCAATAACCCTAGTGCTTAAGTGTTATTCATACTGTGCTCGAGTGACATTCAGACAAATTTGATAAAACATGTAAAAGCGTACCTGATTTAGATATTTCTTGCTATATTTTTCATCTTTGTACTCAAATCCTGCAAAATCATTTAAGTAACCATGTTTTGAATAAGCACTTTGTAAGAATTTTTTCTTTCTGCTCGAGTGCTCTTACTTCACTTCAGGTTTGTTCATACTATGCTTAAGTGAGGATCTCTCTCACCCGAGTGAGAACAATTATATTGTTGTACTTCAGATAATTTATTGGTATTTTTATCTCCTCTGTTAACCCCTATTTTACATGATTAGAAATAGAGTATATACAATAGTTATGTGCTCGAGCAATGTTGACTGACTCGAGTGAGTATAAGCTTGTCACTCGAGTGACACTTCCTGTGCTCGAGTGTCAGGCCTGCAAAAACAATTTCTAATACTCCGATGCCAAAGTCAGTATAGTTATCATCAAAAACTCATTTAAGTAAAATAATTAACAAGAAAACTTACAACTCATTGGGATTAACCATTCCCAATTCTCTTTGAATATATAGGAATTGATCTTTAGCTATTGGCTTTGACATCTTTCTTTTGCACGTGATCTCGAATGAAATGATGTCGGATGTCTATGTGTTTGGTTGTTGAATGTTGCGCAGGATTCTTGGCTAAGCTTATGGTGCTAGTGTTGTCACAATAAATTGGAATCTCATTTAAGTATATCCCCAAATCTTGAAGTTGTTGTTTCAACCATAATACTTGAGAACAACAGCTTGCTACAGCTATATATTCAGCTTTAGTTAAGGATAATGAAACTGTGTTCTGCTTCTTGCTGAACCATGATACCAGAGAGCCTCCAAGGAATTGACATTGACCACTAGTACTTTTCCTATCAGTTTTATATCCTCCATGATATGAATCTGAATATGCCATTAAATATTCGTTTCCTCTTTTTGGATACCATAAGCCAAGTTCTGAAGTGTCTCTTAGATATTTGAAGATTCTTTTCACTATCTCTGCATGTGATACCTTAGGAGCAGATTGATACCTCGCACACATTCCAACGCTAAACTGAATATCTGGCCTGCTAGCTGTAAGATAGAGTAATGAACCAATCATTCCTCTATATTTAGTGATATTGAAACTAGGACTTTTTACATCAGCATCAACAA
This sequence comes from Inga oerstediana, assembly GCA_963210345.1. Lineage (NCBI taxonomy): Eukaryota > Viridiplantae > Streptophyta > Magnoliopsida > Fabales > Fabaceae > Inga > Inga oerstediana. Next base: position 39,136,998 of record OY723404.1, read on the forward strand.
CGTTGTAGAGCTCATTGGAGTATCAGCTCCATTAGCATTATCCAATCCATACTTCTTCAACAACTGTTTCAAATACTTTGTTTTAGATACAAATATACCATTCTTCTTTTGCTTGATTTGAAGTCCAAGAAAAAAATTTAATTCTCCCATCATGGACATCTCAAACTCTCCCTACATAATCTTAAAAAATTCTTGACACATAGATTCGTTAGTAGCACCGAAAATAATATCATCAACATAAATTTGAACAATTAGAATATCATCTTTGTTATGTTTGATGAAAAGAGTTGTATCCACTTTTCCTCTGACAAAATTTTGATCAAGAAGAAACTGTCTTAGTCTTTCGTACCAAGCTCTAGGTGCTTGTTTCAAACCATATAAAGCTTTCTTAAGTTTGAAAACATGATCAGGCTTTGTTTCATCTTCAAAACTAGGAGGTTGTTCTACATATACTTCCTCCATAATATAACCATTTAGAAAAGCACTTTCACATCCATTTGATAAAGTTTAAAACCTTTAATGCAAGCAAAGGCTAAAAGTACTCGTATTGCTTCCAATCTTGCCACTGGAGCATATGTTATCAATACCTTCTTCTTGATTATAGCCTTTGGCCACCAATCTTGCTTTGTTTCTCACAATGATTGCTGATTCATCAAGTTTGTTTTTGAAAACCCATTTGGTCCCTATAACCGTGTGATCTTTGGGTCGAGGAACCAAATCCCAAACTTGATTTCTTTGGAATTGATTTAATTCTTCTTGCATAGCAATCACCCAATCATTGTTAGATAAAGCTTCTTCCATATTAGAAGGTTCAATTTCAGAAATAAAAGCAGAGAAAGTTACCTCATTGAGAATTTTATTTCTGGTTTTGACACCTTAGCGATTATCTCCAATTACTTGATCAATTGGATGATCTTTAATATGTCTCCATACTTTTGGTGAGCATGATCATCGACATCTATAGTTTGAAAATTATTTGCTTCAAAATCATTCTGTTTTGAAATAGTTTTGTTTTTCTTTATCAAATCCATTTCTTCTTCATCAACAAGTTTTGTCTGAGATTCAAGTTCATCAAACACAACATGAATAGATTCTTCAACTGTACATGTTTTTTTATTAAAAACTCTATAAGCTTTACTTCTATTAGAATATCCTAGAAATAAACCTTCGTCAGACTTTGAATCAAATTTACCTAAGTTTTCTTTACCATTGTTGTGGACGAAGCACTTGCATCCAAAGATGTGTAGATGAGCAAGATTTGGCTTTCTTCCTTTGTAGAGTTCATATGGCATCTTTCCAAGTGACTTACGAATATATGCTCGATTTGAAATGTAGCATGCAGTACTCATTGTATCTGCCTAGAACACTTGTGACATTTCTTTTTCATTAAGCATTGCTCTCGCCATTTCTATGAGGACTCTGTTCTTCCTTTCTACTACTCCATTTTTGCTGGGGTGTTCTAGGTGCAGAAAAGTTGTGATCTATTCCTTCGTTGTTGCAGTAGTCTTTAAATAGTTGATTATCAAATTCTCCTCCATAGTCTGTCCTAATAGAAACAATAGAAATACCTTTCTCATTTTGAACCTTTTTAGCAAATGTAATAAATTCGACAAATGTTTCATCTTTTGAAGCAATAAATATAGTCCATGTAAATCTTGTAAAATCATCGACAATTACTAAAGTATATAGATTTCCTCCAAAACTTTTTACTCTTGCTGGACCTACCAAATCCATATGAAGTAGTTGTAAAGGTTTGGAAGTAGAAATCTCATACTTAGTTTTGAATGAAGATTTAGTTTGTTTGCCTTTTTGACATGCTTCACAAATCATGTTATCTTTGAATTTTAGTTTAGGAAGACCAACAACTAAATCTTTTCTAATCAGTTTGTCAAGTTGGTGCATATTAACATGAGCCAGACGCTTATGCCATAACCAACTTTCCTCTGATCTGCTAAGAAAACAATTTTCAGAGGAATTTGAATTTCAATCAATAGTATAACAGTTACTGTCCCTTTGAGCTCGGATCTTTGCCTTGATAGATTCTTTGTTAAGCAGCAGATCTTTCTTGTTTACTATCAAGCATTCTTTTGAATCAAAGATCACCCAGTTATCATTGTCAGTGCTTTGACTTACACTCAAGAGGTTGTGGCATAATCCTTCAACGTAATATACCTCGTTGATTTGAACACCATCAGATTTTCTCACTTCACCAATTCCAGTAATATGTCCAGATTGATTGCCTCCAAATGTTACCTTTCCTCCTTCTCTGGTTTCCAGCATGGTGAACTTATTTTTGTCACCAGTCATGTGTCTCGAGCATCCACTATCAATATACCACTTGTTTGCTTGTGATGCTTTGAGACATACCTAGAGTAAGGTGATTAAGTTTTAGGTACCTACACTTTCTTGGGTCCTTTGTGGTTAGTATGTAATACATTTGTCCCTTTCAGAACCCATTTATATGTGCCAATAACTTGTCCTTTTCTAAAATAACATGATGAAGTATAATGTCCTTTCCTATTACAATAGCTACATGACGCGAATGGATTTGATGTATGCACAGAATTCTTGAAATATTTAAGATAAGTTCTACTGCTATTCTTCTTGTTTCCTCTATTCTTATCATGATCAGACCTATATCCAATTCCAGATTTATCAAATGAAACTTTCTGAGAATTTAGAATAACTTTAAGGGTTTCACTTCCTTTAGTAAATTTTTCCAGTTTTTGTTAAATCTCTTATTTTCTTATCTTTCTCTTCATATACTTCACATGATGATATGACAGTATTTTCTAATTCCTTTACTTTCTTCTTATAGCTAACCATTTCTTTAGCTACCTTGATGAATTCTGTATGTAATGCATTATATTCAGATAATAACTCATCATAAGTAGGTTCAAAATCACTTACCTCAGAATCCGATTCTTATTCTTTGGCTACCAAGCATAGATTTGCCACTTCGTCATTGTCGCTTTCTTCATCTGACAAACTATCACCCCAGATAGATGATATGTATGCTTTCTTTTTCTGCTTCTTTTTGTCTTTGTTTCTGAAGCATTCGGATTTGATATGTCTAGGCTTCCTACATTCATAGCATACTATATGTTGCTCTTTGTTTTCTTTCTTGCTTGGTCCACCTTGATAATTTTTAAAGTTGTTCTGACCTCTTCTATAGAACTTCTTGAATTTTCTCACGATCATTCCCATATCATCATCATTAGGAAAATCTTTATTTTCAAAAGATTCTTCTTCCTTGATAGCCTTAAGTGTAACTCCTTTTTTCTTTTTATCATTGAACTCTTCTAGTTCCTTCTTGAATCTCAACTTTCCTTCATATTCAGAAAGGCTACTAAAGAGAGCAGCTACGGATCTCATTGACTCTCCTTTAGCTTCTTCGATAGCTGTTACCTTCGCTTCCCATCCTTTCGTAAGAATATTAAGAATCTTTCTTACCTGGGAATTTTGGTTAAAGGATTTTCCAAGTGCAGATAGTTGATTAACAAGATGAGTGTACCTGAGTTCGAATTCTGATATTCCTTCTCCAGGTTTCATACGAAATAGATCATACTCTGTAATTAGAGTATGGACTCCATTTTCTTTGATTACGGATGTACCTTTGTAAGCGATTTCAAGTGCATCCCACATATCTTTGGCTGTTGGTAGAGTACAGATTCGAAAATATTCCTTTTGACTGAGAGCACTCTGTATCATTAAAATAGCTTTACTATTTAACGTTACTAACCTTTTATCATCTTCGTCAAACTCCTCTGGTCTCTTCTTAATGACTCTATCTTCGATTTTATTTATTGGAACATAGTCACCATCTTGTATTACATTCCATAAACCATACTCGTTAGCTATCACGAACACTCTAAACTTAGCTTTCCAGAACGAAAAATGTTCTCCAGAAAACTAGGAGGTCTATTGATTGAAGCTCCATCTGGAAGAATGTTTTCACCCATTGTTGCCATTTATCAGATCGTTCTTAAGCTGTTAGGCTCTTCAGAGAATACCTTACTCTGGTACCAAATAAAAGAGGCAAGCTTCACCCAAGAGGAGGTGAATTGGGTGATGTGATAAATTTTTCATTTGATGTGGTGATATGACAATAGTTGAGGATAGAGTGGAGTTGAGAGGATTAGTACACAGAGAGTTATCCTGGTTTGGCCTAAAAACTAGGCCTACGTCCAGTCCTCAGAGATTAAGACCTACTGAGATTTTCACTATGCTTCCAAGATTCAATGGGCTCTTAGAATGCCACAAAACAACAATCGTCCTTGAATGGACTACGAGCAGAAATATTCTAACACTAAGAAATTTCTCTCCCCCTTACGACAAGTCTTATGTGCAGAAAAACAACCTATGACCTTTCTCACTTGCTTACGTATACAAGTCTTATGAGCAGCAACATTCTCTCCTGCTTACACTATTGTAAGTCTTACGAGCAACAACGTTCTCTATTGCTTGTATCTTGTAAGTCTTATGAATGGAAAGTTTTACTAGGAATTCTCTCAACTGCTTCTCTCATAAGGATATCTACCTTCTCAAGGTCCCAATACCTTGAGATCAAATGAAAATAGAATTTGAAGTGTATATAGACTCTCTTACAAAGCAAGTATGATAAATACTGAAGAACGATATGAATACAGAGAAAATATGAATGATAGAGACTCGTGAATTTGCTTATATGAATTCTTGCGCTTTGTTATATTTGATGATCTCTGGAACTCTGTATTTATATACATTCGATTTTGCCCGTTTGAATAATGATCATTATGGAGCGAGGCATATTACTGTGGAACAGCATGCGTACATTTGAAATCTTTCAACGTGGTAGGTATGTGCTTGGATGGTCATAATGATGCTATCTGCCATTGTTTGACTTCCTCAGTGTGTTTCTAATTCAAATGTTCAAACTCCTGTATCACACTTATAATACCTGTTAAATGATGTTATATAATAATAAGTGAAAATATAATGAATAAATATCATTAAACCATATTCGGATTGAACGCTGTAAGACTCGTGCATTTTGTCTTCTGGAAAAGTATCACTAGAGCACTAAGGGGGCTCACTCGAGTGAACTACCATATTTCCTTCTTTTGCTTCAGTTTTACACTTGCACTTCCACATGATTTCAGAGAGTGCATTTTCTTACTTGCGAGTGATATGGGTCCTCACTCGAGCACAACTCCTCCTGCTCGAGTGTCCTTATATTTTACACTAAGAGTCACGTCTCTGGACAATACTCGCATACCATTTTAGCAAGAGTGTGATTTTGCACTTGCAGGTGATGTGGGTCCTCACTCGAGCATACATACTCCTACTCGAGTGAGAAGAATATTCTCCTGTGATATACTCTTGTCTTCAGTAGTTGCATCAAAATAGGGAGAGTTAGATTTCACACTCACGAGTGCTGATGTATCACTCGGGCATGCTTGTGCTTCTCTGTTCTTTATGACTCTCAGCCAAACACTCGCAGTCCCTCACTCGCTTGTGCTCGAGTGCAAACCAGCTTCATGCTCGAGTGTTGGTTATAATGCTCAAGTGCATTAGTAAGATTGACAGTAATTGCTTTCGGCTAAACACTTCTTATCCAACACTTGTATGTGCTTGAGTGTGAAAGAGCCTGATTCTCGATTGCTATCACCAGTGCTTGAGTGCATCAGTAGATCTGATAGTAATTTGCTCTCGGGCAAATACTTTCTATCCAACACCTGTATCTGCTCGAGTGGAAAAGAGCTTCATGCTCGAGTGCTAGCTCTGTTGCTCGAGTGCATCAGTAAAAGCTGACAATAAACATTACAAAACTTTGCCATATGCATTTGGTAACTTTGTAATCATTCTTTAGAATTGTAAAACCATACTTTGCATACAATTACCTTTTGTTATCATCAAAACTTGGGATCTAACAATTATATGAAAATTTGTGTATACTCAGGCCTAGTTGTCTTACATAGTTACTATATAATGCATGATTGACTAGCACCTGAATCATACATTACTTGTACTGAATTGTCATTAAAAGAACCCATACCTTAATCAGTTCAGGGGATGTTTTGGCCTCTTCTTAAGTTATTGTGTAGCGCTTGCCCTGAGCTTCTGGTGTAGTCTCCTCTAGCTATTGTTGAGGTGACCAATCTTTAGCAAAATGCCTTATTTCCCGACATTGATAACAGATTTTCCATCTAGCTAGAGCATGTCTAGTTGGTGCATCTTTACATGCTTTACTAGGATGGAATGACTTGTAACAATGCCAGCATGTTCTACCCTATGAGGGTCTCTAATACTATAACCCCCAGCCTGATATGGCTTCTTCTTTCCTTCTCTGGTTGGTCTACTCTGATCTTTGCATTTTTAAGAAGATCTCCCACTACCAGACACACCTTTATTGTCATTGCTTCTATCAGAGTATAAGCTCTACAAGTTGTGCTCTGTAATTTGACACTCTTCAACTGCCTGGTTGAACACTGTAAAGTGTTTAGAAACTAGTTTCTCTTTTAACTCTGGCTTCAACCCTATACCAATATGTCAGAACTCTACTCCTCATCATCCTGATGTCTTAGGTATGAGGAATATCAAGATAATCGGATATACCGTGCAAGGTATTCATTAAAGCTCTCTTTATCATCCTGACATATATTGAGGAGTTCTTTTTCTTTCTCCAGTCTGTCAGATTAAGGGAAATATCTTTCATTAAATGTTCCCCAGAATACTTCCCATGTTACTTGAATATTCCCTATCTGTAGAATCAACTCTGTGTTCCTCCACTATCTATCCGCATCTCCTTATAGTTTGTAGATGGCTAGCTGAACCTTGATGTCATCAAGGCATATCAGCATTGTGAAAATTTTATCCAATCTGGATAACCAGTCTTCTGCTTGTAGAGAATAAAATCTCCCTATGAAAGCAGAAGGTTTTTGTCTACTAAACCGTTTTAGCCATGTTTGAAAAACATTTTCCTTATAAACAAATATGGGTGGTGGCTCCTAATGAGGTTGCTCAGGTGGATTACGCTTGCCTTTTGACCTCTAAGGGTGTTCTAACCTCTCCTGTCTCTGTTGTACCTCATGTAGCTCTTCCTTGATATCGTTGATTATGGCATGTTGTTGTGTTAATATACCCAATATCTGTTGCATCGAGTCAGGCCTAGGTTCCTGATCTGGGTTATTATGTCCCCCTTATGGTCTACCTCGTGTTCTTACCATCTTTATACCTCACTATATAAAAATAGAGAAGAAATCATATTTATACGAACATAAGGGAATTTTTGACATTTCTCAAAATATTGGGTACACATATATGTCATATACATCATACAACAGATATTTACAGTAGTTAAGGAAAGCTCTTAAACCACATAGCTTATAAATTACTGTACAATAGGACTTTGTCCTTTTTTACACACTATGTCATAACCATACATATGACTTTCCAGGGGGTCACCCATCCCGTGATTTTCCTGGGTTGAGTATGATTAACTTTCATGTATGATAAGTAAAATATTTGCATATTTATTTTCCCTTATATGATGAATTTATGGACGATATTTGTGTTTAATATAATAAATTTGGGTGTGATTGATAAATAAATAATGTTTTTGGAATAAAAAAAATTTTAAAAAAAATAAAAAAATGAAAGTACTGTAGCAACAGGATCACTGTAGTAGATGGTTACACTGTAGCGGACGGAAGTTACACTATAGCGGATGGAAGTCACTGTAGCGACGGAAGCACTGTAGAGTCGTCGAACACTATAGCTGTTTGCTGACAGTCACTGTAGCAGCCGGTGGACACTGTAGCAATACTATAGCACACGTTTTTTCCCCCAATAAATAGAGATCAATGCCAAGCTCAAATGGGGAGGAGAGGAAGAGAATCAAAGGTCTTTCTCTAACAATTAGAGGCCTTTCTCTGACACGGAGAGATCTTTTCTCTGATAGTTCTGAATAAAGTGTGTTACTTTCTAGATTTAATTTCATACATTGTATCAATTCTTGCATGCCTCCATCTTGGAAGGTTTAGGATTGTATTACTTATTGCATGCCTCTATCTTGGAAGGCTTAGGATTGTATTACATTTTGCATGCCACCTACATGGAAGGTTTTACCTCCTAACTGGACGGCTAGATTTCTTCATTTTTCATGCATCTTTTGGTTGTATATTTATGTTTAAGAATTTAATATTCAAGTTTATGCAGTATTTCTGAGGATTTCATTCTAGCTTTATATAATGTCAATTTATTTTGGTTTTGTTTTTAATTTCATCATGTGCTAAACTTTCATTTTCCTAAGGTAATGACGTAGCTTACTAATGACGGATTGAATCTTAACTTATTAAATCTAGTTTGAATTTCTCCTTCATGATTGAGTTTTAATTATTATTCTTAATACTTTTAATTGACTGGCCATCTTTTGAATGATTTCAATATGCATGTTGAGACCGGAAAGAGATACATATGTGTAGACCCTATAATTAAAACCATGACTTGCATATAAAATAGGAATATATTCATATGAGCTGTGTAGTCTTACTGAGTTCAATAAATCTTAATGCATAATTAATTGCTTAAATTCATATAGGAATATATTGGATTAGCAATTGATTATAGAATTGCTTGACCTTGGAAGAGGCTAGTAATTAAATTAGGGAAACTCGACTATTAATCATGTGGAATAAATTGAGCTAGAATAGATAAGTGATTCAATCCAAAATTTGTTAAGTGAAATATAATCCCTAGGGCTTTTTCTCATATTTACTTTCATAACATCTGCATTCATATTTAATTGTTTTTATTTTATTTTGTACTTTCAATCACCAACTAATCGATTGACTAAATAGAGTTAAAATTGCTTATTTTGGTACTTAGTGATCAATCCTTGTGGGAATGATACTCTACTTATTTCTATATTACTTGGTTACGACAGTGTACACTTACACTATTTAATTGATCATTTGCACACGTATCAAGTTTTTGGTGCCGTTGATGGGGATTGTTTTCATTAATATCAATACCAAGTAATTTTAATACTAATTTGGTCTTTATATTACATTTGTTTTTCTTCTTGGTGTCTTGTGTTTCTTTTCAGGTTTTTGCTTAGTGTATGACCAAATCGAAGGAGACTGAACTATTTCCTTTTGATTCGGAGATCAAAAGAACTCGTCGAATAAATCGAAGAGTTCAAAAGCAGTCTACTTCAATCCTAAACGATATCCGGGAGGAGGAACAGCAGATACCGAAACACTCTGTGACTATGCAACACCAACAGTCATGGGGACAAATTCTGGAATTATGAGACCACCAGTAGCAACTAACAACTTTGAAATCAAGCCAGCAATTATCCAGATGATGCAGCAAATCAGTTCGGTGGTTTACCAACAGAAGATCCTAATGCATACATAGCCAACTTCCTAGAAATTTGTGACACATTCAAGCATAATGGTATTATTGACGATGCTGTTAGACTTAGACTTTTCCCTTTCTCTCTCAGGGATAAGGCTAAGAGTTGGTTACAATCGCTACCAGTGGGAAGCATAACTACATGGGAGATCATGGCGCAGAAATTTTTGGAGAAATACTTTCCTTTAACAAAAATTGCTAAATTGAGGAATGAAATTGCCTCATTTATCCAGCATGAACAAGAAAGCCTCTATGAAGCATGGGAAAGATACAAGGAGTTACTATGGAGATGTCCTCATCATGGGTTACCAGATTGGTGGCCACTACAAAATTTCTATAGTGGGATGACGCACATTTCTAGAATTCTTGTAGCTGCTGCAGCTAGAGGATCTTTAATGGGAAAAATATAGATGATGCTTACAATCTACTTGAGGAGATGGTAGCCAATGCATATTAATAGCCTTCTGAACGTAGCAATTCAAAGAAAATACTTGGAGTGCACGATCTGGATGTCCTTACAACTTTGTCTTTTCAAGTTGCATCTATATCCAAGCAAGTAGGATCATTGACAACCCAAGCAAATGTAATTGGTACTCCTACGGAAGCTTGTGATCAATGTGGAGGACCTCATGTGAGTATGTAATGTCAAGAAGGACACTCATTCATGCTAGAGCAAGCTCAGTTCATCGGAAATCAAAGGAATGACCCATTTTCAAACGCCTATAATCCAGGTTGGCGAAATCATCCAAACTTTAGTTGGAGGAATAATCAAAATGCATTCAAGCTACAAGGGAACTACCAGTAACAAGCTTTTCAACAACCAAATCCATGACAACAGAAAGTGAATTTGGAGAATGCACTAGATCAATTAACCATGAATACATCTCAATTCATAGTTAGGACTGATTAAAAAATCCAAAACCAATAAGCCTCAATAAAGAACTTGGAGATCCATATGGGCCAAATTGCAAATATGTTGAATTCTAGACAACCAGGAACTCTACCAAGTGGCATCGAAAGAAACCCAAGAGATCATGTGAAGGCCATTGCACTAAGAAGTGGGAAAGAATTGAAAGATCCTTTAATTAAAAAGAAGGATGACAGAGAAAAGAAAGGTGGAGAAGAACAAAAGGAGAAGTACAAGAATAGAAGGAGGAAGTACAAGAACAGAAGGAGGATGATGTGATACCAGGAAGAATTAGCTTTCCAGACAATCCTCCTCCATATGTACCACCAGTTCCATACCCTCAGAGACTCACGAAGGCAAAGCTAGACAAGCAATTTGCAAAGTTTCTAGAGGTTTTCAAGAAGTTGAACATCAACATTCCTTTTGCAGACGCTCTTACCCAAATGCCCAGTTATGCAAAATTCATGAAGGACATTCTTTCAAATAAGCGTAAGCTTGAGGAATTTCAAACAGTTGTACTTACTGAGGAGTGCAGTGCTATTCTCCAAAAGAAATTACCTCCAAAGCTGAAAGATCTAGGAAGCTTCTGCATACTTTGCACTATAGGTCAATGTCACTTTGAAAGAGCACTTTGTGATCTTAGAGCAAGTATAAACCTCATGCCTCTATCTGTCTACAACAAACTTGGTCTTGGAGAGGTGAAGCCAACCACAGTTTCATTACTTCTGGCGGACCGATCAATAAAGCATCCGAGGGGTGTCTTAGAAGATGTTCTGGTGAAGGTGGACAAACTCATATTCCCAGCTGATTTCATAATACTCTACATGGAAGAAGACCAAGAAATTCCTATCATTCTTTGGAGGCCATTCCTAGCAACTGGGAGAACGTTAATAGATGTGCAACAGGGGAAGTTAACCTTGCGAGTTCAAGATAATCAAGTATCCTTCAACATTTTCAAGGCTTTATCCTTTCCAGATGAAGGTGACACTTGCTATAGAGTCGACACATTATCCAATTGCACAAAAGACGTGGTGAATAAAATCTGTATGGATCAACTATTAGCAATAGGAATGGTAGATGTATCAAAATCTACTAATCCTGAAGTCTTGGAGCAGATTAAGTACCTGGAAGCAAATTCCCCAATTTTTATCAAGAAACCATTTGAAGATCTTGGGGAAAGGCTAAGTAAGCCAGTACCATCAACATAGAAACCACCAGTACTGGAGATGAAAATACTACCATCCCACTTGAAGTATGTTTATCTGGGAGGAAATTCAACATTACCTGTAATCGTCTCAGTACCTCTTACTCCCGAAGAAGAAAAAAAGTTATTAAGAGTTCTAAGGGAGTATAAAGCAACATTTGGATGTCAATAGCTGATATAAGAGGGATTAGTCCTTCAATTTGTATACATAAGATCTTAATAGAGGACAACTACAAGCTAACAGTTGAGCACCAGAGAAGACTCAATCCAAATATGAAGGAGGTGGTGAGAAAGGAGGTAATAAAGTGGCTAGATGCTGGTATAATCTACCCAATCTCTGACAGTCAATGGGTAAGCCCAGTTCAAGTTATGCCAAAGAAAGGTGGAATGACAGTAGTGCCCAACGAGAAAAATGAACTGATTCCACAACGCATGGTAACTGGATAGAGAGTGTGCATTGACTACAGAGAGCTCAATAAAGCCACCAGAAAAGATCACTTTCCTCTACCATTTATAGACCAGATGCTTAACAGACTAATAGGAAAGCCTATTATTGTTTCTTGGACGGGTACACAGGATATAATCAAATTATAATTGCACCAGAGGATCAAGAGAAAACAACTTTCACATGTCCATATGGTACCTTTGCCTTCAGAAAGATGCCATTTGGTTTATGTAATGCACCAGCAACATTTCAAAGGAGTATGAAGGCGATCTTCTCAGACATGGTAGAACGGTTCATCAAGGAATTCATGGATGATTTTTCAATTTTTTGGAGAATCATTTGATCATTGTCTTTCAAATTTGGCAAAATTCTTGCAATGTTGTATGGAGACAAACTTGGTTCTAAATTGGGAGAAATGCCATTTTATGGTGAAAGAAGGAATCGTGCTAGGTCACAAGGTATCTGATCGAGGTATTAAAGTAGACCGAGCTAAGATTGAAATAATTCAAAAGTTACCACCTCCTTCCTCAATCAAGGGCATTCAGAGTTTTTTAGGACATGCTGGATTCTATAGAAGATTTATCAAGGACTTCTCAAAAATCACAAAGCCACGTTGCATGCTGTTAGAGAAAAACACTCCCTTTGTGTTTAATAAGGAGTGCTTATCAGCCTTCCAAACTCTAAAAAGTGCTTTGACTTCTGCACCAGTTATCATAGCTCTAGATTGGAATCTTCCATTCGAAATGATGTGCGATGCAAGTGATTATGTAGTTGGAGCTATTTTAGGCCAAAGAAGAGATAAGATCTTTCATGCTATATATTATGCTAGCAGAACACTCTCAGAAGCACAGCTGAGTTATGCAACAACAGAAAAAGAGCTCCTAGCAATAGAGTTTGCATTCGACAAATTCAGGGCATACTTGATCGGGTTAAAGGTCATTATTTGGATGGACCACTCAACAATCAAATACCTGATTGAGAAGATAAATACTAAGCCTAGACTGATCAGATGGGTACTTCTACTACAAGAATTTGACTTGGAGATCAAAGACAAAAAAGGGACCGAGAATCTCATTATAGATCATCTTTCTCGGTTAGAACCACCTGAACGAAAGAGAGAATCACCAATCTAGGAGAATTTTCCAGATGAGCAACTTTTTATCATGCAGTCACAACCTACTTCGTGGTATGCTGATTTTGTGAATTATTTGGCAAGTGGAGTAATGCCTTATGAACTTTCTAAAGTGCAAAAGAAGTTTTTGGCTGATGTAAGGCATTACTTTTGGAAGGATCCGTTCTTATATAAACAATGCCCAGATCAAATTATCAGGTGATGTGTTCCTGAAGAAGAAATGGTCAGCATCTTAAATCACTGCCATTCATCCCCATATGGTGGTCATTTTGGAGCAAAAAGAACAGCTACTAAAGTCCTTCAATCAGGATTTTATTGGTCTACACTCTTTAAGGACACACACAGAATTGTGGCAACCTGTGACAGATGTCAAAGGACGGGAAATATCTCAAGGAGACATAAAGCCCCTTTAACTAACATCTTAGAAGTTGAGCTTTTTGATGTATAGGGGATCGATTTTATAGGGCCTTTTCCATCCTTATTTAGCAATCAGTTCATTTTAGTAGCTGTTGAATATGTCTCCAAGTGGGTTGAAGCAGCTGCCTTTCCAACAAATGATTCTTGTGTGGTTGTGAAGTTCTTGAGGAAGAATATTTTTACAATATTTGGAGTGCCTAGAGCTATTATCAGTGATGGAGGAAGGCATTTTTGCAATCAGTAGCTTCAGTGATGGAGTAACTCACAAGGTTGCAACTCCATATCATCCACAAACAAGCGGGCAGGTGGAAATCTCAAACAGAGAACTAAAGTGGATCTTAGAGAAGACAGTGAATTCCAACCGGAAGGACTGGGCTCAAAAGTTAGATGATGCACTATGGACTTATAGAACTTCCTTCAAGACACCAATTGGTACATCCCCGTATCAATTGGTCTACGGAAAAGCATGCCATCTTCCAGTAGAAATGGAGCAGAAAGCATATTGGGCAGTAAAAGCATTAAATTTTGACTTAAAGGTAGCTGGTGAGAAAAGGCTTCTCCAACTCAATGAGCTTGAAGAATTCAGACAACAAGCTTATGAAAATGCAAAGTTATACAAGGAGAAGACAATAATGTAGCATGACAGAAGAATTTTGAGGAGAGAGTTTACATCGGGATAAAAGGTGCTTTTATACAACTCAAGGTTAAAGCTCTTTCCAGGAAAGCTGAGATCAAGATGGTCAAGTCCTTTTACTGTGATTCAAGTATGGCCATATGGAACTGTGGAGATTCAAGATGGTGATCGAAAATTCAAAGTGAATAGGCAAAGGCTCAAAGAATACAATGAAGGTGCACTCAACACTTTGAAATCTGTCATCACGTTTGAAGAACTAACAGGTAAGTCCTCAATCTATTAATTTTTCAAAAAAAATAAAAAAAAAGAAAAAGAAATTTGGTTTAATCTTTGTCTAGCTAAAGACGTTAAAGAAGGGCGGCTATTTGGGAGGCAACCCAAAACTTCTTTCCTACTCTCTCATTTTTCTTTCCTACTCACCGAAACATACTACACTGTATTGAGCATTTTATTTACATCATTTTCATTTTAAGTTGCCATGGAGGAATCTCTTGCAAAGCTTAAGAACAGGTTCCCTACTCTTCCTAAAGATGTGCTCAGGAAGATCTATAACAGTGACTTGAAAGGATGATAATATTCAATCGTTTGGGCCTTCCTGTGGATGTACGTTGGATCATTGAAGCTAAGGTACATTTAGCAGGTGAGATTCATAATTCATTTGTTAAACCTTTGCCAAGAATGGGAAGAAGTTCTTACACTAAAAAGAGAAGAGCTAAAAGAATGAAGGTCTGCCATAAATGTGCAAAGTGGAATTGTGATAAGTGCTGTAGGAGTAAAGGTATGGTTTCTATAAATCGAGAAGATAAAATCAAATTTATAAAGGATGGACTGAGTAAGGAGTCACTGAATGATATCATTCAAACTCTTAAGATGCATCCGAGTGGTGATGTTCATCGTATTCTTCTTGATTTAGCAGACATATTCAACAGAGAAAAAGAGTGCTATTGTCTTGGGAATCTGACGTTAAAAGACCCTATTTACCAGTTTATAAGAAAACTGGATGGGAAGTAAATCCTCGATTCATAGAAAGCGTTTAAGCCGTTACTGGACATAAAATTAGAGGAAGATGTGAGCCAAAATCATAACTACTGTACATAATCATGCTTTTGTTTTAATCTTCCTTATCCTTTCTGTCAATTTTGTCTAATCTGTCTTATCTTTTCAGCAGATTTTATTTAATATGTCATTTCTTTTTAGTAATATTTGACTTTCTTTCCTCTTTTTCTTCACGCAAATTACGCCAGTCATTCGTGTCAGAAGTTTTTCAAATTTTTTTGAAAAATGCGTGATTTGTATGATTTTGTTGTCGCTGATTTAGTGTTATATATATATGTACTCTTTCATTTATAAATATGCGCACTTCCATTTGTAAATATAAATTCTTCCTCTTGTAAGCATACATGGTCCGAGAGAAACAAAGAGAAAAAGGGTATCACACAAAAATGTAGATTTACATCTATTTGCATTTTTGGTGAAACTGATTTGGGCAAGAAAGGAGAGTTTATAACAGCAGTAAACGAACTTGGAATTGCATTAGCTGCAAGAAAAATCAACTTTGTGTACGGGGGAGGCATCCAGGGCCTAAAGGGAAGTGTGGTCATTTCTGCATCCATGAATGGAAGCAAAGTTTTAAGTGTAAGGGTGAAGGAGTTAGAAGATCACACTTTTTCCTTAGGACAAGAGTTATAGGTTTTGAGGTTGCCTGAACAAATGGGACTAATGTTCTACCATGCTTAAGCTTTCATTGCTCTACCCGGTGGTTTGGAGACGTTGGATGCCATTTCTAGCATTGCATATTGGGCTAAGTTAAACTATCACAAAAAGCCATTAGGATTGTTAAATGTTAATGGTTTCTATGATCATCTGTTGTCTTTTCTTGATCATGCTGTGGAAACAGGATTCATACCCCAAGCGACTCACCACTCCATAATTGCTGCACCAACTGCTGATCAGCTACTCAATCAACTAAAAACCTATGAACCTAAACCAAATCTACTTGTCAAGCAAATAGGTGGGCCATCTTCAGATAGCAGTCAGAAGCAGAACCCAGATACCACTCTTAGGTTGTAACTTTCCTTAATTTCTTGGTTTTACTTTATTGTGTGTTTATGTTAAAAAAAATACCTCCTCTGAGCTCTAGAAGACATTAGGGACAATGCCTGATTTAGGTTAGGGGAGGAGAAAAAAAAATTTTGTTTTTCTTTTGTTAGTTAGTAAAACCATTAGATGCATGGGGTGTGGAAAAAAATGGCAAAGTAAGGAGTTATTCTTAACTCCTAAGACCCATTTCATTAGTTGCATTCTTTTTATCTTTTTCAAAAAAAAAATAAAATTTTTTTTTCTTGTTCAAGTGCTTTGTAATGATCTTAAGAAGTATACAAGTTTTAAGTATGGATCAATTGAATTTAGAGATTTTATAACATGAATGAACAATGATTGTTGCAATTGGTGATGAATTTTGAGATTGAATGAACTGAGTTTAAAAATCCCTAGCTGTGAGCTTCTAAGCCTATAATGATTATTTCTCTTATGTGTGATATTCATCTATTAAGTTGTCACTCTAGAACTTGCTTTAAATCTGGTTGAAATTACATCTCACATGCACATTCAAAAATGATAAAGGCATTCATTTTCTTTAGCCAGAACCAAATAGCCAACCTTGCAATTATACCGTTGATAAGCCCCTTTGAGCCTAATTGACTGTTTCTTTGTTTTCAATATATTAACATGTGCTTTAATGATATATCAAGTGCTTTTACCTTATTCGGAAGATTAGTGGAGCATTTGAAATTTTTGTGAAATGGGCTTTTGACAAAGTGTGGGGGTGTATCTATCATCAACTTTACAGTTGCAATTAAAAAAAAAGAGAAAAAAATAATATAAAATAAAAAATAAAATAAAAAAAAAGAGAAAAAAAAGAAGGAAAAAATTATGAAAAGAAAATGTTAAGTGTTTGAATTGTGGGTTGTTGTGATGAGATAAATTTACAAGTAGCCCATTTTCCAATTGCTCTATTTCTTTAGCCTTTCATATCATGTTTTACATTCCTTTACCTTAACCCCATTACAACCCTTAATAAGTCATTTTGATTTGAATTATACATGTGAATTAGGTAGTGGAGATTGAGATTTTTAGCAAGCCTATGGTAGTGCAATTTTTTCGGTTGAATTTGAGCGAAACACTTACCCTTGAACACTTGAGAGATTGAGAGAATGAGCTACAAGTATGAACTCGGTTTATTCATTTTCAATTAAAGTTACTAGTTTATATTTTCGTTGATTCATTAATACTATGATCTCTTTATTTTTCAATTGTGTTCTTACTTATGACCTGACACTTCTAATTTTGTTGGAAACACTTATTAGTTACTTCTTGTCCGAGAACGTCCAAGAGTTAAGTGTGGGGGAATTTGATAAGTAAAATATTTGCATATTTATTTTCCCTTATATGATGATTTTATGGATGATATTTGCGTTTAATATAATAAATTTGGGTGTGATTAATAAATAAATAATGTTTTTGGAATAAATAACATTTTAAAAAAATGAAAGTACTGTAGTAATAGGATCACTGTAGCAGATGGTTACACTGTAGCGGACGAAAGTTACACTATAGCGGATGGAAGTCACTGTTGGAAATTGTGCCCTAAGGGCCAATCATTGTACTTTAAACATTATTATTTTAATGAAATTTCTCCATTCTGTTATCATATTATTTGCATGTTAACTGTGATAATTGTATCCTTGGATAATTCATAAAGATTGTCCTAAAATGTCCTTGGTCGGTCATCTATGCGGTAGCAGAGATGAAACAAGACCAGTATGACTTTGATAAGATATGGAGATACGAATCAAAGTCTTAGGCACTTGTAAGAGTACAAGGTGCTGGACCGACCCACTATGAGAAAGCTACATGGATCAAGTCATAAGCTTTGTTAGATCCCAAGTTTTGATGATAACAAAAAGACAATTGTTTGCAAATCATGTTTTTATAAGATTAAAAAAAGATTACAAAGTTACCAAATGCATATAGGAATGTTTTCTGGTATCTGCTGTCAAATTGCTCTGGAGTGCTCGAGCATGAGCTTTGCACTCGAGCATAGATCCCTTCTATGCTCGAGCAGGTGCGAGTGAAAGCCAGAAAGTGTTCACCCGAGAGGCATGCTACTATTATTCTCACTGATTCACTCGAGCACTGGAGTTTGCACTCGAGCAGAGAAGCCATTGTCACTCGAGCACATGCGAGTGAAGGTCCGCGAGTGCTTGGCCGAGAGCAAGTAATATCATGCTTCCTTGATTCACTTGAGCAGAGACATCAATGCTCGAGCATGAGCATTCTGTACTCGAGCAAGGTACTGCGAGTGCTTGGCCGAGAGTCATGAAGTTCAATGAAGTGCAAGTATGCTCGAGCACAACCTCATATGCTCGAGTGATACATCATCACTTGCGAGTGAAAATTCTATCCCTCTCCAAATCTGATGCGAGTGCTTGTTCAAAAGGTATATTACTTGAGAATATTCTTCTCACTCGAGCAGGAGTCTGTGTGCTCGAGTGAGGGCCCACATCACCTGCGAGTGATAAATTTATCCCTCTCTAAACCTGATGCGAGTATTGATATTGAGAGCATATTCCTTGAGAATATGCATCTTACTCGAGCAGGAGTATGTGTGCTCGAGTGAGGGACCACATCACCTGCGAGTACAAAATCTCACTCTTGCTAATATGATATGCGAGTGATGACCCGAGAAGACACTCCCAGTGGAAAATGCAAGATCACTCGAGCAGGAGGAGTTGTGCTCGAGTGAGACCCCACATCACTCGTGAGTGAGAATTCTGTCTCTCTGAAATCCTTTGCAAGTACAACCCGATAACTGAAGCACAAAGAGGAAAATAGGAAGATCACTCGAGTGAGCCATCCATGCTCGAGTGATGCTCTGCCAGATCACCAAAAATGCCTTATCTCACAATGTTCAATCCGAATATGGTTTATTGTTATTTATTCATATCATCATTACTTATTATCATTGTTTAACATTACTTTGAATGTATTATAAGTGTGATGCAGGAAGATGAACGTTTAAAATTAGTTGTTACGGAAAAAGTCAAATAACGGCAGACAACATCATTAAAAGCACGCACATACCTACCGCATTCAGATTATTCAAACATGCGCGTGTCTTTCAATAGTTGCAAAATTCCCGCTCCTCAAACAATGATTTCCCAAACGGGCAAAAACTAAAGCAACTATATATACAGAGATTCAAAGATAGTCAAGAACGACAACTAAGCACAAGAATTCACAAGTTTATACACGAGTACCTGCTATTCATCATTTTCTCTTTATACACATTGATCTTCAGTGTTTATTCATTTGCTCTGTAAAAGAGTCTTCATACAATTCAAATTCTATGTTTATTTGATCTCAAGGTATTGGGACCTTGAGAGGGTAGATTTCCTTACGAGAGAAGCAGTGAGAGAATTCCTTATTGTACCTTCCACTCATAAGCCTTATAAGATACAAGCAGAAGAGAACGTTGCTGCTCGTAAGACTTACAGTGGTGTAAGCAAGAGAGAACGTTGCTGCTCATAAGTCTTGTATACATATGCAAGTGAGAAGGGTCATAGGTTGTTTTTTCTGCACGTAAGACTTATCGTAAGGGGGAGAGAAATTTCTTATTGAGAGAATATTTCTGCTCGTAGTCCATTCAAGGACGATTATTGTTTTGTGGCATTCTAAGAGCCCATTGAATCTTAGAGGTATAGTGAAAATCTCAGTAGGTCTTGATCTTTGAGGACTGGACGTAGGCCTGGTTGTTAGGCCGAACTAGTATAACTCTCTGTGTTCAAATCTTCTCAACTCTACTCTATCTACTATATTTTTCATATCACCACATCAAGCGAAAAATTTATAACATCACCCAATTCACCCCCTCTTGGGTGAAGCTTGCCTCTTACAAGCTTTTCTCATGTATAACCACGTCACAATGCCTTTAGACCTGAGGTCATCATGGATTCCTACATGAGAGTTTCTAAGCTTTGAACTAGTCAAAAGTCACTTTTGACCGGGTGATGATAAAGGCTACGATCGGGCTTGGTGGTTTTTCATGTAGAGGAATATGAATGATCAAGATGAAATTTGTCCCTCACATTAGTAGAGAGATATTACTGGGCCCTTCGATGAGTGAGTCTGAGAAATGTATGGCCATACTATGATGAAAGGAGTTTCTATCTCTGTTATCAGGCTACTCAAGAATCGAGAAAGTAATGGTCAGGAACAAGAGGATGACATTTTCCATGCCTTATCCTTGATCGATATATTGTGTGACAAAAGGGACGTGACATGGTTGTATGACAGGTTGCATCGTGATAACGATCCTCATATGAATTGGGTAGTCGTAATGTCTTGCTAGAGGCCGCTTGCGACTTTTGGGTTAGTGTAGTTATTGGCCCACTGCCAACTTCATATGGGCCTACAGGGTCGCACACAAGAATGGCCCAACACGAGATAATGTTTGATTTAGGGTGGATGAATTTTATATTTATATATATATAATATAAAATTCATTAATAATATTATATATATATATATTTTCGAAATATATATCTTATATATATATATATTATATTATATTATTATATTTAATAATATTATATAGATATATATACCTTGACCCCGCCCGCTAACCGGCGAACGGGACCGCCGTGACCACCTCTGCGTAGCACAATATAATCTGATCATGACATTTATTGCTTTTCATATTGTATGAATTCTTGTTGTGGTTTATTATTTATCCTTGTTTGGGTATGGTGAACAACATGGCTTTAGAATTTTACAAAGGTTGTAATATTTAAATACGGCCTGCGTGCCGTGCCTTTCTCTAAATACTCTCGATGTACATTCTCTTCTCATCTCACTCCCCTCGAATGTTTAAACGAGGTTTCTCTCAATGAATTTTTTTTTTATTTAGAGAAGTCCTCTTATTGGCTTGGGAGGATTTTAGGTTAGGTAAGCCATGTTGTGTCACGTTTAAATTATACTTTTGATAAGATCATTGCATGAATACTTTTCGTTTATATGTATTTATCGTTATGAGATACGACCATGATTGAATCCATATAAACAAAACTAATTAATTAAGCCCTCCGAATTAAATCTTAAGTCATAATGCCATCAATTAATGAATACTTGTCAAAACCTAGATCGCTCAATTGTGGAAACCACCAAAGTGGATGCACTTGAGTTATCTTGATGAGACAAGCTTGAGTAATGGTGTTGCTCATAATATTCAATATTGTTTTGACTTAATTGAGATTAACAAAACGGTTTTGGATCTCAAGGCATTAGATGGGGTTAAACATGCTGGATCATATGATGATTAAATCCCATAAAGATCTAAGAGTTATATGTGATGTAATTGGTAAATAGGTTACCTACCTAAATAACTTGAATTTAAGCGTCTTGCCAAATCGGACTTAAGTTTAAGCCAAATATGGATCTTAGCCCACTAATTATTATATTGAGGGTTGTTAATTTAGTGGGAGATTACTAAATAACTTTGCATATTTTAATTGTAGAATCATCTCGACTAGTAATACTGCTACACTATCGTTGCGATCGGTCCTTGAGAAGGACAAATTCAATGGGACAAACTTTCTTGACTGGTTCAGGAACTTGAGAATTGTTCTCAAGCAGGAAAGAAAGGCTTATGTCCTAGATCAACCTATTCCTGAGGAGCCTGCAGCTAATGCTCCAAGAGCTCAGAGAGATACTTACACAAAGCATAAGGATGACTCTGTGGATGTAGGTTGCCTGATGCTTGCCACTATGGTTCCAGAGCTCCAAAAGATCTGGAACTCATGAAGGCTCATGAGATGATAGTACATCTCAAGGAAATGTTCCAGCAACAGGCAAGGCAAGAAAGGTATGAGACCACAAAGGCCTTACATTCCTACAAAATGGCTGAAGGTGCATCAGTTAGTACTCATGTGTTAAAGATGAAAGGCTATATTGATCACCTTGAGAGGCTTGGATTTCCCATGAGCCAAAAGTTAGCTACAGATTTGATCCTCAACTCACTCCCGGAGAGTTATGACCAGTTTGTTATGAACTACAACATGAACAACATGGAGAAATCAATTTCTGAGCTGCATGGGATGCTCAAAACTGCTGAACAAAGCATTAAGAAAAAGCCTAGCATAGTTTTGATGGTTCAAAAAGGAAAGGGTATGAAAAAAGAAAGGGAAGGGCAAATGGAAGGGTAATGGCTCAGGTGGTAAGACCAAAGAGTCAAACAAGCCTGAAACCAAGCTTGCACCCAAGAAGGCAAAGCCTCCAAAGGAAGGAGTCTGCTACTTTTGCAATGAACTCGGTCATTGGAAAAGGAATTGCAAACTCTACCTGGAAGATATGAAAAAGAGGATAAAATCAAACGATTTGAATCCAACCTACCTATGGCATTGTCGTCTAGGCCACATAAATAAGAAACGCATTTCTAAACTCCATCAAGATGGATTTCTAAAGCTCATTTGATTTTGAATCATATAATACATGCAAATCTTGCTTATTAGGAAAGATGACTAAGGCACCTTTCACTGGTCACAGTGAGAGGGCTACTGAATTATTGGGCCTCATACATACAGATGTATGTGGACCATTAAATATAGCTGCCAGAGGAGGTTATGTCTACTTCATTACATTTATAGATGACTTTAGTAGATATGGCTATATCTATCTAATGAAACATAAATCTGAATCTTTTGAAATGTTCAAAATATTCCAAAATAAAGTACAAAACCAACTTGGTAAAACAATTAAAGCACTTAGATCTGATCGAGGTGGTGAATATTTGAGCCAAGAATTCACTGACCATCTTAGGAGTTGTGGGATAATCTCACAATTGACTCCTCTAGGAACACCACAATGGAATGGCGTTTCTGAACGGAGGAATCGAACACTATTAGATATGGTTCGATCTATGATGAGTCAAATAGATCTTCCACCGTCCTTTTGGGGACATGCCCTAGAGACAGCTGCGTTCACACTAAATCGTGTTCCATCTAAGGCAATTGAAAAGACACCATATGAGATATGGACTGGAAAGAAACCAAGTTTATCTTTTCTTAAGATTTGGGGATGTGAGGTATATGTTAAGCAACAAGCCTCTGATAAATTAGTGCCCAGATCCATAAAGTTCCTTTTTGTAGGGTATCCTAAAGAAACGAAAGGATACTATGTCTACAATCCCACCGATAACAAAGTGTTTGTTATTCGAAATGGCAAGTTTCTAGAAAGAGAGTTTGTCTCTAAAACAACTAGTGGGAGCGACGTACATCTTGAAGAAATTCGAGATCCACAAGATGGTACAGAACCACAGATGGAAATTAGAGAAGACTCACAACAAGTTACTGAGCCTCCTCAAGTAACACAAGGTCCACGAAGATCTGTAGGACACGGCATCAGCCTCAGAGATATGGATTTCTGATTACTGAAGGCCGTGATGTGTTGCTCATTGAGTAAAATGAGGCCACCACCTATCGAGAAGCCACAGTGGGACCAAACTCTGAGAAATGGCTAAATTCCATGAAGTCTGAAATGAAATCCATGTACGACAATCAGGTATGGACCTTAGTCGATCCACCTGAAGGTGTAAAAACCATTGGGTGTAAATGGGTTTTCAAGGAGAAAACTGACATGGATGGCAATGTAAATGTCTTCAAGGCACGACTGGTTGCAAAAGGATTCACTCAAACTCATGGTGTAGACTATGATGAAACCTTTTCCCCAGTTGCAATGGCCAAATCAATCAGAATCCTTCTTGCCATTGCAGCATATTATGACTATGAAATATGGCAAATGGATGTCAAAACAGCCTTCCTTAATGGAAAGATGCTTGAGGATGTGTACATGACACAACCTGAAGGTTTTGTGCGTCCAGAGGACTCTGGTAAAATTTACAAGCTTCAAAGATCCATTTATGGATTGAAGCAAGCATCTCGGAGCTGGAATCATCATTTTGATGGAGTAGTCAAAGAGTTTGGATTCATTCAAAACATCGATGAACCTTGTGTTTACAAGAAGGTTAGTGGGAGCATAGTTGTATTTCTAGTGCTTTATGTAGATGACATCCTACTCATTGGGAATGATATTCCTACCTTGCAGAGTGTCAAGTCTTGGTTAGGAAAGTCCTTTTCAATGAAAGACTTAGGTGAAGCCACCTATATCCTAGGGATTAGGATCTATAGGGATAGATCCAAAAGGCTAATAGGCCTAAGTCAGAGCACATACATAGATAAGACACTGCATAGGTTCAATATGCATGATTCAAAAGGGGGTTACATGCCTATGTCTTATGGCATCCATCTTAGCAAGGATCTGTGTCCTAGTACACCTGATCAGCGAGATCGCATGAGTAAGGTTCCATATGCCTCGGCCATTGGATCCATCATGTATGCCATGTTATGTACTCGACCGGATGTCTTGTTTGCCTTAAGTATGACCAGCAGATACCAACAAGATCCTGGTGAGGGTCATTGGACTTCCGTTAAGAATATCCTAAAGTACTTAAGAAGGACTAAGGACTTATTTTTGGTCTATGGTGGATTGGATGATGAGCTCTGTGTAACCGGTTACACAGATGGAAGTTTCCAAACTGACCAAGATGACCTTAAATCACAATCTGGATATGTATTCCTCCTGAATGGTAGAGCAGTAAGCTGGAAGAGCTCCAAGCAAAGCACTATAGTAGATTCTGCAACAGAAGCTGAGTATATAGTAGCATCAGATGCAGCTAAAGAAGCCGTTTGGATCAGAAAGTTCATTACTGAACTAGCGGTGGTGCCTACCATCTCAAATCCAATAGATTTGTTCTGTGACAATAGCGGTGCTATTGCATAGGCCAAGGAGCCTAGGTCACATCAAAGGACCAAACACATACTCAGGCGATTTCATCTTATTAGAGAAATCAATGATAGAGGTGATATAAAGATATGCAAAGTAGCAGGAGAAGATAATGTTGCTGATCCTCTTACTAAGCCACTTGCACAGGCAAAGCATGAGCGTCATGTTAGGGCAATGGGAATTAGGCAAATTAATGATTGCACCTAGGGCAAGTGGGAGGATGTTGGAAATTGTGCCCTAAGGGCCAATCATTGTACTTTAAACATTATTATTTTAATGAAATTTCTCCATTCTGTTATCATATTATTTGCATGTTAACTATGATAATTGTATCTTTGGATAATTCATAAAGATTGTCCTAAAATGTCCCTGGTCGGTCATCTATGCGGGAGCAGAGATGAAACAAGACCAGTATGACTTTGATAAGATATGGAGATACGAATCAAAGTCTTAGGCACTTGTAAGAGTACAAGGTGCTGGACCGACCCACTATGAGAAAGCTACATGGATCAAGTCATAAGCTTTTCTCATGTATAACCACGTCACAATGCCCTTAGACCTGAGGTCATCATGGATTCCTACATGAGAGTTGCTAAGCTTTGAACTAGTTAAAAGTCACTTTTGACCGGGTGATGATAAAGGCTACGATCGGGCTTGGTGGTTTTTCATGTAGAGGAATATGAATGATCAAGATGGAATTTGTCCCTCACATTAGTAGAGAGATATTACTGGGCCCCTCGATGAATGAGTCTGAGAAATGTATGGCCATACTATGATGAAAGGAGTTTCTGTCTCTGTTATCAGGTTACTCAGGAATCGAGAAAGTAATGGTCAGGAACAAGAGGATGACATTTTCCATGCCTTATCCTTGATCGATATATCGTGTGACAAAAGGGACGTGACATGGTTGTATGACAGGTTGCATCGTGATAACGATCCTCATATGAATTGGGTAGTCGTAATGTCTTGCTAGAGGCTGCTTGCGACTTTTGGGTTAGTGTAGTTATTGGCCCACTGCCAACTTCATATGGGCCTACAGGGTCGCACACAAGAATGGCCCAACACGAGATAATGTTTGATTTAGGGTGGATGAATTTTATATATATATAATATAAAATTCATTAATAATATTATATAGATATATATATTTTCGAAATATATATCTTATAAATAAGATTATATTATTATATTTAATAATATTATATAGATATATATTTTTTCGAAATATATTATATATATATATGTATATATATTATATGATATTATTATATTGTGTTGGTTTTAAATTTAATTTATTAAGATATATTAAATTTAATAACTAACATGATAGAGATATAGTATCTCAGATTTAATTTATGAAGATAAATTAAATCTAATGGCTCTTTATTTAGATTAAATAAATTGGTTAAATTAAAACTGTTGGACAGATTTAATTTAAACTGAATTTATTTAATTAGCTCATCAAGATAATTTATTGTTAATTAATTTCAAAATTAATGATGATTAATTTTGAAATTTGAAAATAACCCTCATGGGTTATAAACTTGATAGAGCTGATAGACTCAGTGAACATCAGAATTGAGAGCCGCAAGTTAAACCCTTGGAGACATTAGAGGCGATAGCACGTAGTCTCGGTTGGAGAGCATTCGTGTGGATACCGGTAGAGGGAGCGGACCTGACGTGTTGGCTCCTAGAGATCGTGAAAACTCTGAATCATCAAAAAAGTATGAATCCTTCCAACTTGGTTTAAACGCCGTTGATAGATCCTCGATTAAGATCGGTGAAAATTTTTTAAATTCTTCCGCTGTGTTTACCGATCCTACAGTCACTGTAGCGACGGAAGCACTGTAGAGCCACCGGACATTGTAGCTGTTTGCCGACAGTCACTGTAGCAGCCGTCAGACACTGTAGCTGTTTGCTTACAGTCACTGTAGCAGCCGCCAGATCACTGTATCAGTCTCCGGACACTGTAGCAGTACTATAGCACACATTTTTTCCCCTATAAATAGAGATCAATGCCAAGCTCAAAAGGGGAGGAGTGGAAGACAATCATAGGTCCTTCTCTGACAATTAGAGGCCTTTCTCTGACACGGAGAGATCTTTTCTCTAACAGTTCTGAATAAAGTGTGTTACTTTCTAGATTTAATTTCATACATTGTATCAATTCTTGCATGCCTCCATCTTGGAAGGCTTAGGATTGTATTACTTATTGCATGCCTCCATCTTGGAAGGCTTAGGATTGTATTACATTTTGCATGCCACCTATATGAAGGTTTTACCTCCTAAATGGACGGCTAGATTTCTTCATTTTTCATGCATCTTTTGGTTGTATATTTATGTTTAAGAATTTAATATTCAAGTTTATGCAGTATTTCTGAGGATTTCATTCTAGCTTTATATAATGTCAATTTATTTTTGTTTTGTTTTTAATTTCATCATGTGCTAAACTTTCATTTTCCTAGGGTGATGACGTAGCTTACTAATGACAGATTGAATCTTAACTTATTAAATCTAGTTTGAATTTCTCCTTCATGATTGAGTTTCAATTATTATTCTTAATGCTTTTGATTGACTGGCCATCTTTTGAATGATTTCAATATGCATGTTGAGACCGGAAGGAGATACATGTGTGTAGACCCTATAATTAAAACCATGACTTGCATATGAAATAAGAATATATTCATATGAGCTGTGTAGTCTTATTGAGTTCCATAAATTTTAATGCATAATTAATTGCTTAAATTCATATAGGAATATATTGGATTAGCAATTGATTATAGAATTGCTTGACCTTGGAAGAGGCTAGTAATTAAATTAGGGAAACTCGATTATTAATCATGTGAAATAAATTGGGCTAGAATAGATAAGTGATTCAATCCAAAATTTGTTAAGTGAAATATAATTCCTAGGGCTTTTTCTCATATTTGCTTTTATAACATCTGTATTCATATTTAATTGTCTTTCTTTTATTTTGTACTTTCAATCACCAACTAATCGATCGACTAAATAGAGTTAAAATTGCTCATTTTGGTACTTAGTGATCAATCCTCGTGGGAACGATACTCTACTTACTTCTATATTACTTGATTACGACAGTGTATACTTGCACTATTTAATTGATCATTTGCACACGTATCAATGTACCCATGCAAAAGATTAGATACTGACTTTATCCACTTTTGTCTACTGGTACCTTGTGACTGCCCTTATCTCAAAAGTCATGCCGACTGCCTCTGGTTACCAAAATACCATTCTTGGATTGCGAATCACTCCTAATACATATATCTCCGTACATAGTCTCTCATATGCTCCATAAACTCAACAATCTCGTTCTTCTTCAGATTCCAGAACACCGTATCCGAGAAGAAATCTATCATGAAAAAGATCTAGAACTCATCTGAATAATCCAACTCAAGTTAAACCTACTTCCAGTACAGGGAATTCACAACATCTAGATATGCCAGGTACTGATCAACGAGAGTGGCATGTGCTCATATAGCTCGTCAATATCTGCCCCGGATATACTCCCACAACTACTCATCGGGCTGTAGATCATAGGGTATACACAGTCTTAGCACCAGAAAGGTCAGTGATACTTGGGTCTGACTTCGTACTGCCTGACAGTGCAATATCTCCTAAAGATGAACTTGTGGATGGTGATGTGCTGGTTGAGGCTTTAACTCGTACATCGGCCTATCTCAAACCCACTACTTGGGTGTCCTCGTCTCTATAGAATGCTACCCCTCGAGAATCCTCTGACTTGGGGAACCCTGGTTCATCGACGTTGGTGACCTATCTTTCTGTCGTCACCTTCCGCACATCATTCCCGTCAACCTGTAAAAAAGACCATATCAGTATACTATTTTGATAATGCCAGCACCGCTTTTAGCTCTAATACCAAAAATGTCAAACGCTTTACCATTTTGATATTTTCTGGAGTGACAAAGGCACAGTTCCACATTTCTGATAAGAAGTACTTGTTACAAATAGGAGTTCCCTATAGGGTTTAAAAAAATATACAAATTTTGTCCAGAAACTACCAAAATAAACTATGATAAACAATAGCTCCACCTTCTTAATCCGGAAACCTCAATTACCGGTATTTATCGTGTTGACCTGAGAGCTGTTGGATTCTGCTGGAAAAGTTTTACATTTGATAAAGGGTGAGATTTAAACGAATCTCAGTAGAAACATACAATTGATCATATAAAATGCAACAAATAATGATGCCAGGTACCACATAATGCAATAGTATAACCCGCTCACCGTAATTACTTCAGGTTTATGAAATTAAAGTGAAATAGAGACTAATAAGACAAAATCAACATTTATAATCCCTCATCTACAAGATGGGGTATCCTGAAAAACAATTCAAAATATATTCAACCTGGTCTCACATTCACATTCAAATATAATTACTTGAGAAATCAAATCACATTGATAAATATCAAAGTGCACAACTAAAATCCCGGCAACCCCACGTTACATGTATATATATAATGGGTTTAAAGTTTCCCAAAAATAGAGGATTACATATCCAAAAATAATATTTACAACCCATATACATACAGTAATCCCAAATCTAGAACAGATAACCAACAGTCCAAATTGAAAATGTCCCTAGGGGATCCTAACCACTCCAGGTTGTTCGCTTCCCTTTTGAACCACTTGCCCTGTCTGAAATGTTAGTCATTGGAAAGAATGAGATTCTAAAGAATCCCAATAGTGACAAATCACTCATACATCATATAAACACATAGCATGTAAGTTTATCATGTTCAGCATCAACATAATGATTTATGGCTCACGAAACAAGCGACAGCATTCACAACTGTAATCTCAATGCACTATGCCTGCTTTCGCGGTAATCACTATGTCAGCTTTTGCTGTAATCACTATGCCAGCTTTCGCTGTAATCACTATGCAGTAGCATCATAAGGCACAAAGTATCACAAGGCTACATAAAGTGTCACAAGGCGTCATAAAGCAGCAGTAGCAACATAATGCATGACACCCATCATACAATACATTTACACAAAGTATAAGAGAAGAGTTACTACCTTGATCTTCCGTGACGTTCCTTGGCTCAGTGGGCTCACAAGTCCGGTAAATGTCAAATCTTATAACCAAATTAGGGACAAGTGATCAATCTCTTTTCCAAATGCTTATTTCTATAATACTCTAAATTGGTTATCATTTAAACTCTTTAGGACGATCTTTAGAGGCCTGTGAAAGAGGCAAGCTTCACCTAAGAGGGGGTGAATTGGGTGACGTTATAAATTTTTGCTTGATATGGTGATATTGAAATAGACTAGACAGAGTAGAGTTGAGAAGATTAGATCACAGAGAGTTATACTGGTTCGGCCTAACAATCAGGCCTACGTCCAGTTCTCAGAGATCAAGACCTACTGAGATTTTCACTATTCTTCCAAGATTCAATGGGCTCTCAGAATGCCACAAAACAACAATCGTCCTTGAACAGACTACGAGCAGAAATATTCTTTCACTAAGAAATTTCTCTCCCCCTTACGACAAGTCTTATGTGCAAAAAAACAACCTATGACCTTTCCCACTTGCTTATGTATACAAGGCTTATGAGCAGCAACGTTCTCTCCTGCTTACTCCACTGTAAGTCTTACGAGCAGCAACATTCTCTACTGCTTGTATCTTATAAGTCTTATGAGTGGAAGGTTTAACTAGGAATTCTCTCAACTGCTTATCTCGTAAGGATATCTACCCTCTCAAAGTCCCAATACCTTGAGATCAAATGAAAATAGTATTTGAATTGTATAAAGACTCTCTTACAGAGCAAGTAGATGAACACTGAAGATCAATATGTATACAGAGAAAATTATGAATAACAGAGACTCATGTATATGCTTGTGAATTCTTGTGCTTCATTGTCTTTGACGATCTCTGGATCTCTGTATTTATAGATGTTCAGTTTTTGCCCGTTTGAGTAATGATCGTTGAGGAGCGGGGCTTGTTACTGTGGAATGACACGCGCATGTTTGAATACTTTGAATGTGGTAGGCACGTGTGTGCTTGTAATGATGCTGTCTACCGTTGTTTGACTTTCTTCGTGTCTGTTTATTTCAAACGTTCATCCTCCTGTATCACACTTATAATACATTCAAAATGATGTTAAATAATGATAATAAGTGATGATAAGATAGATAAATAACATTAAACCATATTTGGATTGAACGCTATGAGACTTAGTGCATTTGGTGATCTGGCAGAGTATCACTCGAGCATGGATGGGCTCACTCGAGTGATATTGCTATTTTACTCCTTGTACTTCAGTTTTTAGCTTGCACTCGCATAGGATTTCAGAGAGACAAATTTCTCACTCGCGAGTGATGTGGGGCCTCACTCGAGCACAACTCCTTCTGCTCGAGTGGCCTTGCATTTTACACTGGGAGACTCTTCTCTGGACAGCACTCGCATAACATTTTAGTAAGAGTGAGATTTTGCACTCGCAGGTAATGTGGGCCCTTACTCAAGCACACATACTCCTGCTCGAGTGAGAAGAATATTCTTAAGTAATGTACCCTTAATATCAGCACTTGCATCAGAATTTGAGAGAGATAGATTTTTCACTCGCGATTGCTGATGTATCACTCGAGCATATGAAACTTTGCTCGAGCATACTTGTGCTTCTCTGATCTTCATGACTCTCGGTCAAGCACTCGCAGTCTATCACTCGCTAGTGCTCGAGTACAGGATACTTATGCTTGAGTATTGATTTCTCTACTCGAGTGCATCAAGGAAGAATGACATGAATTGTTCTCGGCCAAACACTCGCAGTCTCTCACTCGCATGTGCTTGAGTGAGAAAGACTCTTCTGCTCGAGTGCTATCTCCAGTGCTCAAGTGAATTAGTAAAAAAAATGACAATAGCATGCTCTCGGGCAAACACTTTCTGGCTATCACTCACATCTGCTCGAGCATAAAAGGGTTCCATGCTCGAGTGCTTGATTCATGCTCGAGTACACCAGTTCATTTTGGCAGTAGGCACCACAGAACATTGCTATATGCATTTGGTAACTTTGTAAACATTTCTTAAACTTATAAAACTATGATTTGTACACAATTGACTTTTGTTATCATCAAAACTTGGGATCTAACAGCCTAAACACATACTAAAAGGTTGGAATTCACTGCCCTGAAGACCCCTTTTTGGGAACAGAATACTGGTTTTTAGTTGACTCACTCGAGTGAAGATGACCTCACTCGAGTGATGAGAGACTTACACTGACTTACTCAAGTAAAGATGACCTCACTCGAGTGATGAGAAACTTACACTCGAGTAAGAATAGCTCTCACTCGTGAGTGTTTGACAGTGAGCAATAACAACGGCCAGAAAGTGCTCACAACACTCGAGCATGGGGGATTGCACTCGGGTGTTAACTCCAAAGTCACTCGAGTCCCTAAAAGTGCAACATAAGAAGTGATGACCCAAGAGCACAGCAAACTTCAGAGGAAAAAGCTCACTCGAGCACAACCCTTGGCACTCGGGTGAGAAGACCACACTTGCAAGTATCAAAACACACTCTTGAAAATTGGCCAGCGAGTGAGGACCTGAGAGCAACCTTAACCATAAACTCACTCCATCACCCGAGTGAACCCATGCTCACTCGAGTAATCACCAATATCACTCATGGGCTGAGAAGTGCACTCGAGCTTTCTTCATGAAAAACTAGGCAAAATATGAAGGAAAAAGGGAAATTACATGATAGTACTCGAGTGAGACCCCCTTACTCGAGTGATGCTATCATATTGCCAGATCACAGCAACTGACAGAAATTCCCAGATTTGCCAAAACTGATCTCAATGGTTCCCAAACTTCACACAAAGCTAATTCCCACTGAAAGTCCTATAAGGAACATATTGGTGGCCTTAAAACACCCCAAAAACCCATTTTAACCATAATCTTACTCTTGGGTCTATCTAGTACACACATTACCCAAATTCATTCAAATCACTTCCAAACTTCAAAACCATTACCAACACTCAAATAACCTCACAACATACCAGTTCCAACATCATTCATCATGAAATTCATGCATTCAAAAATTGGCACAAAACCAGGGCAAATTCCAGAATTTATCAACCTTAACCAAAAATCACAATAAATATACCAAAAAGCATCAAATCCTTACCTATTCAATTTGCCATAGGCAAAACCTTGATTCTCAAACTTCCAAATTGCTCCAACACCCAAACTACCACCTTTGAAAATTCTGAAACCACCAAGTTGGAGCTCTTTACACTATGAACAAGTTTAATGAAGAGTGTTTGAGCTTATAAGGACCATTACTCACTAAAGATAAAGAGAGATGGTGAGAGATGATGATGATGAGTGTATTTATTTTTTCCTTTGCCCATACCCTCCACTGAATAGGAGAGAGAAGAGATAGAAAAAGTGAGTTTTTGTCTTATGTGCATAATCCTTTGGTCCACATTGAGCCACTTGGCTTAATCTTGCTCACTCTCTCATGGGTTCACATAAACTCAAACCATAGGATTCCGATCTATTGACAATAAATCTCGACCATTGATCACTAATCACCAATGAGTTTCCTCTTTGATAACTGACCAATTCGTTGGTAAATTTTCAATTTTACCATTTTGGCCTTGGTGCCACTATGATTAATAAATCATTACTATGAACTTTTATATCAAATTCATATCACATTTCTTCAAAAATGTTTAATTACACTAATTACAATTAACATCAGAGTCATTAGCCCTTAATCTCAAATTGGGTCATTACAAATAAGATAATAACATTATAATCATATTCATCGGAATATGCACATATTCAGGGCCAACCACTATTAAACACTGAGTCAAGACCAACTACTGTTAGACCATGAATTTCCATACCTTAGCTGGGCTTACGACCACAGACTATGCAGTATACCCTCTTGCTACTGAATTCTCATAACTGGATCCCCTTTGGGTCATTGGGGTATTAGTGCTTTTCTCCCGGACGGTACTTGTGCTTTTCCCAAACTAGTTAGAAAGTGCATTATACATATTACAAAAGATGGCATACATAAAGTATATACAAGTTTACATAGTGTATGAAAGATAGAGTTACTACCTTAAGTCCTTTTTCAGCTTACAAACTGTTCCTAAATTTGTTCCGGCTCGGGCTAACTGTCTCATCCTAAAATTCCAAGTTTTACAAGAATTAAGTTAATACTCATTCATACACTTTTCTAAACTCTTTTAAACTCATTTTGTTGGTTACCTTAGCTTAAAGCTATAAAATGACCAAAATGCCCCAAGGGCCCCGGTCCAAGTCCCTTTGTACCCGGTTTAACTATACTTTTTCAAAAATTATGACCCAGGCTAATCCTACACAATTTCACGTGTAGAATCCATTTTTGACCTCATAATTGTCAAATTCACTGCCAAAGGACAATTTTGCCCTTGGCAGCCCCTATATAGGGTTTTAAGAATCATTTTGTCATTTCACATTACAAGGCTTTTCACACTTCACACTTAACATGAACCCTACACAAATTTCCCTTCTCAACATAATGGAACCATCAAATTGATGAAATTTCATCCCCTTCCCTTAGTTTATCATCTGGAAGAAACATACAAAGAGAAAGGAAAAATTGGGATTTCAAGATTTAATCCTTTAAACTCCTTCCTTTTTACTCATAATCACATATTTAACTTCTTAAACACTTATTAAACATGATTTTTGGAAATTTGGGCAGTATAACCCCTTAGGGTTTCATCATTCCAATTTTTCAAAATCGATAAAAATAACTATAAATCAAGCCAATATAAAAAACAAGAACCACAACAACAACGTATTAACCAAGAGGATTAAAGTTGTTAGATATGATTGTTTTGATGATGTCAATTATTGATGTGAAATGATTAGAGCAAAAAGTTTAATAATCTATTTATACTTTGACTAATTACTATGAAATATCTTGTAGATTAATTAAGTTGAATTATGGAGGAAGAATGAGAAGACAAAATATGAGACAATGAACAAAGAAGTGATGAATTGAGGAGAATGAATAAGAGGGAGAAGAAGAAAGAAATTAAAGATAGTCAAGGAACTACCTCCTTGAGTTATGGAAAATAATTATCAAGAGGAAAATCAAGAAGAAAGATTTTGAAGAAAGAACAACTTGCAAGAACTAATGGGAATATCAAGATTTAAATTCTCAGAAGTAATTCTGGATATTTCTATGTTCAGAAGGGAAATTTTGGGTGGCACTATAGTAGTTGACACTATTTAGAATTGTAGCAATCGGCACTATTTGACACTGAAGCATGCAGGTAATGTAGTGCGTGGGCACTGTAGCACTTGATTGAATTGTAGCACACTCGAGTAAGGCACTGTAGCAAGCGGGTATTATAGCAAAGGGGGAACTGTAGCAAGTACATATTTCACTGTAGCACTCGAATGATTGAAGAACACTTGAGTGTCAAATAAGTTTTAAAGCACTCTGTTTTGCTCTGTTTTTCGTTCAGCTTGGCAGAGGTCCAGTATTTTTGCCATATCTCTCAAATCACATGTTGGATTAAACTAAAACTAGTAGTATATGAAAATAAACTCCAAACACAAAAATTGGACACTAAGATCATATTCAAAGGAGCTTAGATGAAAGAGATATGAATCTTGGAAGTTGACACTTAAATCACCATCATTTTTGAAGACAAGTTTGGTATTTTGGACATAACTCTCAAAATACATATCGGATTGAAACAAAACTTGTGCTATATGAAACTAGACTCAAATATCTTTCCATAGATAGGCAATGTGTCAAATTTAAAGTTATATACTGAGAGATATACCTTTTGGAAGTTGACACTTATACTATCTAGTACGATAGACACTCTTAGAATCATAACTTATAGAATAAAATGAGTTTGGAGCATATTCTTTTTGCATTGGAATACATATGATAAGAGCTTTCTTATGATACATCATTTTCCATATTTAGAGTCAAATGAATAAATCGAGTCTAACGTGGCACCTAAATACCCACGAGTCCAAAAAACACACTCTTGAAAGATAATATGGGAGTGTTGTCCAGAAGTGAAGAATCATCTGATGCACTCAACTCCTGGAGCATCACTTGAGTTAGGAATGATTTTACACTTGAGCATGGGTTCATTCTCTTGCAAGTGTTTTACAAAATGGCAAGACAGAAGCAGTTTTTATCAGTTGTACTCGAGTGAGGGACTTAACGCCCTAATGATGGCAAGAAGTGTACTTGAGTCCTGCAAGTGAAGACCAGCAAGTGTTTGCCTGAGAGTAAGCAAGACTCTGATTGAATGAAGTGCACTCGAGTAAGAACCTTAAAACTGGAGTAAGCACCTTAACACTCACAAGTGTAAAATCTCACTCTTGTAAAACATAGTACAAGTGCTGTCTAGAAGTGAAGCCTGAAGCTAAAATACACTAGTGCACTCGAGTGAGACATCATCACTCGAGTAGGGACCCATATCACCCGCAAGTGTAAAATCACACTCTTGAAAAATATGCTGTAAGTGTTATCCAGAGACGTGAGCCCATAGTGCAAAATACACGTGCACTAGAGTAAGACAAGATGTGCTCAAGTGAGAGGTTAAAACTCTCGCAAGTGAGAAATCACACTCGTGTTATTTTGCATGGAAGTGCAACTCAAAAGCTAAAGCAGAAGAGGAAATATGAAGATGCACTCAAGTAAGGCTTCAAAGCACTCAGTGAGATCTTGACAAAAACCAAAACGAAACAGAGTCACTCAACGAACAATCCAAATATGGTTAAATGATATTTATTCACTCTGTTTTCACTTATTATTATAGCTAAATGTTGTCTAACATATATTTCAAGTATGAAACAGGAAATTTAATGTTTTGATTACTGATTCAAATGAGAGTCAATTATGGTGGGCAGCATCATTACATACTGAATATCGACTACCTATTATGACAAAAGTTTGACCTACTATGAATGAATGTCTGAAAATGCAAACAACTTCATGCCACTCCATAACATGACGTACAACTCATAACGAAAAACTGTCGAATATCCAAACACTCGCATCCCACTCCTCTACAGGATGATCTGCTCTGTAATAGACATTTCATAGAGGCTAGTTGTTTAAATACACTCAATGGTTAATCAAAGCAATGGGACTGCAATGAACAAATGCTTACAACGGTTATCTTCTACAACTCATCTATAAATAGTATTTAGAGAAGAGAAATAATGACGACGTGAGTAAAACGATGCCAACATGTGAATATCATGAATCCTTTACTTCAACCCAAATCCTCTCTGCTATTCTAGCTTCTCTATTACTTACCATCGAGAGAGATTATTTGTATTGTACTTCAGTGTTCATTATATCTACTCTATAAGAGAGTTTGTAAACACTTTCAACTATATTTCTAAATTGATCTTAAGGTAAAGGGACCTTAAGAGGGTTGATTTCCTTATAGGGGAAGCTGTAGAGAGAATTATCGGTAAGACTTTCTTCTCATAAGACTTACAAGGTGCAAGCAATAGAGAACGTTGTTGCTTATAAGACTTACAGGGGTATAAGCAAGAGAGAACATTGCTGCTCGTAAGACTTGTACAGGTAAGTAAGAGAGGAAGGTATTTAGGATTTCTCTACTCATAAGACTTGTAGTAGGGGGAGTATTTCAGAGAAAGATTTGTAAAAGGCTTCACAAGTGCCCTACTAAACTTGTGGGTTTGTAAAGGCTTTTCTTGTGTTTGGATTAAACAAGAAGATAGTGGATTTGAAAATCTTAAGTGGAGCCTGGGGACTAGATGAAGGCATCACATATTCAACCGAACCAGGATAAATCATAGTTTGTATATTCTCTTCCCTAAGCTCTTATATTTCCAGCATACATTATTTAAACTAACTATTGATTTATGATTCATTACTTTCATACTTATTATTTTCACTAAGGTGTGAAAAGATTTTCAAAGTTCTTAAGTTTTTATCTTATACCCAATTTACCCCCTTTTTGGGTGTCTGCCAATTCTAACAAAAGTTCTTGAGATTACCTCTTGAATCTCAACTTTTCCTCTCTAGACGTCCTTCTTCTCTCTCTTCCCTTGGAGTTTTGCTTGCTAAACATGATATTCAATAGGGAAAAGAGATTAGAAGAGATTTTTCATGAGTTTTAGGGGCATAACCACTAAAAATCACAAGTACCTACCTTGATCTTTGCCTCTTGAACCCTTTTGTGCTTAAGTTCTTCAAACTCTTCCTCTCTCTCTATTTCTTTGCTTTAGCCAAAATTATAAGCCAAGAAAGAGATAAGAAGGTTTAAAAATATCCTCTTCATCTTTCTTTGAAATATAATATATTTTATTGAAATTTCCACATATGTTTTACTTGAGCTTTATCCTTATTTAACTTGGCATAATTATTTCTCTTTCCTCCTAGGTAAAGTGATGAAAATGAGGCCCTTAAAGTAACCATATGGGCTTCTTCAATTTGCTTAATCCATTTCCTTACAATAAATGACAAGATGAGCATTTATAATAAAATCAACTTTTAACTTTTCAACTTTAGCTTTTTGCTTGATTTAATTTCTTCAACTTGGCGCTTGGAATTTAACCATTAATTCTCTTTTCTTCTTGCCCAAAAGTGACGAAAATGGAGCTCCTGAAATAATCAAATGAGCTCTTGAAATATCACAATTTGCCTACAATTTTTGATTTTTTAACTCAAATTTTACTTCGCCATAATTCATTCCTTCTTGATTTAATTTGAGCCAAACATTTTATTTTCCCTTCATCTCTTACTTTATGGACGTCCCACACACAAGTAAAAGGGAAAAATATGGGTTATGGATTTAAGTTAGTTAAGTGGCCATTTTGCCGATACATTTTTACTATTGCCTTGTTAATTTCACACTTTGCCTAAAAACTGATAGAATTTTCATAAAACTTTGAAAATTTATATCTTTATTTATAGATATCTATTTGTAGTGGTTCTAAAGGCTATGTGACCCTTATTTAGTATACTTTTAAGGAAAAATATTTCTTTTAGCCAACTACACGCACAACATTCAGAATTATCATTTATTGGACACTGCCATAGAAACTTGCCAGTTTCACTTGGCTAACTTCAAAAATACTTAACCTCAATGTATAGGTCCAAAAGACTTATATGACCTATCAAAAATTGAAGGTTGATAAGTTTAATTTTATTCTAAAAATTTCACATTAATTGGACATCATTTGATTATCCAAAACCATCACACAATTAGATTGTGATGTAGGAAAACACATTGGCCGCAAATCTAAATTCTTACAATTTATGTACCAAACATAATCATGTTGTGTGTGACCTCCAATTGCATTGTTTTTTCATTTCTTGTGCTCTTTAATCTGCCATTTTGTTCCCTTTAATATAAGGAATTTTGGGTGAACAAAATTTGGGTTGTTACAAATTGGTCAAAAGTCAAAGGCTCAAACTTAGAAAATTTTGGACCAATGGCAAGATAATTTGAAGTAATTGGTCAAAAAATTCTCTTATCTTTTTAGAGCCCAAAAGTTTGGTTAGAAGAGAAGGAAAAAGGGAAAAGAAAGTTAATAAGAATTACCATGGTAATTTACTACACATGGTAAATAAATTAGCTTAGACAAGAAGGAGGAATTTGAACCACATCTTTTGCTTTTTCTCTAAGGCCAATTTCTGCCAAGTATTATAGACAAAAGAGAGAGGAAAACATGATTAATTTCATACTCTCTCTTGCTTTCTCTTATTCGGCGAAGCAACAAGAAGGAAATAGA
Organism: Inga oerstediana; assembly: GCA_963210345.1. Taxonomy (NCBI): domain Eukaryota; kingdom Viridiplantae; phylum Streptophyta; class Magnoliopsida; order Fabales; family Fabaceae; genus Inga; species Inga oerstediana. The sequence continues at coordinate 39,176,819 of OY723404.1, forward strand.
AAAGAAGAACTCAAGCTAAGGTGAGATTTCTAGCTCAATTTTCACCCTCTTAACTATTTCTATGGCTAAAAAACTCTTCACAAGCATTACTCCCCTTGATGAGAGCTTCATTTATATGGTTTTGGAATTTCAAGGGGAGCTATTTTGAGCCATCTTGCAAGAGTAAAAGGTGGATAATCAAGAAAAGAGCTCAAGAAGGAGCTAGAGGTGAGTAAGAACAACATTTTGATGTATATGTTATCTTAGTTGGTTGAGTTTTGGTGAATTGTTTTGGCTGCCCTAAATTTTGGTCTTTTAGGGTTTGTTAGATTTCATAAAGCTTTCATCATATACATATGATTATATGTTGTTTTAGAAGTAAATAAACTAAGTTTGGTGATTGAAATGTGAATTAGTATGTTGTGGCATCAAACCCTAATTTCTAGTCTAAACAGGACATTAAAAAGGAATAGCAATTTGATTATTTTGATATTACCATTGTTTACTATACAAAAACCCATGTGGGAATAGCCCTCGGTTATAAATTCTAGCTCATTGGAACACAAATTGAAAAGTTACAATGTTGTTGTCTAGTTAGGGTTTTCGTGCGTGGTAGAGGTTTGCATTGAGTTTTGAGTAAATGAATTGTGTCCAATGCCTATAATATTTTCCAAAATGAAAGTAGACTTAATAAGCTTTAATTTGATAGGTCATATAGGTCATTTGGAGCTGTATTCTAGGAGTTATGTATTTTTGAAGTTGATCTTATGAAAACTAGTATGTTTTTGGATAGTGTCCAGTAAATGACAATTTTGGATTGTTGTGTGTCCAATTGGCTAAGGGCAATTTTTTTCTTCTTAAAACTAGACTTAATAAGTGTCACATAGCCTTTTAACCAGTGCAATTGGACATTTGTGCAAAGAGATCTGAATTTTTAAGTTAGTTGACAAATTCTGCCAGCTTTAGTAAATGTGCGTAAATTACAAAATGTAATGGCACATTGTAATTTTTGTAAACTCTAAGGGTAGAAATTAGTCCCTTAGGATAATTTGACCACTTTGACTCATTGATTTACTTGGCAAAATGACCATAATGACCCTAATGATAACCAACATAAGAGAATGATTTATGAAAGAATTAGACTAAATAATAACTCATCATTTCTAAATTCTAATTATAGGACCTGTTAGCTATCTGGGATATGAGATCTGCTTGGGCTTAGAGAAACAATTGGGTCTTCCTTAGGAAAGGCATCCAGGTAGTAACTCTTTCTTTCATATGCTATGAGATACTTTATATGTTTGTGGTTTCATCATGTATTTGCTTGAGCATTCAAATATGCCAGGTGGATGCCTCGGCCATAGAAACTTTTTATGCACCGACTGGATGCCTGGGGGCCATATGATTTGTTTTACCAAGTGTTGTAGTAATGTGTTCTGTGTAAGTTATGCTGCATGTTGTGTACTGAATGCTGATGTGATATTTATTGCTATATGATGACTGTGTGACAGTACATGCTCTGTATTATTATATTATGTATGATTGGATACTTGTTAGTACTGAGATAATCTTTGAATCTCACCCCTTTCCTATAACCAATCTACAGAACAAGCTAGCAGCTTAAAGGGCAAGAAGGTAAACACGGATAGCTAGAGGATGCAACTTAGAGGTTTTATTTACTGTTGGTTGTCTATTTTGGCCCTATATATATAATGTATATGACTCGGTAAACCTAACAATGGGACCGTGTTAGAACTAGTAGTACTTGTAGCTTTGTAAAGGGGTAGAAAGCTAGTAGTTCGCTAATAATAGTTAAACCATGCTTCCGAACACTAAGGGAATATTAACAACCATATAAAATATGACACCTAAGCAAAAACGTGCTTGAACTCACTGTTAAAAAGGAACCAAGAGCCGATGATACCTAATAAAGTATTGAACCTTTATGAAAATGTTTTTGCAAGGTATTAAATTTCTTCTGGAAAACCCCACTCAAACCTAGGTTCATGCTCTATGTTTGAAGTTGGGATTTGCTAACATTTTCAAAAGTTTGTTTACTCCATGATCAGATCCGGGTTAATTAGTTCAATTCACTGCCTATATATACTCATTTGAGTCCATGGGATATAAGGTATTATAGTATCTTTGTATGAAAGAGGACAGAGATCCTTCCATCACCTGGATCATTCATGGTCAACCATTGGTTTGTGTTTATATGATTATGGCTTAATGTATGTTATGAGAATATATATAATTATGGTTTAATGTCTGTTATGAGCATATACCTAATCTTGTGAAGAATTCTAGTATCGGGTATCTTCTATAAGAGCCCAAGATTATCATATAATATTTCAAGAAATAAACAAAACTTTATCAGCGGCAGAGGCCCAATAAGTCTATTATGTAGGCCCAACAACATGTATTTACTTTGTAGGAAAAATGGGCAAAAAAGAAAAATTATTCAATAATTGGTATAACAGAATAAAACAAAACAAGATGGAGAATCTCGAAGAAACAAGAAAGAAGATTTGTCATATATTATCCTATTACACTCAGCACCAATGTAATTATTGTAATGGTGAAGACAGACTCTAAAGAGAGTAGGGAATCCCACCAATAAATCCTAGCTTTCTATAAAAAAGAAGTATCAGCAGAAGAAGACAACAAAGCAAGATGAAGAAAAAGCAAAAAGAAAAGATGAGGAAGACGTAAAGAAGATATGAAGGAAGAAGAAGACAAAGAACCCGTAAAGCCCGGGAGACATGAGGAAGTGGCCACTATGATATCTCTCTCTCAACCATCGGGATAGCCTGGTATTCCTTTCTGTTGGTCTCTCCCTCTTTGTCGTTGCTGTTTTGCTTTGCATTCGGTAAAATCATTGCCTTTTAGAAAGCCTCGCTAGCTCTCTTCTGTTAGTGTTATCTTTTGTTGTCTTTGCTTGCTCACTCCTTTTATTTCTTTGTTGAAACACTGATGCTTACACCTTTTCACTTGTATAGCCTTTGTGTTATGTATACATGTCTTGTATCCTTAGACCACTACATATATCACAAGGTTCGACCTGCAATCAAAATGGACACAAAGCATGCAAAAATATCACAGAGCCTAGATGAGTACCCTTTGTTAAAAAAATGATCCTTACTCCTTTTCCTTCTTTGTCAAATCCCTAATTGAAAGTTTAGTTTTTTTGTCTTACATCTATTTAAATGAAAATGTTCTTTTTGATTGATATTCTCTTTGGTTGGTTGTGAAAAATATTTGTAATTTTACAGGGTAGTTGACCTTATGAGCTATGTGATGGTGTTGATTGGGGCATATGCCCTAATCACTTAGTTGTGATTAATTCAAGCATACCAACACAACCACATATATCACAAGGTTCAACCTATGACGAAAATCTGCACAAGACATGCATACATAGCATAAAGACTGGATGAGCGCCAAACATACCATATATTTATGTCTTAAGAAGTGTCCGATAAGTTTTATATGTGGTGGTATGGGTAGGCCAATATAATTTATTGCTTGCTTCAAGTTCAATGTAGCTCATGAATATATGTACATAATACATTGAATTTAAAGCAAGTAATGATAGTTCTTACCAATCAACACCACCACACATAGCACAAATGCTAGATGAGTGCCAAACAGACCATATATTCATGAGTTTATGAAGTAGCCAGGATTATTTATTTTCTGCTTGCTCCAAATACAATGGAATTTGTCAACATATGTAGTACATTACATATGCAATAATTATATTATGTAATACACATGTTGACGATGAGCTACATTGCATTTACAAGTAAGAATTTTATATAACAACAATTAAGTCTGGCCAACCAAGATATGCATATATAGCACAAAGGAGAGATGAGCACCAAACAAACCATATATTCATGAGTAAGACAAAAATTTTATTTTCATTATAATGGATTTGTATTTAATTTGCTTATTACAAAGTAATTTTTTTAATTATAGAAAGCAGTATGAAGAGCACTGAAAGAACATGTAAAGAGCGCCTAGTTGAGTGGTTTTGTTAGCTATCACTTATGTTTTTATAGACATGTAAAGAGCATTAAATAATTTGATCAATATATAACTCTGTGTAATTGAAAATAGGGGATGAACACAGTTGGATGTTACAAATACATGCAAGCCCTTCCAATAAGACTTAGAAAATGAAAAAAAGCCTTCCTTCCACAGATTTAAATATGATATATTTTTTTTGTGCTTGTTGCTTTCTTGTATGTTCACTTGAGTATTAAAGTTTATGCTACATGAAAGTTTAGATTTATTTTGCTTACTATATATTCTCTGTAGTTATTGTATGCAATTTTTGTCTCTTGAATTTGTCATGGTTGGGATTGCGAAACTTGTGATTATGACAATGATCCAATTTCATTGCATCATTATCTTAATAGTAAGTTTCATAAATCCAATCTTTTTGAATTCCATGGACAAAAGTTTGTGTACACATATTGTAATACCCCGAATTGTGAGACTTGAGCTTAGAGAATAAGCCTGAGATTAGTGGACTGCTAAGCCCTGGTTTAGCAGGATCCCAATTTGTGATTAAGAGATAATGACTCCAAAAGTGGATGTGGTTAGTGATAAATAACCCTTTTGGAGAATATTATGTGATTTGAGATTCGAATGTGATTCGAATATGTTATGATTCGTACCCAGACCCTGTATTTGAGTTCAATTATGGATTAACATCTAAATTGAATAAAAATAAGGGGAAGGGCGTATGTATGGTGTAAATGAATGAGAAAAAGAATTTGGTGGTGATTCAAGAGGAATTGCCATAATCAGGGGCAAAACGGTAAAGTGACCGACCGATTGATCAGTTACCGAAGAGGAAACTCATTGGTAACTTTAAGATCAATGGTTAGGATTGATTTGTGCAAGAGATCAATGGGTGGAATCCCATGTATGTGTGCCTTGGTGAGCTCATGAAGATGGATCAAGATCATGACAAGTGGCAAGATTTGGACCCTTGGATCTTGGTCAATTTGTCAACTCTTCCCTCTCTCCTCTGCTCCCTTATTTAGACGTTTTTGGGCCCAAAATCTGCATTCACTTCATCATCTTCATCTCATCATCTCATCTCTCTCTCTTGGTTCTCCATGGACGTCCCAAAGCTAGGAGGAAAGAGAAAGAAGAAGCTCAAGGTATGGTGCCCTAAATGGTCTCTAATGGTTAAATCCTCTTCACTAATCTTGATCATGTTGATGAGAGCTTCATTGCTATGGTTTTAGATTCTTGATTGAAGGTGTTTGAGAGCTTGAGAAAAAGTGGAAAGATGGAGAATCAAGAAATTGGTTTGGGAATGAGGAAGAGGTGAGCATTTGCTTCCTTTTGATCTAAGTTTTATGACTTTTGGTTAAATATGGTGAATTGTGAATTTTGCCCTAATTTTATGGTATTTTCGTGTGGGATGTGAATGGTGGAATTGGATGGTGATTTGTGTTGAAAATGATGTCATGTTGTGGTATTTAGTCATTGGAATTAGTTTGGATTGGATTGGATACATTGTGTGCAAAACTGGAAATTCTGTCCAGTGTAAATTCTGTCTGGGTAGTCTTGTTGTGTGGACGTTTTAACTGGGCAAATGAAGTCAGAAAATTATCAAACTTTCCAGTCCTAAAATTCACATCCCAAGATTCAAAATGGACACATAATTTGTGCCATTTCGTTTTGTCTTCTGTGAGTTATGGCTGTCCACAGTTTGAGGCAAAAAATGAACACTGTTTTGGGACAGTCTTGAGTTTTGGGGAATTCTGTATTTATGTGGTGATTTCCAGTATTGGCCAATATTTTTCCTGTGTAGAGGACTTGAATAGCTTTCAATTGGCTTTGGGATCACCTCATATCGATTTTTGTGAAATTAGTTATGATTTTTGGAAGTTCAGCCAAGAAACTGGATTTTCTTGGCCGTGGCCCAAATGTTTCTGGGCAGTTTTTGGCCGCGGCCAGTGGATTTGTGGGCCACGGCCAACCCCCAAAAATCAACATTTTGGACTTTTAAAAGGTGATCTTTGGTTAAATGTTTCCCAAGCCTTTAGGCATGTGTTTGGGCTTTGATTAGCCACCTAAAGGTGTTAAATTATAACCAACATTAAGTGTTTGTATGTTGAGGAATTGAGAAAGGGATTAACCCTATGTTCTTGCTTTGGTTATAGGGTTGATATTCGCTCTGATCGTGGTTCGGTATTCATTCTGATCGCGAGTAAGCGAAGCTGTAGCATACGTGGAAAGAGTATAGGGAACATATCTCTTCTGCTCGTATTTGATATATGTGTTAGTGTGTTGGTGCATGTCTTAGCTTTGCATAATTGTGTGTAATTTGAAGCTATGTTTCAATTTATGCTATGGCCATAGGTATATTGTTCGAAGCATTGAGCTTGCAAATTGTCATTTTGTTATCATGAGTTGTGTGATGCAAGCATGTCATGCATTAAACATCTATCATACATGCATATTGATATTGTTTACCTACTGAGATTCTCTAGAATCTTACCCTTCCCTACTAACCTTTCAGACAGGGTAGTGGATCAGGATGGAGTAAGTGATCAAGGGCGGCAAGGACTTCCTTCGGGTTGAAGATTCGGTAGTTGGTTATCATAGTTGAGAGTATATAGATTTGGATATGTATATAAGTATGTGGATGAGGATTTGCTATGTATTTGAGAAGACTTTGTGTAATCCCCATATGAGGACTTGTAGGGGCGAATATGCCCTATAAGGCTTTCAGTTAATGTATGGAACCCGGGATTGCAGGGATTATTTTTGTGTACTCTGATTTGTTATGAATGTGATATTCTGCGTAGTAATTGTATTCAAAAAGTGATTATGAGATGAAGTTTATAAATGATTTCGAAAGGTAATTGTGAAAACCCCGTCATGTGATGGGTTAGTAAATGTTATTTGTTTATTATTGGTCTCTATTTTACTTTAATCACGTATTTCGGATATAATTACGGCAGGGGGTTACATTTGGGTATCAGAGCTGCAGTTCCTGGCAAGTAAAAGATTTGCTAGGATAATGCCAGTAGTTGCTGCCTTATGTCATAGAGAATGACTTTGTTTATTTGTGGTATACACATTAAGGTCCTTGCTGGCTGTGGATATATGTGATTTATGGACTGTGTATACATTATTTGTGTTGTGGATATGGTGAGTCATTATGATTCACCCGAGGATTTGAGGTGTAGACCTAGAGGTGGAGGTAATCAGACCCATCGTCTGATTAGATAACTAAGGAAAATGATTTCCTACATGTGTGATATTGAGGTTCTAGGTTGATCATGGCTCCAACCTAGACGTTGGGTGAGAAACCCAAGATGGTATGATGTTACATGTAGTGATATCATATTGAGCTTGTGTGTGTAAAGGCCTTAAGACCTAGGGGACCGGTGTGCCTTAGGCTGGCAGAGATGTCTGGATTTGTATAGGAGTTATGATGCTCCGTGGAAATGAGGGAAGTGATTTCCCGGTTCAATTAAGGTTGAGGTTTGGATAGATGAGTTATGATCCAAGGATCAGACTCTATAGCTGGGTTGATTCTTAGGAATTCGAAATGACCTGAGGATGGTTTTGATAGAACCATGAATAGTTAAGATATATGCTCTCAAGGTTGAGACAAAGAATGGGATGTGTAAATGGCTTCTGAGTTCTCGTTACAATGATACCTTCATTTTGAGACAACCAACTGGAAAGAGCTATCTACGAAGGATTCAAATTGGAAAGGGCTACCTGCAGAGAGTTCTGATAGGAAAGGGCTACCTATGAGGAAATCTGATCGCAAAGGGCTACCTACAGAGAGCATTGTATCGTAGTATGGAGCCACCGTGACGACAACCCTAGTGTGCAGCCGCCTTAAAGATGAACCGTTGAGTGCAGCCGCCGTGATGTTGAATCGTAGATTAGCACTGCGGCAGTGTTGGCTCTTAATGATGGTATATTGCAACGAATCCCACAGTAAATGGTTATTCTAGAGATAAGAAGTCATATGGCTCTGAATGATTCAAGTGGAATCAGGCCAAGGTCTGGCACAGATGAATATATGTTGTAGATGTTGTCAGTTGTAGTGGGAGATTCCTATGGGACTCCTGTTAAATCAACTTGACATTGTGAAAGCACAGATGAGGAGAAACACCTCAGAGTGTGCAGCGGAAGCGTGGTGAATGTGATATGTTTGAATACTGCACGGAGCAGGAGTTCAAATTTGTAGAAAATACGATGTGCTAGTGAGGGCTTCGGGAAGTTAAACTTCAGGGCCATGTAATTGTGTAAGAAGGGAATCTTGGAGGATCCCAGTTTGATTTTGTGAAGTACCATAATGTGTTGTGAACAAGCAAGGGTTTGGGTATATCCTACCCAGCTTGATGGCTTATATGAATTGTGATGAGATAAAGCATCGGTGATAGGTCTACCCGGTTCCAGCTTGTTACGATTGTGCACTGTGAGTCCATCTCCCCGATTGGTCCGAATCAGTTTGGTCTGGTGGGCTGCGCCTGGTAGGCATAAGCTCAGGATGTGACTGATATTTGTGAGTCTTTCACCTGCGGCATATTGGGTGATTCCAGTGGGAGGACTGTGACTTCGGGGAGGTGGTGATACGGGGGATAGGCTATTTGTGATGTGAAGGTCGACGGGCCAATTGCGGAAGCCGGATAGCTATATGAGCTATAAGGCTATGTGTATGCACTGCCATGCCAACAGTCCCTGAGTAGCTAACAACAGTTCGGGTAAAGACTGTGTGTCTTCCCGGCGGAGAAAGGGGATGAGGGTGGAGTGTGATGTGGAAGCTGAAAGGCTATATGTGAGCACCGCTACACCAATAGTCCCTGAGTAGCTAACAACGGTTCGGGTTAGACTGTGTGTCTTCTCAGCGGAGAAAGGGGATGAGGGTAGGGTATGATTATGGATCTACTATTGTGAGCCTGAATGGCTATGTGTGTGCACTGCCACGTCAATAGTCCCTGAGTAGCTAACAACAGTTCGGGTAAAGACTGTGTGTCTTCCCGGCTGAGAAAGGGGATGAGAGTGGAGTGTGATTGTGAATCTGTGACAGTTGTGAATAAGCTGGGACTGAGGTATAGTTATGTAGTAGAGCAGAGCTAATTCAGCTGATGGCTAATTCGACTACATGATCAGGGGTTCTCTATTCTGAGGGCATACCCCGGCATGGCCAACCTGGCTAGCCACCACGTTGGTTGCACCGGTGTTAACCCTAGGCCGAAAGGTGGTGCGTAAAATTAGAATCTGCGATGTGGGTGGTTGTGAATGTGAACTGTGATGTGAATGCCGAAAGGGCAATATGTATTTGTGAGACAGTGAGAAGCTGTCGTATTTATGCAAGAGGTGGAAGCCGAGGTATTCTTGCAATGTGATATGTGTGCAAGTGACGAAAGCTATGTATCATTGTGTATAGCCCTGGGTGCTGTCGTCTTGTGACAATCGTCACGCATCAAGGTGAATATGTCGTAGACATTGTGTAATACCCAAAAGTCCCGAATGGGTGAGGGTAACGCCGTGAAACTTGATATGGCAATGTGATATTGTGATTGAGGCCTAAAAGTCCTAGATGGGTGAGGGTAATGCCGTGAAATTTGATACAGCAATGTGATTGTTGTGAATACCCAAAAGTCCTGGTTACCACTAGTGGAGTTACTGGTGGGTGTACGGGTGAGGGTAAAGCTGTGAAAGTGGATATAGCGAATGCTGAAATGTTTGTGTATACAGCTGAGGCTGTCGTTTGATGTATTGAGGTTGTGGTGTTTTAGGGTTACTCTCGGAAGGGGTAACTAGATTGAGTTAAGTAGAGTGGTGGCCTATGCTGCCCAACTGCCGAGATCTTATGATATAGCTCATGATTTAGAGCCTCCAGATATTGAGATGCAATAGCCACTCATGAATTTGGGGGCTTGCGACGATTGTGGTTATATGATGATGGTGATTGTGTTTGTGCGGCAATCGTGAAATGGGCTGATTGCAATTTGTGGCAACTGGGTTGCATTTATTGTGTAAGATTCTTTCAAGAATCTAAATTATGATGCACCAATTGTGGGGGTGGTCTAAAAGGGACCGTCCCAATATGAAATGATTGTGAAACGGAGGTCATCCTAAAGAGGCATCCGAAGTCATGGATTATATAAAGCGTCAAATTTCGAGGATGAAATTTATTGAACGGGGGGAGAAATGTAATAGCCCGAATTGTGAGACTTGAGCTTAGAGAATAAGCCTAAGATTAGTGGACTGCTAAGCCCTGGTTTAGCAGGATCCCAAATTTTGATTAAGAGATAATGACTCCAAAAGTGGATGTGGTTAGTAATAAATAACCCTTTTGGAGAATATTATGTGATTTGAGATTCGAATGTGATTCGAATATGCTGTGATTCATACCCAGACCCTTTATTTGAGTTCAATTATGGATTAACATCTAAATTGAATAAAAATAAGGGGAAGGGCGTATGTATGGTGTAAATGAATGAGAAAAAGAATTTGGTGGTGATTTAAGAGGAATTGCCATAATCAGGGGCAAAACGGTAAAGTGACCGACCGATTGATCAGTTACCGAAGAGGAAACTCATTGGTAACTTTAAGATCAATGGTTAGGATTGATTTGTGCAAGAGATCAAGGGGTGGAATCCCATGTATGTGTGCCTTGGTGAGCTCATGAAGATGGATCAAGATCATGACAAGTGGCAAGATTTGAACCCTTGGATCTTGGTCAATTTGTCAACTCTTCCCTCTCTCCTCTGCTCCCTTATTTGGACGTTTTTGGGCCCAAAATCTGCATTCACTTCATCATCTTCATCTCATCATCTCATCTCTCTCTCTTGGTTCTCCATGGACGTCCCAAAGCTAGGAGGAAAGAGAAAGAAGAAGCTCAAGGTATGGTGCCCTAAATAGTCTCTAATGGTTAAATCCTCTTCACTAATCTTGATCATGTTGATGAGAGCTTCATTGCTATGGTTTTAGATTCTTGATTGAAGGTGTTTGAGAGCTTGAGCAAAAGTGGAAAGATGGAGAATCAAGAAATTGGTTTGGGAATGAGGAAGAGGTGAGCATTTGCTTCCTTTTGATCTAAGTTTTGTGACTTTTGGTTAGGTATGGTGAATTGTAAATTTTGCCCTAATTTTATGGTATTTTCGTGTGGGATGTGAATGGTGGAATTAGATGGTGATTTGTGTTGAAAATGATGTCATGTTGTGGTATTTAGTCATTGGAATTAGTTTGGATTGGATTGGATACATTGTGTGCAAAACTGGAAATTCTGTCTAGTGTAAATTCTGTCTGGGCAGTCTTGTTGTGTGGACATTTTGACTGGGCAAATGAAGTCAGAAAATTATGAAACTTTCCAGTCCTAAAATTCACATCCCAAGATTCAAAATGGACACATAATTTGTGCCATTTCGTTTTGTCTTCTGTGAGTTATGGCTGTCCAAAGTTTGAGGTAGAAAATGAACACTGTTTTAGGACAGTCTTGAGTTTTGGGGAATTCTGTATTTATGTGGTGATTTCCAGTATTGGCCAATATTTTTCCTGTGTAGAGGACTTGAATAGATTTCATTTGGCTTTGGGATCACCTCATATCGATTTTTGTGGAATTAGTTATGATTTTTGGAAGTTCAGCCAAGAAACTGTATTTTCTTGGCCGCGGTCAGTGGATTTTGGGCCGCGGCCCAAATGTTTCTGGGCAGTTTTTGGCCACAGCCAGTGGATTTGTGGGCCATGGCCAACCCCCAAAAATGAGCATTTTGTACTTTTAAAAGGCGATCTTTGGTCAAGTGTTTCCCAAGCCTTTAGGCATGTGTTTGGGCTTTGATTAGCCACCTAAAGGTGTTAAATTATAACCAACATTAAGTGTTTGTATGTTGAGGAATTGAGAAAGGGATTAACCCTATGTCCTTGCTTTGGTTATAGGGTTGATATTCGCCCTGATCGTGGTTCGGTATTCATTCTGATCGCGAGTAAGCGAAGCTGGAGCATACGTGGAAATAGTGTAGGGAACATATCTCTTCTGCTCGTATTTGATATATGTGTTAGTGTGTTGGTGAATGTCTTAGCTTTGCATAATTGTGTGTAATTTGAAGCTATGTTTCAATTTATGTTATGGCCATAGGTATATTGTTCGAAGCATTGAGCTTGCAAATTGTCATTTTGTTATCATGAGTTGTGTGATGCAAGCATGTCATGCATTAAACATCTATCATACATGCATATTGATATTGTTTACCTACTGAGATTCTCTAGAATATCACCCTCCCCTACTAACCTTTCAAACAGGGTAGTGGATCGAGGATGGAGTAAGTGATCAAGGGCGGCAAGGACTTCCTTCGGGTTGAAGATTCGGTAGTTGGTTATCATAGTTGAGAGTATATAGATTTGGATATGTATATAAGTATGTGGATGAGGATTTGCTATGTATTTGAGAAGACTTTGTGTAATCCCCATATGAGGGCTTGTAGGGGCGAATATGCCCTATAAAGCTTTCAGTTAATGTATGGAACCCAGGATTGCCGGGATTAGTTTTGTGTACTCTGATTTGTTATGAATGTGATATTCCGCGTAGTAATTGTATTCGAAAAGTGATTATGAGACCAAGTTTATAAATGATTTCGAAAGGTAATTGTGAAAACCCTGTCATGTGATGGGTTAGTAAATGTTATTTGTTTATTATTGGTCTCTATTTCACTTTAATCACGTATTTCGGATATAATTACGGCAGGGGGTTACACATATGTTAATTGAATCTTGTTTGTCATGCCTTTGTTCTTTTAATTTTTTTTGTTAGGATGCCCTTCCTTAAAATGGCTTAAATCATTATCAAGTGTTAGGTGGGAGTGTCGATTGTGATTTTAAACCCAACGTGTAGGAATTGTTGATGCTTGGTTCATATCGCAGGCTATCCTTATAGTTGAATGCAGCCACCCTTGAATTGGGTGCTAAGGTTATTGATCTTAGGCATTTTGGACATTTTGAGACTTCATATAGAATATGGCTTTGGCCTACCTCAGTTTTAGGTGATAAAGATGGAGTATCTTATTTAATGAAGTTAAGTATAACATGGTTGATATGCAAACTTGAGAAATCTATTATGCATAGTTGAATATAGTTGTGTGATGAGGTCTTGTTTGAGAGGGAAATTAAAGTGAAGACCAATAATAAAGAGCACTTGACTATATGGAGTTACTAGTGACGGCTTGATGATTAAGACGTCTAAATTAGATGATGAAAAATGTAGGTCTAATAATATAGTCTTGGAAGGAAAAATTTGTTTAGCTAGATAACTGAATGAAGATTGGGCAAATCAACTTTTAAATGAGTGATTGTTACAATCAGCGCATGGTCATTTAGGTCAACAAATTTGTCCTTCAGAGTCTAGATCACTAGCTCTATATTTTTCATCCTACAATTTCGAGTTATTAATTCTCAGCTCGACACTAGTATTTCAACTTAGTCGGTTATTACTTCCTTATTATTGGCTTTTAGTTTGGTTTCCTTCTTAACCAAGACCTCCCAACGAGATCATATTCACATATATAAAAAACAATTCTCATACTTTTGTATTAACTCCATTATACTCAGGTTCATTAAATAAGATTATTCTCCTTTTTCACCTTAGACTGGCATAAGGTAGAGCCATGTTTCATATTTGAGGTTTAAAATAATCAAAATGCATAAGTATGATTACCTAGAACCCAATCTATAAGTAGTTGCATTCAATTGTAGGGGTGCTCATAATATGAATCATGCGTTAATAACTTGTAGATGTATAGCCTAAAATAGTATCCATTAAATCCAATACTCAAAAAACATCTAACTCCTCTGGAGGTGAGTGTTAGATATGATTAGTTTTGATGATGTCAAATATTATGAGCAAAAAGTTTGCATTATGTAATTCTCTTATACTTTCACTAACTACTATATTTACTGTTGAATATCTTGTAGATTAGTCAAGCAAAGAAAGAAGATATCAACTTGAATTATGAAGAATGATCAAGAGGAAGAAGAAAAGAGATTAAAGAAAGAAGTTATCAAATAGTAGGAGATAATGTTAAGAAAAGAAAGAAGATATTTAATTGGATTATTGTGAATGATCAAATGGCAGAACCAATAAGATTGAAGAAAGAAGTTATCAAATATGGGAAGAGAAAATTAAGAATAGAGAGAAGATATCAGTTGGATTATTGAGAATAATTAAGAAGAATAAGAGAAGAGATTGAAAAAAGAACTTGCAAGATCTAATAAGAATATCAAGATTCAAGTTTTTAGATTTGATATTGGAGGTCTCCATGCTCAATTGGATGTTGGAATAGCTCAATTTGAAGTTAAAATGACTTATATGAAAGTTATATCAACTTCACTTGAGTGATCACTCAAGTGGAACCTCTAGAGATAAATTTTTGATGATCAATCGAGTGCTACATATTCTGTTTTACTCTGTTTTCATTTAGCATAACAGAGGTTTAGTATTTTGGATATATCTCCCAAACCACAAATCTAATTGATGTGAAACTTATTTCACACGAAACTAGACTCTAAATGCAATGCAATAAGACCAAGGTCATGCTCAAATAGTTTTAGAGGAAAGAGATATGAATTCTGGAAGTTGACACTCGAATATGACACCTTATTTCAAACAAGTAGTTACTCTTCATATCATAACTTTCAAATAACGAGTTTGGGACTAAAACTTATTTGCATAAAAAACTAGGCTCTTAATGCAATACAAAGACTTCAAGATCATGCTCAAAGAGTTTCAGATAAAAGAGATATGAATTTTGAAATTTGATGCTCGCATTTCACTCGTTGTTCCTAACTAGCTAACACTTTTTTGATCATAACTTTTGGAAGACAACGAATTTTAGACTGATTCTTTTTGCATTAGAAATTATACTTAAAGAGATTTATGAAGATAGGTCATTAATCTAATTTGGAGTTAAAATGGGTAGATCAACACAACAAATTTTGGACTGATTTTTTTTTGCATTGGAAATTATACTTAATGAGCTTTGTAGAGATAGGTCATTGGCCTAATTTAAAGTTAAAATGGGTAGATCACTTGACTGAGTACTTGAGTGATGAAGTTCTATTTTGAAATCACTTTCATGGCACTCAAGTAATTCAGGAAGTGATTAGCATTTTCTACGCTAAGACCACTTAAGTGAACACTCGAGTAACCAATCAAATTAGCATCGCTTTCACAGCGCTCAAGTGATCTAGAGAGTGATGCACTATTTATTTTTTAGACTAAGTCATGAGCACAAGAATGATGACCTATCCATAGCAAGATCAGTCCAGTGATATGAAAGTGATTCACATCACTTCCAGTGTTGAGTCTTCAAAGTTTTAATCACCATCTTGAATTTCACAATTCTTTTCTAAACTCATATAAAACTTGATTATATTATTCCTAATCATTCCTAAGCATCACTAATCAAGTTTATATGAAGATTATAGGTGATTAAACTTTGATTCGATCTCAACCGTTAAAAAGCAATTTTTGTTAGAAGCTTCTAACGGTTATTTCAACCATCATATTTTGTAAGCCTAAATAGAAAGAAGAAAAGCTCAATGGTCATTAAGCCACATAAACTATAAATAGAATAATGTTTCAAAACCAAAGATAGCTAGAGCTAGTACGTACAAGACCAAAAAGCCAAAACTTTGAATCCTTCTCCAACTCTTACACTATCTATTTCTCAGTGTCTATATCATTTACTGTTGGACTTTAGGTCTAAGTCTGTCCTTGATGGGCCAGACTATTTGATTAGGATATAAGTAGCCTAATCAAATAAAAATAAAATAAGCATTAATTGCAAATTGGGGAATAATTTAGTAATAATTATGGGATTGTTAATTGAGGAACAAGTCACCATAACCAGGAAATTAATTGAGAATCAATTAATTTAATTACTAACTTGAAGGGCAATAAGGAGTGCACACGTTTCCTAATTAGTGGCCACTCTAAGCCACTATAAATAGGGTGTGCCTCCTCAATTGCAAATCACCCTTATTATTGAGTTTTCTAGTAATCTTTTCTCTCCTACCATATTTCTTGTTCTAGTGATCTGCTGTGTTAATCACAATTAGGCTCTAGTAGTCTAATAATTGTGTGGGCACTATTGTGAAGCATTGGAGCTTTTACCCAGATCCAAATATGGATTCACCCCGGTATGCCAGTTCTCTCTCTCTCTCTCTTTATATTTTTCCTATATTGGTATCAGAGCATGTTGATCCTGTGGCTGTGATTTATTCTTTGTGAATAAGCATGTGACATATTTTGTTAATATCTCTATAATAATATTTTTATTTATGCTATTTTAATTAAATATGCTTTAAGCATAATTTAATTTTTTGTTGTAACATGTAATTGTTGTATCCTGACACATATATATGTATATGTTAATTCATATTTTGGCTTTAATTTCCTGTGTACATGTTTTTCGTCTAACCAAATCTGTGAAGCTTGCTGGACTTTTTGTTACATATGGGAAGAGTTTATATATGTAATGTCTGGCATTATGTGTGCATAATGTTTGGCTCTGTAAAACATATTGCTTTCGCATCTCTAGATCATATATATATTTTGCTTTCGCATGTTTGAAAGCCTCAGGCATGATATATATTAGTGTTGCTAACTGTTATGAATGAATACATGTATGATCTCTGCTTTACATTTGCACACTCTGATCCTCTGATCATTATATATATATGCGCATGTAAATATATTTTTTAAGGCACAAATTTTCTTCTTCTCCTCTTTATATCCTTGATTTCATTAGAGTTAAGTTTTTGGAACCTATGTGGAACCAAAAACAAGAGACTTTAACCCTCAAAAGCTAGGAAAGCTTTTGAAACATAGAGGACACACATCCAGGTCACGTTACGTAGTGTCATTGAAGTCGAGAAAAAATTGGGTGTTTGAAACTGAGTGTTTTTGCCTGAGGTAAGGCCATGGATGTGTAGAGCTCAAAGAGATGATTCCAATGACGCTTAGAACGCGTTAAAGGGAGTTCAAATGAGGGAGAGATGAAGGAAAGAAGTTTGCAGGTTGGTTGTTGTAATAACCCAAAAATGGGATTAAGGGCTAATGACTCCAAAAGTGATGTAATTGTTGTAAATGAACACTTTTGAAGTATATGATGTGGATTTTAATCCGAATGTGTTGTAATCAATGCCTAAACCCTATAGTTAAGCTTAATTGTGGGATAAAGCTTAAAATGAAGGATCAAGATTGACCAATAGGAAAACAAATTAATATCCTTCCTCATATTGTTAAAAACGTCCAAAAAGGGTAAAGGAGAAGGAAAGAGGAATTTGGTCAAAATTTCAACTCTTTTACAAGGGAACTTTGGTCATATGGGTCACATATGCCTTAAAGCAAGTGGTCAACATTCTTTTTGTGTTTCAAAGTGCAACATTTCAGTGGAGACAAAGGAAAGGGAAGAGGAATTAAATTAAAACAAGTTGAGTCATTGACCAAGATGAAAAGCAAAGAAAAAGAAGAAGAAAAGTCAAAAATGATTATTTTGCTTTCATCTCTCCTCTCTCTTTCCATGTAAGTTGGCCAAGTGACTTAGCACACCCTAAAATAAGACTTTTGTCATCATTTTCCAGCAGCTCACTTCATCTCTCCTCTCCACTATTGACGTCTAAGTTGAGTAAGAAAGAGGGAGAAGAAAACCTAAGGTTTGTGCCCTAAATGACCATGAATGCCTAATTCATCTTCACTAATATTATTCATGAGGTTGAGGGCTATATTCCTATGGTTTCAGAATTTTGATTGGTAAAGTTTGAGAACTTGTGGAAATTTGGAAGTTGGAGAATTGAAGAATTGGCTTTAGGAAGAAGAAGAGGTAAGAATTAGAAGCATTTTGGTATAGTTGTTGTAATCATTGATTGAGTATTGGGAATTTATGAATTTGCTCTGATTTTGGTGCAATTTTTGAATGGTATGAATTGGCTTATGTGTTGTGTAGAATTTGGTCATTTTGATTATTCCAATGGTTTTCTTGAGCAAAATTGTGTGAGAATGGTGTTTGGGTTGAAATGGGAATCATTTGGGATCAAATGTGAAAATCTGAAAAATCTGTCCAATGTAAGTCTGTTCTGGACAGTCAGATGGTGTGGACGTTTTGAATAGGCAAATGGTGTCCAAAAAATTCTGAAACTTTCCAGATTTAAATTTCACATTCCAAGCTTCAAAATGAACATAAATTTTGTGTCATTTCGTTTTTTGAGCTAAGAGCAATGACTGTCCAAAGTTTGGGCTTAAAACTGGAATCTGTTTTGGAGTGGTGGTGAATTTCGTGTAATTATGTACTTCTGTGGTGATTCCCAGTAATGGCCAATATTTTTCCTAGGAAGAGGACTTAAAGAGCTTTCATTTGGCTTTTGGATCACCTCATTTTGATTTTTCTAGAATTAATTATGATTTTTCAAAGTTTCCTTGGCTGCAGTAGAAAATCTGGGCTGCAGTGCAAAACTTTCTGTGTGTGACCTGGCCGCAGCCAGAAAATTCTTGGCTGCAGCCAAAATGTTTCTGTGACATTTTTAGCCATTTTTGGCTGCAGCCAGAGAATTCTTGGCTGCAGCTAGAACCCAATTTTCAGCACTTTGTGAGTTTGCAAAGCAATTTCCAACCCAGTACTCTCCAATCCTTTTAGGTTCTCTTTGAGCTTGTTATAACCATTTAGGGGACTCATATGGAACCTATTCTAAGTGTTTGAAAGTAGGAATTGGGGGTAGGAAATTAATCCACCATTCTTGATTTTGTTTATAGCCTTTGATATTTGCCGCCTTCGTGAGCCAACTACGCCGAAGGACGTCAGGAAAGGACAAGGTAGTGACTCACTCTCTTATACTATGTGTAATGATCTGTATGTGTGTGTTATCACTGTTCTGTGATGAATCTTTGATGCTGCTGTGGTTACAGCTGGTGATAGCTGTCATTTACAGCGCAAGCTATCGTTATTGTAATTACAGTGTAAGCTGTCGTGATGGTGATTACAGCGTAAGCTGTCGTGATTATGATTACAGGGAGAGCTGTCGTATTGTGTATACAGCCGTGAGTGCTGTCGTTTGTGGTGAAAACCATGTATCTTTAAGATTGTTGTTGCTGTTACTGTTTGTGATTTATGTACATACTTTGTGTTTATGCATTGTATGAGTGGTTTGTTACTGAGATTCTCTCGAATCTCATTCTTTTCTATGACTAACATTTTAGACAGGGCGTGTGGCTCAAAGGAGAAGCGGCCAACCCGGAGCAATTAGGACCTTTAGGGGTACATTTGATCTTGGAGATGTTGGTTATCTATTTTGAACTTGGGATTACTGTATATTTTGAGATATGAGCATTATATTGGATTTTGGTTGTGTAATCCCCTAGTGGATACTTATAGACCTCAGGTTATATATTTATAGAACCCGGGAGTTGCCGGGGATTTGGTTATACACTCTGATATGAATGAATATATATTAACTGCACAGGTAATTATATTCGAGCATTGAAATTGAGACCAGGATGGGAAAAAGAGTTTTGAAAGTTTTGTGAAAATTTTATTGTGAGACAGAAAGTTTAAAATGAGGTTAAAGCATCCAATGGTCTCTAATCCGATTTAAATATGTGTTATCGAATTATAATTACGTGTTTAAAGTCAGGGGGTTACAGTTGTCGCCTCCACTACTTGAGCCATGATTTGATCAATAAAAAAGACATTTTTAGATCAAATAAAAGCCATAGATTTGTAGTTCGCTCAACTACGATTCCAATGACACTAAGAACGCGAAAAATAGAGCTAAAACGAGGGAGATATAGCCTTCTAAAGTTGGCGGGTAACGATTACCCACCGAAGCTCCAACCAGGTCGGGTTGACCCTGCTGAAGGTTGAAGATGATGATGTGGTAGTCAACGGCCACGTCATTAGTCAACCAAGCCACGTTACACCAATGAGGGAGCACAACGTTAGAGCTCAGCCACACGCCATCCTCAGTCAACATTGGCCAAGTCATCCGTTGACCAGCCATGCAACGCCATGTCACGCCACCACATCCTATCTTGGTAAAGTGTTGACCGTTGACCAGTCAACGATCAGCCATTGACTGGTCAAAGTCAATAGTCATCTGTTGACTAGTATAAAAAAATAGGAAGGGACAGATGGCGTGTGGGGCCCATTGGGGCCTCTGTTTGACACGTGGCAAGCACCATCAGAGAGAAGATGGCGCGTGGAGTCATTAGAGTTGGCGCATGTCACCATTGCGCCTCCATTGAGAGTAGCCAACATTGGAATTTTTCAAGACTTTTTGATCTAGACACCTTCTAGGGGTGCGTGAGAGAGCATGGGACCTCCGATTGTGATGCGGTTTGTTTCTAAAAATTCCTAAATTCAAGTGGTTCAATTTGATATATAATTTGCATATATTTAAAGCACGTTTGGATTTGATTTGAGTAAAAAAGGTTCTTGTGTGCACTTAGAGATTCTAAAAAACGTTGAAATTTAGTCAATGTTGATTCTATTATTTTTGGGATAGGTCAGCTTACTTATTAAGAGTATTTCAGCTGCAAAATAAGGTTAATGCTAAAATATTCTTTGAAGTGAGATATTACTCAAATAAGTTTTTTTGAATGGAAGATCTTATCCTACCTTGATTCAAACTCTTAGAGATAAAACTTGAAAATTGCAACAACTTGAAATTATTGAATAATAACAAGTGTTCCCATGCTTCTAACCACATTAATTCAATTGGGATTGAAGTTGTGACTTCTAAAAGTCAACCCTTTATCACATATGTTGTGACAAAGGACAAGACAGATAGAGATGTAAGAATCATCTCATCAAGTGGGAGGTATGCTACAAATACATCCAAGTGAGTGGAAGTAAACATAGTAAATAGGAGCTTGACATTGTAGCTAGATGCTACATGAGTTCATATGGTCAGAAGGGCTTATGAGGGAGAGAACCTAGTTAAGAGACAACAATATGAGGCAAAAGTTTTTTAATGTTCTTTTCATTGAATTTATGATTAAATTCTTTGTTTTTAGAATTAAATTAAGTATATTCTCTTCTTGTTTTTATGAACATTCATAATGATTAGATGATATTGTATTATCTTCTTTATATAACTATCTTTGATTGAGTGGGGGTTTCTGGAATGCGTCTAGAAATCCAAAGAGGAAAGTGTTCAATGAAGACTTTGGTTAAAAGGGTGATGAGCTAACTAGCATGATTGGGATGGGAGTCAACATAGTTGTCTTCTGAACATGAAACCAGTGAACTTATTATCTAATTATCTTTTTTCTTGTTTGAACAAATATGATTTGTATACCACAATTGTCTAAGTGACCAATTGTGACCAAGTTTATTTGACTGAGCTTATGAAGACAAGCTCAATGAGATGACTATGGAGTTAGAAACTCTCAAATCTCTTTTTCATTTAGGAAGAATGAGATGTCAGGGACATCTTACCAACTAGTCTTCAACACTTAGAGGCTGAAGCATCCAAGGGTACAATACGTTTATGCTATCAAGTATAGAAAGAACAACATTACTTAGACTTATGATGGTACGGGCAATGTTACTTTATCCAAGCCATTTAGATAGTGTTGGAAGATAGTGGAATAGGTGATCTTCTTCTATAAATTTAAAACTAAGTTAATTTTTAACATAGTGTATTAAGTCCTAACATGTCATTTAGGCAATACTTGAGAAAAATGTCAAACTAAGAATTTGAATCAAACTAAATGCCAAGTTCTTTCTAACAAACAACAAGTGTGTATTGTGACAAGACGTCCTGCAGTGAGTGGGAGTAAGCTATGTCTCCCATTGAGTAGGAGTAAGGCACGTCTTCCAGTGAGTGGGTGTATGCAAAAGCAGATACTGCTCCTGATATGCATATTGTGACCTTCGGCAATGTGATTCACCACATTGAACTTAAGTGTGAAAGGCTGAAGGATCCAAGATCTATCAGTCAGACAAACTTAGATAAAGAGTGGGAGGATTCATCTTCTAAGCCTAAGGGCAAGAAACCTATAAGGAAAACTTAATCTAGAGGAGGTCAATGGTTTCTACAAAGATAAAAGGCTGCATTGACAATCCTTTAAGGGTTGTAGAAGTAGCAATCCACATGAGTAGTGGATGTTTCAAAGAAGCATATGGCTTCATGTCAGATGCAAAGCAAGAAAGAGAAAGGATTAAGGGATTAGGACTTGCATGTTAACTCTACATAGATGAACCACCCTGATTCACTCTATAATTGCATCTAACAAAATCACATCTTTGCTATGTCTTAAGTTAAGGATCGATGAGACTATGACTCTGAAATCCTTTATTGGATTTTGATGTTTCTTTTAGGCATAAAAGATTCCATTTCTTCCCACATGTACACATTGATCAAAAGAAATGAACAAACTAGCAAAAGAGTATTTGCTAAATAACGTGTGCTAAAGGATTAATGCCCTTATGAATAAGTTGAGAAATTATTCTATTTGGCAAGAAAGACAAAGAAATATTTTTGAGAAAATCTACTGCAATTGGCAAATTATGATGTTAGTGAACTAATGAATGTGATGGCAAAACACAGAGCTTGTTGTTTCGTTAACGTCGTGGACGTTTACTCAAAATACAGTAATGTTTACTTGATTTTTGGCAAGTGTGAAGCTGTTAGATAATGGCTGAACTAGTCAGTAATCAGTTAAACTAAAAGGGTCAGCCCTTTCAAACTAACAAGGGTTAAGGACACCCACGTGATCAGTTCAAGCTGCTTTGTGTATAAGAAAGGGATTATTAGGCAACTATCAATACCTAAAACCCTTCAACATAATAGAGTTGTTGAAATGGAGAGATAGACCTCTCCTTGACATAGTTAATTAAATAATGGCATAAGTTAAACTATTATCCATATGTTGGTATGTAAACTCATAGCTATTATCTTCACACTTAACCAAATGCCTTCTATGTCAGTCACGACCTTACCCTATGAATTGTGGATAGACCTTAGATTAGGCCTAAGCTCGTTAAGACCATAAGGGTCAGCAACTTCATATCCATAATTCTTCCTATAAGTAAGGAAGATTGGGGCCAAGGTATACAAGGTATCTTTTTGTGAGATGATTTGAGAATTTGACAAGACACATCTTCATTAGTGAAAATGATGGCAGTTCAGTGACTGTGAGAGAGCCGAGGGACGCAATGTTCATAAAGCCCATATTTCCTAGCAGGAAATGAGCATTAATCATATTGAATCTCTTTAAGAGATTTACAGTAACAAGGAAAAACCAAGTGTTCCTAAGTTCACTGATCCGAGTGGGAGGGTTGAAACCATTTTCACAACAGAAGAGCTAAGAGGTAAGTTACGAGAAGATTACCTCACCCATAAGTCATATATAGGAAATAAATCCTATGAAACCCACATCAGTGTAAATTATCATCCAGTGAATGACTATAAAGGGATAAATTCCCTAATGGATTCAATGCTCTCTTCATCATTTAGACGGTGATGATGACTACTTATAAGTGTCTTAAAGATACTAGAAGGACCTGCTAAGAAGAATTGCAAAGTGTTATGCAGGAGGATATGGATTCTTTTTGGAACTAGCCAAGTATATGTTTAGGCAATTTATCACCTACCCAGGAGGCGATTGGGAACAAGTAGGTTCTCAAATCTGTTGGAGGCATATAAAAACCTAAAACACTTAGTGGATAAGGGGTACTATAATGGAAGGTTGTTCGATGTGCATTTTAACTTTGAACTTTGGCTATGACAACAAGCTTAGTCTTGAAATTACATCAAGATGATGTAAAAGCCGCTTTCCAATTTAGAAATCTTAGAAATTGGATTATGAACTTTACATGAAGCAGCTTAAGGGCTTCATAGAAACAATCACCCAGTTAGTAATATATGAGGTTTCATAAGGTGAAAGCCTAACTAACTTCAAGATAATTGAAGAACACTACATGAGTGCCAAACGGTCGAGTGATGATTTTTTGTGAAGTCATCCTTTGCCAAATGACATATGTTTAGCTGAAATAAGTGTCAAAGGAATAAAGGATCAGAGAATCTTTAAATTTTGAGTTGAAAAAAAAAATGGGTTGAACAAATAATATCTTGAATGACAAGGTAAACGGAGATTGCACAAGGAAGATACAGTCTTTACCACCTAAGACATGTACAAGTGTGATCCTTAGGCATCTTAAGATGCCAAACTGCAAACCTATAGACACCCCTGAAGTCAAGGGCACAAACCTGAAGAGGTTACATGTCCTATGAGGAATCCAATATAGAAAAAGTGGATAGAGTCTCATAGTAAGACTATGGTTGGCAATATGAATATATATATTAGTGTATATAAGATCAAATGTTTTTTGTCAGAGTTAGAAGCTATCTTTGGTCCTACTATGAAATAGATTATGAGAATAACCATGGATAAAGTTGTCAAGGCAACAACTTTCCTTTGAAAGGATACTCCAATACAAGAACTAGGCAAATAATAATGGAGTAAGGAAATATACAATGTATTTTTCTGTTATCCATGGAAATAGATCACAAAGCGTGTTCTACCATCATTCAAAGTGCTATATGGCTAAAGTAATTCCTATGAGTAATTGGGAATGAATAGTGGATAGAAGGATTTAAACGATAGCATCTTATGATGAGGATCCTAAGTATCACATTAAAGTGGAACATACATTTGATATATCTCAATAAGAGATATGCTTTCAAAGAGGGAAAGCGACAGTTCAATGACCTTCTGCTGATAGAATATTGGTAGATCCCCTTACTGGGCCTGTAGCTTGATATTAATTGAGTTAATGAAAATCTTGGGGTGCAAATAAAATATAAGGTCATGAACTTCTTTTTTATGAAGATAAAAGAAATAGTATGTATGTTATGAGTAAATACATATAAGGTATACAATGTTGTATATCGTATAGGTATAAAGAGGTTGGTTCACTTACACGAACAACCGTCTTCCCATGTTTTGCAGGGGCATGCAAGGGTAAGACGAGCAAATGATCACTATGAGATGGTTAAGAAGAATCTTTGAGTTTGAGTCACCTCAGTTAGACTGAGATGAGATCTAGATGTGTATATACACACATAAAATGGATCAGAGCATGAATATAGACTTGTAGCCGGGCAAAGAACACTTTTTTTCACAAATGAGATTATAAAGGAGATATTATGAAAAAGGGAGTTCTGGTTCGAATGTTGAGTATATTTTGGAACTAATGTCTGTACGGTGAAAGAGAAAGAAATCAACGTACACCACAAACCGTTCACTATAGCATGCAATTGATACTGCATGTGCTTGAGAGTTAGACTGCAATATGGGATGTAGGTGAAAGATCCCTAGTTCACTACAGTGTGAGTCTTAGGAAGGAAAAATCCTTCCGCCATGCCCTTAAGACTTAGGCGGAATCATGAAAGGTTGTTTTAGTGACAGCTACTTTAGCTGAAGCTCCATGATCACACTCGATTTAGTCATGAGTTAAAACTAAAAAAGCGACCAAGTCAAGATGGACTGATATTTAGTCAAAAAGAAAGATTTTCTCCTAGATACATAAGATGTGCTAGTGTCTGTGGTCAACCCCTTACTAGCTCTATGTATAGCTTGTAAGTGCGGATACTATGTGCATAGAGGGCAATCTGAGTTAATCAACATATTAACTCGAGAGGGATTATATATGACATAAGTAATGTGTACAGGAGAATCTGGGGCATATGAGTTAATAAATATATAGCTTATAGATATAGATAAAGGGTGTCCTTGGATGCTGATCCGATATGAGGAATTTCTAGTATCACAAGTACCAAATCTTGAAGATACTTTTGCCCACGTGGTCAAGGCAGACGACAAGTATGAAACAAGAAAGAGTAACAGACGTACGATGGGAGGCCCATCAAGTGCGAGTGTGAGATGTTGGACTTTGGGTCCAAGTCCGCCCTTGATGAGCTGGCCTATTTGATTAAGATATAAGTAGCCTAATCAAATAAGAATAAAATTAGTATTAATTGATATTGGGAAATAATTTGTTAATAATTATGGGATTGTTAATTGAGGAACAAGTCACCATAATTAGAAAATTAATTGAGAATCAATTAATTTAATTACTATCTTGGAGCGCATGAAGGAGTGCACAAGTTTCCTAATTAGTGACCACTCTAAACCACTATACATAAGGTATGCCTCCTTAATTGCAAATCAACCCTGCTATTGAGTTTTTTAGCAATCTCTTCTCTCCTACCATCTTTCTTGTTCTGGTGATCTGCTATGCAAATCATAATTAGGCTCTAGTAGTCTAATAATTGTGTGGGCACTATTTTGGAGCATTGGAGCTTTGACCCGGATCCGAACATGGATTCGCCCCGATATGCTAGTTCTCTCTCTCTCTCTCTCTCTCTTATTTGTCCTACATTTACTTTAGAGAGAGTTTATTTGATTGTGCTTAAGTGATTATCATAATTCACTTCTGAGAGAGAAGATTATTGTAATAGTTTATCTTCAAGGTTGTATCCTTATGGTGTGTAAGGGGGAGTTGTTATCTCGGTGAGAAGATTGTAAGTGGCTTCACAAGTGCCTGACTAAATCACTGTTTGCATCTTCTCCTCCCTTATCTTTTATATTTCCAGCATATTTGATTTAGATATTTGACTATGATTTTATGGTTTATTATCTTTATACTTATTGTTTTCACTAAGATGCAAAAAGATTTTCTAAGTCCTTAAGCTTTTATTTTACACTCAATTCACCCCGTCTTAGGTGTCAGCTATTTCTAGTTGTGGGGAAAATGCAAGCAAAAAATGTAAACTTTGAAAAAACAAACGCCAGAATTAAGATTCAATAATTATCTAATAATATAAGGCTAAGATTCATGTTATTAGTTATAATTATTTTTTATATCAATTGCATTTGTATTTTTAAGACTATATGTAGAATTTATATTGCATAATATAGATTTTAGATATAATAACATCTAACAGGGCTTATGTGAAACAAAATAAAACGTACATTTTTCTTAAAAAAATGCCCACTTTTTAGACCGGGTATGAAATTACGTGGTCTAAAGTGTTAGATCCCAAGTTTTGATGATAACAATAAGTCAATTATGTGCAAAACATGTTTTTAGAAGGTTAAGAAAAGTTTCTAAGTTACCAAATGCATATTTGAAGTTTTCTGATATCTGCTGTGAAATTGCATTGGAGTGCTCGAGCAAGGATTTTGCACTCGAGCATAGATCTCTTCTGTACTCGAGCAGGTGCGAGTGAAAGCCAGAAAGTGTGTACCCGAGAGGCATTCTCCCATTATGTTCATTGGATCACTTGAGCACTAAGGTGTGCACTCGAGCAGAGAAGTCATTCTCACTCGAGCAGGTGCGAGTGAGGGTCTGTGAGTACTTGGCCGAGAGCAAGTAATAGCATGCTTCCTTCATTCACTCGAGCAGAGACATCAATGCTCGAGCATGGGCATTTTGTGCTCGAGCAAGGGACTGCGAGTGTTTGGCCGAGAGTCATGAAGTACAGAGAAGTGTAAGTGTGCTCGAGCACACCCGTATATGCTCGAGTGACACATCAATGCTTGCAAGTGAAAATTCTATCCCTCTCCAGATCTGTTGCGAGCACTTGTTCAAAAGGTATAATACTTGAGAATATTCTTCTCACTCGAGCAGAAGACTGTGTGCTCGAGTGAGGGTCCACATCACTCGCGAGTGATAATTCTATCCCTCTGAAATCCTGATGCGAGTGATGGTATTGAGAGCATATTCCTTGAGAATATACGTCTAACTCGAGCAGAGGTATGTGTGCTCGAGTGAGGGTCCATATCACCCGCGAGTACAAATTATCACTCTTGTCAAAATGGTGTGCGAGTGATGACCCGAGAAGACACTCCCAGTTGAAAATGAAAGATCACTCGAGCAGAGGAAGTTGTGCTCGAGTGAGACCTCTCTTCACCCGCGAGTGAAGATTTTGTCTCTCTGAAATTCTATGCAAGCACAACCCGATAACAGAGGCATATGAAGGAAAATAGGAGATCACTCGAAGTGAGCCTTTCATGCTCGAGTGATGCCCTGTCTGACCACCAAAAATGCTAAGTTTCACAACGTTCATTCCGAATATGGTTTATTGTTATTTATTCATATCATCATTACTTATTATCATTGTTTAACATTGTTTTGATTGATTTAAAAGTATGATACATGAATGTGAATGTTTGAAATAAACTACATGAAGAAAGTTATACAACGGCAGACAAGATGATTATAAACATGCTGGCACCTACCGCACTCAGATTATTCAAACATGCACGTGTCTGCCAATACTTTCAAATGTCCTGCTCCTCAAATGAAGAATTTCCAAACGGGCAAAAACTGAGGCAACTATATATACAGAGATTCACGGATAACCAAAATAACAACGTAGCACAAGAATTCATAAGCTCATACCAAGTCTCTGCTATTCATCATTTTTCTCTGTATACACATTGATCTTCAGTGTTTATTCATTTGCTCTGTAAGAGAGTCTTCATACAATTCAAAATTCTATGTTTATTTGATCTCAAGGTATTGGGACCTTGAGAGGGGAGATTTTCCTTACGAAAGAAGTAGTTGAGAGAATTCCTTGTTGTATCTTCCACTCATAAGTCTTATAAGATACAAGCAGAAGAGAACGTTGCTGCTCGTAAGACTTACAGTGGTGTAAGCAGGAGAGAACGTTGCTGCTCATAAGTCTTGTATACATAAGCAATTGAGAAGAGTCATAGGTTATTTTTCTGCACGTAAGACTTGTCGTAAGGGGGAGAGAAGTTTCTTGTTGAGAGAATATTTCTGCTCGTAGTCCATTCAAGGACGATTGTTGTCTTGTGGCGTTCTGAGAGCCCATTGAATCTTGGAGGTATAGTGAAAATCTCAGTAGGTCTTGATCTCTGAGGACTGGACGTAGGCCCTGTTGTTAGGCCGAACCAGTATAACTCTCTGTGTTCAAATCTTCTCAACTCTACTCTATCTATTATATTTTTCATATCCCCACATCAAGCGAAAAATTTATAACATCACCCAATTCACCCCCCTCTTGGGTGAAGCTTGCCTCTTACATTTGGTATCAGAGCCTCGTCTTCTCCGAAGAGCCTAACAGCTTGAGAAGGATCCGACAAATGGCAACAATGGGTGAAAATATCCTTCCAGACGGTGCTTCAATCACTAGACCTTTTAGTTTTGCTGGAGAACATTTTTCGTTCTGGAAAGCCAAATTCAGAGTGTTCGTGATGGCCAACGAGTACGGATTATGGAATGTTATACAAGATGGTGACTATGTTCTAATGAAGAAAATCGAAGATAAAGCAGTTAAAAAGAGCCCAGATGAGTTTGACGAGAATGACAAAAGGTTAGTGACATTAATTAGTAAAGCTATTCTAATGATACAGAGTGCTCTTAGTCAAAAAGAATATTTTCGTATATGTACTCTACCAACTGCCAAAGATATGTGGGATGCTCTTGAAATTGCTCATGAAGGTACTTCTGGAATCAAAGAAAATAGAATCAATACTTTAATTACAAAATATGATCTATTTCGTATGAAATCTGGAGAAAGTATATCAGAATTTGAACTAAGGTATACTCATCTTGTTAATCAATTATCTGCTCTTGGAAAGTCGTTTGATCAAAATTCCCAGGTAAGAAAGATTCTTAATATTCTTACGAAAGAGTGGGAAGCAAAGGTAACAGCCATCGAAGAAGCCAAAGGAGAGTCTATGAGATCCGTAGCTGCTCTCTTTGGAAGTCTTTCTGAATATGAAGGTAAGTTGAGATTCAAAAAGGAACTTGAAGAATTAGATGATAAAAAGAAAAAGGGAGTTGCATTTAAAGCTATCAAAGAAGAAGAAGAAACTTCCGAGAATGAAGATGTTCCTAGTGATGATGAAATGGGAATAATCGTGAGAAAGTTCAAGAAATTCTACAGAAGAGGACAAAGGAATTTCAAGAATTATCAAGGTGGACCAAGCAAGAAAGAAAACAAAGAACAACAAATAGTATGCTATGAATGTGGGAAACCAGGACACATCAAATCTGAATGCTTCAGAAACAAAGACAAAAAGAAGCAGAAAAAGAAAGCATATATATCATCTATTTGGGGTGATAGTTCGTCAGACGAAGAAAATGACAACGACGAAGTAGCAAATCTATGCTTGGTAGCTAAGGAAGAAGAATCAGACTCTGAGGTAAGTAACTCTGAACCCTCTTATAATGAATTGTTATCTGAATATAATGCATTGCATACAGAGTTCATCAAAGTTGCTAAAGAAATGGTTAGTTATAAGAAGAAAGTAAAAGAATTAGAAAGTAATGTCATATCATCATATGAAATGTGTAAAGAGAAAGATAAGAAAATAGAAGATTTAACAAAGATTGTTGAAAAGTTTACTAAAGGAAGTGAAACTCTCAAGGTTATTTTAAATTCTCAGAAAGTTTCCTTTGATAAATCTGGAATTGGATATAATGCTATGCATAATAAGAATAAGAAGAATAGTAGAGACTATCTTAAATATTTCAGGAATTCTGTGCATACATCGAATCCATTTGTATCATGCAATTATTGTAATAGGAAAGGACATTATACTTCATCGTGTTATTTCAAAAAGGGAAAGGTTGTTGGAACATATAAATGGGTTCCGAAAGGGACACATATTTCAAATACTAACCACAAAGACCCAAGAAAGTGTGGGTACCTAAAACCTGATCATCTTATTCTAGGTATGTCTCAAAGCATTTCGAGCGAACAAATGGTATATTGATAGTGGATGTTCGAGACACATGACTGGTGACAAAAATAAGTTCACCATGTTTGAAACTAGAGAAGGAGGAAAGGTGACATTTGGAGGAAATCAATCCGGACGTATTGCTGGAATTGGTGAAGTGGGAAGAACCGATGGCATTCAAATCAACGGAGTATATTATGTTGAAGGGTTATGCCACAATCTCTTAAGTGTAAGCCAAAGCACTGACAAAGATAACTGGGTGATTTTCGACTCGAAGGAATGCTTGATAGTAAGCAAGAAAGATATACTCCTAAACAAAGAAACTATCAAGGCAAAGATCCGAGCTCAAAGGGACGGTAATTGTTATACTATTGATTTAAATTCAAACTCTTCTGAAAATTGTTTTCTTAGTCGATCAGAAGAAAGTTGGTTATGGCATAAGCGTTTGGCTCATGTCAATATGAATCAACTTGACAAATTGATTAGAAAAGATTTAGTTGTAGGCCTTCCTAAACTCAAATTCAAAGACGACATGATTTGTGACGCATGTCAAAAAGGCAAACAAACTAAATCTTCTTTTAAAACAAAATATGAAATTTCTACTTCAAAACCTTTACAATTGCTTCATATGGATTTGGTAGGACCTGCAAGAGTAAAAAGTTTTGGCGGAAATTTATATACGTTAGTAATTGTTGATGATTTTACAAGGTTTGCATGGACTATATTTATTGCCTCAAAAGATAAAACTTTTGCTGAATTTATTATGTTTGCCAAAAAGGTTCAAAATGAGAAGGGTATTCCTATTGTCTCTATTAGAACAGATCATGGAGGAGAATTTGATAATCAATTGTTTGAAGATTACTGCAACGACAAAGGAATAGATCACAACTTCTCAGCCCCTAGAACACCTCAACAAAATGGAGTAGTGGAAAGGAAGAATAGAGTGCTTACAGAAATGGCAAGAGCATTACTTAATGAAAAAGAAATGTCTCAAGTATTCTGGGCAGATGCAATGAGTACTGCATGCTATATTTCAAACAGAGCATATATTCGCAAATCTCTTGGAAAGACACCATATGAACTTTACAAAGGAAGGAAGCCAAATATTGCTCATCTTCATATCTTCGGGTGTAAGTGCTTCATTCACAACAATGGTAAAGAAAATTTAGGTAAATTTGATTCAAAGTCTGATGAAGGTATTTTTCTAGGATATTCTAATAGAAGTAAAGCTTATAGAGTTTTCAATAAAAGAACATGTACTATTGAAGAATCTATTCATGTTGTGTTTGATGAAATTGAATCTCAGACAAGACTTAATAATGAAGAAGAAATGGATTCAATCAAGAAAAACAAATCTATTTCAAAGTAGGATGATTTTGAAACAAATGATTTTCAAAATTTAGAAGATGTCGATGATCATGCTCAACCTAAAGCATGGAGACATATAAAGGATCATCCAATTGATCAAGTTATAGGAGATATTCATGAAGGTGTCAAAACCAGAAATAGAATCCTCAATTAGGTAACTTTTTCAGCTTTTATTTCTGAAATTGAGCCTTCTAATATAGAAGAAGCTTTATCTGACAATGATTGGGTGATTGCTATGCAAGAAGAACTAAATCAATTTCAAAGAAATCAAGTTTGGGATTTGGTTCCTCGACCTAAAGATCATACGGTTATAGGGACCAAATGGGTTTTCAAAAACAAACTTGATGAGTCAGCAATCATTGTGAGAAATAAAGCAAGATTGGTCGCCAAAGGCTATAATCAAGAAGAAGGTATTGATTATGAGGAAACATATGCTCCAGTGGCAAGATTGGAAGTAATACGAGTACTCTTAGCCTTTGCTTGCATCAAAAGTTTTAAACTTTATCAAATGGATGTAAAAAGCGCTTTTCTAAATGGTTATATTATGGAGGAAGTATATGTAGAACAGCCTCTTGGTTTTGAAGATGAAACAAAACCTGATTATGTCTTCAAACTTAAGAAAGCATTATATGGTTTGAAACAAGCACCCAGAGCTTGGTATGAAAGACTAAGCAAATTTCTTCTTGATCAAGGTTTTGTCAGAGGTAAAGTTGATACAACTTTATTCATCAAACATAACAAAAATGATATTCTAATAGTTCAAATTTATGTTGATGATATTATTTTTGGTGCTACTAACGAATCTATGTGTCAAGAATTCTCTAAGATTATGCAGGGAGAATTTGAAATGTCCATGATGGGAGAATTGAACTTCTTTCTTGGACTTCAGATCAAACAAAAGAAGAATGGTATATTTATATCTCAGACAAAGTATTTGAAAGAATTGTTGAAGAAATATGGATTAGATAATGCTAACGGAGCTGATACTCCAATGAGTTCTACAACATTGTTGGATGCTGATGTAAAGGGACCGAGCTTCAACATCACAAAGTATAGAGGAATGATTGGTTCATTACTCTATCTTACAGCAAGCAGGCCAGATATTCAGTTCAGTGTAGGAATGTGTGCAAGGTATCAATCCAATCCTAAGGTATCTCATGCAGAGACAGTAAAAAGAATTTTCAAATATTTAGGAGATACTTCTGAGCTTGGTCTTTGGTATCCAAAAAGAGGGAACGAGTATTTAATGGCATATTCAGATTCAGATCACGGTGGATATAAAACTGACAGAAAGAGTACCAGTGGACAATGTCAATTTCTCGGAGGCTCTCTAGTGTCATGGTTCAGCAAGAAGCAGAACACAGTTTCATTATCTTCGACTGAAGCTGAATATATAGCTGTGGCAAGCTATTGTTCTCAAGTGCTATGGTTAAAACAACAACTTCAAGATTTGGGAATTTATTTAAAAGAAATCCCAATCTATTGTGATAATACTAGCACGATAAGCTTGGCAAAGAATCCTGTACAACATTCAAGAACTAAGCATATAGACATTCGACATCACTTCATTCGAGATCATGTTCAAAAGAAAGATGTCAAAGTGGAATTTATACCAACACATCTTCAACTTGCGGATATTTTCACAAAACCA
Source organism: Inga oerstediana (assembly GCA_963210345.1). Classification (NCBI taxonomy): domain Eukaryota; kingdom Viridiplantae; phylum Streptophyta; class Magnoliopsida; order Fabales; family Fabaceae; genus Inga; species Inga oerstediana. The sequence goes on from OY723404.1 coordinate 39,210,586, forward strand.
ATTGCAAAAGATCAATTCCTTTATATTCGAAGAGAATTGGGAATGGTTAATCCCAATGAGTTGTAAGTTTTTCTTGTTAAAAAGTTTAATTAAATGTTTCTTTTGATGATAACCATACTGACTTTAGCATCGGAGTATTCAAAATTTGTTTTTGCAGGACTGTCACTCGAGCACTGAGAGTGCTGCTCGAGTGATGAGCTGTGTCACTCGAGCACAAACAGCTCTGCTCGAGCACAGCCCTATTAAAGATACTATGCTCTTTGACATATAAAACAGAGGTTAACAGAGGAGTTAAGAATACCAAGGGAATGTAACAGAAACAACAGTGAAAATTGAACTCACTCGCGAGTGAGGAACTCTCACTCGAGCATGATATGAACATGCTTGAGGTGAGGAATGCCTGCTCGAGTTAGGAAGAGGAATTTCTTTGCAAAAGCTATCCAACTCATGGTTACTCAAATGATCTTGGAGGATTTGAGTACAAAGATACAAAAATATGTCAAGGAATCCACAATCCAGGTACGTTTTACTTGTTTCTTTATTTTTCCAGAAGATCACTCGAGCACAGATAGAACACACTCGAGCACAGTATGAACATCACTCGAGCACTAGGGTTCATGCTCGAGCACTGTCACTGTAACCCCCTGCCTTAAATAGCGTAATTATAATTCGATATTACGTAATTAAATTGGTTTAGAGACCGTCGAATAGTTCAAAACTCATTTAGAACTCCCTGTGAAGTAGGGACTTTATAAAATTTTCAAAACTTCTTTCCTATTCCGGTCTCAAGTTCAATTATCGAATATAATCACCTGTGCAGTTAATTCACATTCATTCATATCAGAATATCTAATAGCAATCCCGGCAACCCCCGGGTTCCATTCATACACAAAAAGGGTTTACAACCTCCATATAGGGGACTACACAACTACGTTCAACTATTCTTTACAACCAACATAATATACAGACACCCTGTCCAACAGGTTTAACCAACATAACCAAAATAAATGTCCCTACAGGATTCTAACCGCTCCGGGTCGTACGCTTCTCGTTAGAGCCACTCGCCCTGTCTGAAAGGTTAGTTAAAGGAAAGAATGAGATTCAAGAGAATCCCAGTAGTAACAAAACATTTATACCACACATAAGCACACAGCATGTAAGCAAATCATCATGCAGCAGCAGCACCACAAATCACACTCCACCCTCATCCCCTTTCTCCGCCGGGAAGGCACACCGCCTAACCCGAACCGTTGTTAGCTACTCAGGGACTATTGGCGTGGCAGTGCATACATATAGCCTTATAGCCCATACAGCTATTCGGCTTTCACAAATGGCCCGTCGGCCTCCACAAAAAGCCTTTCGGCTCACATAATCACATATATCACACCTCATCCTCATCCCCTTTCTCCGCCGGGAAGGCACACCGCCCTAACCCGAACCGTTGTTAGCTACTCAGGGACTATTGGAATGACAGTGCTAACACAAATCCACAGATGTCGCAGCATACGAATTCATTACAAATCAACGATATAACACACATACAATGCATCATATATGGTACAAAAGAAAAGTCACTACCTCGTTCTTTTCTGACGTTCGCTGGCGTAGTTGGCTCACGAGGGCGGCAAATATCGAATCCTACAATTCCAAATGCACTATTTAGACACTTCCATAGTGTTACTTAGGGTTATATGAGTCTATAATGAAAATTTACAAAAATACCCCCGGGGACCCGGCCTGGGCCCGCCATACCCGGACCGGCTGTACTTTTCTTGAAATTTTGACATGGGCTATCCTGACATATTTTCGCCCAAGGAATCCATTTCCGGACTCGGAATTATCAAATTCAATGTTAAATTACGAAATTGCCCTTGACAGCCCTACTTTTAGGGTTTTAGGGGTGTTTCCGTAATTATGCTTTCTCGGCCTTTTTTGAAAAAGTGCCCAACTGTAACCCCACCTAATTTTCGCCCCTGAACTCAATGGAACCATCAAATCATTGAAAATCCAACTCTAAGACCCATTTCTAGGGCTGGCCGAAATTTATGAGTTCTCCAGGGAAAATCGGGGTTTTACCATTTCGGCTCCGTAAACGCGTCTCTTTCTACTCCTAACCACTTTATTAACCATTACATTAGGTTACAACTAACATTAAGACCCAATTTGGGCAGCATAACCCCTAGGCCACATCATTTCCAAACTTTAAAACCAATGGCAATCCGGCGAAATTTCACCGATTAAATTGCCCACAGCAGCCAGAATAAGCAATATAAGAAAGTTTGGAAGTTACCTCAAGCTCCCACAAGATTTTCCCAAATATTGCTGAAAACCCTAAGTGCTCAACAACAGATTTTGAGCTTCCAAACCTTAAAGAACAAAGAGGAGTAGCTTAGGATCGGAGTTACACGCGTTAGAAGCTAAATCGTCGGAGAAATCGGCTTACCTTGTGATTTTTCTTCTCCTTTCTCTCTCTACAAACCTCAACGTTCTCACTCCTCATTCAGCTGCTGTGTGCGACAGAAATGAGCTGAGGAAGATGATAACATATGTAATTCCATGCTGACATCATCTTTTAATGAGATGATGTCATAATTCCCATTTTCGGATTTTCTGGCAGATTTTCTGCCCGAACTTTGAAAAATCATAACTAATTCTAGAAAAATTGAAATGAGGTGAATCCAAAGCCAAATGAAAGGTATTTAAGTCCTATTTATAGGAAAAATATGGACCATTACTAAAAATCACCACACAATTCCAGAATTACATAAAACTCATCACTGCCCCAAAACAGAGTTCAGTTTCCATCCCAAACTTTGGACAGTTATATCTCCTAGTTCACAAAACAAAATGGAACAAATTATATGTCCATTTTGAAGCTTGAGATGTGAACTATAAGACTGGAAAATTTCAGAATTTGTAGATACCATTTGGTCATTAAAAACGTTCACACAACCGGACTGCCCAGAATAGAATTTCACTGGACAGAATTTTAGATTTTGCATCTTTGCTTCCATTGGTTCCATTTTCATACCAAACATCATTCCCACATAAATTTTTACAAGGAAGCCATTGGAATCATTAAAATATCCAAATTCCCATCACACATTCTCCAAAAGTGTTTATTCAACAATAATTATATCCACTTTTAAAGTCATTAGCCCTTAATCACTTTTTGGGATATTACAGTCACTTATATCAGTTACTGGGGAGCTCAGAACGTCACACTTCCTACTCTCACTCGAAAGACACAACTCTTCATCTTCAACCGTTTTCTCATCATTCAATCACGTCTTTCTGCTTCAAATCGCTGTTACAACCTTTCAATCTTCTATAAAAGGTGATTCTTATCTTCCACATTTCTCATTCGTGCCCTAATCTCCATTTGTATTTCTTTCAAAAACTAAGAGTTCTTGCTTCTCTTCCACTTTCACTACAATGGCAAGAACCAAACTACCCTCTATTCCTCAAAGATCTCATTCTCCTTCTCCTACTCACTCTGCTGCCAGTAAATCTGGAACCCCTGAGCCTACTCCTCCATCTCCTAAAATCTCTTCCTCACCTTCACCCCCTCCTAAACCCAAAACCAAAAAGAGGACTCCGGCTAAGAAACCTTACCCAAAGCCTCAAGTTTCAAAGAAAGACCAACCTCCTCAAAAGAAACCAAAGGGTGTGGTCTTCAAGGAACCCATAATCACTCGGTCTCAATCCAAAGAGGTTCAAGGAAAGGGAAAGAAGAAGGATTCAGAACAACCCCAATCATCATCTTCTTCTGGGGATACCTTCGGTAAACAACTCCCGGAAGCAATAGAAAAATCCAAACTGGACAAGATAGTTGGGAAGATTGCTTCTCAAGCCGGTGTTTCAAGTTCACATCAAGATAAGCACCCAAGTGCTTCTGCTTCAGGAGCACCTTCTGCCTCTCAAGCACCAGTGGATGACCAACTCACCAGTGCTCCTGAGGGATTCAATGTTGCAGAGCTTAAGGCTTTATCTCAGAAGGTATATGATGATGAATTCAAACATAGACATTTCTGCCCAGTAGTATATGTTGATCTGGATTATTTGAAAAAGAATTGTCATTTGGACTTGTACCCTTACCTTCAATACTATGCTCCCTGGCTAAATATCCATTTGCCATATTCCCCCACTGTTGTGAAAACCTTCTACTGCAACATGAAGACTCATAATATTATGTCTAGATCCAGTGAGTTGATTGAAGAAGCAGTGTCTACTACTGTTAGAGGAAAATTCATTATGATTTCTGCCAAAATCATAAATGACTTACTTGGTTATGTTGCACCTCCTCCTGATCCACCCTCTTTCTCTGCCAATGAAGCTTTTAAAATTCTGAGACCAAAAGACCCAATTGGCCCCCTCATTTTCAAACCTATTGATATGCCTGATAATCACAGAATCCTTTATTATATATATTCCCGGAGCATAGTCAATAAATCCAAGAATTTTACCCACTTTGCTTAAAAGGATTACTATTTCTTGGCTTCTTTGGTTGCTGGGCAACAAAGGAATGTAGGGGAGATTATTTTTAATGAGATGAGAAGGTTTCGATTTTCTTCAACAAGATCCACAACCATACCATACCCTCAACTTGTTTCCTTTATTTTGATGAAAAACAAAATTTGGTACTTGGAAGGAACTGAAAGGGTACTCATCTCACGGTTTGGTAAGACTCAGTTAACTCACATGGGTATCAATCTTCCGGTGAGTCGGACCAAAGCCACATCCAAGAGGGAAGCCACTCCATCCAGAGGAGATGAGGCACAATCATCAGCACAAGGTCCTATTCCTCCTCCTTCCTTTCTCAATGGCTCTCTGTCCAATCATCTGATTGAGGTAATTAATCAAGCTGTATCAAGTTTGAAGAAGGAATTAGTGACTGAGTATGAGAAGCTTGTGGAGAAGATGGAAGCACAAGTCATTAATCTGGTAGACAAAGCCAATCTTAACTTTGAACTGATGTTCAAAACTCAGGATGAGATGTCACAGAGGATTACTAATATGGAGACCTTCCTGCATTCACATTTTCCCTCTTCATCTTCCGGGGTGCCTCCAGAGACCACTCATACCTCACCACTTCATCCACAGATTCATGTTCTTTTCACTGATCCAGAGTCTAATATAGATGTTACATTTGATCGGTCGCCTTCACTACCTCCCTCATCATCTGTACCACAGCCACCATCTCCTTCTGATCAGCCCATTGACCCTCTCACTGCCATGATATCCTTTGTTCCACCTCCACAGCCCCCTTCTGATGTTGACAAAATGGGGGAGAAGGATGTGTGATGTTTTCTGAGCTTTTGTAGGGTGTATATGGGTGTTTGGGTAGATTTCTGTATTGGGTAGGATTTTGATTTGATGTTATGAAACTATTATGTTTGATGTTATTGATATTATGTACTTGTTTCAAGATTGAACTTTTTCATGTTTCAAAATTTTTTTTGATTAGCAAGTTACTATTAAGATATATACCTTGTACTATACTTAACTTGGATGTTAAGTGTCCAGAGGAAACATTGCAGGAAAACTTGAATTTGAAACTTAAACTTGATATGCATTTGGAAACATTGAAGAAATTTCAAAAATTTTCAATTTCAATCAATTTCTCTTAAACCTTCATCACAAAGAGTTTTGTCATCATCAAAAAGGGGGAGAATGTTAGATCCCAAGTTTTGATGATAACAATAAGTCAATTATGTGCAAAACATGTTTTTAGAAGGTTAAGAAAAGTTTCCAAGTTACCAAATGCATATTTGAATTTTTCTGATATCTGCTGTGAAATTGCACTGGAGTGCTCGAGCAAGGATTTTGCACTCGAGCATAGATCTCGTCTGTGCTCGAGCAGGTGCGAGTGAAAGCCAGAAAGTGTGTACCCGAGAGGCATTCTCCCATTATGTTCACTGGATCACTCGAGCACTAAGGTGTGCACTCGAGCAGAGAAGTCATTCTCACTCGAGCAGGTGCGAGTGAGGGTCTGCGAGTACTTGGCCGAGAGCAAGTAATAGCATGCTTCCTTCATTCACTCGAGCAGAGACATCAATGCTTGAGCATGGGCATTTTGTGCTCGAGCAAGGGACTGCGAGTGTTTGGCCGAGAGTCATGAAGTACAGAGAAGTGTAAGTGTGCTCGAGCACACCCGTATATGCTCGAGTGACACATCAATGCTTGCAAGTGAAAATTCTATCCCTCTCCAGATCTATTGCGAGCACTTGTTCAAAAGGTATAATACTTGAGAATATTCTTCTCACTCGAGCAGAAGACTGTGTGCTCGAGTGAGGGCCCACATCACTCGTGAGTGATAATTCTATCCCTCTGAAATCCTGATGCGAGTGATTGTATTGAGAGCATATTCCTTGAGAATATGCGTCTCACTCGAGCAGAGGTATGTGTGCTCGAGTGAGGGTCCATATCACCCGCGAGTACAAATTCTAACTCTTGTCAACATGGTGTGCGAGTGATAACCCGAGAAGACACTCCCAGTTGAAAATGAAAGATCACTCGAGCAGAGGAAGTTGTGCTCGAGTGAGACCTCTCTTCACCCGCGAGTGAAGATTTTGTCTCTCTGAAATTCTATGCAAGCACAACCCGATAACAGAGGCATATGAAGGAAAATAGGAGATCACTCGAAGTGAGCCTTTCATGCTCGAGTGATGCCCTGTCTGACCACAAAATATGCTAAGTTTCACAACGTTCATTCCGAATATGGTTTATTGTTATTTATTCATATCATCATTACTTATTATCATTGTTTAACATTGTTTTGATTGATTTAAAAGTATGATACAGGAATGTGAACGTTTGAAATAAACTACATGAAGAAAGTTATACAACGGCAGACAAGATGATTATAAACACGCTGGCACCTACCGCACTCAGATTATTCAAACATGCACGTGTCTGCCAATACTTTCAAATGTCCCGCTCCTCAAATGAAGAATTTCCAAACGGGCAAAAACTGAGGCAACTATATATACAGAGATTCAAGGATAATCAAAATAACAACGTAGCACAAGAATTCATAAGCTCATACCAAGTCTCTGCTATTTATCATTTTTCTCTGTATACACATTGATCTTCAGTGTTTATTAATTTGCTCTGTAAGAGAGTCTTCATACAATTCAAAATTCTATGTTTATTTGATCTCAAGGTATTGGGACCTTGAGAGGGGAGATTTTCCTTACGAAAGAACTAGTTGAGAGAATTCCTTGTTGTATCTTCCACTCATAAGTCTTATAAGATACAAGCAGAAGAGAACGTTGCTGCTCGTAAGACTTACAGTGGTGTAAGCAGGAGAGAACGTTGCTGCTCATAAGTCTTGTATACATAAGCAAGTGAGAAGAGTCATAGGTTATTTTTCTGCACGTAAGACTTGTTGTAAGGGGGAGAGAAGTTTCTTGTTGAGAGAATATTTCTGCTCGTAGTCCGTTCAAGGACGATTGTTGTCTTGTGGCGTTCTGAGAGCCCATTGAATCTTGGAGGTATAGTGAAAATCTCAGTAGGTCTTGATCTCTGAGGACTGGACGTAGGCCCTGTTGTTAGGCCGAACCAGTATAACTCTCTGTGTTCAAATCTTCTCAACTCTACTCTATCTACTATATTTTTCATATCCCCACATCAAGCGAAAAATTTATAACATCACCCAATTCACCCCCCTCTTGGGTGAAGCTTGCCTCTTACATAAAGAGTGGTCTTTTTTTATTATAAATTGAAACTTTTAAAGATGGTAGTTTAACCAACCAGTTTAAAAAAGTAACTTTTGAGACCGATTGTAGCTCCGATCTTAATAAGGACAGACTTTTTAAACTAGTCGATATAAGACTGAACCCAGTCTAAAAGGCCAATTTCAACTAGTCTAAAAGGCCTTTTTTTAGTTATGAAGGATCTCAAAATTATATCATTTTATAATTTTAAGAATTAATTGAATGTGAGTGAGTGTGTGTGTGTGTGTGTGTGTGTGTGTGAGTGATTGTAACACATTTTAGCCAACATATGTATTTAAAAGATTACATCATAAATACTTTTTGTTAAATAAATGAGATTCAATATTTAAATTTACTAAAAAATAAAAATTTATAATGATGAAATTAATTAAATTTATAATATGGTAATCAATAGTATGAAAAAACTTAAAAAAATATATTTTAACAATATTTTTTTTTAATTTTGTATAAAGATATGTGATTAAATTTTATTTTTTAGGCCAAAGATTAAATAATAATTAAGTAATATTTATATTAAGGAGGGACAATTTGGTCAAAATTAACAACAGATCAATGTTGTGATTTAACGGTCAACATCTATTGGGTATATGGATGTTGAACCACAAAATTAGAGAGGAAGTTTATGCAACATATATATTTTAATTTTAAGGGAGGTCCATGTAGGTTTTCAAAATAAAAAGGAGGTCTCTATAATATAGAGTAAATAGATGGGAGGTTGATGTATTTTCCTCAACAAAATATTATCCAAACTTCCCAACCCAGTATAAATTGTTAGATCTCACATGTTTTGATGATAAAAAAGAATGGTATGAAAAAGATTTGATAAACAAATTTGAACAAAGTAATAACAGGGCAAATCATCACTTGAAGTAAGCACTGGAGTAATGAAGAAAGACCAAGAGAAAAAGTTGAGAAACTTCATCATTGGCAATATTTCTAAAGGGTTACTAGAGTAATTACTCGAGTAATGAGACAGAAACTTGAAGTAACCAGAGTCAACCTTCAAGTAACTTGCCAACGTTACTTGAGTAACCAGGTAAAAGACTTCCAGTTACTCTCGGCCTTCCAATGTTACTCGAGTGAGTACTCGAGTAATTAGGAAAATCACTTCCAGTTGCTCTCGGCCTGCCAACGTTACTTGAGTCTGTACTCAAGTCCCCTGCTTCAAGAAATATGTTAATCTCGGCATTTTCAATCCTGCCAATGTTACTCGAGGAGCTACTCGAGTAACTCCCTGTGGTAAGCAAAACTTGAAGGTAATACTCGATTAACTTGAAATACTATTATCACACTTTACTCGAGGCACTACTCGAGTATGCAGGTATTAAATTATTCCATGTCAAAGACTTGAAGGAGATTACTCGAGTCAGTAATCGAGTAATCTGCAAAATTATTTACAAAACACTTGAAGTATCTACCCAAGTAAGTTATGCAGAAAATTGATGTTTACTCTTTTTTTTTTGCCAACGAAAATTGATGTTTACTCGAGTAACAAGGTAAGCAAACTTGAAGTACTCTCAGCCCTAAAATCCTGCCAACATTACTGGAGTAAAGCATCGAGTAACCTGAAGTTTATTCGAAAGATTACTCGAGTAGTCACTCGAGTAACCTATGAAGAAAATTGTACCATACTCGAGTAAGTATCCAAGTAAACAGGTATTTCCAAAGTTTGTAAATTTGTTTACTTCATGCACTACCCAAGTAATGTGATGTTCATTTATTAACTTGTTGTTTATCAATGTTTTGACGATGATACTCGAGTAAGTACTCGAGTAAACTTAATGAATACTCGAGGAACTACTCGAGTATCCAAGTCCAGAAATTCAGAATTCATTTCAACGTTCATTGATTTGTTTCCTATATGATTAACCCTTCATTGTATTAGTATTCTTAGCATATTCACAGATAAACAATGAAGAGATCTTACCAAATAAGGAAAGTCAAATGCAACGTTCAAACGCTACCTACTGCCACCTACCGCAAACGGATATTTTTCAAATACTGGAAAAGTCAACAGTGGCTGTGCACACTCTAATGGGCAAGAAGAAAATGTTCCAACGGTCATTATCAACACATATATATATATATGGGAACATCCAAACAGAAAATAACAACAAGAACACACACACGAACACATTATCAAGTTCACGTTCAATACTCTATTTTACATATACTTGTAATTCTGTACTTCAGTGATTCTTATTCACTCTGTGAGAGAGATATTTCATTCAAACTCAATATTTGTTATTGACGTAACTTAAGGTTGTGGGACCTTGAGTTGGGATTGGATTACAACTTGTAAGGGGGAGCGAGTGTTCAGGCGAAGGAACTTGCTTGTACTGAGGTCTCAAGAACCCACTGAATCTTGAAAGTTATTATGAAACTCTCAGAGATATTCTGAGGACTGGACGTAGGTCAAAGTGGTTGTGGCCGAACCAGTATAACTCCCGGTGTACACTTCAGTGATATTTCTCCTTACTCTTTACTGCATTATATTCACTGTCAAGTTTTCATATTTGCAATGAAATTTTTAGTATCACCCAATTCACCCCCCTATTGGGTGAAACGCTTGCTCTAACATAAATGAAACCTCAAGCACTAGTATCCTATTGTCCAAACTTGAAAAAGACTTCAGGAGAAAAAAATAAGATTAAGTTGAAAAAATACCCATGATTTTTTACCCAAAGTGTGCTTAGCACTATATGCTTTTTGGAGTACAAAAATATCCATAGACTTTTAGAATAAGAGCAAAAATACCATTACCGTTAATCTTTGTTACATTGACCATTAGTTGACTGAAAAATGCTTACTTGGAAGCTAAGGTGGCCTAGATAATTTCCTAGTTGGCTGACAGTGGAGGAAAAACATGCCATATGTCTTTAATATTAATTTTAAATTAAAAAAACTAGCCCTCCTCAGCAATTTTGCAATAGCACTAGATTATTTTCTCATGAGCCTCACCCTTATGTCGCAACAAGTTTGTAAGCCACCAAGCCTCCCTCCTCCTCTCTGACTGTCTCACCGCCGTATCCCCCCACCCTATTAGAACCTCTTCTCCTTCCTCTCTTCCACAAAGCTATCATTTTTAGAGGATTTTGACCCCCTACTTTTGCTCTTCATTAAGCATCAATATTATCCAATAGTCTCCTTCATCGCTTCTTTAAATTTAAACTAAATCATGGAAGAGAAGGATGGCGTCATCGTTTTTGTTAGAGCCAGTGAGATTAGGGGTGTAGTAGTGATCCTTTGAAATCATTTTCAAAGGATTTCAACACCTTACTTCTGTAATTCTTTTTTCCCTTTTCTTCATTGCAGCTGGGTTGATTGCTTGCTTATTCTTTCTATTTTTTTTATTTTTTTCTATTTCAATTTAATTAAGACTTGATTTGGTTTTATTGATGGGATGATACTACTGAACTGATCTTTGATTTAGTTTTTGTTGATTTGTTACATTTGAACTAAGGTGATGTTAGGGTAATTGAGTAATAAAGAAAATGGAAGGAATATTTTAGATAGTGGAAGGTTAACAATAATGGATGCGGTGGAGGTGTAGCCACTATGGGTAGCTGAGGTTTTGATGGACATTGAGGGGGATTTTGGATATAAAACTGCAGCTACAAGAAGAAGAACATGAGTGCTTGGGGTGGCTCTTTTTCAAAGGGAAGAAGAAGAAGAAAAGTAGGTGATAATTAGGACAAAAGCTGGATTAGGTATTATTTTTTGGGATAAAGTAACTATGAACTTCTAAAATAGGTGCAAAAATATATATTGATTGTTAGTTGACCGTTTGTTTAAATTTTTTAAAAGTTAAAGTGCAAAAAATACACATGAGATTTTCTCAAAAGTGTGCTCAACACAAGTACCTTTTTAGGGGCAAAAGTAAATATGAACTTCCAAAACATGTGTCAGGAGCACTTATGGGAAAATCCATGTGTATTTTTGCTCCTTAACACTTAAAAAAATCAAACAAACAGCCAACTAATGGTCAATGTATATTTTTGCACCTATTTTGGAAGTTAATAATTATTTTTGTATAACGGCACGACCAGGTACTCCATATTTCCCCACAGTGCCGGACAAAGGTACTCAACATTTCCCTGTGCCAGGATTTGTCCCCCGCTTCCACCTCTTCGAGGCTAAGGGATTTTGCTCTTTGAGGTACTCAACATTTCCCCTAAAGAGTCGCCTCCCCAAAGATCGAAGGCATGATCTGAGGGTCAAGTACAAGCCTTATGTGATCCTTAGTAGCCAAGTGTGTTGATACAAGGTACTTGATTACATTACCAATTTTCCCCTTGGGGTTTAATAATATTTACAAGTTTGTCCAAAATATCCCAAAAAAAGACCATATAACTACTAGCTCCTATTATCAAACGAACCTTTCTAGCATACTCGCTACAACAAAAATATTTTGTATTAAAATCAATACTTACATCATCCCTCTATACTTCTAAGCATCATTCAAATCTTCTAATTAAGATGATCATTAGTCATGGAGAAACGTTAAGACAATCACTATTGCTCAAGTCTCCATGACTTTGCCAACTTAACTTCTCAGGGGGTCACTCATCTTAAGATTTCCCTAGCTTGAACACACTTAAATTTTATGTGCCCGTGCCAAAACACAGATACTGCCTTTATCTGCTCCTAACCACTGATACCCTGAGACTACTCTTGCCTTAAAAGATGTGCCCGCTACCTCTAGTCACCCATAATATAATGATTGGGCCCCACATCACTCTTTATACATGTACCGCTGTACCAGATCAATAATGTGCTCCATAAAGTCCCACATTCAGTTGGGCCTCTCTCAACAATATCAATCTTCTCCCGGTAGGCACTATATGCTGCCCTCAAGTGTTCCCAAGTCTTTTAGGGGCTGATTCACATACTGGGAGGATTTACTCCTTTAGTACCTCCGTCTGTGCATATATTCTATTATTGTATAGACAGTACCATATCAGTATATTATTCTGGTACCAGAACCCCCACTTTACCAGAACCGTTTTGGGCTTCTCCAGAACCACTTTGGGCTCTGATACCAAAATGTCATACCCTTATCTTATTTTCATATTTTTTCAGAGTTCTTGCATGTAGTTTGTTGAGCAACATAGGAATAGCATAAATATACTGATAGATTGAGACAATGTACTTTATTTCATTACTGGTTTTCCCCATAGGGTTTGATAATATACAAACAATTATAAAAAATATCCAAAATATTCAAAAGTTAGACTACATATAACCAAACAGCTTCTATCTCGGGATCCGCACCCTTCAATTGCCCGTATTTACTACTTTACCCTTGGAGCCATTGGTTCCTGCTGGAATATTTATTTGATTGAAAAAGGGTCTCAGGGCCAAATTGTTAGATACCATATGTTTTATTGATAACAACGATTGGATCAATGATATAAAAGGATTTGATAACAAACAAATGAATTTGAACAAAGTAAATAAATGGCAAAGCATTACTTGAAGTAAGCACTGGAATAATAAGTATATTTTGTTATGGCTAACTTGAGTGACTACTTGAGTAAGGGAAGCTGTTACTCAAGTACTCATGAAGAATTTCATCTAGAGAAGCACTGTCAAAATTTGGAAGAAGTAACTCGAGGGGCCACTCGAGTAATCTGTAAAGCTATATAGACCATTGCTCGAGTAGGCACTCGAGTAACATCATGAGCAAAAGGCATTACTCGAGTAGTCACTCAAGTAACCATACCAAATTTCTTCCAGTAGCTCTCAGCCAAGAAATGCAATAATTTACTCGAGTAGCCACTTGAGTAACTAGGTAAGAAAAAGGCTTTACTCGAGGGACTACTCGAGTAATCTTTAGAGTTATTTGAAGCATTACTCGAGGGGTCACTCGAGTAATTAGATAAGCACAGAACAGGTACTCTCGGCCAAAAATTTAATGCTATTACTTGAGAAAGTAATCGAGTAATCTGCAAACTTATTTGAGATTTACTCGAGTGATCACTCGAGTAACTTGTGAAGAAAAGACATGGTCACTCGAGTAGGTACTCGAGTAATCAGGTATTTCCAAGGTTTGTGATATATCTTACTCCATGTCTTACCCGAGTAATATTTTATGAAATATATTGATTTACTCCCTACTATGTTTTTGATATGTTTACTTGAGGGACTACTTGACCCATAGGCATGATCACTCGAGTAGCCACTTGAGTAATGAAGTCCAGAATTCATGTTTTTAATCAAATGTTTATTGATTTGTTATCTATATGATTAACTCTTCATTGCACTAGTATTCTAAGTACATTTGTAGAGAAATAATGAATAGATCATGCCAGAAGTGAAAAGTCAAATAAAAGGTCCGAACGCTCACCTACTACAAATGGATAGTTTTCAAATTAAAGAAATAGTCAACCGTTGTTGCGTAACTATAATGGACATATTTGAAATGCTTCCAACGGACACTACAAATCATCTATATATATGGAGCATTCAAAGAGCAGACTACAACAACTGAGAACACACGAACATACATTGATTTACACACTCTTAGTTCTTTGTTTTCTTATACTCATTCATTGTACTTCAGTGATTATACATTTACTCTATGAGAGAGTTTTTCATTACAAACTCAATATTTGTTATTGAGACAACTTAATCTTATGGAATCTTGAGTTGTGGATTTGATTACAATGTGTAAGGGGGAGCGAGTGTCCAGGTGGAGCAACTTGCTGTGTACTGAGGTGCCAAGAACCCACTGAATCTTGGAGAATATAGTGAAACTCTTGGAGACTCTCTGAGGACTGAACGTAAGTCAAAGTGGTTGTGGCCGAACAAGTATAACTCCCGGTGTACACTTTAGTGATATTTCTCTTTGTTCTTAACTGCTTTAAATATTCTGTTAATTTTCTTATACGCAACGAAATTTCTGGTACCACCCAATTCACCCCACTCTTGGGTGAGACACTTGCACTAACACAAATGACTGTTTGGAAGCCCTATTGTCCGTGTGCCTCCGCTGGGTCCCCAACCACAGCTAGGTAATATGCCCCAGGCACTGTGTTCATATCACAAAATATAGCAACATACAACATAACAACATTAATGTCAACACCCATTTCCATTTTGATATGCGCAGGGCAACAATGAATAAGTTCCACAGGCAAACAGAAAAGTACAGTTATACTAATAATAAGTATTTGTATATGACAGTCATTAATAGAGCAAAACTCACTAATAATTATAAATAGGTCCAGAATGTCACAAAATATTCCAAGTACTGGCTAAATATAACTATCGGTTGTGTCTCGAGAAATGTGCTTGTCAGTTTTTCGTAACTGTGTCATTGCCTTTTAAACTGTTGGCACCTGCTGAGACATTTTGATTTAAAAAAAGAGGTGAGATTCCAAGGAATCTCAGTAGAAACATATTGTCGTTCACATAACATGCGATAAGAAAATATGATATGCACCATGAATGCACCAGTTAATAAACAATATAACACATCGTTATGTATACATGAATAGGGCTACAACCCCACTACTCGTACACCAGTTGGATTCTCATCCAATCCCTCAGGTGTAAGTACACTTTCGGCAGTAACTGCCCTCTCTAGGCATACCATGTTAATTAATAAAAGCACAAACCATGGCAACCACACATTCATATAGACTAAGGTATGAAGTATGAAGGATAATGTCCTTACCTCAAGTCACTTTTACCCCGTTTGGTGTGCCATGAAAAGCATGCCAACTTCAGGGTCCTAACTCGGTCTTAAAACATAAAATGTATAGGAATTAGGTTATATCCTCTCCATGTATCATTTTAGACACTTCCATAGTGTTTATTATGGTTATATTAGTGTAATATACCAAATTTTCCAATACTAAAAATGCGTAAATATGGAAATAGTAGAATAAAATAAATATCGGTATTTACAATTAAAGGTAGAGTTACTTTCGAAATTCCCAGATGTCTATTGTGTCATCCACAGAAATCGAGAAGTCAATATTGTAACAATACAAGTGTTAGAAGTCGGAGCAAAATTCGTCGGTGGCTGCAGGGTTCAGGGGTGTCAGTTGCAGGGTTCAGGGTGTCAGTTGCGAGATTGGAGGAATTCAGGCATTTTGTGATGTGCCTCGATATGCGTGCCATGGTCCCACATGGGTCCCACATGGAATTCTGGGTAATACACCGATGGAGCAACTTTATTAAAAAGAACTTCAGTAAAGTATGTAATGACAGCTCATTATGACTCATGATGACACATCTTTCACGTTGGCCAAATAAGGAAATGACAAATGTCCCGAAATTATTACAAAGTAAAAACATGTTTTTGTGTTGGCTAAATGAGGAGGTGACATGTGTCCCTCATCATTACACATCATTACACCCACTTTAAGCCTTTCGTGTTGTCATCTCCGGAGTACGCCGTCTAGCGTCTAAGTCTGGGGAATTGACCGGTCTTCGACCGGGTCGCTTACTTTACGAGTCGAGCACCGAACTTAGGAGTCCGGAGAAATTGTCAGGCCTCCCCTTCCCATGACCATTTATAACCCACCAAAGAAAGAGAAAAGTGGAAGACCAATGGTTGCATGACTCGTGGCACTCTTAAGCATTAAACTTGTGACACGTGGCAAGATGAGATGAGATCATTTTATGTGATTAAATCACAACCATCCATGGCTAATTAAATGGTAAAATTTCGTGCAGGCATGGAAAGAGAAAGAGGAATCAGATTTCTTAAATTTAAGAACACAAGAAGAGAGAAGGAGGAGTGAATAGTGAGTTTTCTTGACTACCGGAGCCAATTTCAACCCTGAATCACCGTTATTGTCCGGTAAGTCCTTCAGGAAACTTCCTCTACTCACTATAAGCTTCAATTCTATGGTCTTATATTTCTCATCTGAGGTGTTTTGTGCCAATTAGTCTACCAGAGTGCCGCCGGAATGCCGAACCACTTGTAGAAACGCGAAGAGGTATGCCTAGGCTTTCTTTTGAACCGAAAACTTTGTGATTTCATTGAGTTTTTCTTAGCTCTTCAACCACCCATGTATTTCACTCAATGGGTGTTTTTGAAGAAGGAAGATGTTTTAATCATATATAAGGTGAAATATGATGTTTGGAGAAGTATTAGACTTGTTGGTAGTTAAAATCACAAAGTGGAATTTTTGTTGTTTTGGGAGGCAGATTTCGGTTGGGGGCAAAATCTGGTAGAAATAATTTGAGTTTGGTATTTTTGAGCTTTCCATTGGATTCTACACGAAAAATGGTGTGGGAATAGGCTCTGGTTATAATTTTTGACAGACTGGTTTAAAGAATCAAAAATTGGAAATTAAGTCTACTTGTGCAACAAAGCTGCCAGTGTGCGTTTTTGTCTGGCAGTTTTGTTGTGGTGAAACTTTCACTGTTCAAAATTCATCTGTTGATTATGATATTTTACAGAATTAAATTACACTTATAGACCTTTAATTTGATAGGTATTATGAAGGATTTCGATAAGTATACTAGGAGTTATGAATGTTTGAAGTAGACCATTAAATCTGGTCAGATTTTCTGGCAGCAGGGAGAAAAAGAAAACTGGGAAGTGTACGCAGTCTTTCGGCTACTGAGAGTATTTTTCACTTAAAATAGACTTAATAAGGGTTATATATAATTTTGGATCACCTCAATTCGATTTTTCTAGAATTAGTTATGATTTTTCAAAGTTCAGTGAAAAATCTGCCAGCTTTTGGTAATTGTGCGAAAATTCAAAGCAAAGAGTTTTTGTAATAAAATTGGACATTTAAGAGTTAAGTTAAGCATTTGGAGTAGCTTGAGCTCATTAGCTTCATATTGGGCCTAATGTAGTGACCCTAATGGTAACCAACATAAGAGAATACTTTATGAAGAGTTGGACTAAGAAATAACTCATTGCCCGTAAATTATAATTTATAGGATTTGACACTTGTCCAGGACGTTCAAAGTACGTCAATCAAGATCAAGATTTGGAAAAATTGTCAGGTAGTAACTTATACCTCACATACTATGTGATATGTTATATGCATGTTTGTACCATTGTGAATTTAAGACATTCAGATGAGAAGGGCTAAGGCCCAGTAGAATTTCCCAGCGTTGTGGCAAGGGACGGTTGTCCTTGTATGGATAACTTTATGCGTTCTGCATATTGTGAATTTATCTCTGAATGTTGAATATGTTGATTGTACTATAACTTTGGTTGACATGGCATGATATATGCGCATTTTATATGAGTGATGTCTGTTACTACTGAGATTCATTGAATCTCACCCTATTTTTCCAAAACAAATTTTCAGCTCGGGCAAGTAGTTCCTGAGGCAAGAAGGTAAACACGGGCGAATGAAGCCAAGGACTTAGAATTTAGTTTTCTGTTAGTTATCTATTTTGGAGATTGTATGTAATTTGTATTTAAGTGTGGTCAGTCTCGTACTGACATGTATATAAGCGCCTGTATATAAGCGAAAGCGCAACAACATTCGTACCAGTAGTGGACAGCCGTCAACTTAGGGCCGTTAATTAATCATAGTAGCTTGGGTTTCAGCAGAGAACTTATTAGTAAACACTCTGATATGAAGAAATGAACCTAAAACGGATGGCTTGAAATAAATTATAAAATAATATGAGACCCAATCTGAAAATGATTTTTGAAAAGATTTTTTAAAACCCATTCAAGTACAACTCCACACTCTGCATGAAATTGGGACTTCCGCTGTTTACAAAAGATTACTAGTCTCCTTTTTAAAGATATTACTACACTTATGCCATCTATATGCTTTCAAAACATGGGTGTTACAATTAGCCTATGGTGAAAATGTACCAAAATGCCCCTAGGACCCTGACCCAGCCCCTCCTTACCCGGTCCGGCTGTACTTTTCCTGAAATTTTGACATGGGTTATTCTAACGTATTTTCATCCAAGGAATCCATTTTTGGACTCAAAATTACCCAATTCATTATCAAATTATGAAAATACCCTTGACAGCCCCTATTTTAGGGTTTTAAGGGCATTTTCGTAAGTATGCTTTTTCGGCCTTTTTCGAAAAAGTTACCAACTATAACCCCACCTAATTTTCCCTCCTGAATGCAATGGGACTATCAAATCATTGAAAATCCAACTCTTACCCCAAGATCTAGCCTTGACCGACCTTATGGGATCCTCCGAGAAAAATCAGGGTTTTGTGATTTTGGCCCGTAAACGCGTTCCTTTCTACTCCTAACTATATTAACCATCTAATTGAGTTATAACAACCATTTGAACTAAAATTGGGCAGCATAACCCTTAGGCACACATATTTGCAAAATTTAAAACCAACAGAAATATCATGAAATTTCACCGATTAAATTGCCCACAGTAGCCAAAATATATAATATACGAAGGTTTGGAAGTTACCTTTCACTTCCCTCTGGCTTTTCTCAACAAGGCTGAAAACCCTAGCTTTCACATACCCAAAGATGAGCTTCCCAAACCTTAAACACATAGAAGAGTAGCTTAGGAACAGAGTTATACGTGTTAGGAACTGATTTACCGAAGAAATACTTAACTTTGCAAGTTTTTCTTCTCTTTCTCTCTCTAGAATTTCACACACTCTCTCTAGCTTAGATTTGAAATGGCATGAATATGGGCTGAAGGAAGGAAGGAGATGACGTGGTTTTAATATATCTTATGCTTTATTCAATTATTTAACAATTTTCCAAAATTCCAAAAATCAAGTTTTATGTACATATACCTTATGTACATGTAACCATGCTCATTAAGCCTAACCAATATATCCTTCCTCTTGCAACATGTAGGAGACACCTAGGGGTCCTACCCTTTGGTCTCAATTGGCTTCACAACTTGTTCCAGTTATGTATATACGTAAAGTCTCACTTTTGTTCAAAATTGCAGTTTTTGCTCAAATTTTCCATAAATTTATATTAAATTGACCAAAATATTCTAAATATGTTTTCCCCCTTTATTTTCCTTAATTAATTGAAATTAACTTCAATTAATTGGAAAATAATTTATTTTGTGCTATTTTGACAAAATTACGATTTTGCCATTTCCTTTTTATTCCAATTTCTTTTCTTATTTTTCTTTGGCCAATTTCCATATATTTTTGGAGAAAACATTTTCTCAAATATTTCTCCACTTTTGGACCTTAATATTTGACTTTTTAAATTACCCAAATTAATTCCATAATTATTTTTGCCCAATTTCTCATGAAAATGAACATTTATAAAATTCACAAATTCCAAATTCATATATATTCACCATTTTATTGAATTTCCCAAATAATTACAATATTTTTGGTGAATATACATTTTGGGGTGTTACAATTAACATAGTGTACAAGAGATAATGTTACTACCTTAACCCTTTTTAATCCTTAAATAGGCTCCTTGAACTTCGTGTCGCAGCTCGGCTACCAATCGGGTCCTAAAATTCCAAATATACAAGAATTAGGTTAGTGCCCATTCATGTACTACTTTAGACACTTCCAAAGTGTTTCTGGTGGTTATATGAGTCTATAGTGAAAAATTACCAAAATACCCCTAGGGACCCAACCCGCCTCAATGTACCCGATGCGACCGTACTTTTCCCGAAATTTTGACCCAGGCTATTCATACATATTTTCACCCAAGGAATCCATTTTCGTCTGCATAATTACCAAATTCACTACCAAAAGACAAAAAATGCCCTTGGCAGCCCCTAACTTAGGGTTTCGGGGGCGTTTTGGTCATTATGTTTTCTAAGGCTTTTCTGAAAAAGTGATCAACAGTAATCTTACCTAATTTTCCCTCTTGAACAGAATGGAATAATCATATTATCAAAAATCCAACTCTAACCCCTCCATCTAGTTGTGGCTAAAACTTAGAAAATTCTGGGAAAATTTGGTGTTTTTGAATTCTGACCCCACAGACTTGTTCCTTTCTACTCCGAATCACTTTACTAACTACTTAATTACATTCCCAACATGATTTTAAATGAATTTGGGCAGCATAATGGTTAGGTTTTAACATTTTTCAAATTTCAAGTCCACAGCAAATAAGCCACAAAACCACCGATTAAACCAACAACAGCAACAATAGCAACCAAAGATTAATGTTTGCAGAGTTACCTTTGGCTCCTCTTGTAACGCCCTAATTATTGATTAAGGCCTAATGATAATTATTGAGGATAATTATCGGATTAATGTGTATTGGTGACAATATTATCTAATATGTCATAATTGTTGGAAAATTTATAGAATGGGATTATTGGCTATAAGTTGGTAATTAATGGGGAAATTAATTACTAACTAAGAGAAAAATGAGAAGTGTGATCAAATGGCTAATGGAAGGATTAGAGAGATTAATTAGTGACTAAGTGTGTGAGAGCTAATAGGAAAATGACATGTGGCAAAGTGGGTGTGAGAGGAAGATAAAGAAAAGTCAAATGGGATTAAAGAATGAATTTCTCTCTCCTCTCTTCCCTCTTGTGCGCTGCAGAAGTATGGAGGGAGTATTGTCATCATTTGTTCATCTTCTTCACTACTCCTCACTCCATCTCTCATCTCTCTCTTCTCTCTCCATTTCCTGGTGCCATTTTTTGCAGCAAAGGGAAGGAAGAAAAGCTTTGAAAAGGTAAGGAAAATGGCTTCCATTGCTCAAACTTCCTTCTTTAATATTGATCCTTGAATGAAGAGCTTCATTTTGATGGTTGTAATGTGTTCATTGGTGTTAGTTTGTGACCTCAAGAGATTGTGAAAGTTGAAGAATCAAGAAATCTCTTTGGCAAAGTGAAAGAGGTGAGTGTTAACTCCCTTTGATATATATATTGTGGTTGTTGGTTGAGATTGATTTTTCTGGAATTTTCTGCCCTATTTTTGAAAATTAGGGTCTTTTTTGAAAATTAGGGTCTTAGCGAGTTTGGCATGTTGTGATCATGGAAATGGTATAGTGGGATGTCTTTTGGACAAATGGATTGGTTTGAATCATTAAAAGTAAAGTTTGGGAACTTTGTGTTGGTTTTGGTGTATTGGTCAAAACAGGGCATGTGGTTAGATTGTGAATTTGGTCATTTTGAGATTACCATTGTGTTCCTTGTGGAAAATTGTATGGGAATATGTTTGGTTAATGATTTTGGAGTCATTGGACACTTTGGTAGAAAAGTTGGAAAATGCTGTCAATGTGAACTCTGTCTGGGAAGTTTATTTGTGTGGACTTTTTGAATGACCAAATGATTTCAGAAAATTGTTAAACTTTCTAGTCTTAAATTTCACATCCCAATCTTCAAAATAGACATATATTCTGTGTCATTTTGTTTAGTATTCTGGGAGATATGGTTGTCCAAAGTTTGGGGATGGAAACAGAACTCTGTTCTGGAGTAGTGTTGAGTTATGGGTGATTATGTATTTTTGTGCTGATTTGAAGTAATGATCCATATTTTTCCTTGAAAGAGGACTTAAATTCCTTTCATTTGGCTTTAGAATCACTCCGTTTTGATTTTTCTACAATAAGATATGATTTTTCGAAGTTCAGCCAAGAATCAGGAAATTTCTTGGCCGCGGCCCATGAGTGGCTGGCCGCAGCCCAAACCTTTCTGGCTTGATTCTGGCCGCGGCCCATGGGTGGCTGGCTGTGGCCAGTGACCTTCTGACCATATTTTGGCCGCGGCCCAAGGAAGGGCTGGCCGCGGCCAACCCCTGTGTTCCAGCACTTTGAGTTTTTGAAAAGAGATCTTCAACCTATTGTTTCCCAACCTTTTAGGGGTTTTATTAGAGGCATTTGTGGCTTCTTAAGGGTCATTATTGATAACCAAATCTAAGTGTTGAAGAGTTAATTGAGTATTGGAATAGAGAATAATGCTTCATCCTTAATTATGACTTTAGGATTTGATATCTGCCCGGAGCATAGAAGGCCTGTGCCTGCTCAAGGAAGGAAAGACAAAGGTAGTGATACTTTATCCTATATCATGTGTATTGCATTGCTTGTTTGCATTAGTCATTGAATACAGTGAAAGTGAAGAGGACGTGGCGAAAGCCCAAACTCGATTATAGTGAAAGTGAAGGGGACGTGGTGAAAGCCCAGACTCGATTACAGTGAAAGTGAAGGGGACGTGGCGAAAGCCCGGACTCGATGACAGTGAAAGTGAAGGGGACGTGGCAAAAGCCCGGACTCGAATACTGATAAAGTGATGGGGTGTGGCGTAAGCCCGGCCTCGTATATAGTGAAGGGAACGTGGCGAAAGCCCGGTCGCGAATATTGATTGCTGCATTGTGATATATGTGACTTGCTTTGTATATATGCATCATATAAATAAACTGTTGCTACTGGGATTCTCTAGAAACTCATTCTTTCCAAATAACATTTTTAGACAGGGTAAGTGGATCAAAAAGCAAGCAAGTGGCAAAGGACGATTAGGACTGCCAGCGGTAGTCTTAGCTATATATTTTGGTTTTATATTAAACTGGTTATCATTTTGGATAAATGTATACATATTGAATAGAATTGTAGTGGTATAGTTTTGTGTAATCCCCGGTATGGATACTGAGATGGGCAATGATGCCCTGTATAAACCTTTGGATTAATGTTATTATCACGGGTGAACGTCGGGAATTATGCTTACTCTGATATTGTATATGTAACAGACCAAACAGGCCATTTGTTTTAATGAATGAAATGAATGGAGATCCATTTGTACAGGTGTTTTAAAAAGTTTTTAATTGTCCCGGATTTCTTATTCGATAATTAAATGTGCTTAAACGCTAATCCCGGCCTGATTATCGAAGGGGGTTACACCTCTTGCTTTCTCTCCCTTGGCTGAATATGCAAGCTCCACAAGCCCTAAAATTTAGCTTCCCAAACACCTTGAATCATGTAGACGAGTAGCTTAGAGGAAGGTTTAGATAATTTAGAGACCAAAGACTAAGATTAGTAAGCCTACCTTTAGAGTTTTCCTCCACCTTCTCTCTAAAATCACACAAGCTCCCTCTCTATTCCCTTTGCTATGGATGGCGGAAATGGTAGGAAAAAGATGAAGAGAAAAACTTTATAAAATATCTTGCCTTTTGCTCTAATTTAATTAATTACTAAATTTACAAAATGTTGACTTTTTGTGTAAAAAAACTAATTGGACTTATCCATATGCAAATATAACTTAAAGCCCAATTGAGATTCAACTAATTCCTCTTCTCTCTTGGTTACATAAACATACGCATGGGCCCTCCTTCAATCAGCCTAAATATCTCTTCTCCATTTATCCCATAAATTTCAAAATTGCTATCACATTTTTCCTTCATTTTCGGATTAATTGGAAATTCTAGTAGATTTTCTATCCAAATTTTGAAAAATCATAACTCAATTTGTAGACATCGTATTGGAGTGATTCTAAAGGCCATAGAACCCTTATTAAGTCTAGTTTCAAGAGAAAATATTGCCTTTAGCCAATTAGAAGTTCAAAATTCTTAGAATTTAAGTTGTTGATGTTGTTCCAAAAAATATATAGTTTTCCTGAGCAAACTTCAAAAATTTATAACTTTTTGAACATAGCTTCAAAAATTACCCATTACTCATCAAAATTCATGATCCAGAAGTCTACTTTCATCTTGTAAAATTTCACAATTTTTGGACATCATTTGTTCATCCAAAACCATATAACAATGTCGTTGCCTCACACAAAATTTTCACTGGCAGCAAGTCCTTCTTCTTGGGATTCTTACTAAATTGTGGCTTAGCAGTCCACTTGATTCAGGCTTATTCTCAAGTTTCTAATCCCAAAATTTGGGATATTACATTTCTACCCGTGTTCAATAAATTTCATCCTCGAAATTTGAACATCTTCAACTTGAGGATAAATCCTTATCACTCAATCCATCTTGTTTGCATGTGCACGCTCACAAGCCGTTCAACATAATGATCATATTCAATCTATCTTATTTAGATGCAAATTCAATGAGCATAGAACACAATCATCATATTCTTATCAAAGATCTCAGATAGAGTTCAGCATTCATCATTCATTATGTACACAATATGTAGCATACAATCAAATACAAGACCCACTGGTCTATTCCTATAGAGTTTGGTTTCTTAGGCCTCATAACCTCTTGGGACTCTGCCCGGATCACGCAGTCATCTTTTTATATATTGGCCAAGGGTCTTACTACCAGACAGGCCAGCTTGGCTAGCATCCGCGGGCTGAACCAAATAGGATACCAAGCAGGAACTATCCCCTCCTTCACACCGAGGGCCTTTGCTACACAGGTGGTTGGGGACTTATTATATAACAATCATAACAAGCATTATACCTCACTACCTAAACACACTAAAGCGCTTGGTTACACTGGTCTCACTGCCTCAGCTACAACCTAGTACAGTCTGAATGTTCTATCAGCCTCAAGACATACCTTGGACATATTGGTCTAATGTTATCACACTAAGCATCAACCACAACACTAAACACATAGGTCTTACAGCCTAGGGACACTGCCTTATGCAAACGTATATATCAGGTCCTACTGCCTCGAGCCTCCGCTCGATATAATTCTCAACCATATCACATTCTGCCGACCTAAGGACTTGTTAGCCTATCAGGTCTTATGGCTTAAGCATATATTGGTCATTATCTTTACTGAATACATATCGAGTCTAGCCACATAGAACCAATCATTGGTGCCCACATAAATTTAGTATGCTTTTGATGCCCACTTTAAGGTCTGTCTCCTCATATGAGCTTTAATAATGTCAGGATGATTTAATAGAAGTTCCACAGGAACCTCCTATAATACCTGACTGCACCCAAAATTTGTGTTTCATTATGCTAGGTCTTGGCCTGTTTCAACTCAAATCATTCTAGGCCATTTAAACTCTTATCTCAAGGAAACCCATTTAATGTGGGATTCATTACAATACACCATCGTTGAGAATCAACATTCCCATAGCTCTACTCTACAATTCAAAGTCAGGGCGGCTGTACTTTAGGGTTCGTCGTTATGGTGGCTCCACTCTAGGGTTTGTCGTCACGATGGCTCCACTCTAAGGTTTATCGTCATGATGGCTTCACGCTACGATATTATACTCGGTGTTTTACTCAGCCACCTGACTGGTCAGCCCCTCCAGATAGAACTCTCGGTAGGCAGCCTCTCTAGTTAGAATCCTCCGTATATAGCTCTTCCCTGTTAGTTGTTTCTATATAGAAGTACCATTGTAACGGGAACTCAGATCTCATAAAGTCCCTCTTCTCTTGTAGTTCTACATCCTGTTTTCTTTAATTTTGCCATCCCATCTAGGGTCATTTTATATTCTTACAGATTCAAAATATAATAGTTGATTCCTGGGTTACAGTTTACTTGGTAACCCTTCAACATATTATTTTCCATGTACCAATTGACTCCTAATATAGCCTTTGGTTAGTGGATTAGCAGGTAGATCAATTTTGTCTCTCATTTCATCAAAGTGCTATCACCTCAATCAACCTTTACAGGAATATTTTATGATCGTTATCTTTTCTTATGCTAGGCTTAGTAGCTAGCAAATTTTCAAAATTCCTTTCACAAGGATTCGTATCCTTAAAAATCCTATTCCCCGATTGCACGGATCATCACTAACCCATCACAATACGAAATAAATTTTTCTAGCCTAGGGATACATAGGTCCACTACTACATACATGGCATATAGAATTTACATCCTAGGGTCTCTAACCCAACTTTTAGGTTCATTATGAAATCTAGAACATCAACATCACACAGATTGAAAATCATTTTCCTTAATTACATCCAATACGTTCGCTAAGAATTAGGATCAATAGCGCCTATTCTAATCTCCACGGTATTTGGGTATTATCCTCAAACATTATTGACAGTTCAATACTATTCACAAGGTTCACAAGGTTAAAACTTCTAATCAATTTGGGTTTAACCTATTGATTGTTTAATTTGGTTGGTTAATTGTGTAATCGTTTAATCAAGCAATTGTGAACATGATTCCCAAAACTATCTTAAAACTATTTTGATTGGTCTTAATGGATTTAATTAACTAGCACTTAATCCATTATGAGTTTTCTAGTGGATTAGGTGTTATTGAACTTAAGCGTTTCCCATTTTCAATTAGGTGATTAATTATATTAATTCCAATCTTTTATAAGTCTATCTTTGGTCTAATAAATTGATATGGGCTAAGAAAGCTAACTCCATGCGAATCCTAGGTTGTCCCCTTCATCATCATAACTAAATTAAATCTTTGTTTGTTTATGTTGCTTTTAATCAATCTCTTGCTTAGGTTCTTAATTCCTCTTTCACAAACCCCCAAAATTGCATCTAATTCACATTGATTAGTCTCATTCTCATATAGGTTTTAGAGTCAATTGCATTACTGTATTTAGTTAGTTTAATTGTATTTAGGTAATAGTGTCTTGCATGCTAGTTTAGGTCTATTCCATTGCATCTTTCATCCCTTAAAAATCAATCCTAAAAAAACCCACAGCTTACTCCCTGGTAGAATGACCTAGGTTGACCCTAAACTACATAATTAATTGGGACCTAGTTTAATTGATTGCTTTAGCAACAAAAGCGACATCAACATCTATTACATAGCCATCGTGTGCATGTGGGTAATCATAAAAGTAAGCAATAGTGACCACTGGAAACTGAAGGGTACAATACGGTTGAGTTGGCAGTAATTTTTGCCCACAGCATGCCCATAAGTAGCTTGTGGTTGAAGTATTTAAGACATGGTTGTGACCGTGCCATATGCAACAACCATGATGCACCTACCATTTGCATATGGTTGAAGAAGTGTAAGTGGCTTTCAATGGAGTAGATTTAACGATAACTACTTTATGGGCAAGTTATGGTAATGACTTAGTAAATGAAATGCAAAACAAACTTAAATTGAATAAAGGTCAAACCACAAACATATACACATTCAATTAAGGTTAACATTAGAAGAAACCATAATCCATTAACCCTAAATAAAAAAAAATAGCAACCTATACTTGTCACCTATGGCACCCAATCATCTTTGGGATCTTCTAAGGTACTAACCATTTTGTACTAATAAGTTGAATGGGGTGGAGGAAGGTTGATGTCATGAATAGGAGGGAATGGCCTGGATAGAGCAGCTGATAGATTCGATGGTGAGAGTATACAACTGTTGCCATTAGGGTGCTTGCTATTGCATCTATTAGAGTTGAGGGAGAAACCATTTGTATAGTGCCTTTCAACGTAGTTGGATGAATAAGTTCCTTAGCTTGTTTAGATGCTGGATTGACCATATTCTTAGCAGATGCATACCCTGAGTGAATGCCATAATGAGTTACTTCAGTGGCTTTGGCAAGAGTATGTATCGCCTCTTCAGTGGCTTTTATGGTAGGCAGGGGTATTCACTTGGCACCTGATTATCATGAGGCACCTGATTATCATGAGGGACACCCTCCAAAAATGGCATTAAGGAGATTAATCTGGGATAATGCACACCTAAGAGGGACCGGCATTGTCCTTTCTATGACTATCATCATTGTCAGGAACCCCTGCCATAGTGTCAGCCAACTCTTAAAGCATTCACATGTACCTTTCCATGTGCAAATACATGGCCTTGTCAATCTAACTAAGATGAGTTTTAGCCACTTGTATTATAGTATGGACTCACACCCAAAGCCTCTATTACAACATCAACTACTTTGAAGGCATCGTGTAGAACTATCTTATTTTTCTTGAACATGTTATATTTAAATGCCACAAACTCTTGTGTAAACAACTTCTTTAGACATGAAGATGCTTCCACCTTAAACGTAGCAAGCTCTTGGCTAAACATATTCATCACAGTCTTAGCAAAATGGAGGGATTAACAGTAGGACAGGTTTCGAAGGCGCCTCTATCTTAGGTTTACCCTTTCCTTTCCCCTTTTAATCGCTTCTAAAGTAGAGAAACCAGGCAAGGTGATGTACAATCTGGTAAGGTAGGTCTTATCAAACTCAGGGACGCTGTATACCTGATCATCATCCTCCATATTATGACTAGACAAAATGTATGACACCAACTGAGGGTATGGAAGTGGAGTTTGAAGGGACTTGGAGTCGACCACCTTCTGTGTAACATCCCAAATTTTATTCACCCATAATTCCTTATATTAAAGGGAATAAAATGGTGAATTAAAGAGAATATGAAATGACAAAACAAAGTAATTAGTGGTCACACACAACATGATTATATTTGGAACACAAATTGAAAAATATAGAAATAAGACAAGGGTCTTACATTTTGTATCAGAGCCCAAGCGGTTTGGGTAGAGCAAGAGGTTTTGGCAACAAGATAGTATACTGATAAGGTCTTGATTATATGGTAAAAGGAAATATGCACAGAATGAGGCATTAGAGAAGTGAATTACCCCTCTTCTGTGAATTAACCATAGAGAAACAGCGAATACCTGAGGATAGTAAGTAATGCAATACTGGATTGAGGATGGTCTAAGGATATTGTGAAACTCGATAAAGTGGGTATGGTCAAAGCTAGTGTATAGACCACACACAAATTTAGTCAGCTGGAGGCAGTTGGCATGATTTTTGAGACAGGGGCAGTCATAGGGTACCGGTGGTCGGAAGCAATTAGAGCCGGTATCTGTGTTTTGGCACGGGTACATAAAATTTAAGCATGCTCAACCTAGTGAAATCTCGGGATGGGTGACCCTTAGGGAAGTCACACGTATATATGGTGACATGTGAGGAAAAAGGGCAAGCACATGTTGTAAGTAGTTCTAAGGCTGCAAGATGTTGTAGGCTTGCCCTGACAACTAAACATAAGTAATATGTTATTTTCAGGCGTATCTATGTACCAAACACTTTATGAAATGACAATATGCCCTTGTAAATATGTGACAAAACCTCTTTCTTGTTTCCATTTAGTGAAACACAAAGATAATAACGCTAAGAGGTACAGTTGCTGGGCAGGGTCCAGAGGTTAGACCAAACCCAATGCAGCAAATCATAGGCATGTTAACATAACATCAAATAATGATCAATGATTATAGTAATCAGCTGCGAGGGGTTCAGCAAAAGTAGGACACAGATCAGGGGAAGATTAGAAATCTAATATCATCCAAGAAAGGCCAATGTAGTGACACTTTCTTTCCTATACTATGCGATTATCTATATGCCTTGTATGCCATCTTCTGTAATATGTATGATACATTGTGCCTATGGGTACACCAATATAAAGTACCACATGTTCATAGATACATAGTACCAAAAAGGTACACCAATACATAGTACCATAAAGGTATACTGATATGCCCAGTCAGAGGACTGAGGTATGGAACAAATAGGGATTGCAACAGTGGTTGGCCTTGAATACATTTCAGACTAGACTGAATTATGTGTTATTGTAATATTGGATATATAGTGCATGGCATATATATTATCGCATTCTCTACGAATGATTATGTGTTACTATGGAGGTCAAGTGGGATCCAACTGAGGAAGTAAGACAAGTACAGGCAAACAGTGCAACCCTACTTGTATTGTATTTAATAGTGTGAAACATCAAGTAGGCAGTGGAATTGTGGTGAATTTATGTGTAATATATGAGGACAATTGGAAAGGTTAACATTAGCATCAATAATGATCATCCTAAATTATGATTAGACCTATATGGTCTACAGTAACATAGCTTTTATGGCATACAATGATTTGACCTGAGGAGTGAGGCAGCCCATCAGAACATGTTAAAGATGAGATTAATTAGTCTATGATCAAGTGGCTCTTAGCCCAATATGGCCAGGCGGTTTGCACTGTATTGGTTGCTTGTAGTCAAGAGACTGGCATAAAACATGTGTGCTGAGGCAGTGTGGCCAACAATATTACACCTTGGTGGTGTACAGTGCCATAAACCAGTATGGTTTTCAGGGTATAATGTAATATACCAAATTTTGCAATACTAAAAACGTGTAATTATGGAAATAGTAGAATAAAATAAATATCGGTATTTACAATTAAAGGTAGAGTTACTTTCGGAATTCCCAGATGTCCATTGTGTCATTTACAGAAATCGAGAAGTCAATATTGTAACAATACAAGTGTTAGAAGTCAGAGCGAAATTCATCGGTGGCTGCAAGGTTCAGGGGTGTCAGTTGCAAGATCGGAGGAATTCGGCCATTTCATGACATGCCTCGATATGAGTGCCACGGTCCCACGTGAGTCCTACATGGAATTCCGGGTAATGCACCGATGGAGCAACTTTATTAAAAAGAACTTCAGTAAAGTATGTAAAGACAGCTCATTATGACTCATGATGACACATCTTTCGTGTTGGCCAAATAAGGAAATGACAAGTGTCCCGAAATTATTACAAAGTAAAAACATGTTTTTGTGTTGGCCAAATGAGGGGGTGACATGTGTCCCTCATCATTAAACATCATTACACCCACTTTAAGCCTTTCGTGTTGTCATCTACGGAGTACGCCACCTAGCGTCTGAGTTCGGGGAATTCACCGGTCTCCGGCCGGGTCGCTTACTTTTTGAGTTGAGCACTGAACCTAGGAGTCTAGGGAAATTGTCAGGCCTCCCCTTCCCCTGACCATTTATGACCCACCGAAGAAAGAGAAAAGTGGAAGACAAATGGTTGCATGACACGTGGCACTCTTAAGCATTAAACTTGTGACACATGGCAAGATGAGATGAGACCATTTTATGTGATTAAATCACAACTATCCATGCCTAATTAAATGGCAAAATTTCGTGCAAGCATGGAAAGAGAAAGGGAAATCAGATTTCTTAAGCTTAAGAACACAAGAAGAGAGAAGGAGGAGTGAATAGTGAGTTTTCTTGACTACCGGAGCCGATTTCAACCCTGAATCACCGTTATTGTCCGGTAAGTCCTTCAGGAAACTTCCTCTACTCACTATAAGCTTCAATTCTATGGTCTTAGATTTCTCATCTGAGGTGTTTTGTGCCAATTAGTCTACCAGAGTGCCGCCGGAATGCCGAACCACTTGTAGAAACGCGAAGAGGTAAGCCTAGGCTTTCTTTTGAACCGAATACTTTGTGATTTCATTGAGTTTTTCTTAGCTCTTCAACCACCCATGTATTTCATTCAAGGGGTGTTTTTGAAGAAGGAAGATGTTTTAATCATATATATAAGGTGATATATGATGTTTGGAGAAGTATTAGACTTATTGGTTGTTAAAATCACAAAGTGGAATTTTTGTTGTTTTGGGAGGCAGATTTCGGTTGGGGGCTAAATCTGGTAGATATAATTTGATTTTGGTATTTTTGAGCTTTCCATTGGATTCTACACGAAAAATTGTGTGGGAATAGGCTCTGGTTATAATTTTTGATAGACTGGTTTAAAGAATCAAAAATTGGAAATTAAGTCTACTTGTGCAACAAAGTTGCCAGTGTGCGTTTTTGTCTGGCAGTTTTGTTGTGGCGAAACTTTCACTGTCCAAAATTCATCTGTTGATTATGAGATTTTTCAGAATTAAAGTACACTTATAGACCTTTAATTTGATAGGTATTATGAAGGATTTCAATAAGTATACTAGGAGTTATGAGTTTTTGAAGTAGACCATTAAAACTGGTCAGATTTTCTGGCAGCAGGAAGAAAAGGAAAAACTGGGAAGTGTGTGTGGTCTTTCAGCTAATGAAAGTATTTTTCCCTTAAAATAGACTTAATAAGGGTTATATAGAATTTTGGATCACCTCAATTCGATTTTTCTAGAATTAGTTATGATTTTTCAAAGTTCAGTGAAAAATCTGCCAGCTTTTGGTAATTGTGCGAAAATTCAAAGCAAAGAGTTTTTGTAATAAAATTGGACATTTAAGAGTTAAGTTAAGCATTTGGAGTAGCTTGAGCTCATTAGCTTCATATTGGGCCTAATGTAGTGACCCTAATGGTAACCTACATAAGAGATTAATTTATGAAGAGTTGGACTAAGAAATAACTTATTGCCCGTAAATTATAATTTATAGGATTTGACACTTGCCCAGGACGTTCAAAGCACGTCAATCAAGATCAAGATTTGGAAAAATTGTCAGGTAGTAACTTATCCCTCACATACTATGTGATATGTTTTATGCATGTTTGTACCATTGTGAATTTAAGCATTCATATGAGAAGGGCTCAGGCCCAGTAGAATTTCCCAGCGCTGTGGCAAGGGACGGTTGTCCTTGAATTGGTAACTTTATGCTTTCTGCATATTGTGAATTTATCTCTGAATGTTGAATATGTTGATTGTACTATAACTTTGGTTGACATGGCATGATATATGTACATTTTATATGAGTGATATCTATTACAACTGAGATTCATTGAATCTCACCCTATTTTTTCAAAACAAATTTTCAGCTCAGGCAAGAAGGTAAACACGGGCAAATGAAGCAAAGGACTTAGAATTTAGTTTTCTGTTAGTTATCTATTTTGAGATTTATGTAATTTGTATTTAAGTGTAGTCAGTCTCATACTGACATGTATGTAAGCGCCTGTATATAAGCGAACGCGCAACGACATTCGTACCAGTAGTGGATAACCGTCCACCTAGGGCCGTTAATTAAACATAATAGCTTGGGTTTTCAGCAGAGAACTTATTAGTAAACACTATGATATGAAGAAATGAACCTGAAACGGATGACTTAAAATAAATCATAAAATAATATGAGACCCAATCTGAAAATGATTTTTGAAAAGATTTTTGAAAACCCATTCAAGTGCAGCTCCACACTCTGCTTGAAGTTGGGACTTCCGCTGTTTACAAAAGATTACTGGTCTCCTTGTTAAAGATATTACTATATTCATGCCATCTATATGCTTTCAAAACATGGGTGTTACATATAACCTATATGGTCAACAGTCACATAACCAATATGGTTCGTGGTGACATATGTAAACAGAGATTGGGAAGAGCTCTAGTATAGTATGGCAAAATGGTGGCAAATACTCTCCACACTATAGCCTCCTAGAATCTAATACCTACTTATGATAGGAGTAAGCCCCAATGTACATGTTTATACAGGGCAGTAATACCTAATGGGCTATATGTCTTGGGGTTGTTAGTCTCAATATATATCTAGCAAAAATGGTGCTTAAGCCATAAGACCTGATGAACATATAGGTCCTTAGGCCAGCAGAATATTATGTATTTGAAAATTATGATGAGAAGAGGCTCAAGGTGGTAAAACGCATTTTCTGGATAAAAGAGATTGAGACTCCAGAGAAATAAAACGTGAGGATAGGGGCTACTGCTAACCACCAAAGATGTATGCAAGATTGCATGGGGAGCGTCCCTAGGCTATAAGATCCTCTATGCTAGTTATGCTATAATGGACTAGTTTGTCCAGACGCCCTAAGACCTAGTAGACTAGTGTGTCCCTAAGTTGACAAATGAATTTAGAAATGTCATGGGTAGTGACCCGAGGATTGGGGGTAGAGACCTTCGACTATACGATCTTATATGCCAGTTGTTTATATTGCACAGTGATTGTTGAATGTTAATGTTGAATGCAAAATGATGAATACTATAAAAAATATAAGAATATGATGATTGTGTTGCATGCTCGATAAAGTTGCATAAGAAAGAAATAAATTGAATAATGACTTATGTCACATACTTGTTGAGCTTGCACATGAGAGGGATGAACTAAATGTCTAGAAGAATCCTTGAGGTGTATACATTCAAATTTCAAGGACAAAGTTTCCTGAACGGGGGGAGAAATGTAACACTTCAAATTTTATTCACCCAAAATTCCTTATATTAAAGGGAATAAAATGGTGAATAACAAAGCATATGAAATGACAAAACAAAGTAGTTAGTGTTCACACATAATGTGATTATGTTTGGAATACAAATTGAAAACTGTGGAAATAAGATAAGGGTATGACATTCTACAT
Source organism: Inga oerstediana (assembly GCA_963210345.1). Taxonomy (NCBI): domain Eukaryota; kingdom Viridiplantae; phylum Streptophyta; class Magnoliopsida; order Fabales; family Fabaceae; genus Inga; species Inga oerstediana. Next base: position 39,245,157 of record OY723404.1, read on the forward strand.
ATAAGCGAACTCCACTGCCCCTACATCTTTCTTTTGCTTTGTAGTATTAGAGGCCAACATAAGATTGTCGTAGTTGTCAATATACAAGTAATTCAGGTATTTGTTCTCCAGATATCAAGAGTAAATGTAATGAATCACCTTGATTAGGTCTAGCAAATCAGTTGGCTTAAGCTTCAGCTATCCAGGATTGTCATCCTTCCCACTCAGCAATTGATGAATCTCTTTAGGCTTCAAGGGAGTCAGTATCTTTACCCTGAAGATACCCAGCAGTATCTTTAGAACCCTGAAGAGAATTGATGTTAGATGGAGTTAGTCTAATCGTCTTTACCCTCACCTTAGTCTTAAGGTACTTTCTCCTAAGAGAGCCACCACTAAATACATAAAAGGACTTCAAGTTAGAGTAAAAGTGCCATACAAATTTTGGACATTAGCTCATGGATAATTCTATAACATTTTATAGTGTCCAAGATATAAAGCCACTTCGTGTCCAGTTAATGCCATTAGGTTTGGCATATCGACTGATAAAATTGGGCAAAAAGTTCTACTATAAATTGTGTGGTGTATATATCTTTGTCTATGTCGAGATCCAATAAGTCTATTGATGTTAGTGGTACTAAGGTCTCTAAGTTGGGGTGGGGTTGGTTGGAGATGTCAAAATGGTTCAGTGGAAGGCCAACTTTTGCCTCAGCCTCTGTTGTCAACAACTTTGTCACTTTCTTAAGGTGTTGTTTAGGATGTTGATGATGTGTTGCCTTGATTGGCGCAGACTTGAGGGACTTTTTTTTGCTTCCTCCTTCTTGGAATAGGTGACTGGAAGGCTGCTTTAACTACTTTTTCCACGTCAGAAACCATAGTCTCATCATTAAAACTAACCCTCATAGGCAAAGCCTCACATTCAGCATTAATGGTTTACTCTATTCCTTATTGGGTACAATCGTGAGTCTCTTCAAAGTACGTTGTCAAGGCTTGGACGTTACAGTCTTTGGTTGCTTTCTCTTTCCTTTGTTGGCAACAATGGTCATTGATGGTTCTTGATTTTCTTGTGTCTAGGTTTTGGTGGAGCATTTTCCCTCACTCATCTCCTTCACCAGCATCTACTTTTTCGATCTTCCTTTCCCCATTATATGGCTATATTTAATGAATTGATGGTTATGGTTTTGGTTAATGGTGTTGAAGAGTGGATGAACGGGTTCTAAGTTGGAATATGATGAGAGTAAATGGGAGGTTGAGGGTTAGGCATAAATGCAAACGTGAGATTAGGAAAACATTTACTTAACCACCATGTGGTGAAGAAGTCATCGTGGTTAAACCATAGTCAATGGACGATATTAGACATAGGCACCAAACAACCAAACAATGGAAATGCGATAGTTAAAGACATCGCACACTGGTAGGCATTAAAGCGATGTCATTTTAGGACAAGGTAACCACGTTGTGACAATATGTTACACATGGGTAACAGAATTTTGAAATTCCAACTTTTATTAAGAAGTGTCTAAACAAAGTTGCAATCACAATTGATGACTTTAACTCAAGAGATTATATGTAACCACGGTATAACCACAAGGTTCTTTGTGCAAGCCTTATACCCATACCTATCAAGTGCCTATGGGTTGCCAACGATGTTCCCTTTTGAGATAGTCTTTTGTTTGCCTCTGTTTCATATGACTATGTCAAAGGAACCTTTTTGGGCACGTGTACAAGTTGAACTTCCTGTTTTTCTTTTACAAAGACAATGCAAGGTTCGACAGTTACTTAAATAATGTTGTCATAGTAACTATTTTGATATCTGATAGGGAGTATAAGTTCAAGTTAATGTCCTTCCTTGTTTTTTCCATTAGTGGTTACATGGTATTGGCATATTTCAATTTGCCGAGGAATAAGGATAGGTTTTTTAGCGTTGATGGACATTAATTACAATAAATGTGGTTAGTTGGCAGTTATTAATGGTGGTATTTATACATGTCTGCCGAGTGTGGTAGTGTGTCAAACATTTTCGTTGTCCTCTCTTTTGTTCATACTGTGTGAAAAAGTATGTTATACAGGCAAAGTACAAGTTCCTTGACAAGATTTCACCATACTCAAATGTTTATAAGGTGTTGGTAAAGGTGGATAGAGTGTTTCTGAGGACCAATTATGACATTGCTAACCATGATTGGGGATGGTCAAAAAAGGTAGTTTCTATAGATGCCATCCTTTTTGAGGAAATGCTACAAGTTGTACAAAGTTGTTATGCTTTGTATGCTTATTTTATTGTAATTTATCCATTTATTTTCACTTTTCTATCTAGAACAATTGTATCATCCTCAGGATGGAGGGCTGAGAAACTTTTGATCGCTTCAGTGAAGACATTCGTCCGGACAACATGTACGATGTTAGGGACTTCATTGTTTGTGACAGTGGGGAGGGAGTTCATGAAACCTTCCACAAGTGTGGTTAAACAGTTTTACAATGAGGCTCGGGACCCTTCAAGTTTGTAAGCATTACAAATATCACTATAAGGATCATTCCAGGGGATAGAGAGATAGGTATGTCATTATCATTGTTAGCCTGATATTTATAGCCACTTAGACTTAATGTTGTTGTTTTGCCGCAAATGAAAAGGGAATATACACATGGAAGTTCCGTTGTCATGGGAGTAGGATGACAATCTCTTAAATCAAAAATTTACATTCGTGGTGGAGGATGACTAGTAAGATCTGAATTTGTTACTATTTTTTATACACCTATGTTTTATGTGTTACTGTTAATGTGATTCATTTTCTGATACTCAAAATTTGGTTCTAATTGTGTAGTATTTGATAGTGAAGAGGGAAGGACCTCATCCTTTCTTAGCCAACTATGGTTGTACGATGTAATGCCCCAAATTGTGATTAAGGGCTAACGACTTCAAAAGTGGATGTAATTGTTATTGAAAAAACACTTTTGAAGAATATGATGTGAAATTCGATCTGAATATGTTTTGATTAGTGCCTAAACCCTGTATTTAAGCTTAATTGTGTGATAAAGCTTAAAATGAATCCTAATTGTAAGGGAGGGCGCATGAATGAAGAATGGGATGATCAAATTTGTTTGGTGGTGATTCAATAAGAAATTCCATAATCAGGGGTGAAATGGTAAAAAGTAAAGTTGCCGATTAATTGGTCAATTACCGAAAAGGAAACTCATTGGTAGCTCAAAGATCAATAGTTGAGATTCATTGAGCAAGAGACTGGAATTGTATGTGTGAGTGTTCATGTGTGCCATGGGAAGGAATGCAAGATCATGACACATAGCATAATTTAGGCCATAGATGATGGTCAAACATTCAACCACTCATTCCTCTCTTCTCTCTCCCTCCAAGTCGGCTAGTTGCATGGGAGTAAGAAAAAGATTGATCTTCATCATCTTCATCTTCTCTATCATAACCCTCCATTTTTGCCAAGCTTGGGAAGGAAAGAGAAAGTGAAAGGTGAGTATTTGGCTTTGTTAATGGTCTTGTATGTTCAACTCATCTTCTTTAAAGTTGTTCATGGTGATGAGAGCTACTTCATTATGATTTTAGATTTTTGAAAGGTGGTGTTTGAGTACTTGAAGAAATTTGAAAGTTGAGAAATCAAGAAACTAACCTTGGGAAGAGAAAGAGGTGAGTATGTGTTGCATTTTGACATATTTATTTTGATTATTGGTTAATTTTTGAGATTTGTGAATTTTGCCCTGATTTTCATATAATTTTGAAATAGATGAATTGCCTAGTATATTATAGGGGAATTTATGGCATATTGTGTAATTAGACAATAGAATTTGTTTGGAATCTTCGAAGGAGAATATGTGCATTTGGGTAATGGGTGGTAATATGGTGTCTAAAGCAAAAACTTGTTGTTAGAATGTGATTTGGATGTTTTAGGGTTTCCATTAGGTTCTTTGAGCAAAATTATGTGGGAGTAGTATTGGATAAGAATTTTGGGACCCTTGGAACCATATTGGTTAAGATTGGACAATTTTGCCATCTTCTGCGTTTGGCTTCTAATAAGCCTCACTTGAGTGCTCTAGGATCTCACTCAAATACAATATCATATTTTCTCTTTTCCTTCAGTTTTTAGTTGCACTTTCCCTTGTAGAAGCAAAGGTGCATTTCCTTGCTTGCGTGTGATATGGTACCTCACTCGAGTGGGCTTTATATCACTTGAGTGTGTGTGTATTTTGCACTATGAAGCCGTGTCTCAGGTTAGCACTCGCGGCCAATTTTTCAAGAGTGTGTGCTAGTACTCGCAAGTGTTATGCCATCACTCGAGTGCTAAGGTTGCTGCTCGTATGTACTTTTCATTTTAAAATTTTTGTTGCTTTTTAGTAGTCACTTTCTGAACCATACTTTGCGGGACATGAGTGAGCATGAGGCTATCACTCGAGTGTTGAGTCTTATGTTAGGATCGACAAGCACAGCGGAAGAATTTTAAAAATTTTACCGATCCTAATCAAGGATCTATCAACGGTGTTTAAATCGGGTTAGAAAGAACTCGTACCTTTTTCAACTTAGGGTTTTCACGATCTCTAGGAGCCAACATGTTAGGTCCGCTCCCTTTATCGGTATCCACATGAATGCTCTTCAACCGAGACTGCGTGCTAGCGCCTCCAATATTTTTAGGGTTTTCCTTACTGCTCTGAATTCTCATGCGCGTATGAGTATATCAACTCTGTCAAGTTTATAACCTATAATGGCTATATTCAAATTTCAAAATTAATCATCATTAATTTCAAAATTAATCAACAATTAATTATCTTAATGAGCTAATTAAATAAATTCAGTTTAAATTAGATCTTGTTAGAGCAAGTGTTTCACCCAAGAGGGGGGTGAATTGGGTGATACTAAAAATTCGTTGCAAATATAAAAACTTTGACAGTGAATTTGAAACAGGAGGAGTAAGGAGAAATATCACCGAAGTGTACACCGGGAGTTATACTGGTTCGGTCACAACTACTTTGACCTACGTCCAGTCCTCAGAGCTTCTCTGAGAGTTTTACTATAACTTCCAAGATTTAGTGGGTTCTTGGCACCTCAGTACAAGCAAGTTCCTTTACCTGGACACTCGCTCCCCCTTACAAGTTGTAATTCAATCCCAACTCAAGGTTCCACAACCTTAAGTTATCTCAACAACAAATATTGAGTTTGAATGAAATATCTCTCTTACAGAGTGATTAATGATCACTGAAGCATAGAAAATCAATTTCAATGTAAAAACAGAGGAATGAACTTGATGATACGTTTGAGTGTGTTCTTGTTGTTCTTTCTCTGTTTGGATGTTCCCATATATATAGATATGTTGGTGATGACCGTTGGAACAATTTCTTCCGTCCATTGGAGAGTGCGCAGCCACTATTGACTTTTCAAGTTTTTGAAAAATATCCGTTGGTGGTGGTTGGCATTTGAATGTTCCCTTTGACTTCCATCTCTTGACATGATTTCTTCATTGTTTATCTGTAAATAGACTAAGAATACTAATACAATGAAAGATTAATCATATAGGAAACAAATCTATGAACGTTTGAATGATTTCTAAATTTCTGGGTATGCTTACTCGAGTAGCTACTCGAGTATCCCTTGAAGTTTACTCGAGTACCTACTCGAGTATCATTGGGAAATCTTTGATTAACTGCAAGTCAATGAACAAGTATAGGATTACTCGGGTAGTGCATGGAGTAAACTAAATTCCAAACCTTTGGAAATAGTTATTTACTCGGGTACCTACTCCAGTAATGCATTTACAACTTTATAGGTTACTGGGGTAACACCTCGAGTAATCCTTCAGATTGTTTTTGATTACTCGATGCTCTACTCCAGTAATGTTCGCAGGATTTCAAGGCTGAGAGCACTTACCTTGTTACTCGGGTACTGACTTGAGTAATGCACTCATTTATGCATAGGTTACTCGGGTACCCCCTCGAGTAACTGTACTTTTTGTGCATGACTTACCCGGTTAATGACTTGAAGTTTACCTTGAAAATATTTCTGCATACTCGGGTACTTACTCGAGGAATCCACTTAAAATAGAACATTAAATACTTGCATACTAGAGTAAGGACTCGAGGAAAATGAGATAAAAAGAAATCAAGTTAATCGGGTACCACCTTCAAGTTTTCACTTACTTCAGTGTGTTACTCAAGTAGCTCCTCGAGTAACGTTGGCAGTAGTACAAAGTACCGAGAGCTCCATATTTTCAGAAACAGAGTTACTCGAGTAGCTCCTCAAGTATCATTGGCACTCTTAAAAACAACTGGAAGTTTTTCACATGGTTACTCGAGTAGCTCCTCGAGTAACATTGGCAGGCCGAGAGCAACTCCAAGTTTTTACCTGGTTACTTGAGTAGCTCCTCGAGTAACATTGGCAGGCCGAGAGCACCTTGAAAATACTTACACTATTACTCGAGTACCAACTCGAGTAACGTTGGCAGTTTACTGGAAGTTGTCTCTGGTTACTTCAAGTTTTGTCTCATTACTCGAGTAGCTCCTCGAGTAATGCCTTAGAAAACTTGCTTCTGATCAAGTTCCTCAGCATTTTCTCTTGGTCTTTCTTCATTACTCCAATGCTTACTTCAAGTGATGCTTGTTCCTGTTATTACTTTGTTCAAACTTGTTTATTAATCATTTCCTTTTCAAACCATTCTTTTGTTATCATCAAAACATGAGATCTAACATTCTCCCCCTTTTTGATGATGACAAAACTTGGTGATTTTGACATGGTTTTTCAAATTGGATTCTCAATTAAATATGTCTTTGAATTCATAGCATACACAACAACTTTATTAGTCAAACAAGTATCATAATTTAAATTAAACTGCATAACATAAACACACTTGTATTAACTTTAAAAGTCACAAATTACAAGCTAAAATTAAAATGCTCCCTAAAACCCATATACAACCAAATACCCAAAATAAACTAGGACATATCCACAAAATCACTCTCAAGCTCTTCTCCCCCTTTTTGGCTTCATCAATCAAATGGAGGACTAGAAGGCTTCACCATAGAGATAGGCTTCACTGGAAGGACCAGACTATCATCATCTGAACTAGATGAGTCAAAGGAACTGGAAGATTCTGGTTTAGGAAGATTGACTGGTGGGATATGGATGTCATCTCTAGGAGGGATAGGAGAAGGCTGGAAGACAACCATAGTGGTCTCAACCTCTGGAGGAGTATCTAATACAGGAGTGAGATGTTCAGAGGAAGAAGAGGGAGATATTTCCTTTGTTTGGGTAGGAGAGGGAATAGGTTTAGGAGCTGTTTCTGGCTGAGGTTTGGGAGGTGAATCATCAATGATGATATGTGTGGTCTCATAAGTTTCAGGATCGTCCACTTTGAATAGAATATCTTTGCCTTGGGGCTCAAGTGGATCAGAGACCAGAGGGGTAGATGGTTCAGCCTCAGGAATAGGAGTATCTGTAGGAGGGTTCTCTGGAGTTGGTGGTGGTGCAGAAGAGGAGGGACCGACAGAAGGTCCAGGGCCCAAAGAGTCCAGTAGTGCCAGAATCAATCTCAAGGTCTCTCCCTGGGCACGTTGCTCTGCTAGCAACTCCTCATGCCTCTTGTCCATTCTCTCAACCAATTCTCCCATCTTGGTATTCATATGGGTTATCAGTTCTGCATTTGTGTTGGCGATGTCCACATGAAAACCTCTGAGCATGTTCTCCATGAAGTGCTGGAGAGTTGCATTGAGGAAGGATGGCAAAGATGTGGTAGCAGCTGGAGCCAATGACTGAGTGTCATCCAACTTGCTGGTCTCTGCCTCAGTGGTCTTCCTCTTTTTCTTGGACCCAGACTCCAGAGGGCTTTTGAGAGGGATTTCAATATTTAATTTCCCAATTTGGTTTCTCCCAACCGGAGTCAACCTCTCAATGGGCTCCTTGCTATCCAAATACCATATTTTGTTCTCTTTCAGGATTAGAGACACAATCTGAGGATATGGCATTGGTGTTGTAGCCTTCCCATCCACCTTATACCTTTTCATCTCCGAGAAAATATACTCTCCCAGATCTTTCTGCTCCTTCAGGAGAAGTGAAGCAAACCACCTAAAGTCCTTATCGGAGAAGTAGGTATAGTTGTTGGCTTTGTTCACTAGGGACCTAGAGTAAATGTACCAAAGGACCCTATGATGATCACACATATCACTGGGCTTAAAATTTAGGGGGCCAACTAGCTCACCAGGTTTAAGGATAGTGAAGATTTCATTTGGCTCAAGTTGGGAATAGATATCATCTGGGGGGTTTTCAATTCCCAACCACAAATTAATCCTAGAGGGAGATATAAGTATCTTTTGGCCTCTCACAGTGGTGGTCATCTCTTCCTCAACTGAGGTTCGGTTAGGCTCATCTATGATCTCTAAGTTACAATAAAAGTGAGTGATTACCTTTGTGCAAAAAGGCAATCTAATAGATAACCAAGACATAAAAGGATCTAGATATGGACTAAGGTCGTGCTTCAATACCTCCTGAAGTAGTCTGAGATCCACATAGTATGTCTTGCACACTTTCCTCCTGGAGAATTGGGATAGATACTTGGGAGACTCCACCAATTTGTTGACGTTGAACCCTTTTGGAGGGTTGGTGATCTCTTCTTCCGGCACTTTGGACTTCTTGGAAGATTGTCCCTTCTCCATTTGATCAATGATTCCAGCCATAGCCTTAGCCACATTCCTATCATATTTAGGCTTTTTGGTAGGCTTTGGAGTGAAAGAAGGGGTAAAGGAATCAGAGGGAGGAGGTGAGGGAGATTTGGCACTCTTCCCTCTTCCGGTTGAGGTACTCTTTTTAGATTGAGCCCTTGTCACTATAGGCTCTTTGATCACCACTCCTTTGGGTTTCGGTTGAAGAGGAATTTTAGCTTTTGGTCTAGGGGTGAGTTTTCTTCTCTTTTTGGGAGGAGAAGAAAGAGGATCAGTGTGTTGTTGGGATTCAGAGGAATCTATGGGAGTAAGATTTTTGGTTCTCATTTTTCTGAAGAATTGAAAACCTGAGATTTTCAGAAAAATAGAGTAACTGATGCGAATTAGGGCACAGAGAATCTGAGAAAAATAGGAGGTTTTAGGAACTGAAATCTCTTGGGTTTTGACGGAAATGAAGCAAGGAATCACTTGTGAAAAGTTTTTGTGAGAGAGAATAGTGATTTACTCGAGGAGATTTTGTGGAAATGACCGAGTTTGCGACAGATAAAGACCTAGAACCCGACGTTACTCGAGGCCTTACTCGAGTAACCTTCAAGTTTACTCGAGGCCTTTCTCGAGTGTTTATACAGAAAAATTCTAAACTAATTCATTTAAATTGCGTACCTGGCATGAATAATATAGTAATTATCCATGGATGTTCCCTCGATCATTTATAACCCATTTCGGTCAGATTTTAGTCATTTTTCAACAATTTGAGAATCTGAACTTCGACATTACTCGAGGCCTTACTCGAGTAAGCTTCAAGTTTACTCGAGGCTCGCCTCGGGTAACCTGCTTTTCAACTTCTAACTCTTCATTTCTTTGAAAACTGAACCGTTAGATTTAAATTTCAAGTAACTTGATCCATTACTTCCAGTTTTGGGGGGCCATTACTCGAGTACATACTCGAGTAAAGTGTTACTTTACCTCAAGTTGCTCCTCGGGTAATGCTTCTCTGTTATCCATAACTTCAAGTTGATACTCCAGTAAAGTTGTCCTCTGATCATCTCTGTTTTTATTTCTCAAAGCAGAGTTTCTTTCTTTCTGCAAAAAAAATTTCTATATACTCCGATGCTTAAGTTAGTAATCATCAAAACATTATCAAGTGACTTCATCTAATATTATGAAATACTGAAATTACTTATAACTCATTAGGATTTACCATTCCCAATTCTCTCCTAATGTAAAGAAATTGATCTTTTGTAAGGGGTTTTGTAAAGATATCAGCTAATTGAAGATGTGTAGGGATGAATATTACTTTTACATCCTTCTTTTGGACATGATCTCTGATGAAGTGATGTCTGACATTGATATGCTTGGTTCTAGAGTGTTGAATTGGATTCTTTGCTAAGCTAATCGTACTAGTGTTGTCACAATAGATTGGTATTTCTTTGAGATAAATACCAAGATCTTGTAATTGTTGTTTTAACCATATCACTTGAGCACAACAACTTGAGACTGCAACATATTCGGCTTTCGTTGACGAAAGAGACACTGTATTTTGTTTCTTGCTGAACCATGATACAAGAGATCCTCCAAGAAATTGTCCTTATCCACTGGTGCTCTTTCTGTCTGTTTTGTATCCTCCATGATCTGAATCTGAATATGCAACAAGATATTCACTTCTTCCTTTGGGATACCACAAACCCAATTCGGGTGTGTCAGCAAGGTATCTAAAGATTCGTTTAACGGTTTCAGCATGTGATTCCTTTGGTGCCGATTGATATCTTGCACATATGCTAACACTAAATTGGATGTCTAGTCTACTTGCCGTGAGATAGAGTAATGATCCAATCATTCCTCTATATTTCCTGATGTTGTAGTCTTTTCCTTTGACATCGGCATCAAGTAACATAGTTGAGCTCATAGGTGTGTCCGTGCCATTTGCTTCATCTATTCCATACTTCTTTAATAACTCTTTTAAATACTTTGTTTGAGATATGAAGATTCCATTCTTTCTTTGTTTAATTTGTAAACCAAGAAAGAAATTCAATTCTCCCATCATTGACATCTCAAACTCTCCCTGCATTATCTCAGAAAATTCCTTACACAGAGATTCATTAGTAGTACCAAAAACAATGTCATCAACATATATTTGAACAATTAAAATATCATTGTTTTTTCGTTTTATAAAGAGTGTTGTATCAACTTTTCCTCGTACAAAACCTTGATTGATAAGAAACTTGCTGAGCCTTTCATACCAGGCTCTAGGAGCTTGTTTTAAACCATATAAAGCCTTTTTGAGTTTGAAAACATGGTCAGGTTTAGTAACATCCTCAAAACCTGGAGGTTGTTCTACATACACTTCTTCCATGATGTAACCATTTAGAAAAGTACTCTTTACATCCATTTGATAGAGTTTGAATCCTTTGATGCATGCAAAGGCTAAAAGTACACGTATAGCTTCCAATCTAGCCACTGGAGCATACGTTTCCTCATAATCAATCCCTTCTTCCTGATTATAGCCTTTGGCCACCAATCTTGCCTTGTTTCTGACAATAATTACAGATTCATCGAGTTTGTTTTTGAATACCCATTTAGTACCAATGATCGGATGATCCTTGGGTCGGGGTACCAAATCCCAAACTTGATTTCTCTCAAATTGATTTAGTTCTTCTTGCATTGCTATAACCCAATCATTGTCTGATAAGGCTTCATCAATGTTAGAAGGTTCAATCTCAGAAATGAATGCAGAAAAACTTACTTCATTAAAAATTCTATTTCTAGTTTTGATCCCTTCATTTACATCTCCTATGACTTGATCTAAGGGATGACTTCTAATGTATTTCCAAGCTTTAGGTTGACCTAGGGATTGCTCTTCTTCCTTAGTTTCATCAACTTCTGGAATAAGAGATTTAGAAATAGATTGACCATTCTCTTGATTTAAAACAACTTCCTGTTCTTCATCAATGGTTTTGTCAGAGGATTCAAATTCATCAAATACAACATGAATAGATTCTTTAACAACACAAGTTCTTTTATTGAAAATTCTATATGCTTTACTTCGGTTAGAATATCCTAGGAAAATTCCATCATCAGTTTTAGAATCAAATTTTCCTAAGTTATCTTTACCATTATTATGAATGAAACACTTATAACCGAAGATGTGTAGATAAGCAATGTTTGGCTTCCTTCCTTTGTATAGCTCGTATGGTGTCTTTCTAAGTTTCGTTCTGATATAGGCTCTATTTGAAATATAGCATGCTGTACTCATAGCATCATCCCAGAAAACTTGAGACATGTTCTTTTTATTTAACATTGTTCTAGCCATTTCAGTAAGCACTCTATTCTTGCGTTCCACAACTCCATTTTGTTGGGGCGTCCTTGGAGCAGAGAAATTGTGATCAATGCCATTAGTGTCACAATATTCTTCAAATGCTTGATTCTCAAATTCTCCACCATGATCAGTCCTAATACCTGCAATGGACATACCTTTCTCATTTTGCACTTTCTTAGTAAAAACAATAAATTCTTTAAATGTTTCATCCTTTGATGATAGAAAAATAACCCATGTAAATCTGGAGAAGTCATCAACAATGACCAATGTATATAGGTTGCCACCAAGACTCTTTACTCTTGCTGGGCCAACTAAATCCATATACAATAATTGTAATGGTCTATTTGTTGAAATCTCATTTTTCAATTTGAAAGATGATTTAGTTTGTTTACCCTTTTGACATGCATCACAAATCAAGTCATTTTTGAAATTTACTTTGGGTAATCCAAGCACTAAATCCTTTTTGAGTAGTTTGCCTAGTTGATGCATATTGACATGAGCCAATCTCTTATGCCATAACCAACTTTCATCGGCATTACTCAGAAAACAATTTTCAGATTCATTTCTACTAATATCTAGAGTATAACAGTTACCTTCCCTTTTAGCTCTGAGCTTAACCTTGATATTCTTCTTATCAAGTAGTAAGTCTTTCTTGTTGACAATCAGACATTCCTCTGAATCAAATATTATCCAGTTGTCTTTATCTGCACTTTGACTTACGCTCAGCAAATTATGACATAAGCCTTCAATGTAATATACATCCTTGACTTGTATTCCTTTGTCATTTTTGATTTCACCAATTCCTGCTATCTTTCCGGATTGATTTCCTCCAAATTTTACCTTTCCACCTTCCTTAGGTTGCAATGTGGTAAAACTTTCGAAATCTCCGGTCATATGTCTAGAGCATCCACTATCTATGTACTACTTGCTATTTTTGGATGCTTTGAGACATACCTGCATCAAATGACTAAGTCTTAGGTACCCACTTCTTTTTGGGTCCTTTTGGGTTAGTATAAATGGTTTTCTGAACATATGTACCTTTAGGTACCCATTTGTAGGTTCCTATTGTTCTTTTCATCTTATGAATGCATGAAGAGGTATAATGACCTTTTCTATTACAGTAATTACAAAATGCAAAAGGATTTGATATATGCACAGAATACTGGAAATAATTCAAATATGACTTACCTCCTACTTTCTTTTTACCTTTCCTTCTATCTATTTTTGGATCATATCCAATACCAGATCGGTCATTTACAATTCGTTGTTCTTTTAAAATCACACTTAGCATCGCACTTCCTTTAGTAAATTTTTCAAGAGTTTTTGTAAGATCAATGTTTTTCTTTTTCAACGAAGAACAATTTTCACAATTCTTTTCTGAACTTTCTTTAAGTTTAATTTCAAGAACTTTGTTTTTCTTTTTGAAAACAATTAATTCTTTAACTACATTGATGAATTCAGAATGTAAAGCATTATATTCAGAAAGTAATTCATCATAGGTAGGTTCAGAATCATTTACCTCTTCTTCTGTCTCTTCTTGAGCAACAAGACATATATTGGCTACTTCTTCTTCATCAATTTCTTCGTCAGAGGAACTATCTCCCCATATAGCAGATACAAAGGCCTTCTTTTTGTTAAAGAATTTGCCTTTTCTCTTTTCTTTGCTCTTTTGATTCAGTTCTGGACATTCTGATTTGATATGTCCTGGTTTTCCATATTCGTAGCAAATGATATGGTCTTTGCTGCTAGTTCCTCCTTTTTGAAAGTGTTTGAAGCCTTGACCTTGTAGAAATTTCTGAATCGCTTTATGATTAAGCCCATTTCATCCTCATCAAACTCCTCATCTTCATCTTGATTTTCTTCTTTCACTTTTAGTGCTAGACCTTTCTTTCTTTTGTCACCGATGTCATCTAGTTCCCGTTTGAACTTTAATTTGCTTTCATATTCAGAAAGGCTTCCAAATAGAGAAGCAACTGATCTCATTGATTCTCCTTTTGCCTCCTCTATCGCAGTGACTTTGGTCTCCCACTCTTTAGAAAGAATATTCAAAATCTTTCTAATAAGAATTAATGGGAACAGTTTTTGTTATGTGGGTTTTATGTGTGTGTGGAAAATAAGAGTGGACATAACCACATATAACAGATATATCTGGAAAAAAAACTTTTGGAATTTATCTCTTATTCTCTCCTTCTTTAGGTAAATTTTGTTGTGTATTGTAGCCGGAGTCCACCGATGTGACTTGGTTCATGTGGGTATCTCGAGAGTACAATCTACACTCTAAGTACGCCCAAAAATCTACAAGTACCATCTAGAACACTTAAACATGCCTACCGTGTATAATAGCTATATGAACACACAATGAATATTTGAAATGCAGATTGGCATACGCAAAGTCTTGAGTATTTACCTTAGACCATTTCTAAAGATCATTCGTGTAATCCTCCCTAATAGGCTCTGGTATCTTGAAAAGCTCATGTTGCAATTTGAGGGTGGTAGTAAAAAATAGCTTGAAGTATCTACTTATTGTTTCAGCCGACCTTCCAAACTCAAATTGCACTATTTGGTTCTTCACAATATGGCCAAAATGTGAAAGAACATGGCAACTTGCTCATCAACTAACACGTGCCTCATAAGTCTTAGTCGTACAATTATGTCCAGTATGTGGCACAGGCTGTCAACTATTGCCATATTAATCCTAATCTGGTTGAAGCAAGTCATGTTGCTACTATATATCTTTGCCTAAAGGTTCGCTCTCTTATAGTGGAAATCTAGCCTAAATGAGCTATAAGGGATTTCCCTCATGTTCCTACTAAATGCCGCTGCCACAAACATTGCCAAAACCACTTTCCTTACAGCCAACACTAGAGCTAAACATCCAGCCAACACCTTAAATAAACACTTATCCATTTCTTCATCCATCACCTATATAGCTGCTCGAGTACATACATATAATAGAATAATATAAGCAATAACATTCTACTCATATTAGAACAATAATCATACCACATATGGTAAATCAATTTTTTTTTTTCAAAAAATGTTCTTTATTGGATATGACCTACCTATGTAGGTACTATGGTCAAATCCGGATATTCTCACATCATCACTCGGATGTAGTTGGTGGTTGCTTAAGGTTAACACACATTAACACCATCTTCACTCATACCCTTGACATACCCACCTATAACACCATACTTCTAAAACATTTAGATGAGTTCTGGTCATGTAATGTTTAAAAACTTAAGACATTGTTCTATTGTAAGTTATTAAAATTCTGACTATTATATAAGGTTCAAACTTGCACTTGAGTAGGATTTTCAAAAAATTTTGAAAATACCGTAAGTGTGGTCTCAAACTGGTTTGCAAATTCATTACCAGTCATTAGTTTCAAATCCTTTTATTTAAAATATAGAGCATTCTCTGGCAATAGCCCACATAATGTGGTTAACTTATGGGCTTTTAGCATTTGGTTGCCCAATTCTAATTCATTTATCACATTAGGATACTAGCACGTTTGTTGATGTATTAACGTACATAGTACAACTAATGCAGTTAGTGCTACTATTATTGGTACTACTGCATCTACTTCTATATAGCAACATTTAAAAATTATATAATTATCCAAAATAAGAGATAACCAAAGGGTCTATAATTATTTAGCATTTGCTACACTCATCTATGTTACCTTCTTGCCCTTAAAGCTGCTCGCCTTTGCTGTAGATCATTGGTTGGAAATGGTGAGATTAAAAAGAATCCCAGTAGTAACATAAACCACTCAGATGATATGTAGCATACTAAGAATGTAAAGCAAATAATCAAATAGAACGCTTATAGTAATGCAACAAATAAAGGGCCTAACCAATCCCTTATCACAAAACCACAATGCTTGGTGACCATGTGTAACACCCTTCATTATAACCCTTTTATTAAGCATGCGGAAGTCATATACTCTTAAGGGGAATTATTATTAGTATTATTGTAATATTCCAAATTTTGGGATTAAAGGCTTGAGAATAAGCCTGATTCAAGTAGACTATTAAGCTACGATTTAGCAAAAGTCCCAGGAATGAGGATTTGTTGCTAATGCATTTTTTACTGTATGGCAGTCTAGTTGTATGACAATTTTGAATAGGAAAATGATATCTAATGCCTCTGATATTTTTTAGTATGAAAATACACTTATCAAGCTTTAATTTGATAGGTCATATAGGTCATTTGGTATTGAATGCAAAGAGTTATGAATTTTTAAAGTTAGCCCAGTGAAACTAGCGATCTTCTGTGACATCATCGAAAAATGGAAATTCTAGGAACTATAAGCTTTTGTTTGGCTAAAGGCTATATTTTTTCTTGAAAATAGACTTAATAAGGGTCACATAGCCTTTAGAATCACACGAATTGAATCTCTGTAAATAAATATATGAATTTTCAAATTTTGATGAAAATTCTATCTAGTTTTCTAGTAAGTGTGAAAATAGGAAAAATGTATGGGCAAAATAGTCATTTGGCTAGATTTAATCCAAAGCCCATAATTTTCCCTTTCTCATGTGTTGTAGGACATCCAAAAAGATGGAGGAGACATGGATAATGGACATTTGAATAAATATAACAAGAGTTGGAATAAATAGTCAAGTAAAAAAGAAGTTTGAAAAGTCAATTTTCTCATGCTAAATTGTCTATTTAATATTATTATTTAAGGAGATAAATTATAATATTTTAATATCATTATCTCCTTACAAGAGGCCATGATTTCATATGACAAGAAGAAAGGAAAGAGAAACCACATATTTGAATATAAATGGTGCTTTTGAAAAGTCATCAATTTCAACTAAAGTAATATATTTGGGAGGAGGAAAATATGATAAATCAAGAAGCTCCTTTAGCTTCATCAAGGGCCAACTTACATCCAAATATGGGAGCCAAAAAGGGAAATGAATATTTGTATTATATATGCCAAGAATTGGAGCATTTTTAGCCAAGTAGAGGTGGTTGAAAAGTCAAAAAGCAAAGCAAGAATTAAGTGGCCATTGAATATTAATTCTAAAGAGATATATGAAGCTAATTTAAAAATATTTCTTGGCTCCTTCAACAGTCCCTTTATACGTCAATTTCTTGAAAGAAAAGGGAAGTATTTATGATCAAGTAAAAGGGATAAAACTTTAAGCAATTTACATGTGCAAAAAGGCAATAAAATATATTATGTTGAGGAGGTGTACGAGGTGATATTTTAAGTGATCATCATCCTCTTCTATGACCATATTTTCTTCCAACAAAAGAAAATAGAGAGAGAGAGAAAGAGAGAGAGAGGGAGGGAGAGAGAGAGCGAGAGGGAGTTGGACATAGAGAGCTAGAGAAAAGAGAAGCACGAAGAGGTTCAAGCAAAAGTCCAAGGTAAGTAGGTTGAAATCTTGGTGTTTATGCCTTCTATCTCTTGTAATACCTCTTTTAATCTCCAAATCTTCATGAATAGCAAGAAAAAACAAGAGGTTAGAGGGAAAGAGCAACCATGGTTAGAGAGAGAAAGTGGAGTAATCACAAGGTAATCCCAAGAACCTTGATTATCTTGTTGAGTCTTGATGATTGTTAAAGTTGTTATTGGTTAGGCAGCTTGTTTTTACTTGGTTTTGATTTTTGGAAGACCGAACCCTAAGGGGAGGTGCTGTCCAAATTCACTCTAATCATGTGTAATTAGTGTTTAAGTGGTTAAACATGGGATTACAAGTGAAAAGGAGGTGTTTAAGTGATTGAAACCATGAAAATCCTTTTTTCTCAAAGATGTTATAGATTTCATATAGGCCTGTTTTCACTATGTTTGGCCTAGATTTTGATTAATCTAATGATTCCATTATGTTTAGAATGAAAAATTGTGTAGGGTACATGTTAAGTGTAAAGTGTGAAAAGCATTAGATTGTGAAATGTCAAAACTATCCCTAAAACCATAAGTTAGGAGGTAAATATGTCTTTTGGTAGTGAATTTGACAATTCTAAAGTCAAAAATGGATTCTACACTCAAAATTGTATAGGAATATCCCAAGTCATAATTTTTGGAAAAGTATAGTTAGACCGGGTACAAAGAGACATATACCGGGTCCACAAGGGTATTTTGGTGATTTTGTAATTTTAAGCAAAGATAACTAATACAATGAGTTTAGAATAATACATGAATGAGTACTAACTCATTTATTGTAAATTTAGGGTTTTAGGATTGGGCAGTAGCCTGACCCAGACATCCTTGGATTGATAAACAAGCAAGGGAAGGGCGATTTAGGTATAGAACTTTCCTAACTTGCATAACTTGATATGTGTGCTTGCGTATTGATGTGTTAATTGCTTTGATGAATTGTATGAAGCATATATGAATAAGTGAAGCTCTGTTATACTTATACTATGACCATTAGTGTAATATGTTGAACATTGAGCATGCATACATGTCATTATGTTGGCATGAATTTATGTACGCAATCATGTTATGCACAAAGCATTTCTTGTATGCAATTGTTAACACTGTTTGCTACTGGGATTCTCTTGAATCTTACTGTCCCTCACCAACTATATAGGTAGATAGGCTCAGAAGAGGAATGCATGGAGATATGTAAGAAGAAAAAGTGATGGTGAATTGAAGATTTATACGTGATAGTTTGTTATGTATAAATTATTACATGTTTTCATTGTTGTATCAACATGCCATAAATGATAAATGTTGCTTATCAAGGCTAAATGAATGGGTTAAGAATAAGTAGAGAAATAAGTAATGAATCACTCTATTGAATTAAATAAAGGTGAGAGTCGATGAGTATTAATGAAGTTGCGAACCATTGAATGACGCTTCCACTATTATGTTGAAATTTTCTAAAAAAACCCATTAAAATATAGGTTCGAATCCTATCTTGAGGTTGGGAATTTAAAACAATTTTATGAAAATAGCTCAAACTTATTGTGTATAAGCTCATCCGACTGTTTACAATAATAAGATGTTACAATTACTATTACAATGATTCTTTTAGCTTAGTACTCTGCTCAATTACAGTTCTCGATTACATAACATTACAAATAATGTAGACACATAAGGCTACTATGGTGACTAACCCATACAATAAAAATTCAAACACATTTTCTAGTCTTCGATCCTCCACCGAATTCCTCTCATGTAGTCCTCTTTTATATTCCCTGCACACTTTCTATGTTCACCTGTCTAAATGGTTAGTAAGGGAGAGTAAGATTCAAGAGAATCATAGTAGCAAACAGTGCTAACAAATGCATACAAAAAATGCTTTATGCCTGATATACTTGCTTACATAAATTCATGCCAACATAATGACATGTATGCATGCTAAATGTTTAACACATTATGCTAATGGCTACAACATAAACTGAAATAGAACTTCACTTATACACATATGCCTAATACAATTCATCAAAGCAATTAACATATCAATACACAAGCACACATATCAAGTTATGCAAATTAGGAAAGTTCACTACCTTTGACTTTATGTCCTCTTCTTGTACCTTTTACTCCAACCATTGAAGATGATTCTTGGAAATTTTTCTTCTTGAGTTCTCATGGCCCATAAATACATAGCCACATTATTAGAGCCACGAAAATGAATGTCCAATAGAGCTATATGGGCCTTTAGGGCATGTCTCCCATCTTTAGCCCAATACTTATGACAATTTAATACAATTGCCATAAATGTGTAGGCTTGACCCAATCTGCCAGTTTTGTTGACCAAATTTTAGAAATTCATAACTAATTCTACAAAAATCCAAATGGGTTGGTTCCAATGGCTACTTAAAGCTCTTTAAAGGAAAAATATCATAGACCATCAATTATAGCTATATAATTCCCAAAAATTTGTCAAACACAGACTGTCACAGATTTCATTCTAGATTCAGGGTCAAACTTTGAAAAATCATAACTTTCAATCTAATAATCCAAACCACTCATGTTACCTATCAAATTAAACCCCAGGATATCTACTTTAATCTTGTATAATTTTATAGCATTTAGACTAAGTTTGACTGATCAAAAACACATTGCAAATTCTCTGCCTCCAGAAAATGAATTCATGCAAACTTGAACATAACTTCCAAAATGATCATAAATCATCATTTGACCATAAACACATGATTAAACCATGATTAAACCTAAAAAGTACCTGTTGGTTGAAATATGAACAATACCCCACCCCCATGAAAAATCATCCCAACAACAAACCAATCGGTTTAAAATTAAGCCCACGCCTACCTCTAAGCGTTTTTGCAATCGGTTCGAAAATCCGATAGTACTCTGGCCGATGATATGGCACCAAACCCCTCCAAATGAAAATTCTAAATTGTAGAAATATTGCTCTCACTGAGAGGAACAACATTATAGAAGACTCCAGGAGCTGGAAACGTCGAATCGGGGGTCAAATTGGCTTCGGAGCTTAAGAACGATTACTATTTATCTACCTTCTCTCCTCTTCAACTTTTCTTAGCATTTTTTGGGATTTCTTCTGAATTTTGGGACTGTTTGGCTGAAAATATATGGCCCTTAAGGAGTCTTAAATGTTGTCCGACACATGTCAAAACCTTATAATGTCATATGTCTAATGATCCAGTGATTTGATAACACGTGATACTTTAATAAAGTGTGTCCCACTCCTTCTCTGATTAGTCAGGGGAGAAGAGGCCTGGCAATTTCCCCAGACTCCAAGGTTCAGTGTTCAGGAATTCAAGTACACGACTGGACCAGAGACCGATGGATTTCCTTGACTCAGGTGACATGCAGGGCCTCAAAAGTATGCCAGTATAAAAGGAAAAAAGCAAGTGTCGTCATGAGGGACATGTGTCACCTTCCTATCAAGCCTGAACAAAAGGCACTTAGTACTTTGTTATGATGAGAGAACACTTGTCACTCTCTTATGGTGCCACCACAAAAGTTGTGTCATTATTAGCTATCATGACTAACTTTATTAAAGCACTTTAATAAACTTACTTTATCAGTGTCTACTCGGGTTTTACTCAGGATTACTTCACGTATATTGAGGCCTATCAAATGATGCCAAGTCATAGTATATGTGTGTGGACCCCACATGGCACCATCATCGGTGTCTACTCTAAAAACGCAGGGTATTTATGTCTACCCTGAAAATGCCATGTGCACTAACATACTGACATACTTTACTCAATTAACCGGTCCCTTACCTCGTGACATAGTTGGGTGGCATCTTTCTACTAACCAAAAGGCATCATATATGTGTCCTATGCACATCTACACCAACACTTTAATCATACTATCACAACACCAAGCCCTCTACCCGGTAGGGCCAAATCACATA
Source organism: Inga oerstediana (assembly GCA_963210345.1). Taxonomy (NCBI): domain Eukaryota; kingdom Viridiplantae; phylum Streptophyta; class Magnoliopsida; order Fabales; family Fabaceae; genus Inga; species Inga oerstediana. Next base: position 39,266,430 of record OY723404.1, read on the forward strand.
TTCCCTGAGAGTCTTTCTATCGCCCATCATTCTTGACACTCTTTCCAAACTGGGCTTAATAGTCCACCTTATTCAAGTTTATTCTCTAGCCTTTAGTCCAAAAATTTTAGATATTACACCATGAATTGGTAGCCCAGGGCCTCTGCCCCATACAAGATATGCAATCTAGCATAACCCCCTATGCTATAGCCTAGGGTAACTCCCTATGCAACTTGGTACTTATGGGTCTTACCGCTTAGGGACTAACTGTCCAGCATATAAGCAGTTGATAGGAATACATACATTGTAGCACATATGATATAAGGGATAAGGTACTACTTGACAGCCTTTCCAAACTCTGCTCTTGCTCCCAATCTAGTGGGCGACCCAAGCAAATGTCAAATCCTATAAGTCAGAATTTATGGACAGCAAATTATTACTTATCCCAATTTTAATAAGTCTAAAACACTTGAGTTAGTTATCCTTAGGGATAGTGCACTAAGCCAAATGAAAAGTCAATGTGTTCACACTAGCCCAAAATGCTTAGTTCTACCCTTAAAGTTTAAGTTTATTACACTTGGCCCTTAATTCTTAAATTCGCATGTTAACTAAAAGCTGCCAAAATGTTCAATAACTTTGAAAATTCATATCTTTTTCTAGAAATATCCAGTTCAGGTGGTTCAAAGTTCCATGTGTCACTCATTAAGTTTATTTTAAAGGAAAAATATCGCCTTTGACCAATTTGATCCACAACATTCTAGAACCATAAATTAATTCAGACTAACACATAATCATTCAGGCTTTAAATGTCTAACTTCAAAAATTCATAACACCTAATGTACTAATCCAATTTCCTCATATTATATATCAATTTAAAGCTTACCATGTCTACTTGAAATCTAGAGAATATCATAATCATCGGACAAGTTTTATCTATTAAAATTTACGTCATAAGTAATCTGCCATCAAAAAAGGAACTCTGGCACCACTATTTCAAATTTCTAGTTTTTGGTTTTTCATTTCAATTCATTCAAAATCATAACCAAGGCTATTCCCACATAGTTTTCATGCAGAATCCATTGGTGACATCAAAAATACCAAATTCTCTTTCTTTCCTCATGTTCTACACTCGGCCAAAATACATGTTTAATTTAATGAACAACCAATTTGCAATTTAGACTACTAAACTAGTCAAATATACTTATGAAAAACCATATATCATCATATTTAAAGTTAAATCAACATTAGACCCCAAAAATCCCTCTTGGCCGAAACCCTAGGGTTGTAATACCCCGAATTTTGAGACTTGAGGCTAGAGAATAAGCCTGAAATAAGTGGATTGCTAAGCCCCGATTTAGCAAGATCCCAAATTGTGATTAAGGGTTAATGACTCCAAAAGTGGAGGTGGTTAGTGATAAATAAACCCTTTTGGAGATTATGGTGTGATTTGGCACCCGATGAGATTCGTATGTGCTGTGAGCAGTGCCAAAACCCTATATTTAAGCTCAATTATGGATTAACATCTAAATTGACTTAAAATAGAGGGAAGGCGCATATTGTGGCTAAATGAAAAAGATGTGAAGTGTTGGTGGTGATTCAATGAGAATTACCGTAATCAGGGGCAAAACGGTAAAGTTACCGACCAATTGGTCAGTTACCGAAGAGGGAACTTATTGGTAACTTCAAGATCAATAGTTGAGATTGATTTGTGTAGAGATCAAAGGGTGGAATCATGTGTGCAAGTGCCTATGTGAGCTCATGAAGATGGATCAAGATCATGACAAGTGGCAAGATTTGGACCCTTGATCTTGGGTCAAAGATTCAACACCCTTCCTCTCTTCTCTCTCCCTTATTTGGACGGTTTTTGGCCCTAAAAATCTGCTCCCTTCTTCATCATCTTCATTTATTCATCATCTCATCTCTCTCTTGTTTCTCCATGGCGTCCCAAAGCAAGGAAGAAAGAGAAAGGAAGAGTTCAATGTTTAGGTGAGATAATGTCCTCTAATGCTCAAATACCCTTCTTTAATGTTGTTCATAGTGATGAGAGCTTCATCTCTATGGTTTTAGATTCTTGATTAGAGGTGTTTGATGGCTTGAGGAAATTTGGAAAGATGGAGAATCAAGGAATTGGTTTGGGAAAGATGAAGAGGTGAGTATTTGAAGCCTTTTGATCTAAGTGTTGTGATTTGTGATGACATGTTGTGATTGTTGGTAAAACATGTCCATATAATGTGAATTTGGTTGTTTTGGTGTTTCCAATGGATTACTTGTGCAAATTTATGTGGAAATGGTATTTGGTGTGAATTTGGGAACCATTGGAATCATTGGTGCAAAACTGGAAATTCTGTCCAGTGTAAATTCTGTCTGGGCAGTCTTGTTGTGTGGATGTTTTGAATGGGAAAATGAAGTCAGACAATTATGAAACTTTCCAGTCTTACAGTTAACATCCCAAGATTCAAAATGGACACATAATTTGTGCCATTTCGTTTTGTCTTCTGTGAGTTATAGCTGTCCAAAGTTTAAGGTCGAAAATGAACACTGTTTTGGGACAGTCTTGGGTTTTGGGGAATTCTGTATTTATGTGGTGATTTCCAGTATTGGCCAATATTTTTCCTATGTAGAGGACTTGAATATCTTTCATTTGAATTTTGGATCACCTCATTTCGAATTTTTTGGAATTAGTTGTGATTTTTGGAAGTTCAGTCAAGAAACTGGATTTTCTTGGCCGCGGCCAGCGGATTCTCGGCCGCGGCCCAAATGTTTCTGGACAGTTTTTGGCCATGGCCAGTGGATTTGTGGGCCACGGCCAACCCCCAAAAATTAGTATTTTGGACTTTTAAAAGGTAATCTTTGGTCAAGTGTTTCCCAAGCCTTTAGGCATATGTTTAGGCTTTGATTAGCCACCTAAAGGTCGTGAATGATAACCAACTTAAGTGTTTGAGAGTTAAGGAATTGGAAAAGGGATTAACCCTATTTCCTTGTTTGGTTATAGGGTTTGGTGTCCGCCCTGATCGTGAGTAGCCGGAGCTGGAGCTTATGTGGAAAGAGTGTAGGGAACTTACCTCTTTTGCCTGTATCTGATATTGTGTTAATGTGTTGATGCATGTTATTGCTTTGCTTGATTATGTGGAACATATATGATGTTTGAAGCTCTGTTTCTATTTATGCTATGGCCATGAGTGTGTTGTTGAAACATTGAGCATGCAGATGTGTCATGGTATGGACATGTGATATGTATTGCAAGCATGTCATGCATTATACACTTATCATACATGCATCTTGGTATTTGTTTCCTACTGAGATTCTCTCGAATCTCACCCTCCCATATCAACATTGTAGACAGGGAAGGAAGAGCGAGGATGGTGCAGGCATTCAAGGACGGTGAAGACTCCTTGGATTATTTAAGTTTGGTAGTTGGTTATCATAGATGTTGGGATAATTATATATGATATGGATGTATAGTTGAGTATGTATTCGGATAGGTATTTGAGATGTGTATTTGAGAAAACTTTGTGTAATCCCCATATGAGGGCTTGTAGGAGCGAATATGCCCTGTAAGGCTTTGAATTAATAAATGGAACCCGGGAGTTGTCGGGATGATATTATTGTATACTCTGATATTTGTATAAATGTGATATTCCGCGTGATGTAATTGTATTCGAAATTGAATGTGAGACCAGGCTATAAATGATTTCGAAAGGTATTTGTGAAAACTCCGTCTGGTATATGGTTTTATAAATGTTATTTGATTGTTATTGGTCTCTATTTCACTTTAATTGCGTAATTTCGGATATAATTACGGTAGGGGGTTACAAGGGTAGCCTAAGGATCTATGAAAACTTAATGAAACCACAACATATTTAGTTCAAATCGAAGCTTAGGCTTACCTCTATGCAATTCTACAGTCGGTTCTTGATTTCAGCTACAACACTAAACACCTCTAATTAGAAAACCAAAACCATAGAAATGAAGCTCTCATATAGTAGAACAACATTTTTAAAGGCCTTACCGGTCAAAACTGAAGATTCAGTAGTGAAATCGAAGGTTGAGCTCAAGAACTCACTAGTTTTACTCTCCTCTCCTCTTTCTCTTTATTGAAATTTATTTCATTTTTCCTCTTCTTTCTTTTGGCTGGCCAAATTCATAAAGAGGAAGGGAAGAGTTAGATTTATGCCATGTGTCTTGTCTCTTTCCTCTCTTTCTCCTAGGCATCCTTGAAAGGTTTGGAGAAGAGGAGCCAGATGAATTCCCTTGACTTTCGAGTTCGGTGTTCAGGAAGTCAAGTACCTGAACAGACCAAAGACCGGTGGATTCCCCTAACTCATTAGCTAGGAGGTGCCTTTTTAGAGTGCCAACTCAAAAGTTAAAAAGTGATCTTCATAATTAATAGACATTGGTGCCTTATGAGTGTGACAATGTAACAACCTATTTTCCCTCACCAATATGCCTTATAATTATTTATGGTATTTAATGAAATAAAATGGTGAATGTTGATACATTTGGAATGACAAGAACACCTTTAATAGAGGTTACATGAGAATTAGGCTAAAACAAGACATAAAGCTAAGTTTTTGTCTTTCAAAAAGGCCATTATTAAAGCCCATTGTTAGAGTCCAAAATGGTGAATAAAAGAGCACAATATTTAGCCTAATATTAAGGGGAATTTCTGACATGAAGAGAAGAGAAGGAAGAAATCCCAAATTAAATCCAAGAATGTAAGGACAAAATAGTAATTTTCCAATAAAAAACTAAATTAATTATTTTTCGAATTAATTGAAGCCAATTTCCATTGAATAAGGAAAATAAAGGGGAAAATATATATTTGGAGATAAATACCCAAATTTTGGAGTAATTGTGGCTAAGCAAATGAAGTTTGAAAAGTTAAAGGTAAAGTTGTAATTAAAGGGCCAATTACATTGTAATTTTAAGAGATGGATAGAAGTAATTGAAGAAGCCCATATAGTTACTTTAAGGGCCTCATTTTCATCACCCTAACAAGGGAAAGAGGAGGCAATTATGGTTTAGTTAGAAAGAGATAAAGCTTAAGATTTTAACATGTGAAATTGCATTAAAATATTATATTTCAAGGGGGAATTATGACAACGCAAGGAGCTAATTATTGTTTCCCTTCCCTCTTGAATTTCGGCAAAGGAGGGAAATTAGAGGGAAAAATACTACTTGGTAGTTAATGATCACATGGGTCATTATCTTGAGGCAAGTAAAAAGATATAAAGCAAAAAGCAAAAATCACATGTTAAAGTGATAGTAAAATATATTATTTCCAAGAGGATATTTTTAATCATCATCATCCTCTACCAAGACCCATATTTCATCCAACTTAAGAAAACAGAGAGAGGAAGAGAGCTTTGAAGAACAAGAGGTTCAAGAAGGCAAAATTCAAGGTAAGTTGGTGAGAGTCAAGTGTTCTTGCCTTCTAGCTCGTGTAAAACATTCTTTAACCTCTATATCTCCATAAATATCATGTATAGCAAGAAAAATTTCAAGAAAGAGAGAGAAGGGTGACACCCTAAAGAGAGAAAGTTGAAGAATCAAAAGGAAATCTCAAGAACTTTGATCCTCTTTGTTCATATGATGTTGTTGTGGTGGTTATTGTTGATATTAGCTTTATTTGTGATTGTTTTGGTGAATTTTGTAAATTTGGGATCATGAAACCCTAACGGGTTATTGATAAGTAGAATATTTGCATATTTATTTTCCCTTATATGGTAATTTTATGGATGATATTTGACCTTAATTTACTAAATTTGGGTGTAACTGATAAACAAATAATGATTTTGGCATAAAATAGAATTTCTTGAAAAATACTAAATCAGACCCTATTTTAGTTTTCAACTAATATCTGAAGCTCTAGATATCAGATTGGGATGTTCTTTAAATGGATAAAAAGCTAAGAAAAAAGTATACAACTTTTATATTAAGCCCAATACCCAGTTCTGCCTTTAAGGGTTTCAAATTTTCCTTGGAAGTTGAGAATGTGAATTTGTCTCTGACTAACCTTTGCCCACTAATTTGACCATAAATTGAGCTACAAATGTTGAAATGAGGAGCTTCTATTTGTGTCTTATGCTAAGATTCAGAGCTACAACTTTCATGGAGATCACGTGGTGAAATTCCACAGTTTAGAATGTCAAAATTAGGCAGCAATCAAGAAGTTTGGTAGCCACAAGGTCAATGTTGGTAGCTTAAGGTCAAAAATTCATGCCTAACAATGTGAAAATTTGTGCACCGCCTCCATCTATAAATAAAGGAGCTCAAGACACAAGGAGACACACCATCTTAGAGTTAATTTCATACATTGTATTTGCTTCTTGCATGCCTCCTTCATGGAAGGCTTTGGCGGTCCTCCTATTTTGATGGTATAGGTTGCTACCTATATGGAAGGTTTTACCTCCTATATGGAAGGCTAGATTTTTCCATTTTCATGCATCTAGAGTTGTATCTTTATGTTTTAGATTTTAATAATTGAATTTTATGCAATGTTTATGAAGTTTTCAATTTATTTTGGTTTTGTTTTTTATTTCATCATGAGCTAAATTTCCATTTTCCTAGGGTGATGATGTAGCTTACTAATAATATTTTTCAATAATTGAAATGCATGTATATAGATCCTATAATTAAAACCATAACTTGCATATGAAATAGGAATATATTCATATGAGTTGTGTAGTCTTAATGAGTTCTATAAATCTTAATGCATGATTAATTGCTTTAATTTATATAGGGATATATTGGATTAGCAATTAATTATAGAATTACTTGACCTTGGAAAAGGCTAGTAATTAAATTAGGAGAACTCGGCTATCAATCATATGGAATAAATTGGAATAGAATAGATAGGTGATTCAATCCAAAATATGTTAAGTGACATATGATCCCTATGCTTTTCCTCATAGTTGTTTTCATATCAATTGTATTTATATTTAATCATTTTTATTTTATACTCTGAATCACCAACTAATCGATCAACTAAGTAGAATTAAAATTACCAGTTTTGGTTTTTAGTGATCAATCCTCATGGGAACGATATTCTACTTATCTCTATATTACTTGTTTACGACAGTATACACTTGCACTTTTTAATAGACTATTTACACTCGTAACAAGTTTTTGGTGCCGTCGCTGGGGATTGTTGTCATTAATATCAATACCAATTAATTTTAATACTAATTTGGTCTTCATATTACATTTGTTTTTCTTTTTGGTGTCTTGTGTTTCCTTTCAGGCTTTTGCTAGTGTATGACCAGATCAAAGGAGACTAAATTGCAACCTTTTGATTCTTAAATCAAGAGAACTTATCAAAGAAATTGAAGAGTTCGAAGGCAGTCTACTTCAATCCTCAGCAATCCGATGGCAAATCCAGAAACAATAGATACTAAAACACTTCGTGACTATACAACACCAACAATCACGGGGATAACTTCTGGAACCAGAAAACCGCCAGTAGCAGCTAACAACTTTGAGATCAAGCCTACAATTATCCAAATTGTGCAAGCAAATCAGTTTAGTGGTTTACCAATAGAAGATCCCAACACACATATAGCCAACTTCCTGGAAATCTGTGACATATTCAAGCATAATGGTGTTACTGATGATGTCATTAGACTTAGACTTTTCCCTTTCTTACTTAGGGATAAGGCTAAGAGATGGTTACATACGTTACTAGTAGGAAGCATAACTATGTAGGATGTCTTGGCACAGAAATTTTTGGCAATATACTTTCCTTCAGCAAAAACTACTAAATCGAGGAATGAAATTGCCTCATTTACCCAGTATGAACTAGAAAGCCTCTTTGAAGCATGAGAAAGATACAAGAAGTTGCTAAGGAGATGTCCTCATTATGGGTAACCAGATTGGTGGCAACTACAAACTTTGTATAATGGGATGACACACCTCCAGAATTCTTGTAGATGTTGTAGCTGGAGGATCTTTAATGGTAAAAAGTCTAGATGATACCTACAATCTACTTTAGGGGATGGTAGCTAATGCATATCAATGGCCTTCTAAACGTATCAGTCAAAGAAAGTACTTGGAGTGCACGAGTTGAACATTCTTACAACTTTGTCTTCTCAAGTTGCATCTATATCCAAACAAATGGGCTCATTAACAAACCAAGCAAATGTAATCAACACTCCTACTAAAACCTGTGATAGATGTGGAGGACCTCATGTGAGCATGCAATGTCAAGAAGGATACCCATTCATGCTGGAGCAAGCTTATTACATCAAAAATAAAAGAAATGACCTATTCTCAAACACCTACAATTTAGGATGGCGAAACCATCCAAACTTTGGTTGGAGAAATAATCAAAATATGTTCAAGCCACAAGGGAACTACCAGCAGCAAGCCCTTCAACAACCAAATCCATCACAGAAGAAAGTGAATGTGAAAGATGCACTGGCTCAACTAACCATGAATACATCTCAATTTATGGTTAGGATTGACGCAATACTTAAAAACCAAGAAGCCTCACTAAAGAACTTGGAGATCCAAATGGGCCAAATTGTAAATATGCTAAATTCTAGGCAACCAAGAACTCTATCAAGTAACACTGAAAGAAACCCAAGAGAACATGTGAAAGATGTTTGTACTAAAGAGTGAGAAAGAATTGAAAGATCCAATAATTTAAAAGAAGATTGACTTGTAAAGAAAGAAAGTAAAGAAGAACAGAAGGAGGAAGCATATAAACCTAAAGGGCATAATGTGCTATTAGGAAGAAATAGCTTTCTAGATAATCCTCCTCCACATGTACCACCAGTTCCATACTCTCAGAGAATTGTGAAGGCAAAGCTAAACAAGCAGTTTGGCAAGTTTCTAGAGGTTTTCAAAAAGTTACATATCAACATTCCTTTTACAGACGTTCTTGCCCAAATGCCCAGTTATGCAAAATTTGTGAAGGAAATTATCTCAAATAAGCGTAAGCTTGAGGAATTTGAGACAGTTGCACTTACTGAGGAGTATAGTGACTTATTGAGGAGTATAGTGCTATTTTACAAAAGAAGTTACTGTCAAAGTTGAAAGATCCAGGAATTTGTTGTATACCTTGCACCATAGGTCAATGTCACTTTGCGACCGTGGAGCAAGTATAAACCTCATGCCTCTATCTGTATACAAGAAACTTGATCTTGGAGAGGTGAAGTAGACTATAGTTTCATTACTTCTGGCTAATCGATCAATAAAACATCCAAGGGGTGTCTTAGAAGATGTTATGGTGAAGGTGGACGAACTCAAATTTCCATCTAATTTCATAATACTCGACATAGAAGAAGACTAAGAAATTCCTATCATTCTTGGGAGGCCATTCCTAGCAACTAGGAGAATATTGATAGATGTGCAACAGGGGAAGTTAACCTTGCTAGTTCAAGATAATAAGCATCTTTCAACATCTTTGAGGGTTTTCCCTTTTTAGATGAAGGTGACATCTATTATAGAGTAGATATAAAGACCAGCTAAACAAAAGATATGTTGAACAAAATCTACATGGATCAACCATTAACAATAGGAATGGTAGATGTATCAAAATCTACTAATCCTGAAGTCTTAGAGCAAATTAGGTACCTGGAAGTAAATTCCCTAATTTTTATCAAGAAACCATTTGAAGATCTGGGGTAAAGGCCAAGTAAGCCGATACTATCAATAAAGAAACAACCAGTACTGGAGTTGAAAGCACTACCACCCTACTTGAAGTATGCTGTCCGGGAGGGAATTTAATATTACCAATATCGTCTCTACAACTCTTACACCTGAATAAGAAGAAAAGTTATTAAGAGTTCTAAGGGAGTATAAAACAGTATTTGGATTGTCAATAGCTGATATAAGAGGAATTACTCCTTTAATTTATATGTATAAGATCTTGATGGAGGACAAGTGTAAGCCATCAATCGAGCACTAGAGAAGACTCAATTTGAATATAAAGGAGGTGGTGAGAAAGAAGGAAATAAAGTGGCTGGATACTGGTATAATCTACCCAATCTTTGACAATCAATGGGTAAGTCCAGTTCAAGTTATGCCAATGAAAGGTGGAATGACAATGGTTCCTAATGAGAAAAATGAACTGAATCTATAACAAACTATGACTAGATGAAGAGTATGTATCGATTACAGAAAGCTCAATAAAGCTACTAGAAAATATCATTTCCTTTATGATTTATAGACCAGATGCTAGACAGACTAGCTGGGAAAGCTTCTTATTATTTTCTGGATAGGTACACATGATATAATCAAATTAAAATTGTATCGAAGGATTAAGAGAAACCAACTTTTACATGTCTATATGGTACCTTTACCTTTAGAAAGATTCCATTTGGTTTATGTAATACACCAATAATATTTCAAAGGAGTATGATGGCGATCTTTTCAGATATGGTGGAAAGCTTCATGGAGGTATTCATTGATAATTTCTCAATTTTTGGAGAATCATTTGATCATTGTCTTTCAAATCTGGCAAAATTCTTACAATATTATATGGAGACAAATTTGGTTCTAAATTGGGAGAAATGACATTTTAAAGTAAAAGAAGGAATCATGTTGTGTCATAGGTATCTGATTAAGGCATTGAAGTGGACCAAGCCAAAATTGAAACAATGAAAAAGCCACCACCTCCCCCCTCAATCAAGGGCATTCAGAGTTTTTTAGCACATGGAACTTCTATAGAAGATTCATCAAGGACTTCTCAAAAATCACAAAGCCACTTTACATGTTGTTGGAGAAAGACACTCCCTTTGAGTTTAATTAGGAGTACTTATTAACCTTCCAAACTCTAAAAAGTGCCTTGACTTCTGCACCAATTATCATAGCTCTAGATTGGAACCTTCTATTTAGAATGATGTGTGATGCAAGTAATTATGTAGTTGAAGCTGTTTTAGGCCAAAGAAGAGACAAGGTCTTTCATGCTATCTATTATGCTAGCAAGACACTCTTAGACGCACAGCTGAATTATTCAACAACAGAAAAGAAGCTACTAGCAGTCATGTTTGCATTCGACAAATTTAGAGCCTACTTGATTGGCTTAAAGGTCATTGTCTAGACGAACCACTCAGCAATTAAATACTTGATTGAGAAGAAAGATGTTAAGCCTAGATTGATTAGATGGGTACTTCTGCTACAAGAATTTGACTTGGAGATCAAAGATATAAAAGGGACCAAGAATCTCATTACAGATCATCTTTCTCGGTTAGAGCCACCTGATAAAAAGAGAGAATCACCAATCAAGGAGAATTGCCCAGATTAGTAACTCTTTGTCATGCAATCACAACCCGCCCCCTTGGTATACTAATTTTGTAGATTACTTGGCAAGCGGAGTAATGCCTTATGAACTTTCTAAAGTACAAAAGAAGAAGTTCTTAGCTGATGTAAGGTATTACTTTTAGGAGGATCCGTTCTTATATAAATAATACCAAGATCGAATTATTAGGCATTGTGTTCCTGAAGAAGAAATGTCTAGCATCTTAAATCACTGCCATTCATCCCCATATGGTGGTCATTTTGGAGCAAATAGAATAGCTTCTAAAGTCCTTCATTCAAGATTTTACTAGCCTATACTCTTCAAAGACACCTATAGAATTGTCACAACTTGTGATAGATGTAAAAGAACAAAAAATATCTCAAGGAGACATGAAATACCTTTAACTAACATCTTAGACGTTTAACTTTTTGATGTATGGGGGATCATTTTTATGGGGCATTTTCCATCCTCATTTACCAATCAGTTTATTTTAGTAGCTGTTGATTATGTCTCCAAGTGGGTTAAAGCATTTGCTTTTCCTACAAATGATTCTCGAGTAGTAGTGAAGTCTTTGAGGAAGAATATTTTTACAAGATTTGGAGTGCCTAAAGCTATTATTAGTTATGGAGGAAGGCATTTTTACAATTAAAAGCTTCAATCAGTGTTAGCTTAATATAGAGTAACTCATAAGGGCACAACTCCATATCATCCACAAACTAGCAGGCAAGTGGAAATTTCAAACATAGAACTGAAATAGATTTTAGAGAAGACGGTGAATTTCAATAGGAAGGATTAGGCACAAAAATTAGATGATGCAATTTGGCCTTATAGAACTGGCTTCAAAACACTAATTGGTACATCCCTATATCAATTGGTCTACAAAAAAGCATGTTGTCTTCTTGTAGAAATGGAGCACAAAGCATATTAGGAAGTAAAAGCCTTGAATTTTGACTTAAAGGTAGTTGGTGAGAAGAGGCTTCTCCTATAATGCCCCAAAATATGATTAAAGGCTCATGATGCCAAATCTGAATGTAATTAATGTCAAATAAATACCTTTGGAGAATACAATGTGGATTATGACTGAAGTGGTGGTAACCAATATGCTAACCTTGTATTTAAGCCTATTTGTAGTATTAAAACTTAAATTGAATTAAAGTAAGGGGAAGGCGCATGGCATGAAGGAATAAAATCTAATAATGTGTTTAGTGGAAATCCAAAAGGAATTGTTATAGTCAGGGGCAAAATGGGAAGAAAGAAAACTTACCGGCCAATTAGTCAGCAACCAAAGAGGAAATCTACTAATAACTTAAAGATTAAGTGGTGTGACCAATTGCCAAGTAATCAAGAGGGAATAATCTTATGGTTGTATGTGCATAGAAAGAGTTACAAGATGTTGACACTTGGCATCATTTAGACCATGGGATAAAAGTAAAAATTTCAAACTTATTTCCTTTTTCCCTCTCTTCTCAAAGTTGGCTAGGGCATGAGGGAATAGGGAAAATATGATCTCATCATCATTTTCTCTCTCTCTTAAGCTTCCATGGATGACTAGTGTGGATGAGGAAAGAAAAAAGAAGAATTAAAGGTAAGTGAGCTCCATTTGACATTGTGAATGGCCTTAAATGCCAAAAACCTCTTCTTTAATCTTGATCATCTTGATAAGAGCTTCATTTATATGGTTTTATATTTTCAAGAGGAGGTGTCTTAGGAGTTCAAGAAAACTTAGTGGTTGAAAAATCAAAGAACAAGCAAGAGATAGTAAAAGAGGTGTATAAAAGCTACCTTTTGATATCTATGTGTTGACCATTGGTTGAGACTCTTGAATTTTGGATTTTTGCCCTATTTTTTGTGTAATTAAGGTTTTAAAGGATTCATGGTGTTTTGATTGTTGAAATGGTGTCTCGTGTAGTTGTGTAAAGGACAATGGCATTGCTTAAAGTCTTAAATATGAAATTATCCAAAATGTGAGATCTTGTGTTCCATTATGGTCAAAACAGAACATGTGGAAGTAATAGGAATTTGGTTATTTTGATGTTTCCATTGGATTTCTTATGGAAAATTGTGAAGGAGTAGCGTTGATTGCGAATTTTGAACCCTTGGAAACATTTGTGTAAAAACTGGAAATTCTGGAAATTTTGTCAAGTTAAAATGTTGTGCAGGGACCAAAATCTTGTATAGTGTTTTGAAATATCAAATGGAATCAAAATGTTATGAAATTTTCCAATTTTGTAGTAGGCATTGCAAGCTTTCTAATAATATAAAGTTTGTGTTATTTTGATATGTGTCCAAAAAGTTATAGTAGTTTGAAAACAGTCAGATAACAGGCCAGATGTTGGCCTCGGCTAAGGGGTCTTGGCCGCAGCCCAAAAGCATCTGACCAGATCTTGATCGTATCCAAAAGGGTCTTAGCCGCGGCCTAAAACTCTCTAACTTGTTCTTGGCTACAGCCAATGGATCTTGACCACGACATAAAAGTTTTTGACCTAATTTCGCTGGGGCTAGTAGTTCTTGGCCATGGCCAAAGAGTGGCTTAGTCGCAGCCAACCCCTCAAAATCTTTTGAAAGATAGTATTCAGTCTAGTTTTTCCCCAATACTTTAGGCATCTATTTGAGCTTCTAAAAGCCACCTAAAGGTCTCAAATGATAACGAATCCAAAGTGTTTTGGAATTAAGAATTGGAATAGGGAAGAACTCATCATCCTTGATTATGATTTATAGGATTTGACATTTTCCCTGTGTGTGATAAACCAGTGCTAGAGCACAGGCGAAAAGAACAAGGTAGTGACCCTTTTTCTTATATCATGTATATTGCATTGTATGTTTGTGCTTATCATTCAATTGTGATGAACGGGAATCCTGTTGTTTATGCCATTGTGAATACAGCGAAAGCTGTCATAAAAGTAAATACAACGGAAGCTGTCGAGCCATGATTACAGTGAAAGCTATCATGAATGTGATGAAAGTCATGTATATTATTGTTGTTGTGAATGTCGTTGTTGTATTGCTATTGTGAATGTTGTTATTGTATTGTTGCTTTATGATAATTGCTTACATGCTTTGTTGGTATATATTATATGAGTGAAATGTTACTACTGAGATTCCTATGAATCTCACTCTTTCTAGTAATTAACCTATAGCCAGGGCTAGCGGATTAAAGGAGAAACAAGTGACTAAGGGTGGTTAGAGTTCCTAGCTAGGAGATCTATACTTCGTTAGTTGGATATCATATTTTTGGGATTATTGTACATATTATAAATGTTATAAATTTGGTTAGTGTGATGTAATCCCCAATATGGTAATATGATACAGGCGAATACGCCCTATAAATCCTTGTGTTAAATAGATGAAACCTAAGAGTGATCGAGAATTTTTCTATACAATTTGATATTCTTGAATGAAACCGAACTGCGCAGGCAAAATATATTGAAGGTTGAATGTGAGACCATTATAAACATGTTTTGGAAAAAGTTTTTGAGAACCCTGTCCTGAAGTTGGGAATTTCAATAAGTTTTGAATTATCTGTTGGTCTCTAATTTAACATAATGACGCATTTTTGAACTATAATTATGGCTATTAAGGAAGGGGGTTACATCTCCAACTCAATGAGCTTGAAGAATTCAGACAACAAACTTATGAAAAGTGCTTTTATATAACTCAAGGTTAAAGCTCTTTCTAGGAAAGCTGAGATCAAGGTGCTCATGACCTTTTACTGTGACTCAAACGTGGAAATTCAAGATGGTGATAAAAAATTCAAAGTCAATAGGCCAAGGCTAAAGAAGTATAATGACGGTACACAAAACACTTTGAAAATTGTCATCACATTTAAGGAACCAACAGGTAAGCCTTCCTTCTAGAACGAAAAAATATATAAAAAAAAAAGGAAAAAAATGTTTTGGTTTTTATCTAGCTAAAGACATTAAAGAAGGGCAGCTAATTGGGAGGCAGTCCAAAACTTCTTTTCTTACTCATTTTTCTTTCTTACTCATTGAAGCACTCTACACTACCTTGAAAATTTTAGTTTTCATCTTTTTCATTTCTAGTTAACATAGAGGAATCTCTTGCAAAGCTTAAAAACACGTTCCCCACTCTCCCCTAAGATGTGCTCAAGAAGATCTATAGTTGTCGACTTGAAAGAATGAAGATATTCAAGCATTTGGGCCTTCCCGAGGACATACACTAGATCATTGAAACTAAGGTACATACATTTTGTAGGTGAGGTTCAAACATCAATTATTAAACCTATGCCAGAACTAGGAAGAAGTTCTTACTCCAAAAAGAGAAAAGCTAAAAGAATACAGGTCTGTCATAAATGTGCAAGGTGGACATGTGATCAGCGCTGTAAAATCAAAGGTATGGTTTCTATAAATTAAGAAAATAAAATTCAATTCATAAAGGATGGACTGAATAAGGAGTCATTGAATGATATCATTCAAACTCTTGAGACGCATCCAAGTGGTGATGTTTATCGTATTCTTCTTGATTTATTGAACATATTTAACAAAGAAAAAGAGTGTTATTGTCTTGGGAATCTAACGTTAAAAGACCCTGTTTACCAGTTTATGAGAAAACTGGATGGGAAGCAAATCCTCGATTCATAGAAAGCGTTTACGCTGTTACTGGACTTAAAACCAGAGGAAGATATAAGCCATAACACAACTACTATTCATAATCATGCTTTTGTCTAATATGTCTTATCTTTCAGTAACTTTTGACTTTCCTTCTCATTTTGTTTAAATTTATTCACACAACCTATACCGGTAATTCATGTCAGTAAATTTTTTGAACTTCTTTGAAAAATGCATGATTTGCATGATCTCGTTGTCACTATTTTAGTAGTATAAATATGCACTCTTCCACTTGTAAATATGCATTCTTCCACTTGTAAACACAAAATTTCTAAGAGAAAAGAAGAGAAAAAGGGTATCATACTAAAATATAGATTTACATCTATCTGCATTTTTAGTGAAACTGATTTGGGAAGGGATGGAGAGTTTCTAACCATAACAAAAGAACTTGAAAATGCATTAGCTACTAGAGAGATGAACTTTCCATATGGAGGAGGAATTTAAAGCCTAAGAGGAAGTGTGTTCATTTCTGCAACCATTAAAGGAAGCAAAAGTTTAAGTGTAAGGGTGAAGGAGTTGGAAGATCACATATTTTCCTTAGGACAAGAGTTATTGGTCTCAAGCTTGCCTGAACGTATGAGACGAATGTTCTACCATGCTCAAGCTTTCATTTACTCTACCCGATGGTTTGGAAATATTGGATAGGATTTTTAGCATTGCATATTGGGCTAAGCTAAACTTTCAAAAAAGCCATTACGATTGTTAAATGTTAATGGTTTTTATGATGATCTGTTGTGTTTTTTTGATCATGCTGTAGAAACAGGATTCATACCCTAAGCGACACACCATCCCATAATTTTTGTACCAACTATTGATCAACTGCTAGACAACTATAAACCTTTAAACCTAAACGAGATCTATTAGTCAAGCAAATAGGTGGGCAATCTTAAGATAGCAGTCCGACACAGAATCCGTATACCACTCTTTAGTTGTAACTTTCCTTAATCATTTGGTTTTACTCTTAGCATTTTGGTTTACTTTATTATGTCTTTATGTTTTAAAAAAAACTTTCTCTAAGCTCTAGAAGACATTAAGGACAATGTCTAATTTAGGTTGGGGGAGTAGTAAAAAAAAATTAGTTAGATAGTAAAACCATTAGATGTATAGGGTGTGGACTAAATGGTAGAGTAAGGAGTTATTCTTAACTCTTAAGACGCATTTTATCAGTTGCATCTTTTTAGGTGCATTCTAAAAAAAATTAAAAAAAATTACAAAAAATCATCTTGTTAATGATCTTAAGAAGTATATAAGTTTTAAGTATGTATTAATTGAATTTAAAGATTTCATACCACGATTGAATAGGTTATTGTTGTGATTGGTAATGAACTTTTAGATTGAATGAGCTGAGTTTGAAAGCCCCTGACAGTGAGCTTTTGACCCTATTTGATCAATAATGATTATTTCTTTTGTGTGTGATATTCACCTATTAAGTTGTCACTCCAGAACTTACTTTAAATCTGGTTGAGATTATATTTCACATGCACATTAAAAAATAATAAAGGCATTCATTTTCTTTCTTTAGCTACAGCCAAATAGACAACCTTGCAATTATATCGTTGATTAGCCCCTTTGAGCTTAATTGATTGTTTCTTTGTTCTCAACCCATTAGCATGTGTTTTAATGATGTATCAAGTGCTTTTACCTCATTCAGAAGATTAGTAAAGCATTTGAAATTTTTGTGAAATATGTTTTTGACAAGGATAAGGGTGTATATATCATCAACTTTAAAATTGCAGAATCATGCAAACAAAAAAGAAAAAAGAAAGAAAAGAAAAGATATTAAGTATTCAAATAAAAAAATTGTTGGCTGTTGTGAGGAGATAAATTTATTCATAAGTAGCCCATTTTTCAATTGCTCTATTAAATTTCTTAAATGCAGCCCTTCATATCATATTTTACATTCCTATTACCTTAACCCCATTTCATCCCTTAATAATGCCTTTTGATTTGAATTATGCATGTGAATTAGGTAGTGGAGATTGAGATTTTTAGCAAGCCTATGGTAGTGCAATTTTTTGTTGAATTTGAACGAAACACTTATCCCCCTTAAACACTTGAGAGATTGAGAGAATGAGTCAAAATTACGAACATGGTTCATTCATTTTCAAATAAAGTTACCAGTTTTTTATTTTCATTCATTAATGAATACTATAATCTCTTTATTTTTCAATCGTGTTCTTGCTTATGACTTGAAACTTCTAGTTTTGTTGGAAGCACTTATTAGTTACTCCTTGTTGTCTGAGGACGTCCGAGAGCTAAGTGTGGGGGAATTTGATAAGTATAATATTTACATATTTATTTCCCCTTATATGATGATGTTATAGATGATATTTGAGCTTAATTTAATGGTTTTGGCATAAAGTAGAATTTCTTGAAAAATAGTAAATCAGACCCTATTTCAGTTTTCAGGCAATATCTGGAGCTCTAAATGTCAGATTGAGATGTTCTTTATATGGATAAAAAGCTAAGAAAAAACTCTACAACTTTTATGTTGAACCCAAAACCCAGTTCTGCTTTGAAGGGTTCAAATTTTTCTTGGAAGTTGAGGATGTGAATTTGTCCCTGACTAACCTTTGCCTACTAATTTGAACATCACTTGAGTTGTAAATGTTGAATAAGAAGCTTCTAGTTTTGTCTTCACAATAAGATCCAGAGCTATAACTTTCATGAAGATCACATGGTGAAATTCCACTATTTTGAATGTCAAAATTAGGTAGCAATCAAGAAGTTTGGCAACCATAAGGACAATGTTTGTAGCTTAAGGTCAAAAATTCATGCCTAACAGTGTGGAAATTTGTACACCCCCTCCATTTATAAATGGAGGAGCTCAAGACACAAGGAGACATACCATCTTAGAGTTAATTTCCTGCATTGTATTTGCTTCTTGCATGCCTCCTTCATGGAAGGCTTAGGTGGTCCTCCTTTATGGATGGTATAGGTTGCCACCTATATGGAAGGTTTTACCTCCTATATGGAAGGCTAGATTTTTCCATTTTCTTGGATCTTGTAGTTGTATCTTTGTGATTTAGAATTTAATAATTGAGTTTCATGCAATGTTTATGAAGTTGTCAATTTGTTTTGTTTTATATTTTAATTTCATCATGAGCTAAATTTCCATTTTCCTAGGGTGATGATGTAGCTTACTAATGACGGATTGAATCTTAACTTATTAAATCTAGTTTTAATTTTTCCTTTATGATTGAGTTTTGATTATTGTTCTTAATGCTTTCAATTAATTGGTCATCTTTTGAATGATTTCAATATATATGTTAAGACCGGAAGAAGATGCATGTGTGTAGATCCTATAATTAAAACCATAACTTGCAAATGAAATAGGAATATATTCATATGAGTTGTGTAGTCTTAATGAGTTCTATAAATCTTGATGCATGATTAATTGTTTTAATTCATATAGGGATATATTGGATTAGCAATTAATTATAGAATTGCTTGACCTTGGAAAAGGTTAGTAATTAAATTAGGGGAACTCGGCAATCAATCATGTGAACTAAATTGGACTAGAATAGATAGGTGATTCAATCCAAAATTTTCCAAGCAAAATCTGATCCCTAGGACTTTTTCTCATAGTTGTTTACATATCAATTGCATTCATATTTAAGAATTTTATTTTGTACTCTCAATCACTAACTAATCGATCAACTAAATAGAATTAAAATTACCAATCTTGGTACTTAGTTATCAATCCTCATGGGAACGCTATTCTACTCATCTCTACTTTACTTGTTTACAATAGTATACACTTGCACTTGTTAATAGATCATTTATACTCATAACAGTTATGCCGTCCAAATTCCTACAACTCATGTTCAAATGGTATTCAAGTGGTTAATCATGAGATTAGGAGTGAAAAGGAAGATATTTAAAGGGTTATATCAAGAAAATCACATTTTCCCTTTTATTGGAGCGAGTTTTTTCCAGTAGCTAAAATGGGGGAAGGAGCTAGAATTTCATCCATTTGATGGTTCCATTAGGTTTAGAAGGGAAATTTGTGTAGGGTATATGTTGATTGTAAAGTACAAAAAGCCTTGGAATGTGAAATAAGAAAATGAGCCTTAAAACTGTAAATAGGGGCTGCCAAGGGCAAAGCTATCTTTTGATAGTGAATTTGGCAATTCTGGGGTCAAAAAAAATATTCTACACACAAAATTGTGTAAGATTTGCCCGGGTCATAATTTTTGAAAAAGTACAGTTGGACAGGGTACAAAGGGATTTGGACCGGGTCCCTATGGGCATTTTGGTCATTTTGCAACTTTAAAGTAATATAACAAACAAAATGAGTTTAGAAGAGTGTAGAGTAGTACATGAATGAGTATTAACTTGATTCTTGTAAAAATTGGAATTTTAAGATCGATCAGTTACACCGAACCGAAACAAAATTCAAGAATAGTTATGAGCTGAAAAAGGAAACCTACGTTAGTAACTTTATCCCTCATACATATGTGAACATGTACATGCTTTGTGTTTACCATCTTCTGTGATACGTATAATGCACTCTCTAATTGGTGTTAGAAAAACACAAGTACCGTTCGGGGGAGAAGCACCAATACCCCAACTGCCCCAAAAGGGGATCCAGTTATGAGAATTCAGTACCAAGAGGATACACTGCCCAGTCTGTGGTCGAAATCCCAGCTGAGGTATGGAAGTTGGGGACTAACAAAAGTTGGCTCTGACTCGGTGTCTAATAGTTGTTAGCCCTGAAAAATGTGCACATACTGATGAATATTATTATAGTGTATTTATTCTATAGCTTATATGGCACCTGGCATAATTATTTGTTGCATTTTATATGATCAATTGTCTGTTACTAATGAGATTTGTTTGAATTTTACCCTTTTTCAAATTTAAAAATATTCTAGCAAAAGCTAGTGGCTTTAGGGGCAAAACGGTAAATACCAATAATTGAGGTGTCCGGGTCAAGAAGATAGAGCTGTTGGTTATTGTTAGTTTATTTTGGTAGTTTCTGGACAAAGTTGTATATATTGTCAAACCCTACAGGGAACTCTTGCATTGTAAACAAGTACTCTTTATCAATATATTTGTGTTATATTTGTATGCATGTGGAACTATGCCTTTATCACTCTGGCAAATATCAAAATGTTAAGGGGTTTGACAGACAACACAAAAGTTAACTAATACATCTCCTAATGAATGGATATATTCACTTTCTTATGGAGCCACCACAAAAGTTGAGTCATCATTACTTACTTGATCAAAGCTACTTTAATAAAGTTACTTTATCGGTGTTTACTTGGGATTCTACTTGAGACTACAACACGTACATTGAGGCCTACCAAATGACTCCATGAGTCCCCTGTGTCCCCTAAACGGTGACAAGTGTCCTATAGGCACCAATAAATTTCCTCTGACTACTTACATTCATAATTAGTAACCCTGACTTCTTAACTTCAGTAAATGACACCATATGTGTCTGGGAATCCTGAAAATAGCTCTATATTTATATACATAGGCACCAGTATTTATTTCATGCAATTGGTTATATATATACAAGCTCTAACGGTTACAAACCTTGGTATATTACACCACCAATCGCTGGTGGTCATACATGAATCTATTAACAATGTTAACCACATGCATTTGATAGGTGGCTCATCGTTACACTCAGACGACAAAATCGGACCATTACTGTCACAAATCCATCATCGGCATGTGGTCATACCTTTTATGTGTGGTCTAATTTAATTACTATAGCCATCATGGTTACAGGACAAATTTATAACTTCAATGTTAATCGTTATACGCCCACTAAGCTCACATGGCAAGGCCACTTCCCGTATGTGCAATATAACATATTTAACCCATATTCACTACTGGGTACTTTATGATCAGTGTTCACTCGATGAAATTGTCTCCCAGCCATAGAGTTCCCACTACTGCCAGCTGCTCTGACTCACTTCATATGGTCAATGCCGTACTTTCTTAACTCAACATAAAAACCATAGATGCTGAAAACAAACAACAATAGAACAACATAGGATAAACACACCTATTGCTCGGGATGCACCACCGTCACTAGGAAAATGCCACACGCCCTTTTCATTCTTCACCACACTCTATTTTTCTACCTCCAGCACTGTCGATTGGGCTCAGATCCTTTACCTTTTTATACTACGTCATCCTCACATAGGGGCAAATGGCACATTATTTCATGTTTACAAGTGCTGCAATTCTCTCAAATATGCGCGAATAGGTGCCGGGGGGAATCTTTTTCGACAGAAAATTCGATCCAAATAGCTGCTGTCGAATGGACATTTAAATTTAAATTCCCACTCCCAATTTTCCTCCATCCAAATAAGGCCTAAAAACTATTGTCTTCTGAAAATGTCTTATTTCTCATTTAAAGTTAAAGTTGTAAAGTATGGGAAACTACATGATCAAATAAACAGTATGTGTAAAAAATCCTATCTCATGAATCCTCTTAAGAAAACTCTACATTACCCACTGGAGCAAAAGTGACTTGTACTAAAATTATATTATTTAACTGCATGAAATACACAACACCACTGTGTACCTCCTTTGAAATATATACACCGAAGTTTATTATAGCCATATTGTGTGGAAACATGCACGTTAAGTCAGGGAAGTGAGATCTCTTGTATACATCTAAGATTTTCTTCTAATAGATATCAATTTTACACTCAAAACAAAAAGGGGAAATTGCATTTAGGTCCCAGGTAAGAGAAAATATGATAAAATGGTCCGTTAAAATCTCAAAATTGCATTTAAGTCTTATGAGATTTATTTGCAATAAATTTCAATTGTCAAATGCCCATGGACATGTCAATGGACGCCCATAGACTTATCAGTGTAAATGCCTATGGACTTCTTAGTGAACCCTCTGAACTTGTTAGTGGACACCCATGGACTTATCAGTGGAATTGGAATTAAAAAAGTACCATAGGACTTAAATGCAATTTTAAGCTTTTAAAGGACTATTTTGTCATATTTTCTCTTGTCCAGGTCCCCAATGCAATTTTTCTAAAGAAAAAATAAAGTACTTGTGTACCTGATATGATTACCCATACATATAGGGGCATAAAAAATGTTGGAAATTGTGCCCTAAGGGCCAATCATTGTACTTTAAACATTATTATTTCAATGAAATTTCTCCATTATGTTATCATATTATTTTCAAGTTAACTGTGATAATTGTATCCTTGGATAATTCATAAAAATTGTCCTAAAATGTCCCTGGTCGGTCATCTATACGGGAGCAGAGATGAAACAAGATCAGTATGACTTTGATAAAATATGGAGATACGAATCAAAGTCTTAGGCACTTGTAAGAGTACAAGGTGCTAGATCGACCCACTATGAGAAAGCTACATGGATCAAGTCATAAGCTTTTCTCATGAATAACCATGTCACAATGCCCTTAGACCTGAGGTCATCATGGATTCCTACATGAGAGTTGCTAATCTTTGAACTAGACAAAAGTCACTTTTGACCGGGTGATGATAAAGGCTACGATCGGGCTTGGTGGTTTTTCATGCAGAGGTATATGAATGATCAAGATGGAATTTGTCCCTCACATTAGTAGAGAGATATTACTGGGCCCCTCGATGAGTGAGTCTGAGAAATGTATGGCAATACTATGATGACAGGAGTTTCTGTCTCTGCTATCAGGCTACTCAGGAATCGAGAAAGTAATGGTCAGGAACAAGAGGATGACATTATCCATGCCTTATCCTTGATCGATATATCGTGTGACAAAAGGGACGTGACATGGTTGTATGACAGATTGCATCGTGATAACGATCCTCATATGAATTGGTTGTATGACATGGTTAGTATAGTTATTGGCCCACTGCTAACTTCATATGGGCCTACAGGGTCGCACACAAGAATGTCCCAACATGAGATAATGTTTAATTTAGGATGGACAAATTTTATATTTATATATATATAATATAAAATTCATTAATAATATTATATAGATATATATATTTTCGAAATATATATCTTATATATATATGTGTATATATATAATTTATATGATATTATTATATTGTGTTAGTTTTAAATTTAATTTATTAAGATATATTAAATTTAATAACTAACATGATAGAGATATAGTATCTCAGATTTAATTTATGAAGATAAATTAAATCTAATGACTCTTTATTTAGATTAAATAAATAGGTTAAATTAAAACTGTTGGACATTTTTAATTTAAACTAAATTTATATAATTAGCTTATCAAGTTAATTATTTGTTAATTAATTTCAAAATTAATGATGATTAATTTTGAAATTTGAAAATAGCCCTCATAGGTTATAAACTTGATAGAGCAGATATATTTATATGCACATGAGAATTGAGAGCCGCAAATGAAAACCCTAGGAGACATTAGAGGCGCTAGCACGCAGTCTCAGTTGGAGAGCATTCGTGTGGATAGCGGTAGAGGGAGCAGACTTGACACGTGCTGGCTCCTAGAGATCATGAAAACTCTGAATTATCAAAAGGTATGAATCCTTCCAACTTGGTTTAAACGCCGTTGATAGATCCTCGATTAGGATCGGTGAAAATTTTTAAAATTCTTCTGCTGTGCCTACCGATCCTAACAGTGGCATCAGAGCCAGATCAATTGTGCGTTTAAACTGAGTTTATGTTCTTATACATGTGAGATATATGGGATATATATGTGTGTCCATAAGAAAACATCCGAATATGTTAAATAAAGAAGGAATATGTTCAACGTTAATGTGCGTTTTTTTGATAGTGCTGTATGTTTATGTGATTTGGTGAAATTGTTTCGATTATATGCGATATGTTTAAGTTTCAATTTTGCCACTGGCAGCGCGATTTCTATTCTGGATTTGTTCCGAAGTAGAATTCATCATTTAGGTTTCGAATAGGTGAAGAACATGGCGTACAGACACATTAGGGTCTCTAATCGGATTTAGGGATTCGAAACTTTGGGGTAGACAATCCGGATCAGAAGTGTTCTGGGCCGTTGTTTTTGAAATTGGGTCGAAATCCCTTAAGAATTGGACTAAACAAATTTTTTGGGTCCGAAATTGGACTAAACAAGCGTTCTACCCCTTGCAACCCCGCAAGGGCGGCTCCCCTTGACCCCGCTAGCTAACCGGCTAGCGGGACTGCTGTGACCACATCTGCATAGCGCAATATAATCTAATCACGACATTTATTGCTTTTCATATTGTATGAATTATTGTTGTGGTTTATTATTTATCCTTGTTTGGGTATGGTGAACAACATGGCTTTAGAATTTTATAAAGGTTGTAATATTTAAATACAGCCTGCGTGCCATGCCTTTCTCTAAATACTCTCGATGTATATTCTCTTCTCATCTCACTCCCCTTGAATGTTTAAACGAGGTTTCTCTCAATGTATTTCTTTTTTATTTAGAGACGTCCTCTCATTGGCTTGGGAGGATTTTAGGTTAGGTAAGCCATGTTGTGTCACGTTTAAATTATGCTTTTGATAAGATCATTGCATGATTACTTTTACGTTTATATGTATTTATCTGTATAAGATACGACCACGATTGCATCCATATAAACAAAACTAATTAATTAAGCCCTCTGAATCAAATCTTAAGTCATAACGCCGTCAATTAATGAATACTTGTCAAAACCTAGATCGCTCAATTGGGGAAACCACCAAAGTGGATGCACTTGAGTTATCTTGATGAGACAAGCTTGAGTAATGGTGCTGCTCATAATATTCATTATTGTTTTGACTTAATTGAGATTAACAAAACGGTTTTGAATCTCAAGGCATTAGATGGGGTTAAACATGCCGGATCATATGATGATTAAATCCCACAAACATCTAAGAGTTATATGTGATTTAATTGGTAAATACGTTACCTACCTAAATAACTTGAATTTAAGTGTCTTGCCAAAGCGGACTTAAGTTTAAGCCAAATATAGATCTTAGCCCACTAATTATTATATTGAGGGCTGTTAATTTAGTGGGAGATTACTAACTAACTTTGCATATTTTAATTGTAGAATCATGTCGACTAGTAATACTGCTATACTTTTATTGCGATCGGTCCTTGAGAAAGACAAACTCAATGGGACAAACTTTCTTGACTGGTTCAGGAACTTGAGAATTGTTCTCAAGGAGGAAAGAAAGGCTTATGTCCTAGATCAGCCCATTCCTAAGGAGCCTACAGCCAATGCTCCAAGAGCTCAGAGAGATGCTTACACAAAGCATAAGGATGTCTCTGTGGACGTAGGTTGCCTGATGCTTGCCACTATGGTTCCAAAGCTCCAAAGAGATATGGAACTCAAGGAGGCTCATGAGATGATTGTACATCTCAAGGAAATGTTCCAGCAACAGGCAAGGCAAGAAAGGTATGAGACCACAAAGGCCTTACATTCCTGCAACATAGCTGAAGGTGCATCAGTTAGTACTCATGTGTTAAAGATGAAAGGCTATATTGATCACCTTGAGAGGCTTGTATTTCCCATGAGCCAAGAGTTAGCTACGGATTTGATCCTCAACTCACTCTCGAAGAGTTATGACCAATTTGTTATGAACTACAACATGAACAACATGGAGAAATCAATTTTTGAACTGTATGGGATGCTCAAAACTGTTGATCAAAGCATTAAGAAAAAGCCTAGCACAGTTTTGATGGTTCAGAAAGGAAAGGGTATGAAAAAGAAAAAGAAGGGCGAGGTGGACCTACGAGTTGGAAACAGAGCAAGAGTTGCTACTTTAGCCGTAGGCACTTATGAATTAGTTCTGCCCAGTGGGCTTTTGTTAGTTTTGAACAATTGCTATTATGTTCCTACTTTGAGTAGTAACATTGTTTCTCTTTCTTATTTGGATAAGGAAGGTTATACTTCCATTACTAGGAATGGTAAATATTCTATTTATCGTAATGACATTTTCTATGCTGATGGTGATTTGTATGATGGTCATTATATATTAAATTTGGAACATCCTAATAATGGGAATATCTATAACATAACTACTAAGAGGATAAAATCAAACGATTTGAATCCGACCTACCTATGGCATTGTCATCTAGGCCACATAAATGAGAAACGCATTTCTAAACTCCATCAAGATGGATTTCTAAACTTATTTGATTTTGAATCATATGATACATGCAAATCTTGCTTATTACGAAAGATGACTAAGGCACCTTTTACTGAGCACAGTGAGAGGGCTACTAAATTATTGGGCCTCATACATACAGATGTATGTGGACCATTAAATATAGCTGCCAGAGGAGGTTATGTCTACTTCATTACATTTATAGATGACTTTAGTAGATATGGCTATATCTATCTAATGAAACATAAATCTGAAGCTTTTGAAATGTTCAAAATATTCCAAAATGAAGTACAAAACCAACTTGGTAAAATAATTAAAGCACTTCGATCTAATCGAGGTAGTGAATATTTGAGCCAAGACTTCATTGACCATCTTAGGAGTTCTGGAATAATCTCACAATTGACTCCTCCATGAACACCATAATGGAATGGTGTTTCTGAACGGAGGAATCGAACACTATTAGTATGGTTCGATCTATGATGAGTCAAACAGATCTTCCACCATCCTTTTGGGGACATGCCCTAGAGACAGCTGCGTTCACACTAAATCGTGTTCCATCTAAGGCAATTGAAAAGACACCATATGAGATATGGACTGGAAAGAAACCAAGTTTTATCTTTTCTCAAGATCTGGGGATGTGAGGTATATGTTAAGCAACAAGCCTCTGATAAATTATCGCCCAGATCCATAAAGTGCCTTTTCGTGGGGTATCCTAAAAAAATGAAAGGATAAGGATACTATGTCTACAATCCCACCGATAACAAAATGTTTGTTATTCCAAATGGCAAGTTTCTAGAGAGAGAGTTTGTCTCTAAAACAACTAGTGGGAGCGACGTATATCTCGAAGAAATTTGAGAGCCACAAGATGGTGCAGAACCACAGATGGAAATTAGAGAAGACTCACAACAAGTTGCTGAGCCTGTAACACAAGGTCCACGAAGATCTGATAGGACACGGCATCAGCCTTAGAGATATGGATTTCTGATTACTGAAGGCCGTGATGTGTTGCTCATTGAGCAAAATGAACCCACCACCTATCGAGATGCCACAGTTGGACCAAACTCTGAGAAATGGCTAAATGCATGAAGTTTGAAATGCAATCCATGTACGATAATCAGGTATGGACCTTAGTCGATCCACCTGAAGGTGTAAAAACCATTGGGTGCAAATGGGTTTTCAAGGAGAAAACTGACATGGATGGCAATGTAAAAAAAGTCTTCAAGGCATGACTGGTTGCAAAAGGATTCACTCAAACTCATGATGTAGACTATGATGCAACCTTTTCCCCAATTGCAATGGCCAAATCAATCAGAATCCTTCTTGCCATTACAGCATATTATGACTATGAAATATAGCAGATAGATGTCAAAATAGCCTTCCTTAATGGAAAGCTGCTTGAGGATGTGTACATGACACAACCTGAAGGTTTTATCAGTCCAGAAGACTCTGGTAAAATTTGCAAGCTTCAAAGATCTATTTATGGATTGAAGCAAGCATCTTGGAGCTGGAATCATCGTTTTGATGAAGTAGTCAAAGAGTTTGGATTCATTCAAAATATCGATGAACCTTATGTTTACAAGAAGGTTAGTAGGAGCATAGTTGTATTTCTAGTACTTTATGTAGATGACATCCTACTCATTGGGAATGATATTCCTACCTTGCAGAGTGTCAAGTCTTGGTTAGGAAAGTCCTTTTTAATGAAAGACTTAGATCAAGCCACCTATATCCTAGGGATTAGGATCTATAGAGATAGATCCAAAAGACTAATAGGTCTAAGTCAGAGCACATACATTGACAAGATACTGCATAGGTTCAGTATGCATGATTCAAAAAGGGGTTACATGCCCATGTCTCATGGCATCCATCTTAGCAAGGATCTGTGTCCTAGTACACCTGATCAGCGAGATCGCATGAGTAAGGTTCCATATGCCTCGGCCATTGGATCCATCATGTATGCCATGTTATGCACTCGACCGGATGTCTCGTTTGACTTAAGTATGACCAGCTGGTTACACAAATGCAAGTTTCCAAACTGACCAAGACGACCTTAAATCGCAATCTGGATATGTATTCCTCCTGAATGGTGGAGCAGTAAGCTGGAAGAGCTCCAAGCAGAGCACTATAGCAGATTCTGCAACAGAAGCTGAGTATATAGCAGCATCAGATACAGCTAAAGAAGCCGTTTGGATCAGAAAGTTCATTATTGAACTAGGGATGGTGCCTACCATCTCAAATCCAATAGATTTGTTCTGTGATAATAGTGGTGCTATTGCACAGGCTAAAGAGCCTAGGTCACATCAAAGGACCAAGCATATACTCAGGCGATTTCATCTTATTAGAGAAATATATGATAGAGGTGATATAAAGATATGCAAAGTAGTAGGAGAAGATAATGTTGCTGATCCTCTTACTAAGCCACTTGCACAGGCAAAGCATGAGCGTCATGTTAGGGCAAAGGGAATTAAGCAAATTAATGATTGCACCTAGGGCAAGTAGGAGGATGTTGGAAATTGTGCCCTAAGGGCCAATCATTATACTTTGAACATTATTATTTTAATGAAATTTTTCCATTCTATTACAATATTATTTACATGTTAACTGTGATAATTGTATCCTTGGATAATTCATAAAGATTGTCCTAAAATGTCCTTGGTAGGTCATCTATGCGGGAGCAGAGTTGAAACAAGATCAGTTTGACTTTGATAAGATATGGAGATACGAATCAAAGTCTTAGGCACTTGTAAGAGTACAAGGTGCTGGACCGATCCACTATGAGAAAGCTACATGGATCAAGTCATAAGCTTTTCTCATGTATAACCACGTCATAATGCCCTTAGACCTGAGGTCATCATGGGTTCCTACATGAGAGTTGCTAAGCTTTGAACTAGTCAAAAGTTACTTTTGACCAGGTGATAATAAAGGCTACGATCGGGCTTGGTGGTTTTTCATGTAGAGGAATATGAATGATCAAGATGGAATTTATCCCTCACATTAGTAGAGAGATATTACTGGGCCCCTCGATGAATGAGTCTGAGAAATGTATGGCCATACTACAATGGAAAGGAGTTTCCATTTCTATTGTCAAGCTACTCAGGAATCGAGAAAGTAATGGTCAGGAACAAGAGGATGACATTATCTGTAACACCCTGCCTTTAATCATGTAATTATAATTCGATATTAAATAATTAAAGTTGATTAGAGACCTTCGGATAACTTAAACTCGTTTCAATCTCCTACTTTGTGGTAGGGTTTTCACAAAATCATTCAAAATCTCTTTCCTGTTCCTAGTCTCCATTTCAAAATTCGAATATAATCACCTGTGCAGTTTATCTACATTCACGTATGACAGAGTGTAAAACCAATTCCCCGGCAACTCCCGGATTCTATACATATATAACCTGAGGTTTAAGTATCCACTAGGGGATTACATCCAAAATTGAATATACTATTCATATTTCAGATTATACAGTAATCCCGAATTCAAAAGATATAACCAACATTCCAAAATCAACTATACCCCTAAGGGTCCTAAGTGCTCCGGGTCGGCCTCTTCTCCTTTGAGCCACATGCCCTGTCTGAAAGGTTAGTCATAGGAAGGAATGAGATTCGAGAGAATCTCAGTAGTAACAAACCACTCATACAATGTATAAATACCAAGCATGTATATAAATCACAACCAGCAACAACAGCAACATCAATCTCAAAGATACATGGTTTTCACCACAAACGACAGCACTCACGGCTGTATACACAATACGACAGCTTACGCTGTAATCACCATCACGACAGCTTACGCTGTAATCACCATCACGACAGCTTACACTGTAATCACAATAACGACAGCTTGCGCTGTAAATGACAGCTTGCGCTGTAAACGACAGCTATCACCAGCTGTAACCGCAGCAGCATCAAAGATTCATCACAGAACAGTGATAACACACACATACAGAGCATTACACATAGTATAAGAGAGAGAGTCACTACCTGATCCTTTCCTGACGTCCTTCAGTGCAGTTGGCTCACGAGGGCGGCAAATATCGAATCCTACAATTCCAAATGCACTATTTAGACACTTCCATAGTGTTACTTAGGGTTATATGAGTCTATAATGAAAATTTACAAAAATACCCCCGGGGACCCGGCCTGGGCCCGCCATACCCGGACCGGTTGCACTTTTCTTGAAATTCTAATCTGGGCTATCCTAACATATTTCCGCCCAAGGAATCCATTTCCGTACTCAGAATTATCAAATTCAATGTCAAATTACGAAATTGCCCTTGGCAGCCCTACTTTTAGGGTTTTAGGGGTGTTTCCGTAATTATGCTTTCTCGGCCTTTTTTGAAAAAGTGCCCAACTGTAACCCCACCTATTTTCGCCCACTGAATCCAATGGAATCATCAAATCATTGAAAATCCAACTCTAAGTCCCATTTACAGCCTTGGCCGAAATATACATGTTCTCCGGGAAAAATTGGGGTTTTACGATTTCGGCTCCGTAAACGCGTTCCTTTCTACTCCTAACCACTTTATTAACCATTACATTAGGTTACAACTAACATTAAGACCCAATTTGGGCAGCATAACCCCTAGGCCACATCATTTCCAAACTTTAAAACCAATGGCAATCCGGCGAAATTTCACCGATTAAATTGCCCACAGCAGCCAGAATAAGCAATATACGAAAGTTTGGAAGTTACCTCAAGCTCCTTCTAGCTTTTCTCAAGAGTGGCTGAAAACCCTAGCCCCTTGAACACCAAATTGTCTTCTCAAACACCTTAAATAACATAGAAGAGAAGCTTAGGAACAAGGTTATACGCGTTAGGAGCTAGATCGTCGGAGAAATCGGCTTACCTTGCGAGATTTCTCCTCTTTCTCTCTCTAAGAGCTCTCAACTTTCTCTCACTATCTTCAGCTGGAAATGGCGTGAAATGGCTGAAGAAGATGAGCAATTTGATTAATAATCCATGCTGACATCATCTTTTAATGAGATCATGTCATAATTCCCATTTTCGGATTTTCTGGCAGATTTTCTGCCCAAACTTTGAAAAATCATAACTAATTCTAGAAAAATCGAAATGAGGTGATTCCAAAGCCAAATGAAAGATATTTAAGTCCTCTTCATAGGAAAAATATTGGCCATTACTGAAAATCACCACAAAATTCCCAGAATTTCAATATTTGCATACTGTTCCAGAAAATAATTAATTTCGCTGGGCAAACTTCAAAAATCCAAAACTCTTAGGTCACAAATCAAAATGATACAAAGTATATGTTCATTTTGAAGCTTGACATGTGAACTTTAATACTGGAAAATGTCAGAATTGTTAGACACCATTTGCCTATTTAAAACGTCCATACAAATTGGCTGCCCTGTACAGAGTTTCAATGGACAGAGTTTTCAACTTTAGCACGATTGTTCCCAATGGTTCCAATTTCACAATAAACACTCTCCCCACATGAATTTTCACAAGGAAGCCATTGGAATCATTAAAATATCCAAATTCCCATCACACATTCTCCAAAAGTGTTTATTCAACAATAATTATATCCACTTTTAAAGTCATTAGTCCTTAATCACTTTTTGGGATATTACATTTCTCCCCCCGAAAATTAAATTTCGTCCTCGAAATTGCTACACAACTTGAGCCATAAACTCCGGATATCGTCTTCGCATATCTTCCTCCGCTTCCCAAGTTGCCTCTCTTTGCGTCATTCCCTTCCAGATCACCTTCACATATGGAATGCTCCTGTGTCTGAGCCGTCGCTCTTCTCGGTCAATGACTTGCTCTGGCTCCACTGCATATGTGAAAATGTCTTGAAGCTCAACATCCTCATACTCAATGATGTGAGACGGATCCGGTTGGTACTTCTTCAATTGAGAAACATGGAATACGTCATGGAGTCTACTCAAGCTCGGAGGTAGAGCTACTCGGTAAGCTATAGGCCCAATCCTCTCAAGGATTTCAAATAGACCTATGTATCTAGGGCTTAGCTTCTTCCTCTTGATCGCTCACCTAACACCGGTGACAGGAGATACTCTTAAGAAAATATGATCTCCAACCTCAAACTCTAGAGGCCGTCTTCTCTTGTCAGCGTAGCTTTTCTGGCGACTCTGCGCTGTAAGCAACCTCTTGCGAATAATCTGAATCTGTGCTGAGGTTTGATCAACCAAATCTGGTCCATAAAGCTTCCTTTCGGATAGTTCATTCCAACATAATGGTGATTGACACCGTCTTCCATACAACGCTTCATACGGAGCCATTTGAATACTCGCATGATAGCTATTGTTATAGGCGAACTCAGCTAGTGGAAGGAAACGATCCCAACTTCCTTTAAAGTCGAGAACACAAGCTCGCAACATATCTTCCAGCGTCTGAATTGTTCTCTCAGATTGTCCATCCGTTTGAGGATGATAAGCCGTACTGAATCTTAGTTGAGTACCTAAGGCTTCATGCAATGCTTTCCAGAATCTCGAAGTGAATCGGGGATCTCGATCGGAAATGATATTCTTCGGTACACCATGGAGTTTCACAATTTCTCGGATATAAATCTCTGCTAGCTTATCCGGAGAGTAACCAGCATCGATTGGTATGAACTGGGCTGACTTTGTTAATCGGTCCACAATTACCCAGATCGCATCATAGTTTCTGATCCTGGGTAATCCCACAACCAAATCCATGGTCACGCTTTCCCATTTCCATTCCGGAATCTCATGACTCTGAAGTAAACCAGGCGGTCTCTGGTGCTCAATTTTCACTTTCTGACAAGTGAGACACCTTGCAACATATTTGGTCACGTCACTCTTCAAACCCGGCCACCAATACACCGATTTCAGATTCTGATACATCTTGGTCATACCAGGATGAAGAGTATATCGGCTCTTGTGTGCCTCATCCAGAATCTTCTGCCTCAACTCTACCTTAAGTGGAACGCAGACTCTTTTCTGGTAACGAACCAATCCACAAGGCGATATGTCGTAGCCTGAAACTTCTCCCTGTTTGATTCGAGTCAGATTGCGCTGTATCCAGTCATCTTGACTCTGAGCTTCTTCAATTTCCACCCTTAGATCACTCTCCTCTTGAGAAACAGTGTAATTGGCACAGATGATCTGATTTGTCAAATTTAAATCACGGAAATCTTCAATCAATTTCCTTTCTTGTATCATCATAGCTGCAACGAGCACAGTCTTTCGGCTAAGAGCATCAGCGACTACATTTGCCTTACCCGGGTGATATTTTATCTCCAGGTCGTAGTCCTTAAGCAATTCCATCCAGCAACTCTGTCTCATATTCAGCTCTTTTTGATCATATAGATATTTAAGACTCTTGTGGTCGCAGTACAGTTCCACAGTCACACCATACAGGTAATGACGCCAAATCTTTAAAGCAAATACAATGGCCGCAAGCTCCAGATCATGAGTGGGATAATGCAATTCATGAGGTCTGAGCTGTCGAGAGGCGTAGGCCACCACACGTCCCTGCTGCATAAGGACACACCCTAATCCCTGCCCACTGGCATCAGAATACACAACATATGTCACACTGGGATCGGGTAAAATCAATACAGGTGCCGACGTCAACCTCTCCTTCAGCTCCACAAAGCAGTTTTCACATTTCTCGTCCCACACAAACGGCTGATCTTTTCTCGTGAGCTTGGTCATCGGCAACGCAATACGGGAGAAATTTTGGATAAATCTCTGATAATAACTAGCAAGACCCAGAAAACTGCGTATTTCCGCCACAGATTCTGGCCTCTTCCAGTTCAGTACTGCTTCCACTTTGCTGGGATCCACAGAGACCCTTTCTTGCGAGATAACATGGCCTAAGAATTTCACTTCTGATAGCCAAAACTCGCACTTGCTCAATTTAGCATATAATTGCTTCTCGCACAAGATATTCAATACGATTCTCAAATGATGCTCATGCTCATCCTTATTCTTGGAATATATCAAAATGTCATCGATAAACACAACAACAAACTGATCCAGATATTGCCGAAAGATACGGTTCATGTAATCCATGAAAACCGCAGGCGCATTGGTTAGCCCAAATGGCATCACCAAGAACTCATAATGACCATATCGGGTCCTGAGAGCAGTCTTTGGAATATCTTCTGCTTTCACTCGCAGCTGATGATACCCTGACCTTAGATCAATCTTTGAAAACACACACGAACCAGAGAGTTGATCTAATAGGTCATCAATTCGGGGAAGAGGGTACTTGTTTTTTATAGTAACTTTATTCAGCTCTCTGTAGTCGATACACAAGCGAAGACTCCCATCTTTCTTCTTTACAAACAACACTGGAGCTCCCCAAGGCGACACACTGGGTCTAATAAACCCTTTCTCAAGCAAATCTTCTATTTGTTTCTTTAACTCCGCCATTTCGTTTGGGGCCATGCGGTATGGGGCCTTGGATATAGAACCAGCTCCAGGTACAATGTCAATTGGGAACTGAACTTCCCTTTCTGGAGGTAATCCGCTCAGATCGTCCGGAAACACCTCAGGGAATTCATTTACCACGGGTATATTATTCAAGGTTTCGCCATTTTCCCCTTGCACAGAGAAAAACACTACATACCCCTGGCAACCCTTTTCAAGATACTTTTCAGCTTTGGCTGCCGAAAGAAAATTCATACTAGCATCCACATCTTCAACCCTCTGAGATACAGGATATACTATCCTCTTGTTTCCACAATCAAGCAATATATTATTTGCCATTAACCAATCAAAACCCAAAATGACTTCTAATTGACTAAGAGGCAAACATATCAAATCTACAATAGATTGATGCCCTTCCACAGTTATGACACAACTCAAACAAGCTTCTGTGGTCAAGGCCTTAATACCTATTGGAGTTGACACTACTAATTCAAATGGCAGTTTGTGCACATGCAATCCCAGGCGCTTCACGCAATCATAGGCAATGAAGGAGTGACTTGCACCTGAGTCAAATAAAACTTGCAACAGATGGCCATGAAGTAGAAGTTTACCTTGTATTAGCTCAGGAGATTTGCGGGCCTCCTCATGGGTCATAGTGAATACTCGGCCCTGTGTCCTCGGTCTCTGGTCTGGTCGTGGCTCTTTGCATTTAGCATAAGTATGCCCCACACGCTTACAATTGAAGCATATTATTTTGCCATCACAAGTTTTGCCTTGATGTGGTTGGTTACACCGACGACAAATCCATGGTCCAGAATATGTTCTTTGCTGGTCACGGCTCCCAGACTGGTAGGGCTTCTTACCACTTCCAGACGAAGATCCTTGCCCCTTTCGCTTTTGTGAGGTAGCACCCTTATTAGGTTCATTGCGGTGGCTAGTAGCTCTGGCAGGATACAAATCTCTCAAGTTGTTCTCTGTAATCCTGCACTGTTCAACCGCCTTGTTGAACTTGGTAAATTGATGAGTAGCTAAGCGCTTCCTCAACTCTCGCCTCAGACCGCGAATGAGCATATCAGAACTCCATTCTTCATCATCCTTGAACCGGAGATAGGAGGAGTATCGAGCCAATCGGACAAAACGGGACAAGTAATCATCGAAGTTTTCCGCGTCCCCTTGCCTGATATTCAGGAATTCTGTCTCCTTCTCGAGCCTCACTGATTTGGGAAAATACTTCTCGTTGAATTCTTGTTGAAACAATTCCCAAGTCAATGGCATCTTGTTGCTCTTCAAGGTTAGGGCGATATTCCGCCACCAACGGTCTGCATCCCCTTCGAGTTTGTAAACGACCAGTCATGGCTTCACCTCATCCGGACAATTAAGCACCTCAAATATTTTCTCCAGTCTGTTCATCCAATCTTCGGCTGCTTGAGGGTCAAACCTCCCTCTGAACGCAGGAGGCAGATGCTTGCAGAACCTGGTGACCCAAAACTGAAGGTCTCTTTCCTCTCTAAGCGGCATCCCATGTGATTCTTGATTTGGGACAATGTGAGGTGGGGACTCCAGGGGTCGTGCTGACCCTTCAGCAGTGTCCTCATGACGGGTTTCTCCTTGAGTTTCCTCTAGAGTGGACTGAACTGGACCTTCCTTGTTCTTCGCCTTCTCTGCTCTGAGCTCTTCTCTCAGCTCAGTTATCATATCCCGCTGATCTTTGATTAGACCCATTAATTCCTGCATTGCATCCAGTGGGTTATCCTTGACGACCTCCACCTCTGGGTCTACACGCGGAATATTGGGGCGTCCTCTAGTTTTCTTCATTCTACAAACAACTTGCCCCATTAATTTAGCAGAGATAGTATGCACATATAGTCACAAAACTCATATATATCCATGTCAATAAAACATACATGTGCATACACAACAATCATTCACAGATAATCTTCTATCCCTACTACTATCTAAGGGATCTATCCTAGCAACCTCTACCCTTGCCAGGAACTACAGCTCTGATACCAAAATGTAACACCCTGCCTTTAATCATGTAATTATAATTCGATATTAAATAATTAAAGTAGATTAGAGACCTTCGGATAACTTAAACTCGTTTCAATCTCCTACTTTGTGGTAGGGTTTTCACAAAATCATTCAAAATCTCTTTCCTGTTCCTGGTCTCCATTTCAAAATTCGAATATAATCACCTGTGCAGTTTATCTACATTCACGTATGACAGAGTGTAAAACCAATTCCCCGGCAACTCCCGGATTCTATACATATATAACCTAAGGTTTAAGTATCCACTAGGGGATTACATCCAAAATTGAATATACTATTCATATTTCAGATTATACAGTAATCCCGAATTCAAAAGATATAACCAACATTCCAAAATCAACTATACCCCTAAGGGTCCTAAGTGCTCCGGGTCGGCCTCTTCTCCTTTGAGCCACATGCCCTGTCTGAAAGGTTAGTCATAGGAAGGAATGAGATTCGAGAGAATCTCAGTAGTAACAAACCACTCATACAATGTATAAATACCAAGCATGTATATAAATCACAACCAGCAACAACAGCAACATCAATCTCAAAGATACATGGTTTTTACCACAAACGACAGCACTCACGGCTGTATACACAATACGACAGCTTACGCTGTAATCACCATCACGACAGCTTACGCTGTAATCACAATAACGACAGCTTGCACTGTAAACGACAGCTTGCGCTGTAAACGACAGCTATCACCAGCTGTAACTGCAGCAGCATCAAAGATTCATCACAGAACAGTGATAACACACACATACAGAGCATTACACATAGTATAAGAGAGAGAGTCACTACCTGATCCTTTCCTGACGTCCTTCAGCGCAGTTGGCTCACGAGGGCAGCAAATATCGAATCCTACAATTCCAAATGCACTATTTAGACACTTCCATAGTGTTACTTAGGGTTATATGAGTCTATAATGAAAATTTACAAAAATACCCCAGGGGACCAGGCCTGGGCCCGCCATACCCGGACTGGTTGCACTTTTCTCGAAATTCTAATCTGGGCTATCCTAACATATTTCCGCCCAAGGAATCCATTTCCGTACTCAGAATTATGAAATTCAATGTCAAATTATGAAATTGCCCTTGGCAGCCCTACTTTTAGGGTTTTAGGGGTGTTTCCGTAATTATGCTTTCTCGGCCTTTTTTGAAAAAGTGCCCAACTGTAACCTCACCTATTTTCACCCACTGAATCCAATGGAATCATCAAATCATTGAAAATCCAACTCTAAGTCCCATTTACAGCCTTGGCCGAAATATACATGTTCTCCGGGAAAAATTGGGGTTTTACGATTTCGGCTCCGTAAACGCGTTCCTTTCTACTCCTAACCACTTTATTAACCATTACATTAGGTTACAACTAACATTAAGACCCAATTTGGGCAGCATAACCCCTAGGCCACATCATTTCCAAACTTTAAAACCAATGGCAATCCGGCGAAATTTCACCGATTAAATTGCCCACAGCAGCCAGAATAAGCAATATACGAAAGTTTGGAAGTTACCTCAAGCTCCTTCTAGCTTTTCTCAAGAGTGGCTGAAAACCCTAGCCCCTTGAACACCAAATTGTCTTCTCAAACACCTTAAATAA
Source organism: Inga oerstediana (assembly GCA_963210345.1). Lineage (NCBI taxonomy): Eukaryota > Viridiplantae > Streptophyta > Magnoliopsida > Fabales > Fabaceae > Inga > Inga oerstediana. The sequence continues at coordinate 39,305,367 of OY723404.1, forward strand.
CATAGAAGAGAAGCTTAGGAACAAGGTTATACGCGTTAGGAGCTAGATCGTCGGAGAAATCGGCTTACCTTGCGAGATTTCTCCTCTTTCTCTCTCTAAGAGCTCTCAACTTTCTCTCACTATCTTCAGCTGGAAATGGCGTGAAATGGCTGAAGAAGATGAGCAATTTGATTAATAATCCATGCTGACATCATCTTTTAATGAGATCATGTCATAATTCCCATTTTCGGATTTTCTGGCAGATTTTCTGCCCAAACTTTGAAAATTCATAACTAATTCTAGAAAAATTGAAATGAGGTGATTCCAAAGCCAAATGAAAGATATTTAAGTCCTCTTCATAGGAACAATATTGGCCATTACTGCAAATCACCACAAAATTCCCAGAATTTCAATCTTTGCATACTGTTCCAGAAAATAATTAATTTCGCTGGGCAAACTTCAAAAATCCAAAAATCTTAGGTCAAAAATCAAAATGATACAAATTATATGTTCATTTTGAAGCTTGACATGTGAACTTTAATACTGGAAACTTTCAGAATTTTTAGACACCATTTGCCTATTTAAAACGTCCATACAAATTGGCTGCCCTGTACAGAGTTTCAATGGACAGAGTTTTCAACTTTAGCACAATTGTTCCCAATGGTTCCAATTTCACAATAAACACTCTCCCCACATGAATTTTCACAAGGAAGCCATTGGAATCATTAAAATATCCAAATTCCCATCACACATTCTCCAAAAGTGTTTATTCAACAATAATTATATCCACTTTTAAAGTCATTAGCCCTTAATCACTTTTTGGGATATTACATTATCCATGCCTTATCCTTGATTGATATATCGTGTGACAAAAGGGACGTGACATGGTTGTATGACAGGTTGCATCGTGATAACGATCCTCATATGAATTGGGTAGTCGTAATGTCTTACTAGAGGCCGCTTGCGACTTTGGGTTAGTATAGTTATTGGCCCACTGCCAACTTCATATGGGCCTATAGGGTCACATGCAAGAATGGCCCAACACGAGATAATGTTTAATTTAGGGTGGACGAATTTTATATTTATATATATATAATATAAAATTCATTAATAATATTATATAGATATATATATTTTCAAAATATATATCTTATATATATATATATATATATATGTATGTATATATATATATATTATATGATATTATTATATTGTGTTAGTTTTAAATTTAATTTATTAAGATATATTAAATTTAATAACAAACATGATAGAGATATAGTATCTCAGATTTAATTTATGAAGATAAATTAAATCTAATGTTTCTTTATTTGGATTAAATAAATACGTTAAATTAAAACTGTTGGATAGATTTAATTTAATCTGAATTTATTTAATTAGCTCATCAAGATAATTAATTATTAATTAATTTCGAAATTAATGATGATTGATTTTGAAATTTGAAAATAGCCCTCATAGGTTATAAACTTGATAGAGTAGATATATTCATATGCACATGAGAATTGAGAGCCGTAAGGGAAACCCTAGGAGACATTAGAGGCGCTAGCACATAGTCTCGATTGGAGAGCATTCATGTGGATACCGGTAGAAGGAGCGGACCTGACGTGTTGGCTCCTAGAGATCGTGAAAGCCCTGAATCAAAAAAGGTATGAATCCTTCCAACTTGGTTTAAAAGCCATTGATAGATCCTCGATTAGGATTGGTAAAATTTTAAAATTCTTCTGCTATGCCTGCCGATCCAAACAATTTATTAATAACCGGTCTTAAAACTGACCTAAATTTCAAATCGTGCCTAATTTTAACTCTGAAATAAGATACTCAAGCACATCAGCAAAACCCCAAGTCGGTTTGCGGCAGCAGCTCCTCTTTTCCCCTTCTCTTCTCCGTCCTTAACCTTCGCCGCCATCAACGCTGATCTACGATTGAATACATTACCATAAGGCTATCGTCGCTTGTTCCCTCCGATTGTTTTCATTTTCAACCTTGTTTTTTTGTCAGGTTTGTGTTTCAATTGACAGGCGTTCAATTAAATTATTGGTTTCATTTTTGGGTATTTCATTGAAATTGTGAGATATCTTAGCCTCCATTTTCTTTGTTCGATTCTTGCAGCAAGTCATCAGTTCACTTTTCAGAAGAGTTCATTGCCTCCTAAGAGAGACCTTACTCGATTTGTAAAGTGGTCAAAGACTGTTCAAATCCAGAGGAAGATAGGGATCCTCAAGAAAAGGTTGAAGGTACTGTTGATTATTCTGAAGAGTTTTACTATATGCATGTGTTTAAGGTTAATGTCCTTATGCTTCTGTGGACCTGGGTTTATTTTGGTTGTGTATAAGAAAGGTTCTGAGTCTGCCTCCTAGTGCATTTAGGACTGTCTACATGTTCATGGTGCTTCATACTATATAAACTCTTGCAGGAACATTTTGATGAATGAAAAATTGATTATGTTCATATTGCCGGTTATTAATAAATTGTTAGGATCGGCAGGCACAACAGAAGAATTTTAAAATTTTACCAATCCTAATCGAGGATCTATTAACGGCTTTTAAACCAAGTTGAAAGGATTCATACCTTTTTTGATTCAGAGCTTTCACGATCTCTAGGAGCCAACACGTCAGGTCCGCTCCCTCTACCGCTATCCACATGAATGCTCTCCAATCGAGACTGTGTGCTAGCGCCTCTAGTCTCCTAGGGTTTCCCTTACGGCTCTCAATTCTCATGTGCATATGAATATATCTACTCTATCAAGTTTATAACCTATGAGGATACTCTATCTTTTAGCTTCAATACTAATTCTGTATATTCAATATAGTAAATTACTTAGGAATTGCTTTTAAACTTGCTTGTGTTCATGTATGTTCATATTTCCTAACTCTATATTTTTGCTTCAATATATTCTTTGGATTCATAGTGCTGATATTGCTTGATATTGGTTATCAACTTGTGAATTGCAATTAATTATTTGTTCATGTTTGCATAACTTGGGAATTGCTTTTGAACGATGCCTTTGTAGATAGTACCGTGTTATAGCAATAAGCACCGTGCAGCAAAATTTCCTTAAACTATCACTAGCTATCCTTAAACAGTGTACTTAAAGTGAGGATAATGAGTAATCCTATAGAGGGTACTCTGTGTTGGAAATTGTGCCCTAAGGGCCAATCATTGTACTTTAAACATTATTATTTTAATGAAATTTCTCCATTCTGTTATCATATTATTTGCATGTTAACTGTGATAATTGTATCCTTGGATAATTCATAAGGATTGTCCTAAAATGTCCCTGGTCGGTCATCTATACGGGAGTAGAGATGAAACAAGACCAGTATGACTTTGATAAGATATGGAGATACGAATCAAAGTCTTAGGCACTTGTAAGAGTACAAGGTGCTGGACCGACCCACTATGAAAAAGCTACATGGATCAAGTCATAAGCTTTTCTCATGTATAACCACGTCACAATGCCCTTAGACCTGAGGTCATCATGGATTCCTACATGAGAGTTGCTAAGCTTTGAACTAGTCAAAAGTCACTTTTGACCGGGTGATGATAAAGGCTACGATCGGGCTTGGTGGTTTTTCATGTAGAGGAATATGAATGATCAAGATGGAATTTGTCCCTCACATTAGTAGAGAGATATTACTGGGCCCCTCGATGAGTGAGTCTGAGAAATGTATGGGCATACTATGATGAAAGGAGTTTCTGTCTCTGTTATCAGGCTACTCAGGAATCGAGAAAGTAATGGTAAGGAACAAGAGGATGACATTTTCCATGCCTTATCCTTGATCGATATATCATGTGACAAAAGGGACGTGACATGGTTGTATGACAGGTTGCATCGTGATAACGATCCTCATATGAATTGGATAGTCGTAATGTCTTGCTAGAGGCCGTTTGCGACTTTTGGGTTAGTGTAGTTATTGGCCCATTGCCAACTTCATATGGGCCTACAGGGTCGCACACATGAATGGCCCAACACGAGATAATGTTTGATTTAGGGTGGATGAATTTTATATTTATATATATATATATAATACAAAATTCATTAATAATATTATATAGATATATATATTTTCGAAATATATTATATATATATATATATATATGTGTGTGTGTATATATATATTATATGATATTATTATATTGTGTTGGTTTTAAATTTAATTTATTAAGATATATTAAATTTAATAACTAACATGATAGAGATATAGTATCTCAGATTTAATTTATGAAGATAAATTAAATCTAATGGCTCTTTATTTAGATTAAATAAATAGGTTAAATTAAAACTGTTGGACAGATTTAATTTAAACTGAATTTATTTAATTAGCTCATCAAGATAATTAATTGTTAATTAATTTCAAAATTAATGATGTTTAATTTTGAAATTTGAAAATAACCCTCATGGGTTATAAACTTGATAGAGCTGATAGACTCAGGGTACATCAGAATTGAGAGCCGCAAGTTAAACCCTTGGAGACATTAGAGGCGCTAGCACGCAGTCTCGGTTGGAGAGCATTCGTGTGGATACCGGTAGAGGGAGCGGACCTGACGTGTTGGCTCATAGAGATCGTGAAAACTCTGAATCATCAAAAAGGTATGAATCCTTCCAACTTGGTTTAAACGCTGTTGATAGATCCTCGATTAGGATCGGTGAAAATTTTTTTTAAATTCTTCCGCTGTGCTTACCGATCCTACAGTGGCATCAGAGCCAGATCAATTGTGCATTTAAATTGAGTTTATGATTCTTATACATGTGATATATATGGGATGTGTACGTATATTTATAAGGAACACTCGAATATGTATATGATTCTTGTTTTAGAACAAGCGTGAAATCGATTCCGAACATGTATATCTTGAAACATGTATGTTATTTTCATTTTGAACAAGCATGAAATTGGGTATGGTACCTGAGATCGTAGTTGGCGGCAATCAAATTGGGTCTAGGTTTGGATATCTATTCGGGAAATAGGGATCCGAACTATGGGGAAGACAAATTGGATCAGAAGCGTTCTGGGCCATTGTTGTTTTTTGTTTTGAAAAATTGGGTCCGAAATTTAAAAATTTAAAATTTTCAAATATTTCTTTTAAAAGGAATGTGCCTTTTTCAAAAGCTTCAGGGGCGCTACCCCTTGCAACCCCGCAAGGGTGGCCCCTTTGACCCCGCCCGCTAACCGGCTAGTGGGACCGCCGTGACCACCTCTGCGTAGCACAATATAATCTGATCATGACATTTATTGCTTTTCATATTGTATGAATTCTTGTTGTGGTTTATTATTTATCCTTGTTTGGGTATGGTGAACAACATGGCTTTAGAATTTTATAAAGGTTGTAATATTTAAATACGGCCTGCGTGCCGTGCCTTTCTCTAAATACTCTCGATGTACATTCTCTTCTCATCTCACTCCCCTCGAATGTTTAAACGAGGTTTCTCTCAATGTATTTCTCTTTTTTTAGAGAAGTCCTCTCATTGGCTTGGGAGGATTTTAGGTTAGGTAAGCCATGTTGTGTCACGTTTAAATTATGCTTTTGATAAGATCATTGCATGATTACTTTTACGTTTATATGTATTTATCTGTATGAGATACGACCACGATTGCATCCATATAAACAAAACTAATTAATTAAGCCCTCTAAATTAAATCTTAAGTCATAATGCCGTCAATTAATGAATACTTGTCAAAACCTAGATCGCTCAATTGTAGAAACCACTAAAGTGGATGCACTTGAGTTATCTTGATGAGACAAGCTTGAGTAATTGTGCTGCTCATAATATTCATTATTGTTTTGACTTAATTGAGATTAACAAAATGATTTTGAATCTCAAGGCATTATATGGGGTTAAACATGCCAGATCATATGATGATTAAATCCCATAAAGATCTAAGAGTTACATGTGATGTAATTGGTAAATAGGTTACATACCTAAATAACTTGAATTTAAGCATCTTGCCAAAGCGAACTTAAGTTTAAACCAAATATGGATCTTAGCCCACTAATTATTATATTGAGAGTTGTTAATTTAGTGGGAGATTACTAACTAACTTTGCATATTTTAATTGTAGAATCATGTCGACTAGTAATACTGCTACACTATCATTGCGATCGGTCCTTGAGAAGGACAAACTCAATGGGACAAACTTTCTTGACTGGTTCAGGAACTTGAGAATTGTTCTCAGGCAGGAAAGAAAGGCTTATGTCCTAGATCAACCCATTCCTGAGGAGCCTGCAGCTAATGCTCCAAGAGCTTAGAGAGATGCTTACACAAAGCATAAGGATGACTCTGTGGATATAGGTTGCCTGATGCTTGCCACTATGGTTCCAGAGCTCCAAAAAGATCTGGAACTCATGGAGGCTCATGAGATGATAGTACATCTCAAGGAAATGTTCCAGCAACAGGCAAGGCAAGAAAGGTATGAGACCACAAAGGCCTTACATTCATGCAAAATGGCTGAAGGTGCATCAGTTAGTACTCATGTGTTAAAGATGAAAGGCTATATTGATCACCTTGAGAGGCTTGGATTTCCCATAAGCCAGGAGTTAGCTACGGACTTGATCCTCAACTCACTCCCGGAGAGTTATGACCAGTTTGTTATGAACTACAACATGAACAACATGGAGAAATCAATTTCTGAGCTACATGGGATGCTCAAAACTGCTGAGCAAAGCATTAAGAAAAACCCTAACACAGTTTTAATGGTTCAGAAAGGAAAGGGTATGGAAAAGAAAGGGAAGGGCAAATGGAAGGGTAATAGCTCAGGTGGTAAGACCAAAGAGTCAAACAAGCCCGAAACCAAGCCTGCACCTGGGAAGGCAAAGCCTCAAAAGGAAGGAGTCTGCTACTTCTGCAATGAACCTGGTCATTGGAAGAGGAATTGCAAACTCTACCTGGAAGATCTGAAAAAGGAAAAGAAGGATAGCGGGGCTATCACTTCAGATATTTATGTTATAGACATTCATTTTTCTACTTCCTCTACATGGGTATTAGATACTGCATGTGGTTCTCACATTTGTACAAATGTGCAGGGTTTAAAGGACAGTAGAAAGCTGAAGAAAGGCGAGGTGGACCTATGAGTTGGAAACAGAGCAAGAGTTGCTGCTTTAGCTGTAGGCACTTATGAATTAGTTCTGCCCAGTGGGTTTTTGTTAGTTTTGAACAATTACTATTATGTTCCTGCTTTGAGTAGTAACATTGTTTCTCTTTCTTATTTGGATAAGGAAGGTTATACTTCCATTACTAGGAATGGTAAATGTTCTATTTATCGTAATGACATTTTCTATGCTGATGGTGATTTGCATGTTGGTCATTATATATTAAATTTGGGACATCCTAATAATGGGAATATCTATAACGTAACTATTAAGAGGATAAAATCAAACGATTTGAATCCGACCTACCTATGGCATTGTCGTCTAGGCCACATAAATGAGAAACGCATTTCTAAACTCCATCAAGATGGATTTCTAAACTCATTTGATTTTGAATCATATGATACATGCAAATCTTGCTTATTAGGAAAGATGACTAAGGCACCTTTCACTGGGCACAGTGAGAGAGCTACTGAATTATTGGGCCTCATACATACAGATGTATGTGGACCATTAAATATAGCTGCCAGAGGAGGTTATGTCTACTTCATTACATTTATAGATGACTTTAGTAGATATGGCTATATCTATCTAATGAAACATAAATCTGAATCTTTTGAAATGTTCAAAATATTCCAAAATGAAGTACAAAACCAACTTGGTAAAACAATTAAAGCACTTAGATCTGATTGAGGTGGTGAATATTTGAGCCAAGAATTCACTGATCATCTTAGGAGTTGTGGGATAATCTCACAATTGACTCCTCCAGGAACACCACAATGGAATGGCGTTTCTGAACGGAGGAATCGAAAACTATTAGATATGGTTCGATCTATGATGAGTCAAACAGATCTTCCACCGTCCTTTTGGGGACATGCCCTAGAGACAGCTGCGTTCACACTAAATCGTGTTCCATCTAAAGCAATTGAAAAGGCACCATATGAGATATGGACTGGAAAGAAACCAAGTTTATCTTTTCTTAAGATCTGGGGATGTGAGGTATATGTTAATCAACAAGCCTCTGATAAATTAGTGCCCAGATCCATAAAGTGCCTTTTCGTAGTGTATCCTAAAGAAACGAAAGGATACTATGTCTACAATCCCACAAATAACAAAGTGTTTGTTATTCGAAATGGCAAGTTTCTAGAAAGAGAGTTTGTCTCTAAAACAACCAGTGGGAGCGACGTACATCTCGAAGAAATTCGAGATCCACAAGATGGTACAGAACCACAGATGGAAATTAGAGAAGACTCACAACAAGTTGCTGAGCCTCCTCAAGTAATACAAGGTCCATGAAGATCTGATAGAACACGGTATCAGCCTCAGAGATATGGATTTCTGATTACTGAAGGTCGTGATATGTTGCTCATTGAGCAAAATGAGCCCACCACCTATCGAGAAGCCACAGTGGGACCAAACTCTGAGAAATGGCTAAATGCCATGAAGTCTAAAATGCAATCCATGTACGACAATCAGGTATGGACCTTAGTCGATCCACCTGAAGGTGTAAAAACCATTGGGTGCAAATGGGTTTTCAAGGAGAAAACTGACATGGATGGCAATGTAAATGTCTTCAAGGCACGACTGGTTGCAAAAGGATTTACTCAAATTCATGGTGTAGATTATGATGAAACCTTTTCCCCAGTTGCAATGGCCAAATCAATCAGAATCCTTCTTGCCGTTGCAGCATATTATGACTATGAAATCTGGCATATGGATGTCAAAACAGCCTTCCTTAATGGAAAGCTGCTTGAGGATGTGTACATGACACAACCTGAAGGTTTTGTGCGTCCAGAGGACTCTGGTAAAATTTGCAAGCTTCAAAGATCCATTTATGGATTGAAGCAAGCATCTCGGAGCTGGAATCATCGTTTTGATGAAGTAGTCAAAGAGTTTGGATTCATTCAAAACATCGATGAACCTTGTGTTTACAAGAAGGTTAGTGGGAGCATAGTTGTATTTCTAGTGCTTTATGTAGATGACATCCTACTCATTGGGAATGATATTCCTACCTTACAGAGTGTCAAGTCTTGGTTAGGAAAGTCCTTTTCAATGAAAGACTTAGGTGAAGCCACCTATATCCTAGGGATTAGGATCTATAGGGATAGATCCAAAAGACTAATGGGCCTAAGTCAGAGCACATACATAGATAAGATACTGCATAGGTTCAATATGCATGATTCAAAAAGGGGTTACATGCCTATGTCTCATGGCATCCATCTTAGCAAGGATCTGTGTCCTAGTACACCTGATCAGCGAGATCGCATGAGTAAGGTTCCATATGCCTCAGCCATTGGATCCATCATGTATGCCATGTTATGTACTCGACCGGATGTCTCGTTTACCTTAAGTATGACCAGCAGATACCAACAAGATCCTGGTGAGGGTCATTGGACTGTCGTTAAGAATATCCTAAAGTACTTAAGAAGGACTAAGGACTTATTTTTTGTCTATGGTGGATTGGATGATGAGCTCTGTGTAACCGGTTACACAGATGCAATTTTCCAAACTGACCAAGATGACCTTAAATCGCAATCTGGATATGTATTCCTCCTAAATGGTGGAGCAGTAAGCTGGAAGAGCTCCAAGTAAAGTACTATAGCAGATTCTGCAACAGAAGCTGAGTATATAGTAGCATCAGATGCAGCTAAAGAAGCCGTTTGGATCAGAAAGTTCATTACTGAACTAGGGGTGGTGCCTACCATCTCAAATCCAATAGATTTGTTCTGTGACAATAGTGGTAGGCCAAGGAGCCTAGGTCACATCAAAGGACCAAACACATACTCAGGCGATTTCATCTTATTAGAGAAATCAATGATAGAGGTGATATAAAGATACGCAAAGTAGAAGGAGAAGATAATGTTGCTGATCCTCTTACTAAGTCACTTGCACAGGCAAAGCATGAGCGTCATGTTAGCGCAATGGGAATTAGGCAAATTAATGATTGCACCTAGGGCAAGTGGGAGGATGTTGGAAATTGTGCCCTAAGGGCCAATCATTGTACTTTAAACATTATTATTTTAATGAAATTTCTCTATTCTGTTATCATATTATTTGCATGTTAACTGTGATAATTGTATCCTTGGATAATTCATAAAGATTGTCCTAAAATGTCCCTGGTCGGTCATCTATACGGGAGCAGAGATGAAACAAGACCAGTATGACTTTGATAAGATATGGAGATACGAATCAAAGTCTTAGGCACTTGTAAGAGTACAAGTTGCTGGACCGACCCACTATGAGAAAGCTAAATGGATCAAGTCATAAGCTTTTCTCATGTATAACCATGTCACAATACCCTTAGACCTGAGGTCATCATGGATTCTTACATGAGAGTTGCTAATCTTTGAACTAGTCAAAAGTCACTTTTGACCGGGTGATGATAAAGGCTACGATCGGGCTTGGTGGTTTTTCATGCAGAGGTATATGAATGATCAAGATGGAATTTGTCCCTCACATTAGTAGAGAGATATTACTGGGCCCCTCGATGAGTGAGTCTGAGAAATGTATAGGCATACTATGATGAAAGGAGTTTCTGTCTCTGTTATCAGGCTACTCAGGAATCGAGAAAGTAATGGTCAGGAACAAGAGGATGACATTTTCCATGCCTTATCCTTGATCGATATATCGTGTGACAAAAGGGACGTGACATGGTTGTATGACAGGTTGCATCGTGATAACGATCTTCATATGAATTGGATAGTCGTAATGTCTTGCTAGAGGCCGCTTGCGACTTTTGGGTTAGTGTAGTTATTGGCCCACTGCCAACTTCATATGGGCCTACAGGGTTGCACACAAGAATAGCCCAACACGAGATAATGTTTGATTTAGGGTGGATGAATTTTATATTTATATATATATGTAATATAAAATTCATTAATAATATTATATAGATATATATATATTTTCGAAATATATATTATATATATATATATGTGTGTATATATATATTATATGATATTGTTATATTGTGTTGGTTTTAAATTTAATTTATTAAGATATATTAAATTTAATAACTAACATGATAGAGATATAGTATCTCAGATTTAATTTATGAAGATAAATTAAATCTAATGGCTCTTTATTTAGATTAAATAAATAGGTTAAATTAAAACTGTTGGACAGATTTAATTTAAACTGAATTTATTTAATTAGCTCATCAAGATAATTAATTGTTAATTAATTTTGAAATTAATGATGATTAATTTTGAAATTTGAAAATAACCCTCATGGGTTATAAACTTGATAGAGCTGATAGACTCAGGGTACATCAGAATTGAGAGTCGCAAGTTAAACCCTTGGAGATATTAGAGGCGCTAGCACACAGTCTCGGTTGGAGAGCATTCGTGTGGATACCGGTAGAGGGAGCGGACATGACGTATGGGCTCCTAGAGATCGTGAAAACTCTAAATCATCAAAAAGGTATGAATCCTTCCAACTTGGTTTGAACGCTGTTGATAGATCCTCGATTAGGATCAGTGAAAATTTTTTTTAAATTCTTCCGCTGTGCTTACCGATCCTACACTCTGGATCCAACTAATGTTAATCAAGGCAAGCCTAGCAATGCTCCGAGCTAGGAACACAGTGAGCCATGTAATCGGCCTAGACGAAGGGGTAGGAGAGCCACCGGAATATCGAGGAAAATATTCTGATAGAGTTTGATAGATATTGGAAACTAATCGAGCCGAATGCCCAATGGTATAGGAGTTTTGTCGGCCTTCTAGCATTCAACAAGCCTAGCATCTTGATAGAGCAGTAAAGAAATATGGATAAAAATGTGAAGTGACATATTTGGGAAACTATCCAACTCACTTATGTCATTCCTGAGAATGAAGCCCTGTATAACAAGATGATGATGTATTGTGATGAACGCTGGAGGAAGTTTAAGATAAGTCTAGCCAACAATTATGTGCATATCGAGGTGGAAGATGGTCAGCCTTATCCTAATCCATGCGACCAATATTCTTATATTGACGAACACATTTGGCAAGAGTTTAGATGGCTTCGGACTACTCCAGAAGCATTGGTGAGTTGACTTATTTTGCATTTGATTTACTTATAAAAATGTGAATTTTCTTTATTGATTTTACCTTAATTTTGATTTCTTATTTGCAGGAAAAAAGGCAAAAGGCCCAAGAGAGTTTTATAAAGAAGGATTGCCCCCATACAATGTCTCATGGGGGTTATGCGAAGGCCAAAAAAGACTTGAAAGAAGTATCTCAATCCAATCCTTCTATTCTTCTTTCTCTACCATCTCCTATACGTCGCAAAGAGAAGTAGTTATTCGCTCACCAAAAGAAGAGTGGGTCTTATACGAGTGAACAATCTCGTATAGTTGTTGAGAAAATTGTAAGTATTGTTGTTGACTTGTTGTTAGTAATTATTTAGTAAGAAAATTTCATTACTAACGTTAGTCATTTGTGTCTTTGAGGGATCATTTAGGTCGGATGGGAGGAATGACATCTTGACCGTAGCTACAGGAAAATGTGAGCATCCCGGTCATGTCAGGGGGGTTGGAGGAAGGGTAGGCATAAGGGATTACTTTAGAGCACCCCCATACCGTTCCTCAAGTAGTATGGTGACGAGGGAGGAGATGGAGCATATATTGGTCACTATGAGGGCGGAAGCTAAGGCCGAGGCAGAAGCATAATTTGATGCACGATTTGAAGAAATTTTTAGCAAGATGAAGGAGGAATGGATGATCATGACGAGCACAAGACAAGTGGATACTAGTACTCCCCAGGCTTATTCCCTAAACTCTAAACAGAGCACTAAAAGGAGTTGTGTTGGTCAGTTATCAGAAGGTCCTAGAAAAGAAATTGGTTATCCTTGTGACTTATTTGTGCAGGATCCTCTGAGACGATTAGTTGTACGGGGGAGCGTGCATAACTTGGGATCAACTGTCTACCACAAAAAAATAAAGGATGATCAAGTCAGAGTGGCAGTTGAAGAGGTGATCGTTACAGATGCACCTCTCCCTATCCTTGTTGATGACTTCAAGGTTGTGGGCGATGTCCACAACTCTTTCATCTTGTGGCCAAAGAACCTTGTTTCTGATCAAGCTAAGGAATCCCCGCCACCTCTATCTCTACCTCCACCTCCACCTCCACCTCCCTCCACTCAAGATGTTTCACGGCCTTTATTGAATATCATGCAGCAAGTGATTCTGATGCCATATGATATGTCCTTTCGAACAAGAGATTGGCCTACTGAGTCAGCTGTTGGCAAGTCAGGGGCGCAATGCTATCTTGAGAGGGATGATTTAATGTCCCTGGTAGCTCCTCAACAACAGTTTATGATTTCGATTGTCCAACTCTTTTTTTAATGTAAGTATCTTCTCAAATTGGAAGTTAATATTTTACAAATTAAGCCATTAAACTTTGATTTGTGTACTTGTATTAATGTAGGTACATGAATCGTAGGTTGGTTGACTCTGGCAAAACAAATAAATTTGGACTCCTATGCCCACTTCAACTTTACAACAAAGGGACCACTGCTGCTATCAGACACACATACTTATCGCACAAGCTTAGTGAAACCTCAACTGAGTGTTTCTTGGCTCCATATTTGCATGGGTAAGAAATAAATTTATATTTCATAATATACATACTGTTTTATATTTGCTTAAAAGTCTTCCCTTTTTTTAGTGATCATTGGCTATTGGCTATTTTGTATAAGAAGAGTTATTCTGTCATCCTCTTATAATCCCTCCACCTCAGCAAGCCAACTAGTGAATTGAAGAAGAGCTTGAACTCGTAAGTTTTCTTGCATTATTAATTACCTTTCGTGTGCAAAATTTATGGAATTTGTGTAAAATAAGTAACCTTTGTGATTTTGATGATATAGGGCTATGTGGATATTCCAACACACTGCTTGTGGTAGTCCTATTCGTAAAATAAAAGACCTTACAAGAATCTTGCCAAAGGTTAGTTACATATTGGATTGTTTTAAGAATGTATTCAATAATAAGCCATGCTTTAATTTTATACATGTTTTAATGATATCATATTATTTTTCAGACCCGTAGGGAACCACCGGGGTCCAACTTGTGTGGGTTGTATGTTCTGAGGCACATTTATAATATTATTACCCTAGGCATGATAGAATTTACTCAAGAGGTAAATGTATATATATTTAAAAAATTTTGTATTACTTTTTTTTTTGAGTGAAGTTAATGTTTTGCCTAGCTTTCGTGTTTCAGATGTTTGATCTTGCTGAGCCCTTTCCAGAAGAAGATGTTGATCACATTTGCAATTGTTGTGCTGAATTCATTTATGAACTTTTACAACAGCGAGTTCTTGAAAAATTGACAAATTGTTTGTATATGATGATGAATTGACATGTTGGTTGGTTGCAAAACTTGTTGGTTGCATGATTTGACATGTTTTTTGTTTTTGTGATTATGTGCAACCATGTATTTATACATCATGTCAATATGTTTGAGCCATGTCATTAACCTGCATTTGTTTTAAACAATTATGCATATGTATAGATGGTTTAAAACAACACATTACATGAGGATATATGACATGTTATGTTACAATGCAAGTTCCTAATGAGAAGGTTAAACAAAAAGGAAATGGTAAGAGGAAGCAAACTGAACACCTTATGGCACTTAATAAGTATGGCATTGGAAGTAGCAATTCTAGGATGCGTTCTAGTAACTAACCTAATCACACACAATTAAAAAAAATTATAATACTTTTAAGACCGGTTATAAAAATAACCGGTCTTAAAAATAATTTTAACACCGGTTTCACATATAACCAATCTTAAAATTGAATTTTTAAGACAGGTTTTATGTACAACCGGTATTAAAATTAAAATTTTTATCACCGGTTATATATGAAAATGGTCTTAAAATAACTTTTAAGACCGGCTATAAAAATAACCGGTCTTAAAAATGTTCTATAATTAACTTACAAAAGAGTTCTTTGAAGACCAGTGCTCATGACAAACGGTCTTAAAAGTGTTTATTTTAAGACCGGTTATTAACACAACACTTTCAGTCCAACAATTAGGGTTTCCTGCCTGGGAATAAGTGGTTGGTGAAATGTTAGAAAGAATGAAATTGATATCCAAACGTTGGAATAATGCTGCCAATTAGGGTTTCCTGCGTGGCAGCTGGAATGTATTATTTTTTTGGTTAATATAATGTTGTCCAACTACCATTAAACTTTTCAGTAAAAAAGGAGACTTATCAAGCTTTAATTTGATAGGTCATTTATGTTAGATCTCTCATGTTTTGATGATAACAAAGGATGGTATGAAAAAGATTTGATAAACAAATAAGTTTGAACAAAGTAATAACAGGGCAAATCATCACTTGAAGTAAGCATTGGAGTAATGAAGAAAGGCCAAGAGAAAAAGCTGAGAAACTTCATTACTGGCAAGTTTTCTAAAGGGTTACTCGAGTAAGTACTCGAGTAATGGACAGAAACTTGAAGTAATCAGAGCCAACCTTCAAGTAATCTGCCAACGTTACTCGAGTAATAAGGTAAATGACTTCCAGTTGCTCTCGGCCTACCAACGTTACTCGAGTAGCTACTCGAGTAACCAGGTAAATCACTTGGAGTTGCTCTCGGCCAACCAATGTTACTCGAGTAAGCATGTAAAAAAAACTTCCAGTTACTCTTGGCCTGCCAACGATACTCGAGTATGTACTCGAGTCCCCTGTTTCAAGAAATATGTTGCTCTCGGCATTTTCTATCCTACCAATGTTACTCGAGGAGCTACTCGAGTAACTCACTGTGGTAAGCAAAACTTGAAGGTAATACTCGAATAACATGAAATGCTTTTATCACACTTCACTCGAGGTACTTCTCAAGTATGCAGAGTTATTTAGAAGGAAACTTCAAGTCATTACCCGAGTATGCAGAAGAAAACTTCAAGTCATTACCTGAGTATGCAGAAGAAAACTTCAAGTCACTACCCGGGTAAGCTATGCAGAAAATTTATGTTTACTCGAGTAGGTACTTGAGTAACAAGGTAATCAAACCTGAAGTGCTCTCGGCCTTGAAATCCTGCCAACATTATTGGAGTGAAGCATCGAGTAAACTAAAGTTTATTTGAGAGTTTACTCGAGTTGCTACTCGAGTAACCTATGAAGAAAAGTGAGCCATACCCGAGTAAGTGTTAGATATGATTAGTTTTGATGATGTCAAATATAGATGTGAAGTGATAAGAGCAAAAAGTTTATATAATGTATTTCTTTGACTAACTACTATATTTAATGTTACATATTTTGTAGATTAGTCAAGCAAAGAATGAAGAAGATTGAATTAATAAAAATGAACAAGAAGAAGAAGAAGAAGAGAAATTGAAGATAGTCAAGGAGATGCCTACTCGGATTATGAAGAATTATTATCAAGAGGAAAACCAAGAAGAAAGATATTGAAGAATGAAGAACTTGGAAGATCTATCATGAATATCAAGATTCAAGTTGTTAGATATGATATTGAAGGTTTCTATAATGATACCGGAGGTTTCTATGATCAAATAATGGTTGGAATAGGTTAATACGAAGCTAAGATGACTTATATATGAGTTTTGACACTTCCAGAGGTGTTATGCTCGAGCACAAGGTGTTATGCTCGAGCACAGGAAGAACTCACTTTAGCACAGATGAGTTCACTCGAGCACTCTGTTCTACTCTGTTCTACATTCAGCCTGAGCGAGGTCTGGTATTTTGGTCATATCTCTCAAAACACAAATCGAATTGACCCAAAACGGGTGGCATATGAAAAAAGACTCCCAACACGTAAAATAGGCACCAGGATCACATTGAAAGAAGATCAAATGAAGGAGATATGAATCGTGAAAAATGAAACTAAAATCACCGTCACCTTTTGACACAGGTTCGGTATTTTGAGTATAACTCACAAACCACACATCGGATTGAGACGAGACCAGTGCCAAATGAAAGTAGACTCAAAGGGCTTTCCATGGATAGGTAATTTGCCTAATTTAAACGTATATTCTAGGAGCTATACCTTCTGGAAGTTGACGCTTGTGCAGACTAGCGAAATATACACTCTTTCGATCATAACTTGCAGAATACAACGAGTTTGGAGCTGATTCTTGTTGCATTGGAATGCATATGGTAAGAGCATTCCTATGATACATCATTTGAATCAAATGAATAAAATTTTTCTAAAGTGGCCCCACATCACCCGCGAGTGTAAAAACTGACTCTCTGAAAAAGTTGTGCGAGTGATGTCCAGAAGCAGCTGAAACGTGAAGAAAATTGCATCACTCGAGCACTAGGATTCATGCTCGAGCATTGGATGATTTCTCACTCGAGCACATGCAAGTTTTAACATGAGAGTGGTAACCCGAGAAGAAGCATGCACATGAAAGCAGAAGACGCACTCGAGTAGGACGTGTTGTGCTCGAGTGATTCGAGAATTCACTCGAGCAGATGCGAGTGAAGTGCAGCGAGTGCTTGCCCGAGAGGAAGTCAGAACATGAAAATATCAACTGCACTCAAGTGAGCCATATTGCACTCAAAGTGAAGTTCTGACAGAAGCAACGAAGAAACACAGAGCCTCATAGCAATCAATCCAAACATGATTAAATGTTATACAATCATTATATTTTCACTTGTTATTGTTCCTAAACATTAACTAACATATATTTCAAGTTTAAAAAGGAGATTAAATATTTGGGTTGTATCTTCAAGAACGGAGGTCACAGCAAATATATTCACTCAACGTGATGAGTCACAGAAGCCAGAAATTCAGCTTTTGACCAATGATCCAACATACCCATGACTAATACTTCATCATATTAGTGATTAAGCATTTTACAGTGTGAAAAAGGAAATTTAATGGTGAGCTTACAGATTCAAATGAAAGAGTCAAGAATGGCGGGCGACATCATTACACACCGAGCATCAGCTACCTACCACGACAAGTAACTGACCCACCATGAGAGATTGTCTAGAAACTCAAACGAATTCATCCCGCTCCACAACGTGATGTACAGCTCAAAATGAGACATGCGGCTCCTCAACGTGACGCTCTGCTTTGCAAATAAAAGCTCATGGTAGCTCATTTTCCAAATATGCTCAAACGGTCAAAATGACTCCAACAGACGAATGCTCACAACGGTCATCATCTTCATCAACTATAAATGAGAAAGCATTCAACATCAATGAGTGACTGAGAAAGACAGAGAAAACAGAGACAGCGAGCAACTACGAGAAAAATGATAGAAATGTGAATCCTCTGCTTCTACCCAAACACTCTCTATTTTCCAGCTTCTGTATTACTTATTAATGAGAGAGTGATCATTTGTATTGTACTTCAGTGAGTATTATATCCACTCTGTGAGAGAGTCTGTAAACACTTTCATCTATATTTCTGAGTTGATATCAAGGTAGAGGGACCTTGAGAGGGTTGATTTTCTTATGGAGAAGCTGTAGAGAGAATTACCAGTAAGACATTCTGCTCGTAAGACCTACATGGTGCAAGCAGTAGAGAACGTTGCTGCTCATAAGACTTACAGGGGTGTAAGCAGGAGAGAACGTTGCTGCTCGTAAGACTTGCATGAGTAAGCAGGAGAGGAAGATCTTCAGGATTGCTCTGCTCGTAAGACTTGCCGTAAGGGGGAGTATTTCAGTGAGAGATTTGTAAAAGGTTTCACAAGTACCCGGCTAAACTTGTGGATTGTAAAGGCTTTTCTTGTGCCCGGATTAAACAAGAAGATAGTGGATTTGAAAATCTCAGGAGGAGCCTGGGGACTGGACGTAGGCCATCACAGATTGGACCGAACCAGGATAAATCACAGTTTGCATATTCTCTTCCCTAAACTCTTATATTTCCAGCATATATTATTTAATCTAACTGTTGATTTATAAACCTTCATACTTACCACTTTTGTTAAAATACGAAAAGATTTCTAAAGTTCTTAAGTTTTTATTATACACCCAATTCACCCCCCTCTTGGGTGATAGCTGGTTCTAACATTTGGTATTAGAGCCCGGGCTCTTGTTTAAAGGACTTAACCGTCTCAAGAGTTACAATGGCTAATTTGGGTGTTTTATACTTTCAGAAGGTTTTGATTATACAATCCCACCTCTTTTGAAAGATATTGATTTTTGGTTTTGGAAAGCTAGAATGACTAGTTTTATAAAAGCTTTTGATTTTGATATGTGGAATGCTTTTACAAATATTTTTTATTTCAAACCAAGAAAGGATTGGACAGAAAGTGAAAAGAAAATGTTTTCGTTGAACATTAGAGCAATGAAAATTCTGTATAGTGCTTTAACCGAAAATGATTTTGAGAAAATTAGATTTTGTTCTAATGCTAAACATATCTGGGACACTCTTGATTCTATGTATGCTTCTAACAATTGTGTTGAAGTTGAAAGTGTTGACAGTTCATGTGAAACCACACGCTACGCATCTACTATACATGAACAATTGGAAGTTGATGATGAAGATGGAAAAATCATAGAACACTTCCATACAGTCAACATGGATAAACAAGAAGAAGAGGATTCCCGAAAAGAGCTTAGTATGGACGAACATGAAAAATCACTCTCCGGAGCTCAAGATGAACTTAAGGTAAAAAGTTCCAATTCTTTGTGTGATTTTCATAAAAATGATTTTCAGAGTTTACAAAAGTTTGTTTCTCAACCAATTGTTGATTCTATTGAGAAAAGCAAAAATGTTTTCAAATATGCTGGAAAGTTTGTTGGGAAGAAAGAATATTCAAATCAAATCCATTCGAATTTCTACTCTCATGATCGACATAATACTTGCATGATATCCCATAATGTATATCTTGATACAATTTGCAATTATTGTGGCAAATCCGGTCATATTTCTCATACATGCTATATTAGAAGAAATTCCCATATGAGAAATAAGTATATTTGGGTACCGAAGAAACATGTAAGGTTTAATACTAACAATCAAGGACCCAAGTATATGTGGGTACCAAAATGTCCATCTAGTACTTTATGTATGCAGGATGATCCGAAAAGAAATGGACATAAGGGTAAGGAGAAGATGAAAAAGAAGCCAAGAGTTTCTCATGCACCTAAATGGAGATTCACACCAATTAGGAGAACTCTCGAATCACCCATTGCTAGAACTGCAAAGTTTAACCATAAAGAAAGGCAATGGAGAAAAGGAGTACGTTCCACCTCAAGAATGAACTACCATAGAATACCATTCAACTATCTTGAGGAGAACAAGAAAAGGAGGATCTCTCAAACATCAAATAAAAGACTCCTGGAGTCTATATATTTCAAGAGAAGGTTGCCAGCACCTAAAGCAAGATATTCAAAGTATCAACATCATAGAAAGATGCAATGGGTAAGCAAAAGCAATCCTCCAAATATCTAAGGCAAAGGTACACAATGATAAAACCTCCTATGCTGTTGTTTGTAATATTTGTTGAGGTTTTATATTTTGGAACCTTAGGAATGAGCATTGCAAATGATTTTTAAATTATGTTTTCGCATCCCTTAAAAAGTCATTTAATAGCTTTATTTATAAAGGGATTGTAATGCTCAACAGGTTAATTCTTTATGCATGTATAATGATTTGAAAAGAGAAATATTTCTCTTATGCATAAAGACGTATTTAATTCATTATGCTCAATTGTTTCAAATTAATTATATTATTAGAGCATGTGAATTATGATTCCTACAAGATAACCATGAGTGGATCCAAGTAAAATTGGATACCAAAAGAAGAAAAAATTTCTATAAGGTTTTGTAGGAAGAAGAAAGGAAGAGCTTCATCTCAAGATTATGACTACATAAGATTTCACTCAAATCTTAGTGAAGTTGGACCTTGAGGCTACATCTTAAATGTGTAAACAAAAAGGAGGCATTACTTGAGGTAACATTGCAAGTGCCTAGCTAGCAATGAAGGAAGAAAAGATGCACAGTGAAGCGTCACTCAAGTAACCAATCAAGTAATCATCATCACTGCGTGACAACTGGGAGTAAATGTTCAAGTGATAACACCAACTGGAAGATTGGAAGGTAAAAGTCAAGGAATTATGCACAAATGAACTCCAAAGGATAATTTCTCAAGTAATTACGAGATTACTTGAGCACGGTACTGTCTTCTTTATTCTTACCTGATATTATGCTTATATAAATTGTTTATTTGGGTAATGAATAACTTGCTCATTATTGCATACCATTAGCAATCAATCATTTATGGGTTTTAAATTGTTTTTAGATTGCTAAATAGACTGAAAGTCAAATTGTGCATAATCTTTCTATGTATTTGAGTTTCGAAATGCATATTTCAAAAATGTACCTAGATTCCAAATTATGTATAATTTTTCTATGCATTGGAAATTTGAAATGTACGTTTCATAAATTTACTTGGATTTCAAATTCATCTTGTTATAAAAATGCATACACATTATTTGAAAATTATTCATATCTTGTTTGCATTCAAATCGGTTTCAAAATTGGAAGTTAATATTTTTATACTGAAAGTCAGAATGCTTCAAATTCATTTATCAAAGTATTTTCCCATCATTGACACATTGATCTTAAATGTGCTATCCAATACTTGAACTCTCTTCATTCCTTAACATGCTAGACCTTACGTCTAAACAAGTTAACTATCTATATGAGTGTCAAGTATATTCCCTTGATAAGAATTCAACTTGTAAAGCCTTGTGCCTAATGCATAAATCATTAGTTAGCCACGTTATTCCAAGCATTATAAATGTTCATTAGTGCATTAAATCTTAATGCATTAACCATTATTGTGGAATAACTTATCGGGATAATATTCTAGAACTCTAGTCATTTGGATCAATGAGTATGTGCTTCATCATCCATAAATTCTTATACTCATATTGTTGCTCAAATGCATTACCATTTGTCTTCATCCATTTTTTTGAGTAACTAGAATCTTGCACTTTAAGTCTTGTTGCCTTGAATATTTATCCATTTTAAGACACAACTCTAAGAGGCAAGGTTATCTCTTGATCAATACTAAAGTCATCATGCTTATATATGTCAAGATAAGCCATTTTGGCTAATTCATTTTTCATATGACTTTTGTTCTTGGAAAAATTATCCAACATGTTAACTCTTATAATTAACATGTTATCTTTGTTGAACTCCTTAGTGAAGCTTTCTGATATATATTTTTTAACTGTTGACTTCCATTGTTTTTGGCATAAGTATTGGTATTTACAAGCTTCATAAATGAGTTTTCATGCATTCAAAATCTTAATGTCATATTGCATATTTATGATTTGAAAGAACATTTGAGATTTTGAAACAATTTGCACATCTCATTATCATTCTTAAAAAATTTTGATTTCATTCATGATTTGTCATTTCATAAAAGTTGGTAATTGTGGATAAACTTTCTACTCTATTTGATCCAACTTACATGGATTGCATGAAAATCTTATCAATGACATATCTTTTAAAAGTGTATTTACAAATTGTCATTGATCATCATCATTCCTGGTATTACTTATTCGCTATGATTTATAATGACTTGATTTAATTGGGTAAAGAATTATATTTTGATCTTTGTTGATTTATCGTACTCTTTGCTCAAAATTTCATATGATTAATGGCATAAGAGCATAAGAGTTGTTATATCTAATATTGTACGGACTCAAAAGAAGATGGGTACCAGAGAGCATATGTTTATCCTTTTACAGAGTTGATCAAGATGCTTTCATTTTGGATACAAAGGTCAGAGGCTAACAGAAAAGGCATGACTGATAGTGTTGCAGCGTGAGTTGAAGCAGAATATGTGATATTACTCAAATGACACTCCATCACTAGCAAATAACTAGCTAGTGATACAATCAAAGAAAGAGAAAGAGAAAGAGAAGGAAGATCTCTTAGTAGACCCAACGAAGATTATTTCAAAGCAGCACAGAGCCAAGAATAAGTTTATCCAATATGAATCTTTGTTGCCTACCACTTTCCTTATCGTTTCAAGGTGATCAGACATCTTCACTATGATATGGAGCCAACAGAGATGTTCAACGGAAGATGCTGAGATGCACAGAATCATCAAGCTTGATGAGCCTTTGAGGATTCTTAACTACTATCCTAGCTCTATGTCTAAATCTTCACTGGATTATCTACTATACCTACACTAGAGCTATGGTGAACAAGGCCAGTAAATGAGAGATGACAATTTGCTAGAGTTGGCCTCCATGATTCTTCATGCTTTGGTCCATTTGTCTAAGGCTTTCTGAGAGAGGAGCTTCAACAATCACACAGAGCTTGCTACAAACAATGCTGAGATCATCAGTCAATGATAAGATAAAGCAGCTATGTGAACCAGAACTTCAAAGTTCTATTTGAGATGATGGATGACAAAATAAGGGTGTTATGTGCTATGATGAAATTAAAAGTTCTCAATGATGTTTGCTAAGCAAGGGGCACATACTAAGCCAATATGCGCATAAAGCCTTACTCCGAGATCATCTTGATATCCTAAAGTGCTCACAGAATACTACACTTCAGAATCCCTCAGTACTAGTCACATCATCCAATATTGACTAGGACATGATGTATCAATGGACTATAAAGGATTATGACTCGAGTGATTACGATATTACTCGAGTGAGGTATTGTATTCTTGCTTAAGTCAAAATCCTTGAGTTGTATCACTTGAGTATACAATCGAGTCATGATTGAGTAGAATCACTCAAGTAACCACTCAGGTGATATTAGGTTGTATCTCTTAAAACCTCTTATTAGCATTGCCATTTAATTTCTCTCTAAATCTTCATACCTTCAAAATCATTTTCTCAATAAAGTTTCCAATGGTTTCTCAAATCCAGGAGAGTTATTAACTATTTTCCTAATGAAAATGTTTAAAACCATGCATCAATTAAGGGGGAGCTTCACATTCACATGTGTTTTACATGTTGAAAGCTCATCTCCTATTTGAAAGAAAATCCTTTTAATATACTCATCTATATTCACCATGTCTTGATTATTTTTTATGATGAGTTATTCTTATATTGTTCTTTTCATGATCTAAATTTTAATATATCATATGGAAAGGAACAGTTTGTTACTTGATTGAACTAACAATTCTCTTTGCAAAGAAAGATTTAAATTTATAACAGGAGAATTTGTTTTGTGTAATAGCATTCCTCAACATACTACAAGAAGACTCTATTAACCTTGAGGATGTTTTTAACGCTCAGTCAAGGAATATATATTGGCTACAACATTCATATGCCAATATAACTGAGCATTGAACATGCTAAACAAAAGCTCAACTCAATTGGAGAATTCTGGCAACAACATGAATATATATTGAGTTGCATAACAGAAGTGTGGTGTACATCATCATGAACTAGCATTGCCAAAGGATAAAGCAACGGACTTCATGGAGCGCTTCATCAATTTTCAAAATCTACATGAGCATTTCTAAACCTTCACTCTTTACATTTCAAGAATACGTTTCATAATTTCATTTATCTTGATTATAGAAGTTTTCTTGAAAACCTTTCCAAATCTTTTTTAGATCCCTCTCATTAAAAATGAAAGTACTTTCACATAGGGGGAGTGTAAATTGTTTTCTTGGTTCATTCATTTTGATTAAAGTAATTTCTACTCTATTTACTTCTTCACAAGCCTTACTTCTTTATATATTTCAAACTTTTTGCTGATGTCAAATAGGGGGAGAAAAATATGTATGTTGCACTTTGCATTATACATGAAAAATGTAAGAAAAATATGTATGTTGCACTTTGCATTATATATAATATGTATATGTATGTTTGCACTTTGCATTATACATGTATGTTGCACTTCATTCAGACATGTTTTTCTTAAAGGATTTGTCATCATCAAAAAGGGGGAGAATGTTAGATATGGTTAGTTTTGATGATGTCAAATATAGATGTGAAGTGATAAGAGCAAAAAGTTTATATAATGTATTTCTTTGACTAACTACTATATTTAATGTTACATATTTTGTAGATTAGTCAAGCAAAGAATGAAGAAGATTGAATTAATAAAAATGAACAAGAGGAAGAAGAAGAAGAGAAATTGAAGATAGTCAAGGAGATGCCTACTCGGATTATGAAGAATTATTAAGAGGAAAACCAAGAAGAAAGATATTGAAGAATGAAGAACTTGGAAGATCTATCATGAATATCAAGATTCAAGTTGTTAGATGTGATATTGGAGGTTTCTATAATGATACCGGAGGTTTCTATGATCAAATAATAGTTGGAATAGGTTAATACGAAGCTAAGATGACTTATATATGAGTTTTGGCACTTCCAGAGGTGTTATGATCGAGCACAAGGTGTTATGCTCGAGCACAGGAAGAACTCACTCGAGCACAGATGAGTTCACTCGAGCGCGGGGTGAATACTCTGTTCTACTCTGTTCTACGTTCAGCCTAAGTGAGGTCTGGTATTTTGGTCATATCTCTCAAACCACACATCGGATTGACCCGAAACCAGTGGCATATGAAAGACGACTCCCAACACGTAAAATGGGCACCCGGATCACATTGAAAGAAGATCAAATGAAGGAGATATGAATCGTGGAAAATGAAACTGAAATCACCGTCACTTTTTGACACAGGTTCGGTATTTTGAGTATAACTCACAAACCACACATCGGATTGAGACGAGACCAGTGCCAAATGAAAGTAGACTCAAAGGGCTTTCCATGGATAGGTAATTTTCCTAATTTAAACGTATATTCTAGGAGCTATACCTTCTGGAAGTTGACGCTTGTGCAGACTAGCGAAATATACACTCTTTCGATCATAACTTGCATAATACAATGAGTTTGGAGCTGATTCTTGTTGCATTGGAATGCATATGGTAAGAGCATTCTTATGATACATCATTTGAATCAAATGAATAAAATTTTTCTAAAGTGGCCCCACATCACCCGCGAGTGTAAAAACTGACTCTCTGAAAAAGTTGTGCGAGTGATGTCCAGAAGCAGCTGAAACGTGAAGAAAATTGCATCACTCGAGCACTAGGATTCATGCTCGAGCATTGGATGATTTCTCACTCGAGCACATGCAAGTTTTAACATGAGAGTGATAACCCGAGAAGAAGCATGCACATGAAAGCAGAAGACGCACTCGAGCAGGACGTGTTGTGCTCGAGTGATTCAAGAATTCACTCGAGCAGATGCGAGTGAAGTGCAGCGAGTGCTTGCCCGAGAGGAAGTCAGAACGTGAAAATATCAACTGTACTCAAGTGAGCCATATTGCACTCGAAGTGAAGTTCTGACAAAAGCAACGAAGAAACACAGAGCCTCATAGCAATCAATCCAAACATGATTAAATGTTATACAATCATTATGTTTTCACTTGTTATTGTTCCTAAACATTAACTAACATATATTTCAAGTGTAAAAAGGAGATTAAATATTTGGGTTGTATCTTCAAGAACGGAGGTCACAGCAAATATATTCACTCAACGTGATGAGTCACAGAAGCCAGAAATTCAGCTTTTGACCAATGATCCAACATACCCATGACTAATACTTCATCATATTAGTGATTAAGCATTTTACAGTGTGAAAAAGGAAATTTAATGGTGAGCTCACAGATTCAAATGAAAGAGTCAAGAATGGCGGGCGACATCATTACACACCGAGCATCAGCTACCTACCACGACAAGTAACTGACCCACCATGAGAGATTGTCTAGAAACTCAAACGAATTCATCCTGCTCCACAACGTGATGTACAGCTCAAAATGAGACATGCGGCTCCTCAACGTGACGCTCTGCTTTGCAACGAAAAGCTCATGGTAGCTCATTTTTCAAATATGCTCAAACGGTCAAAATGACTCCAACAGATGAATGCTCACAACGGTCATCATCTTCATCAACTATAAATGAGAAAGCATTCAACATCAATGAGTGACTGAGAAAGACAGAGAAAACAGAGACAGCGAGCAACTACGAGAAAAATGATAGAAATGTGAATCCTCTGCTTCTACCCAAACACTCTCTGTTTTCCAGCTTCTGTATTACTTATTAATGAGAGAGTGATCATTTGTATTGTACTTCAGTGAGTATTATATCCACTCTGTGAGAGAGTCTGTAAACACTTTCATCTATATTTCTGAGTTGATCTCAAGGTAGAGGGACCTTGAGAGGGTTGATTTTCTTACGGAGAAGCTGTAGAGAGAATTGCCAGTAAGACATTCTGCTCGTAAGACTTACATGGTGCAAGCAGTAGAGAACGTTGCTGCTCATAAGACTTACAGGGGTGTAAGCAGGAGAGAACGTTGCTACTCGTAAGACTTGCATGAGTAAGCAGGAGAGGAAGATCTTCGGGATTACTCTGCTCGTAAGACTTGCCTTAAGGGGGAGTATTTCAGTGAGAGATTTGTAAAAGGTTTCACAAGTACCCGGCTAAACTTGTGGATTGTAAAGGATTTTCTTGTGCCCGGATTAAACAAGAAGATAGTGGATTTGAAAATCTCAGGAGGAGCCTGGGGACTGGACGTAGGCCATCACAGATTGGACCGAACCAGGATAAATCACAGTTTGCATATTCTATTCCCTAAACTCTTATATTTCCAGCATATATTATTTAATCTAACTGTTGATTTATAAACCTTCATACTTACCACTTTTGTTAAGATACGAAAAGATTTCTAAAGTTCTTAAGTTTTTATTATACACCTAATTTACCCCCCCTCTTGGGTGATAGCCGGTTTTAACAGTAAGTACCTGAGTAAACAGGTATTTCCAAGGTTTGTAAATTTGTTTACTCCATACACTACCCGAGTAATGTAATGTTCATTTATTAACTTGCAGTTTATCATTACTTTCACGATGATACTCGAGTAAGTACTCGAGTAAACTTTAATGAATACTCGAGTAACTACTCAAGTATGCAAGTTCAGAATTTGAGAAATCATTCCAACGTTCTTTGATTTGTTTCCTATATGATTAACCCTTTATTATATTAGTATTCTTAGCATATCCACAGATAAACAATGAAGAGATCTTACTAAATAAGGAAAGTCAAATGCAACGTTCAAACGTTACCTACCGCCACCTACCACAAACGGATATTTTTCAAATACTGGAAAAGTCAACAGTGACTGCGCACACTCTAACGGATGAGAAGAAAATGTTCCAACGGTCATTACCAACACATCTATATATATTAGAACATCCAAACAGAGAAGAACAACAAGAACACACACACGAACGTATTATCAAGTTCACTACTCTGTTTTACACATACTTGTAATTCTGTACTTCAGTTATTCTTATTCACTCTGTGAGAGAGATATTTCATTCAAACTCAATATTTGTTATTGAGGTAACTTAAGGTTATGGAACCTTGAGTTGGGATAGGATTACAACTTGTAAGGGGGAGCGAGTGTCCAGGCGAAGGAACTTGCTTGTACTGAAGTGCCAAGAACCCATTGAATCTTGGAAGTTATAGTGAAACTCTAAGAGAAGCTCTGAGGACTGGACGTCGGTCAAAGTGGTTGTGGCCAAACCAGTATAACTCCTGGTGTACACTTTGGTGATATTTCTCCTTAGTCTTTACTGCTTTGTATTCACCGTCAAGGTTTATATTTGCAATGAAATTTTAGTATCACCCAATTCACCCCCTCTTGGGTGAAACTCTTGCTCTAACATTTGGTATCAGAGCGTAGGTCTTCTTGTTAAGGTTTAACAACCTAAGAAGGATCCAATGGCAAGCATGGGTAAAGGAATTCTTCCCGATGGAGCATCCATCACTAGACCACCAGGTTTCAATGGCGAACACTTTTCCTTCTAGATAGCAAAGTTCAGAGTATTCGTGATGGCTACCGAATATGGGCTATGGGATGTGATTGAAAGTGGAAACTATCAAACTATAAAGACTGTAGATTCTCAGAAAATTCCAAAGACACCAGTGGAATATGATGAGAATGACAAGAAACTTATCACTCTCAACAGCAAAGCAATTCTGATGTTACAAAGTGCTTTGAGTCAAAGTGAATACTTCAGAATTTGCACACTTCTTACAGCAAAGCAAATGTGGGAAGCTCTGGAAATCACTCATGAAGGAACTTCAAGAATAAAGGAGAATCGGATAAACACCTTGGTCACTGAATTCGATCTACTTTGAATGAAATCAGGTGAATCAATATCTGAATTTGAACTTAGATATACTCATCTTGTTAATCAACTTGCAGCACTTGGGAAAGTTTATGATCAACATACCCAAGTACAAAAGATTTTGAATATTCTTTCTAAAGAATGGGAGGCCAAAGTCACTGTGATAGAAGAAGCAAAAGGAGATTCAATGAGATCAATTGCTTCTCTATTTGGAAGCCTTTTTGAATATGAAAGCAAACTAAAGTTCAAATGGGAACTAGATGACATCGGTGACAAGAAAAAGAAAGGCCTAGCACTAAAAGCAAAAGAAGAAAATCAAGATGAGGATGAGGAGTTTGAAGATGATGAAATGGGCCTAATCATAAAACGATTCAGAAAGTTCTACAATAAAGGTCAAGGATTCAAACACTTTCAGAAAGGAGGAACTAGCAGCAAAGATCATATCATCTGCTATGAATGTGGAAAACCAGAACATATCAAATCAGAATGTCTAGAACTGAACCAAAAGAGCAAAGAAAAGAAAAAAGATAAATTCTTCAACAAAAAGAAGCCTTTGTATCTACTATATGGGGTGATAGTTCCTCTGACGAAGAAAGTGATGAAGAAGAAGTAGCCAATATATGTCTCGTTGCTCAAGAAGAAACAGAAGAAGAGGTAATTGATTTTGATCCTACCTATGATGAATTACTCGCTGAATATAATGCTTTACATTCTGAATTCATCAAAGTAGTTAAAGAATTAGTTGTTTTTAAAAAGAAAAACAAAGCTCTTGAAATTGAACTTAAAGAAAGTTCAAAAAAGGATTGTGAAAATTGTTCTTCTTTGAAAAAGGAAAACACTGATCTCACAAAAACTCTTGAAAAATTTACACAAGGAAGTGAGATGCTAAATGTTATTTTAAAAGCTCAACGATTTGTAAATGACCGATCTGGAATTAGATATGATCCAAAATCAGATAGAAGGAAAGGTAAAAAGAAAGCAGGAGGTAAGTCATATTTGAATTATTTCCAGCATTCTGTGCATACATCAAATCCGTTTGCATTTTGTAATTACTGTAATAGAAAAGGCCATTATACCTCTTCATGCATTCATAAGAAGAAAGGAACGATAGGAACCTACAAATGGGTACATAAAGGATCATATGTTTCAAAAATTTCCTGTACTAATCCAAAAGGACCCAAAAAGAAGTGGGTACCTAAGAATTAGTTGTATTTAATTGTAGATGTGTCTCAAGGCATCCAAAAACAACAAATGGTACATAGACAGTGAATGCTCTAGACATATGATCAGTGATTTCGAAAGCTTTACCAAATTGCAACCTAAAAAAGGTGGAAAGGTAAAATTTGGAGGAAATCAAACCGGAAGGATAGCAGGAATTGGTGAAATCAAAAATGACAAAGGCATACAAGTCAAATATGTATATTATGTCGAAGGATTATGCCATAACTTGCTGAGTATGAGTCAAAGTGCAGACAAAAACAACTGGGTAATATTTGACTCAGAGGAATGTCTAATTATCAACAAAAATGACTTACTACTTGATAAGAAGAATATCAAGGCTAAGCTCAGAGCAAAAAGGGAAGGTAATTGTTATACTCTAGATATTAGTAGAAATGAATCTGAAAATTGTTTTTTGAGTAATGCCGATGAAAGTTGGCTATGGCATAAGAGATTGGCTCATGTCAATATGCATCAATTAGGCAAACTACTCAAAAAGAATTTAGTTCTTGGATTACCCAAAGTAACTTTCAAAAATGACTTGATTTGTGACGCTTGTCAAAAGGGTAAACAAACTAAATCATCTTTCAAATTGAAAAATGAGATTTCAACAAATAAACCACTACAACTATTGAATATGGATTTAGTTGGCCCAATAAGAGTAAAGAGTCTTGGTGGCAACTTATATTCATTGGTCATTGTTGATGATTTCTCCAGATTTACATGGGTTATTTTTCTATCGTCAAAGGATGAAACCTTTGAAGAATTTATTGTTTTTGCCAACAAAGTGCAAAATGAGAAAGGTATGTCCATTGCAGGTATTAGGACCGATCATGGTGGAGAATTTGAAAATCAAGCTTTTGAAGAATATTGTGATACTAATGGCATTGATCACAATTTCTTTGCTCCAACGACGCCTCAACAAAATAGAGTCGTGGAACGCAAGAATAGAGTGCTCACTAAAATGGCTAGAGCAATGTTAAATGAAAAGAATGTGTCTCAAGTTTTCTGGGTTGATGCTACAAGTACAACATGCTATATTTCAAATAGAGCCTAAATTAGAACAAAACTTGGAAAGACACCATATGAGCTGAACAAAGGAAGGAAGCCAAACATTGCTCATCTACACATCTTCGGTTGTAAGTGTTTCATTCATAATAATGGTAAAGATAACTTGGGAAAATTTGATTCTAAAACTGATGAAGGAATTTTCCTAGGATATTCTAACCGAAGTAAAGCATATAGAGTTTTCAATAAAAGAACATGTGTTATTGAAGAATCAATTCATATTGTATTTGATGAATTTGAATCCTTTGACAAAACTATTGATGAAGAACAGGAAATTGTTTTAAATCAAGAAAATGGTCAATCTATTTCTAAATCTCTTATTCCAGAAGTTGATGAAACCAAGGAAGAAGAGCACTCACTAGGACAACCTAGAGCCTGGAAATACAATAAAAGTCATCCATTAGATCAAGTCATAGGAGATGTGAATGAAGGGATCAAAACTAGAAATAGAATTTTCAATGAAGTAAGTTTTTCTGCATTCATTTCTGAGATTGAACCTTCTAACATTGATGAAGCCCTATCTGTAACACCCCGTCCCAGGGAGCACGCATTTCCAGATACCCCTCAGGGCCGTAAGCGTCTCCAAGGGCACGAGCGTGCCACTCACAGGATTCTCCCACGCCCCCTGCGTGGTTTCTTTCGCCTCCGCACGGTTCGAACACTCGACCTGGGGGTAAGTACGAGCGCTTGGCGAACCATGCTACCATTGAACTACTAGCTCAATGGTAGCATGGTTCGCCAAGCGCTCGTACTTACCCCCAGGTTGAGTGTTCGAACAGTGTGGAGGCGAAAGAAACCACGCAGGGGGCATGGGAGAATCCTGTGAGTGGCATGCTCTTGCCCTTGGAGACGCTTACGGCCCTGAGGGGTGTCTGGAAATGCGTGATCCCTGGGACGAGGTGTTACAATAAAAAGGCATAGCTCAATGGTAGCATGGTTCGCCAAGCGCTCGTACTTACCCCCAGGTCGAGTGTTCGAACCGTGCGGAGGCGAAAGAAACCACGCAGGGGGCGTGGGAGAATCCTGTGAGTGGCACGCTCGTTCCCTTGGAGACGCTTACGACCCTGAGGGGTGTCTGGAAGTGCGTGCTCCCTGGGACTGGGTGTTACAATAAAAAGGCGCCTTTTTATTGTCACACCCCACTTCCAGCCAGGCCACACATGGACCCCGTAAGAGGTGGACTCACAAGAGTTCCTCGCTCCCCAAGCGAGATTTTCCGCCTCCGCAGGGATCGAAGCCACTACCTGGGGGTAAGTAGCGCCTCATGACAATCCCCACTACCATTGAGCTAGTAGCTCAATGGTAGTGGGGATTGTCATGAGGCGCTACTTACCCCCAGGTAGTGGCTTCGATCCCTGCGGAGGCGGAAAATCTCGCTTGGGGAGCGAGGAACTCTTGTGAGTCCACCTCTTACGGGGTCCATGTGTGGCCTGGCTAGAAGTGGGGTGTGACACTATCAGACAATGATTGGCTTATAACAATGCAAGAAGAACTAAATCAATTAGAAAGAAATCAAGTTTGGGATTTGGTACCCCGACCCAAAGATCATCCGATTATTGGCACTAAATGGGTATTCAAGAACAAACTCGATGAATCCACAATTATTATCAGAAACAAGGCAAGATTGGTGGCCAAAGGCTATAATCAGGAAGAAGGGATTGATTATGAGGAAACGTATGCTCCAGTGGCTAGATTGGAAGCTATACGTGTACTCTTAGCTTTTGCGTACATCAAAGGATTCAAACTCTATCAAATGGATGTAAAGAGTGCATTTCTAAATGGTTACATCATGGAAGAAGTATATGTAGAACAACCTCTAGGTTTTGAAGATGTAACTAAACCTGACCATGTTTTCAAACTCAAAAAGGCTTTATATGGTTTAAAACAAGCTCCTAGAGCATGGTACGAAAGGCTCAGTAAATTTCTTATTGATCAAGGTTTTGTATGGGGAAAAGTTGACACAACACTTTTTATATAACCAAAATGTGATGATATTTTAATTGTTCAAATATATGTTGATGACATTGTTTTCGGTGCTACTAATGAATCTCTGGGTAAGGAATTTTCTGAGATAATGTAGGGAGAGTTTGAGATGTCAATGATGGGAGAATTGAATTTCTTTCTCGGTTTGAAAATCAAACAAAGAAAGAATGGAATCTTCATCTCTCAAACAAAGTACTTGAAAGAGCTATTGAAGAAGTATGGAATGGATGAAGCAAATGGAACAGACACACCTATAAGCTCAACTACATTGCTTGATGCTGATGTCAAAGGGAAAGACTACAACATCACAAAATACAGAGGAATGATTGGATCATTACTCTATCTCATGGCAAGCAGACCGGACATTTAATTTAGTGTTGGCATATATGCAAGATATCAATCAGCACCAAAGGAATCACATGCCGAAACTGTCAAATGAATCTTTAGATACCTTGCTGACACACCAGAATTGGGTCTGTGGTATCCCAAAGGAAGAAGTGAATATCTAGTTGCATATTCAGATTTTGATCATGGAGCATACAAGAGAGATAGAAAGAGCACCAGCGGACAAGGACAATTTCTTGGAGGATCTCTTGTATCATGGTTCAGCAAGAAACAAAATACTGTGTCTCTTTCGTCAACGGAAGCCGAATATGTAGCAGTCTCAAGTTGTTGTGTACAAGTGATATGGTTAAAACAACAACTACAAGATCTTGGTATTTATCTCAAAGAAATACCAATCTATTGTGACAATACCAGTATGATAAGCTTGGCAAAGAATCCAGTTCAACATTCTAGAACCAAGCATATCGATGTCAGACATCACTTCATAAGAGATCATGTCTAGAAGAAAGATGTGAAAGTGATATTTAAAAGAGGCAAGCTTCACCCAAGAAGGGGGTGAATTGGGTGATGTTATAAATTTTTCGCTTGATGTGGTGATATGA
This sequence comes from Inga oerstediana, assembly GCA_963210345.1. NCBI lineage: Eukaryota > Viridiplantae > Streptophyta > Magnoliopsida > Fabales > Fabaceae > Inga > Inga oerstediana. The sequence continues at coordinate 39,339,749 of OY723404.1, forward strand.
AAAATATAGTAGATAGAGTAGAGTTGAGAAGATTTGAACAGAGAGAGTTATACTGGTTCGGCCTAACAACCAGGCCTACGTCCAGTCCTCAGAGATCAAGACCTACTGAGATTTTCACTATACCTCAAAGATTCAATGGGCTCTCAGAACGCCACAAAACAACAATTGTCCTTGAAAGGACTACAAGCAGAAATATTCTCTCACTAAGAAATTTCTCTCCCCCTTACGACAAGTCTTACGTGCGGAAAAACAACCTATGACCTTTCCCACCTGCTTATGTATAAAAGACTTATGAGCAGCAACGTTCTCTCCTGTTTACACCACTGTAAGTCTTACGAGCAGCAACGTTCTCTTTTGCTTGTATCTTATAAGTCTTATGAGTGGAAGGTTCAACAAGGAATTCTCTCAACTGCTTCTCTCGTAAGGAAATCTACCCTCTCAAGGTCCCAATACCTTGAGATCAAATAAACATAGAATTTGAATTGTATGAAGACTCTCTTACAGAGCAAATAAATAAACACTGAAGATCAATGTGTATACAGAGAAAATGATGAATAGCAGAGACTCGTGTATAAGCTTGTGAATTCTTGTGCTTTGTTGTTGTTGACTATCTCTGAATCTCTATATATATAGATGTTCAGATTTTGCCCGTTTGGGTAATCATCATTTGAGGAGCGGGGCTTTTGCAACTGTGGAAAGACACGCGTATGTTTGAATATTCTGAATGCGGCAGGTACTAGCGTGCTTGTAATGATGTTGTCCGCCGTTATTTGACTTTATCCGTGTAAGCTTATTTCAAACGTTCATCTTCCTGTATCATACTTATAATACATTCAAAATGATGTTAAACAATGATAATAATTAATGATGATATGAATAAATAACAATAAACCATATTCGGATTGAACGTTGTGAGACTTGGTATTTTTGGTGATCTGGCAGAGCATCACTCGAGCATGAAAAGGCTCACTCGAGTGATCTTCCTATTTTCCTCTTTGTGCTTCAGTTATTGGGTTGTGCTTGCATAGGATTTCAGAGAGATAAAATTCTCACTCGCAAGTGATATGGGGTCTCACTCGAGCACAACTCCTTCTGCTCGAGTGATCTTGTACTTTGCATTGGGAGTTTCTCTTCTGGTTATCACTCGCACATCATTTTAACAAGAGTGAGTTTTTGTACTCGCAAGTGATGTGGTCCCTCACTCGAGCACACCTACTTATGCTCGATTGATATGAATATTCTCAAGGAATATGCCCTTAATACCAACACTCGCATCAGGTTTTGAGAGGGATAAATTTATCACTCGCAGGTGATGTGGGCCCTTACTCGACCACACAGACTCCTGCTCGAGTGAGAAGAATATTCTCAAATAATATACCGTTTATACAAGAACTCGCATCAGATTAAGAGAGGGATAGATTTATCACTCGCAAGTGCTGATGTGTCACTCGAGCATATGAGGTTGTGCTCGAGCATACTTGCGCTTCTCTGAACTTCATGACTCTCGGCCAAACACTCGCAGTTCCTTGCTCGAGTACAGAATGCTCATGCTCGAGCATTGATGTCTCTGCTCGAGTGCATCAAGGAAGAATGATAATACTTGCTCTTGGCCAAGCACTCGCAGACCTTCACTCGCATGTGCTCGAGTGAGAATGGCTTCTCTACTCGAGTGCTGTCTCCAGTGCTCGAGTGAATCAGTGAACATAACAGCGGCATGCCTCTTGGGTGAATACTTTCTGGCTATCACTCGCACCTGCTCCAGCACAGAAAGGATGTATGCTCGAGTGCAAATCTCATGCTCAAGCACTCCAGTTCAATTTGACAGCAGACACCAGAAAACATTACTATATGCATTTGGTAACTTTGTAAACTTTTCTTAAACTTATAAAAACATGATTTATACACAATTGACTTTTTGTTATCATCAAAACTTGGGATCTAACATTCTCCCCCTTTTTGATGATGACAAAACCTTTGTGATGAAAGTTTAATAAAGATTGATTAAGATTGAAAATTTTTGAAATACTTCAATGTCTCCGAATGCATATCAAGTTTTAGTTTCAAGTTCAAGTTTTCCTGCAATACTTCCTCTGGACACTTAACAACCAAGATAAGCATAGTATGAAGCAAATAACTTAATAATTCATGAATAGCTTGAAACATCATTAATATTAAACTTGATAACAAACTCATGAAAAACTTGAAACATCATTAATATTAAACTTGATAACACATTTTGTCAAAATGTAAACAAAATATCATAAACTCCTACCCCATACAAAAAATCTACCCAAACTCCCAATACATCCCACAGAGGCTTAGCTCAGAAATCATCACACATCCTTCTCCCCCAGTTTGTCAGCATCAGAAGGGGGCGGAGGAAAAGTGGTACCAGAAGGTGAAACAAATGATACCATGGCAGTGAGAGGGTCAATAGGTGGAGATGATGGTTGTGGTACAGAGGATGAGGGAGGTAGTGAAGGTGACCGATCAAAAGTGACATCAACATTAGAATCTGGATTGGTGAAGAGTACATGTGTCTATGGTACAGAGGTATGAGTGGTTTCTGGAGGTACCTCTGAAGATGAAGAGGGGAAATGTGAGTGCAAGAAGGTCTCCATATTTGTTATCCCCTAAGACATCTCATCCTGAGTCTTGAACATCAAATCAAAATTGATATTGGCCTTGTCTACTAATTTGATGACCTGTGACTCCATCTTTTCCACAAGCTTCTCATACTCAGTCACTAATTCCTTCTTCAGGCTGGATACTGCTTGATTAATTGCCTCAGTCAAGTGATTGGAAAGAGAAGCATTGAGGAAGGAAGGAGGAGGAATAGGACCTTGGGCAGATGATTGTGCTTCATCACCTTTGGATGGAGTGGCTTCCCTCTTAGATGTGGCTTTGGTTCGACTCACAGGAAGATTAATACCCATATGAGTTAATTGAGTCTTACCAAACCTTGATATGAGAACCCTTTCAGTACCTTCCAAATACCATATCTTGTTTTTCATCAGGATGAAGGATACAAGCTGAGGGTATGGTATGGTTGCGGATTTTGATAAAGAAAATCAAAATCTTCTCATCTCATTGAAGATAATCTCCCCCACATTTCTTTGTTGTCCGGCAAGTAAAGAGGCCAACATATAATAATCCTTTTGAGCAAAATGAGTAAAGTTTTTGGACTTATTGACTATGCTCCGGGAATATATATAGTGAAGGACTCTGTGGATGTCAGGCATATCAATAGGTTTAAAATTGAGAGAACCTATTGGGTCTTTAGGCCTTAAAATCTGGAAGGCTTCATTGGCAGAGAAAGAAGGTGGATCAGGAGGTGGTGCAACATACCCAAGCAAGTCATTTATGATCTTAGTAGATATCATAATAAATTTTTCTCTAACAGTAGTAGACACTGCTTCCTCAATCAATTCACCATATCTAGACTTAATATTATGGGCTTCATGTTGCAATAAAAAGTTTTCACAACAGAGGGTGAATATGGCATATGGATGTTCAGCCAGGGAGCATAGTATTGAAGATAAGGGTATAAATTCAAATGGCAATTCTTCTTCAGATAATCTAAATCCACATACACAACTGGACAGAAGTGCCTATGAATAAACTCATCATCAAATACCTTCTGAGACAGTGCCTTGAGTTCCTCAACAATAAATCCCTCAGGAGGACTGGTGATGTGATCATCCACTGGTGCTTGTGAGGCAAAAGGTGCTCCTGAAGCAGAGGCACTTGATTGCCTAACTTGGTGTGAACTTGAAACACCGGCTTGAGAAGCGATCTTTCCAACTATCTTGTCAAGTTTGGACTTCCCAATGCTTCCCGGAGTTGTTTGTTGAATGAATCACCAGAGGAAGAAGATGATTGTTGGGGTTGCTCTGTTTCCTTTCTCTTCCCTTTTCCTTGAACCTCCTTGGATTGAGACCGGGTAACTATAGGTTCCTTGAACACCACACCCTTTGGTTTCTTTTGAGGAGGTTGATCTTTTTTTGCAATTTGAGGCTTTGGGTGAGGTTTCTTAGCCGGAGTCCTTTTTTTGGTCTTAGGCTTAGGAGGAGGTGAAGGTGAGGAAGATATTTTGGGAGATGGAGGTGTTGGTTCTGGGGTACCAGACGCACTAGCAGCAGAATGAGTAGGAGAAAGAGAGTGAGATCTTTGAGAGATAGAGGGCATTTTGGTTCTTGCCATTGTAGAATAAGAGAAAGAAAAGCAAGAACTCACAGATTCTTTGAGAGTGAAGAGAGGAGCAAACTGAGATTAGGGCACGAATGAGAAATGCAGAGGGTAAGAATCACCTTTTATAGAAGATTGAAGAGTTGTAACGGTGATTTGAAGCAAATGGACGTGATTGACTGAAGGAAAACGGTTGAAGATGAAGAGTTGTGCCCTTCAAGTGACGGGACACCTCGAGTGAGAGCAGAAAGTGTGACGTTCTGAGCTTCTGCGTAACTGATATAAGTGACAGTGCTCGAGCATAAACCCTAGTGCTCGAGTGATGTTCATACTATTCTCGAGTGTGTTCTATCTGTGCTCAAGCGATATTCTGGAAAATTTAAGAAAACATGTAAAAACGTACCTGGATTATGGATTTCTTGCCATATTTTGTATCTTTGTACTCAAATCCTCCAAGATCATTTGAGTAACCATGATTTGGATTGCTTTTGGAAAGAAATTCTTCCTCTCCACTCGAGCAGGCACTCCTCACCTCAAGCATGTTCATATCATGCTCGAGTGAGAGTTCCTCACTCTCGAGTGAGTTCATCTCTCACTGTTGCTTTTGAGATAGACTCTTGGTATTCTTGTTTCCTCTGTTAACCTCTGTTTTACATATCAAGAAGCAGAGTATTTTCAATAGTATTATGCTCGAGTAGAACTACTTGTGCTCGAGTGAAACAGCTTATCACTCGAGCAACACTCTCAGTGCTCGAGTGATAGACCTGCAAAATGATTTTTAACACTCCGATGCCAAAGTCAGTATAGTTATCATCATAAGGAACATTTAATTAAAATATTTAACAAGAAAACTTACAACTTATTGGGATTAACCATTCCCAATTCTCTTCGAATATATAAGAATTGATCTTTTGTAATTGGCTTTGTGAAAATATCCACAAGTTGAAGATGGGTTGGTATGAATTCCACTTTAACATCCTTCTTTTGAACATGATCTCGAATGAAGTGATGTCGAATGTTTATGTGCTTGGTCCTTGAATGTTGTACAGGATTCTTGGCCAAGCTTATAGTTCTAGTGTTGTCACAATAAATCGGAATCTCATTTAAATATATCCCCAAATCTTGAAGTTGTTGTTTCAACCATAATACTTGAGAACAACAACTTGCTACAGCTATATATTCAGCTTCAGTTGAGGATAATGAAATTGTGTTCTGCTTCTTGCTGAACCATGATACTAGAGAACCTCTGAGAAATTGACATTGACCACTGGTACTCTTTCTGTCAGTTTTATATCCTCCGTGATCTGAATCTGAATATGCCATTAAATACTCGTTTCCTCTTTTTGGATACCAAAGACCAAGCTCTGAAGTATCTCCTAGATATTTAAAGATTCTTTTTACTTTCTCTGCATGAGATACCTTAGGAGCGGATTGATACCTTGCACACATTCCCACGCTGAATTGAATATCTAGCCTGCTTGCTGTGAGATAGAGTAATGAGCCAATCATTCCTCTATACTTAGTGATGTTGAAACTAGGGCCTTTTACATCAGCATCCAACAATGTTGTAGAACTCATTGGAGTATCAGCACCATTAGCATTATCAAACCCATATTTCTTTAACAACTCTTTCAAATACTTTGTCTGAGATACAAATATACCATTCTTCTTTTGTTTGATTTGAAGTCCAAGAAAGAAGTTCAATTCTCCCATCATGGACATTTCAAACTCTCCCTGCATAATCTTAGAGAATTCTTGACACATGGATTCGTTAGTAGCACCGAAAATAATATCATCAATGCAAATTTGAACAATTAGAATATCATTTTTGTTATGTTTGATGAATAAAGTTGTATCAACCTTACCTCTGACAAAACTTTGATCAAGAAGAAATTTGCTTAGTCTTTCATACCAAGCTCTAGGTGCTTGTTTCAAACCATATAATGCTTTCTTAAGCTTGAAGACATGATCAGGATTTGTTTCATCTTCAAAACTAGGAGGTTGTTCTACAAATACTTCCTCCATAATATAACCATTTAGAAAAGCACTTTTCATATCCATTTGATAGAGTTTAAAACCTTTAATGCAAGCAAAGGCTAGGAATACTCGTATTGCTTCCAATCTTGCCACTGGAGCATATGTTTCCTCATAATCAATACCTTCTTCTTGATTATAGCCTTTGGCAACCAATCTTGCTTTGTTTCTTATAATGATTGCTGATTCATCAAGTTTGTTTTTGAAAACCCATTTGGTCCCTATAACCGTATGGTTTTTAGATCGAGGAACCAAATCCCAAACTTGATTTCTTTGAAACTGATTTAGATCTTCTTGCATAGCAATCACCCAATCATTGTCAGATAAAGCTTCTTCTATATTGGAGGTTCAATTTCAGAAATAAAAGCAGAAAAGGTTACCTTATTGAGAATTCTATTTCTAGTTTTGACACCTTCATGAATATTTCCTATAACTTGATCAATTGGATGATCCTTCATATGTCTCCATGCTTTTGGTTGAGCATGATCATCGACATCTTCTAAATTTTGAAAATCATTTATTTCAAAATCATCTTGTTTTGAAATAGATTTGTTTTTCTTGATTGAATCCATTTCTTCTTCATCAATAAGTTTTGTCTGAGATTCAATTTCATCAAACACAACATGAATAGATTCTTCAACAGTACATGTTCTTTTATTGAAAACTTTATAAGCCTTACTTCTATTAGAATATCCTAGAAATATACCTTCATCAGACTTTGAATCAAATTTACCTAAGTTTTCTTTACCATTGTTGTGAATGAAACACTTACACCCGAAGATATGTAGATGAGCAAGATTTGGCTTTCTTCCTTTGTAAAGTTCATATGGCGTCTTTCCAAGTGATTTGCGAATATATGCTCGGTTTGAAATGTAGCATGCAGTACTCATTGCATCTGCCCAGAACACTTGTGACATTTCTTTTTCATTAAGTAATGCTCTCGCCATTTCTGTAAAAACTCTATTCTTTCTTTCCACTACTCCATTTTGTTGAGGTGTTCTAGGAGCAGAGAAGTTATGATCTATTCCTTCGTTATTGTAGTAGTTTTCAAATAGTTGATTATCAAATTCTCCTCCATGATCTGTCCTAATAGAAACAATAGATATACCTTTCTCATTTTGAACCTTTTTGGCAAACATAATAAATTTAGCAAAAGTTTCATCTTTTGAAGCAATAAATATGGTCCATGCAAATCTTGTAAAATCATCAACAATTACTAACGTATATAAATTTCCTCCAAAACTTTTTACTCTTGCAGGTCCTACCAAATCCATATGAAGTAATTGTAAAGGTTTTGAAGTAGAAATCTCATATTTTGTTTTAAAAAAGGATTTAGTTTGTTTACCTTTCTGACATGCGTCACAAATCATATTATCTTTGAATTTGAGTTTGGGAAGACCAACAACTAAATCTTTTCTAATCAGTTTGTCAAGTTGATTCATGTTGACATGAGCCAGACGCTTATGCCATAACCAACTTTCCTCTGATCGACTAAGAAAACAATTTTCAGAAGAATTTGAATTTAAATCAATAGTATAACAATTATCGTCCCTTTGAGCTCGGATCTTTGCTTTGATAGATTCTTTGTTTAGTGGTAGATCTTTCTTGTTTACTATCAAGCATTCTTTTGAATCAAAAATCACCCAGTTATCTTTGTCAGTGCTTTGACTTACACTCAGGAGATTGTGGAATAATCCCTCAACATAATAGACTCCGCTGATTTGAACACCATCGGATTTTCCCACTTCACCAATTCCAGCAATACGTCCAGATTGATTACCTCCAAATGTCACATTTCCTCCTTCTCTGGTTTCCAGCATGGTGAACTTATTTTTGTCACCAGTCATGTGTCTCGAACATCCACTATCAATATACCATTTGTTCACTCGAGATGCTTTGAGACATACCTAGAATAAAATGGTCAAGTTTTAGGTACCCACTCTTTCTTGGGTCCTTTGTGGTTAGTATGTGTCCCTTTCGGAACCCATTTATATGTTCCAACAACTTGTCCCTTTTTGAAATAACATGATGAAGTATAATGTCCTTTCCTGTTACAATAATTGCATGATGTGAATGGATTTGATGTATGCACAGAATTCCTGAAATATTTAAGATATGCTTTACTATTCCTCTTATATCCTTTATTCTTATCATGAACAGAACTATATCCAATTCCAGATTTATCAAATGAAACTTTCTGAGAATTTAAAATAACCTTAAGAGTTTCACTTCCTTTAGTAAACTTTTCAACAATTTTTGTTAAATCATATATTTTCTTATCTTTCTCTTTACACATTTCATATGATGATATGACAGTACTTTCTAATTCTTTTACTTTCTTCTTATAGCTAACTATTTCTTTAGCTACTTTGATGTACTCTGTATGAAATGCATTATATTCAGATAACAATTCATCATAGGAAGGTTCAGAATCACTTACCTCAGAGTCTGATTCTTCTTCCTTGGCCACCAAGCATAGATTTGCTACTTCGTCGTCGACACTTTCTTCGTCTGACGAACTATCACCCCATATAGATGATATATATGCTTTCTTTTTCAGCTTCTTTTTGTCTTTGTTTCTGAAACATTCAGATTTGACGTGTCCAGGTTTCCCACATTCATAGCATACTATCTGTTGTTCTTTGTTTTCTTTCTTGCTTGGTCCACCTTGATAGTTCTTGAAATTCTTTTGACCTCTTCTATAGAACCTCTTGAATTTTCTCACGATCATTCCCATTTCATCATCATTAGGGACATCTTCATTTTTAGAAGATTCTTCTTCTTCTTTGATAGCTTTAAGTGCAACTCCCTTTTTCTTTTTATCATCGAATTCTTCAAGTTCCTTTTTGAATCTCAACTTACCTTCATACTCGGAAAGACTTCCAAAGAGAGCAGCTACGGATCTCATAGATTCTCCTTTAGCTTCTTCGATAGCTGTCACCTTTGCTTCCCATTCTTTCGTAAGAATATTAAGAATCTTTCTTACTTGGGAGTTTTGATCAAACGACTTTCCAAGAGCAGATAATTGATTAACAAGATGAGTATGCCTGAGTTCGAATTCTGATATACCTTCTCCAGGTTTCATACGAAATAAATCATATTATGTAATTAGAGTATTGATTCTATTTTCTTTGATCCCAGATGTACCTTCGTGAGCAATTTCAAGACCATCCCACATATCTTTGGCAGTTGGTAGAGTACATATACGAAAGTATTCTTTTTGACTAAGAGCACTCTGTATCATTAAAATAGCTTTACTATTTAATGTTACTAACCTTTTATCATTCTCGTCAAACTCCTCTGGACTCTTCTTAACGGCTCTATCTTCGATTTTCTTCATTGGAACATAATCACCATCTTATATTACATTCCATAAGCCGTACTCATTAGCCATCACGAACACTCTGAATTTAGCTTTACAGAATGAAAAATGTTCTCTAGCAAAACCAGGAGGTCTAGTGATTGAAGCTCCGTCTGGAAGAATGTTTTCACCCATTGTTGCCATTTATCAGATCCTTCTCAAGCTGTTAGGCTCTTCGGAGAAGACTAGGCTCTGATACCAAATGAAAGAGGCAAGCTTCACCCAAGAGGGGGGTGAATTAGGTGATGTTATAAATTTTTCGCTTGATGTGGTGATATGAAAAATATAGTAGATAGAGTAGAGTTGAGAAGATTTGAACACAGAGAGTTATACTGGTTCGGCCTAACAACCAGGCCTACGTCCAGTCCTCAGAGATCAAGACCTACTGAGATTTTCACTATACCTCCAAGATTCAATGGGCTCTCAGAACGCCACAAAACAACAATTGTCCTTGAAAGGACTACGAGCAGAAATATTCTCTCACTAAGAAATTTCTCTCCCCCTTACGACAAGTCTTACGTGCGGAAAAACAACCTATGACCTTTCTCACCTGCTTATGTATAAAAGACTTATGAGCAGCAACGTTCTCTCCTGCTTACACCACTGTAAGTCTTACGAGCAGCAACGTTCTCTTTTGCTTGTATCTTATAAGTCTTATGAGTGGAAGGTTCAACAAGGAATTCTCTCAACTGCTTCTCTCGTAAGGAAATCTACCCTCTCAAGGTCCCAATACCTTGAGATCAAATAAACATAGAATTTGAATTGTATGAAGACTCTCTTACAGAGCAAATAAATAAACACTGAAGATCAATGTGTATACAGAGAAAATGATGAATAGCAGAGACTCGTGTATAAGCTTGTGAATTCTTGTGCTTTGTTGTTGTTGACTATCTCTGAATCTCTATATATATAGATGTTCAGATTTTGCCCGTTTGGGTAATCATCATTTGAGGAGCGGGGCTTTTGCAACTGTGGAAAGACACGCGTATGTTTGAATATTCTGAATGCGGCAGGTACGAGCGTGCTTGTAATGATGTTGTCTACCGTTATTTGACTTTCTCCGTGTGAGCTTATTTCAAACGTTCATCTTCCTATATCATACTTATAATACATTCAAAATGATGTTAAACAATCATAATAATTAATGATGATATGATTAAATAACAATAAACCATATTCGGATTGAACGTTGTGAGACTTGGTATTTTTGGTGATCTGGCAGAGCATCACTCAAGCATGAAAAGGCTCACTCGAGTGATCTTCCTATTTTCCTCTTTGTGCTTCAGTTATTGGGTTGTGCTTGCATAGGATTTCAGAGAGATAAAATTCTCACTCGCGAGTGATGTGGGGTCTCACTCGAGCACAACTCCTTCTGCTTGAGTGATCTTGTACTTTGCACTGGGAGTTTCTCTTCTGGTTATCACTCGCACATCATTTTAACAAGAGTGAGTCTTTGTACTCGCAAGTGATGTGAGGGTGTGGTCCCTCACTCGACACCTACTTCTACTTGAGTGATATGAATATTCTCAAGGAATATGCCCTTAATACCAACACTCGCATCAGGTTTTGAGAGGGATAAATTTATCACTCGTAGGTGATATGGGCCCTCACTCGAGCACACAGACTCCTGCTCGAGTGAGAAGAATATTCTCAAATAATATACCGTTTATACAAGCACTCGCATCAGATTAGGAGAGGGATAGATTTATCACTCGCAAGTGCTGATGTGTCAATTGAGCATATGAGGTTGTGCTCGAGCACACTTGCGCTTCTCTGAACTTCATGACTCTCGGCCAAACACTCGCAGTTCCTTGCTTGAGTACAGATTGCTCATGCTCGAGCATTAATGTCTCTGCTCGAGTGCATCAAGGAAGAATGATAATACTTGCTCTCGGCCAAGCACTCACAGACCTTCACTCGCATGTGCTCGAGTGAGAATGGCTTCTCTGCTCGAGTGCTATCTCCAGTGCTCGAGTGAATCAGTGAATATAACAGTGGCATGCCTCTTGGGTGAACACTTTCTAGCTATTACTCGTACCTGCTCGAGCACAGAAAGGATGTATGCTCGAGTGCAAATCTCATGCTCGAGCACTCCAGTTCAATTTGACAGCAGACACCAGAAAACATTACTATATGCATTTGGTAACTTTGTAAACTTTTCTTAAACTTATAAAAACATGATTTGTACACAATTGACTTTTTGTTATCGTCAAAACTTGGGATCTAACAATATTCATTCCTACTCATCTTCAACTAGCTGATATCTTCACCAAACCTCTTGCAAAAGATCAATTTCTATACATTAGAAGAGAATTGGGAATGGTAAATCCTAATGAATTGTAAGTTTCTCATAATGTTAGATAAAGATATTTGATAATGTTTTGATGATTACTAATTTAAGAATCGAAGTATGTAGAAACTTGTTTTGCAGGAAGATTGAAACTCTGTTCTGAGAAATAAAAACAGAGGTAATCAGAGGACACCATTACTAGAGTACCAACTCCAAGTAATGACTGACAGTAAAGCATTACCCGAGGAACAACTTGAAGTAGAAAAGCACTTTACTCGAGTAACCACTCGAGTAATGGTCTTCCAAAACTAGAAGTAACATATCAAGTTACTTGGAATTTGAATCAAACTGTTCATTGGTGAGAAATGAACAGTCCAAACTAGAAATGACAGGTTACCCGAGGGAAGCCTCGAGTAAACTTAAAGTTTACTCGAGTAAGGACTCAAGTAACTGCAAGTCCAGATCACAAACTTGATGAGAATCGACTCAAATCTGCTCTAAAACGGGTATTAAATGATCGAGGGAACATACATGGATAATTACAATATTATTCATGCCAGGTACGCAATTTAAATGAATTATTTTAGAAATTTCCTGTATGATCACTCGAGTAGGGACTCGAGTAAACATGACATTTACTCGAGTAAGGCCTTGAGTAACGTCAGGTTCTAGGTCTTTATCTGTCGTAAACTCAGTCATTTCCATAAAATCTCCTCGAGTAAATCACCTAGTCCTCTCACAAAAACTTTTTACAATCTCTTCCTTACTTCATTTCCATCAAAACCCATCAATTCTTAGCTCCAAAAACCGCCTATTTTGTTCAGATACTTCCTGACCTAACTCGTGACTTCTAACTCTATTTTCTGAGATTTCAAGGCTATCACTAAATCAAAATGGTTAGAACCAAAAACCTTACTCCCACAGATTCTTCTAGATCCCCACAACTCTCTGACCCTCTTTCTTCTCCTCCCAGAAAGAGAAGAAAACTCATACCTAGGTCAAAAGCAAAAATCCAACCCAAACCTCAACTAAAACCAAAAGAGAAAGGAGTTATTATCAAAGAGCCAGTGGTCACAAGGGCTCAATCCAAGAAGAGCACCTCTACTGGGAAAAGCAAAAGTGCCAAATCTCCTTCTCCTCTACTTTCTGATTCCTCCACTCCCTCTTTCACACCAAAACCCACCAAAAAGCCCAAATATGATGTGAATATGGCTAAGGCAATGGCTGGCATACTTGATCAACTTGAGAAGGGGCAATCTTCAAAGAAGTCAGGATTGCCAAAAGAGGAGATCACCAAACCTCCAAAGGGGTTTAATGTCAACAAGCTAGAGGAGTCCCAGAAGTACCTCACACAATTCTCAAGGAGAAAAGTCTGCAAGACTCACTATGTGGACCTCAAAGTACTTCAGGAGGTATTGAAGTATGATCTTAGTCCCTTTCTGGAACCTTTTATACCTTGGCTATCTGTTAAGCTTCCCTTTTGCAGAAAAGTAGTCACCCACTTTTATTGCAATCTTGAAATTCTTGATGAACCAAATAGAACTTCTGCAGAAGAAGAGATGACTACTACTGTTAGAGGCCAGAAAATACTTATCTCACCTTCTAGGATCAATGTGTGGTTAGGAATAGAGAACCCTCCAGATGACATTTACTCCAACTTTGATTCAAACCAAATTTTCTCTGTTCTTAGACTTGGTGAGCTTGTAGGCCCTTTAAACTTCAATCCTAGTGACATGTGTGTTCATCACAGGGTCCTATGGTATATCTACTCTAGATCCCTTGTGAACAAGGCCACAACTATACCCATTTTTCTGATCGGGACTATAGATGGTTTGCTTCCTTACTCCTGAAGGAACAAAAAGATTTGGGGGAATATATATTTTCTGAGATGAAGAGATACAAAGTAGATGGGAAAGCCACCACACCAATGCCATATCCTCATATTGTTTCACTCATCCTGAAGAAAAATAAGATATGGTACTTAGAGATAAAGAGCATATTGAGAGAGTTACTCCAATAGGGAGAAATCAAATTGGGAAGCTCAACATTGAAATTCCTCTCAAGGGTCCTCTGGAGTCTGGGTCTAAGAAGAAGAAGAAGACGGAGACTGAGACAGGTAAAATGGATGACACTCAGTCTTTGGCTCCAGCTGCCACTACTTCTTCACCCTCTTTCCTTAATGCCACACTCCAACACTTCATGGAGAATATGCTCAAGGGATTTCATGTGGACATAGCCAACACAAATGCAGAGTTGATAACTCACATGAATAACAAGATGGCTGAGTTTGTTGAGAGGATGGACCAAAGGCACGAGGAGTTGTTAGCTGAGCAACGTGCCCAGGGTGAGACCTTGAGGTTGATCTTAGCAAGACTAGACTTACTGGGTCCTGGACCTTCTGCTGGTCCATCATCTGCACCTGAGGCATTCTCCTCTCCAGAGCATATACCATCTCCTGAGCATATACCACCTCTAGAGAACATCCCATCTGACCTTCATCATATTGAGGTTGAGCCAACTCTTCCTGAACCTCCAGTTTCTAGTCCACCTGAACCAAGACCCAGAGATATCGTATGTTTATTGGACAATCCTGAAACAAATGAGACCATTCACATCATCATTGAGGATTCACCACCCAAACCTCAGCCTGAACCCTCTCCTACACCTATTCCATCTCCTACCCATACAGAGGAAATCTCTCCCTCATCCTCTGAACATCATATTCCAGGTGCTACTGAAGAGGTTGAGACTACCACTATGATTGTCTATCAGCCCTCTCCTGTTCCTCCATGCGAAGACATTCATATTCCTCCTCTTAATCTTCCTGAACCAGAATCTTCAAGTTCCTCTTCTTTTAATTCTCTGAGTTCAGATGGTCCTTTGGTTCTACATGTGAAGCCTATTTCTGTAGTCAAGCCTTCCAAACCTCCTCTTGATTGATGAAGACGAAAAGGGGGAGAAGAGCTTGAGTATGATTTTGTGGAGTTTCTGAGTTCTATTAAGTTTCTTAGGGTATATGGGTGTACATGGGATTTAGGGAGCTTTTCAACTTATAAATTTTTCATCTTGTAATGTAATTTTAAGTTTAATGCATAAACTTCTTTAAGTTATAATTTCATTTCAAGTCCATTTAAACTTTTAAGTTATAATACATTGTAGGACTAATGAGTTTGTTATATATGTAAGGTGAATATGTTATGATTTCAACATTTTCCAAAACACTTTGAATTTACACTTAATTTCAAAAACATTGTTCAAAATCACCAAGTTTTGTCATCATCAAAAAGGGGGAGAATGTTAGATCTCTCATGTTTTGATGATAACAAAGGATGGTATGAAAAAGATTTGATAAACAAATAAGTTTGAACAAAGTAATAACAGGGCAAATTATCACTTGAAGTAAGCATTGGAGTAATGAAGAAAGGCCAAGAGAAAAAGCTGAGAAACTTCATTACTGGCAAGTTTTCTAAAGGGTTACTCGAGTAAGTCCTCGAGTAATAGACAGAAACTTGAAGTAATCAGAGCCAACCTTCAAGTAATCTGCCAACGTTACTCGAGTAAGCACTCGAGTAATAAGGTAAATGACTTCTAGTTGCTCTCGGCCTGCCAACATTACTCGAGTAACCAGGTAAATCACTTGGAGTTGCTCTCGGCCAACCAATGTTACTCGAGTAACCATGTAAAAAAAACTTCCAGTTACTCTCGGCCTGCCAACGATACTCGAGTATGTACTCAAGTCCCCTGTTTCAAGAAATATGTTGCTCTCGGCATTTTCTATCCTGCCAACGTTACTCGACGAGCTACTCGAGTAACTCACTGTGGTAAGCAAAACTTGAAGGTAATACTCGAATAACATGAAATGCTTTTATCATACTTCACTCGAGGCACTTCTCAAGTATGCAGAGTTATTTAGAAGGAAACTTCAAGTCATTACCCGAGTATGCAGAAGAAAACTTCAAGTCATTACCCGAGTATGCAGAAGAAAACTTCAAGTCACTACCCGAGTAAGCTATGCAGAAAATTTATGTTTACTCGAGTAGGTACTCGAGTAACAAGGTAATCAAACCTGAAGTGCTCTCAGCCTTGAAATCCTGCCAACATTATTGGAGTGAAGCATTGAGTAACCTAAAGTTTATTTGAGAGTTTACTCGAGTTGCTACTCGAGTAACCTATGAAGAAAAGTGAGCCATACCCGAGTAAGTACCCGAGTAAACAAGTATTTCCAAGGTTTGTAAATTTGTTTACTCCATGCACTACCCGAGTAATATAATGTTCATTTATTAACTTGCAGTTTATCATTACTTTCACGATGATACTCGAGTAAGTACTCGAGTAAACTTTAATGAATACTCGAGTAACTACTCAAGTATGCAAGTTCAGAATTTGAGAAATCATTCCAACGTTCTTTGATTTATTTCCTATGTGATTAACCCTTCATTATATTAGTATTCTTAGCATATCCACAGATAAACAATGAAGAGATCTTACCAAATAAGAAAAGTCAAATGCAACTTTCAAATGTTACCTACCGCCACCTACCACAAACGGATATTTTTCAAATACTAGAAAAGTCAACAGTGGTTGCGCCCACTCTAACGGACGAGAAGAAAATGTTCCAACGGTCATTACCAACACATCTATATATATGGGAACATCCAAACAGAGAAGAACAATAAGAACACACACACGAACGTATTATCAGTTAACTACTCTATTTTACACATACTTGTAATTCTGTACTTCAGTGATTCTTATTCACTCTGTGAGAGAGATATTTCATTCAAACTCAATATTTGTTATTGAGGTAACTTAAGGTTGTGGAACCTTGAGTTGGGATAGGATTACAACTTGTAAGGGGGAGTGAGTGTCCAGGCGAAGGAACTTGCTTGTACTGAGGTGCCAAGAACCCACTGAATCTTGGAAGTTATAGTGAAACTCTCATAGAAGCTCTGAGGACTGGACGTAGGTCAAAGTGGTTGTGGCCGAACCAGTATAACTCCCGGTGTACACTTCGGTGATATTTCTCCTTACTCTTTACTGATTTGTATTCACCGTCAAGGTTTATATTTTGCAACGAAATTTTAGTATCACCCAATTCTCCCCCCTCTTGGGTGAAACGCTTGCTCTAACAATTTATGCCAATTGGATTAGTACATTAGAATTATGAATTTTTTAAGTTAGGTATTGAATCTGGATAGAATCCTGGACCAGTGTAGATTTTGTCTTGATTCTGTATTTATGTGCCTAAAATTGGCTCTCAATAATATTTTATCTGTTGGAAATTGTGCCATTCTGTTATCATATTATTTACATGTTAACTGTGATAATTGTATCCTTGGATAATTCATAAAGATTGTCCTAAAATGTCCATGGTCGGTCATCTATGCGGGAGCAGAGATGAAACAAGACCAGTATGACTTTGATAAGATATGGATATACGAATCAAAGTCTTAGGCACTTGTAAGAGTACAAGGTGCTGGACCGACCCACTATGAGAAAGCTACATGGATCAAGTCATAAGCTTTTCTCATGTATAACCATGTCACAATGCCCTTAGACCTGAGGTCATCATGGATTCCTACATGAGAGTTGCTAAGCTTTAAACTAGTCAAAAGTCACTTTTGACCGGGTGATGATAAAGGCTACAATCGGGCTTGGTGATTTTTCATGTAGAGGAATATAAATGATCAAGATGGAATTTGTCCCTCACATTAGTAGAGAGATATTACTGGGCCCCTCGATGAGTGAGTCTGAGAAATGTATGGCCATACTATGATGAAAGGAGTTTCTGTCTCTGTTATCAGGCTACTCAGGAATCGAGAAAGTAATGGTCAGGAACAAGAAGATGACATTTTCCATGCCTTATCCTTGATCGATATATCGTGTGACAAAAGGGACGTGACATGGTTGTATGACAGGTTGCATCGTGATAACGATCCTCATATGAATTGGGTAGTCGTAATGTCTTGCTAGAGGCCGCTTGCGACTTTTGGGTTAGTGTAGTTATTGGCCCACTGCCAACTTCATATGGGCCTACAGGGTCGCACACAAGAATGGCCCAACACGAGATAATGTTTGATTTAGGGTGGATGAATTTTATATTTATATATATATATATAATATAAAATTCATTAATAATATTATATAGATATATATATATTTTCGAAATATATATCTTATATATATATATATATATATTATATTATATTATTCTATTTAATAATATTATATAGATATATATATTTTCGAAATATATTATATATATATATATATATGTATATATATATTATATGATATTATTATATTGTGTTGGTTTTAAATTTAATTTATTAAGATATATTAAATTTAATAACTAACATGATAGAGATATAGTATCTCAGATTTAATTTATGAAGATAAATTAAATCTAATGGCTCTTTATTTAGATTAAATAAATAGGTTAAATTAAAACTGTTGGACAGATTTAATTTAAACTGAATTTATTTAATTAGCTCATCAAGATAATTAATTGTTAATTAATTTCGAAATTAATGATGATTAATTTTGAAATTTGAAAATAACCCTCATGGGTTATAAACTTGATAGAGCTGATAGACTCAGTGTACATCAGAATTGAGAGCCGCAAGTTAAACCCTTGGAGACATTAGAGGCGCTAGCACGCAGTCTCGGTTGGAGAGCATTCATGTAGATACCGGTAGAGGGAGCGGACCTGACCTGTGGGCTCCTAGAGATCGTAAAAACTCTGAATCATCAAAAAGGTATGAATCCTTTCAACTTGGTTTAAACGCCGTTGATAGATCCTCGATTAGGATCGGTGAAAATTTTTAAATTCTTCCGCTGTGCTTACCGATCCTACAGTGGTATCAGAGCCAGATCAATTGTGCGTTTAAATTGAGTTTATGATTCTTATACATGTGATTTATATGGGATGTGTACGTATGTTTATAAGAAACACTCGAATTGGGTAGGGTACCTGAGATCGTAGTTGGCGGCAATATATGAATTCTTGTTGTGGTTTATTATTTATCCTTGTTTGGGTATGGTGAACAACATGGTTTTAGAATTTTACAAAGGTTGTAATATTTAAATACAGCCTGCGTGCCGTGCCTTTCTCTAAATACTCTCGATGTACATTCTCTTCTCATCTCACTCCCCTCGAATGTTTAAACGAGGTTTCTCTCAATGTATTTCTCTTTTTTTTAGAGAAGTCCTCTCATTGGCTTGGGAGGATTTTAGGTTAGGTAAGCCATGTTGTGTCACGTTTAAATTATGCTTTTGATAAGATCATTGCATGATTACTTTTACGTTTATATGTATTTATCTGTATGTGATACGACCACGATTGCATCCATATAAACAAAACTAATTAATTAAGCCCTCTAAATTAAATCTTAAGTCATAATGCCGTCAATTAATGAATACTTGTCAAAACCTAGATCACTCAATTGTGGAAACCACCAAAGTGGATGCACTTGAGTTATCTTGATGAGACAAGCTTGAGTAATTGTACTGCTCATAATATTCATTATTGTTTTGACTTAATTGAGATTAACAAAACGGTTTTGAATCTCAAGGAATTAGATGGGGTTAAACATGCCAGATCATATGATGATGAAATCCCATAAAGATCTAAGAGTTACATGTGATGTAATTGGTAAATAGGTTACCTACCTAAATAACTTGAATTTAAGCGTCTTGCCAAAGCGGACTTAAGTTTAAGCCAAATATGGATCTTAGCCCACTAATTATTATATTGAGGGTTGTTAATTTAGTGGGAGATTACTAACTAACTTTGCATATTTTAATTGTAGAATCATGTCGACTAGTAATACTGCTACACTATCATTGCGATCGGTCCTTGAGAAGGACAAACTCAATGGGACAAACTTTCTTGACTGGTTCAGGAACTTGAGAATTGTTCTCAAGCAGGAAAGAAAGGCTTATGTCCTAGATCAACCCATTCCTGAGGAGCATGCAGCTAATGCTCCAAGAGCTCAGAGAGATGCTTACACAAAGTATAAGGAAGACTCTGTGGATGTAGGTTGCCTGATGCTTGCCACTATAGTTCCAGAGCTCCAAAAAGATCTGGAACTCATGGAGGCTCATGAGATGATAGTACATCTCAAGGAAATGTTCCACAACAGGCAAGGCAAGAAAAGTATGAGACCACAAAGGCCTTACATTCCTGCAAAATGGCTGAAGGTGCATCAGTTAGTACTCATGTGTTAAAGATGAAAGGCTATATTGATCACCTTGAGAGGCTTGGATTTCCCATGAGCCAGGAGTTAGCTACGGACTTAATCCTCAACTCACTCCCGGAGAGTTATGACCAGTTTGTTATGAACTACAACATGAACAACATGGAGAAATCAATTTCTGAGCTGCATGGGATGCTCAAAACTGCTGAGCAAAGCATTAAGAAAAAGCCTAGCACAGTTTTAATAGTTCAGAAAGGAAAGGGTAAAAAGAAAGGGAAGGGCAAATGGAAGGGTAATGGCTCAGGTGGTAAGACCAAAGAGTCAAACAAGCCCGAAAGCAAGCCTGCACCCAGGAAGGCAAAGCCTCAAAAGGAAGGAGTCTGCTACTTTTGCAATGAACCCGGTCATTGGAAGAGGAATTGGAAACTTTACCTGGAAGATCTGAAAAAGGACAAGAAGGATAGCGGGGCTATCGCTTCAGGTATTTATGTTATAGACATTCATTTTTCTACTTCCTCTACATGGGTATTAGATATTGCATGTGGTTCTCACATTTGTACAAATGTGCAAGGTCTAAAGGACAGTAGAAAGCTGAAGAAAGGCGAGGTGGACCTACGAGTTGGAAACAGAGCAAGAGTTGCTGCTTTAGCTGTAGGCACTTATGAATTAGTTCTGCCCAATGGGCTTTTGTTAGTTTTGAACAATTGCTATTATGTTCCTGCTTTGAGTAGTAACATTGTTTCTCTTTCTTATTTGGATAAGGAAGGTTATACTTCCATTACTAGGAATGGTAAATGTTCTATTTATCGTAATGACATTTTCTATGCTGATGGTGATTTGCATGTTGGTCATTATATATTAAATTTGGAACATCCTAATAATGGGAATATCTATAACGTAACTACTAAGAGGATAAAATCAAACAATTTGAATCCGACCTACCTATGGCATTGTCATCTAGGCCACATAAATGAGAAACACATTTCTAAACTCCATCAAGATGAAATTCTAAACTCATTTGATTTTGAATCATATGATACATGCAAATCTTGCTTATTAGGAAAGATGACTAAGGCACTTTTCACTGGGCACAGTGAGAGGGCTACTAAATTATTGGGCCTCATACATACAGATGTATGTGGACCATTAAATATAGCTGCCACAGGAGGTTATGTCTACTTCATTACATTTATAGATGACTTTAGTAGATATGGCTATATCTATCTAATGAAACATAAATCTGAATCTTTTGAAATGTTCAAAATATTCCAAAATGAAGTACAAAACCAACTTGGTAAAACAATTAAAGCACTTAGATCTGATCGAGGTGGTGAATATTTGAGCCAAGAATTCACTGATCATCTTAGGAGTTGTGGGATAATCTCACAATTGACTCCTCTAGGAACACCACAATGGAATGGCGTTTCTGAACGGAGGAATCGAACACTATTAGATATGGTTCGATCTATGATGAGTCAAACAGATCTTCCACCGTCCTTTTGGGGACATGCCCTAGAGACAGCTGCGTTCACACTAAATTGTGTTCCATCTAAAGCAATTGAAAAGACACCATATGAGATATGGACTGGAAAGAAACCAAGTTTATCTTTTCTTAAGATCTGGGGATGTGAGGTATATGTTAAGCAACAAGCCTCTGATAAATTAGTGCCCAGATCCATAAAGTGCCTTTTCGTAGGGTATCCTAAAGAAACGAAAGGATACTATGTCTACAATCCCACAAATAACAAAGTGTTTGTTATTCAAAATGGCAAGTTTCTAGAAAGATAGTTTGTCTCTAAAACAATCAGTGGGAGCGACGTACATCTCGAAGAAATTCGAGATCCACAAGATGGTACAGAACCACAGATGGAAATTAGAGAAGACTCACAACAAGTTGCTGAGCCTCCTCAAGTAATACAAGGTCCACGAAGATCTGATAGGACACGGCATCAGCCTCAGAGATATGGATTTCTGATTACTGAAGGCCTTGATGTGTTGCTCATTGAGCAAAATGAGCCCACCACCTATCGAGAAGCCACAGTGGGACCAAACTCTGAGAAATGGCTAAATGCCATGAAGTCTGAAATGCAAACCATGTACGACAATCAGGTATAGACCTTAGTCGATCCACCTGAAGGTGTAAAAACCATTGGGTGCAAATGGGTTTTCAAGGAGAAAACTGACATGGATGGCAATGTAAATGTCTTCAAGGCACGACTGGTTGCAAAAGGATTCAATCAAATTCATGGTGTAGACTATGATGAAACCTTTTCCCCAGTTGCAATGGCCAAATCAATCAGAATCCTTCTTGCCATTGCAGCATATTATGATTATGAAATATGGCAGATGGATGTCAAAACAGCCTTCCTTAATGGAAAGCTGCTTGAGGATGTGTACATGACACAACCTGAAGGTTTTGTGCGTCCAGAGGACTCTGGTAAAATTTGCAAGCTTCAAAGATCCATTTATGGATTGAAGCAAGCATCTCGGAGCTGGAATCATCTTTTTGATGAAGTAGTCAAAGAGTTTGGATTCATTCAAAACATCGATGAACCTTGTGTTTACAAGAAGGTTAATGGGAGCATAATTGTATTTCTAGTGCTTTATGTAGATGACATCCTACTCATTGGAAATGATATTCCTACCTTGCAAAGTGTCAAGTCTTGGTTAGGAAAGTCCTTTTCAATGAAAGACTTAGGTGAAGCCACCTATATCCTAGGGATTAGGATCTATAGGGATAGATCCAAAAGACTAATAGGCCTAAGTCAGAGCACATACATAGATAAGATACTGCACAGGTTCAATATGCATGATTCAAAAGGGGGTTACATGCCTATGTCTCATGGCATCCATCTTAGCAAGGATCTGTGTCCTAGTACACCTGATCAGCAAGATCGCATGAGTAAGGTTCCAGATGCCTCGGCCATTGGATCCATCATGTATGCCATGTTATGTACTCGACCGGATGTCTCGTTTGCCTTAAGTATGACCAGCAGATACCAATAAGATCCTGGTGAGGGTCATTGGACTGCCGTTAAGAATATCCTAAAGTACTTAAAAAGGACTAAGGACTTATTTTTGGTCTATGGTGGATTGGATGATGAGCTCTGTTTAACCGGTTACACAGATGCAAGTTTCCAAACTGACCAAGACGAAAGTTTCCAAACTGACCAAGACGACCTTAAATCACAATCTGGATATGTATTCCTCCTGAATGGTGGAGCAGTAAGCTGGAAGAGCTCCAAGCAAAGCACTATAGCAGATTCTGCAACAGAAGCTGAGTATATAGCAGCATCAGATGCAGCTAAAGAAGCCGTTTGGATCAGAAAGTTCATTACTGAACTAGGGGTGGTGCCTACCATCTCAAATCCAATAGATTTGTTCTGTGACAATAGCAATGCTATTGCACAGGCCAAGGAGCCTAGGTCATATCAAAGGACCAAACACATACTCAGGCGATTTCATCTTATTAGAGAAATCAATGATAGAGGTGATATAAAGATATGCAAAGTAGCAGGAGAAGATAATGTTGCTTATCCTCTTACTAAGCCACTTGCACAGGTAAAGCATAAGCGTCATGTTAGGGCAATAGGAATTAGGCAAATTAATGATTGCACCTAGGGCAAGTGAGAGGATGTTGGAAATTATGCCCTAAGGGCCAATCATTGTACTTTAAACATTATTATTTTAATGAAATTTCTCCATTCTGTTATCATATTATTTGCATGTTAACTGTGATAATTGTATCCTTGGATAATTCATAAACATTGTCCTAAAATTTCCCTGGTCGGTCATCTATGCGGGAGCAGAGATGAAACAAGACCAGTATGACTTTGATAAGATATGGATATACGAATCAAAGTCTTAGGCACTTGTAAGAGTACAAGGTACTGGACCGACCCACTATGAGAAAGCTACATGGATCAAGTCATAAGCTTTTCTCATGTATAACCACGTCACAATGCCCTTAGACCTGAGGTTATCATGGATTCCTACATGAGAGTTGCTAAGCTTTGAACTAGTCAAAAGTCACTTTTGACCGGGTGATGATAAAGGCTACGATCGGGCTTGGTGGTTTTTCATGTAGAGGAATATGAATGATCAAGATGGAATTTGTCCCTTACATTAGTAGAGAGATATTACTGGGCCCCTCGATGAGTGAGTCTGAGAAATGTATGGCCATACTATGATGAAAGGAGTTTCTGTCTCTGTTATCAGGCTACTCAGGAATCGAGAAAGTAATGGTCAGAAACAAGAGGATGACATTTTATATGCCTTATCCTTGATCGATATATCGTGTGACAAAAGGGACGTGACATGGTTGTATGACAGGTTGCATCGTGATAACGATCCTCATATGAATTGGGTAGTTGTAATGTCTTACTAGAGGCCGCTTGCGACTTTTGGGTTAGTGTAGTTATTAGCCCACTGCCAACTTCATATGGGCCTACAGGGTCACACACAAGAATGGCCCAACACGAGATAATGTTTGATTTAGGGTGGATGAATTTTATATTTATATATATATATAATATAAAATTCATTAATAATATTATATAGATATATATATTTTTTCGAAATATGTATCTTATATATATATATATTATATTATATTATTCTATTTAATAATATTATAGATATATATATTTTCGAAATATATTATATATATATATATATGTATATATATATTATATGATATTATTATATTGTGTTGGTTTTAAATTTAATTTATTAAGATATATTAAATTTAATAACTAACATGATAGAGATATAGTATCTCAGATTTAATTTATGAAGATAAATTAAATCTAATGGCTCTTTATTTAGATTAAATAAATAGGTTAAATTAAAACTGTTGGACAGATTTAATTTAAACTGAATTTATTTAATTAGCTCATCAAGATAATTAATTGTTAATTAATTTCGAAATTAATGATGATTAATTTTGAAATTTGAAAATAACCCTCATGGGTTATAAACTTGATAGAGCTGATAGACTCAGTGTACATCATAATTGAGAGCCGCAAGTTAAACCCTTGGAGACATTAGAGGCGCTAGCACGCAGTCTCGATTGGAGAGCATTCGTGTGGATACCGGTAGAGGGAGCGGACCTGACGTGTTGGCTCCTAGAGATCGTGAAAACTCTGAATCATCAAAAAGGTATGAATCCTTCCAACTTGGTTTAAACGCCGTTGATAGATCCTCGATTAAGATCGGTGAAAATTTTTAAATTCTTCCGCTGTACTTACCGATCCTACATTTTCTACACAATACACTCAAATAGATTAAATTAGGAATTTGAACCACCCCAACTAGAGTTTTATAGAATTAGTTATGAATTATTAAAGCTTGGTCAAAATGCTGGCAGCTTTTGGCTGTCATGCTAATCTAAGAAAGAATGGGCCAAATGTAATTTGTGTGAACTCCAATGGTGAAAGAAATCCTATGAGGCTAAGGAATACAAGAAAGAAGAAGAATGCTAGAATTTTCAAGAAACCTCAATGGTTGGAAGAAAATGGGACAAGAAGAAGGATGTAGTCCAAAAAGTAGTAAACTTACTTGTATGTATATGATGTTTATGTTGTGTATTAATTTATTGTATTACTTTGCTTAATTATGTGAATCATGTATGAATAAATGAAGCTCTATTTCTATTTTACTGTGGCAAAGGTATGTTGCATGAAACATTGAGTATGCAGAATATCATTATGCATAAGCCGATGTAAGGCAAGTATATCATGCACCAGCATTCATCTTACATGCATTGTTTATATGTTTGCTATTGAGATTCCCCTGAATCTCACCCCTTACCAGCCATATAGGTACGGGAATATGACAGAGAAGAATACTTAAAGAAGAATAAGAAGGAAAGAAAATGAAGAATTAAAGTCTACAAGTGTGTTTTTTGCTGTTTGTAAAGTATTTACACTTGATGAATGTGTATGAATAAGAAAGTATGAAAACATGTATTGGAATTGAACGGTAATTAGGATCATTGAAACTAAAAGTAAGAGTGGAGAAATAGAACTAATTCTGATATATGAACATGGTAAGAATAATGGCTCAATAGCCAGAAAATGAGCAATAATCCCCTAAGAGAATATAAGTCAACGCTTCCTATATGTAATTAAAGGGCCATGGCACACTACTTATCCTCAAGTAGTATGTTCGATCCCTTAGGGAGGAGGAATAAATCCCCAAGCACATATATGGTACGAAGAAGGGGAAATTCCTGTTGAGGGCTTATGTGGAGTTGGCTATCTGTGTTGGACCGTTACACCTATGGAATAGGGTGATGCCCTGGGCAGACAGACCTAATGAACATTCAGTATATAGCTACAATATAGAATCAGAGCTAGTTTAGTAGAATTTCTACATGATCGTGGGCTCTCACCCCAACATGGCCCTGCGCTACGGCAAAGGTTGCACCGGCTTGAATTTGCCCTAGGCCTAGAGGTGGTGTGTAAAATCAGTGTCTGAGAATGAGAATTTCCTAGCACTGTATGTAAGGCCCTACCTTACAAATCACTTACCATCGATAATAATCAAAGTAGCAATTATGCAGTTTAATGGACACACATGAATAGTATAGATATACTGATAAAATGCCTATGATTATATTATAGAAATCCCAATAAGGTGTATTCATAATAGTTACAGACCTTAAATAATAAAAGGGTCTTCAAATAACCAACTGTCTTGATTGATCTGTACTGGAACCACCAGTTGCCAGTAAGTACACCTTTGCCTCTTGAGCTGCTGCCTACTGCTGAAAACTTTATATATTTATAGAAAGGGTGAGATCGAAAGAATCTCAGTAGTAATATGTAATGAGTCATATAAAATATGACAAATAAATATCCCATACCCCATTAATGCAACATAACTATAACAAAAGGTATATAAACACTCACATAATATATGAGAGAAAGAGTTACTACCTGGAATTGCCCTTTCCCTTCTCTACTTGTCCGTTCAAAATCTTGGTTCCGGCTTATGCTATTGAAAATTCCTTTAAATTAAAGTTACAAATAATTGATTATTACTTAAACTATTACTGCCTTTAATCACAGTTTGTTGGTTGTTAATCATAGTTTCAGCAATTTCTACACAGTACAACTCTGTATAGCACAGTTTCACAGTTTTCCAGAAAACTGGAAGATTTTTAGTTGACTTTAGAAAATTATAATTAATTCCAGGAAATTCCAAATTGGCTTGTTCCAAAGCATATGTATTGCCCTCTAAGTGTTTTGTCATGGAAAAATACCCAAGGCATACTATTATTACATTTTTCCTATAAATTCATCAAACTTCCCCTGTTCCATATTACACTTCAGAAACAAGGCACAATTTTGAAAAATCATCTCTTAATCTACTAATCCAAAAATTATGTTCTACCAACTAAATTAAAGCTCTACATCCCCAATTTAATCCTATAAAGTTTCATAACAATTAGACTAGGTCTGACCTATGAAAAACGTGTCACAACAATACTGCATCTATGAATTAAATCAAACAGCATATCCCCTGAACTTCAATAATTTCCAGATTTGCATACAAACATCCAAAAATCATGAACTCATATATTCCTACACAATTTTCCCTTCTAAACACAATGGAATCATCAAAAACACCAAAATCTAGTCCAAACACAGCCAAATCAGGTCTGGAAGAAAATCATGAGAAATTGACAAAAATGGAGGTTTATGATTTTATTCCATAAAACACCTTATTTGCACCTCTAATCACTTGTTTAATCACTTGAACACTTCTTAAACATGATTAATCAAAATTTGGGTAGTACGTCCCCTTAGGGTTTGTGTCTCCCAAAATTAGAAAATCCAACCAAACAATCCAATCAACTAAGCAAAATAATAACAACACCAACAACAAGCCTAAATCATCAAGGTAAGACAAGTTTCCAACCTTACCTTGATTTCCTCTTCTTTCTCTCTCTAAACCTACCTCTCTCTCCTCCTTGGTGCTCTTATTTTGTTTGCTAGACATATGTTTCAAGATGGAATAAAGATTAGAGGGAGTTGTCATGAATTTCAAGGCAAGAACAAGTGGAAAATCACTTAGAACCTACCTTAGTTCCCTCTTAAACCTTGCTCTCTCTTCTCTTCTTTATGTTCTATGCATAAACTCTCTCTCTCTCTCTCCCTCCCCCTTGCCTTGATGGCTGGCCAAAATATGTCCTTGAGAAATATATAAGAGCTCTTTAAAAATATCAAGTTCCACTTCCTCAATTTACATTATTTAATTGCTATTAACATGTGCTAAAATAATTCATATCATCATCTTTTCTCTTTCTCCATTTGTGCTATATGAATATGACCCTTGGAAACAACCAAGAGGGCTTCTTGAATTATCCCTATTTTGCCTCTTCAAATATTAACTTTAATTGTAGTTATTTGCCCACCATTCTTGCTCATCTTTTTGAACTTAGTTTAAAGTGCTTCTACATGACATAATTTATGCCCAAATATTCATTTTCTCTTCTCTCTCTCTCTCTCTCTCTCTATTTTGGACGTCCAACATGAACAAAGATAAAGGAAGTATATTAATTAAAGCCTAGCCACAATATTTGACTTTTCCAACTTTATTTACTTGGCCAAAAATGCTTCCTTCTTACGTTTAATTTGGACCAAGTATATATTACCTTCTTACTCCCCTGTTAACCATCCAACATCATAAGGAAAAGAGAAAAATATGGGCTTTGGATTAAATTTAGCCAAATGGCCATTATGCCCATACATTTTTGCCAATACCTGTTTAATTTCACACCTTGCCTAAAAGCTGGCAAAATTTTTATCAAACTTTGAAAATTCATATCTTTATTTATAGATATCTAATTAGTGTGGTTCTAAAGGCTATGTGACCCTTATTAAGTCTATTTTTAGGAAACAAATACAGCCTTTAGCCAAATAAAAACTCATAATTCCTAGAATTATCATTTTTGGACGTTGTCACATAAACTTGCTAGTTTCACTGGGCTAACTTCAAAAATACATGACTCTTTGTATACAACTCCAAATGACTTATATGACCTATCAAATTAAAGCTTGATAAGTCTACTTTTATTTTAAAAATTTCACATTCATTAGACATAATTTGATTACCCAAAAACATATGACAATCTCACTGCCACGCAGGAAAACACACTAGCAATACATTTTACATTCCTGGGACTCTTGCTAAACCAGGGCATAAAAGTTCACTTGATTCAAACTTATTCTCAAGCCTTTAATCCTGAAATTTGGGACATTATACTGTGATAAGGGATAGTTGTCCTTGAATTTACTCAACTGTATACTGCTTGCATATCTGGTATTGATGCTTGTATACATATTAAAATTGAACACTTTATGCTATCTGCATATCTGGTATTGGTGCTTATTCCCATATCATGAATTGTGAATCCCCAGTGCTAGGAGTAGGGACTAATGTGTCCTTGAATGGTGATTTCCCAATGGATTCTGTCTTATGAATGCTAAACTTGACCAGTTAGTTCTTATGAATGAATGTGAATGCTTGAGAATAGATGGTTTATTTTATAGGCTTCATGAACATTACATAAGGCTATGAATGGCTTGAGTGGCAAGAGTGAAGCCTGGAATGTATACAGAATAAATGACCTTCTAGAACATTTGCCTGGTTCCTGAGTATCTGTGAAAATTGAATTTGAATTGACCAATGCACCTACAATTTTCGTGAATTGGATAAACTGAATCGTGAACAGAATTTTTCAAGAATTGAATTTTTGACCAGTTTGTAGTGGTCCTTTTTTAACTATATAGACTAAAAGAAGGGATTCTCAAAGGAACCCAGAACAGTGGAAGCAGTATAAAACTGAAAGAGGCCAGAAACTATTGCAAAAATACTCAGTTTGCTAGGTCTTGCCAAATGAATTCAGAATTTTTCTTGAATCACTTTGCCACTCACTTGAAAGAAAGAATTGAAAGAAAGCAATACAAAAAGAATTTCTTAAGTGGGATGATGTCTACGAGAAGATTTCATATATCTGTAGGAGAGGTTGAAATTCACACCAGTATTGAACATTTTTTATCCTAGAATGCAACTCGTGTGTGGTTTGTAAAGAATGAATAAGGCAACCTGTGTGGTCTGCAAAGAATTACAACCCTTAAGGTTTGTAGTGAAGCGACCAGTATGGTCTGCAACAGAATGATAAAGAAAGAAAGAAAGGATTGGGAAACGTCCTGGTAAAGCAGGATGGAATGGTGACATGTACCTCTTAACAGTTGAAACCTCATGAGATGAATTACCCCACTCATTAATTTAAGATAGCAGTGATTTTGTTTTCTTTAAAAATTTAACAGCACTATTTTGTATAGTGCTATTGTTAAAAAGTATTGCGACCACAAGAATTTTGAATATTTAAAAATCATAAAAGTATAATATGAGACAACAAAGATGAATGAAAGAGCAGAGACGTGACTACATCGCTGATGCTTTGAATTTAAAAGTGGTGTAGTTAATGGTCATCATGATACAGGAATAGAAATTGATAGAAGGGTTTTAAAATATGAACTTGAAAAGTCAGATAGTACTTACTAGCTACAGTACTAGACAGGAGAAAAGAAGTCTGAGAACTTGAATTGAAGAAGCTCAGGCGCAGGATAGATGAGTTAAGTCTATAGGAATATGAATGAATGAGAAAAACTAAATAAGAAAATCTCTAGAATTTGAGGTGTCGAGAACTTGAGGTATCTACTAGAATTCGCGGTGTCCTCTAGAATTTGAGGTGTTAGAAAGGTACAGAAGTAAAGAAATGAAATCCTTGCTACAATACTCCTTTGAAGTATTATTCAAAATCGAACTGGTAACAAATATGTTGGAAATTGTGCCCTAAAGGCCAATCATTATACTTTGAACATTATTATTTTAATGAAATTTCTCCATTCTGTTATCATATTATTTGCATGTTAACTGTGATAATTGTATCCTTGGATAATTCATGAAGATTGTCCTAAAATATCCCTGATCGGTCATCTATACGGGAGCAGATATTAAACAAGACCAGTATGACTTTGATAAGATATGGAGATACGAATCAAAGTCTTAGGCACTTGTAAGAGTATAAGGTGCTGGACCGACCCACTATGAGAAAGCTACATGGATCAAGTCAAAAGTTTTTCTCATGTATAACATCGTCACAATGCCCTTAGACCTGAGGTCATCATGGATTCCTACATGAGAGTTGCTAAGCTTTAAACTAGTTAAAAGTCACTTTTGACCGAGTGATGATAAAGGCTATGATCGAGCTTGGTGGTTTTTCATGCAGAGAAATATGAATGATCAAGATGGAATTTGTCCTTCATAATAGTAGAGAGGTATTACTGGTCCCCTTGATGAGTGAGTCTGAGAAATGTATGGCCATACTACAATGGAAAGGAGTTTCCATTTCTATTGTCAGGCTACTCAGGAATCGAGAAAGTAATGGTCAGGAACAAGAGGATGACATTATCCATGCCTTATCCTTGATCGATATATCGTGTGACAAAAGGGACGTGACATGGTTGTATGACAGGTTGCATCGTGATAACGATCCTCATATGAATTGGGTAGTCGTAATGTCTTGCTAGAGGCCGCTTGCGACTTTGGGTTAGTATAGTTATTGGCCCACTGCCAACTTCATATGGGCCTACAGGGTCGCACACAAGAATAGCCCAACACGAGATAATGTTTAAATTAGAGTGGACGAATTTTATATTTATTTATATATATAATATAAAATTCGTTAATAATATTATATAGATAAATATTTTCAAAATACATATCTTATATATTATATGTATATGTGTGTGTGTATTATATGATATTATTATATTGTGTTTGTTTTAAATTTAATTTATTAAGATATATTAAATTTAATAACTAAAATGATAGAGATATAGTATCTCAGATTTAATTTATGAAGATAAATTAAATCTAATGGCTCTTTATTTTGATTAAATAAATAGGTTAAATTAAAACTATTGGACAAATTTAATTTAAACTGAATTTATTTAATTAGCTCATCAAGATAATTAATTGTTGATTAATTTCGAAAGTAATGATGATTAATTTTGAAATTTGAATATAGCCATTATAGGTTATAAACTTGATAGAGCAGATATACTCATACGCGCATGAGAATTCAGAGCCGCAAGGGAAACCCTAAAAACATTGGAGGTGCTAGCACGCAGTCTTATTAGGAAAGCATTTGTGTGGATACCGGTAGAGAGAGCGGACCTAACGTGTTGGCTCCTAGAGATCGTGAAAACCCTAAGTTGAAAAAGGTGCGAGTTTTTTCTAACCTGATTTAAACACCGATGATAGATCTTCGATTAGGATCGGTAAAATTTTAAAATTCTTCCGCTATGCCTGCAGATCCTAACAGTGGAATCAGAGCCAGATCAATTGTGCGTTTAAATTGAGTTTATGTTCTTATACTTGTGATATATATTGGACATATATGTTTGGTTATAAAAAAACATCCGAATATGTTAATAAGAAACGGAATATGTTCAATGTTATTGTGCGTTTTCGGATAAAGCTGTGTGTTTATGCGATCTGGTGAAATTGTTTCGATTACATGCATTATGTTCTATTTTCAATTCTGCCACTAGCATCGTGATTTCTGCTCTGAATAGGCTTGCATGAAATCTGGTAAGGTACCTAAGATCATAGTTGGCGGCAATCTAATCGAGTCTAAGTTCATATATCTATTCGGGTAATAGGGATCCGAACTATGGGGAAGACAATCTGGATCAGAAGCATTCTAGGCCATTGTTGTTTTTTGAAACTGGGCCGAAATCCCTTAAGAATTGGACTAAACAAATTTTTTGAAAAATTGGGTCTGAAATTTTAAAATTTTAAAATTAACAAATATTTCTTTTAAAAGGAATGTGCCCTTTTTTCAAAAGCTCCAGGGGCACTGCCCCTTAAAACCCCACACAGGCGCTGCCCTTTGACCTCGCCCGCTAACCAGCTAGCGGGACCGCCGTGGCTACCTTTCTGTAGTGCAATACAATCTGATCACGACATTTATTGCTTTTCATATTGTATGAATTCTTGTTGTGGTTTATTATTTATACTTGTTTGGGTATGGTGAACAACAAGGCTTTAGAATTTTACAAAGGGTTGTAATATTTAAATACGGCCTTCGTGCCGTGCCTTTCTCTAAATACTGAAAGAGGCAAGCTTCACCTAAGAAGGGGGTGAATTGGGTGACGTTATAAATTTTTTGCTTGATGTGGTTATATGAAAAATAGAGTAGATAAAGTAGAATTAAGAAGATTAGAACATAGAGAGTTATACTGGTTCGGCCTAACAACCAGGCCTACATCCAGTCCTCAGAGATCAAGACCTACTGAGATTTTCACTATTATTCCAAGATTCAATGGGCTCTCAGAATGCCACAAAACAACAATTGTCCTTGAAAGGACTATGAGCAGAAATATTCTCTCACTAAGAAATTTCTCTCCCCCTTACGACAAGTCTTACGTGCAGAAAAACAACCTATAACCTTTCCCACTTGCTTATGTATACAAGACTTATGAGCAGTAACGTTCTCTCCTGCTTACACCACTGTAAGTCTTATGAGCAGCAACGTTCTCTTCTGCTTGTATCTTATAAGTCTTATGAGTGGAAGGTTTAACAAGGAATTCTCACAACTGCTTCTCTCGTAAGGAAATCTACCCTCTCAATGTCCCAATACCTTGAGATCAAATGAAAATAGAATTTGAATTATATGAAGACTCTCTTACAGAGCAAATAAATGAACACTGAAGATCAATGTGTATACAGAGAAAATTATGAATAGCAGAGACTCGTGTATATGCTTGTGAATTCTTGTGCTTCGTTATCGTTGATGATCTCTAAATATCTGTATTTATAGATGTTTAGTTTTTTCCCGTTTGAGTAATGATCATTGAGGAGCGGGGCTTGCTTCTGTGGAATGACACGTGCGTGTTTGAATATTCTGAATGCGGTGGGTACGTGCGTGCTTGTAATGATGTTGTCTGCCGTTGTTTGACTTTCTTCGTGTCAGTTTATTTCAAACGTTCATCCTCCTATATCAAACTTATAATACATTCAAAATGATGTTAAATAATGATAATAAGTAATGATTAGATAAATAAATAACATTAAACCATATTCGGATTAAACGTTGTGAGACTTGGTGTATTTGGAGATCTGGCAAAGCATCACTCGAGCATGGATGGGCTCACTCGAGTGATATTGCAATTTTACTCCTTGATCTTCAGTTTTAAGTGTGTGCTCGCATAGGATTTCAGAGAGACAAAATTCTCACTCGCGAGTGATGTGGGGCCTCACTCGAGCACAACTCCTTCTGCTCGAGTGGCCTTGCATTTTACACTGGGAGTTTCTTCTCTGGTCAGCACTCGCATATCATTTTAGCAAGAGTGAGATTTTGTACTCGTAGGTGATGTGGGCCCTCACTCGAGCACACATACTCCTGCTCGAGTGAGAAGAATATTCTCAAGTAATATACCCTTAATACCAACCTTGCATCAAAATTTGAGAGAGATAGATTTTTCACTCGCGAGTGCTGATGTGTCACTCGAGCATATGAAGCTATGCTCGAGCATACTTGTGCTCCTCTGATCTTCATGACTCTCGGCCAAGCACTCACATACCTTCACTCGCTATTGCTCGAGTACAGGACACCCATGCTCGAGCATTGATTTCTCTGCTCGAGTACATCAAGGAAGAATGACAAAACTTGCTCTCGGCCAAGCACTCGCAGACTCTCACTCGCATGTGCTCGAGTAAGAAAGGCTCCTCTGCTCGAGTGCTATCTCCTGTGCTCGAGTGAATCAGTAAAAATGACAGTAGCATGCTTCTTGGGCAAACACTTTCTGGCTATCACTCACACCTGCTCGAGCACAGAAGGGTTCTATGCTCGAGTGCCAGACTCATGCTCGAGCACACCAGTTTATTTTGACAGCAGACACCATAGAACATTGTTATATGCATTTGGTAACTTTCTAATCATTTCTTAAACTTATAAAAACATGATTTGTACATAATTGACTTTTGTTATCATCAAAACTTGGGATCTAACAAATACTCTCAATGTACATTCTCTTCTCATCTTTCTCCCCTCGAATGTTTAAACGAGGTTTCTCTCAATGTATTTCTTTTCTTATTTAGAGAAGTCCTCTCATTGGCTTGGGAGGATTTTAGGTTAGGTAAGCCATGTTGTGTCACGTTTAAATTATGCTTTTGATAAGATTATTGCATGAATAGTTTTACGTTTATATGTATTTATCTATATGAGATACGACTACGATTGCATTCATATAAACAAGACTAATTAATTAAGCCCTCTAATCAAATCTTAAGTCTTAATGCTGTCAATTAATGAATACTTGTCAAAACCTAGATCACTCAATTGCGGAAACCACCAAAGTGGATGCACTTAAGTTATCTTGATGAGACAAGCATGAGTAATAGTGCTGCTCATAATATTCATTATTTTTTTGACTTAATTGAGATTAATAAAATGGTTTTGAATCTTAAGGCGTTAGATGGGATTAAACATGCCGGATCATATGATGATCAAATCCCATAAACATCTAAGAGTTACATGTGATGTAATTGGTAAATAGGTTACCTACCAAAATAACTTGAATTTAAGCGTCTTGCCAAAGCGGACTTAAGTTTAAGCCAAATATGGATCTTAGCCCACTAATTATTATTTTGAGGGTTGTTAATTTAGTAGGAGATTACTAACTAACTTTACATATTTTAATTATAGAATCATGTCGACCAGTAATACTGCTATGCTATCGTTGCGATCGGTCCTTGAGAAGGACAAACTCAATGGGACAAACTTTCTTAACTGGTTCAGGAACTTGAGAATTGTTCTCAAGCAGGAAAGAAAGGCTTATGTCCTAGATCAACCCATTCCTGAGGAGCCTGCAGCCAATGCTCCAAGAGCTTAGAGAGATGCTTACACCAAGCATAAGGATGACTCTGTGGATGTAGGTTGCCTGATGCTTGCCACTATGGTTCCAAAGCTCCAAAGAGATCTAGAACTTATGGAGGCTCATGAGATGATTGTCCATCTCAAGGAAATGTTCCAACAACAGGCAAGGCAAGAAAGGTATGAGACCACAAAGGCCTTACATTCCTGCAAGATGGTTGAAAGTGCATCAGTTAGTACTCATGTGTTAAAGATGAAAGGCTATATTGATCACCTTAAGAGGCTTGGATTTCCTATGAGCCAGGAGTTAGCTAGAGATTTGATCCTGAACTCACTCCCGGAGAGTTATGACCAGTTTGTTATGAACTACAACATGAACAACATGGAGAAATCAATTTCTGAGCTGTATAGGATGCTCAAAAATGCTGAGCAAAGTATTAAGAAAAAGCCTAGTACAATTTTGATGGTTCAAAAAGGAAATAGTATGAAAAGGAAAGGGAAGGGCAAATGGAAGGGTAATGGCTCAGGTGGTAAGACCAAAGAGTCAGACAAGCCCGAAACCAAGCCTGCACCCAAGAAGGAAAGGCCTCCAAAGGAAGGAGTATGCTACTTCTGCAATGAATCCGGTCATTGGAAGAGGAATTGCAAACTCTACCAGGAAGATCTGAAAAAGAACAAGAAGGATAGTGGGGCTATTGCTTCAGGTATTTATGTTATAGACATTCATTTTTCTACTTCCTCTACATGGGTATTAGATACTGCATGTGGTTCTCACATTTGTACAAATGTGCAGGGTTTAAAGGATAGTAGAAAGCTGAAGAAGGGCGAGGTGGACCTACGAGTTGGAAACAGAGCAAGAGTTGCTGCTTTAGCCGTAGGTACTTATGAATTAATTCTGCTCAGTAGGCTTTTGTTGGTTTTGCACAATTGCTATTATGTTCCTGCTTTGATTAGTAACATTGTTTCTCTTTCTTATTTAGATAAGGAAGGTTATACTTCTATTACTAGGAATGGTAAATGTCCTATTTATCGTAATTACATTTTCTATGCTGATGGTGATTTGCATGTTGGCCATTATATATTAACTTTGGAACATCCTAATAATGGGAATACTTATAACGTAACTACTAAAAGGATAAAATCAAATGATTTGAATCTGACCTACCTATGGCATTATTGTCTAGGCCACATAAATGAGAAACGTATTTCCAAACTCTATCAAGATGGATTTCTTAACTCATTTGACTTTGAATCATATGATATATGCAAATCTTGATTATTAGGAAAGATGACAAAGGCCACAGAATTATTGTGCCTCATACATACAAATTTTTGTGGACCATTAAATACAGCTGCCAAAGGAGGTTATGTCTACTTCATTACATTTATAGATGACTTTAGTAGATATGGTTGTATATATCTAATGAAACATAAATCTGAATCTTTTGAAATGTTCAAAATATTCCAAAATGAAGTACAAAACCAACTTGGCAAAACAATTAAAGCACTTCGATCTGATCGAGGTGGTGAATATTTGAGCCAAGAGTTCATTAACCATCTTAGGAGTTGTGGGATAATCTCACAATTAACTCCTCCAGAAACACCACAATGGAATGGCATTTATGAACAGAGGAATCGAACACAATTAGATATGGTTCGATCTATGATGAGTCAAACAGATCTTCCACAATCCTTTTGGGCACATGCACTAGAGACAACTGCTTTCACACTAAATCGTGTTCTATCTAAGGCAATTGAAAAGACACCATATGAGATATGGACTGGAAAGAAACTAAGTTTATCTTTTCTTAAGATCTGGGGATGTGAGGTCTATGTTAACCAACAAGCCTCTAATAAATTAGTGCCCAGATCATCAAAGTGTCTTTTCATGGGGTATCCTAAAGAAATGAAAGGATACTATGTCTACAATCCCACCGATAACAAAGTGTTTGTTATTCGAAATGGTAAGTTTCTAGAGAGAGAGTTTATCTCTAAAACAACCAATAGGAGCAAGGTACATCTCGAAGAAATTTAAGAGTCACAAGATAATATAGAACCACAGAAGGAAATTAGAGAAGACTCACAACAAGTTGCTAAGCCTCCTCAAGTAACACAAGGTCTACGAAGATCCTATAGGACACGGCATCAGCCTCAGAGATATGGATTTTTGATTACTGAAGGTCGTGATGTGTTGCTCATTGAGCAGAATGAGCCAACCACCTATCGAGAAGCCATAGTGGGACCAAACTATGAGAAATGGCTAAATGCCATGAAGTCTGAAATGCAATCCATGTACGACAATTAGGTATAGAACTTAGTTGATCCACCTGAAGGTGTAAAAACCATC
The DNA here is from genome assembly GCA_963210345.1 of Inga oerstediana. NCBI lineage: Eukaryota > Viridiplantae > Streptophyta > Magnoliopsida > Fabales > Fabaceae > Inga > Inga oerstediana. The sequence goes on from OY723404.1 coordinate 39,378,125, forward strand.
GGGTGCAAATGGGTTTTCAAGGAGAAAACTGACATGGATGGCAAAGTAAATATCTTCAAGGAAAGACTGGTTGTAAAAGGATTCACAAAAACTTATGGTGTAGACTATGATGAAACCTTTTCCCCAGTTGCAATGGCCAAATCAATCAAAATCCTTCTTGCCATTGCAGCATATTACGACTATGAAATATGGCAGATGGACGTCAAAACAGCCTTCCTTAATCGAAAGCTGCTTGAGGATGTGTACATGACATAACCTAAAGGTTTGTGCGTCCAGAGGACTCTGGTAAAATTTACAAGCTTTAAAGATCCATTTATAGATTGAAGCAAGCATGTCAGAGCTGGAATCATCGTTTTTATGAAGTAGTCAAAGAGTTTGGATTCATTCAAAAAATTGATGAACCTTGTGTTTACAAGAAGGTTAGTGCGAGTATAGTTGTATTTCTAGTGCTTTATGTAGATGACATCCTACTCATTGGAAACGACATTCCTACCTAGCAGAGTGTCAAGTCTTGGTTAGGAAAGTCCTTTTCAATGAAAGACTTAGGTGAAGCCACCTACATCCTAGGGATTAGGATCTATAAGGATAGATCCAAAAGACTAATAGGCCTAAGTCAGAGCACATACATAGACAAGATACTGCATAGGTTCAATATGCAGGATTCAAAAAGGGGTTACATGCCCATGTCTCATGGCATCCATCTTAGCAAGGATCTGTGTCCTAGTACACCTGAACAGCGAGATCGCATGAGTAAGGTTCCATATGCCTCGGCCATTGAATCCATCATGTATACCATGTTATGTACTCGACCGGATGTCTCCTTTACCTTAATTATGACTAGCAGATATCAACAAGATCCTGGTGAGGGTCATTAGACTGCGGTCAAGAATATCCTAAAGTACTTAAGAAGGACTAAGGACCTATTTTTGGTCTATGGTGGATTGGATGATTAGCTCTGTGTAACTGGTTACACAGATGCAAGTTTCCAAACTAACCAAGACGACCTTAAATCGCAATCTAGATATGTATTCCTCCTGAATGGTGGAGCAGTAAGCTGGAAGAGCTCCAAGCAGAGCACTGTAACAGATTCTACAACAGAAGCTGAGTATATAGCAGCATCGGATGTAGCTAAAGAAGCCGTTTGGATAAAAAAAATTTATTACTGAACTAGGGGTGGTGTCTACCATCTCAAATCCCATAGATTTTTTTCTGTGACAATAGCAGTGCTATTACACAGGCCAAGGAGCCTAGGTCAAATCAAAGGACCAAGCATATACTCAGGCGATTTCATCTTATTAGAGAAATCAATGATAGAGGTGATATAAAGATATGCAAAGTAGAAGGAGAAGATAATGTTGCTGATCCTCTTACTAAGCCACTTGCACAGGCAAAGCATGAGCATCATGTTTAGGCAATGGGAATTAGGCAAATTAATGATTGTACCTAGGGCAAGTGGAAGGATGTTGGAAATTATGCACTAAAGGCCAATCATTGTACTTTGAACATTATTATTTCAATGAAATTTCTCCATTCTGTTATCATATTATTTTCATGTTAACTGTGATAATTGTATCCTTGGATAATTCATAAAGATTGTCCTAAAATATCCCTGGTCGGTCATCTATGCGAGAGCAGACATAAAATAAAACCAGTATGACTTTGATAAGATATGGAGATACGAATCAAAGTCTTAAGCACTTGTAAGAGTACAAGGTGCTGGACCGACCCACATGAGAAAGCTATATGGATCAAGTCATAAGTTTTTCTCATGTATAACCACGTCATAATACCCTTAGATCTGAGGTCATTATGGATTCCTACATGAGAGTTGCTAAGCTTTGCACTAGTCAAAAGTTACTTTTGACCGAGTAATGATAAAGGCTATGATTAGGCTTGGTGGTTTTTCATGTAGAGGAACATGAATGATTAATATGGAATTTGTCCCTCATATTAGTAGAGAGATATTACTGGGCCCTTGATGAGTGAGTCTGAGAAATGTATGGCCATACTATGATGAAAGGCGTTTCTGTCTCTGTTATCAGGCTACTCAGGAATCGAGAAAGTAATGGTCAGGAATAAGAGGGTGACATTATCCATGCTTTATCCTTGATTGATATATCGTGTGACAAAAGGGACATGACATGGTTGTATGACAGGTTGCATCGTGATAATGATCCTCATATGATTTGGGTAGTCGTAATGTCTTGCTAGAGGCCGCTTGTGACTTTTAGGTTAGTATAGTTATTGGCCCACTGCCAACTTCATATGGGCCTACAGGGTCGCACACAAGAATAGCCCAACACGAGATAATGTTTAATGTAGGGTGGACGAATTTTATATTTATATATATATATATAATATAAAATTCGTTAATAATATTATATAAATATATTTTTTCAAAATACATATCTATATATTATATGTATATATGTGTATATATATATTATATTATTATATTGTGTTTGTTTTAAATTTAATTTATTAAGATATATTAAATTTAATAACTAACATGATAGAGATGTAGTATCTCAGATTTAATTTATGAAGATAAATTAAATCTAATGGCTCTTTATTTGGATTAAATAAATAGGTTAAATTAAAACTATTGGACAGATTTAATTTAAACTGAATTTATTTAATTAGCTCATCAAGATAATTAATTGTTGATTAATTTCGAAATTAATGATGATTAATTTTGAAATTTGAATATAGCCATCATAGGTTATAAACTTGATAGAGCACATATACTCATACGCGCATGAGAATTCAGAGCCGTAAGGGAAACCCTAAAAACATTAGAGGTGCTAGCACGCAGTCTTATTAAGAGAGCATTCGTGTGGATACTGGTAGAGGGAGCGGACCTAACGTGTTGGCTCATAGAGATCGTGAAAACCCTAAGTTGAAAAAGGTACGAGTTCTTTCTAATCCGATTTAAATGCCGATGATAGACCCTCGATTAGGATTGGTAAAATTTTAAAATTCTTCCACTGTGCCTGCCAATCCTAACAAAATATTGAGAAAAAAATTTATTAAACAAGGCGAGAATTGTAATATCCCAAATTTTGGGACTAGAGGCCAAAGAATAAGCCTGATAAAGTTGACTACTTAGCCTATTTTAGTAAGAGTCCCAGGAATGAATAAGAAATAGAATGACTATTAGAAATTCCACCCGGAATAAAGAATGAATTTTGATACGAATTAGTCTAAAGAAAACACCCAATTCCATTAGGATGTGTCATTATGACATAAAACCTAACTCGGATCTAAAGGAAAAGGAAAATGGTGTATAGAAAGAATTAAGAAAGAGAATTGGAAGAATTAATGGCATAAGAATTAATATTGCCATAATCAAGGGCAAAAGAGACAATTGCCACTTGATATTGAGGTACAAATTGGAAGACAAAATGAAGGGCCAAGATTTGCTCTTCAAAAGTAAGAAGTAATTATGAGAATGAAGACCAAATTATCTCTCCCTTTTTTGTCACAAAAAACGTCCAAAAGAAGGGCAAATAAAGAAGGAAGAAGAATTAGTCAAAAAATCAAAGCTTCAACTTAAAAAACTATTGAACAATTGCAAGACAAATTAAGGAAATTAATAAAAAATTTCTCTTCCATTTGGCAGGCCAATTTCATCCAAACAAATGAGGAGATAGGAAAAAGAAAGTCAACACATTTACCATAAGAATTTACCTCACAAGGTAAATGGAATTAGCTTGTCTAAAAAGAGTCAATTTGAGCCACATGATTTGCTCTTCTTTTAGGCCATTTTCAGCCAAGTATTATGGATCAAAGAAAGAGAAAAATTAGAACATTTTCACTCTCCTCACATGAAAAACTCGGCCAAACCTAAAGGAAAGAGAAAAAGAAGATGACACAAACAAGGTAAGCTCTTCTAGCTTGATTTTCACCTTGTAACCACTTCTATAGCTTAAAATCTCTTCATAAACATTATTTCTGATGCGATCCAGAATCAACATGTTGTCCCTTCAAATTCAAGTGACATCTCTTCCATTTCAAATGATCATTATCAAATTCCAACTCAAAAAATCATGAGAGCACAAGCTAAAATATTCAAGGAATCATTGATTGGGCTGATTGAAGAAGTTGTTGTAAATCAAATGGCAATTGGATCAATAAAGCTGATTTACAAAACTAAGATGCTGAAAACGTCACTAAGTTCATTTGTGCTAAATATGGAGTTGTTAATCAAGTTTTGGGCTTGGAAACTTCAAAACAAAGAGCTTGGACCTAGTACTACACATGGGAGGCTCATTTGGGCCTAAATAAGCACATTTTGAGCCTTAATTTGCTGATTACATATTCTTGAAGTTAGGTGTGCGAAAATCAACAAGGAGTTGGTGGCAGATTTGACTTTTGTTTTCTCTTGCATGTTGTATTTGATTTTTCAACTTTCTTCTAGATTGTATTAGAATTTTGTGTTTATGTATTAAACTTTTAGATTTCCTAGCACATGGTATTAGACTTTGTATTTTCTATGTTCAGATTTGCACCTACTACAATTAGGACATATTTCCCTATAAATACTTGGTGCTTCTTTATTTGTAAAACACAATTCAGATTTGAATCATAAATGAAAGTTACACTTCTGCACTTTGTTTCTTGAGAGTGGATTCTCTCTAAGGGTTCTTTTTAGAACTAACAAACTTATCAAGGCTTGATCAACCTTGTGACGTTTTCCAACACTTCGGGTCCTTGTCCTTTCGTGTTCAAGGGTTCAAGTGGATCGTCGATCTGTGTTTAGCTTTCTTAGGGTGTGTATATTTCATAATTGGTTGTGGGTTCGTGGGATCTTCCCTTGTGGGTTCGCACCATCTTGGTATCAGAGCTTCGAATCTAAACTCAGGTCATATCTATCTATTCTTCATTTACATTTTCGTTTCAAGTTTTGTTCTTTGTTCTTGTGTCTGTCCGTGTCCAGATTTGTTATTTCTGTTCGTCAAGTTTTTCTTTGTAGTTTCCAATATTTAGTATGTCAAATTCATAGTTTAGAATCTCTTCTTTCATCTCGGTTTGGAATTGTTTCTATCCGATTTGTCATTTGTGAGTTCTATCTATTTTAATCTAGTTGTGTTTTCTGAAAAATTTTGGGTTTGTTCATCTTCATTTTTCCAGAACGTCCTAAAATATTCTATCCTTGTTTGACCACTTTTCCTTTGTGTTTTACATCGTTCAATAGGTTATTTTCGTAGTTTAGAATCTCATCTTTTTGTTCGTTTTGGTATCATCTCAATCCAAAATTTCCACTGTGAGTTATAGTCTTTACAAAATAGACGCTTTTCTGGAATTTCTGGGTTCATATTTCTTGAGTTTTGTTGTTTGTGATAGATTCTGCATTCTCTTTAAATTTCAGTAGAGGAGAAAAATGAAAAAAAAAAGACAAGAGCATCAGAAAAAGAAAAAAAAATTGATAAGAAAAAAAAACTGAAAAAAAAAGGGAAGAGCAACAAGTATTGTGTTGGAAGTGTTTTGAGCAAAAATATCTATTGTCATACCCAGAATTTGTAGAGTTGGTGTCATAACTCTTGATTTCCTTGAAATTCCTTTTCCAATACTCACTTTGATATTTCACATTTCTAAGTGTTGTGCAAATTGTGATTGCTTGATTATGAATTGCTTAGTTCTTTAAAGCGCCTCAAGAGGAATCTAGAGTGGAAAAAGGCAAGAGTGAAATACATCAATTTAAAAGCCAAACTTGAGTGAAGCACGAGTGACACAAAATTGTTTGAGTAAAACACGTGAGTAGAGTGGTGAGGTCCATTTTTTTCTAAATCTAACTTTTCAGGTATCATCAATATGCATGATGAAAAAGAACTTCAAACAAATTTTGACTCCTTACTAAAAGGACTTCAAAGGTTTACTGATGAAGCAGAGCAATGGATGTCTAGTCACAATTCCAAATCAAAATTCCAAAGAAATCTCCAGAAGTTGAAACAAGGTTCCATGACTGTTGATGAATATTTTCAAGAGTTGGAATTAGCTATGACTAGAGCTAGAGTGAAAGAAACTTCAAAAGCCACTAAGGATCATTTTGTGAATGGGCTTAATCCTGAATTAGCTTCTTTTGCAAAGACCTTTAGCTTCTTGGACATTGATCTTTTGGTTCAATTTGTTGCTAAACATGAGCAAAAAATCAAGCAACAAAGATGTTCAGAACTTAGCTCCAATGCAAAGGAGATTGAAAGCTTCATTGTTGTAGTTTCTAATGATGAGCAAGTGCTAGCTAAGGAGGAGGAAGTATTGAATGTTGAATATCTTGCAGACCAATGTGTTGAAGAAGACCTCATTAGTCCAAACACCAATCTTGTGGTTGAAGAAGTTCCTCTCAATCATGAAATGAAAAGTGAAAATATGAGTGACAGTGATTTTAGTGAAGCTGTTCTAAAGAGAGAAAATCATTTTGAGGGAGAAAAAGATATTGAGAGCATAGAGTGTTGTCAAAATAAAGAGAGCAAAAATGAGAGTGAAGAATTCAGTGAAAAGAAAGATGAAAAGAGTCATGAGAAAAGTGAGGTTAAGAGTGATGGCAAGGATATTGTTTTGGTTACAAATGATCTTAATCATTATTTTCCTTGTGACTTTGTTGTGTTTCAGGAATTCTTGGATTTGATTCCTAAGAAGCCACCCGATGGATTCTTACCTTCAAGAAGCATTGAACCTTCATTTCCTTCAAGTGACATTGAAAAACATTCTGGTTCTCTAAAGTTTGATATTATTGATAACTTGCTGCCCTTAAGATGCCTTGAACTCAACACTTTGAATTTTCATTGTCCCATGGATTTTGCAAATTATAGGTGTTCTTATATGCATGTTGCAGCTTGTTTTGATGATACTCTTATTTATAGCAACAAACATGATGAGCATGTGAATCCTTTGCTATGTGTGCTTGAAGTTTTGAGAAAGGAACAATTGTTTTCAATTCTGGAAAATTCTGATTGTTGCATGGAAAACATTGATTTCCTTTGTTATGTATATTTGCTTGGTCAAGGTAAGCTCAACAAAAGGCATACATGCTGGCTGAAATTTATTGAGACATTTCCATATGTCATCATATATAAGAAAGGTAAAGAGAATGTTGTTGTTGAAGTATTGTCACAAAGGTATAGTGCTCTTTCTTCTCTAAATACCAGATTGCTTGGATTTGAATATGTTGAGGAAATGTATGGAAATGATATTGGCTTTGCTGAATTGTTTCTTCCCTGTGAAATTGAGCATTATGCATCCAAAGCCAACAAACAAAGAAGCTGTGTTCATTTTAAACTTGTTGATGCTTACAAGATTGATCTAGCTTGTGAGTATATTGTTATTGTTACTTTGAATGCGGCTGATATATGTCCATTTGATCCAGGTGGAGATTCATGGACGAATCATTTTGAGGAGAGAGGGAATGATGCGATCCAGAATCAACAAATTAACTCTCCAAATTCAAGTCAAGATTCGAGGACTAATCCTTTTGAGGAGAGAGGGAATGATGCGATCCAGAATCAACAAGTTGTCCCTTCAAATTCAAGTGACATCTCTTCCATTTCAAATGATCATTATCAAATTCCAACTCAACAAATAATGAGAGCACAAGCTAAAATATTCAAGGAAGCATTGATTGGGCTGATTGAAGAAGTTGTTGTAAATCAAATGGCAATTGGATCAATAAAGCTGATTTACAAAACTAAGATGCTGAAAACGTCACTAAGTTCATTTGTGCTAAATATGGAGTTGTTAATCAAGTTTTGGGCTTGGAAACTTCAAAACAAAGAGCTTGGACCTAGTACTACACATGGGAGGCTCATTTGGGCCTAAATAAGCACATTTTGAGCCTTAATTTGCTGATTACATATTCTTGAAGTTAGGTGTGCGAAAATCAACAAGGAGTTGGTGGCAGATTTGACTTTTGTTTTCTCTTGCATGTTGTATTTGATTTTTCAACTTTCTTCTAGATTGTATTAGAATTTTGTGTTTATGTATTAAACTTTTAGGTTTCCTAGCACATGGTATTAGACTTTGTATTTTCTATGTTCAGATTTGCACCTACTACAATTAGGACATATTTCCCTATAAATACTTGGTGCTTCTTTATTTGTAAAACACAATTCAGATTTGAATCATAAATGAAAGTTGCACTTCTGCACTTTGTTTCTTGAGAGTGGATTCTCTCTAAGGGTTCTTTTTAGAACTAACAAACTTATCAAGGCTTGATCAACCTTGTGGCGTTTTTCCAACACTTCAGGTCCTTGTTCTTTCGTGTTCAAGGGTTCAAGTGGATCATCGATCTGTGTTTAGCTTTCTTGGGGTGTTTATATTTCAGAATTAGTTATGGGTTCGTGGGATCTTCCCTTGTGGGTTTGCACCATCGGGTCGCATCAATTTCCCTTGATGAGAGCTTCATTTCTATGCATTTAGAATCAAGGGGAGGTATTTTGAGTCATCTTGCAAGAGTCAAAGATGGAGAATCAAGAAAGGAGCTCAAGAAAGAGCAAGAGGTGAGAAAGAGCTTCCTTTTGACCTATATACTATGTTATTTGGTGGAATTTTTGGGCCTTTTCTTTGCTGCCCTAATTTTTGTCAAATATTGTATTTATGGATTCATGATGCTTTGATCATATACATGTAATTATATGATGTTTGGGAAGCATATGAACCTAGTTTGGTAGACAAATTGAGAATTTGTGAATTGTTGGTTTGAAACCCTAATTTTGTCTGAACAGGTTAGGTAGGAGGAGAATGATTTTGCCAATTTTGATGTCTCTAATGTATTCCTTGGGCAAAATTGTGTGAGAATAAGTGGTTGGAGAAATTTTAGAAAGAATGAAATTGAAATCCAAAAGTTGGAATAATGCTGCCAAGTAGGGTTTCCTGCGTGGCAACTAGAATTTATTGTGTTTTTGAGTAATATAATGTTGTCCAATTGCCATGAAACTTTCCAGTAAAAAAGCATGTTTATCAAGCTTTAATTTGATAGGTCATTTTGTGCCATTTGGATTAGTACATTCAGAATTATGAATTTTTCAAGTTAGATATTGAATCTGGACAGAATCTTGGACCAGTGTAGCTTTGGTCGTGATTCTATATTTATGTGCCTAGAATTGGCTCTCAATAATATTTTATCTTTGCAATACACTCAAATAGCTTAAATTAGGAATTTGAACCACCCCAATTAGAGTCTTATAGAATAAACTATGAATTTTCAATGCTTGGTCAAAATGCTGGCAGCTTTTGTCTACCATGCAAATCTAAGAAAGAATAGGCCAAATGTAATTTGTGTGAACTCCAAGGGTGAAAGAAATCCTATGAGGCTAAGGCAGACTCATTAAGCATTCATTTGTCACTGAAGAATAGGCGCTGTCAGCTTATGCCTTCGTAACCTCTTCAAAAATAACCAAAGATTGCAATATAGGGCACAATCAAATGAACAACTAAGTTGCAATTAAGCTAAAATTACCTAGAAACTCCAAGGGTGAAAGATCATCTCTCGAAGAGCCTTTTATTAATTACCTAGAAATTAAGTGTGATGATTGGCATAAAACAAGTTAAAAATGATTTTTGAGCTTTTTATCTAACAACTAAGTTGCAATTAAGCTAAAATGCTTTAAAACTATTATTTTTAAATTTTGTTGGAATAAAAGTGGAAAGGAATGATGATGAGATTAATGAAATGAAAGAAACAAAAAAATCAACAATAGAATAAGCAATCCCTCATAGCAATGGCGCAAGCAATCCTTGTTAGAATTTGCAGGCACAGCGAAAGAATTTTAAAAATTTTCACCGATCATAATCGAGGATCTATCAACGGCGTTTAAACCAAATTGGAAGGATTCATACCTTTTCATGATTCAGGGTTTTCACGATCTCTAGGAGCCAACACGTCAGGTCCGCTCCCTCTATTGGTATCCACACGAGACTGCGTGCTAGCACCTCTAATGTCTCCTAGGGTTTCCCTTGTGGCTCTCAATTCTAATGTGTATATCAGTATATCTACTCTATCAAGTTTATAACCTATGAGGGCTATTTTCAAATTTCAAAATTAATCATCATTAATTTTGAAATTAATTAACTATTAATTATATTGATGAGCTAATTAAATAAATTCAATTTAAATTAAATCTGTCAAACAGTTTTAATTTAACCTATTTATTTAATCCAAATAAAGAGCCATTAGATTTAAGTTATCTTCATAAATTAAATCTAAGATACCATATCTCTATCATGTTAGTTATTAGATTTAATTTATCTTAATAAATTAAATTTAAAACTAACACAATATAATAATAATATAATAATATCATATAATATATATATATATACATATAATATGTATTTTGAAAATACATATAATATGTATTTTGAAAATACATATCTATATAATATTATTAACGAATTTTTTTATATTACATATATACATATATATATATATATATAAAATTCGTCCGCCCTAATTAAACATTATCGCGTGTTGGGTCATTCTTGTGTGTGACCCTGTAGGCCCATATGAAGTTGGCAGTGGGCTAATAACTGTATTAACCCACAAGTCGCAAGCGGCCTCTAGCAAGAAATCACGACTACCCAATTCATATGAGGATCGTTAACACGATGCAACCTGTCATACAACCATGTCACGTCCCTTTTGTAACACGATATATCGGTCAAGGATGAGGCATGGATAATGTCATCCTCTTATTCCTGACTATTACTTTCTCGATTCCTGAGTAGTCTAACAATAGAAATGGAAACTCCTTTCTATTGTAGTATGGCCATACATTTCTCAAACTTACTCATCGAGGGGCTCAGTAATATCTCTCTACTAATGTGAGGGACAAATTCCATCTTGAGTATTCATATTCCTCTGCATGAAAAACCACCAAGCTCGATTGTAGCCTTTATCATCACCCGGTCAAAGGTGACCTTTGACTAGTTCAAAGCTTTGCAAATCTTATGTAGGAATCCATGATGACCTCAGGTCAAAGGGCATTATGACGTGGTTATACATGAGAAAAGCTTATGACTTTATCCATGTAGCTTTCTCATAGTGGGTCGGTCCAGCACCTTGTACTCTTACAAGTGCCTAAGACTTTTATTCGTATCTCCATATCTTATCAAAGTCATATTGATCTTGTTTCATCTCTGCTCCCGCATACATGACCGACCAGGGACATTTTAGGACATTCTTTATGAATTATCCAAGGATACAATTATCAAAGTTAACATGCAAATAATATGATAACAGAATGGAGAAATTTCATTAAATTAATAATGTTCAAAGTATAATGATTGGCCTTTTGGGCACAATTTCCAACAATCCTCACTTAAAATGATTACGGGAGATTTAATCATGCTAGTTCTAAAATAACTCCAAGGGTCACCCCTTAGACTAGGCCTAACTTAGATTGATTAATACCAAGCCACCTTGCAAGTTAATCTCTCTAAATTAGGTTGATTAAGCATTCTAGCAATCAAATGAACATAAAAATCATTTTTAGATTTTGATCCAATAACTGAGCCACCTCACATTACTACTTGATTTTCTCATTAATCTTAATTTAACAATGGCCACCCATATGAAAATTCAATATTAATGATGCTCAAACCCAATGCTAAATACAATTAATAAATTCACACAAAATTAACCAATGCAAACATAAGACACCATTGATCCACTAAACAAGCCACCTTGAAATTAGCACAAAATGTTCACAAAATGATCAATCCAATTACTAACCAGCATAAAGAAATGATAATTAAGCTAATTAAACACAATGTCAAGTGTCTAACAAAGGTTCAAGCCATATCCAATTCTCCAAATACATCAAAATAAATCAATTCAACATCATAAAATTCATCCTAAGACCTAGCAATCACAATTACAATATAGAATTAGAGAAATAGAAGAGCAAAAACTCCCCTATTGAAGCTCTAAGTTCATGCCATTATCTCTTGCTGCAAAGGAATAAGGAAATTTAGCTACTATCAACCATCAAATTCAACTTCACCGAACAATTCCCCAATTTTATACATATCAAACACCAATTAAAGGGGTCAATTAATATTAAATAAGGGAATGTTGGTGTTGAATTCGAATCAAGAGATAAGGAAGATCACGGAACAGGGCTTGACTTGAAGAATACAACCAGAAGTGATACCAAAAAGAGAAGACGAAGATAGAGTGAAGTAGAGCCACAGCTGAAATGGTAAAAAGTATAGGGAAGACTGACGGAGTAGGACGATGCTTTCCGGCTATAGAATTCCTCTATCGCACCTCCAACTCACGGCGGTGGTAAAGAGAATTACGACTTGCAACAGCTCCCCTCTACAGTTGGCCACTGCTCTCTACTTTACACACCGACTCCCAGCTCTCTCCTTCTCTTCTGACTCCCACTCAAGGCCTCCAACTCTAGCGGACCCAATTGGGTCTCTCAACTCTGTTTTGTGATTGGCTATGGTAGTTGAAGCTCACTAGCGGCCTGTGGTAGTGGATGAGCCTCCAGCAAGAGAGAAGAAGAAGAAACCGAAGGGAATGAAGTGATAGGTGTAGAGATCTCACGGTGCTGTCTTTCTGCTTCTCAAGTCCACCTCTTTCTCCTTCTACAATTGAAGTTCGAATTCTGTGTATATTTCCTTTAGCTCTCAAACTACATAAAATCTAACCTAAGGAGCTCAAAATTGTGTTTTGTTGATAGACCAAACTGGCATTTTGCAAATTTATAATACCAAATTGTCATTTCCTAAATTCAAGCCCCAAACTGTCATTTTCAGTTTTAATCTAATTTTTCAAATACCCATAATTATATCAACATCAAATATTCTCAGAAAAATCAATTATTAAGAGTAATTATAATTTTATTGACAATTTTGCCTTTTTTTACTCTTAATTTAATCCATTTACTCTTAATCTTGATTTATCTTAAGAAAGACATTTTAGGCTCAATAACTATTACAAAATCCCCAATTAAAGTATGAAAATATATAATAAAATAGGGATTTGTCAATTCCCCCACATTTAAACTATTGCACTCCTGGGCAAAACACTAATCAATTCAAAACTAAACATAAATGAAACCTTCAAATGCTTAAGATTAGAGTCAATGAATTAATAAATAATCATTAATCAAGATAACACAAGTTTTAGTATGGGATAATGCAAATGGGCTAAATTAATGCACAATTAATCAAAGAAATGTATACAAGAGAACACTCAAGGATTTAAGTGTTTAACTCCTCTCACAGATATAGGAAATTTCACTCAATACCACCTAGATTACGTCCTACCATATGTTTGTAGAAATTCTACTCTCTCCATCACTATATAGCACCTAGATTCATAATTCAAGGGGGCTTTTAAAAGGTTTTTAATGATGGAAATGATCTCATGGAAAGGATAATGAAACAATAAGTACTATGTATGTACAAATATGTACAATAGCACCCTTTTTTTCTAACTTTAAGCTCAAATAACAATATCTCCTTGTTCATCAAAACAAATGCCTTATTTATTTTTTTATTTTTTTTCTACTTCTTTTTTTTCTATTTTTTTATGATATTTTTTCTTCTTTTTTTCATGCTTTTTCTTCAATTTCTCTCTCTTTTTTTTAATATATATAATGTATGTAAATGGAATTTTTTTTCATACCTACAATATTAATGGCAATTCAATAATGTTTGGATGACAATCTAATGCAAATAGGATGCAAACATAGTGTTTGTTATATATTTTGAAATGTGAATAGCTCAAAAAGGTTAACATTGGATTAGTATATAGAGTTTGTGTTTGGAATAAAGGGTGATGAAATGAATGCCCCTATCATATTCATTAATCCAAATGCAAATGTGATTTTGAAAAAGAATTTAAACAAGTTCTAGAGGTACACTAGAATATGTGGCAAACACACATTAATGAATGAAAACTAAGCTCAAAATCCTTCCAACAAAGGTTTTCTTCTCACATGCACATTTACAAAGATTGATTGAACATTAGCCTAATCAAAAGACATTAGCCTAACTAATCAAAATGCTAACTCTATGAGCAATAACAAATCAATTCATTAAAAATCAACTAAGATCATATGCAATTCCCATAAGTATTTAGACAAATATCTAAAACAAGGAGTGGCAAAAATTGAAAAGTGTGGTTTACATCAAGAATTTTCTGAATTTTTTTATGAAAATGACATATTTTTGAAATTAAACACAATGAAGCACACATGACTCAAATATTAATCCCTCCTTCACTCTTAAATCTTGCATTGTCCTTAATACAAAACTTAAGGACAAAGGAATGACAAGAGCTCAAAGCCTAAGGGAGTGAACAATAAAAGAATTCTTCCTTTTACTAATGGTTTTGTCTCCCTCACACTTATTTTCTTCACATAAAAATTAAGCTCAAGAAATATATAAAAATGAGAAGAAAGCAAGTGAGGAAAGAGACAACCTGATGCTTAAATCTCTGTAGACTCTTGTAGGAGAAGTTCTCATCCTGAATGAGAAACATGCATTTCCTTTTTGTCACCACTTCTCCTAGATTGTACTCTCTTGGTAGTATAAGTTTCTACAAAAGAAACAATAGACCAAAAGTAGTATCTAGTCCAAAAATAAATACATGGAAAGATCTAAAATAAAACATAGACATTGTAGGAACAAGATTCTCCAAGTAAATTTCACAACCAAGAAAGTCAAATTGGTCTCCTTCAGTAGGAACTGAGCAAGTGGTCATATTTTGAAAATCCTCTTGAGCTTGCAATGGGGAAAATGTAGAATCTAACTTAGTGTTATAGTGCATTGCATCACTTTTGCAATCACAAGAGTTGGGAGGTAAAAGAGTAGAAGAAGAAAGAGAAATGATCAAGCTATTACACCTAAAAGTTCAAAACATGTATTTTCATTTGCTATATCAGGTGGCAAATTGTAAGACAGAACTAAATGGAAAGATCCATTTTCATTTACAAATTTATCATTCAAAATCATTGAATCTTTGCTTATTAAACTATCTAAAACAAGCAATTCAGAGAGATAAAAAGAAGCATAATTTGCAACACTTTTATCAAGTATAGCATGTACTTGAATGTTATCAATTGAACTAAATGAAGAATCAATGTCATGTGAAGTAGAGAGCCAATTATCAGTTTCAGTACAAATGTCACATGACATATCACCCTTACATTAACAAACAAAAGAAGAATATAGGGAAGAGGGAAAAGTAAGTTCTTCATCTTGTTCAATAGCATTAAAAAATTCCAAATCATGTTTGCCCACACTTGAAAGAGAGTAAGAATCATGTAAACAATCATCATTTTGAGCTATCATCAAGTTCACACTTCACCATAATTTGAGCATCCAAGCATAATTCATCATTTTCCACAATGTCATGTTTAATGTGTTCATCACTCCTAGAACTAGGGAAAAGAACATGTTCCTCACATATAGAAGCATAGACTATTCACGTAACATCATCAACTACACAACTACTAGTAGAGATATCATAGTGAGCATTATCAATATCAAGCATTTGAGGAGATTCAACTACAATTTCTTCATCCACCTCATCATCACTTACAATATCAAGAATAGTAGTAAGAGGAGGATCAACCTGTTAGATCCTATATGTTTTGATGATAACAAATATTGGACTAATGATATAAGAGGATATGATAACAAATGAATTTGAACAAAGTAAATAATAGCAGACAAAGTATTACTTGAAGTAAGCATTGGAGTAATGAAGAAGATCTAAGAGAAAGAGCAAAGGAAAAACCTCAGTAACAGTCTTTGTCTATGTTTACTCGAGTGACTACTCGAGTAAGGAATATCGTTACTCAAGCAGGCACTCGAGTAATATTGAAAGAAAATGTTTTTAGAGGCACTGCCAAAATTTGGAAGAAGTTACTCGAGTAGCCACTTGAGTAATCTACAAATTTATATGAACCATTACTCGAGTAACACATGAGAAAAGGCATTACTCGAGTAACCAAGGTAAAAATCTTCCAGTAGCTCTCGGCCAAGAAATGCAACAATTTACTCGAGTAGACACTCGAGTAACTATGTGAGAAAAATGCATTACTCGAGGGAGCACTCAAGTAATCTCCATATTTATTTGAAGCATTGCTCGAGGGGTCACTTAAGTAATCAAGTAAACAAAGAATAAGTACTCTCAGCCAAGAATTTGATGCAATTACTCGAGTGAGTAATAAAGTAATCTGTAAAGTTATTTGGAATTTACTTGAGGGGTCACTCGAGTAAGGTTTTAAGGAAATAATATGGCCACTCGAGTAATAGGCTTACTGGAAGAAACACCCGAGTAACTTGTGAAGAAAAGACATGGCCACTCGAGTAGCCACTCAAGTAATCAGGTATTTCCAAGGTTTGTGATGTATTGCACTCCATGTCTTACTTGAGTAATATCTTATGTAAAATATTAAATTACTCACTGCCATATTTTTAATAGGTTTACTCAAGGGACTACTCGAGTAACAAGCATGATCACTCGAGTAACCACTCGAGTAATGAAGTCCAGAAATCATGTTTTTAATCGAATGATTATTAATTAATTATCTATATGATTAACTCTTCATTGCACTAGTATTCTAAGTACATTTGATGAGAAACAATGAAGAGATTATACCAGAAGGCAAAAGTCAAATAAAAGTCCGAATGTTCACCTACCGCTACCTACCGCAAACAGATAGTTTTCAAATTCGAAGAATAGTCAACCATTGCTGCTCAATTCTAACGGACATGTTTAAATTGCTTCCAACAATACTACAAATCATCTATATATGGAGCATTCAAAGAGAAGAAAATAAGAACTGAGAACATAAGAACATACATCGATCAACATACTCTTTGTGCTTTGTTTTCTTATACTCATTCATTGTACTTCAGTGATTATATATTTGCTCTATGAGAGATTTTTTCATTACAAACTCAATATTTGTTATTGAGACAACTTAAGGTTATAGAACCTTGAGTTGGGGATTTGATTACAACGTGTAAGGGGGAGCGAGTGTCCAAGTGAAGGAACTTGCTGTGTACTGAGGTGCCAAGAACCCACTGAATCTTGGAGAATATAGTGAAACTCTCAGAGATGCTCTAAGGACTAGACGTAGGTCAAAGTGGTTGTGGCCAAACCAGTATAACTCCCAAAGTACACTTCGGTGATATTTATCTTTGCTCTCAACTGCTTTAAATATTCTGTCAATTTTCTTATACGCAATGAAATTTCTAGTATCACCCAATTCACCCCCCCTCTTGGGTGAAACGCTTGCACTAACACAACCTCTTCAAGAAGAGGAGGAATAGTACCATTATTTGGAAATGGCTCCTCTGGTAGTTGAAAATGTACTTGCTTCTTCTTTGCATCTTTTATGGGAGTAGGCACTGGAGGTATGGAATCTTCCACTTGTGAAGTGGCATATAGCTTTTGCTATTCAGTCCCCTCATCATTAGAGTCATCAGTCCATAGAGCTCTGTCTTCTCCTCTGGTATTTATTCATAGCACATGGTCAACAAACGCCTTGATAAAGCCTTCGATCTCCTCCATTATCTCTTTCTGCTCCTTGGAAATCACATTTGCCTCATTAAACATGAACAACTTAAAGTGTTCAACCTTGAGCTCATCATACATTCTTCTCAATACACAAGTTCGGTCATCCATGTTTAGTAAGGTATGGAAAGCATTAAGTCCACTAGGTTGAGGTATAGGAGATTTTAGTAGAGGTTCGTAGAATAATAGAGAAGGTAGTTCATAGAGAGTTCTATATGGCATAGAAGTAGAGGAAAATAAGGGAAGATGAAATAGAGATAATGGTTCTTGATAGAGTAGAGTGGGTGATACTTGATGGAATTGGTATGGTGAAGAAGTATTGTTGAAGTAAGATTGACGTGGTTGGAAAGTGGGTTCATGGTCAAAATAGGAGGTTTGTGGACAAGATTGTTCCAAATGTGGATGGAGATACTAAGGTGGTTGAGATTCAGAGGCTCCTCTTTGATAATTTATGTCTGTTCGGAGGGAATCTACTTCTCATTGAAGCAAATCAAGTTTTTGAGAATATGTGAGATCAAAAAGTGCTTCATATCTCCAAGTGCCATCAAATTCATCCAAGAATTGAGAGCTTGAAGTTCTATTATACCCTAAAAAGGAATGCAAAAGAGGATTAGTGTAAAACTAAACTTCATGATCTTCATTAGACCAAGCCATTCAAATTGCAATCAATTAAAACCCAATGAATTATAAGTCCTAAAAAGTCCTAGAAATACAAATAAATCCTAAAAATTGGAAGAAAGCAAGAGTATACAAGAATGCAAATGCATAAACAAACGAAAATTAAGATATTTGTTGGTATTTTTGCAAAATTTTATATGGTAAGATGCAATATGCTATGAAAAACATGCAAAGCTACCTAAACTAACTAAAATGTAACCTAAAGGCTCAAGGTACCAATCAATCAAAGATGGACACTTAACTACTAGGGAACCAATTACTTGGCTCAACGACAACGGCGCCACTAGAAGAATTGTCGTTGTCAACTTTGTGCCTTGGTAACCTCTTCAAAAATAACCAAAGATAGCAATATAGGGTGCAATCCTGGAACGTCTCTCGAAGAGCCTTTTATTAATTACCTAGAAACTAAATGTGATGATTGGCATAAAACAAGTTAAAAATGATTTTTGAGCTTTTTATCTAACAACTAAGTTGCAATTAAACTAAAATGCTTTAGAACTAATATTTTTGGATTTTGTTGGAATAAAAGTAGAAAGGAATGATGATGAGATTAATGAAATGAAAGAAACAAATAAATCAACAATAGAATAAGTTATCCCTCATAGCAACGGCGCAAGCAATCCTCATTTAAAATGATTATAGGAGATTTAATCATGCTAGTTCTAAAATAACCCCAAGGGTCACCCCTTAGACTAGGCTTAACTTAGATTGATTAATACCAAGCCACCTTACATATTAATCTCTCTAAATTAGGTTGATTAAGCATTCTAGCAATTAAATGAACATAAAAATCATATTTAGCTTTTGATCCAATAACCGAGCCACCTCACATTACCACTTGATTTTCTCATTATCTTAATTTAATAATGGCCACCCATATGAAAATTCAAGATTAATAATGCTCAAACCCAATACTAAATACAATTAATAAATTCACACAAAATTAACCAATGCAAACACAAGGCACCATTGATCCACTAAACAAGCCACCTTGAAATTAGCACAAAATGTTCACAAAATGGTCAATCCAATGACTAACTAGCACAAAGAAATGATAATTAAGCTAATTAAACACAATGTCAAGTGTCTAACAAAGGTTCAAGCCACATCTAGTTCTCTAAATAGATTAAAATAAATCAATTCAACATAATAGAATTCATTCTAAGACCTAGCAATCACAATTACAATGTAGAATTAGATTAATGGAAGAGCAAAAACTCCCTTATTGAAGCTCCAAGTTGATGCCATTGTTCTTGCTATAAGGGATTGAGGAGATTTAGCTATTGTCAACCATCAAATTCAACTTCACCAAACATTTCTACAATTTTAGACATATTGAACACGAATTAAAGGGGTTAATTAATATTGCATAAGGGAATGTTGGTGTTGAATTTAAATCAAGAGATAGGGAAGACCGCGGAATAGGGCTTAACTTGAAGAACACCTTTGGAAGTGATACCAGAAGTGATAGACAGTGAACATAGAGTGAAGTAGAGCCACGTCAAAGATGGTTAAAAGAAGAGGGAAGACTGACGGAGTTGGATGATGCTTTCCGGCTATAGAGTTCCTCTCTCACTACTCTAACTTACGGTGGTGGTGAAGAGAATTGAGGCTTGCAGAAACTCCTCTCTATGCTTGGCCACTCCTCTTAGCTTTACACACCGACTCCCAGCTCTCCCCTTCTCTTCCAGCCCCTACTCATGACCTCCAACTCCGGTAGACCCAATTGGGTCTCTCAGCTCTATTCTGTGCTTAGTTTTGGTAGATAAAGCTAGCCAACAACCTGTAGTGGTGGATGAGCCGCTAGCAAGAGAGAAGAAGAAGAAACCGAAGGGAATGAAGTGATGGGTGTAGAGATCTCGCGGTGCTGTCTCTCTGCTTCTCAAGTCCGCCGCTTTCTCCCTCTGTAATTGAAGTCTAAATTCTGTGTATTTTTCCCTAAGCTCCCAAACTGCATAAAATCTAACCTAAGGAGCTCCAAAATGCTGCGTTTAGTTAATGGACAAAACTGGCATTTTGAAAATTATAATACCAAACTGTCATTCCTAAATTCAAGCCCCAAACTGTCATTTTCAATTTTAATCTAATTTTTCAAATACCTATAATTATATCAACATCAAATATTCTCAGAAAAATCAATAATTAAGAATAATTATAATTTTATTGACAATTTTGCCTTTTTTTTACTTCTAATTTAATCCATTTACTCTAAATCTCAATTTATCTTAAGAAAGGCATTTTGGGCTTAATAACTATTACTAAATCCCCTATTAAAATATAAAAATATATAATAAAATAGGGATTTGTTAGTCATGGCACTAATAATGTGATATTTATCTAGGGCCATGAGAAGCCAAGAAAGAAGAAGAATGGTAGAATTTTCAAGAAACCTCAATGGTTGGAAGAAAAGGGGACAAGAAGAAGGACGTAGTCCAAAAAGTAGTAAACTTACTTACTTGTATATATGTGATGTTTATGCTATGTATTGATTTGTTGTATTGCTTCGCTTGATTATGATGCATGTATGAATGAATGAAGCTTTGTTTCTGTTCTTACTATGGCCATAGGTATGTTGCATGAAACATTGAGCATGCATAATATCATTATGTGAACATAAGCCTATGTAAGGCAAGCATATCATGCACCACCATTCATCTTACATGCATTATCTATATGTTTGCTACTGAGATTCCCCCGAATCTCACCCCTCACCAACCATATAGGTACGGGAATACAACAGAGAAGAATACTTGAAGAAAAATTAGAAGGAAAGAGATAAAGAATTAAAGTCTTCAAGTGTATTTATTTTTACGATTTGTAAAGTATTTACACTTAACAAATATGTATGAATAAGAAAGTATGAAAACATGTATTAGAATTGAACAGTAATCGGGATCACCGAAAATAAAAGTATGAGTGGAGAAATATAAATAACTTTGATATATAAACAAGGGAGGAATAACGACTCAATAGCTAGAAATTGAGTAATAATCCCTTAAGAGAATATAAGCAAACACTTCTAATACGTAATTAAAATGGTATGTAAAAACTGGTGTTACAATAACAAAGTTTTTGGATTCGTTATTGGTTTTCACATGTAAAAGGGTATTTAATGTTAGGTTTATAATTAATTTTTATATGTATAAAGTGTTTAGATATTTTTTTCCGAAGAAAACTATCTGACTCTCATAATTACTATAACAATGGATCGTTGTGTATCTAATGATTTAATCTTGTATATGTTATCACATGAATGTAATGTTTGTAGTGGGCTGAATGATCCAAGTGATTTTATTTTTGAAATTGATGAAATATTCAATTTTTTGTAACTTAGATGTTTGTGACTTTTCAGGAACTTGCTTCTTTTCAATACCTTTCCCTTCCTTTACCATCTTTTTCCCTCCTCCACCATTAGATCAAAATCTCAACTACCTAGATTTTAAATCTTATAAAAAATTATTAAAATTTTATTTAAAAATACAAAAAAAAATAATTTTGATCCTATGTTTTCAGGCTACATATATTGATCTAATGGTAAAGAAGGGAAAAAGAGGGGAAAAGGATGGGAAGGGTATTAGAGAGAAGTGAATCCTATGTTTTCAGGGCTATATATATATGTATTCATCCTTCATCCTCTTTAATTTAATCAATTATGGGCTAAGGAGCAATTTTGCCCCTGAAGTGTGAAAAATGGAGCAATTTTGCTTTAGCCGTTATCCTAGTTAATTTTGACCGTTAGTTGACCAAATATGTTGAGCTAACTATTCATATTGTTAGATTCTATAATGTTCTGAAGACATTTTATCATTGATTGAGATAACTGTAATAGCCTATGACAAAGAGCTATAAAGTCATTTAGAATAAAACCTAGAATAGTGATCTGATAACATATCACTCGAGTGACAATTTAAGATCACTTAAGTGATATTGTCTTGAAGCAGATCACTCGAGTGATAGACAGAATCACTCGAGTGAATGTCAGTAAAAAAATAGAATCACTCGAGTGAATTATTAATACACTTGAGTTATGTGGTAAAAATGGCAGAGCACTTCAAGAGATATGGTTAAACACTCGAGTGATATACACTAGGATACAAGATCACTCGAGTGAAATAATGATACACTCAAGTTATGCTAGAAGATAACATATCACTCCAAGTGAAATGGTAATATACTCAAGTGAAGTTTAAAATATGTTGACAGATTAACAGAATACGATAAACTTTTAATATACCTGGATTTCTATATTATATTTCAATGACATTAATCTTTTCTTTCAGTGAGTTACAGGTATTAAGCAACGGATCAACTTCAAAGTCTTGTTTAAACGAAGCATTACATGTGCAATAATGAAAAATGGTGAAAACATCTTTGTTCATCAAAAGCTATGATTACTCCAACGGGTAAAACTTTGAAAACTCTCAACAATCTTATGATATCCTCTACCTATAAGTACTGAAGCCTTCAAGAAGGAAAACAATAACATACAACCTATCTGCGAATACATTCATTTGCTCTATTTTTCATTCTTTCTATACTCTGACTTCAGTGATTATTCATTTACTCTTTGAGAGAGAATTTCATTACAAATTTAATATATTCTATTCAGACAACTTAAGGTTGTGGAACCTTGAGTTGGAGATTGGATTACATCGTGTAAGGGGGAGTGAGTGTCCGCTGAATGAACATGCAAAGTACTAAGGTGCCAAGAACCCACTGAATCTTGGAAGATATAGTGAAAATCTTAGAGGGACTTTGAGGACTGGATGTAGGTCAAAGTGGTTGTAGCCGAACAAGTATAAACCCTAGTGTACATTTTGGAGATATCTTTTTTAACCCTAAACTCCAGTTTAAATTTTTTTCAATTGCTATTTACGGATCTTGAATAATTGTTATTACCCAATTCACCCCCTCTTGCGTGAAATGCTTGCGGTAACATTTGGTATCAGAACATAGGTCTTCTTGTTAGGTATATGTGAACACCCTATTTTGTCCGGGCCCCACTAAAAAATACAAAAATAATTGATAATGATTGGTGTCCAAATTAGCAATCATCATTGAAAGAAAAAATAAAAAAAACGAAAATAAGAAAAAAGAAGGAAATTCTCCTATTGATGATGACCGGTGTCTAAATAGGCAATCATCATTGAAAGGAAAAAAATAAAAAAATGATAAATCCCCTCATTGATATGATTGGCATTGTCATTCATTAAGGGAAGATAAAAATAAAAAAACGAAAAATAAAAAATAAAAAAATCTCATTTATGTTGATAGGTTTAAATTAGGAAGTTACTTGTGGGGAGAATAATGAAAAAAAAATTAAAAACGAAAAAATCTCCACTAATGATAATTAGGTCAAGTTAGGAAGTTTTATCAATAGAAAATATAAAAAAAAATAAACGAAAATTAAAAAAAAAAAATCTCCCTTGATAGTAATTAGGTCAAGTTAGGTAGTTCTTAACATAAAATACAAAAAAAAATCAAAAAAAACGAAAATTTAAAAAAAAAAAAAAGGAGCATTTATGAAGAAAACCCTACCTTGAGACTATAAATAGGAGTATAAGGGTTGAATCAAAAAAGGGAGGAATTTTGGGAGAACTTCAGTGGAAAAAGGCTAGTGAGAAAAGGTAGAAAGAACATACCACACTTTTTACTTCTCTTGTTCTTATGATCAAATGATAGGGTCTTTTTGGACACATATTTATCACATTGGCCTAGCAATACCATCACCCACAAAACAGCTTAGAAATTGCGTCAGGGTCTTTCATTTGCTTTAAAGTGATAGTGATGTTGCTTTGCCTCAATCTATATCCACATGGCATGTATTCTTGATACGTGTGACTATGTATGTATTTGTTTTATTATTTGTTTTGCTTGCCATAACACCTCTTGTGCAGCATCTAAGATCAAGAAGCATGTCCGCATGTGATTTGTTCGACTTCAGTGTGCAGTGCTAAGGTCGTACATCATATTTTCTGCATCCATCCCATTGCTATTTTGCTTCATCACTTAATTGCTTGTATGGTCTGCTAGGATGATGCATTAAAAGAATTATGTGGGTTTGCATTGTCCCATTGAATTGTTTTACATGACATTGCTGGACTTGTTGCATTCGGGATCAAGAGGTATGTGCTGTCTTATTTTCTTATGATATTAGGTGTTATGCTTAATAAATATAGATAATATAATTGTACTTGCCTCTTGTTTATTATGTGGTTCTATCACCCTATCTCTTATTGTAGCGGGTTCAAAGAATAAAAGGTACGCATAAATCTCCTCACTTCTGACTTCTTTTTTTTGTTTAACTTGTGCTACTTTTCTTTTTTTTCTTAATCCCTTTCTTAGGTCCTCTTTCAAAAATAAAAATATCTTGACACATTTTGATAAATGAAAATAAAATGGAAAAACTCTCTTTTACAAGAAAACCAAAAAAAACGTTTTTTGAAAAAAAAAAGTAAAAAACACAAACCCAACCAAAAAAGATATTTTTCTCAAATAAATTAAATAAACATTTTTCTAAAAATCACCAACCAAGTGACATGCTTTTCTACCCCCGAACTACGTGGGTTTTGATCCCTCTAAAGGGTACGTAGGCCCTAGGTTTTCATCCTAGGTCAAGTCCAATTTTGTAAATAAATATATTTTTTCTTATTTTCTTGTTGTAAATAAATGTTCCTTTTTTTTTTAAATAAATATATTTTTTCTTATTGTAAATAAGTGTTCTTTTTTTTCTTCTTTAGTTTTCATTTCATTTAGTTTCGTAAATATTCTTTTTTTATTTGGGTAATTATAATAATGTTAAAGGCCATTTTTATTTTTAAATAATTAACTTAGGGTAACCATTCTTATGAATGGGTGTTGTGGGGTGCGTAACACCTTCCCCACACACAATCGACTCCCGAACCCTAAATGGTTTTTGTAGACTAGTTTCCATTTTTGAAAAGGTTTCCAAAATTATCCTTTTTTCTAAAATTTTGGTGGCGGCTCCATGTTTTTCTAAATCCCGGGCGCTACAGCTTGGTGACTCCACTGGGGATAGTTTGAGAGTCAAGCCCATTTAAGTTAAATGTTTAAAAATAATTTGGCCTTAATTTTATTTTAATTACCCTTTTCTTATTATTTTTTTTTGTGAATAGTTGTTTTTATTTATTAAATTCCTTATTCATCTATTTGTTTGTTTTTTTTCTCCTTTTTTCTATCTATCTTGTGATCTGCTTAGCAGATGAGGATTGGGTAGAACCTAGGCCCATAGGTTGGTATGCTCTCCACACACACTAAACACATACACTATTCTCCTCACACACATTTTGGGCCCTATACCCGGGTCTGTGAGTTCCTTAGGTGAGTGGAAGTTTCTAGCGGTCTCCCTGTGGGGTTTTAAGAACCCCCTGAGGTTACTGTGAAGACTTCATCCTAGCTGTTACTCATTTGGTGAGGTTGATCCCTGCGGGGTTTTTAGAACCTCCTGAAGGTCAATTTCATCAAATGGGGTCTTCATCTTTACGATGGGGGTAGTTAGGAGACCTTTATCTGTGAGAATTAGAACCACCTTGAAACCATTACACCTATTAGTGGAAATTATCGACCTACCTAATTAATTAATATCTGCCTTTCTTAGGATAGATACCACTAACCTAGGGTCATTCCTAAAATAGGACACTGGAGGGCATATATTTATTGTTGATCATCTTTACTGTCATCAATACATAATCAATGAAACCTATAGGATCAAGTGACTAACTGTCGCTTCACCTGAGTATGTATCTAACATCACTTCACATAAAGATACAACATAAGGACAGTGTATACATTAGATAGCCAACCTTAGTCTAAGGGTCTATGACCCTAAAAGACCATTATCTCATCACATCAATCATGTTAGAAAACATCTCAATGAGAGATAATCCTTTAGGACTCATGAGGTATTATTATATCATTCATTAGCATTTTAGCTTCATTTAATATGGGCCTTGGACATAATCATCATTTTTTAAAACCCTTAGCCGCGTGATGGCTTGGGCCATTCGCAGGTTAATGGGCACTTCATTCTCCCTATGAGGTAATAGATCTCTTGAGGAGGTGAAGTTCTTTTTCTAAATGTCCATCACCCATATCAAAACTTGGAGTATAAGTCATCACTCTTTTATGTCTCATGAGGTATCCTTGCATCATCATTGACATTTAGCTTCATTTGATATGGGCCTTAGACATAATCATCATTTTTTAAAACCCTTAGCCGCGTGATGGCTTAAGCCATTCGCAGGTTAATGGGCACTTCATTCTCCCTATGAGGTAATAGATCTCTTGAAGAGGTGAAGTTCTTTTTCTTAATGTCTATCACCCATATCAAAACTTGAAGTATAAGTCATCACTCTTTCATATCTCATGAGATATCCTTGTATCATCCATTGGCATTTAGCTTCATTTGATATAGGCCTTAGACATAATAAACATTTAACAAAACCCTTAGTCGCGTAATAGCTTGGGCCGTTCGCAGGTTAATGGGCACTTCATCCTCCCTATGGGGTATTGGATCTCTTGAGGAGGTGAAGTTCTTTTTCTTAATGTCCATCACCCATATCAAAACTTGGAGTATAAGTCATCACTCTTTCATGTCTCATGAGGTATCCTTGCATCATCTATTGACATTTAGCTTCACTTGATATGGGCCTTGGACATAATACACATTTAACAAAGCCCTTAGCCGCATAATAGCCTGGGCCATTCGCAGGTTAATGGGTACTTCATCCTCCCTATGGGGTATTGGATCTCTTGAGGAGGTGAAGTTCTTTTTCTCAATGTCCATCACCCATATCAAGGCTAGAAAGCATATGTAATCATCTGCATAGCATGCATTCAGAAATACTTTCTAACTCTTCCTGCTATTTTCTTTAATAAAGGACAAGCAAGTTAGCTAGCAACTAAAAACTAGGCACAAAGGTTAAACGACACAAGAACCAGGTTTAAATCAAGTTCCTATAGGAAAAGAGTATTAAATTCTTAGCACTATGGTGAATGACAAGATCTTGGCTAGGATAGGATTCAAGGTCCCTCCTATCTAATGGTCAACTCTAGTTCTCCCTGTGGAATAACAGATTCCCTGAGGAAGTTAGAGGATGCTTGTGCCGGAATACCCTTATGCCAATACACCATGGATAACTCGTTATGCCTACTTGAAATTGTGAGTTCAAATAAGCTAATGATATTTTGTTCCTTTATAAGCAAGTGACACAATATTGCTCCATCTAGATGTCCTCGCCAGTTACCCCCTACGCGTTCATACAACACACACTCACGTAGTCGTCATATGGCAGCCAGCAGTGCAAATGAAGCTGAATCTAATATGAATCATTGGATAGGAAGGGAAGATTAGCACTCTAAAAATCCCCATATAAGGAAGAAATTCCTGATGTTCTCTAAAGTGCTAAACAAGCTGACTATTGCAATGGTTTCAACAATAGGCAAAAAGACCTGCACGTGGATTTCAGCTGGTGATTCTGGAAGGGCTCTGGAAAATTGGGAGTTTGAGGACACCTTCAATTCTATTATCTTAGAGTAACATGTCTAGTAAAAGTTGTCCTTTTTTATGCTTTGTATACGCCTTTAGGCGAGCTCTTATATGAACCATGAATAAAGAATGATATGCGAATAAAATTCACTTATTTATATCCATTCCTTTCTTTTTCCTTCTATTCATTCGTTGTTCATTTTTCGCCCTCCAGGAAATCAATTTCCTCGGAACTCTTGTCCAACGCAGAGGTTCCTGAATCCCTGAATGATGATTCGCTTGTTGCCATTGATATGCATGATTATGAGTATGATGATGATGAGATCATTCAAGTATACAAAAAAATCCTCGAATCCGACGACAATAGAATGTGCCCACATGAAGATGTAATTGAAGTAATAAATATGGGCATAGAGGAAGAAAAGAGAGAACTAAAGATAGTAGATAACCCCGAAAGAGAGCAAATGGTTGAACTCTTCAAAGAATTCATAGATGTATTTGCATGGTCTTATCAGGACATGCCAGGCCTTGATCCAGGGATTGCCTCTCACAAGATACCCTTATTCCCAGACACTAAGGCTAAAAAGCAGAAATTGAGGAGGCTCACTTCCGATATGTCCTTAGTGGTTCGAGAAGAGGTGATGAAGCAATTAGAAGCGGGTTTCCTAGAAGTAGCTAAATACCCACAATGGATAGCAAATGTCGTTCTTGTCCCAAAGAAGGATGGCAGAATTTGAATGTGTGTGGATTATCGAGATCTGGACAAAGCTAGCCCAAAAGATGATTTTCCATTGCCTCATATTGATGTCCTGGTTGATAATACAGCCCGTAGCTATAGGTACTTGTTCATGGATGGGTACTCAGGGTATAACCAAATCCCTATGGTTAGAGAGGACAAAGAAAAAACCACATTTATTACACAATGGGGAACTTATTGTTACCGCGTCATGCCATTCGGGCTAAAGAATGCTGGGCAACTTATCAGCGTGCCATGGTGGCACTCTTCCATGATATGATGCATAAAGAACTTGAAGTATACATGGATGATATGGTAGCTAAATCTTCTGAGGGAGAAAACCATGTTGTGGTGTTAAGAAAGCTGTTTGAAAGGCTACGCAAGTACAAGCTACGACTAAATCCTAACAAATGCGTCTTTAGAGCTTTATCTGGAAAATTGTTGGGCTTCATTGTAAGCCAAAAAGGGATTACAGTAGATCCAGACAAAGTAAAAGCAATACGGGAAATGCCCCCTCCTTAAACAGAAAAGGAAGTTCGAAGCTTTTTGGGGCGACTGAATTACATTGCACGATTCATTGCCAACCTGACTGCAACTTGTGAGCCGATATTCAAGCTTTTAAAGAAGAACTGCACTAGGAAGTGGGATGAAGATTGCCAACAGGCATTTGATAGAATCAAGGATTATTTGTTAAATCCCCCAATTTTGGTTCCTCCTGTACCAGGACGACCTTTAATTTTTTATTTAATAATACGACCAAATTCCATGGGAGCCATGCTGGGGCAACAAGACGCATCTAAGCGAAGAGAACAAGTGATCTATTACTTGAGCAAGAAGTTTAATGATTGTGAGTCACGTTACCAGATGATCGAGCGAACTTGTTGTGGTTTAGTCTGGGCTATAAGGAGGTTGAGGCAATACATGCTTTACTACACCACTTGGTTAATTTCAAGAGTAGACCCACTCAAGTACATCTTTGAAAGCCCACATGTAGCTGGAAGAGTCTCTAAGTGGCAGGTAATATTGTCTGAATATGATATAAGATACGTCATTCAAAAATCTGTCAAGGGTGGTACGATAGCATATCACTTAGCGGAAAACCCCATAGATGAATGCCAGCCACTAGATTTCAAATTTCCAGATGAAGACATATGTGCTACAGAAGACCCGATCGAGGAAAGCAAATCGAAAAGGTGGGAAATGTATTTTGATGGGGCAGCAAACATGCATGGCAATGGTGTAGGGGCAGTAATCATATCCCTAGACGGAAAGCAATTTCTGATTGCTATAAAGTTAGGATTTGACTGCACCAATAACATGACAGAATATGAAGCTTGTATTAATGGTCTCCAGGCTGTCATAGATCTTGGGATAAAAAACCTAAAAGTCTATGGTAACTCAACTCTCATAATTTATCAGGTAACTGGCGAATGGCGTACTAAAGACCCAAAGTTGATCCCTTATCAAGAGTATTTGATAGAGTTGATCAAAAATTTTGAAGTAATCAATTTTCATCACATGGCTAGAGAAAAGAATCGCTTCGCTGATGCGTTAGCTACTTTAGCAGTTATGATCCAACTTGATTATGGGGTCCAAGTTCAGCCAATACAGATTGAGACTAGAAGATCGCCAGCATTTTGCTTCAATATTGGACGAGAACATGACGAGCAACCTTGGCACCATAGTATCAAGATGTATATGGAGCATGGTACTTACCCTCCAGACGCAACACATAATGAAAAGAAGACCATCCGGAGATTGGCCATGGGCTTTTTTATTAGTAATAACGTCCTATATAAGAGAAGCTTTGATGGGACATTACTATGCTGTGTAAACATAAGGGAGGCGCACAAGATTATGGCAGAGATCCATGAAGGCGTATGCGGTACACATGCAAATGGCCACTCATTAACTAAACAAGCTCAAAGATCTGGTTACTACTGGATAACTATGGAGAAGGATTGTATCAATTATGTTAGAAAGTGTCATAAGTGCCAGATATATGCCAACAAAGCTAATGCCCCTCCGACTATAATGCATAGTCTCGTATCTCCATGGCCGTTCTCCATGTGGGGAATAGATGTCATTGGGCCGATTAACCCAAAAGCTTCGAATGGTCATCGTTTCATCCTCGTTGCTATTGACTATTTCATTAAGTGGGTAGAAGCCAATTCCTTTGCTAGTATTACTCAGAAGGCCTTCATCAAATTCTTAAAGGCCAATGTCATCTGTAGATGTGGGTTACCAGAGAGGATCATAACTGACAATGCACCAAACCTCAACGGGGCAACAGTTAAAGAATTATGTGATCAGTTCAAGATCAAACATCATAATTCTGCACCATATAGGCCACAGATGAATGGTGCAGTTGAGGCAGCCAATAAGAATATTAAGAAGATCCTCAGCAAAATGACAGTGACCTATAAGGACTGGCACGAAATGCTTCCATATCCATTACACGGATACCGTACCACAATGCGTACTTCAACTGGGGCAACCCCTTACTCTTTAGTTTATGGCATAGAGGCTGTTACTCCAATTGAGGTGGAAATACCATCCCTGAGAATCTTGGCTGAATCAGACCTAGATGAAAGCGAATGGATACGTTATCGATTTGAACAATTAAATATGATTGAAGAAAAAAGGCTCATAGCCATATGTCATAGGCAGTTATATCAATCACGAGTGGCAAGGGCCTTTAATAAGAAACTACGACCCAGGTGGTTTAAAGTAGGAGACCTAGTCCTCAAGAAGATTTTCCCAAATCAAGAAGATGATAGAGGTAAATGGGCTCCGAACTATGAAGGCCCATATGTTGTTAAGCAAGCTTTCTCTGGTGGGGCATTGATATTGACAAACATGAATGGCCAAGATCTACCAAGGCCAATCAATTCAGATGCTGTAAAGAAATACTATGGGTAAAGAAAAAAAGCTCGCTAAGTTGAAAACCTGAAAGGGCAGCTTAGGCAAAAGTTTGAGCAAAACAAAAAAGGGGCTCGCTAAGTTGAAAACCCGAAAGGGCGGCTTAGGTAGAAATTGGAGCAAAAAAAAAAGAAGCTCGCTAAGTTGAAATCCTGAAAGGGCAGCTTAGGCAAAAGTTAGAGCAAGAAAAAAAAGCTCGCTAAGTTGAAAACCCGAAAGGGCGGCTTAGGCAAAAGTTAGAGCAATAAAAAAAAAGCTCGCTAAGTTGAAAACCCGAAAGGGCGGCTTAGGCAAAAGTTAGAGCAAGAAAAAAAAAGCTCGCTAAGTTGAAAAACTCGAAAGGGTGGCTTAGGCAAAAGTTAGAGCAAGAAAAAAAAAAGGCTCGCTAAGTTGAAAATCCGAAAGGGCGGCTTAGGCAAAATTTAGAGCAAAAAAAAAAAGGAGCTGTTAAGTCAAAAACCTGGAAGGGCAAGGTTATCAGTCCTAGCCCCATGACTCTCTCTACTTGTCTATTTGGAAGACTCCATAATCATTCATCGAAAAGTGCATATCTCTGGCAATTAAGCGCGGCACCATCAGGGGGACTACAATGAACTAAAAGCAAATGACCTCCTAATAACATCACGTCTACACCAATATATGATCATCATCATGCATGCACTTGAATATTGGAAGATCATTTCTTTTAAATGAATCTTCATCCTTAGTATATCTTTCCCTTCTATCGCATGTCAAACTTTATGCCATGATTTGTATAAGGGTAACTCTTTTTAATGAAAGCACAACTTTTGTCTGGATAAACACTCACGTTGATATACATGGTGTCCTCTACTCCCAGTTAACTTGTGCAATTTCAGGATCATTACCGAAGGTCCCAACTAGAATTTTTGTTGTGGGGTCAAACAGTTGACAAAGGGACACAATCTAAACTGAGGGTTCTAGGATGTGGCATCTATGTGAATCTCATTATACACATCTTCATACCTCCGACAAGACTGCGCAAGTAACAGGGTACTGGTTAGGCACCTGGACGAAGAAGGAGCAATATCACCTGCCAGGCTATTCTTTAACACCACAATTATTGCACTCATTCTCATTAGCATGTCATCACCTCCATTATCAACATCATCATCATCACTACTATCATCATCATCATCATCATCATCATCATTAGCATTATTATTGTATTCATCATCCTCATTAGGATTCCATCATCACTGTCATCACCTCCATCATGACATCACTATTCTGATATTCCCTTCATTATCATGGCCATTATCATCCTCTTTATCATCATCATTGTCATCATCTTCATAAGCACTACTCCAAGGGGCATCATACGTTCATAGCACCCTTTTCAAAGCCCTGTAATGGCAGGCACCCTCAAAGCCCAGTAATGGCTGGCACCCTTTCAAAGCCCTGTACCGGCAGGCACCTTCAAAGCCCAGTAACGGCTGGCACCCTTTCAAAGCCCTGTACCGGCAGGCACCCTCAAAGCCCAGTAACGGCTGGCACAATTCTTTTAAAGCCCAATAACGCTTGGCACAATTCTTTAAAAGCCTTGTACCTGCAAGCACTACTCTTTCAAAGCCCTGTACCAACAGGCACCCTTAAAGCCCAGTAACGGCTGGCACAATTCTTTTAAAGCCCTATACCGGCAGGCACTATTCTTTCAAAGTCCTGTACCAACAAGCACCCTCAAAGCTCAGTAACGGCTGGCACAATTCTTTTAAAGCCCTGTAACGGCAGGCACTATTCTTTCAAAGCCCTGTATCAGCACGCACTCTCAAAGCCCAGTATCGACTGTCACAATTCTTTTACGCCCCAACAAAGCCCTATGCAACTAGGCGCTTCACTTCTATTCCAGGTAATCATCTATCTCCACTTGCGTTCTTCTCCCCTATGAACCAAGTAAAGAGGGGCATGGGCACTGTATTTTGTCCAAACTCTCTTTGGTTCTAAGGGGGGCACCTTGTTCTCTGGCCGGACAAAATACGTGTTTTTATCTTTACTTGCTTCATAGACGAGAATCTCACTTTTCTCAGCTACGAAACAAGTAAAGAGGGGCAACTGTGAACACCCTATTTTGTTCGGGCCCCACTAAAAAATACAAAAATAATTGATAATGATTGGTGTCCAAATTAGCAATCATCATTGAAAGAAAAAATAAAAAAACGAAAATAAGAAAAAAGAAGGAAATTCTCCTATTAATGATGATCGGTGTCTAAATAGGCAATCATCATTGAAAGGAAAAAAATAAAAAAAAATGATAAATCCCCTCATTGATATGATTGGCATTGTCATTCATTAAGGGAAGATAATAAATAAAAAACGAAAAATAAAAAATAAAAAAATCTCATTTATGTTGATAGGTTTAAATTAGGAAGTTACTTGTGGGGAGAATAATGAAAAAAAATTAAAAATGAAAAAATCTCCACTAATGATAATTAGGTCAAGTTAGGAAGTTTTATCAATAGAAAATATAAATAAAAAATAAAAAACGAAAATTAAAAAAAAATAAAAAAAAATCTCCATTGATAGTAATTAGGTCAAGTTAGGTAGTTCTTAACATAAAATACAAAAAAAAATAAAAATAAACGAAAATTTAAAAAAAAAATGAGCATTTATGAAGAAAACCCTACCTTGAGACTATAAATAGGAGTGTAAGGGTTGAAGCAAAAAAGGGAGGAATTTTGGGAGAACTTCAGTGGAAAAAGGCTAGTGAGAAAAGGTAGAAAGAACATACCACACTTTTTACTTCTCTTGTTCTTATGATCAAATGATAGGGTCTTTTTGGACACATATTTATCACATTGGCCTAGCAATACCATCACCCACAAAATAGCTTAGAAATTGCGTCAGGGTCTTTCATTTACTTTAAAGTGATAGTGATGTTGCTTTGCCTCAATCTATATCCACATAGCATGCATTCTTGATACGTGCGACTATGTATGTATTTGTTTTATTATTTGTTTTGCTTGCCTTAACACCTCTTGTGCAGCATCTAAGATCAAGAAGCATGTCCGCATGTGATTTGTTCGACTTCAGTGTGCAGTGCTAAGGGCGTACATCATATTTTCTGCATCCATCCCATTGCTATTTTTCTTCATCTCTTAATTGCTTGTATGGTCTGCTAGGATGATGTATTAAAAGAATTATGTGGGTTTTCATTGTCCCATTGAATTGTTTTACATGACATTGCTGGACTTGTTGCATTCGGGATCAAGAGGTATGTGCTGTCTTATTTTCTTATGATATTAGGTGTTATGCTTAATAAATATAGATAATATAATTGTACTTGCCTCTTGTTTATTATGTGGTTCTATCACCCTATCTCTTATTGTAGCGGGTTCAAAGAATAAAATGTACGCATAAATCTCCTCACTTATGACTTCTTTTTTTTGTTTAACTTGTGCTACTTTTCTTTTTTTTCTTAATCCCTTTCTTAGGTCCTCTTTCAAAAAAAAAAATATCTTGACACATTTTGATAAATGAAAATAAAATGGAAAAACTCTCTTTTACAAGAAAACCAAAAAAACATTTTTTGAAAAAAAAAGTAAAAAACACAAACCCAACCAAAAAAGATATTTTTCTCAAATAAATTAAATAAACATTTTTCTAAAAATCACCAACCAAGTGACACGCTTTTCTACCCCCGAACTACATGGGCTTTGATCCCTCTAAAGGGTACGTAGGCCCTAGGTTTTCATCCTAGGTCAAGTCCAATTTTGTAAATAAATATATTTTTTCTTATTTTCTTGTTTTAAATAAATGTTCCTTTTTTTTTAAATAAATAAATTTTTTCTTATTGTAAATAAGTGTTCTTTTTTTTCTTCTTTAGTTTTCATTTCATTTAGTTTCGTAAATATTCTTTTTTTATTTGGGTAATTATAATAATGTTAAAGGCCATTTTTATTTTTAAATAATTAACTTAGGGTAACCATTCTTATGAATGGGTGTTGTGGGGTGCGTAACACCTTCCCCACACACAATCGACTTCCGAACCCTAAATGGTTTTTGTAGACCAGTTTCCATTTTTAAAAAGGTTTCCAAAATTATCCTTTTTTCTAAAATTTTGGTGGCGGCTCCATGTTTTTCTAAATCCCGGGCGCTACAGTATAACAACCTAAGAAGGATTAAATGTCAAGCATGGGTGAAGAAATACTTCCCGACGGAGCTTTAATGACTAGACCTCCAAGCTTTAATGGAGAAAACTTTTCTTTCTAGAAAGCATAGTTCAGAGTATTCATGATGGCCACCGAATATGAACTATGGGAGGTGATTGAAAATAGGAACTACATACCTATAAAAACTGAAGAAGCTCGAATAGTTCCTAAGTCACCAACAAAATTGATGAAAATGACACAAAGCTAATGACCTCAACAATAAAGCAATATTGATGATCCAAAGTGCCTTAAGTCAAAAGGAGTATTTCAGGATTTGTACACTACCAAATGGCTATGGAAATGTGGCAAGCCCTGGAAATAGCCCATGAAGGAGCTTTGGGTATAAAAGAAAATTGGATCAATACTTTGGCTACCAAATTCAACTAGCTTCAAATGAAGTCAAGAGAATCAATAGCTGAGTTTGAACTTAAATATACTTATCTTGTAAATCAACTCAGAGCGCTTGGGAAATTATATTATCAGAATACTCAAGTAAGGAAGATAATAAATATTCTTTCTAAAGAATGGGAGGCCAAAGTCATGATGATGAGGAAGAAAAAGGTGAATCAATGCAATCAGTAGCTTCTCTCTTCAGAAGTCTCTCTAAATATGAAAGCAAATTAAAGTTCAAATATGAACTAGAAGAGATCAGTGACAAGAAAAAGAAAAACCTTGCACTAAATGTGATAAGAGAGAAAATCAAGAAAATGATGAAGATTTTGACGATGATGAAATAGGACTAATAATAAAAAGATTCAAGAAGTTCTATAAGAAAGGCCAAGGATTCAAAAATCTTCAGAAAGGAGGAACCAGCAACAGAAGAGACACTAAGGCCCTGTTTGGTACGTGGTATTTGAGGACAAGGAGTGGGATTGGATTAGGGATTGAGTCAGAATGTGTCGTTTGGTATGAGGGACTATGGGTAATCAGGGATTGGGAATACCACTAAAGTGGGATTGCTGCAAAGCCACCTCCCCCCTGGTATTGTGTTTTGAATCCCGGGATTGCAAAATTGTAAAGACAAAAATACCCTTAAATAAAATATTTCTAGACAAAAATCACCCCAATCATAACCTAAAATCCCTCTCAAATATTCACTACCTCTTTTTTTTCCCCTCACCATTGATGTCTCAACTTCACACGATTTCCCTCACCGCTGCTCACTCCATCGTCCACTCCGTCGCCTCAGCACCGATCACTTTTCCCCTTTCTCTTCATCGAGATGTGCATTGTTGGCTATTAATTAGTGATTTGATTGTGATATCGAGATGTCTCTCATCTCTATATCAGAAGTCAAAGCCACGAACCTATTAGACGAGAGCTCTTTAATGTTCGTTAGCTTTGCAAATGGGTTTTTATTTATTTGTTTGGTCACTTTGAATCCATAGCCTTCTGATTTTCCTGTTTTGCTGATTTCACGGCAATAAATATACCCTGTTTACTTGGTTCTTCAGAAATATATTTGAAGCTTTTACTAGGTGAACCTTTCCAATTATGACGATCACGACGATGAGTTCAACACTGATTTCCCTAAGGATTTGGTTGATCGATCAAGTTTGGGATTAGGACAGGGTATTTGAGTCTTTTTATAATTAGTACTTGTTTATTAAATAAGATTGGTAAAATCATTCCCTCCAATTAACACCTCATACCAAACATATTTTTAAAGCATCAATCCCAATCCCAATCCCAATCCCAATCCTAATCCTAATCCCAATCCCTATCCCTATCCCAATCCATCAAAATTCAATACCACGTACCAAACAGGGCCTAAGGAACACATCATCTACTATGAATATGGAAAGCCAGAACACATCAAGTCAGAATGTCCAGAGCTAGTTCAGAAGAACAAATAGAAGAAAAAAAGCAAGTTCTTTAACAAAAAGAAAGCATTTGTATCCACGATATAGGGAGATAGTTCCTCTGATAAAGATAGTGATAAAAAAGTAGTCAATATCTATCTAGTTGCTCAAAGAGAGAAGGAAAAGGAAGAGGTAACTGATTCTGACCGTACCTATGATGAATTACATTCCAAATATAATGCTTTCCATTTTGAATTCATTAAGGTATTTAAATAACTAGTTGTTTTAAAAAAGAAAAAATTAAGGAATTTCTGAAAAAGATTGTGAAATTTGTTCCTCTTTGGAAAAGAAAAATGCTTATCTCACTAAGACTCTTGAAAAATTTATTAAAGGAAGTGAAATGTTAAGTCATTTTAAAAGCTCAATGTTTTGTAAATGACCGGTCTGGTATTGGATACGAGCCCAAATCAAACAAAAAGAAAGAAAGAAAGAAAACATGAGGTAAAATGTATTTAAATTATTTTCAGTATTCTGTACATGTATCAAATTCTTTCTCATATTGCAATTTCTACAATAGGAAGGGTCACTATACTTCCTCATGTGACCATAAATGGAAAGGAAAAATAGGAACCTATAAATGGGTACTTAAAGGTTCATATGTTCTAAAAATAATTTGTACTAACCCAAAAGGACCCAAAAAGATATGGTTGCCTAAGACTTAACTGTCTTTAATTGTAGATATGTTTCAAAGAGTCTAGAACCAACAAATGGTATATAGATAGTGAATGCTCCCGACATATGACTGGTGACCCTAAAAATTTTACTATGTTAGAACCTAAAAAAGGTGGAAAGGTAAAATTCAGTGGAAATTAGTCTGGCAAGATAGTAGGAATTGGAGAAATCAGAAAAAATAAAGGAATTCAAGTCAAAGATGTATATTATGTTGAAGGCTTGTGCCATAATCTTCTAAGCATGAGTCAAAGCATAAATAAAGACAACTGGGTAATATTTGACTCAGAAGAGTGTCTAATTGTAAGCAAGAAGGATCTATAAATAGAAAAGAAAAGCCTTAGAGCAAAACTCAGAGCAACAAGGCAAGGTAATTGCTATACCCTTCATATAAGAAAAAATGCTTCTAAAAATTGTTTTCTAAGTAACACCGATGAAAGTTGGCTATGGCATAAACAACTGGCTCTTGTAAATATGCACCAACTAATCAAGTTACTTAAAGATGATTTAGTGATTAGTTTACCCAAATTAAATTTTAAAAATGATTTAATATATGATGCATGTCAAAAGGGTAAACAAACAAAATCATCCTTCAAATTGAAAAAGGAAATCACAACAAATAGACCACTTCACCTACTCTATATGGATCTAGCTGGACCATCAAGAGTTAAAAGTCTTAGTGGCAATTTATATTCATTAGTCATTGTTAATGACTTTTCTATATTTACTTAGACCATTTTTCTATTATCAAAGGATGAAAATTTTAGTGAATTCATTATATTTGCCAAGTACAAAATGAGAAGGGTATATCCATTGCAAGTAATAGGACAGATCACGGAGGAGAATTTGAGAATCAAGCCTTTAGAGAATACTGTGACACCAACAGCATTGTCACAACTTCTTTGCACCAAGGACACCGCAACAAAATGGAGTCGTAAAAAGAAAGAACAAAGTGCTCACAGAAATGGCCAGAGCCATACTAAATGAAAGGAACACGTCACAAGTTTTTTGGGCCAAAGATATGAGTACATCATGCTATATTTCAAACAAAGCCTACATCAGAACAAAATTTGGAAAGACACCGTACGAGTTTTACAAAGGAAGAAAGCCGAACCTTGCTCATCTACACATCTTTGGTTGTAAGTGTTTTATTCATAATAAATGTAAAGAAAACGTAGGAAAGTTTGAGCCTAAAATTGATGAAGGAATATGTCTAAGTTATTCTAATCGAAGCACAGATTATAGAGTCTTTAATAAAAGAACATGTATTATTGAAGAGTCAATTCATGTTGTCCTTGATGAAACTGAATCCTCTAACAAAATTATTAACGATGAGCAGGAAAAATTTATTAATCAAGAAAATAGCCAGTCCATTTCTAATTCTTCCAATCCTAATATTGAAGATGATATAATTGAAAGCCAACCACATAGACTAAGTCAACCTAAAGCTTGGAAGTATAACAAGAGTCATCCCTCAGACCAAGTTATAGGTGAAGTTAGTGAAGGTGTGAAAACTAGAAACAAAATTTTAGCACTTTTGCACTCGAGCACAAGCAAGTGTTGAACTGAAAGTGTTTGACAGAAGCAAACTCTAGCTTAAAATACCAGGACAACTAGAGTGAGCACCTTAGCACTCGAGTAATGATGTTATTTGCACTCAAGTATGAAGACTCATTCATGCAAGTGTTTGACAGAGAGTAATGTCAGAGATAGAAAATGATCATTGCACTTGAGCATGGACTAAATACTTGAGTGATAGCCTCAAGTTCACTGGAGTCCTGCAAAGGGTGATACAGGAAGTGTTCACCCGAGAGCAAGAGTAACTCAAAGTGAAAACTACACTCAAGTACAAGTAAGTGAAGCATAGAAAGTGTTTGCCAGAGAGTCAGCTAGTGCAAGGAAGAGAAAGTGTACTCGAGTATAGAGTACTTGCACCCGAGTGATACCTCAACGCTTACGAGTGAGACAACGCTTACGAGTGAGAAATCTAACTCTCTCCATTCCTGATGCAAGTGCTAAAGTAAAAGAGTATTTTATACAAGAATATACTATGCACTCGAGTGAGGATCAGTGTGGTTGAGTGGGGCCCCACATCACCTGCAAGTGTAAAATCACACTCTTGAAAAATAGGATGTGAGTAATATCCAGAGATGAGAGTTCATAGTGCAAGATACAAGTGCACTCAACTGAGCAAGATGCACTCGAGTGAGGACCCACATCACTTGCAAGTGTGAAAGATCACTCTCTCAAAATCATGTGGAAGTGTAACACAAAAAGCAAAAGCAGAAGAGGAAATATGAAGGTGCACTCGAGTGACACCTCAGTGCACTCAAGTGATACTCTGTCAGAAGTCAAAATGCAACAGACTTACAGTAATCAATCCAAACATGGTTTAATATTATTTATTCATTCTATTTTCACTTCTTATTATTATTTAACATCATTTAACATATATTTCAAGTGTGAAATAGGAGTTTGATCATTTGAATTAGAAAGGCACAAAGGAAGTCAAACAACGGCAGACAGAATCATTACGACCAACTAAGCATGTACCTACCACGATATATTGTTCAAATATTTCAAAGGTACGCATCCTATTCCATAATGAAACACTGGGCTCCACAACAACTATTATTCAATAGACAAAATCAACAAACTATAAATACAGAGCTTCAGATACCATCAAACACAAGAACTCAGAACAAGAATTCACACAAGCAAATTCACGAGTCTTTGTTATTCATATTTTCTCTGTATTCATATTGTACTTCAGTGTTTATCATATTTGCTTTATAAGAGAGTCTGTATACACTTCAAATTCTATTTTCATTTGATCTCAAGGTACAGGGACCTTGAGAAGGTAGATATCCTTACGAGAGAAGTAGTTGAGAGAATTCCTAGTAGGACTTTCTGCTCATAAGACTTACAAGGTACAAGCAGTAGAAAACGTAGCTGCTCGTAAGACTTACAGAGGTGTAAGTATGAGAGAATATTGCTGCTCATAAGACTTGTATACGTAAGTAAGAGAGAAAGGTCATAGGTTTGTTTTTCTGCACGTAAGACTTGTCGTAAGGGGGAAAGAAATTTCTAAGTGTTAGAATATTTCTGCTCATAGTCAATTCAAGGACGATTGTTGTTTTGCGGAATTCCGAGAGCCCATTGAATCTTGGAAGAATAGTGAAAATATCAATAGGTCTTGATCTCTGAGGACTGGATGTAGGCTTAGGTTTTGGGCCAAACCAGTATAACTCTCTGTGTGCTATTCTTCTTAACTTTATCTACAGTTATTGTCATATCATCGCATCAACCAAAAAATTTATCACATCACCCAATTCACCCCCTTTTGGGTGAAGCTTGCCTCTTTCATTTGGTTTCAAACCAAGGTCTTCTCCGAAGAGCCTAACGCTTGAGAAGGAACTGGTAAATGGCAACAATAGGTGAGAACATTCTTCCAAACGGAGCTTCTATCACTAGACCTCTTAGTTTTGCTGGAGAACATTTTTCATTCTGGAAAGCTAAGTTTAGAGTGTTCATGATGGCTAACGAATACAATCTATGGAATGTAATACAAGACAGTGACTATGTTCCAATAAAGAAAATTGAAGATGGAGTTATTAAAAAGATCCCAGAGGAGTTTGGCGAAGATGATAAGAGGTTAGTAATGTTAAACAGTAAAGCTATTCTAATTATACAGAGTGCCTTCAATCAAAAGGAATATTTCTTAATCTGCACACTACCAACAGCCAAAGATATATGGGATGCTCTTGAGATCGCTCACCAAGGCACATTCAGAATCAAAGAAAATAGAGTCAATACTCTAATTATAGAGTATGATCTATTTCAAATGAAACCTAGAGAAAGAATCTCAGAATTCGAACTCAGATATACTTATATTGTTAATCAACTATCGGCACTTGGGAAAACATTTGATCAAAAATCCCAGGTAAGAAAGATCCTTAACATTCTTATGAAAGAATGGGAAGCAAAGGTAACAGCTATTGAAGAAGCTAAATGAGAGTCAATGAGATCCGTAGCTACTCTCTTTGGTAGCCTTTCAGAGTATGAAGGAAAGTTAAGGTTCAGGAAGGAACTAGAAGAGTTCGATGATAAAAAGAAAATAGGAGTTGCACTTAAAGCCATCAAGGAATATGAGTCTTCAAAAAATGAAGATGTCCCTGATGATGATGATAATATAGGAATGATCATAAGGAAATTCAAGAAGTTCTATAAAAAAGGCCAAAAGAATTTCAAGAATTATCTAGGTGGACCAAAATAAAGACAGATAGTAAGCTATGAATGTGAAAAGCCTGGACACATCAAATCTGAATACTTCAAAAACAAAGACAAGAAGAAGCAAAAGAAGAAAGCATACATATAATCTATATAGGGTGATAGCTCG
Organism: Inga oerstediana; assembly: GCA_963210345.1. Lineage (NCBI taxonomy): Eukaryota > Viridiplantae > Streptophyta > Magnoliopsida > Fabales > Fabaceae > Inga > Inga oerstediana. Next base: position 39,420,607 of record OY723404.1, read on the forward strand.
TCGGATGAAGAAAGTGACAATGACGAAGTTGCAAATCTATGCTTGGTAGCCAAAGAAGAAGAATCGGATTCCAAGGTAAGTGACTCTGAACCTACTTATGATGAGTTATTATCTGAATATAATATATTGCATACTGAATTCATCAAGGTAGCTAAAGAAATGGTTAGTCATAAGAAGAAAGTAAAAGAGTTAGAAAATACTGTCTTATCATCATGTGCATTATGTGAAGAAAAAGATAAGAGAATAAGTGATTTAACAAAAACTATGGAAAGATTTACTAAAGGAAGTGAAACTCTTAAAGTCATTCTAAAATCTCAAAAAGTTTCCTTTGATAAATATGGAATTGGATATAAATCTGATCAGGATAAAAACAGAGGAAATAAGAAAAATGGCAGTAGGACTTATCTCAAATATTTTAAGAATTCTATGCATACATCAAATCTATTTGCATCATGTAGTTACTATAATAGGAAATGACATTATACTTCATCATGTTATTTTAAAAGGACAGGTCCTTGGTATGTACAAATGGGTTTCGAAAGGGACGCATGTATAAAAAACAATGCATACTAACACAAAGGACCCAAGAAAGTGTGGGTACCTAAAGCTTGATCACATTACTCTAGGTATGTCTCAAAGCATCATGAGCAAACAAGTGGTACATTGATAGTGGATGCTCGAGATACATGACTGGTGATAAAAATAAGTTCACCATGCTAGAAACTAGAGAAGGAGGAAAGGTAACTTTTGAGGGTAACCAATATGGTCGTATTGCTGGAATTGGTGAAGTGGGAAATTTGATGAAGTTCAAATCAATGATATATATTATGTTGAAGGATTATGCCACAACCTTCTGAGAGTGAGTCAAAGCACTGACAAAGATAACTAGGTGATCGTTGATTCAGAAGAATGCTTGATAGTAAACAAGAAGGACCTACCGCTTAACAAAGAATCCATCAAGGCAAAGATATGAGCACAAAGGGATGGTAACTGTTATACTATTGATTTAAATTCAAATTCTTCTAAAAATTGTTTTCTTAGCAAATCAGAGGATAGTTGGTTATGGCATAAGCGTCTGGCTCATGTTAATATGAAGCCAACTTGATAAATTGATTAGAAAAGATTTAGTTATTGGTCTTCCTAAACTTAAATTTAAAGACGACATGATTTGTGAGGTATGTCAAAAAGGAAAATAAACTAAATCTTCGTTCAAAACAAAGTATGAGATTTATACTTCCAAACCTTTACAATTACTGCATATAGATTTGGTAGGTCCAGCGAGAGTAAAATGTTTTGAAGGAAATCTATATACTTTAGTAATTGTCGATGACTTTACAAGATTTACATGGACTATATTTATTACTTCAAAAGATGAAACGTTTGTCAAATTTATTATGTTTGCTAAGAAAGTCCAAAATGAGAAAGGTATTTCTATTGTCTCTATCAAGATAGATCATGGAGGAGAATTTGATAATCAACCTTTTGAAGATTTCTGCAACAACGAGGGAATATATCCCAACTTCTCTGCACCTAGAACGCCTCAGCAAAATGGAGTAGTAGAAAGGAAGAACAAAGTTCTCACTGAAATGGCAAGGGCAATACTAAATGAAAAGAAATTCACAAGTGTTCTGGGTGGATGCTATGAGTACTGCATGCTATATTTCAAATCGAGCATATATTCGCAAGTCACTTGGAAAGACACCATATGAACTCTATAAAGGAAGAAAGCCAAACCTTGCTCATCTACATATCTTTGGATGCAAATGCTTCATTCACAACAACAGTAAAGAAAACTTGGATAAATTTGATTCAAAGTCTAATGAAGGTTCATTTCTAGGATATTCTAATAGAAGTAAAGCATATAGAGTCTTTAATAAAAGAACATGTAATGTTGAAGAATCCATTCATGTTGTGTTTGATGAACTTGATTCTCAAATAAAGCATTTTGTTAAAGAAGAAATGGATTTGATAAAGAAAAACAAAACTATTTCAAATCAGAATGATTTTGAAACAAATGATTTTCAAAATAAAGAAGGTTTCAATGAACAAACTCAACCAAATGCATGGAGACATATTAAAGATTATCCAATTAATCAAGTAATTGGAGATATTCATGAAGGTGTCAAAACTGGAAATAGAATTCTTAATGAGGTAACTTTTTCTACTTTTATTTCTGAGATTAAACCTTCTAATATTGAAAAAGCATTATCTAACAATGATTGAGTGATTGCTATGCAAGAAGAATTAAATCAATTTCGAAGGAATCAAGTTTGGGAATTGGTACCTTGATTATAGGAACCAAATGGACTTTCAAAAACAAACTTGATGAATCAGCAATCATTGTGACAAACAAGGCAAGATTGGTTGCCAAAGGTATAATCAAGAAAAAGGTATTGATTATAAGGAAACATATGCTCCAGTGGCAAGATTTGAAGCAATACGAGTACTCAGCCTTTGCTTGCATTAAAGGTTTTAAACTTTATCAAATGGATGTAAAAAGTGCTTTTCTAAATGGTTATATTATAAAGGAAGTATATGTAGAACAACCTCCTAGTTCTGAAGATGAAACAAAACCTGGTCATGTTTTCAAACTTAAGAAAGCTTTGTATGGTTTGAAACAAGCACCCAGAGCTTGGTATGAAAGGCTAAGAAAATTTATTCTTGATCAAAACTTTGTCAAAGGAAAAGTAGACACAACTCTTTTCATCAAACATAACAAAAATGATCTTCTAATTGTTCAAATTTATGTTGATGATATTATTTTTGGTGCTACTAACGAATCTCTTTGTCAAGAATTTTCCAAACTTATGCAGGGAGAGTTTGAATTGTCCATGATGGGAGAATTAAACTTCTTTCTTAGACTTCAAATCAAACAAAAGAAGAATGGGATATTTGTACCTCAAACAAAATATTTGAAAAAAGTATTGAAGAAGTACGGAATGGACAATGCTAATGGAGCTGATACTCTAATAAGCTCTACAACTTTGTTGGAAGTAAATGTAAAAGGCCCTGACTTCAACATCACCAAATATAGAGGAATGATTGGTTCATTACTCTATCTAGCAGCAAGCAGGCCGGATATACAATTCAGTATTGGAATGTGTGCAAGGTATCAATTTGCTCCTAAGGTACACATACAGAGACTGTAAAAAGAAACTTCAAATACCTAGGAGACACTGCAGAACTTAGCCTATGGTATCCAAAAAGATGAAATGAATATTTGATGGCCTATTCAGATTCAGATCATAGAGCATATAAAACTAACAGGAAAAGTACCAGTGGATAATGTCAATTCCTTGGAGGCTCTCTGGTATCATGGTTCAGCAAAAAGCAGAACACAGTGTCATTATCTTCCACTGAAGCTGAATATATAGCTGCAACAAGTTGTTGTTCTCAAGTACTATAGTTGAAGAAACAACTTCAGGATTTGGGGATATACCTAAAGGAGATTCCAATTTACTGTGACAATACTAACACTATTAGTTTGGCCAAGAATCCTGTACAACATTCGAGGACTAAGCACGTAGATATCCGACATCACTTTATTCGAGATCACATACAAAAGAAGGATGTCAAAGTTGAATTCATACCGACGCGTATTCAACTTGCTGACATATTCACAAAGCCAATATCTAAAGATCAATTCTTATATATACGAAGAGAATTGGGAATGGTTAATCCTAATGAGTTGTAAGTTTTTCTTGTTAATTATTATGTTTAATATAAATTTTGATGACAATCATATTGATTTAGGCATCAGAGTATATAGAAAACATTTTTGCAGGACTATCACTCGGGTGTTGGATGGCTCACTCGAGTGTAAGACACTTTATCACTCTTGTCAGAGATGAATTCTCAAGTGTGGAACTATATCATATGCTCTGCTTCTAGCTATGTAAAACAGGGATTAACAGTATGCAAGAACTCTTGGCACTCATTCGAACATACCAAAAGTGTCAGACCTTACTCGAGTTAGAAAGAATATCACTCGAGTGATATAAGAACCAACTTGAAATACAGCAAGAACACTCGAGCACTCACGTGCTTTTACATGCTTAAACCAGGTACGTGTTTACTGTTGGAAATTGTGCCCTAAGGGCCAATCATTGTACTTTGAACATTATTATTTTAATGAAATTTCTCCATTTTGTTATCATATTATTTGCATGTTAACTGTGATAATTGTATCCTTGGATAATTCATAAAGATTGTCCTAAAATGTCCCTGGTCGGTCATCTATGCAGGAGCAGAGATGAAATAAGACCAGTATGACTTTGATAAGATATGGAAATACGAATCAAAGTCTTAGGCACTTGTAAGAGTACAAGGTGCTGGACCGACCCACTATGAGAAAGCTACATGGATCAAGTCATAAGCTTTTTGAAGAATTAGGCTTTGTCGGCTTTTTGCCTTGGTAACCTCTTCAAAAATAACCAAGGATTGCAATATAGGGTGCAATCCCGGATCGTCTCTCGAAGAGCCTTTTATTAATTACCTAGAAACTAAGTGCAATGATTGAAATGAAATGAGTTAAAAATGATCTTTGAGCTTTTTATCTAACAACTAAATTGCAATTAAACTAAAATGCTTTTAAAACTAATATTTTTGGATTTTTGGAATAAAATTGATATGGAATGGAAATTGGTTAAAAATGCAAGTGATAAATATGCTCTTGGAAATGATTTTCAATGGCTATCCTTGCTCAATTAAGATATTTGGGAAGTTAATTCACTAAGCTTCTAATATATCAAACCTCAATTACCATTGAGTCTAGTATCACAAGAGAGGAACCCCTACCCTTGAAATGCTATTAAGCCCTCTTAGTGTAATGAGTTTCTCTAAGTTTTCTAATATACCAAACCCCAATTACCATTGAGTCTAATGCTTAAACTCATGAACCCATTTATTTAAGCATTATTAGAACCCCTTAGAGAGTGATTATGGAATAAGCAATGCATTTAGGTTCAACTACAATTCTATTTCAATCAAACCATCCAACAATACCATGTTAAATAGATAGATCTCAATAAATCATAGAGAAACATATATATAACCATATATACTTTGATGAATACAAATCCTCATTATAAATTCCAAATCACAACAACTCAATCCATAAAAATCAAACATAACTAAAATTATAGTCTCAATATATAAATGAATTCTTAAACCTAAGAAATCAAAAATACAATGAGCTATAGATAAAATAAACTCCCCTTTAAAACACATATGAACTCAAGCCATCTCCAAATTCATCTCCAAGAGCTAAAGAAATCTGCTATCGCAGTTTGTCATCACAGTTTCACCAAACAATTTCATAATCACAGCCATGGAGTGCATTGAATCAATTAACCAATTAGCTACAAATAATGAAATTGAAGGCTAAAATAATTCCAGAAACAGAATAGAGCAAGCCACGACTATGTGAGTTCAGAACAAGGGAATGACTGTGTTGAGATAAGAATCAGAGGAAGGACGATGATAATGGTGGTGTTGAAGCTTATGGATATGGCAGTGAAGAAATGGTGGATGTTAGTGGTGTTTCAGTGGTGGTGAAGTGTAGAGAAATGGAGGTTCTGTGATGAAAATGACGAAGGTGACGGTGGTGACCAGTCTTGCCCACTGCTCCGACGTGCTTGCCCACACTCCCTTTCTTTCTCGGTCTCTCCTCCGTGGCGCAACACCCAGATCTCAGCTTGCGTCTCAGCTCTGTTTTGTCGGGTCTGATGAAGAAGGTCGCCGGCGACGGTGAGGTGGAGTGGAGGTAGAAGGTCGCCGGCAACCAAGAAGAAAGGAAGGAAGAAGTGTGGTGATTCGATGATGATGCTCTGCGATGATGATTCGATGATCGACTCCCCCCTCTTCTGCGCGGCGCTCCCTCCGTTATAATATCACTCTCAGCTGCGTCTCTCCCAGCGTCTCGGATTGGGTCTCTCATGTCCATTTCCCATGTCCACCGGGTTGGGTCCATGGAATCGGATCCCTTGGTCAAAACGACGTGTTTTGACCCAGGGACCAAAATGAGAACTTTGAAAACTTTCGTTGAGGGACTTCAGTGAACATTTTGGAAATGTTTTAGGGCTGAACCAAATTTCTCAAACTTCTGGGTATTTGTCTGTAATTTCCCTAGTCCCTTTCTCTCACTCACTTGTAATTTCCAGCAATTTTAGGGATTTTTCTATAATTTTTCCCATATCTGGAAATATTAATTCTTACCCTCCAAAATCTCAAACTTTCCTCCAAACACCTGAAATGCAGTATTAAGCACAAAGTAGTATTAAAAGTTCAATGGACAATATAAAAAATAATAATTAATGAATTTTGACCATTTTTTTCCTAATTCCCATTAATTCAAAACAATTATCTCTAACCAAAATTAGTGCTTAATAATGCAATAATGTCCCAGGAAATACATTAAAATTCCCAAATTAATCATGAAAAATCATATAAAAATATGGTTCAATTACTTTTCTCATGTATAACCACGTCACAATGCCCTTAGACCTGAGGTCATCATGGATTTCTACATGAGAGTTGCTAAGCTTTGAACTAGTCAAAAGTCACTTTTGACCGGGTGATGATAAAGGCTACCATCGGGCTTAGTGGTTTTTCATGCAGAGGAATATGAATGATCAAGATGGAATTTGTCCCTCACATTAGTAGAGAGATATTACTGGGCCCCTTGATGAGTGAGTCTGAGAAATGTATGGCCATACTATGATGAAAGGAGTTTCTGTCTCTATTATCAGGCTACTCAGGAATCGAGAAAGTAATGGTCAGGAATAAGAGGATGACATTATCCATGCCTTATCCTTGATCAATATATCGTGTGACAAAAGGGACGTGACATGGTTGTATGACAGGTTGTATCGTGATAACGATCCTCATATGAATTGGATAGTCGTAATGTCTTGCTAGAGGCCGCTTGCGACTTTTGGGTTAGTATAGTTATTGGCCCACTGCCAACTTCATATGCGCCTACAGGGTCACACACAAGAATGGCTCATCACGAGATAATGTTTAATTTAGGGTGGATGAATTATATATATATATATAATATAAAATTCATTAATAATATTATATAGATATATATATTTTCGAAATATATATCTTATATATATATATATATGTGTGTGTGTGTGTGTGTGTGTGTATTATATGATATTATTATATTTAATACTATTATATAAATATATATATTTTCGAAATATATATCTTATATATATATATATATATATATGTATATATATATATATTATATGATATTATTATATTGTGTTAGTTTTAAATTTAATTTATTAAGATATATTAAATTTAATAACTAACATGATAGAGATATAGTATCTCAGATTTAATTTATGAAGATAAATTAAATCTAATAGCTCTTTATTTGGATTAAATAAATAGGTTAAATTCAAACTGTTGGACAGATTTAATTTAAAATGAATTTATTTAATTAGCTCATCAAGATAATTAATTGTTAATTAATTTTGAAATTAATGATTATTAATTTTGAAATTTGAATATAGCTTTATAAACTTGATAGAGCAGATATATTCATACGCACATGAGAATTGAGAGCCGCAAGTGAAACCCAGGGAGACATTAGAGGCGCTAGCACGCAGTCTCGGTTGGAGAGCATTCATGTGGATACCGGTAGAGGGAGCGGACCTGACATGTTGGCTCCTAGAGATCGTGAAAACTCTGAATCATCAAAAAGGTATGAATCCTTCCAACTTGGTTTAAACACCGTTGATAGATCCTCGATTTGGATCGGTGAAAATTTTTAAAATTCTTCCGCTGTGCTTACCGATTCTAACATTTACATGCTTTATGAACTTTTTCTTTTTAACACTCAAGCACTAAAATGTATCACTTGAGTGGTGTATGAATAACACTCGAGCACTAAGGTTATCACTCGAGTGTTAGAACTTATATCAAATACGCGATAGCTAAGACCATCACACTTCTCCTTCTCACTCGAAAGTATTTCTTCACTCGTCAACTATACCTCTTCATCTCCGATCGTCTCCCACCGATTAAACAACTCAAATCTCTTCAAATTTTGAATGCAACTCTTCAATCTTCATCGAAAGGTCAGATTTATCATTATAAATTTCCTTTTTCTCGCCCTAAGAGAATAACATTTCCGAAAATCGTCTTCAAACCTTTTTCTGTGCTGTTAATTCTTCAATCAAGTTTTGAATCATTCAAAATGGTTAGAACCAAGATTCTTCAAGTGTCTAAAAACTCTCCAACACCTTCACCCCCTCATTTCGAAGCCAATGAGTCAGAATCTGCAATTCCAGCACCTTAACATACTTCATGTAACACCCCGTCCCAGGGAGCACGCACTTCCAGACACCCCTCAGGGCCGTAAGCATCTCCAAGGGCACGAGCGTGCCACTCACAGGATTCTCCCACGCCCCCTGTGTGGCTTCTTTCGCCTCCGCACGGCTCGAACACTCGACCTGGGGGTAAGTACGAGTGCTTGGCGAACCATGCTACCATTGAGCTAGTAGCTCAATGGTAGCATGGTTCGCCAAGCACTCGTACTTACCCCCAGGTCGAGTGTTCGAACCGTGAGGAGGCGAAAGAAACCACGCAGGGGGCGTGGGAGAATCCTGTGAGTGGCACGCTCGTGCCCTTGGAGACGCTTACGGCCCTGAGGGGTGTCTGGAAGTGCGTGCTCCCTGGGACGGGGTGTTACAATAAAAAGGTGCCTTTTTATTGTCACATCCCCTTTATTAATGAATACATAAAGTTTACCCTCCGGTATATGATGCTCTGGAGGAGGCTAGTTAATAGACGAGGGTGAACTACTTCTTTGTCTTTTCCTATCAGACATGGTTCCTATCATAAAGCAACTAATCAAGGGTTAGAATTTATGAATTGTACTAACATAAGCAGAGAACTTTATGACAGCTCATTATGACTCATGATGACACATCTTTCGTGTTGGCCAAATAAGGAAATGACAAGTGTCCTGAAATTATTACAAAGTAAAAACATGTTTTTATGTTGGCCAAATGAGGAGGTGACATGTGTCCCTCATCATTACACATTATTACACCCACTTTAAGCCTTTTTTGTTTTTATTTTACAAGGTACTGTCTCCCCCTCCACACACTTCTAGCCAGGCCACACATGGACCCCGTAGTGCCACCTGAGGGTCAAGTAGCGCGCCGTGGCGAACCCTGCTACCATTGAGCTAGTAGCAGGGTCCATGTGTGGCCTGGCTGGAAGTGTGTGGAGGGGGGACAGTACCTTGTAAAATAAAAAGGCACCTTTTTATTGTCACATCCCCTTTCCGGCCCCAGCCCACACATGGGTGCTGGCGTAACCCCTCTCGAGGAAGGATGGACTCACAAGAGTTCCTCGCTCCCCAAACAAGATTTTCCGCCTCCGCAGGGATCGAAGCCACTACCTGGGGGTAAGTAGCGCCTCATGACAATCCCCACTACCATTGAGCTACTAGCTCAATGGTAGTGGGGATTGTCATAAGGCGCTACTTACCCCCAGGTAGTGGCTTCGATCCCTGCGGAGGCGGAAAATCTTGTTTGGGGAGCGAGGAACTCTTGTGAGTCCACCTCTTACGGGGTCCATGTGTGGCCTGGCTGGAAGTGGGGTGTGACACTTCATCCCAACACCATTACTATCTTCTACTCCAACACAACCTCCAAAGCCCAAAATCACCAAGAAAAGAACTCCGGCTAAGAACATTCATCCTAAGCCTAAGATGGCTAAGAAGGATCAACCTCCACTAAAGAAACCAAAGGGAGTTGTCTTCAAAGAGCCTGTTGTCACTCGCTCTCAAGTGAAGGAAGTAAAGGGAAGAGGAAAGACGACTGCCACAGAAGAACCTCAAGTATCTTCCTCTGATGATTACTTCAATGTTCACCTCCAGGAAGTATTAGACAAATCAAAGCTCGATGCCTTAGTAGGCAAGATTGCCTCCCAAGCCAGTACCTCGGGTTCTCATCATGTTGGCCAAATCAGTGCAGCTACTTCAGGAGTACCTTCTACTTCACGGGCTCTAGAGGAAGAACAAGTCACAAATCCGCCAAAAGGCTTCAATGTTCAGAAATTGAAGCCACTTGATCAGAAGCTATATGATTCTAAGTTTGCTCTTAGAAGTTTCTACCCTATAGTTTACGTGGATTTGGATTATCTGAAGAAAAGTTATAGTTTGGATTTCTAACCTTTCCTTGGTTATTATGATCCCTTAATGAACATATATCTTCCATATTCTCCTTTTGTTGTGAGAAGTTTTTATTGCAACTTGAAAGTCCAAAACATAAAATCTAGGGCCAGAGAGTTGATAGAGGAAGCAATGTCTACAAGAGGTCAACACATTATGATATCTCCTACTATCATAAATGATATACTTGGTTATATTGCACCACCTTCAGATCCACCTACACTCTCTGCTAATGAAGCCTTCCAGCAATTAAGGCCAAATGACCCTATAAGACCTCATAACTTTAAGCCTATTGATATGCCTGACTCTATTCGTGCCCTTCATTACATATACACCCGTAGTATTGTTAATAAATCCAAAAACTATACCCATTTTGCCTAGAGAGACTACTATTTATTGGCCTCCTTCCTAGTTGGTCAACAAAGAAATGTGGGGGAGCTTATTTTTGGTGAGATGAGAAGATTTAGATTTTCTTCATCGAGATCCGCCACAATTCCATATCCACAACTTGTGTCTCTCATCCTAAAGCACAACAAAGTTTGGTACTTGGAGGGAACTGAGAGGGTAAGCATTTTGAGGTTTGGCAAGATTCAGTTGACATACATGGGGATTAATCTTCCAATTAGCCAAACCAAGGCTACATCTCAGAGAGAAGCCACTCCTTCGAGAGGTGATGAGGCTCAATCTTCTACATAAGGACCAACTCCATCTCCATCTTTCCTAAATGCATCACGACCAAGCTATCTGGCCGAAGTGATCAATCAAGCAGTGGTAGGACTGAAAAAGGAATTATCAAGCGAGTATGAGAAATTGATAGACAAGTTGGAAACATAAGTCTCAAGATTGGTGGACAAGGCTAATGCCAATTTTGATATGATGTTTAAGGCACAAGAAGATCAGTCACGAAGAATCACTGACATGGAGATCTACTTGCGTACTCATCTTTCGACTACTTCTACTAAGGTGCCTCCAGCATCTACTCCTACCACGGCCTCACCTTCTCAGCCTCAGACACATATACTTTTCACTGACCCTCATTCCCAGGTTGAGGTCACTTATGACTAGCCATCATCATCACCACCTGCAGCCTCTGCTCCTCAGCCATAATCTCCACCATTGGTACCTGAACCATCATCTCCACCATTTGATCTATTCACTGCCATGGTGGTATATACCCCAATACAGCCTTCTAACCTTACTTTTCCTCAGCCCCTTTCTGATGTTGAAAAAACGGGGGAGAAGGATGTGTGATGGTTCTTGAGCTATTCTATCTGAATGGGAGTCTTTTGGTTTTAGGGGGAGTATTGGGTAGTTTTTATGTATTAAGGTAGGTTTTTTGTATTTAAGCTTTTATGTTTTATGACTTGGATTTATTTGGGTTTTATGGGTAGATATTGATTAAAGCTTATCATTGTACTCTACAAGTTCATTACTCTATATATGATCATTTTTAGTTTTCTGTTCAAATATTATAGTACTATGACTTATCTTGGCTTTAAGTGTCTATTGAAAGTATTGCAGGAAACTTAAGAAGTTAAGTGCAAAAATCTGCAAAATGAGTCAAAACTTTAGTGAATATGAATTTGGAAATCTTGAAAGTGTTTTCAAAAATTTTTACTTCAATCAAGTTCTTAAAATCCATCACAAGGGTTTGGCCATAATCAAAAAGGGGAGAATGTTCCAAGTTTTGATGATAACAAAAGATTATTGTGTGTTGTGGTAAGAAACTCATGATTTACAAGTTTAAACAATGGTTGAAAATGTTACCAAATGCATCTCACAAGTTCAGAGGTCATTGCTGTGATTTTAACTGATGCACTCGAATGATGGAAGCTAGAACTCGAGTGATTAGCACTTTTGCACTTGAGCACAAGCGAGTGTTGAATTGAAAGTGTTTGACAAAAGTAAACTCTAGCTTAAAATACCAGGACAACTCGAGTGATAGCCTCAACACTCGAGTGATGATGTTATTTGCACTCAAGTATGATGTAACCCCCTGCAGTAATTATATCCGAAATATGCGATTATAGTGAAATGGAGACCAATAATAATCAAAACTCATTCTCAAACCCATCTATCCGATGGGGTTTCCACATATACTTTTCAAAATCTAATACACCTAGTCTCACATTCACATTTCGAATACAATTACCACATAAAGATATATCATATTTAATATATACCAATCAGAGTGTACAATAGTAATCCCGACAAACCCTAGGTTTACATCTTCGCTAATGGATATACATAGCACATTCGCCCATTTACAAATTCTCATAGGGGATTATATAAATCCATCTCAATTACATAATCAAATACTCATTCGACCATATATATATCCAAATCATATATACATCCAAATCCAAATACGAATATCCAATATACAATACTCCCAACTATGATAACCAACCACCAAATCACATCCCAAAGAAGTTCTTGCCGCCCTCAGATGCTTACTCCTTCCTTTGAGCTACTTGCCCTATCTGAAAGGTTAGTAAGGGAGGGTGAGATTTGAGAGAATCTCAGTAGGAAAATAATACCAATATGCATGTATGATAAATGTATAATGCATGACATGCTTGCATTACATAACTCATGCTCACACAATGACATATTACAAGCTCAATGTTTCAAACAACATACTTATGGCCATGGCATAAACAGAAACATAGCTTCAAACATTCATATACATTACACATAATCATGTAAAGCAATAACATGCATCAATACACTAACACAAATATCAAATATATGCAGGAGAGGTAAGTTCCGTACCCTTGTTTCTTCCACGTATGCTCCAGCTCCAGCTACTCACGACCAGGGCAAATATCCAACCCTATAACCAAAATCAAAGACATAGGGTTATTCTCTTTTCCAATACTTTAACTTTCAAAGCACTTAAAGTTGGTTATCATTCACAACCTTTAGGTGGCTACTCAAAGCCTAAACACATGCCTAAAGGTTTGGGAGAAACTTAACTAAAGATCATCTTTCAAAACCTCAAAATCCCATTTTGACTGCATTACTCGAGTGATAGATGACACACTCGAGTGATGGAGGACTTGCACTCGAGCACCAAGATCAACACTCGAGTGATGCTTCCACACTCACCTAAGTCCCACCAAGTAAGGCACAAGAAGTGCTCACCCGAGAGCACATAAAACCCAGAGTCAAAAGTGCACTCGAGCACTAGCTCTGGCACCCGAGTGAGGGCATAAAACTCACGAGTGCTCACACACGCTCTTGACAAATTGACTGCGAGTGCTAACCCGAGAAGCAGCCTTAGCGCAAAAATACATATGCACTCGAGTGAGAACCCTCCCACTCGAGTGATAACTCACTTCACTCGCAAGTAAGGAAATGCACTCTCGCTTTTTGGCATAGAAGTGCAACCAAAAAATGAAGGGAAAAGAGAGAATATGATGCTGTACTCAAGTGACACCCCCACATACTTGAGTGATGGCTTATCAGAAACCAAAACGCAGCAAATAACAAAATTTCCCAACTCAGCCAATATGTTTCCAATGGTCCTAAAATTCTTATCCAAGACTATTTCCATACAATTTTACACAAGGAACTCATTGGAAACCTCAAAACATACAAATTCACATCACAATGACATTTCCCCACCCCCTTGGTCACACTTATTACACACATTACCCAATTCCACTACTTTTACTTCCAATGTTCTAACCCAATCCCTATGGCATCAAAACACAACATGATACCATTTTTAACGCAAAAAACAATCCAATTCATTCATTTCACAATTATACCAAAATCAGGACAAATTCCATAAATCACAAAACTTAACCAAAAGTTACAAAACTTAGATCAAAAGAGAGCTTTAACTCACATCTTCCTCTTCCTCAAGCTAATTCCTTAATTCTTCATCTTTCAAATTTCCTCAAGCTTCAAAACACCTTCTTTCACAAATCTAAAATCATAGAGATGAAGCTCTCATCACTATGAAGTGCATTATAGAAGAGTGTTTAAGCTAAAGAAGACATTAAACCAACCAAATCCACCTTTTATCTTTCTCTTTCCTCTTCAAGCTCAATGAAAATGGAGAACAAGAGAGAGAGTGGAGAGGATAATGATCAAGCATATTTTAAGGTGCCAAATGCTCTAGCCGACTTGGAGAAAGAGAGAGGAGAGAAGTAAGAGTTGAAATATTGACCGTGATCTAAGGGTCCACATTGTGCCAAGTGTCACCATCTTGCTCCATCTTCAATGATCTCACACAGGCGCGCGCGCGCACACATATGATTCTACCCCTTTTGATCTCACAACAATCAATCCTAACCATTGATCTTCAAGTTACCAATGAGTTTCCTCTTCGGTAGCTGACCAATTGACTGACAACTTTACCATTTTACCCCTGATTATGGTAATTCTCACTGAATCACCACTAAACACATTTTCTCATTCCATCTAGCCATAATATGCGCCCTCCCTATATTTTAAGTCAATTTAGATGTTAATTCACAATTGAACTTAAATACAGGGTTTCGGCACTGCTTATAACATATTCGAATCCCAAAGCATATCATATCCTCCAAAAGTGTTGATTTACCAATAATCACACCCACTTTTGAAGTCATTAACCTATATTCGAAATTTGGGATATTACACATGAAGACCCACTCGTACAACTGTTTGACAGAGAGTAATATCAAGGACAGAAAATGATCGTTGCACTCGAGCATGGACTCAATACTCGAGTAATAGCCTCAAGTTCACTTGAGTTCTACAAAGTGTGATATAGAAAGTGTTTGCCCAAGACTCAGCCAGTACATGGAAGAGCAAGTGTACCTGAGAAGAGAGTACTTACACCCAAGTGATATCTCAGCACCCAGGAGTGAGAAATCTAACTCTCTCCATTCCTGATGCAAGTACTGAAGCAAAAGAGTATTTTTATATAAGAATATACAATACACTCGAGTGAGGCCCCACATTACCTGCAAGTGCAAAATCTCACTCTTGAAAAATAGGATGCGAGTGTTTTTCAGAGACGAAAGTTCATAGTGCAAGATACATGTGCACTCAAGTGAGACAAGATGCACTCGAGTGAGGACCCACTTCACTCACAAGTATGAAAAAGTAGTCTCTCTAAATCCGTGGAAGTGCAACATAAAAGCAAAAGTAGAAGAGGAAATATGAAGATGCACTCTAGTGAGACCTCAGTGCACTCAAGTGATACTCTGTTAAAAGCCAAAATGCAACAGACTTATAGTGATCAATCCAAACATGGTTTAATATTATTTATTCATTCTATTTTCACTTCTTATTATTATTTAACATCATTTAACATATATTTCAAGTGTGAAACAGGAGTTTAATCTTTTGAATTAGAAAGGCACAAAGGAAGTCAAACAATGGCAGACAGAATCATTACGACCAACTAAGCACATACCTACCACGATATCTTGTTCAAATATTTTAAACGTACACATGTTGTTCCATAATGAAACATTGGGCTCCACAACGACTATTATTCAATGGACAAAATCAACTGACTATAAATGCAGAGCTTCAGAGACCATCAAACACAAGAACTCAGAACAAGAATTCACACAAGAAAATTCACAAGTCTCTGTTATTCATATTTTCTCTGTATTCATATTGTACTTCAGTGTTTATCATATTTTCTCTGTGAGAGAGTCTATATACACTTCAAATTCTATTTCCATTTGATCTCAAGGAACAGGGACCTTGAGAGGGTAGATATCCTTATAAGAGAAGCAGTTGAGAGAATTCCTAGTAGGACTTTCTGCTCATAAGACTTACAAGGTAACAGCAGTAGAAAATGTTGCTGCTCGTAAGACTTACAGAGGTATAAGCAAGAGAGAATGTTGCTGCTCATAAGCAAGAGAGAAAGGTCATAGGTTTATTTTTCTACATGTAAGACTTGTCATAAGGGGGAGAGAAATTTCTAAATGTTAGAATATTTCTGCTCGTAGTCTATTCAATGACAATTGTCATTTTACAGCATTCTGAGAGCCTATTGAACTTGGAAGAATAGTGAAAATCTCAATAGGTCTTGATCTTTAAGGACTGGACGTAGGCCTGGGTTTTAAGCTGAACCAGTATAACTCTCTGTATGCTATTCTTCTTAACTCTATCTACAGTTATTGTCATATCACTACATCAACCGAAAAATTTATCACATCAACCAATTCACCTCCTATTAGGTGAAGCTTGCCTCTTTCACAATCTTCTAGAACAGGATCTATAGGACCCTCATTCATAGGAGCTACTCTCCAGACTTTTGTTCAGGATGTTCTTCAAGCTACTATCTCAGAGCTAAAGAAACCCAATACCTACTTGGGGTATCAAGTGAGTTACCAAGTTAGAGTATTAGTGGAGGCCATGAACTATAACTTCAAGACATTATTTGACTTCTAGGTGGCCTAAGCAAACCTTATCCAGAGGATTAAGGAGATTTTGAGGACACACCTTGGCATTCCTATTCCTGAGCTCACTCCTGCTACCACTTTTACTCTTTCTACCTCCACTTAGGCTTCTCCTTCCGCTCTCCCTGATACCACAACCATTTCTTCAGTCACCACCACCACTAATACTCCTGCTACTGCTCCTAACATCACTCTCCATTACACCATTATTCATTTACCTTCTACCACACCCATTTTCGATCACATTCTAGCAGGTGATCTTCCTAAGGAAGATCCCATTCTCTAGTCTCCATCTCACTCGTCACCTGCCCAGTCTCACTACTCAGGCTCTAGCTTTAACACTGAGGAGATTGAGATTCTAGACATAGTTATCACCATTACGATTCTAGGATCTGATCTTTAACGTACCACCGAGCCTGCACCTATATTACCTTCCTCTCCTACGTTTCCTCCACATTCCCCTACACATTCATCTTCACCTAATCACACTTCTGCCTCTATTGACCCATTAACTACCATAGTTCCCTATACACCACCTGTTTCATCTACTGACCTTGAGCCTCTCCTGTAATATCCCAATTTTGGATTAAGGGCTAGCGACTCTGATGTTGATTGTAATTCATATAATTAAGCACCTTTGGGATTAATGTGATATGAATTTGGTATAAATGTGTGTGGTATTTAAGATTAAGGGTTGAGATTCATTATTTATGGGTTGGGATCCTGTGCATTAAGCTTGTGTTAGCTCATTGCGGAAATGAATAAGATGGTGACAAGTGGCATTTTGTAGACCATTGGATGTGGCATTAAGTGACAAAAGGCCACTTTTCTCTCTCTATTCTCTCTCTTTTTCGGTTGTGTGTTAGGAAAGGGAAAGGAAACACTTCTTCATCATCATCTTCCTCATCACCTCACCATCTCTCATATTCTCTCTCTTCTTCCTCCATTTCTGGCGCTCAAGCAAGGAAGAGGAATAAGGAAAGCTTTGATTTTGGGTAAGCAATGACCTTCTTAAGCTCAAATCCTCTTCTCTAATGTTGTGCATCTCATTGAGAGCTTCATTGTGGTGATTTCAGAATCTTGAATAGTGTTGATTTGGGTGTTAGACAAAATTAGAAGTTTGAGAATCAAAAATCTGATTTTGTCAAAGTGAAGAGGTAGGCCTTTGTTGCACTTTGATATATTATGTGTGATTTTTGGATAAGTTTGAGAAATTCTGGAAAATTTGCCCTAATTTATGGTTATTTTGGAATGAATAAAATTCATAGTGGATGATGTTGAATTTGCCTATTGTAGAGTTATTTGATTGTTGGAGTTTATTTGGAAAGTTTGAATTGAGTTGAATGAAATTTGGACATTGGGTGTGTCATAGAGACCTAAGTGTTTTATTGTGGTTAGAATGGTATTTGGGTGTTTTGGAAGTTGCCAATGTGTTCCTTAGGCAAGTTTAAGTGTGTTTGAGTTTTGTGTGAAGTTTGAAAACCATTGGGATTGGTTTGGACCATCTGAGAAATTTATGTCATGTGCTGCGATTTGGGCATTCTGATTGCAACACTCCAGTGCGGGAAGATCATGCTCGAGTGCTGCATGTGTTTTCCCTTTTCTGCTTCAAGTTTTGTCTGGGTTCTATGAGTAGAGCTCAAGTACACTTCTGTAACCGTGAGTGAAGTTGGTGATCACTCGAGTAAGAAAGGGTTTGCTCGAGTGATGGTGTGAGTCCAAGGTTAAGGATTACTCTCGGGTTGTCACTCGCTGGCCAATGCTCAAGAGTGTGAACTGACACTCACGAGTACAGGCCTCTCACCTGAGCACTGGGGGGTATGCTCGAGTAAGCTTGTCCCTCTGATGTTGCTTGTGCTCTTGGGTTCTCACTTCTTGTCTTGCACTTTCGGTGACTCGAGTGAGTTTGGAGTCATCACCCGAGTGCAAAGCTATGTGCTCGAGTGCGGTGAGCACTTTCTGGCTATGATGGTTGCTCATTGTCAAACACTCACGAGTGAGAGCCGTTCTCACTCGGGCATGAGTGTCTCATCACTCGAGTATGGTCATCTTCACTCAAGTGAGCCAGCCTAAAATCACTATTTTACCTTTAAAAAAAGGGGTTTTCAGGGTAGTTTTCCCAACCCTTTAGGCATATGTTTAGGCCTCTAATAGTCACCTAAAGAGTCCTAAATGATAACCAACAAAGAGTATTATGAAAATATACACTTGGAAAAGAAATTGATTGGTTGCCCCTAATTTGGTATAGGATTTGATATCTGTCACCCTCGTAAGCCTGCTGAGCCAGTCAGGAAAGATACAGGTAGTGACTCTTTCTTTATACCTTATGTGATACATTGTATGTGTGATATATCATTGGTTTATGATGGATTTAAATGCTGCAAGATTTGTGAAATTATGAAAGCACCGCTATACCAATAGTCCCTAAGTCGCTAATAACGGTTCGGGTAAGGGTTGTGTGCCTTCCCGGCGGTAAAAAGGGATGAGGTTAGGGTGGGATATATATGATTATGTGGGCCAAAAGGCTAATTGTGGGCCAAAAGGCTATATGTGAGCCGTAAGGCTATTCGTATGCACTGTCACACCAACAGTCCCTGAATCGCTAACAATGATTCGGGTTAGGACGATGTGCCTTCCCGACGGTAAAAGGGGATGAGGGTGGAGTGTGATTTGAGTTGCTGTTATGTGGTGATTTGTTTACATGCTATGTGATTACGTGTGGTATGAATGATTTTTTACTATTGGGATTCTTTAGAATCTCACTCTTTCCAAATGACTAACATTCAGACAAAGCGAGTGGCTCAAAGGGTAAGCGGACAACCAGGAGTAGTTAGAATTACTTGGGACATTTAGTGGATTGTTGGTTATCTGTTTTTGATTTGGGATTACCAAATGTATATGAGATGTAATTAAGATTTTGAATATGTAATTCCCATTTTGGGAAACCTTTAAACTCATTATATATATATAAGTAACCCGGGGTTATCGGGATTTTGGTTACGCACTCTGATATTTATCATGTGATATAATTGCACAGGTAATTATATTCGAAAGTGAATGTGAGACCAGATGAATTCTGTTTTAAATGTTTTGATTGTTAACCCCATCTCTTGGAGATAGTGATTATAAAAAATGATTTTTGGTCTTATTGGTCTCTATTTCACTTAAATTTCGTAGTCCAGATATAATTACCGTAAGGGGGTTACATCTCCCTCCACCCATTCCTTCTTCAGATATTACTTTTCCTTCCACTATCCCTGATGATGACAAAAAGGGGGAGAAGAGCTTTGGAGTCTAGCTGATATGATCTAGCATCTTATATATTTTCTTGTATTTTGTTAAGCTATAGTCTATTATGACATGTATAACATGATATGATGTTTTGAATCTCATTTGTTTTCTCTAACATTATGTTCATGTATTGACTCAAATGATAATGAAAGTATGATATTAAAGTTTGGCTTCGTAACCCTGTGTCTTATGTTTGATCATATAACAAGTTTTGTCATCATCAAAAAAGGGGAGAATTTTAGATTCTATAATGTTTTGATGATAACAAATCTTAGTAAATTCTATGGCTTAGTATTTGTCTTTGATCATTGATTGAGATAGTTGCAATAGCCCATGATATAGTGCTGCATAGTCATTTGGAATAAAAGTTGGAATTGTGATCTGATAACAAATCACTCGAGTGAATTTAGAGATTTACTCTAGTGATATGCCAGATCACTCGAGTGATCATTTAAGATCACTCTAGTGATATGCTCTTGAAGCATATCACTCAAGTAATAGATAGAATCACTTGAGTGAATTATTAATGCACTCGAGTGATGTGGTAAAAATGGCAGAGCACTTCAAACGATATGGTTAAACACTCAAGTAATATATACTGGGATACAAGATCACTCAAGTGAAATAATGATGCACTCAAGTGATGCAGGAAGATAACAAATCACTCCAAGTGAAATGCTAATACACTCAAGTGAAGTTTAAAATATACTAACAGATCAATAAAATACGATAAACTCTTAATATACCTAGAATTCTATATTGTTGCACATGACTGCTCCATTTAAGCAGCAGATCAATTTCAAAGTCTTGTTTAAATGGAGCAGTCATGTGCAACAATTAAAAATGGTTAAAACATCTTCATTCATCAAAAGCTATGATTACTTCAACAGGTAAAACTTTGAAAACTCTTAACGGTCTTCCAATATCCTCTACCTATAAGTACCGAAGCCTTTAATAAGAAAAACAACAACATACAACCTATCTGCAAATACATTCATTTGCTCTGTTTTTCATTCTTTTTATACTCTATACTTCAGCGATTATTCATTTACTCTTTAAGAGAGAATTTCATTACAAACTCAATATATTCTATTGAGACACCTTAAGGTTGTGGAACCTTGAGTTGGGGATTGGATTACATCGTGTAAGGAGAGCAAGTGGCCACTGAAGAAACTTGCAATGTACTAAGGTGCTAAGAACCCACTGAATCTAGGAAGATATAGTGAAAATCTCATAGGGACTCTAAGGACTGGACGTATGTCAAAGTAGTTGTGGCCAAACCAAAATAAACCCTAGGACACACTTCGGTGATATCTTTCTTAACCCTTAACTCTGGTTTAAATTCTATCAATTGCTATTTACAAATCTTGAATAATTGTTTATCACTCAATTCACACCTTTCTTGGATGAAACGCTTGCACTAACACATATGTCATCCATGTCATTTTTGTTAAGGTAAAAATTTGACTCAAATGTTTTAAATCTAACACTGAAAAAAATAAAGTAAATGACACATAGACTTCTGGAGCTAATTTGCATCTTAACAAAAATGACGCATATGACATGTGGAGTGCTAGCTTAGTATATTTGGTAACTAATGGTCAAAATTAACTGAGATAACGATAAGGGCAAAATTGCTCCATTTTTTACATTTTCGCGGCAAAATTGCCCTTTAATCCTTAAATTAAACCAATTTCCTGGGTATCAACTGAAGTTTCTTTTCTATTTATTTATTCAAAAAAAAAATGCTTTGGTCAAATTAGTTAATATATTGAAGGAAGACTTTAAAGTTGAACACTTCAAAATAAAGTTTTAAGGCCCTATTTGATACATAACATTGAATTTTGATGGATTGAGATTGAGATTGGGAATGGGATTCAGACTAGGATTAAAGTTTTAAAATTAGGTTTGGTATGAAGTAATATTTGGAGGGATTCCTTAAATTAATTTTATTTCATGATTAGTCATAAATTATAAAAAGACTATAATGCCCCTTATAATAAATTAAATATTCTTTGTCAACTGCATAGTGTAACATCCCAATTTTATTCACTAACATCTCTTGTATGTATTGAGACATTTAATTGAATAAAATGGTGAATTATGTTGCATATAAAATGACAAAAACATTGCAAATAGTGGTTACACACAACATGACTAAGTTTGAAACTCAAATTGTAAGAATTGGGATTTGATGCCAGTGTGTTTTCCTGCGTGGCAAGGAGATTGTCATGTGTTTTTGGATAATCAAATGATGTCCAATGAATGTGAATTTGTTCAAAATTAAAGTAGATATATCATGTTTTAATTTGATAGATCATATGAGTCATTTAGACCTATACACTAAGAGTTATGTATTTTTGAAGTTAACCAAGTGAAACTGGCAAGTTAATGTGGCAGTGTCCAATAAATGGTAATTATGAAATATTGTGTATTCAGTTGGCTAAAGGCAATATTTTTCCTTTGAAATAGACTTAATAAGAATTACATAGCCTTTAGAGCCACTATAATTGGATAACTATAAATAAATATATGAATTTTGCCCTTTTTTTTATGAAAATTCTGTCAACTTTTAGGTAAGGTGCGAAATTAACAAGGCAATAGCAAAAATGTATGGACAAAATAGTTATTTGGCTAAATTAAATCCACTGCCCATATTTTTTCCTTTTTCTTGTGTGTGGGACATCCCAAAAGACAAGAGGTAAAGGGAATTAATGATTAAAATACAAATGCCAAGAGTTGAAGCCCAAGCAAAAAGGTAAAGTTTGAAAAGTCAACAATTTTAGGAAAATGTTGTAATATTTGAGGAGGTAAATTATGATAAATCAAAAAGCTATTTATTTCCCCTTTTCATGATGCAATTTTCAGTTAAAGTGGCAAGACTAAAAGTATACTTTAGCTACAAAATAATATTCCCTTTCTTCCCCAACCTTCCATCTATCTCTCTCTCTAACCTTCACTGAACCAACAATGGCGGCGACGACTCTCAACCCATATCTTAGATCTTTGTTGGTCGATCTTCTCGCCCATTAATCCCAAAAAACCAACACGCCTTTGGTTCCTTTTAGATTCCAATGATGTCAATTTAATTCAATTGACTAGATTTTGAAGTATTTCCATCCTTCTTTACCACCGAAGATCAAACTGTGTAATTGATTTGTGGGTTGTGGTAAAAGACTCCACAACTTCTGGGTAATTTTAGATATTTTTTATTGTTTACTCTTGTTCCTTTTATTCTTCTTTCAATAATAATTTTTTAGCTGTATCCTCGACTTACATTACACCCAATTTTCTAGCAAAATATGTATTTATTTATAATAACAATTAGAACCTTCAAAAGAAATTTTTAAATAATGATTTATGGTATATGAGATAAGTATATGTGAGAAATTTTATCTCAATTTACGTAAATAAACAATTTTAAATATCCCAAACGTAATCTCAAACAAACACTATATCTTACTTCATCTCCGATAAGAAGAGAACAATAGAAGAAATATATATATATATATATATATATATATATCAGCAGGAATTTTGGGTCGAGTTGGTTTCAGTATGGGCAACGGTGATGGTTGTGACGGTGAGAGTTTCAATGGGAGGTTGAGGCGATGGAGATGCCTGCAGCAATAGAGATGGATCAGAGTAAATTTGAGCCTATACTTTTAGAGGGACAATTTTGTCCAAAATTTATTATAAATAATGATAATTTTGTCTCAAAATTTTTCAATCTCAATATAACTATTTTAATATTAAGTAGTGGGTAGTTTTACAGTAATCCCACTTTTATGGTACTTTTAATACCAGATTATCCTCAATCCCTGGTACCAAACATCAAAAAATGGGCTGCCAAACCGATTACTAATTCCTCCACTGCCACGTACCAAAAGGCCTAAAAATCAAACGGAATATTAAATCGAAAAGACTAGCAGTTCACAATTTCTATATTTTAAGCTTTTAAAAGATGTGACCAACAATTGAATAAGCTACATAATAATAATAAAACATAAAAATATTATACACATTATATGTGTGTGTGTGTGTGTGTGTTATTATTAAAAATTTAAAATAATCATCATATAACTATCAAAAAAATAATAATAATAATCATCATATAAACTTGCGCGCACACGATAATGTAAGTGTATTAAGGAAAAAATCTACATTCCAATGGTGATCACAAAATAACAACATACTCTAAGAATGCAATACATTAGAATTTTAAAAATATCAGAACAACTTTAGTTATATAATTTTCTTCATTTTATATAATTGGTCTTTTTAATCTAAAAAAATGTTATAACAAACTTTTAAAGCTCACGGAGCAAATTTACCAATAAAGTTTTAAGGAATGAGCGTCTGGCACAATTATATTTTAAAAGGGGTAAAAATACACATAATGAATTAAAAGTAAAGTATCCAGTACAAAACCATTAAATTTAACCTAACGGTGTTAAATTATAAGAGAATAAAACCCTAACGGCGTTATATCAAATTTAATAGTTTTGTGCTGAATGCTCCATTTTTAATTCCTTATGTGTATTTTTGCCCCCTTTAAAATATAATTGTTCCAGACACTCCTTCCTTAAAATTTTATTGATAAATTTGCTCCTTGGGTCAACTTTTAAACAAAACATAATGTCAATAGCTGCGAAAAGCCTCGTCTGTTCTCCAAAGAGCTCTCTAAAAATTACCAAATGGCTTTTTGCTTTAAAATAACAATATTATTCAACAAGTAAAACGATACATAGAGATACTGGGCGTCCTTAGATTCATATAGTTATACCAACTACCGAGTGGGTCTTTCTAAAGTAATACCACAGTAGTGCATATGCGTTTCGTTTTATAATCCGTTTGTAATGTAGGGTTGTTTTTTTTTTTTGGGAAGCCAACCGTCGAGGTTGTCAAGTTCTGGTTGGATCATGGGTCTGACATAGACAAGGAAGTAAGGTGGGAACCTGAGAGAGCTTGCCGACCAACAAGGTCATGAAGAAATCAAAGCCGTTTTTGCGTCCACAGGGGAGCCTAAAGCTCAATCAAGTGCATAGGGAGGTTCACTGGTGAGCCATCCATGCCTGAGCAGGACGAATAATTTTCATAATTCTTTGTTTGGGATTATGCCAGTTGCTCACAAGGGGGATATGGAGGATTTGATGTTGGGTGTTAATAACAAGGTGAAGTAAACAACAGAGGGTTGAGTTTAGTGGGAGATGTTAGTTTCTCACAATATAGGGAACCAATACTCAAATTCCTATTAAAAATATGCCCACACTGCGTATATAACATTGAATAAGATTGTGTCAAATAAGAAGATACTTAATACATGAGCATTATCTCAAGTGAATATAATTTGATGGAAATCCTTGCTGAGATTGGCGACAAGTGACACCTCATGTCTCACTTTGCGAATAATATTTATTTGTTTTTCAAGTATGCTAATAGTTCATATTAAGAAACAATATTTTGCCTATATATAACTTGCCTTCCATTGTATGCTTTTTCCTAAAGTATTGCCAGTTTCAAACAGTACCAACAACTTATTTGAGGGGTAAGGTGTAAATGTAACAACAAACTATTTTCCTATAGACACCCAATACAATTAACTATTTGGAGAATAAAAATAGATATAATCAATTATTTTAGTAGCATATATAACAACACTGTTGACTATGGTTATCTTCCATTACTTTTGCACTGTGGGTCCTATCAGTCTTCTCACTATCTATTATTTTAACATATTTTCAAAAGGGGGAAAGGTGTAAAATTAACAATAAACTATTTCGCAACACTCAACATAATTATCTTTTGTTAGGTCCAAAATTAGACATAAACATTCTTTGTCTTATAAATACCCGTATTTTTCTTGCAAATTCTCTTATTTGTCTTGGGAATGATCATATTTATCTTTTAAAGGGATTTAAAAGAATTCAGGGAGTTAAAAAATTTTGGTTATTCACATATTGATCTTGTAAAAGCCCATATTTGTCTTGTAAAATTTTTTTTTAACTTCTTGAATTCTTTTAACTCCATTTATTTATCTTCTGAATACCCTTAATTGTCTTATAAATGCTCTTGTGAAAAAAATAAAGTAAGAGCATTATTATCTTTTCATTGACAAAACTTAATGACCTAAAGGGGTCCAGTGAAATTTCAGAATCATTTGGGGGTTGACTAAAATAAAATTGCTTCCATAGGGTGTAAGTAATATTTTCCCATCACAAAGGCAATTATTAGTAAAAATATATTAAAATAATAGAGCGAAAAGAATGGTGAGATCCACAGTACAAAAAATAACAGAAGTTAACAAGAGTTAACGGCGTTGATATATATACTACAAAAAAAATTTGAGTATGTCTTATTTTACACCCAAAATAGTTAATTGTGTTGAATGTCTATAAGAAAATAGTTCCTTACTAAATTTACACTTTAGCCCCTTATTCTAATATCATATCCAGGATAGGGTGAGTATGAACTTGCTAAAGGTGAATAAGAAACGCAGAGTCTATTAGGGAAAAAGAAAAAGATGAAAGTAAAACCTGAATCCTTTCCTAGATTAAACAATAATGAAGGGAGTAATAACTTTGGGCAAATGATCTAGACATGCTTGAAGTTAGGAAGCCTCAGACGTTGGTTTTTTTTTTTTTTTTTGTTGATAAATCATATACTTATTGATGTGCCCTGGGAAAAAAAGAACAAAAACAATTATCTAATCCTTCAATTTTTTATTTACAAGAAGCAAAAAGAGTTTGAAAATGGGTAAATAATTGCATACATGGTAGAGTCAATTTTAGTGAGGTAAAGAACCTGGCGAGGAACCAGATAAAAACGATCATATAAATCCACTTGCATGATCAGAGACAGAACGCTGCTGAACAGGAGAGGTTGTAGCTATTACCTTTTACAAGTTTTTGTCTAATTAATCACAAAAGCTTGAGCATTTTCAAGCGCTCTTCATGTTCCGGGTCCAACTTTGGAGGGGAATAAGAACCTTGGAGATCCTCCACAACATATTCCTGGAAATATTATAGCCAATTATGTGATACGAAAGTGGAACGGAGTTCGAAGTTCATAGGAATCAAAACGAAGACAAGGACTAATGGGCATTTCAATGGCAATGTTAAAAGAATACCTTGGTTAGCTCCCTCTTGGTCAGTATGTGGTAGTGTCTCTGCCAAATTCTTTGAATCGCCATGGTGGCTGCGAGGAAACTATAAGCTATACCCAAAATTGCAAAGATGACAACGAAAACAACCACAAGGGCAAAGCATGCCTCCATTGATGCAGGAAAGCAATCCAAAATGCCCCATCCATAACAACAGTTCTGACACCCAGCCATTCCAGAGTCATTGGCATTGAGGGAGGAACAATGTAGAATGAGACCAAAAAATCCAAGCAGCACAAAGAAGGCTAGTACTCCTGGCAAATGGAAAATATTTGATTTAATCCATCAGGAAAATGTATTTTTCTCTATGATAGAGAGGCACATAAACAGAAAACATAAAATAAACTTTTAACATTTCTGCCACTTACCACTGCTAAGGATGGAATAACACCTAGAACTTCGAGATGTTTCCCGGTGGACAGTAGCAAGAAATGTTGAACATTTAAAACAAACCCCCCTCCCCCAGACCAAAGAAAGGGCAATAATTTGTGTATAATATCTTGCCATTTCTTTGGAATTTATAAAGGATAATATTAAGCAGTATATAAAAAATGCATTAGAACACACAGGAAGGTGGATTTGCCTGTGCCAGAGGAATTTCAACTTCTACAGAAAAGCAAATTACTCCTAACACATTGATAGCTTACCAATAGTATAATAAAATGGTATAGGATGGTTAGACAGTATCCGATCCCAGCCATCATCGAAAGAGTTCCTGAAAGCCCCATCTTTGTCCATGAGGTATGCAAAGGCACCCATTGCCGCAATCACCTAGCAAACAAATAGATGATTCTTCATTAGAGAATTCCTTGGGGAGTGGTTTTTCTTTTCTTTTTCCCCCCAATTGATTTTGGCAAATAAACTCTTTTGGACATTAGTGTTAGAAAAGATTGTCCATTTAGCAGTGCCACATGCTACATTGTCTCATTTAATAAAGAATAGAATATATAGCAGATAACATTTCTCAATAATTACCGAAGAAGACTATACTATGAGATGAGCAAAAATAATTAGATTAATCAAAACTGAGTTCATGGAATTCAAATAAAAGAATGTATCATTGACACTTCTGCTCAGAAAAGAGGCAGATAAAGAGTACTCACAGTTTGCACAGCTAAAAATACAAGGAAAACATCCCTTGCCACAAAAAGCCTGAACTTTATTTTACGCCAGGAGTTGTCCTCAAACAATTCAATTCGCAGATGAAATTGGGCTTTGCAAGTGGTGCAGTGTGAGAAGGCAAACCCTTCCTATAGACCAAATAGAATAGGTTCAACAAATTAACCTTCAACATCAACCGGATGAAAACTAGCATTTGAAATATCATGTTTATAATTTATAATATCCACCTTTACTGAGCGCCAGTGATCAAGACATGAACGATGGACAAACTGTTGGGTCCCCTTGCACATGCACGGTGATATCAATTCATCACCTAAAGGAAATAAATGACAACTGTTAGATTGAGGGAAGTAATTACCCACTCTAACATTATATACTCTTGTTCAATGAAATGACAGCTAAATAAATGATAAGCCATATTCAAGGATGCAATGGACCAGCAATTGGGAACTTAATCATGATTAATTCATTTACCATATTATCTTAATGCAGCAAATACTCTGCCTTCTGGGGAAAAAGATCTATGCAAAGTAGTAAGCTTTTTCTTCAGAATTCATGTAAAATTTTCAATAATAATAAACAGGAAAGAGGGAACTAAGTCACTTGAGAAACCGTTCTACACAGTTGTGCAATCAGAGCAGCCTTATTTAACAAGGAGGAATCCCATTTCAACCATCAGAAAAAGAAATCCAAATATAGGTTTGAAATAACCATATAACACGAAAACAGTTCCAATAAGAAACAGTGACCATATCCTGATTAAAATTTTCAAAACACTACTTTCTGATACTAATTGCTAGATTGAATTCTGCAAATTGTTGCGATCATTCAACGAAATATAACATAAGTTGATGGAGATTTTCATGGTATAACAAGATAAACATTTCCAGCTCTAAGCTCTTCAAAGGAGTAACTCTTTCTTTGAATGAAATAACTACATGATATAGTTAACTAAAGACCAAGATTTCACCAATTTTAACATAAATTAAAAAGGCCTGCAAACCATTTTTCACCTGGCTCGGAATCGCTTTCCAGGCAAATTCGACAAGAAGGAAGTAAGCCAGCCTCGACATCTTCACTCTTAATCTCACTCGCGCTTCCTGGGCACTCCACCTCCTTCCGCTCTTCTTCCTCCTCCTCCTGATTATCGAGTAGAGGGTCGGAATCCCCAAGGTTTTGCGCAACTGGCGGCTCTAGTTGCACTTCCCCTTTCATTGGTAATTTCTTTGCGATCAAGTAAGCTTTCAACAATCTACCACAACCTCATTGAACGTATCGCAGACGTTAAAATTAAAGATTTAACAACACTGGTTAAGAATAGCGCACTTGAGATTTTGCATAATTAAACAGCCAAACTTCAATTTCATCGTGATCAACAGAAACTTCAATCATTTGCAGGAACCATTCAATCGTTGATGATTATAAGATGAGGGGAATTTGGAGTTTAATTACCTGAAATTTGCAGCCGGACCCAGAGACGTGTAGGTGAACCAGGAAGACTTTGGGGATTGTTGTTAATAGACAAACCAATCCTTTCTGCAATTCGGCGCGCCCGGTGCGTCGTGCGCCCCAAAATATCAATATTTTTTTACCTCCTCAAGCCCAAAATATCGATCTAAATAATAAAAGAAAGAAATATTTTACTTTTTCAAGATTATATTAGAGTAAGAGTCAATAGATCAGACTGAAGTTAAATTGAAGCTAACTTAGTGCTAAACCAGTAAAAAATTAAAGATTTTATAGTTATTAATATAAAATTCTAAAAAAACTTTTTAAAAAATCTATTTTTGGGGGAAAAAATAGCGAACCAGGTTGATGCCCATATCAGGGTTTAATAGGGAACACTTCTTCTGGAAAGCAAAATTCAAAGGCCCTGTTTGGTACGAGGTATTGGAGGGGTTGGTACTGAACTTGGCACTGGTATTGCCCATTTTACAATGTTTGGTACGAGGGACTAATAATAACATGGGATTGTGAGTACCACGAAAGTGGGATTGTTGGAAAACCACTCATACCCTGGTATTGAAAAAGCTATCCTGGGATAGAAAAACTTTGAGACAAAATTATCCCTATTAATTTTGGAAAGAACCATCACTCTAAAATTCACTCAATCTTCATCGTTGCATCTCCACCATCGCTACTTCACTAAAGTGGAGGACAGGAGGCTCTGTCCAGTATGTTCATCAATTACATATATCAATCTATTGAATATTCAACCTCCAATGTTATTATAATAAGCATTTAAAGCTCAAAATGTGTTTATTTAGGCCCAAATGAGTCCTCTCATGTGTAGTACTAGGTCCAAACTCTTTGTTTTAAAGTCTCTAAGCCCAAAACTTGATCAACAACTCCATTTTTAGCACAAATGAACTTAGTGACGTTTTTTAGCATCTTTGTTTTGTAAATCAGATTTATTGATCCAGTTGTCATTTGATTTGCAACAACTTCTTGAACTAGCCCAATTAATGCTTCCTTGAATATTTTTAGCTTGTGCTCTCATGATTTGTTAAGCTGGAATTTGAAAATGATCATTTAAAGTTGAAGAGTTGTCACTTAAATTTAAAGAGACAACTTATTGATTCTGGATTACATCATCAGTTTTCTAAAGTAGCGTCTCCAGGTCCTTCTTTTCTAGGGGCTAACCTCCAGACCTACATTTAGGATTCTCTCCAGGCTACCATCTCAGAGCTGAAAAAATCCAATACTCACTTGGTCAATCAGGTGATCTCCTAAGTTAGAGTACTAGTGGAGGCAGTGAACTACAATTTCAAGTTGCTATTTGACCTCCAGGCAGCTCAGGCAATCCGGATACAGAGGATGGAGGATATTATGAGGACACATCTTGGCATCTCATTCCTTGAGACCTCCACTGCCACCACTTCTACTCCTATTGTTGTTGCTGTTGCGGCCACCATCTTTACTCTTCCAGATTCCACCTCTACTATCCCTGATATCACCACCACCACTACTTCCAATACTCTTACTTATCTTCCTCCTACCACATTCATATCTAATTTCCTTCCTACTAGAGATCTTCCTCATAAAGATCCCATTCTTCAGTCTCTATCTCACTCCTTACCTGAGCGATCCCACCACTCTGACTCCAGTTCTCATACTGAAAAATTGTGATTGTTGATCTAGAAACCACTTATAAGACTCCTGGATCTAATTCTAATCCTAACACTGAGCCAAAACCTATCTTGCCATCCTCTCCTACATTCACTTACTCATTCCTCCTCCCCTGATCATGCCTCTGCCCCATTTGATCTTATGACTGACATAGTCCCTTACACACCATCTCCCTCTCCTTCCAATGATGATCATATTCTACCACCTGCACCACTTTGTGTCAATCCACCACCATCCTCCTCTGATATCACTTTTCCGACCCTTTTCACCCTTTTTGCTTATGACAAAAAGGGGGAGAAGAGTTATGGGTAACCTTCGGGGTCCAATATGCTTGATATATAGCTTCTTATTCTTATATATGTTTCACTTTGTGTATGTTCTCTACGTGATACAAACCCTATTGCATTAATATCTTCTTGTACTAATATGTTTATCTAATGATATGATCTGATGAGATTAATTGTATCTATTAATACAATTTGAAGTTTAAATATCTTTAAGTCTTGACTAACTACTTTTGAATTCTTTTACAAAGGTTGATCACCTCATCCTTTTTTTTTTTCAAAATCAAATACCCAAGTTTTGTCATCATAAAAAAGGAAGAGAATGTTAGCTCTTATAATATTTTGATGATAACAAACCTTGAGTGATGGGCAAGCAGTTGCAGGCAATGATTTAAGAACCGAGCCGGACCGGACGGTCCGACCGGTCAGACCGTCGACCGGCAACAACAACAGCTCGTTTCTCTGTCAAAAACCATTCTTGATGTTGAGCCGGATTGGCTCGGAGAGAACCGGCTGTAGAGCCGGAAACCGTTTTCCAGCCAGAACCCGAAACGAGTTTTGTCAAGCCGGACGGATTCTTAGGAGACAGATCTTAAAGGAGGAAGATGAACTGGAAGTCAAGGAAAGAGAAAGAACCGAGGAAGAAACATGAAAATTTAAAAAAAAAAAACTTACTTATATGACTTGAAGTTTTAAACAAAATGCGGAAATGATTGAAAAAGTGTGTTGTGGATCTTCACTTAGATTTGAGATTCATGTCTTCGATCATGACTCTCGAAGCCAAACTTCAATTTAGAAGAAACAGAATATCTCAAACGAAAGGAAAAAGAACAAAGTTGAGAGGAGGAAGTGAGAGAAAAGTATGAAAAAAAACAAAGAGTCAATATTTGAGTTGAGAGGAGAGCATGAGAGAGAAATCACAATTTTCAACATTCATTGGTTTTCAAAATCTGCATTACATCTCCTCTGCTACACGTTTTTCAGAATTCCTAAGCTTTTAGCTATTAGGTATAGGCCCTAAAAATCAGTCATAGTACTTATTTGATTTGATTTTATGTTAATAAAAAAATATTTTATTTTGTTATTATCTTATTAATTAAAATTTTAGTATTTACAAAAAACTCGTGATTTTTTGTCAAATTATTTTATTCTTATCTTTCTTTACATAAGTTTGTTGAATAGTTCAAAAATATATTATCATATGATTATATTATTCATATTTTATTGATTATTTTACATGTTTATGAGTTACTTGACATACAGCAGAACACTAGTGTAAAAGCAACAGTAAAAATAATATTTGTTTTGGTCTTAAATATAAGATAGAGTTAATTTTTTTAAGAAGTTAAGAAAGCTAAATAAGTTGCTTAATCATATCATATATTGTATACCATTATATTATATATCAGTTTATAAATCAAACAAAATAGTTCAAAAAAATGATAAATATCAATATTTTAAAGTAATTTAATTAACATTTTTAATATCTAAAAAAAATCAACTATGTCTTATATTTAGGATCGGAGGGAGTACATTTATTATCCCATTTTTATTATATTTTTTAATTTAATTATTACATCACCGGTTCACCCAAACGGTTCGACCGGTCCGACCGTTTGAACCATGACCCGTTGAATTCTCCGGCTCACTGTCCGGTCCGGTTTTTAAAATATTGGTTGCAGGTGACTTCCAAATGGCTTGAAAGTTAGTAATATGAAAACACAGATCACTTAAGTAATAAGATGGATCACTCGGGTGATGAAGTTGACCATCTGTGATCAAAGACCAAATCACTCGAGTGAAATGGAATTCACTCAAGAGATGTCAATTTCTTAAAAGTCACTCGTAGAATAACTTGGAGTGTTATGATCTTTTTTAAACATCACTCAAGTGATTGTTCAAATCACTCGAGTGATCTATGATCACTTGTAAGGATCTTGCAAATGACCTGGAAGTGCTGATGAAACCTAAAGAAGATCACTTGAGTGATCTAACTGAGCACTTGAGTGATATCATTTCTTTGCAAGGCACTCAGTAGTGATCTATCAAAGATTTCAAAGTGTTGTAAGATCACTCGAGTGATGTTTTAAGCACTTGAGTGATACTCAATTTTCTAATTATCACTACCACATTCCTTGAAATGATTATCAACACCAGCATTGGAAGTGACAGAGATAAACACTCAAGTGATTGGAAATCACTTGAAGTGATTATTAGTCTCACTTAAGTGTGTTCTTCAGAAACTGACTGTTCTGTTAATCCTAACCTACATACTTCTCATCTTGATTTACTTCCTAAATTCTTATATTGCTTCTAAATGTTACTAATATAATTTATATGTAAATTTTATGTGCTTAATCAACGGATTTACTTCAAAAACTCTAAAAGCAAAATTTTGTCAGGAGCATTAAATGCGTAGCAGAGAGAACCAACAAAAACACTCTCTTTCATCAACTGCTACAATTACTCTCTAACAGAAAAATTTGAATGCTCATAATGGTCTTTAAATCATTCTACCTATAAATACATAAGCATTTAAGTTGGAGTAACCAACGAACGACAAAATCAATTATGTTCATTAAGTGCTCTATTATTTTGTCTGTTATTCTTTGAGATTCTTATTGTTCTTCAGCATTCATTTATTCTTTGAGAGAGATTTTAATACCTTTATTCACTATTTGTGTAAAGAGAATCTTAAGGTAGTGGAATATTGAGTGGGTGTCAACTTAAAAAGTGTAATGGGGAGTGAGTGTCTTATTGAGGAGCTTACTTGTATTGTGGTGTCAGGAACCCATCAAATCATGAAAGTATAGTGGAAATCTTAGAGGCGCTCTGAGGACTGGACGTATGTTAAGAGGTTAAAACCAAACCAGTATAAACTCTGATGTACACTTTGGTGATATTTTTCTAACTCTTAACTTTTAATTAAGTTTTTTTAATTGTGATAATTAAATATCTTTTTATCACCCATTTCACCTCCCTCTTGAGTGAAACCATTGACACTAATAGGAGTAAGTAATCTAAATAATAACATAGAATAATACTCTCCTTCCACTAAGAAGGTTTTCTCATATGATTGCTCTCTTCTCTTCCTTTTTATGGTGAATTTGTTGTGATGTAATTGAGGTCCGGATTAGTTGAATTTCAGTTTCACCAAAATTCTTACAAAATGTTTAATGATGAGATGAGCATATTTTGAAGATGGAAAAATGGAATGTGCTTACGTAATCTACTATATGTATATAAAATCAAAAAAGGTGCTGGACCTATTTGCTAGATCCGAGATAGTTGACAACTTCATGTAACAATAGGATTTGCATATAATCTTGGGTGGATAGTCCCTCATCCACTTGTATCATTCTGTGAATGTAATGTTTGTACCTTATACTAGCCATAGGCATGGTATTCTGCCATTCCTCACGATGCTTTGAAGAACATTGGATTTATCACACAGCATTCGAAGTTAACTTTACGTGTCTTAAGATGCTTGGCCTGACAGAGATTCTACCATGGGTTTTGGTTTGGCATTAGCCTCTATTCAATGAATCAAAACCTTTTTATGGTTTGTATTCAAATAATGCTTTTAACTAATCAGAAAAGACAGAAAGCTATGTGAAGCTAACCCCAATGTCTTGTGAACATATTATTGAAGATTTGGATCATATCTTTGATTAGATAGTGTCATCTTTTTCAGACGAAGTTGGATTTTGATCCTACCTAACTCGATGTGACCTTCCTTCTTCATGGAACATTTTGAAGAGGGGCACTTTATGCATTTGCATCCTAAACTTAGAAGCTACAATTAACAAATAATTTTTTGGATTACGTGCTATAAGCTATGGAGTCTCAGAACTAGTGGATTTTCATAAACAACACTTATCACCATTCAAAATCACATACTCTAATAGAGGACTATCTTTTGGCCACAAAAAAAAAAAAAATAGAGGACTATCTAATCATATTAGATGGGCTGACAACATTTAGAACATTTTTTCATATTTATAACTTGATATTTTCTAGGTGATGCATGAGGCTTTTTAGTTGGTATCGCACTTTTTCTCAATTTCATTCTTTAATGAAATTTCTCTGTTCTCAAAAAAAAAAAAAAAATCAGATGATGTAGTTATGCCAATGTTCTTGAACCCGGATCGGGTCGGTCGGTCAGGCTCGGAAACCGGCGAACCAGCCGGTAAACCGGTCCGGTCCTGGTTCACATTTAAAAAAAGAATTTTTTTTTTATTTTTCCATTAGAATTTCATATTATAAGTCTAAAATTTTCAATTTCTTACCGATTTGGTCTCGGTTTGCTTCAGTTTGGTCCCGGTTTGACTCACTGACCCTTAACCCAGTACTCCGACTGGTTTAATGCTCGATCCGAGTTTTAATACGTTGAGTTATGCTTAGGATATGATATATAGGCAAAAATAAAATAAAATATAATGGATTTTGTTTTTTTAAATATATATGTGCGCTTTTAGGCCACAAAACCCCTCCTTCATCCTCTCTTGTTTGTCCAACCAAATTCCTGGTTAATTATCTCGGTCCAAGTGAAATGAAAGCGCAAGAGTCCAAAGTGCAGTAATACAGTCTCCACAAAGGGATAACCAATCTAAAGGTCAGACAAAAAATGTGCTTACTAACCAACCCCAATTCAAGTTCCATTTTGAGATTTT
This sequence comes from Inga oerstediana, assembly GCA_963210345.1. Taxonomy (NCBI): domain Eukaryota; kingdom Viridiplantae; phylum Streptophyta; class Magnoliopsida; order Fabales; family Fabaceae; genus Inga; species Inga oerstediana. The sequence goes on from OY723404.1 coordinate 39,456,885, forward strand.
GAGAAACCAAGGAATTTGGGGATCATACCTGCAAATGGCTCCAATCTATCTAAGCGCCAATTGACCTTATCCTCGTCGCTTCCACCGTACAGGAAGACGCCCCACTTTTCACATGGCAACGGTATCGTATTTGGATGCTAATAGGTTCAAGCTCCTCCCTCTTTCTCTGCCATCGCTCTGCACATGTCCTTGCCGTTCCGTATCGTCGCAATCCCTAATTCTGCATCGCCGTTGCTCCAAGCTCATCCATATCCCGCTTGTGTTCACGAGACGCAAACCCATCTTTCGGTTCAGTCAAAACGGCTTGTTGCCTCACCGGCGCGTCATCACAGCTGTAGCTCAAGCCGAGCCTGACCGGCTTGACGAAGGAAATGCGGAAGAGGTGCTTGGGCATACGGTATTGATAGTGATATGATAATTCATAGGTTATCGTTTTGAACCTGGAATAGGAGCAACTTCATATGACGCTGTTCATGCGTTTTAAGAATAATGGTCCATTTTAAGAAATTAATGTTTTTCTAGGGTGCCACTTTGGCCTCTAAGTAATTTACATTTTAACTAAAAAAAGTTAAATTACTTGTGGTATCTTTCGTTTTTGTGAGCAAAAATTGTTTAATGCAATTTGTATTTTTTAATTCTGTTGATGAAGATATAGTGAAACGAGTTTTGAAGTTCATTTTGATTCAATTTAATAGAATGCAGTTACTGAAGCGCTGTTTATGCGAATTTAATGGAAGTCTTACTTTGTCATTGCAGCAAGATGTAATATTTGAATCTCAACAGAAAGTTAGTCAGTTAAAAAACAGAATTATTTTTGGAATTGGCATTGGGATAGCTGCTGGTGGTGTTGTCTTGGCTGGAGGATGGGTTTTCACCGTAGCCTTTGCGGCTGCTGTCTTTGCTGGTGCACGTGAATATTTTGAGTTGGTTCGTAGTCGCGGAATTACTGAAGGAATGACCCCTCCTCCTCGCTATGTGTCACAAGCCTGCTCCATCATTTGTACCCTAATGCCCATGTTTATCATGTAAGATTTGTTGTTTTGCTTTACTTTCTATGATAATGTATGTTGCATTTTGGTTTTTTGTGGACAGTATTTATTTAGCAAATGGAAGTCTGGAGATGTTGTCTTCAACGGTCTGATACAATCTATTACCTCTGAATCTTAGTTGGCTAATCTTATTGAAAATGGGCGCCTTAAATATTTTGATATGACACATTAGTTGGTTTATTTTTAAAGCTATATGATTAACGGAAATAAACTTGGGAGGGGAGCTTAACTTCCCATCTTGGATGTTGAAAGTAAATGTGGGCTCCATACTTCCCCCACCCAGTCCTTGCCTGAAATAAGATGAAAAAAAGAACCAGTTGTTAATAGTTGTTTGCCCCTTCAATACATATGATAAAACATTTAAATTCAGACAGAAAAAATCATACAATTTCCATGTAAAGTTCATTTATGCATACTTGTGTGCTGCAAGTTTGATTCAGTGAGCAAATTGGTTCATTGAAACCAGAAGCTTTGATAAATGTATCTGGGATTGATAGTTTTGACTTTTGAGAACCATAATTTCATAAGGACATCATTTTAATGAAACTAGACTATGGGTCTTGTGTTTCACATAAATTTTGAAGTGAGCTCCATTGTATATGGCCTACGAATGGTAAGGCTTTCTTTATATTTGATATTATATATTGATGTTGATTATTGTATTATGATGATAGCTAGGGATGGATGACATTGTCTTTTCTGAATTCTGATCCATGTATTGTTGAATGGTTTGTATAAGGATAGGCTTGCTTTACTCTAATTTTATGGTGAGAAGACTTGTGGAGTACTTCTTATGAAACATTTAGTTCATCTTTGACCTTGGGTTTCAAAAACTGATAGCTATTGGTTACTTATTGGTGTTGCTAACACATGTCTAGGTATCGTGGTCATATTGATGTTTCTGTAACTTCTGCTGCTTTTATTGTGGCTATGGCATTACTGTTACAAAGAGGAAACCCTCGTTTTGCACAGCTAAGTAGTGCCATCTTTGGGCTGTTTTATTGCGGCTATCTTCCTTGCTTTTGGGTGAAGCTTCGGTGTGGTTTAGCAGCTCCGGCTTTGAACACAAGTAATTGGCTTATTCATCTTTAATTAAGAAAAGTTTGTTAGTTACGGCTATCTCTAAAGGGTCATTCTGCTACGTATGTTTGCAAAATTTATTTTGTTCTTCTCTTGTCAGTAGTTTTTGTTTCGCATGGCCCCCCTTTCCACCATTCTCTGTATGGCGCCTGTTTGTTGTAACCTAACTAAATCTTGGTAGGACTAGGCGCAACATGGCCTGTGTTTCTTGGTGGTCAAGCCCATTGGACAGTTGGTCTCGTAGCAACTTTGATGTCCATAAGCAGCATAATTGCAGCTGATACATTTGCTTTTCTTGGAGGCAAGGTAAATTAAGCTTCCCAATCCTTCCAATTTCTCCTGCAATTATCTTTGGTTTTCAGATGTGATATTGGTAGAACCCTTACCAAAAACTTCCAAACTCTATTCTCTTAACAACAGAATTACTCTTGTAGATGAAACTAAGAACTAAAACACATTATAATCTGAAATAAAACACTATTCTGATACATACACAGACACACAAGTGGAATACAACCTCGGATTACCACACTACTGAAACAACAATAATGGATACAAGTCACAACAAGCAGACACCGCAACTCTCTAAAACAGAACAGGCTTGCCAAACATTCGAGAGGTTGGCACTCTCCACCTAATTGCCTGATCCACACTTCAAAGTTCTCCTCCACCTTTTCGTCCTTCCCAACTCTCCCTCTCTATACACCCCCTCCCAACTTTCTGACAGCTTCCCTTATTTTTTTTGTCTTGACTATCTAGTTTTACTCCCCTACTTTTCTGTCTCGTCTGGTTCTTGACCATTGTATTTTCTTCTAAACCAGTTGTTCCACCTTTTCTGCCCTTTTGCCACTCTCTAATGTCCTCTCTCTATGTCCTACTAGCAGTGGGAGGTGGGTCTTATCAGATATTTCACATTTGATGATATGCGAACTCTTGTCATTTCTACATCCTTCCTTGATATGAATTCATTGACATTTAAAGGAGAAGCCGTGTCCATGTCTCCCACATGTTGAACACTCTGATATATTAGATATGTTATGACACTCCAAAACACATTCTTGTTTAGCTGTGTCCATTTCAATGTTCTTGCTACTTAGCTTCTTTTTTTAAAAAAATAAATAATTTCCATGTCTTTGGTCTTTGATTATGAGATTCATGTTTACCTCCATGCAGACATTTGGCAGGACTCCACTTACTAGTATAAGTCCCAAAAAGACATGGGAGGGAACTATTATAGGCTTCTGTGGGTGCATACTTACTTCTGTCATATTATCAAAAGTTTTCAGCTGGCCAACATCATTGTTCAGGTACTCTTCCTGCCCTGAATTTAATTTCAGTGTCATGGGTATGTTTGTCTTTTTGATACTCATGGGGATGTTCTTATTGTATGTATTTGGTGAATTAAATTTATGAGTTGGAACTTACTCAGCTTTATTCTTTTTCAAAATAAAAAAATGTTATGTTGAACTTGCACAAAGCTTTTATAATTATAATTATGATTTGGTGTAGTACATGGCATGACAACTAACTTCTTGTTTGCTGATTGTTACCATTTCAGATTAATAGGTGGTTTTTTTTTATTTAAATATTTTTACATTATCCTTCATAGAGTTGTTTCTTTGTAATTTCAGTCACAAATTTCCTGACAATATGATGTCCAGGAAAATTAATTATGATTACCTTCTCATGGTATAAGTATTTTCAAATAGAAAATATGGATCTTCTTTTGGCATCTCGGCATAGTGATAGTGATTGGAGATCTACAGCATGAGCATATCAATGAATCATATTATTGATGATTTCCTTAATGGTAAGGGTGGGAATAGGCCAGGCCTCTATCAGGCGGCCTACGGCCAGGCTTGTTTAACAAACAGGCTAGGCTTGGGCCTATTTAAAGGCTTGAATGTGTAAATAGGCTGGGCCTATTTTGTCAAGGCCTGACCTGTTTAAACTCTAACAAACATAATTATCTTTATATTATATATATGTATGTATTATGCTTATATTTTTTTATTCTTATATTGTAATTTAAAAATACAATTAAGTGAATCACTGTAGTGCCCCTAGGTTTTTATTAGTCCTTCCTAAAACATTCAGCCTTATCTGTTGAAACCTAGCTCTCACACCTCTTTCCATTCTCCATGGCAACCCAATCGCATTCCTCCATTCCTCCATTTTTCGCTAGTAGATTTCTGCATAGACACAAATTAAACTTGCCAAGCTGAAAATGTTGATCAATGAGGAGATTTGACCTCCATTCGAACTTGCCCCTCGAACTTGCACAACCAAATTTTTTTTTTTTTGCATATTGATTGTTGAGAAGCACACGTCTTTACATGATGTTCATTTCTTTTTAATTTGGTTATGTTGTATTGTTGTGTTTTTTTATACAATATTATCAGTGTGTTAATTGGAAATTAAGTTTTATTTAAATAACATTGTAGGATTTAAATAGGCTTCAATCCTTATTTAACTTACTCAAAGCCTATTTAAGATCTTCAAATTCTCAAGCCTATTTATAGGCCTGCATTCTAAATAGGCCTTTTAAAGAGGCTTCAAGCCTTGCCAAGCCTTTCAAAGGTTCAAGCCTGAGCCTAAAAAAAAGCTTGTGTATAGGCTCAGGCCTAGGCTCGGGCTTTAAGCTCCCTTAAAGGCTTAGGCCTATTTGATTAAAGCCTAGCCTGACCTGGTTCCACCCCTACTTAATGGTTGGTTATTTTCGCTTAATAACCTGCATCTTTAGTGTATAATGCTGTGGCATAGATGGTTGTCATGCACCCTTCCGTTGCCAGCACTTGATTTAAGATATTGAAGTGCATAATGAGTTTTGTCATTTTAGTAATAGCCCTTTGTCAACAAGTAAATGGCCTTATAGTTCAAGATTAATGTTCATTTGTTCTTTATGGAATCTTTTATATCCTGTGGACATGTCTTGACACTCATGATAATTTTACCTGTTTGCATGTGTTTTTTTTCAGTGCAATGGCTTTTGGTGTTCTGAATTTCTTTGGATCTGTTTTTGGTGATCTTACTGAATCAATGATTAAACGTGATGCGGGTGTTAAAGACTCTGGTTCCCTAATACCTGGTCATGGTAATAACATTTTACTTGCTAATATTCTTGTAATGAACTATAAATTCCTATATATTTCTCAGAAATTATTATTTTTTTTGGGAAGTGGGAAGAAACTGAAAAATGAAAATAGAGGAGAATAAAAATGTTCTCATTTATTAAGGCAACTGTTACAGAATCATAGTTCTATATGAGGAAGAAGAGGGAAAGAGAGACAGAGAGAAGAAGGAAGAGAGGGATTAGAGAAGAAGAAGATAGAGGAATTGAGAGCGACGAACTGAAAGATAGAGACAGAGAATTCAAAGCAACACTATTGTTCCATCATCACAAGTTTGAGAGTTACAATAAGGGGTATGCCTATTTATAGGGCAGGGGGTCATTTGGGCTAATCATGTAAGAGCCTGACTCACTAACTAATACACTAACGGCTATATCCTAACTAACCTCCTACCGACTTATGAACTGGTGTTACAGTTACATATCAATACCCCCCTCCCAAAAACATCCTTGCCCTTAAGGATGCTGAACAACAAAATATAAAAACAAAAACAAAACAAGCCAACTTCCCCTTAAACTCAGAACCACATAACGTGTGAGAAAGTTGAACAAAAAGTCCACTTGAAATTGATCCATGGGCGCAACCACTATGGGCCATTGCCTATATTGTCACAGTCAAAGCCTACTTGTCCATCTGAAATTAGAAAACCAGCTGTGAGCTTTTCTTCTGAGCTTGTTGAGGATCCCACCATGTGCATCACCTTTACTTGCTGCTTTTTTTGCGCAGAACTCCAAGCTATTATCCATTGGATATTTTCCTTTGCCAAGTATATTATCCCTTGTATCAAACTAGACCCTACAAGCATTTTAATGGGGCATCCCTTAAACCATGTGAGATTCTCACAAGAGAGTACGGAGTTGGCGGCAGAATAAGACTTTAGTAATTAACCAATGGATCCATGGAAGTAACTACTTTAGGACCCTTTCTTGAAAGATAAAGCACATATATTCATGATCCTTCAAATAATTCTTTCCCTTCAAGAACATGCAAGCCAGTTGTTGAGTGAGATTTGACTTTTCAAACTGTACTTTGCTCAGCCACAGCCACGTGAATTGAAAGTAAAGAGAGTCATGCTCAAAACACTCCTTAGCTTGCCACTTCCAATCTAAACTTAGTTTAGTACTTCTTGCAGCGCACACATAAACATAATCATCACCTCGAAAAGGACCCCTAAATGGCAACCAAATTCAAGAGAACGATGAGGAAAGAGAACTTGACGGCAAGAAACAAACTGAAACATCTGGCGTTGGTAATGAAGAATCTGGGTTCTCCATTTTGTTCACTTTCAAAACGTTGCTAGAAGTTGACTCTTGATTTGAGGATACTGAAACTGAATGAGACAGAACAGAGGTGATTTAGGGGTCGATTGAACCTTTATTGTGAAAACGCCGGGACCCACTACTCACATGTGGTATTTTTGAACTCCTTTGCGCTTTTGGAGTTCGAACTTCGGTATTAATCTCTCGCGTAGGAACCCCCAATCCATTGACATTGACGATCATGTCTTTGTTCTCCTCTGTTACGAGCGATAGTACTTGTGTTGACAACCCGTGGCAATCCAAGCCTGACTTCACGAGACTATTATCCTGGGTCACGTGCGAGAGCGATTGCATTGGCACCAGAAAGTTCAATTGCGTTATTTCGACTTCATCATTGCCTCAAAACTTCCCTAGACTATGCAAGGCCTGTATTGTTGCCATCTCCTGTGATTCTTGTACTCGAACGTATTCTCATGTGGAGTCTGAACGAGACTCATCCTTTTCTTGAACAACTGAAGCTTCTCACTTATTGTAAGAAGTCTTTTGGAAACACGCACCGTCTTCTTGATCTTTTAAAGATTTTCTTGCTTTATCCGCTCGCCACTGCGAGGAGATTTCTTGCACCCTTGCCAAACGTTGAGCTTCAAGCAAAGGGGTTTGTAAAGCTCAACCGATTATGCAATTTCCTCTTTTAAGCCAGAAACATATGCCTCGACTAGGTAAACCTCTGGCACATCTAGGTTGGTTGAGGGAATGGAACTCATAATTAAACTCAACTATTGACCCCTGCTGTTGAAGATGCCATAGCTGGAGTCGCCTCTCTATTTGTTGGAGATGTTCTTTATAGCTTCTTGAAAGAAATAGAGTCGAATATGTACAAGCCATGTTGGGAGGATTCCCCCCCCCCTTTTTTCAATATTGCAATGGAACGGCTTTGATAGCACTGTTACAGAATCATAGTTCTGTATGAGGAAGAAAGAGGGAAAGGGTGATAGCGAAGAAGGAATAGAGGGATTAGAGAAGAAGACAAGGGAATTGAGAGAGAAACCTCGAGAGATGGAGACAAAAAATTCTGAGTAACACTATCATTCTGTGAATGTATTCACTCAACTTCCTATTATTCATGTATACATTATGCTATTTATATACAAGGCAAACATCACAATTCCTCATTTTAGGTGGGACATTCTCACCTAACATTTCACCTAACATACCACCTAACATACCACCTAACATATCCATGATTCCCTCATTCTGTGGGACATTGTGTCCTAACACATTCCATCATCACAAGTTTGAGAGTTACAATAAGGGGTATGCCTATTTATAAGGCATGGGGTCATTTGGGCTAATCATGTAAGAGCCTAAACTAATACACTAACGGCTATATCCTAACTAACCTTCTAACCAACTTATGAACTGTTATTATAGTTTCATATCAGCAACAAAATAAAATTCAGCAGGAAACCATAAGGGTATTATTTGTTAGGGTGGTGCCCTTAAGGAATCCATGGGATGAGTGCAACAGAGAGATAGTAAAGACAACATCATTTGATAACTTATCAAAAGACATCTTTTATCCTTGAAAACACAAGCATTATGCTTCAAACAAGTGAGAATTTATTGAGATCGTGCTAGACTTGAAATATTTCCAAATTTGGTTGCTCTCATCATCCCCATAATTTTGCCCTTTTATTAACACCTCAAGATGGAGAGTTGATGCTCTAGTCCAAAAAAAAAAAAAAAGATGGAGAGTTGATGTTAATCATGCCCAACTTGCACCAAGTGTTCTCTATTCTTCTAGGTAGGGCCTTAGTAAATATGCCTACTATTGGTCGTTGTGAGCATATAATATTCTCTATATTTCATATCATGATTACAATGTCATATATATAGGCTAAGAACAGAGGAATCATATCATCCTCATATCGCTGGTAGTAATGAGACATAATGAGACATTATTACAGAAATTATAATCTTTCCTAAACTAGAATCAGAATCAGGGATATGATAGAGGCTGAAATCAGGGAACACAATAACGGGTAGATTTCCAACACTCCCCCTCAAGCTAGAGAGTTTATGTCAAACATTCCTAGCTTGCGTCAGAACTCTTCAAATTTAGATCTGCCCAGTGGCTTGGTCATTACATCTGCAATCTGTTCTTCAGATCGTATATAGGACAATTTCATAATGCCTGCTTCGACTTTCTCTTTAATAAAGTGCCTGTCTACCTCAATATGCTTTGTTCGATCATGGTAAACAGGGTTTCTCGTCATCTCAATGCTGGATTTGTTGTCACACCAAACTTGCATGGGACCCTCATACGGAATTCCTAATTCCTTTAGCAACCGGATAACCCATAGTCCTTCACATGTTCTGTCATTCACAGCTCTTAATTCTACTTCTGCACTGCTCTTTGACACAACAGTTTGCCTCTTGCTTCTCCATGTCATTAGATTTCCCCATACATATGTACAGTATCCCCTCGTTGACCGTTGGTTTCCCTGTCTTTTGCATGGTTTGCGTCGGTGTAGATCTCTAAGTTTCTGGCTGTGCACTTCTTGAAGAATATTCCTTTTCCTGGATTGAATTTCAGATAACTCAAGATTCTGTAGACAGCTGCCATGTGTTCTTCCTGTGGTTGATGCAGGAACTGACTTACTATTCCGACAGCATAGCTGATATCTGGACGTGTGTGGGTCAGGTATATCAGCTTCCCTGTAAGTCTTCTATACCGTTCGGAGTCAACTGAGACACCATTCTCTTTGATTTCTAGTCGACAACCTTCTTCCATCGGTGTTCCCTCAGGTTGTGCCCCTAACATTCCTGTCTCATGCAACAAGTCCAGGGTATACTTCTGCTGGGGTATGTTGATGCCGCTCTTTGTTCTTGCCACTTCCATACCCAAGAAGTATCTTATTTGGCCGAGATCTTTAACCTGGTATTCAGTGGACAGGTCCCTCTTTAGTTGAGCATTAGAACTTTCATCATTTCTAGTGATGAGTATATCGTCCACGTAGATGATCAGGATAGTGACTCTTCCCTCATCATGCTTGATAAACAATGTGTCGTCTGCTTGCCCCTGAATGTACCCAAGCTTCTTTATTGCTTTGTTGAAGCGGCCGAACCATGCCCTTGGGGATTGTTTTAGCCCATACAGTGATTTGTTAAGTTTGCAGACTGACCTGTTTAGAGCTAGGACTCCGTCTGGAATCTCCATATGGACCTCTTCCTCCAAGTCACAATTCAGAAATGCGTTCTTGACATCTAATTGATGTAGTGGCCAATCCAAGTTAGCTGCTATTGACAACAATACTTGGATTGTGTTGAATTTAGCTACTGGGGCAAAGGTTTCTTCGTAATCTATTCCATAGGTTTGTGTATACCCTTTCGCAACTAGTCTTGCTTTGTATTTGTATTTGTTGATGCTTCCATTAGGATTGAACTTCGCGGTAAAGATCTACTTACACCCGATAGGTTTTTTTCCACGAGGGCAAGATATGATTTCCCACGTTTTACTTTCCTCAAGTGCTCTTAACTCCTCTTCCGCAGCCTATTTCCACTTTGGGTCAGCCATAGCTTGTTGGAAGGTGTTAGGGATTTCAATCTGTGCACTGTTTACAACAAAACTCTGCATCTTGACAGACAAGTTACCATGCGAGACAAACCGTTGGATTGGATGTTGAGTACAAGATCGTATTACCCTTTTTCTTAATACAATATGCCAGCCCATCTCTTCAGGATCTACTCTTGAGTTAGATTCATGGTCGTTCCTTAGAGTGGGATTGACGTTTCTCTCTGCCTCCTGAGATTGTTGCCTGGCATCTCCCTCGGATCCATCCTCTGCATCCATCCCAGTCATGATCTCAACCTGTGTTTCCAAGTCATTAGCGTTGGCGTTAGGGGGTGTAGGAGGTAAGGTCTTAGCGTTTTGTGGCAAGGTATCATTGGCATCAGGGAAGTTAGGTAAGATATTAGGGATTTCTGGGAAACAGGTAGGGCATCAGTGGCTTTGGAAGTTGATTAATGTGAAATTAGCCATTCAATATCTGAGTACTCCCCCTGAATGGATAACTTGGGATAGTAAGCGTCCTCCTCGTAGAACACGGTGTCTTTGGAGACATGCAACTTCTTGGAAGTCGGACAGTAACACTTGTACCCTTTTTGGGTGGAGAAGTAGCCAAGAAAGATGCATTTCTAGGACCGGGCATCAAATTTACTTCCATCAGGGGCATGGACAAAGACAACACACCCAAAGACTTTTGGAGGTAAGGGGTTGATGAGAGGGCAATTGGGAAAGGTGGTGAGAAGTGTTTGGATTGGAGTGGCATAATTGAGGACTTTGGAGGGCATTTGGTTGATGAGGCAGGCCGCAGTTAGTACTGCATCTTCCCAAAAGATCGTGGGCACATTTCTTTCCATTAGCAGTGTTCGGGTGACCTCCAACAGATGGCGGTTCTTTCTTTCGGCAACCTCATTTTGCTGAGGGGTGTAAGAGCAGAAGGTTTGGTGGTGAATTCCTTGCTGATCAAGGAACTCTTTAAAGGTATGGTTGAGGTATTCCCGACCATTATCACTTCGAAGGGCTTTGATAGAGGATTGAAATTGGGTCTGGACAAATTTGTGGAAGCTTTGGAAAACTTGAGCCACCTCGAACTTTTCTCTCATTAAGTAAACCCACGTGAGTCTGGTGTGATCATCAATGAAAGTGACAAACCATTTTTCATTTTTCTAGGTGGTTGTTCTGGCAGGGCCCCAAATGTCACTATGGATGAGTTGGAAAGGAGCGGTGGGTCGATAGGATTGTGTTGGATAGGAGGATCGGGTTTGTTTAGCCAACTAACAAGTTTCACAGTTAAAGGGAACAGAATCTTTATTGAATAAATTTGGAAACACGTCTCATATAATCAAAACTAGGATGTACTGAACGACAATGCCATAAAAGTACGTCTTTGTCTTGAGAACTGGAGCTAACTAGGGCACGTTGTGCATTCCAAATCGCTTTATTTGCCATCTTCGATCTGTCCAAGTAGAAAAGTCCATCCCACTCTTTAGAAGTTCCAATCATTTTTCTCGAGTGTAAATCCTGAAACAGATACATCAACATCAAATATCACTCTGCATATATGTCCTTTTGTTAACTTGCTCACAGATATTAAGTTACAAGTAAGCGCTGGGACAAATAGAACATGGCGAAGGCGGAGTGAATCGGATAGTGTGACCGTGCCAATTCCTTCAACTATAGTAAATACCCCATTCGCAACTTTGACACGAAGGTGCTCCGGACACAATTTAAGAGTAGTAAATAAGGTTCGATTACCCATTATATGATCCGTGGCTCCTGAATCAACTATCCATGCATCGTCACTAGTCCGTATAGTATTGAGGGCTATGATAGAATTACCTGATTGAACAAGATTAACACTCGGCAAAGAGTTGAACTTATTCTGTTTTTCAAGTATCCGACGAATCATCTGTAGTTCTTCGTGACTCAATGAAGTGGTGTCCTCAGCCTTTGGTTCAGTTGATGTAAGATGACCCTGTGGTCTGCTAGTGGATGGTTTGCCATGCAGTTTCCAACATTCCTACTTGATATGACCCTTCTTGCAATAATTGCACCATTTGGTTTTCCATTCCTCCTGTGGCCCGCGTACTGCTAGTGTTAAACTCAACTGGACTTGGGAGGCTCCGATTCAAGAGTTTTCTGCTTTCCTCGAACTGCACATGGTTGACAACATCAAAGAGATGCGGTAAACGCTTTAGGCCCATTATTCTGCCCTGTATCTCCTCAAATGAGTCATTCAGTCCAAGGAGAAAATCATAGACTCGTCCTTCGACTATTTTCTTGTATAACTGAGCATTTTCCACATTTTTTCATGGATGTACTTCAAACAGGTCCTGTTATTGCCAGAGTTTGATCAACGCTTTATAGTAATCAGTGACAGTCAGAGTACCTTGTCTTAAATCGCGAAGTTGGCTTTTCAAATGGATCAAGGCTGCAGTATTATCAAGAGAGGAATAGGTTCTTCTGGTTGCACCCTAAATTTCTTTTGCAGTGTTCGCTAGGAGATAGCCTTCGCTGATGTTAGCATTCATAGAGTTACATAGCTAAGTCATAACTTGGTTATTCTCAGCAAACCAAGTATCAAAGTTTGGGTCATTCGAGGCAGGTTGTGGTGCTGCCCCATTGATATATTTCTCCTTTTGCTTTCCACGAATATACCTTAGCACGCTTTGAGACTATTGGAGGTAATTCTTTCCATTAAACCTATGGTTAATAACCATACTCTGAGGTTCTGGAAATTCTGAGGTCATGAAGGTATTGTTGGTAGTGGAAGAGGAGTGATTGGAAGAAGAGGTAGTGGAATTGGTACTGGACATAAGCGCTGCGGGATGAGATCCGGTCTTAGATGAATGTCCAGGGATAGAGCTGAAAAGAGGAGGAAATTCGGACGGATTCATGGTTCTGGAAGAAAAACTGGGCTCGCTGGAAAAGTTACTGTAGCGACACGCGCCGGCATTGTGGTGAGGCGTGAGAGCACGTGCGTCTCTGAAGTTCCGCCGATCGGCGGTCTCCAGTCCTCCCTGTGCCGGTGGTGTAGTCTCACTCGCCGCCTTACACCGGTTTCCAGTTTCCAGTGTCCCTTTCTCTCTGTTTCTGTCGCTCACCGTCACTCTGCTATGGCCTCTTACAGTGAGTGACCGGCCAGGGCTCTCGCTCACACTGGCGCTCTGATACCATATTGGTCGTTGTGAGCATATAATATTCTCTATATTTCATATCACGATTACAATGTCATATATATAGGCTAAGAATAGAGGAATCATATCATCCTCATATCGCTGGTAGTAATGAGACATAATGAGACATTATTACAGAAATTATAATCTTTCCTAAACTAGAATCAGAATCAGGGATATGATAGAGGCTGAAATCAGGGAACACAATAACGGGCAGATTTCCAACACCTACCACTTGTGTCCTTGTTGGCATGATGATTAATTCAATAACTTCAGTATTAATGTTCTCCTACATAAAAGTGATTGTTGATCTCAATATGTATATTTCAATCATGTTGAACTAAGTTCTTTGCAGTACTTGCGGATGCCATGCCATCACAATCTATTTTTTTAAGTGCTATTATATTTGACTTGAAATTTGTTTGAGTCAAATCCCTCCACAAGTTTCGCCTTCTATTCTTAATATTGAGCCTTTGTCCTATTTCAGGCCACCACAAAATTTATTTTTACTCCTTTACGTTACTGGATTTCTGATATGATGGGGGAAAACGGACCGGCTAGAAAACAAGTTTGAAGACACGAATAAGACGAATGATCAAAAGTTGGACCTTAAGAGAACCCGTCTCTTACAATGCTTGCTCATATCTTGACTAGTGGCATTTATTGGAAGGAAAAGGTCAAGTTGAGTAAGAGACAAGTAATGAGTTTGCCTGAGTCACTGAAAACAATGTTGTCAAGGGCGCTTTCTTTCATAAACTTGCGTTTGTAATTTGTTTCCCAAGGAGTTTTGATAGCCTTGCATCTAAGAAATCCTTTTTCAATGCGTAGGTCCACAGTGTACTTCTGTTGAGACACCAAGATGCCTTTAGATGATCTATCTACTTCCCTTTCTAAAAAGTATCTCAAAAGTCTGAGATCTGTCATTTGAAACTCCTTGGCAAGAGCTTTCTTCAAGTTTATTATTCCTTTCGTTTAACCTGTTGTGATGATGATGTCATCTACACTGAGCAATTTTCCTTCATGGAAGTTTTCATATAAACATTGTATGATCACATTGGCTGCGGATATACCTTTGAGTCATGGTAGCTTTGGTGTCTTCTCAACCCATGCTCTAGGTGATTGTTTCAAGTCATAGAACAACCTGTGAAGCTTGCACACTCTCCCATTGCTTTCTTTTCAAAAGCCGACATTAGATGCAAGGGAATGAACTTTAATAGCATTGAATTTAGTCACTGTTCCTGAGATTATAAAATCTGAAAAATAAGTCATTAAGATATGTATAACAGAACCTCTTTGCGTAATGATCAATTTAAATGATTTGATGCTAATCATATTTCAATCAATAATTAAAATTTAATATTTGGAGTCTTCAAAACTGTCATGAAACCTTGGTGCCAACACACAAGATGCTCCAGAATTCATTCACAAACCAATTTTCGCATGAAAATTCCGAGGTTTGAATACTTGACAATTTTGTGAAACAGCCTGGCTTCGCCTTGTACTCTTGACCAGCATTGCTCGTGCTTAATTTGGATTCCTTAACCTGCCTAAAATCACCTTAAATTTTCATACCACAACTTGATTATGCCTTGAAAACAAGGTTTGACCTCTGCGTTAGCTTGATTTTCACTGCTGCCCATAGTGTAACGTACCAATTATGCCTAATATTAATCTTAAATTTGAATTTTCATTGTCTTCAATATATTTGGACACCCTAGACCACTTGCAAAAAATGGAAATTCAGCATGAGTTCTCACATGCGATCCTTGATAACTGTAAATGTATTCACTGAACTTCATATCATTCATGTATACATTATGCTATTTATATACAAAGTAAGATCATAATTCCTCATTTGTAGTGGGACATTGTCACCTAACATATCACCTAACATATCCCTGATTCCCTCACCTAACATATCCCTGATTCCCTCATTATGTCCTAACACTCCCCCTCAAGTTGGAGCATAGATGTTAATCAAGTCTAACTTGTTACAAAGATAGTCAACCTGAGTGCCATCCAAGGCCTTAGTCAAGAAATCACCTAACTGATCACTAGATGATACATGTCCTGTAGAGATAAAATTCTCCTTGATCTTATCACGTACAAAGTGACAATCAATCTCAATATATTTCGTACGCTCATGGAACACTGAGTTGGAGGCTATGTGTAAGGTAGCTTTATTATCACACCACAGTTTCGCAGGTAATGACGTGGTCAGACCGACCTCCTTCATTAATTGGTGGATCCACACAATCTCCTGTACGGACTGAGACATGGCTCGGTACTCAGCCTCTGCACTAGACTTTGCTACCAGATCTTGCTTCTTGCTTCTCCAAGATACCAAGTTTCCACCTACAAGAACGCAATAGCCTGTAGTTGACCTTCTAGTTGTCTTTGACCCTGCATGATCTGCATCACAGAAACACTCAATCTTTGTGTGACCATGATTCATATAGAGTATACCACGACCAGGTGAGCCCTTCAAATAATGTAGGACATGTTCCAAAGCTTCCCACTGAGCAATAGTCGGTGATACCATGAATTGGCTAAGCCTACTGACCGGAAAGGTTACATCAGGACGAGTTACCGTAAGATAGTTCAATTTTCCAATCAGCCTTCGGTATCGCTCAAGGTAGGCAAACGGTTTAATCTTCTCAGGATCAATCCGTTTTTTCACATCCTCGGGTAGCTCATCAAACGGCACACTATCATCATCCAAAAAAGGATTGGGAATCATGGGACAACTACTGGGTGTTGCTCCAAGTTTCCCCGGTTTCGTTCAGTAGATCAAGGACATATTTCCGCTGGGTTAGGAGAGTACCTTTCTTGCTTCTCATAACTTCAATCCCAAGAAAGTACTTTAACGAACTCAAATCCTTTGTTTGAAAATGAGAATTCAGAAAGACCTTGAGTGATGAGATCCCTGACGTATCACTGCCTGTAATAACAATGTCATCTACATAGACTACCAAGAGAATCATGCCAGCATCCGTCCGTTGATAAAACACAGAATGATCACATTTACTTTGATTCAGACCAAACTTCTTAACCACAGAACTGAATCGGTCAAACCAAGCACGAGGACTCTGTTTCAAACCATATAAAGACTTCTGGAGGTGGCATACCTTGCCATGCTCCCCCTGAGCAACAAAGCCAGGCGGTTGCTCCATGTAAACCTCCTCAAGAAGATCACCATTTAAAAATGCATTCTTAATATCCAGCTGATGAAGATCCCAACCATGGGTAGCTGCCATAGAGATGAAGAGGCGAACAGAGGACAACTTGGCCACAGGAGAGAGTTTCTGAATAGTCAACACCATACGTCTGAGCGTAACCCTTAGCCACCAATCGAGCTTTCAATCGTTCCAAGGTGCCATCAGATTTGGTCTTAATGGCAAACACCCACTTACATCCAATAGCCTTCTTACCAGGAGGTAAATCAACGAGAGTCCAGGTACCAGCCTTATCAAGGGCCATCATTTCATCGTGCATCGCAGCACGCCAACCGGGGTGGGTCAAGGCTTGGGAGAGGTTGGTGGGAATGGTAAGAGAGTCTAAGGAGGCAAGGAAGGAACAGGAAATGGGCGACAGGTGATGATATGAAACAAACGAGGAAATAGGGTACGTACAAGTGCGTTTACCTTTTCGGAGGGCAATGGGCAGGTCAGCAGAAGTGACAGTAGGATCTATATTAGCAGGGACGTGTTCAGACACTGGTTTAGGCTCTGGTCCAGCCATCATTTCAGGGTCAGAGTCAAGGGACGGCGAGGGGGCTAAGTGCGGATCAGGTGCCGAGGCGGACATTGGTAGGTCAGAGAGACGAGCAGCAGCATTACTTTCCTTAGGACATCTCTGATAAACATGATGGATAGGAGGCAGAGCAAGGGCCGGCACAGATGCTTGCACTGGTGGGGAATGAACCTCATACACTAAACGATGATCAAGATCTGGGTTAACGGCAGAAGATGGAGGCAGAGCAGGGACAGAGAAGAACGAAGTGGACTCATGGAAAGTGACATCTATAGACACAAGATAATGTCGAAGATCAGGAGAGTAGCACCTATAACCCTTCTGAACCCTAGAATAGCCAAGGAAGACACACTTGAGAGATTTTGGATCAAGTTTAGTGACACTTGGACGAATGTCTCGAACAAAACAGACACACCCAAAAATTTTCGGATCAATTGGAAACAATGGTTTGGAAGGAAACAAAGTGGTGTATGGAATGTCACCACTAAGAATAGGAGAGGGCATACGATTAATAAGAAAGCAGGCGGTGGACACAGCATCAGCCCAAAAGGATTTAGGAACATGCATTTGAAACATTAGATCGCGGGCAACTTCTAATAAGTGCCGATTTTTTCTTTCGGCAACACCATTCTGAGCAGGTGTATCTGCACACGAGGACTGATGAAGCATGCCATGTGTAAGCATATAGTCGTGAAACTGGGTAGAAAAATACTCTTTAGCATTATCACTGCGCAAGGTTTTCACAGAGACACCAAATTGAGTTTTGATCTCAACACAAAAATTGCAAAAGTGAGAAAATAACTCGGAACGACTTTTCATTAAATAAAGCCAGGTGGTTTGAGAAAAATCATCAACGAAAGTAACAAAGTACTTAAAACCAGACGTGGACATGACAGGACAAGGACCCCAAACATCAGAATGAACCAAATCAAAGGGGGACGTAGCCCGTTTATTGATGCGAGGTGCCAGGTGAACACGGTGGTGTTTGGCAAACTGACACGATTCACACTCTAAGGACGACAAATAATGAAATTGAGGATACAACCTCTGCAAGGATGATAATGACATATGACCCAAACGACAATGAACATCAAAAGGAGAGAAACCACCAGAGCAAGCAATGGAACGTGGCACCTGATCGTCAAGAAAGTAATGGCCGCCAGATTCATATCCCCTACCAATAATCCACTTCGTCGTAAGATCCTGAATCACACAATGGTTAGGAAAAAATGAGATAAAACAGTTCAATTGACGAGTAAGCTTGCTGGGAGACAGAAGGTTAAAAGCAAGGTCAGGAACATTAAAGACCGACGATAGAGAAACAGAGGATGTAGGTGTAACAGTGCCAGATCCAAGGACACGAGAAGCAGAACCATTGGCAATAGTTATGGAAGAGGGTTTGGCATAAGGTGCATATGTAGAGAACAAATGATGGTTACCTGTCATGTGGTCAGTGGCACCGGAATCGATGATCCACCTCGAGGAAGAAGTAGCAAGGCATGAGTCACCGTTACCTGTAGCAAGCGCACTCGGAGTGGATGGAACATTGGCAGTTTGATCTGTGGATTGGACCATATGAGCAGCTCCAGTACGTTGCAGCTTGTTTTGCAACTTACGACAGTAACGTTTGGTATGACCAGCCTCCTTACAATAGTAGCAGACAATAGAACCAGGAGTCGAAGGATTGTTGCCGGAGCGTGGAGGACCTTGGTTTCGCGAATCAGCAGAAGTCGAGGATGGTGTACTATTTCCAGAGTTCAAGAAGTTCTGGTGGCGGTTATCAGTGGGTCCACGGCCCGCTAACGCACTAGCATTAGGAGTAGAAGTTGAGTGTAAGAAGCTATCTGCACGGAGCACACGAGAGTACACATCCTGAAGCGAAGGAAGTTCAGAACTAGACAGAACCTGGGAACGAACTGTCTCATAGGCAGGGTCAAGGGCAGTAAGAAAGCTGATAATCGCCAGTTTCTCCATATTATCAACCTGTGCCTTAAGGTCAGTGGTAGGCGGCATTAACATCTTCAATTCTTCATACATTTTCTTAAACTCCACATAAAAATTCTTTAAAGAACGGCCTTGCTGTTCAGCACGATAGAATCCCTTGCAGACATCATGAATGCGGGTAATATTTCCTTTTCCAGAATACAGAAATTCCAAGCAACTTATAAGTTCCTTAACAGTATTACAGTGACTAACCGAGGGAAGGATTTCACTGCTAATAGAATTCTGGATTTGCAAGAATAAACGGGCATCAGCGCGGGCCCACGCCATCTTAGGGTCATTCGTGGGAGGCGTATCAGTCAAATGGCCCTCCTTCTCAATACTAAGTAAGTACATGCGAACAGTTTTACTCCAATCCATATAATTTGTCTAGGTCAATTTGTGCTCAGTAATTTTGTTAGTCACAGGAACAATTTCAGTAGTGACACTAGCCTTGGAATCAGCCATCAATGCAAGTAAAGAGCACACACAACGAAGGATCAACCTATCAAAGTGACCTCACAATCACACTAACCAAAAAACAGCCCAATAAGAAGCAAGCAAAACCAAACCCCGCAGAAGTAATAGCCATATAAGTGAAGTAATAACCAAAGACACTTCCAACAGTGGCTAATAGAACAAAGGTGACAGAAACGAACCAGAAACAGAAGCAACAGCGCACTTCCAACAGTAACAGAGCGAAATCAACAACGAAACGACAAACCGTGGGTACCCACAACACGAAACCACCAGGGGAAGAACGGCAGCATTGAGTCGACCCTATTGCAGCAAACGATGGCGGCAAAGTCGCCGGAAATATCCCTCACGCGCCGGCGCGTGGAAGTCCGGCGATTCTGGGGGTGGCGCATGAAGGCCACGCGCAGGTCAGATGGCGGCGATTCTTCGGGGATTGACCGATCGAGCAACGACGTGGCCAGTGGTGCAGCGCGTGTGGACAAAATCGCCCGGCCACCGAACCTCAGTGCAACGTGAACAGTGACGACAGAAGCAAAAAACAGAACCAGAACAGCGCCGGAAAACGTAAAAAAACAGAGAGCACCAAGGCTCTGGTACCATGTAAATGTATTCACTGAACTTCATATCATTCATGTATACATTATGCTATTTATATACAAAGTAAGCATTATAATTCCTCATTTGTGGTGGGACATTGTTACCTAACATATCACCTAACATATCCCTGATTCCCTCATTCTGTGGGACATTGTGTCCTAACAATAACCTTTCAAAATAATAAATTTATGAGGTGTGTTAAGAGAGAAAACAGTAACACTAGTATTATTCAATTCATTAGACAAGTTCTTACAAGTATAGTTGGGGGCACTGACAACAAATCTCTTATTCTGCCCCTTTTCCAAAATGCTGAAATTTGGCCTAAACTAACAAATTGATTCAAGAAAGGCCTTACCTCATTTATCCTGTTATTTTTCCTTTTCCCTTCCTTATGCTGGACAGATCAATACCCTATGATTATTATTGCCTCTACTTAAAGCCTAGAGTTGCAACTCTCAACATTTATGCAACCAACCAAGATAATCAAAACTCGAGAGCTAAAAATGAAGTAAATCACCTATACTTTTTCTTTTCTCAACTTAGGTTCTGCTTATCAATCATTTCTCTTCCTCTTGGAACCAGAATCTATTTGACTTATATGAGGTTTTTGGACTTTTTTCTTAGCAGCGATTGAAAAGATGGAATGTAGATGTAGTATGTCTTGCAGAAAATAACTACTATTAATTTCCAATACAAATACTAGATTGGAACTTAACTGCTTAATTTCCTTTATTCTTCAAAGTAAAATCAAGTTTCCAAATTCTTAATTTCACTAGTGATTTATGGTAAGGAAATTTTAGATGTGATCAATGGTGTCATTGAGTCCTAATCGGTTTGATAGTGAAATAATATTCATTATTGGTATGGACCTCTAAAACATGCAATAAATATAAAGGAGTTTTGCAATTCATGTCACTTTTTATTTAGTGATCCTAGACCATGAGGCTGAAAGTTTCGTCTTAGCTGCCCATTCAAATCAAACCTCATAACTTCTTCTACCATAAAAATTGTTTGGAGGTTAAATAAATTGTCAACTAGATATCTTTCCCCATGGGATAAATAATAGTTTAAAAACTTTGAGAAGATTGAACTTATTTGTCTCATTTAAACCCTAGTGAAATGTGTAGAAAACAATTGAATTGAAAAAATTTGGGGGGAGCTCAGTGTATGCGGACAAAGATCAAAATAGTGATAAGAAAAATTGTATGGAACCCAAGAAAAGCTGTACTATTCATGACTCATGAATAGCGTGATTTTCTATAGATTTTGTATTCTGTATAAATGATATCCTGAATTTCACAATAGCATGTCATATTATGTGAAACATTTTATGCAGGTGGAATACTAGATAGGGTAGACAGTTATGTATTCACAGGAGCCCTGTCCTATTCTTTCATCAAAACCTTTCTCCCGTTCTATGGAGTATGATAGAGTGAAGAAAATGTGAAGTGCTACTTTGTATGACTCCGGGAAACTCATGGATATTTTCTGATGGGCCCTAGAAACAATTGTCGCTCGAGGTTGGATCAACATGTCAAGTGGAAGGGATAGATAATTTTGAAGATCATAGGAACAAAAACACCAGGTTTTTTCTCATTTCCTCAAATCTCAGTTGAAGTCTATATTTCATGTCTTCCATCATACTTCCACATTCCTATGTACTCACAGATTCGACAGCTGGCCATTTAATATCAGCGCGTTTTGCATTAGCATTGGTTTTTAATTGTAAATAGTCATAATTGACTTTCAAAAAATAAGGCCACAGTTGGCTGTAGTTTGTGTCATTAATATTGAAGTCCTAAGTTAGAATTTCAGCATTTTTGGCTAACAACAGGGACTATTTAGCAGCATTTTATATTCTTACACCCCAAAGTACATCTGTTTAGGTTCCCATATTGATATTATTCAAATGTCATTTTCCTTCCATTTAGAAGGTGACTATAATTGAAATGCTCAATATATGAATATATCATCAATTGACTGTGGGTTAAAACTCAATTTTTATTAAAGCAACTTGCCTCCTTGTTATTGAGTGATATGATTGGGAGGTTTAGAAGTCAGATAATGTTTACTTAGTTTCAAAAATTAATTTGAATCGCAACTTTCTCCTCAAATTATACTCAATACAAAAATGCACCTGTTTCATGAAGGAAGCAATACTATCAATTCTTGCAAAATGGGTATCTAGTGTCACCAAATTTGCTGGTTCTTGAGAAGATATTCAATATTTTGTTATGCTAATTTTCAGCAGTGCGTGTTATTCCAAAAATTGAAGGCTGTAAAGTTTGGATTCAGGTTGTTTTTGTTTTCAGATCAAATGATCGTGTCCCCTCCAAATACACAGAAATGCTACTTTATAATGTGTATGGACAGGACATGACTCGGACCATAATAACAGAAACCTGACCCAAAATTCAGTCTCAATCACAAGATGTTGATGTTACATGCATTGTTGTTTAATGTTTCCTTCAGTTCTTGATGTTTCTCCGGTACCAATGGAAACTTGTCTCTTTTCTTCGTTCATGCATTATAACTAATAGAGATTAAGGAAATTAGTCAAGTTAATTATTTATAAAAAATGTTAGTGTTCTAAAATATCCGTTGTAATCATTTGTATTGGAAAATAACCCCATTAATGGAAAGCCTTTTTAATGAGCAAACAATAGGAAGTTTGGGATTAATTATAAATTTGAAAGATAGTGAATTGAAGTCTTATAATTAGGATGTTATGTTATCTACCCAAGAAATAGGTGTTGAAGCTTGAGCATCAGTTTCACAATGACCATTAATAAGTTGTTGATGTCCCTACCTTTGTTCCACGATTTTGGTTATGACAAACTCCAATTTGCACAATACTATGGCCAATCACCTTACTAAAAGCTGCCAATAATGAAACCTTTTTTGAAGGAAGTTTGACTCCTTTTGTTTTTCTACTAAATTCATTCATATTTTGTGCCTCGGCTGTCGCGTTGACGCTGTTATTTTTGCTTTTTCATCATCTTGAACATATGATCAAAGATGATCGTTTCTTTTGGGCCCCGAGTAATGTCGATTGGGTTTCAAGTTGCCATTAAAATACTTTTAAAGGGTTATATAATAATTTTTTTGAAAAAATAATAAAACAACTGTCCACTTTGTTCCCCATTCCTGTCTTCTCAAATAACACTTCAAAATAGTTGCCATTTAAAAATATGAAGTTATTACTTGAAAAACCTCAAAAAATCTATTAACATATGGAAAGAACAAAAAGGTGATGGGGTTAGAATTTGGAATTGTGAAGTGTGCATGTTTTTACTAAAATGCCCTCAAGTTTTTTTTTTTTTTTGAAAAAAAGGATAGAACCCCGCCGGCATTAGAGTTTTGCCGCCTGTCACCACCTCATTGGTGGGCCAGCTGTCAGAGTTCTATAGTATGTGACTGGAGTTCCAATGACAATTTGGGTAAAGCGATTAATTATTTGGGTTTAGAGATTGACAACTCAACAACTTGAACTTTGTTGATAAGTTGAATATAAGCAATGACAACTTGAATATAGCAATTCACTATTATGATATTGAGAGTGACAACTTGGGGAGTTTGAGTTGTCAATCTTAATACTCAAGTTGTTATTTCTTTTATTCAACTTGTCAACGATACCTTTAGTCAATACCCTTACACCTTTTGTCATTTTTATTACTCATTTAATCAATACCATTACACCTTTAGTCAATACTTTTATGTCTTTAGTCAATATCATTACTTATTTAGTTAATATATTTATGCCTTTAGTCAATATCACTACATTTTTAATCAATACCATTACGTCTTTAGTCAATACGTTCACACCTTTAGTTAATATCATTACTCATTTAGTTAATATTATTATGCCTTTAGTCAATGCATTTACACCTTTAGTTAATATCATTACCTATTTAGTTAATATCATTACGACTTCAATAATAGTAGTCAATCACACATTTCCTTCAATAATAGTAGTCAATTACACATTTCCTTTCGTATTTGGTTAAAATTGTTACTGGAGTTGTTAATCCCTTTACGTCTTTAATCAATTCCTAAATATATTGTCCAACAGCTTGGTACTCTTATCAAAGTTGTCATTATGTTTACAAGTTCAGTAAAAATTGAAAACCTATCAAAGTTTTTCACATGACAAATGTTGTTTTCAATGTCTTTAGGAAACTTGTCAAAATCAATATCAAATTTGCAAATACCTTTACAATAATAGTCAAAGAAGACAATACCTTCCATAAATGAGTAAAACCTTTACAGCAATAATCAATCTGTTTACAAGACAAGTAAATTCCAAAATACAAGAGCTTTGAATCCCTTTACAAGATTAGTGAATTTCAAAATACCATGCCTAAACCTAAACATTCACAGCAGATGTCAAACCCTTTATTAAGATTAAAAAAAGTGGAATATAACACCCAGAAAAAAATTACAATGTCTCCAATTACTACCTAAGTAAATGGTAAACAACATATTTTTAATGAATAAAATAATCAATTAAGACAGATACTTTAATAGTAATTTCTACACATAGAAAGTCAGGAGTATAAAAAAAGAAATTCAACCACCAATGAAAATCGTCCCTAGATCAATTGATGAAAATCTGTGAACCCGCTGTCATAATGAAATGGGAAAGTGAAGTCACTAAGTCACTTTCATCACACCATAAGCCTCTTCTCTTGGTAGGTATCATCCAGAAACCAACTTGACAATAATGAAGATGGTATTAAGAAGTACAAGAGGAACTCTTAGGTATTGAGTTGCATAAATGAGGCCAATGAGCTGGCCTTTGAATGATTTTGCCCTGTCGCCTGTATAAGCTGAGAAGCTCTATCCTTTAGGAGCAAGAAACCGATCCTTACTTTGTATTGCTAGTGCGTTTGCAAGAAGCTGGAACCCCTCAAGTATTGTCCAAAGTCCCATTTTCCTGTCATAAAGAGGTGAGCGGACGTTGCTACAAAGACGATTGATGATGACTGTTTTTTAGGCAACTTTGACTTTAAGCGCATTGATTTGAATAAGGTAACTAGATGTCAACCCTGTTACAAGATAGGTAAATATCTAAAATAGAGTTGTTAATTGCTTCACAAACAACCAAACTTCAAAGTTTTTCTCCACCGCTCTTTGTTCTCTACCTCCACCTCTTAGTTCTTCGCAACAAATTTGACTGCTGAATGTGCTAGAATGATGGGTTACGAAAGGCTATCCAAATAATCAAGATTACTCGGGGAGTGCGATTTCTATGGGGGGCGCAAGAAGAACAACAGGGTGAGTTAGGGTTGTTGAGCAAGATCTTCAGCCCTAGAAAAATCTCCTCTAACCATAAGAAGCGACTAAAATGAAGAAGAAAAAGAAGGGGGTTCTAAATCTGGTTCAGAAAGTTGTGAACTTAATCACCATATGGCCATTTAGTTCTTTCGATGTGGCCGAACCTCACTCTCATCGTCAGGAACCAAGGACCTTCACTCACTTGGGAGGTCGATTTGGAAAACAAAAAGGAAGAGAGAGTTACCATTGACTTCACCGTTGACGCTCCCTCCATCAAGTCACCACCTTCATCTTTGCCCGCTACTATCTCCGACGGCTTCAACTTCACCACTGAGCTGAGATATTGGAAAGAGCAGAGGAGGCGAACAAAGATAGAGGGAAGTAGAGAAAAGGCCACGGTCACTATCATCAACTGACTCCATAGCTTCAATTTTGAAGATTTGGTGGAGATTTGGGAGAAGAGAAGGAAATCCGTGGGAGGGAGAATGAAAGAGAAGCATACACCATGGACCCCTTTTTTTTAAAAAATGTGATGGGCATTTTGGTAAAAAGAACCAAACTTCAAAATCCCTGATTCATATCACATGACCTTTCTATCATTTCCATATGTTAACATATTTTTGTGAGGGTTTTCACAGTTCAAATGATAGTTATTTGTCTTTTTTACAAAATCTTCATTACATTTTATTAAAATTCCCTTGTATTGAATTTATTGCTATCCTCTCATATCCTCTCAAATAAATTAGGAAATTTTTTTGCCCATTTAGAATTAGGGTATGTTTTTCTTTATTAAGGTTCAACTACTATTAAGTTGAGTTGTGGAGTGTTAGTGTATTGGTGTAAACAGTTATATTATTTCCTTCCTATATAATTTGATTCCACTAATTCTTCCAAAGAAACAATAGCAACCTCAACTACTGAATTGCTTTTCACAACATTAATATCTTTTTTTTTTTGCTACAACATTAATATCTTCTATTAATTCTATATTTGGTACATAATGTTGAAATCTAGATCCGATTGGCTTGTCGAATTGGTGCATGGAGGAATCTCTTGCATGACTGGTTTGATCAATCAACTAAATCAAGAAATAATTGACATGGGATTAACAGTTGGCTCGTGATTTGTCCATTGCAACCCAGTCAATTTTACTGATCGGTTGAATTTTATATAATTTTTTTTCTTGTTAAACTTGAAACAACATCATTTTGAATTTAAAAAAAGGGAAAGAAAAAATGGTAGTTCATCATATTTGTGTTTCAATAACTTATGTTTAGTTGGATTATATGTGGTTTATGCATGAGTGTTCTATATCCTTGTAAATTAATGGCTTTTTTATATAAATGTTACCTCTTTTATGGTTATATAAGAAAATTTTTGTGTATTTTAATTAAATTAAATTATTTTAATTATGACCAGTTTGACTTTGATTTGACTCAAGGTAGACCATTATTCCTTGAAACACTACTTTGATGGGTCTTGTTGGAAAATGAAACTCCTCTATGTAAAATGGGTAGTTAGAGACCACCACTTCTATTTTATTGACTGAATAGAAAATAAATCCAACAAACTTGGATCATAGAATGATCCCTTATTCATATACATGTCCTAAAACAGAAAATAACATAAACACATAGCTACTATACCAAGTCCTAAGGCCCACAACTCAGGCCCAATACAATACAACATAAGAAGACTCACATGCTCTAACACTCCCCCTCAAGTTGGGGTTTATAGATGTTTACTAACCCTAACTTGCTTAAAATTCTATTTTGGGTTTCCATAGTTGTAGCCCTAGTTAAAATATCAACTTGATT
Source organism: Inga oerstediana (assembly GCA_963210345.1). NCBI lineage: Eukaryota > Viridiplantae > Streptophyta > Magnoliopsida > Fabales > Fabaceae > Inga > Inga oerstediana. The sequence goes on from OY723404.1 coordinate 39,484,046, forward strand.
CTTATTAGACTTGACATGCTACTACTTGATCAACTTCGATTGCATGTTCTCTCAAACGAAGTGACAACAATGTCAATGTGCTTAGTCCTTTCATGAAACACTACGTTCGTTTTCATATTAATCGCAGTCTGGCTATCACAATACACATCAATGGGCCTATCTTAGGGATGCCCCAATTCTTTTACCATGCCCTCTGTCCACACAACTTGAGAGGTAGTCGAAGTAAGATCCCTATACTCGGCCTCTGTTGAGGAGTGAAAACTGTGCTTTGCTTTTTTGTTTTCCATTGAAAAAGCGAGTCTCCAAGCTTAAGCAGATAGTTGTGATAGACCTCCTAGTTGTTTCGTAAGCTCCCCAATCTGCATCATAATAGCAGCTCAAAGTCATGTCACCATTCGAACTAATCAACACTCTTAGGCTTGGACTTTTGGTGCAAACCCACAAGGGAAGATCCCACGAACCCACAACCAATTCCGAAATATACACACCCCAAGAAAGCTAAACACAGATCGATGATCCACTTGAACCCTTGAACACGAAAGAACAAGGACCCGAAGTGTTGGAAAAACGCCACAAGGTTGATCAAGCCTTGATAAGTTTGTTAGTTCTAAAAAGAACCCTTAGAGAGAATCCACTCTCAAGAAACAAAGTGTAGAAGTGCAACTTTCATTTATGATTCAAATCTGAATTGTGTGTCTTACAAATGAAGAAGCACCAAGTATTTATAGGGAAATATGTCCTAATTGTAGTAGGTGCAAATCTGAACATAGAAAATACAAAGTCTAATACCATGTGCTAGGAAACCTAAAAGTCTAATACATGAACACAAAATTCTAATACAATCTAGAAGAAAGTTGAAAAATCAAATACAACATGCAAGAGAAAACAAAAGTCAAATCTGCCACCAACTCCTTGTTGATTTTCGCACACCTAACTTCAAGAATATGTAATAAGCAAATTAAGGCTCAAAATGTGCTTATTTAGGCCCAAATGAGCCTCCCATGTTTAGTACTTGGTCCAAGCTCTTTAGTTCCAAGTTTGCAAGCCCAAAACTTGATCAATATCTCCATTTGCAGCCCATATGAAGTTAGTGACGTTTTCAGCATTTTTGTCAAGTTTTGATCCAATTGCTACTTGCTTTGTCCAAATATCTTGCACTAGCCCATTTAATGCTTCCTTCATTTGTTTGGCTCTTGCTCTTGTGATTGGTCCACTTGGTATTTGCAAAGGATCGCTTGAATTTGACACAACTTGCTGGATCGCATCATTCCCTCTCTCCTCAAAAGGATTCGTCCTCGAATCTTCACCTACATCAAAAGGAGATAAATCAGCTACATTAAAAGTAGCACTAACAGAATACTCACCAGGCAAATCAATCTTGTAAGCATTATCATTTATTCTTTCAAGAACTTGAAATGGACCATCTCCTCTTGGAGCTAATTTTGATTTTCTTTGAGCTGGAAATCTTTCTTTTCTCATATGCACCCACACCCAATCTCCAGGTTCAAAAAGAACACGCCTTCTTCCAATGCCTTGAATGCATAATGTTCATTTTTCTTTTCAATTTGTTGTTTCACACGCTGATGAAGTTGCTGCACTATTTCAGCTTTCTTTTTCCCATCAAGACTTGCTCTCTCATCAATAGGTAATGGTAATAAATCCAGAGGAGTTAGTGGATTAAAACCATATACTATTTCAAAAGGAGAATAATCAGTAGATGAATGCACACTTCTGTTATATGCAAATTCAATGAATGGCAAACAATCTTCCCAATTTTTCAAGTTCTTTTGAATCACAATTCTGAGTAATTGTGATAAGGTTCTGTTAACAACTTCAGTTTGTCCATCAGTTTGTGGATGACAAGCAGTAGAAAATAACAATTTAGTACCAAGCTTTCCCCACAAAACTCTCCAAAAATGACTCAAGAATTTGGTATCCCTATCAGAAACAATACTTTTAGGGACACCATGAAGCCTCACAATTTCTTTAAAGAACAGATCAGCAATGTATGTGGCATCATCAGTTTTATGGCATGCAATGAAATGTGCCATTTTAGAAAATCTATCAACAACCACAAATATGGAATCCATCCCTCTTTTTGACCTAGGCAAACCCAAAACAAAGTCCATTGATATGTCAATTCAAGGTTCACTAGGTACAGGTAAAGGAGTATACAAACCATGTGGCAAGACTCTAGATTTAGCCTTTTTACATGTTATGCATTTAGTACAAATTCTTTCCACATCACGTTTCATTTTAGGCCAAAAGAAATGCTCATGCAAAACATCCAAAGTCTTTTTCACACCAAAGTGACCCATTAAACCTCCCCCATGTGCTTCTCTAACAAGCAATTCACGCAATGAACATTGAGGCACACACAGTCTATTTTCTTTAAACAAGTACCCATCAACTCTATAAAATTTAGCAAATGCTTTCTTTTCACACTCAAGGAACAATTCAGCAAAATCAGCATCATTTGCATACAACTCCTTGATATATTCAAAGACAAGCAACTTAGTATTAAGAGTTGAAAGAAGAGTATACCTTCTAGACAATGCATCAGCAACCACATTTTCATTACCTTTCTTGTATTTGATGACATATGGAAATGTCTCAATAAATTCCAGCCACCTTGCATGTCTCTTGTTCAGCTTACCTTGACCTTTAATATGCTTCAAGGATTGATGATCAGTGTGAATCACAAACTGTTTTGGCCAAAGGTAGTGTTGCCAATTCTCCAAGGCTATTTTAAGCGCATAGAGCTCTTTGTCATAAGTTGGATACTTCAAGGCTGCTCCATTTAGCTTTTCACTAAAATAGGCAATTGGCTTTCCTTCCTGCATTAAAACAGCTCCTATCCCAACTCCAGATGCATCACATTCAATCTCAAAAGTTTTGCTAAAGTCAGGCAATACTAACACAGGTGCAGAACACAATTTTTCCTTAAGGCCATCGAATGCATCTTCTTGTGCTTTATCCCATTTAAAACCAACAGATTTTTTAATGACCTCAGTGAGTGGTGCAGCAAGTGCGCTAAAATCCTTCACAAATCGCCTATAAAAACTAGCCAAACCATGAAAACTTCTCACCTCAGTTATGCTTTTAGGTGTTGGCCATTCTTTTATAGCTCGTATCTTTTCCTCATCAACTTCTATTCCTTTAGCACTCACCACAAAACCAAGAAAAACAAGTTTATCCATGCAAAAATCACACTTTTTCAGATTTGCAAACAGTTTTTCTTTCCTCAAAACATCAAGAACACAATGCAAATGATTCAAATGCTCATCCAAATTCTTGCTATAAATCAGAATATCATCAAAATAAACCACAACAAATTTCCCAATGAAAGCACGCAAAACATGGTTTATTAATCTCATGAAAGTACTTGGTGCATTAGTTAACCCAAAGGGCATAACTAACCATTCATATAATCCATGTTTGGTCTTGAAAGCAGTTTTCCACTCATCCCCTTCTCTCATTCTAATTTGATGGTACCCAGATTTCAAATCAATCTTAGAAAAGACAATAGAACCATGCAATTCATCAAGCATATCATCTAATCTAGGAATGGGATGGCGGTACCTTACAGTGATATTGTTGACAGCTCTACAATCAATGCACATCCTCCAAGTTCCATCTTTCTTTGGAACTAAAAGCACTGGAACTGCACAAGGGCTTAAACTTTCCCTAACATACCCTTTTGCCATGAGTTCTCCCACTTGCTTTTGCAGCTCTTTTGTTTCTTCAGGATTGCTTCTATATGCTGGCCTATTAGGAATTGTTGCTCCAGGAATGAAATCAATTTGGTGTTCAATTCCTCTAATAGGTGGTAAACCTGGTGGAGTTTCTTCAGGGAACACATCTTCAAATTCCTGCAACAAAGAACCAACAACACTAGGAAAAGAAGAGTTAATGTCATTAGTGTTCAAAAAGGATTCCTTGTAAACAAGGAGTAGCAAGTGTGTTTCATCCAGAGAAGCACTTCTCACTTCACTCTCTTTTGCATAAAAACTCATTTTCTTCTTTTCTTTTCTCTCCTCACTCATTTCCTTTCTCTGGATTTCTTTTTTTGAACTTTCAGATTTTCTCTCTTTTTCACTCTCTTTTCTTTTTTCTTTCTCATTTTTCTCTCTTTTCATCTTGAGTTGATCCTCATATACTTGTTTTGGAGTCAATGGAACAAGAGTCACAGGTCTGCTGTTCATTACAAAAGAATATCTATTTGTAAACCCATCCCTCTTGACTTTTCTATCAAACTCCCATGGTCTTCCTAAAAGTATATGTGCAGCATGCATAGGAACAACATCACACAATATTTCATCACAATATTTGCCAATTGAAAAAGAAACAAGAACTTGCTTATCAACTTTAATTTCCCCACATTCATTCAACCATTGCAGCTTGTATGGTCTAGGGTGTCTAACGGTAAGCAAATTCAATTTCTCAACCAATGTAGTACTTGCGACATTTGTTACACTCCCACCATTAATGATCAAACTACAAACCTTGTTATTAATGAGGCAACGAGTATGGAAAATGTTTTCCCTTTGCTCATTCGTCTCATCTTCCTTCACTTGGCAATTCAAAGCTCTTCTAACCACAAGGCATTCTCCTTCTACGGCATATTCAACCCCATCATCACTAGCATCTTCAATGGAATCATGATCACTTTCACTTTCAGTTACAACTTCACTATTTTTAAGAATCATGACTCTCTTGTTGGGGCATTGAGAAGCTATATGACCTGTACCCAAACACTTGAAACACTTTATATCTCTATTTCTAGAAGTTTGGGAATCATATTTACCTTTGTTCTTTGATGTAGCTTCTTCTTTGCTTTTAGTTGTCTCCTTCTGGAAAGCTCTTTCTCCTTTCTTCCAAATTTGTTTTTGTGAAGAACTTGATCCAGAATGGAATTTTGAAGTGCCTTTACGCTTGAGTTGCTTCTCCACCTTAATTGCCATGTGCACCATGTCCTCCAGCTCCACATAATGTTGCAATTCCACAGTGTCAGCAATTTCTTTGTGAAGCCCATTTAGAAAACGAGCCATTGTTGCCTCTCCATCTTCTTGCACATTAGCTCTTATCAAAGCTAACTCCATCTCTTTATAATATTCCTCCACACTCCTAGAGCCTTGTGTAAGGGTCTGCAACTTTTGATAAAGCTCCCTATAGTAATGGTTAGGAATAAATATCCTTCTCATTAGAGTTTTCATTTCCCTCCATGTTGCTACGGGCCTCTCACCATTATTCCTCCTATTGATGCCCAATTTATCCCACCAAACAATGGCATAATCAGTGAATTCTATTGCTGCCAACTTCACCTTTTTAGCCTCAGAATAATTGTGGCACTAAAAAATCATTTCTATCTTCTTCTCCCACTCTAAATATGCTTCAGGATCACTCCTACCTTGGAAAGGTGGTATTTTCATTTTGATGCTCCCTAGGTTCCCATCCACTCTATTTCTTTCCCTAGGAATATTTCTGCCATGTCCTCTCCTATACCTCCTATCGCCTCTATGCCTATTACTTCCCACTTCATATTCATATTCAAAATCTTCTTCACTAGCACCACTAACCTCATCATGCTCAGATTCAAATTCATCCATAGAGGTATCCCGCCTATTGTGCCTTCTAGGATTTGGTCTGACTCGTTGTAAGTTTGCAATTCTTTCATCTTGTCTATCCATCCTATCCCTTATTTCTCCATAAACAACATCCATACGTGCAAAATGTTGTTGCATTGCCTTGAAGTGGTCATCTAGATTCTTTGGGTTGTTACCACCGGATGTTTCTTCTGCATTTGACATTGTTTCTACAAGAAAGATGTTAGAGAAATAATTTTCCTCACAAATTCCTCACGTGTTTCCCTCAAGGATGTCACTCTACACTCGTGTTTCACTCAAATTTGGCTTTTAAGTTGATGTATTTCACTCTTGCCTTTTTCCACTCTTAGATTCCTCTTGTGGCACTTTAAAGAACTAAGCAATTCATAATCAAAGCAATCACAATTTGCAGAATCAACACAACACTTAGAAATATGGAATATCAAAGTGAGTATTGGAAAAGGAATTTCAAGGAAATCAAGAGTTAAAATGACACAAACTCCACAAATTCTGGGTATCACAATAGATATTTTTGCTTAAAACACTTCCAACACAACACTTGTTGCTCTTCTTTTTTTTTTTCAGTTTTTTTTTCTTATCAAATTTTTTTTTCTTTTTCTTTTTCTTTTTCTGATGCTCTTGTCTTTTTTTTCTCCTCTACTGAAATTTAAAGAGAATGCAGAATCTATCACAAACAACAAAACTCAAGAAATCTGAACCCAGAAATTCCAGAAAAGCGTCTATTTTGTAAAGACTATAACTCAGTAGAAATTTTGGATTGAGATGATATTAAAACGAACAGAAAGATGAGATTCTAAACTATGAAAATGACCTATTGAACGATGAAAAACACAAAGGAAATGTGGTCAAACAAGGACAGAAGATTTTAGGACGTTCTGGAAAAACGAATATGAACAAGCCCAGAATTTCCAGAAAACACAACTAGATTAAAATAGATTGAACTCACAAATGACAAATCGGATTGAAACGATTCCAAACCGAGATGAAAGAAGAGATTCTGAACTATGAATTTGACATACTAAATATTGGAAAACACAAAGGAAAACTTCACAAACAGAAGTAATAAATCTGGACACGGACAGACACAAGAACAAAGTACAAAACTTAAAATGGAAATGGAAATGAAGAACAGATAGATATGACCTGAGTTTAGATCCGAAGCTCTGATACCAAGATGGTGCGAACCCACAAGGGAAGATCCCACGAACCCACAACCAATTCCGAAATATACACACCCCAAGAAAGCTAAACACAGATCGATGATCCACTTGAACCCTTGAACACGAAAGAACAAGGACCCGAAGTGTTGGAAAAACGCCACAAGGTTGATCAAGCCTTGATAAGTTTGTTAGTTCTAAAAAGAACCCTTAGAGAGAATCCACTCTCAAGAAACAAAGTGCAGAAGTGCAACTTTCATTTATGATTCAAATATGAATTGTGTGTCTTACAAATGAAGAAGCACAAGTATTTATAGGGAAATATGTCCTAATTGTAGTAGGTGCAAATCTGAACATAGAAAATACAAAGTCTAATACCATGTGCTAGGAAACCTAAAAGTCTAATACATGAACACAAAATTCTAATACAATCTAGAAGAAAGTTGAAAAATCAAATACAACATGCAAGAGAAAACAAAAGTCAAATCTGCCACCAACTCCTTGTTGATTTTCGCACACCTAACTTCAAGAATATGTAATAAGCAAATTAAGGCTCAAAATGTGCTTATTTAGGCCCAAATGAGCCTCCCATGTTTAGTACTTGGTCCAAGCTCTTTAGTTCCAAGTTTGCAAGCCCAAAACTTGATCAATATCTCCATTTGCAGCCCATATGAAGTTAGTGACGTTTTCAGCATTTTTGTCAAGTTTTGATCCAATTGCTACTTGCTTTGTCCAAGTATCTTGCACTATCCCATTTAATGCTTCCTTCATTTGTTTGGCTCTTGCTCTTGTGATTGGTCCACTTGGTATTTGCAAAGGATCGCTTGAATTTGACACAACTTGCTGGATCGCATCAACTTTGCTTCAAATACCTCCCAACACTTAAGGCTAGCACAATATGGACCTTCATGGGTTGCTGCATAAACTGACTAAGTGCCTACACAGTAAAGCATATGTCTGGGTGACTAACCATCAAACAGATTAACCTACCTATTTACCATATGTACCTCCTCGAATCACTCAACAATTCATATTCTTTGTTTGTCTTTTCATCATAAGCATGCAACTTCAAATTTTGTGCTATAGGCATTCCCAGTGGCCTACAACCACTCATGCCTAAATCTGCTAAGAGATCTAAAACATTCTTTCTTTGAGAAATTACAATTCCCTTACTTGACCTAGCCATCTCAATACCAAAAAATATTTCTTGACCTAAATCCTTTATCTTGAAACTCTTATGTAAGAATTGTTACCTCATTTATCCTTTCTTCAGAGCTATTGGTAATGAGTAAATCATCAACAAAACAAGTACCAAAACAATATCATTACTGTACCTCTTAGAAAAGAATGAGTAGTTATACTTATTTTGAGTAAAACCTCCTGAATAAGGGCCATAGACAACTTACAATTTCATTGGTGTGACGCTTGCTTGAGTCCATATAAGGATTTATGAAGCCTACAGTTCTCCCCCTTTTTACTGAAACCTTGAGGGATGGTCATGTAGGCCTCCTCATCCAAGTCTCCATACAAGAAAGTTTTATGAACATCCATTTGATATACATTCCAATTATTTATTACTGCTAGTTTCAAAGTTATTACACGCGTTCTTGCCATTTTGACAACGGGGGAAAAAGTCTAATGGTAATTAATCCCTTCTGTTGGCTATAACCCTTGCAACTAATCTTGCCTTATATTTATGTACTTCACCATTTTATTTGTACTTCATTTTATACGCTCATTTGCAACCAATAAGCCTCTTACCTTTAGGTAGTGGGACTATATCCCAATTTTTAATTGCTCTCTAGAGTATTTATCTCAGTTTGCATTGCCTTTATCCACTCACCATTAGTCGCAACTTCCCTCATTGCTTATTGGTTCAGGAATAGAATCCAAGTGACATTAAAAACATAAGTGAGATGATATGAAATATAGTCATCTATAAGATAAAGACACTTCATATTATTTTCATGAAAGCCTTTAACAATCGAATTACACACGTAGGCTTTGGCCATATAGAGAGGCTCTCGTTTGAGATTGGGTAAGAACTTCCTCTCTAGGTACATGGCCAATTTGTTCATCTACCTACACCGTATCCTCCCTAACTCTTTCTATTGTACCTTGAGTACCTAGCTCTTTGTACAAATAAGGTGTGCACACATCACTAAACAAAAACATATCCCTGATTTCTTAGGATACTCCCCTTTGGTTGGAGCTCTCCTCCTCCCTAAATGGGAATGCTCAAGAAAGGTTACATGCATACTCACAAAAATATTGTTAGTAGTAAGATCAAGTAAAACAAAGCCTTTTTTATTGTTAGAATAACCAAGAAAAGCATATGGGATGCTTCTAGGTTTAAGTTTATCAGTCACAGTTAAGTTTGTAGCATAAGATAGGCAAACAAACACTCTTAGGTGCTTAAAGGTGGGTTCTACTCCATGTACACCTCATAAGGCGTTTTTGTATCCTAGCACCTTAGATAGAACCCTATTTACAAGGTGGGCTGCCATTTGAACACACTCACCCTAATATTTAAGAGGAATTGATTATGAGGCTACGAGATATCTGCAAGAGAGTACGGTGTTTTCTTTCCACAATCCCATTTTGTTTTGGGGTATAGGGCAACTAGTTTTATGGATAATCCCCTTTTCGCTAAAGAATCCCTTAAGCTAATTATTGACAAATTCTGTACCAATATCGCTTCGTATTCTTTTAAATATGGATAGAAAATTGAGTAACAATATAAGAAACAAAGTTCTTAATGCAACCAGTAGTTTCATATTTAGACCTTATCAAGAATATCCATGTACTTTTAGAATAATCATCAACAACATTTAAGAAATAATGGTGACCTTGATGTGTGGGTGTCCGATATGGCTCCCACACATCCATATGCACCAATTTGAAATAAGAATGAGTTTTGATACAACTAGTAGTAAAAGACATTTTGTTTGCTTGGACTGGATGCAAACATCGCATTCTTTATTCAATGTTGCATATTTGCTTTGTACAATATTCAAGTGTCTCAAAATAGGGAGTGGGGCATGTCCTAGCCTATTGTGTAGAAGCCACAAATCACTATTTCTATCTATACCAGCATTAATAATATTGAGAGAAGCAACACATTTAGGAAAGTTCAACATATAGATATCTTCCTCTAGCTTACCAATCGCCTTCTTCTTGCCCCTGAAGGCCCTACAATAAACAATGGTTAGGAAAAAAACACAACCATGCAATGTTCCTCATGAGTAATCCTAGGTATAGATATAAGATTGAATTTTAGTTGTGATGAATAATAAAGCACAATAGTTAGGCATAATTCTGGGGCTAATTTGGCACTACCAATGTGAGACACACACACACGATCACCATTAGGAATTTTAATTGCCTTAATTGGGCTATCATTAATACATATGAATCAAAAAGAGATAAATCTCTTGTGATGTGTGTGGTTGCACCTGAGTCTAAAACCTATATACTATTTGTACCTAAGCTAGAAATAGAACTAGAGTTTTTCAAACCTGGACTAGTACCAATTAGGGCATGAACAGTGCCTTTAGAGTCCTTTTTTAGTAGATTCAGGAGGTTCTCATCTTGTTCCTGAGTGAAGGTGAGAGAAATCATGTGTGTGCCTCAATTCGCAGATTCTCCTTCACAATTTGAATCCATTCGGAGATGATTGGTAGTGGCTTCTGGAGGTCTTTTACCCCTATTTCCCTTAAAATCAGGAGGGTATCCAATCAATTCCTAGCATATACCCTTATTGTGACCCTTATTTCCATAATGAGCACATTCTACAGTTAGACTATTACGATCTCGACCATTGCCTCTCCCCCTGCCTCGGGCAGTTATAGCAACTCCTTCTTTCGATGCTACTTGGGACAAGCTTGCTAGGTAACGTTGAGCTTCGTCTTCAATTAACATAGCAAAGGCTTGGTTGACTGATGGTAAAGGATGCATAAGCAATATTTGACTCTTAGCAGTTCCATAAGACTCATTAAGACCAAGGAGGAATTGTAACAATTTATTTCGTTGCATACATTTAGAATAAATTTTTGATGTGTCACACTTAAAAAGATGGAATGGTGAGTAGTGTTGATTGCTCTTCCCAGAGTTCCTTCATCTTTGAATAGTATTGAAAAACACACAGGCATCCTTGTCGTAGCATATTGAGCTCACGGTGCAGTGCAAAAATTCATGGTCCGGTGACATTATCAAAGTGTTCTTGGATGTCAACCCATACTAGGTGAGCATTTTTGAAGAAGATAACACTGTTAGCCAAATCCTTAGAGATTGAATTAAGCAACCAAGAGAGGACAACAGTGTTGCAGAGCTCCCACTTGTTGGAAAGTGTGCCATAAGAACCAATAATTGTACTTTGAACAGTATTATTCAATCAACTTCTCTATTTTATTATCATATTATTTGCATGTTCACTATGATAACTATCCTTGGATAAATCATAATGATTGTCCTAAATGTCCGTGGTCGGTAATCTATGCGGGAGTAAAGATGAAATAAGATCAGTATGACTTTAAAGAGGTATGTTGATATGAATCAAAGTCCTAGGCACTTGTAAGAGTGAAAGGTGCTGGACCGACCCACTATAAGCAAGTTATATGGATCAAGTCATAAGCTTGTCTTATGTTTAACCACGTCACTATGCCCTTTAGCTTGAGATCATCATGGATTCCTACATGAGAGTCGCTCAGCTTTAACCTAGTCAAAAGTCACTTTTGACCGAGTGATGATAAAGGCTATGTTCGGGCTTGGTGGTTTTTATGCAGAGGACTGTGAATGGTCAAGATGGAATTTTTGCCTCACATTAGTAGAGAGATATTACTGGGCCCCTCGATGAGTAAGTCTGTGAAATGTATGGCCATACTATAATGGAAAGGAGTTTCCATTTCTATAGTCAGACTACTCAGGGATCGAGAAAGTAATAGTTTGGAATAGAAGGATGACATTCTTCATGCCTCATCCTTGATTGAAATATCGTATGACAAAAGAGACGTGATATGGTTGTATGACAAGTTGCATTGGTTTATTGATCCTTATATGAATTGAGTAATCATAATAATGTCTTGCTAGAGGCCGCTTACGATTTGTGGGTTAGTATAGTTATTGGCCTACTGTCAACTTCATATGGGCCTACAGGGTCACACACAAAAACAACCTAACACAAGCTATAATATCCAGATTCATTGAATCTAAGATATGTTTAGATTTAGTGAATGTAAAGGTTAATCTAAGGTGGACGAATATATATATATATATATATTCAAAAAGAAAAGTAATAATATTATATATATATATTCAAAAAGAAAAGTAATAATATTATTTATACATATATGTATTTTTGAAATATATATATCGAAATATATATATATATATATTATATGTGATAATATTATATATTGTGTTAGTTTTAAATTTAGTTTTATCTAATAAATTAAATTTAATAACTAACATGATAAAGTTATATTATCTCAGATTTCATTTATAATGATAAATTAAATCTATTTCAATTGGTTCTTTATTCAGATTAAATAAATATGTTAAATGAAAACTGTTGGACAGATTTTAATTAAATCATGTTTATTTAATTTGCTTATCAAAAGACAATTAAGTATTAATCGACATGATATAGATTTCGAAATTAATTAAAATTAATTTTAAAAATCTAATATCCATCATAAAATAGAAAGCCTTGACTAATTATTTAAAAATGGTGAGCTAGGGTCTTCTATTGGTCATGAAAAAAGTAAGATAGAGAGCCGTGAGAAAAGAAAACTCTAGAGAGGGATATTGGTAGCGCTAGCACACTGTTTGTGTTAGATTCCTATTCATATGAATACCAGTAGAAGAAGCTAATTTGAGTTGTTAGCTTCTTGAGATAGAAAAGAACGACTGAACATATAAGAAAAGTATATTTTCTCTACTACTCGATTTAACCACCGTTGATAAATCCGCAGTTGGGATTGGAAAACTTTTGAATTTTAATTTTCTGCTGTGTCTACCAATCCCAACACCATTGATCATGGAATTGATCTTCGAGTCCCTCCTTAGTGCAAGGCCTGTCAACGAAACCAAGTTTATGCTTCCATCGTAAAACAATTCACATAGCTCTATTCCAAATAGTGTAATTTTCAGAACCAGTGAGAACTTGCAGGATGATAGAGGAGGCTTGAGTGTCAGAGGAATGCAAGTATGATTGGTTAAAGGAAATTGATCGGCATTATGATCGTCCTTCTTCTCTACCATAGTGTTCAGCTGACAAACTTGACGGAGAAGACACTTCAAAATCGCGGCAGTGGTAGGGGTCTGTTGACTTTGATCTTATGGCGCACCAAGATTGTTTGGAGTTATCGGAGTTCTTGAAGAAACGTCGCGACGACACAATCAGAGTTCTTGAATCGATGCAACTAGGGTTTCTTCGACTAGCCTTCTTCAATGAAATCACCGGAACTCCTGGAAGTTGCAGATTCGTGGCTTTTCAACACTTCGAAGATTTTAAGGTTCGTATTTTCTCCTTTCTCAGATCGTGATGTTGGTCCTTCGAAGATTTTAGGGCTCTTACTTCGTTCTTCTAAAATTGCGACCCTTGAAGATCGATTCTGAGCACATTCAATCCAGTAAAGGTTTGGAGCTCCGAATCGCTACTTCCCCCCTAGCACTTGATCAGGTCGTGGAAGTGGGCTTCAGTTCGGTGATCCTTTTGGACATCCAATGCTTACTTGTGGCTATTGCTTCTTGCAATCCGATCTTGAATCCTCGAGATTCTTAGGACAATTCTTGATCTTTGGGCCTCTAAGTCTATGGGCATGTTTGTTTTAGTGATTCGATTGCTTATAAGTAGCTTTTCAATAGTGATTTACGGTATACGAAGTAAGTATGAGAGAGGAGTTGTGTCTCGATTTACGTAAAAAGCAACTTATAAGCAATCGTAACGCCCAAACAAACATGCCCTATAGCAGTGACTGGAAGCTTCGACTACTTCTTTATTATTTGGCCATGTAAACGGAGCATAGGGAGTAGAATCTTTTTGTCAAACCTGATGCTTTGATGCCATGTTAGATAATGAAACTCCTCTGTGTAAAATGGGTAGTTAGAGACCACCACTTCTATTTTATTGATTGAGTAGAAAATTAATCCAACAAACTTCGATCATAGAATGATCCCCTATTTATATACGTGTCCAAGAACAGAAAATAACATAAACGCAAATCTACCATACCAAGTTCTACGGCCCAACAACTCATGCCCAATACAATACAACACAACACAACAAGACCCACATACTCTAACAGGTCTAAATATCAGTTCAGTTTTCAATCCCTTGATTAAAATAACATAGAAAAGTCAGTTAAAAAAAGGAGAAATAATGTAAGAAAATATAGGGTCTATATGTATTCTTGTTTTGGAAAAATGTTTGTTTCTAAATATTTAAAAAATAAGAAAACTTGTTTGCTGGTTAATTTTTAATTAAGTATTTTGTAAAAAAAAAAATATAGACAACCTTTTTTTAAAAAAAAACTTTTTATATGTTTTATTTTTTTCTTTTTAGTTTAGTTTTGTTATTTTTTTTTCTAATTCTCTTTTTCACCTAGGGCCACGCTCCCCATTTTGTCTCTCGTGCTCATCTATGCTGCCTCTCAATCCTCCAACTTTCTATCTATCGTCGCTGCACTCTCTATTTTGTCTTCATATATTCTTAGTTCTCCAAGTTGATTTTAAGAACCATCGTCCCAAATAAGTTTTTGTATTTTTTATTTTCAAATGCAATTTTTTAGAAAAATTATATATATTTTTTGTTTTCTTTCTTTTCAAAACTTGTTTTAAAAAACAATTATATGATAAAGTTCTAAAAACCGAAAAACAAAAAATAGAAACAAACAAGGCTTTACTTTTCTTCTTCTTGTTTTTCTTTTTTTGGTGGCTGAGAAAGTAGATGGCTAAAGAAAGCTTCCCGTTTATGAGAGTGAATTGTCTCATTTACATTCTGTGCCTAATGGGACCTTAAAGACTTTGCCTCTCTCCATTGACGGCGTGGGCTTAGTTGTTACTCTTCAAGATTATGCTAAGTTGCTTGTTATCCTGTCAACTTTTTTCATAATATTTATGAAAATCGCATCTCATGGCAGATCAAATTTCTAGTATCAAATATGGGATCTGAAAACTGAAATTAATACTCTGCGAATAAAACAAGAATGCTGATTTGATTAAAAAAACTGAGGTGAAATTGAAAAAAAAAAAACATAAATAATGTTGCATTAACATTTTTAAAACGACAATGATTTTGAAATAAAGTAAAATCTCTAAATTCATGGGAAGAGTAGTAAAAAAGGAGAATTTTGTTTTTCCAGTTGAAAATTTCAAATAGGGAATCATAACACATATATCTTGACTTTTTTTTATACACCAAAGTTTAACTTACGTGAGTTGGGTAGCGGAGACTCATTTGTGTTGGAGCATGCTTCAAGGTTGAATGAGAGTTATGTTTATTGACTTTTTTAAAAAAATTTATTTTGTTTCCATGGAACCAAAAATTAAATGAGTTTTTTTTTTTCCTGTTAGGCACAAGTGTCCTTCTATTACAGATAATCATTTCAATGTATTATTAGGCACTAAATGTGGGAAATTCTTCCAATAAGGATTTAAACCTTATTTCACTAATATTACGAGGACTAGCTCCTTCTGCTAATCTCAACACCTATTTGTGATTTTGATTCAACCAATCTGTTCACAAGGTCTAGTAGCATAGAACAAGGGCCTTAAAAAAATCCACACAAAAAATAAAGAATTAAAAAAAAAAGGTTAAGGTGCATTCAGCACCCTAGAGTATTTTTTTAGGTGCATCCAATGCTTTAAAGTATTTTGTAGTGCACCTAGCACTCTGAAGTATTTTTTCAGATGTGTCTAGTATCATAAACTATTATTTTGGTGCATCCAACACCTTCAAGTATTTTTTTAGGTGTATCAAATACTCTAAATTATCTAAATTGTTAAGTGTAAAATTGCACAAAAAATAGTTTAGGATGATGGATGCCTCTTAAAAAATACTTTAGGATACTGAATGAACTACAAATTACTTTGAGACATTAAATTTATTTAAAAAAATACTTTAGGTTGTTGGATCAACCTTAACCCCAAAAAAATAAATATCAGTCTCGAGGAAGTTGTCAACTTGAGGTACGTGTGGCCTGGACTATAATATATGTCAATATCTAAAACAAAAGAAAGTCACATCTCCATCTTGTAACCGAAAGAACTGAAGAACAAAACATTGAACACAAGTTGTCGCCAATTATTGCATCTGCTTATCCTAATTTTTTCAAATGGGTATTTCTTCCTTTGACATTGTTAATTAATTTCTTCTTCTAATTAATGAAATCTTAATCTGAGGGGAAAAATCAAACTCATCATACATGACGTCCTGTTCTGTCCTGTTGGAATCTTTGAGTGCAGTTTACTGTTTTTGTTTTCGTTTTATTTTAATTTAAAAAGGGTTAAGGTGCAAATCTACCAATGAAGTATTGTTCGAGGAGCGTCCATAACAAATATCTTTTAAAAGGGGCAAAAAATACCAATGAAGTTTTAAAAAGGGGCATCCACCACAATTTCCGTTAAATCCGTACTAACGGCGTTAAATCATAAAAGAAAAAAACCCCTAACAGTATTAGTATGGATTTAACAGAAATTGTGGTGGATGCCCCTTTTTAAAACTTCATTGGTATTTTTGCCTCTTTTAAAAGATATTTGTGGTGAACGCTCCTCGGACAATACTTTATTGGTAGATTTACACCTTAACCCATTTAAAAATATGAAAACAAATTCTTGTTTGCTTGTTCTATACATTTGCCCACATTAATAAACCTATCTAAATATCTAGATATTTGGTTGACAGTGGACACGCATATTCAATTAAAATACACAGTTTTCTTTTATTTTTCTTCAAATATATATTAATCTCTCATTAAAAGAAAATTACGACAACATTTTATTTTTTATATATTAAAAGGATTTGAATTTTTAAACTTCTACCCTTACCTCGCCACTCCACTTTTATCACCTGAAGTTGAACTACCATGATTTGAGACATTTTATTCTTTATGTGTGTGTATATATATAACTACTTGATTAAGTCATATTTATTTTTGAACAATAATTAAGTCATATTTAAGCATAAGGCATTATTTGCATTCATATTCATAATGAATCGAATTCGAGACATTATGTTTAAATGGTCAAAGTTCCTTTAATCACGAGACCATTGACCAAGCAAGGAAGTCTAGAGGCACGAAAACGCAACCCAAGCTGGACGACATGATGAGGAATGAGAAACATTCACAAAACAATGAACGAAAAAAGACACAACATTATATTATCTATCACTGAATTCTCAGTTGACTTTCTTCATATTTTTCATAAAAAAGCTTCCTGGCATCATGTATAATAGATCACGTTGTGTTGTATAACAAGGTTAAATTGCACGCCTTTTTCTTTTCATGTTTTTTTGTTTGACATGGAGTTAATTGCAGATAACTTTATTAACTTCTTGATAATTAACCTTTCTAGAATTTTTGAATTTGAATAAATGAATGAATATGAAGCCGTTAGTAATGTTATTTTATTTTAATAAATTCTAATCTAATTAACCCATACATGATGGTTTATATAGGGATGATAATGTTAATCAATGTGAAGTTTTTTTTCAATGGATCTTGAAATACTTAAAAGTTGTTATATAATTAGATTGAAAATTCAACCATCATCTACAATCTACCACTCTGATATCTATTATAAGCCACTTTTGACATGTTTCACCGAAATTTAAAAAAAAAAAATCTTAAACTCCATTTAAAAAATTAATAAGTCTCCAATTTTACCCTATTAAATATACATATGTACTTTAAAATTAAATAACATACACTAACATTTAATGACAGATAAAAGGAGAAATTAGTGATAAAAATTTAATCAAATACCTTGTAATTAAGACAAAAAATATCTTATATGTCAATTTTATAAATGAGATCAGAATGGTACTTCTCAGTAACAATCTTGCCCATAATATCAAATTAAAGTTAATTCCTTATCTCTTAAATTCAGGCTATATAATAAGCTTTTTATGTGGATACCGACATTTGAACTCAAACTTTTGGTGGATTGTGAGTTGCATTTTTATAAATTGGATAAACAACTGTTAAACAAAATATAGGGATGGACTTGATTCAAAATTGAAGTAAATGATAAGAAATTTTGGAGTAATTTTATATAAATTTTACTTTAGACGAGTTGACTGATGATGAGTATTTGTCACATATGTAAATGGAAATATACACAAAAATAAAATAAAATAAAAAAGCAAGAGAGATGGATAGATAGTAGAGAGTGATTGGCTTGCATGAATGAGAAAGAAAGTGATTTGTGTTAGTAATGGAAATGGTGGGAAGACCCTACCATCGCATCAAGCGGCCTTTGACAAATGACAATCATATGAAAGCGTGCTCCCTTTTTTGTATTTTTGACATTTAATTAAAAAAAATGTGCGGAATGCTAAGAATGAGTTGTTCCTACGCTGACTAACAAATATATAACAAACTATATAAATATATAGAATTATAGGTATCTTTTTGCTTTTCTCACTACAAAATATTGGTTTATTTGTAGTGGTTAAAATGACGTATATGTAACGGTTTTAACTGCTTAAATTATCAGTAGTAGCGGTTTGGTAAACTGCTACAAAATCCAACATTGCAAGTATTTTTGTTGCGGTTACCAAGAACTCCTACGCATCTTATAATAACCGCTACTGTATTTGTAGCGGTTGGTTCTATCCACTACAACATGCATCCGTAGATTACACATTGTATGAGCATCTTGTAGTGGTTAAAAAACTGCTACAAATGTTATTTCAATATCGGAGATTATAAACTTTTTGAAACTTCTTTGTAGCGGTAATGTTGGTGCCAAATTTTTAGCCAAAATTTGGGTGTGGCGGAAAATAAAAATTGAAAATTTGGCACCTATATTTGTAGCAGTTGTGGTATGGGTATTTATAGGAATCAACATGATGTTTGTAGCAGTTGAGGTAATGTGTTTATAGCGGTTCCTCTTTGTAGCAGTATTTTGTAGTGGTTAGGAATCACTACAAATTTTAATGAATTTTTTTAAAAAATATAAATTGAGCTTTACAAGAACAAAAGTTACAATTTTTTAATCATTCTTTGTCGCCATTCCTACAAAAAAAATGTATGGAGAAAATGCTAGTGTTGAATGTATTATTTTATACAAAAGTTATATTTAAATTAAGTGATAATAAAGTGTAACTTGAAAAAACACACCAAACTATAGGTAAATTGTCATTGCCTTTGGGGAAGAAGTTTTTGAAAGTGGCGGGTTAGAATTGCTCACTCTTGTAGGTGATGTTATTACATTCAAAACTTGGAATCTAACACCATTGATATTATATGTTGTGAACCTTGTTGCATGGTCAAGTTAGCTGATTGCGAGAGCTATGAAATCTGGTGAGTTTGGGTTGTAGTCATTTAGTATTCAGCGCGCAAACCAACTTAGGAATTCTTTTTGGACCTTTTTATCAATTTTGGAGGATGTTTGTATATGGATCTGTAATTGACGCTTCACATGACTTCTGAATTCCCTAAAATTAATCATGAGAGGTGATCATGAAATGTACGGAAATATATAGAATGACAACATATCAGTGTACAATTCTTATCGAAGGAAGCGATTAACTTGACTGAAATTAATTAATACATGTTTATATGCTTGGAACTTCTTAGTTGCAGTTAGTTTGAAGTTCTCACTTCCTCCAATTGGTTTACCAACACGAGGAACTAAAAACTCTCTTGATGATGGCTCAGGTTCAAGACAATCGTCTACATGAGGCGGTCGGTTGAAAGATGTCTCAATGTATCAAAGCACCTTGAATAAAAATACAGGACCTCTCCCCTATAAAACCTTCAGTTATAGAACCTTTTAGTCATGCCTTATTCCTTACATAATATTTCAATTTCCCAAGGAACCTATAAATTTAAAAATGAAAAATGTTAATAAATGTTAAAATGCGCGGCTAGCAAATTTAGAATTTAATTAATGCTGAAGGACAAATGTAAAATGAGTACTTCTCCATAGGATACATCCATCAATATTGAACTGGGCCAGCTAGCTTTGTTTCATAAATAAGGTAGGCTGTTAGGTAAACCATCATAGTGAAAAAGGATGGCAAAAATATAATATCCAAATGACAAAGCGTAAGAATGATTTTGTGTTGTAGTTGATCGAGCTCCTCAATGATCAAAACCTTGGAACACAATTTCTAAAAGAAAGAACACAACTCCACTAAAATGATAGATACATCGAGAGGCAGTGCATTTTTATTGCCAGTGGAAGTGACTTTTGTATAAGAACATGTGAGATATGACTCTTCAGCCCATCAACCTTTTGAGTATGCATATCAATACATCATGAAATGTTGCTTGAATACCCATAAAGAACTTTTTTTTTCTTCAAAGTAGTGAGGAAGATTGTGAGGGTGAATTTTGCTGAATGAAATTTGTCATGCTCATCTGACCATGCGTCTTCACAAACTTCAATGGCCTGTAAATCTTTCCTCACTTGAAGATGATCTTTTTACTTGATGGGTTCATTTAGCAGTGTGTATAGCACATTGTCGTAGACATTTTTTTCAATGTGCATGACATCAAACTGTGTTGAAGCAAATTAGATTTTCAATATGAAAGAGTGAAGAAGATGCTTATCTTCCGCTATTACTAAGGCTTAGAAGCAGTAGTCCTATTAGTCTTTCTCCCTGCTTGTGCTGCATCATTATTTTTTCCAAACTCGAATTCCTCATCCTGAAGTTGCTGTAATATAACTGCACTGGATAATGTTTGGGGAGTTCCTTTTTTTCAGTTTCCCATTGAAACTATTCCGTTGCAATCTAAACTTGTGCTTACTATTGAGAAACCTCTGATGACCTATAAAGCACTAGTTTTGACTGTAAGGAAAGTGCACTGAGTCAGAGTCAAAATTGCAAGCTTGACATGCCTTCCTTGTATGTATATTCCACTCAGATAATGTTCCCAGCCCAGGAAAGTCAACTGTCATCCACATCAAGCTACACGCAAGTTTAACAATGTCTTCTCGTACACATTATATGTCTCAATGCTGAAATTCCACAAGTCTAGCAATTCTTGAATAAGTAGTTAGAGATACACATTAATGTCATTACCGGTGCCTTTTTCCCTAGAATGATCATAGACAAAATGAAGGAGCTCTGTTTCATACACATCCAGGGGCAAGCTGTATGGAACTAAGACTACCAATCAAATACTATAACTTGTGCTAATATTCTTAAATAGATTAAAACAGTAGGTTGCCAAAGCAAGCCGAACATTTCTTGAGTCAATGACAAAAGCTGGAAAGTCTGAGTCGAATGCTTTCCAAGCTTCTACATCTCATAGATGTCTCAATTTATAGCCTTCATTCTTGTCACCTTTATGCCACCTCATATGCTCAGCTATTTTAGACGACGTAAACAATCTTTATAGCTGTGGCTTTAAAGGAAAGTACCTGAGAATCTTTGTAGGTTTCTTCTTATGCTTTTTGCCCTTTTGAATTTTCTTATACCTCAATGTGTGCCATCTCTTACAAGTCTCCCTGCTAGCATCATCTCCCCAATACAACATACAATCATTGGGGCATGCATCAATTTTTGGTAGTTCAAGCCCAATCTGTTAATAATATTTTGGCCTTTGTGGGAATCTCCTCATTGGGGAATGCATCTTATAATAATTCTAGCAACATCGACATTCCTTTAGCAGTAATTCCATACAAGCACTTGATATGATACAATTTGATTAAAAAAGACAATTTCAAGTATTTTCCATAACCATGATATAAAGGATGATCTATTTCATCCATTAAGAGGAAAAAATCCCGAGATGCTCATTCCTGAAGAAAATAGGGTTTGAACCCTACATTTATTCATCTAAGTTGTCGTCATGAACACCAAACGCATCACAAACATCATCATTAATAGGTCATCTTGATCTACTTGAACTCCTACTTGTAAACTTTCAAGAAAAGCATTATATCTCATATTGGGTTTCTCACCATGAACTCCCTAAAACGTATAATCTATGGGAAAGGCTTCACAAGCAAATGTTCCCTGATAACTTCTCATGTATGCTACTTCTTAAACTTGCATTTGAGACATGGACACGATCTTACCATTACAGCTAGTATGAGAGGTTGTGAAATCCAAGAAATTGATTAATCCAGCCAAATAAGCTAGAGAATTGCATGGCAACTTTATCCATAACTTATCCATAGCTAGTGTAAAACGTTAGCAAAGAGGATGAGTGAAGAGAGAATTTTCAATTTTATGAATAATCCGTGTGTGGATGATTAAATTCAAACTTCTCCAATGTTCAACATTTTGTAGCAGCTATAAAACCCCTACCCAAACTGCTACAAAATTACACTTTGTAGCAGTTAAGTTTCAAAAGCCGCTACAAATTTCATGATCGTTGGTGGGCTTTAAAATTTTCAAATGTCAAACACATACACTTTGTAGTTGTTCAACAAATAACGAAACCTTACCTTGGCAAACGTGACAATTTATAGCGGTTGTCACAAACCGCTACAAAGTTGCAACCCTTTGCATTCTGTAGCTGTTATTAAGACTATAACCACTATAAAACACGAAACAGCTCGAATCGCTACAAAGTTGCAACCCTTTGCATCCTATATCAGTTTTTCTTTGCTAACAGCTACAAACAACACTACCACAAAAAGATTTTGTGGCAATTAGAATGGCTCAACCACTACTAAGTAACCGCTACAACTGTGACACTAACTTAGTGTCAACGGCTTTTTTGATGTAACCACTACAAAGTACAGTCTCTACCGGGGTGCCATTTGGCGCGAATCATATCGTTGCAAATTTGTAGTGTTTTCCTTTAAAACCGCTATAGATATTGATATTTGTAGCAGTTTTTTTCAACCGCTACAATTTAACTGTTACAAAATAATAGTTTTTTTTGTAACATGTTAATTAATATAACATGTTTTTCCTAAAATATTCTAATAATCGTTCTTAATTCCATTAGTCTCTTGCTTACCCTATAATTATTGGTTATTATTTTATTTCTTTCGTAATTATCTAAAATTAACTAGGAAAACTATACACACAAAAAACTCCTAAATATGCAAATATTACAATTTAGGATCTGGAGATGGCTGCAATAAAAAAAGAGAGGATCTCAAGATGGCCTAATCAATATAAAATTTCCAAGGGCTGGTTTGTTATTAAATTTTGTAGTGATATTATCTAGGTGCCCTTTAATTTGAAATTTGGAGAACCAAAATAAGAAATTACAATAACAGTTTAAGAAATAACAACTTTAACTTATCAAAGGATAACAATAATTAAAGTAGTGACAGTTAATTTTTTTTAGTGGCAATTATGTTATTTAACAAAAACTTAATTCCTGAATAGTCCCTATTAAAATTTTCATATTTTGGTGTTCCTTATATTATATATCTTTCTTCTTATAAACTAATATTACTAATCATTTAGATTTGATCATCATTAACTAATACTCAATTATTAAATAGATGAGTATAATTAGTGCAATATAACTTTTTATTCACAAAGTTTGATCCCAGTGCTTTAATTAAAGGATATCAAATCTCTATCAATCAACTCAACTGGTACTTGAGGTGATGTTATATATATATATATATATATATATATAAACACATTAGCAAATTTGGATTATGTATATTTTATATTTATTTTTCAATATACAGTTACACTTACATTTAGAAATAAATTTATATTCTATCTTGGATTTTCAAAATTAAGAAAATTACCTAGAAATTCTAAAACCCTCCGTATTAAAGTGGGTTAAGGTGCTAAATAACTTTCAACTTATATAAAAAATGCAATAGTAACTATAAATTATCTTTGGAATAAAAATAACTATAAACTTTCAAAATTGGAGCAACAAAATTATTAACCTCAATTAACTTTCATCTATTACAATATGAAAGTACTAAAAAACCCCCACTTAATATAACTGTGGCTTTATGTGCAATCTGGTGTTTTTTCATTTCCCTTCCTCTATCAGTTGCATTCACTTATCCCTCCCTCCCTCTCTCTCTCACACACACAATCCACTCTTCAGCTTCATCACCACAGCACGGCCACCATTTACAATTCCAAAAATTCATCAGCAACAAACCATAGTAGAAAAGTGAAAAACTGGAAAAAAAATAAAAATAAAAAGATCTGGATCATGCTATTCACTGGAATTTTTTATCACAGGAATTTTCTCCCTAAGCACATGGTCCTTTGTATAATGCCTCTGTCCCTTGCTTCCTAGTGTTGATGATGAGGTAAACCCCTCATCCCCATAAGCCCTATTCTAGTTGTAAGCATTTTTTAAATTTTCATTTTAAGTTATTACTATGAACTTGGCGTAATTTTTTTTCTTGGAATTTGTAGTAAATATTCTGAATTTTTCTTGATAATAGTACTAATAAGTATAGTTTGGATTGTAGATGACAGAAGCATAATGAATATAACAAATATCTTATTATTTTTTTTGGGCTTTTTACTTTTCTAGTATGGATTGTTGATGATGTTCTTTTGGAATTGTAGGTGGTTGGGGTGTGGTGATGAAGATATGAGTGGAGAATATGATAGGGAGAGACAAAATATGAAAGCAATTGTTAGTGTAAGGGAGATGAAAAATCAATAAATTGCACAGCATCCGCATTTTTTTATTAAATAGGGGTATTTCAATATTTTATAATGTAATAAATGAAAGTTATTTGTATTTAACGGTTTTGTCTCAATTGTAAAAATTATAATTACTTTTGTATTAAAAAAATAGTTTTTTATTACTATTACACTTTTAGTAAAAATTGAATATTATTTTATCATCTTAACCTAAAATTAAATGATCTAGCGCCAAGGTAGATTTGAAACCCAAAAAAAAGAGGGTGTGTGTGTGGGTTTGTGTATAGATATAGAGAGACAGAAGAAACAAAAATGGAAGAACGCTGGAAATATGGAATGAGAAAGAGGTGATGATGGAGGAAGAGATACGGGGGGAAGAATCTAAAAAAGTTTAGGAGAGAAAGACAGAGATGTTTGAGCAAAAAAAAAAGACAGAGATGTAAAAGATTGTCTCTCTCATGTAACAAAAACTCACAACGTTTTCTACAACAACACGCACATCCATGCACTTCCCTCATACACACCAACTTCACTTTATAACTTTTCATCTTTTTTTATTGCTTTTCCAATGCTCTATTCGCCTTGGATTCTCCATTACTTCATCTTAATTTTTTTTTGTTCAAAATTACTTCATCTTAATGAAATAAATTGTATCAATTAATCTTATAGTAACAATTAGAACCGGTAATATGGGCTCAACCTGCGGGCTCAACCCGTGAGCCCGCAGGTTTTGACGGGTTAGGGTTGAGAAAATCCCAACCCGCAAAAATGCGGGCCGTAACCCGCGGGTTGGCGGGTTGGCCCGCAAAATTTTTTATTATTTATTTATATATAATAATTTTATAAAACTTATAACTTTTTCACTCTTATCTTGGTACCTCCCAATCTAAAGAAAAAAAATCTTAGCTTCTTTCCTTCTTCTTTAAACAAAATTATTATATCTTGGTTGCTTGAGGATAAGTTTATGTTTTGTTTATAAATTTTAACAGATTTGATAACTTTATCTTTTAAATTTTAGATTATATTTTTAAATTTTTATAAAAGCAATGATTAGTACTAGGAAGGTAAATTTAATTATTCGTATATATGTGTCTCATATTTTCAATTCTCTTTAAAAAATATGATTTTTTTTTTCAAAAAAAAAAATGCGGGTCCGCGGGCTGGCCCGTAACCCGCACACTGCAGGTTAGGGTTGGCATTTTGCCAGCCCGCAGAAGTGCGGGCTGCACAGGCCCGCACCGCTCGGGCTACGGGTTGGTGCGGGCCAGCCCGCAACCCGCGGGCTGGCCAGTATTCCCAGCTATAGTAACAATGTGTGAAATATTTATTTATTTCAATTTTCATTATTTAATGGCACTATTTTTACATTAATTTAACAAATGATATGTTATATCTTTATTTTCTTGTTCAATGTTCATTTATTCAACTGCAATTAAATTGCAGTTGAATTGCTCCTAATCTAATTTATTTTTTTATTTTCTTACGTAAAATTGTATGAAAATATTTTTTTTAAAAAATTTCCATCGGCTTTTATCAATTGTGACTACTCCAATTCTGAAAAACAGTGTTATAGACCCATTTACCTCCTATGAATATAAAAGGAAAAAATTGTTATTTACAGGAAGTTAATTGTAACAAATTAAATGTTTTGTTTTAACTTGCAGATCTCTCAAATTGACCACCATCTTGCTTCTACTAAAATTAAGCGTATTTTTTATTAATTTATTAATTTGTTAGAGGAGCTCTTTAACATACAACATATTCTAATTACGCCACTACAGAATTGTACATATATAATTGTACATATATAATGTAACCTCTCAAATTTTATTTACCAAAATATAATGTAGTTAATTGGAAATATTCAATAAAATGAAATGATGAATTTTGAAGAAGGTTAATAGTTCTGCTAGTGAGATTTCTTGTGAGGTAGTAAGCTTGTTATATGATTTTGTATGACTAAATGATGAGCAAAAATTATGAGATTTTACAGGATGAAAGTAGACATTCTAAGATTTAATTCGATAGGTGATATGGCTTAATTAGAGCTAAATACAAAAAGTTATGTATTTTTGAAGTTAGCATAGAAAAACTGTTGATTTTCTGGAACAGCTTCCAAAAACTAAAAAGCTGGGAATGATGTGCTTTCAATTGGCAAAAGACTGTATTTTTCCTTAAAACTAGACTCAATAAGGGTTTTATAGCCTTTGGAATCACTCCAATTAGATGTTTACAAATTTAGTTATGATTTTTCAAAGTTTAAGTAGAAAATCTACCAGAATTGTTACAAATCCGAAAATGGAAGAAAATTGTGATTATAAATGGGGTAATTTTGAGACAAACTCATATAAGCCCATTAGGCCTCACATGTGGGGTGTGAGACGTGGAGGAGAGCTCTTGACCAAGGAGGGAAGGAGTAGGTTAAAGTAAATAGGATTTATGATAACATGTTACATGTACATGGAGCTCAAGTACATAAATATCTCATAATTTTGCTTAAAGTAAATAGGATTTATGCACAAAACTTAAGGAAATGAGCATGGAAGGGGAGGAGATGACTTTCAAAAATATCTCATAATTTTGCTTAATTTAATTAATTAATTTCCCATTTTTGGATTTAGTGTGTGTTTGGATTAGCTTTTGAGAATAGCTTTTATGACTTATGAGGTAAGTATGTGAGGGGAGTTTTGTCTGGATTTGCGGAAAATAGCTTCTGAAACCATGGTTTGGGTGTTTCCCAAACACTTACTGTAGCAAATTCTGGCAGGTTTTCTATCCAAACTTTGAAAAATCATAACTAAATTTGTAGACATCGTATTAGAGTGATTCTAAAGGCTATAGAACCCTTATTAAGTCTAGTTTCAAGGAAAAATAAAGCCTTTTGACAATAAAAAGCACAAATTCCCAAAACTAATTTCTTTTGATGCTATTCTAGAAAATGAACAATTTTTCTGGGCTAAATTAAAAAATTCATAATGTTTTGTATACAGCTCCAAAAATTACCCATTACCTATCAAATTGAAGCTTATGATGTCTACTTTCATCTTCTAAAATTTAATAATTTTTCATAATCATTTAGTCATCCAAAACCACATGACAAACTCACCGCCTCACTGGGAATGTTCACTGGCAACAAAATCACATCCTCCAAAATTCACCCTTCCCTTTCATTGGATGTTTCCACATATTTACAATTTATATTGGTGAATAAAAGTTAGGGTGTTACAGTTCTCCCCTACTTAAATAAATTTTGTCCCTGAAATTTGCTACAACTATTCATCCATAAATTCCGGGTAACATTTTCTCATATTTCATTCTTTCCGTTCACATAAACATTTTAAGCATTTGAGGTTAGTATAACTCTACAGTTATGTCATAAAGGTAACATTTCTAGATTCTATATAAACACCATTACCACCATCTCAAGATTACAGATGGGACAGTTCAATTCATAAAGCTTCAGTTGACAAGATAAAGTGTACTTCACAACCATGTATATCTCAATCCATTCATATTCGCATATGGGATTCAATACACTTCCCAATCCATGCCGAATGGCATCAGTAAAGACAACAAAGGTCCACTGTGGATCTAGGATTATCAACACTGGTGCTATAATAATTTGCCATCTCAGCTCTATAAAGCTCCTCTCACAATTATTATCCTACATATAATGTTGAGTTTTTTGGGGATGCTTACATAAATCCCTTATACTAATAAACAACACCCAGAACACTACGTATCACAACCGTAATTTCTGGATTTTCTAGTTTAGTACTGCTTCCACTTTACCAGCGTCTACCAGGACTCCTTACAGTTAGATTATATGGCCCAGAACTTTAACTTCTGAAAGCCAAATCCTACATTTGCTTAGATTTTAGTAGGGCTACTGCCCATGCAATCTTGCACATAGGGTCTTACTGCCTTTGTCATTCGCCATTATGGTGCCCTGGTACACTTGGGCTCATTTTAAATCTTTGCCTACAAAATGCACTACTGACTACACAATTCACGTTACAGCAAACCTTAGGTTGCATCATTGTAAGCCACACAGCCACATAAAGCACTACCTTACAAACTACACCATTCGCCTTATTGGCAATCACACAACGTTTCATACAGCAGACCACCCAGGTTATAACATAGAGGTCATCACACAGTAGACCACACAGTTATCATACAGTGGACCTCACAGGTCGTCACACAGTAGACCACACTGGTCATCACACAGCAGACCACATAGGTCATCACACAGTAGACCACACAAGTTATCACACATCAGACCTCATAGGTCATCACACAGTGGACCACACAAGTTATCACGCAGTAGACCACATAGGTAATCACACAGTAGACCACACAAGTTATCATATAGCAGACTTCACAGGTTGTTACACAGTAGTTCATGCAGGTTATCACACAGTAGACCACACAGGTTCACACAGTGAATTAATTTTGGAAAACCAATACTTATTTGTGACTCCCAACACCACTCATAAGTGCTTATCACGTTCTCCCTTACTCCTTGAGTAGATTAGAATATCAACACTAAGATAATAGGAAATTTACTAGCCACAGGTATACTTTCAGTTGTCATTTCAGCTTTTCCTATACTGAAGAAAACATAGTACCTTATGTAACACTTCCTAGCTTAAGTCATTAAAAGATAAGTCAAATCACTTACGGAGTAGGTTATGTGATTCTCTTAGTTCCACTATGTAACAACACATGATTTGATGTAAACATTCAACTTTTATTACCATTTTGAGTTTATGGAGCCGTTCACAGAGCAAATCTATAATAGGGTTTTATCTCTTACACATATCATACCATTTAACAAATTTTCTTAAGTGTCTCACATAGTTAGATACAACATACGTATGGCTAGTACTAGATCCTATTAAGGCTTGTACAATATAATCGCCCAGTTAGGTCATAACTTAGGTCATCTCAAGTGACTTCCGTTCTTTCTTATGAGTCATGTCAACTGCTCCGCCCTGATGCCTAGGTCGAGGCTCTGTCAGCTGTTGTGGGTAATCTTTAGCAAAATGACCCAGCTTTCAGCAGTTATAACATATTCGCTTTCCAGCTGTGTAAGACTCACCATCATTTTATTTACTACGATTACCAATCTGATATGGCTTCTTATCACTGTTCCTGGATGGTTCACTTGGTTCTTTTCGTTTTTGAGATGAACTACTACTACCAAAAGTACCCTTGTTGCTATCTTTAGTAGCAAAGCCCAATATGCATTTCTTGATGTAACGACATTCGTCCACTACTTTGCTGAACTTAGTGAAATGCTTGAAATTAGTTTCTCTTTCAACTCTGGTCTCAGCTTCTCAATCATCATATCAGCACTCTATTCTTAGTTATCATGAAGCTAAGGTATACCGAATATCGAGACAACCGAATGTACCGGGATAGATAATCATCGAAGCTTTCCCCGTCCTGCTGGTAAATGGTTAAAAACTCTTTCTCTTTTTCTTATCTGATGGAAGGGGGAAAATATTTTTGATTAAACTTTTCTTAGAATAATTCCAGGTGATTAGAACATTCCTTCCCCTAAAAAAACAGGCTCTGTTTTTTTTCATTACAGTCTACACACTCTCCAACTTATAGATAGCTAGCGACACTCTAATCTCATCTGGGCAAAGCAAGATATTGAAACGTTTCTCCAAATGTGACAACCAATCCTCCACAATCTGTGGGTCAAACTTCCATCTAAAGATAGGAGGCTATTGTTTGCTCAACCTGCCTACCCAGGTTTGGATATCTGCTTCGGGCTCTGGTATGATGTCCTCAGGTTGAGGCCCCTCTGGTAGTATTTCTTCACCAATACCCCTTACATATTCTTCCAGGCGATCTTGCCTCTATTATACCTCCCAAAGTTCATCCCTTATTTCATTCATAGTTGTTTGCTGTTGTGTTAGCATAGCCAAAATCTGTTACTGTATCAGATCAGGTCTTGCCTCAGGTGCAACATTATTGTGCCCCGCTAGTGGTTTACCAGGTTGTACCATCTCTATATTTCAAACTACATGAAAATAGAGAAAAATTACATTTCATATAAGAGCAAGGTCATTTTCATCATTTTATAAAAGCCAGGGTACACATATATGTCATATATAGTATACATCAACTATTTACAGTAATTACAGGAAGCCAGAAACATCATATGGCCTATAAACTACTATACATGACATATTTGTCCTTTTTATATTTCAAAATTCTAAGTACATGCAACTTCCTAAGGGGTTACCCATCCTAGGATTTCCTTGGGTCGAGCACGATTAACTTTCTATGTACCCTCCCAAAATATACCGCCTGGGTCCCACGTCAACCATCATATATAAATCTTTGTACCAGGTCCGTCATATGCTCCAGAAACACATAAATGTTCCCGTTCAGGCCCTGCTCCACAATGTTGATCTTTTGCTGGTTCCAGAAAGCGGAGTTTGGGAAGAACTCCATCGCCGTGTATACCCAGAACTCATTAATCACGTCCACCTCTAGCTTGTCCTGAATCTCGTATAGGAACTCAACGCTGGTAAAAAATGTGAGGCACCGTCCTACTAGAGTGGTCTGATCTTAGAGCACCTTGCGATACTTGCCCTGGATATAGTTCCACAGCTCCAGGTTCGGCTGTAGGTCGTACTCTACCACCACTGTGCCTGCCTGGGACCCACAATCTCTCAGTTCATCCTCCATATACACCTCTAGATCCTCATCTGGGTCCTTCTCTGGATTCTAATCTAGGTCATCCTTTGGGTCCTCTGACATTGGCTGCTCAGTCTCCCCAGCTAATGACCTTGCTGGCTATGCCGGCCTCAGCTTAGGTCTATACACTGGTAGTGCAGGCATACTTTTTTGGGCATTCTTCTGCATCCTGAGAGCTCCCGATAGGTAATACTCCCCTTAATGCTATCCAACCGAAATCTGCTGCTTCGGTGAACTCTAGTTCACCGATGTCTTTGATCCCTCACACGACTTACTAGAGCTGCTAATGATATCTTGTCATTATGGAAACAATACCATATCAGTATACGATATTGAAAATGCCAAAACCTCTTTAAAACTCTGCTAGAACCGCTTGGGATCTGATACCAAAAATGTCACCACCCATTTCCATTTCGATACGCGCAGAGAGATAAAGACCAAATCCCATAGGCATACAAAAAGAACAAATATACTGATAATATGTATTTGTTTATATACATGAATCAACTGTGCAGAATTCGATAATATTTACAAATATGTATAAAATATCCAAAAATATTTCAAAAGATAGACTACATATAATCACTATCTTCATCTCGGGATCTGTCCCCTGGTCTACCAACTTGCCTTTGGATTCGTTAGTTCCTGCTGGCACATTTTTGTTTATGCAAAAGAATGAGATTTCAAAAAATCCCAGTAGCAACATACTATCGTTCATAAAAATATGGAAAGTAGATATGATATGCACCAACTAGTGAACAATATAAATACATGTATACATGGGATAGGACATGACCACCGCTATCCGGGTACCTTGGTTGGATTGTCACTCCACAACCAAGTAAAGTGCACTTCTTGCACTCGTCGCCCCTTCTCGACAGACTGCCCCTTCTGGGAAAACCATGTTGATTAATAAAAGCACAACCATACAATCATATGAACTATGGCATGATATATGAAGGATAATATCACAACCTCAAGTCTTCCACACCTCGAGATGTGTACCTTGTAATGCGTGCCAACCACTTGGCTCTCAACTTAGTCCTAAAATATCAAATGTATAAGAATTAGGTTCAAACACATTCATGTACAATTCTAGGAACTTCCATAGTCTTTTAGTGATTATATGAGTCTATAGTGAAAATTTACTAAAATACCCTTGGGGACCCGGCCTTGCCCAGCCGTACCCGGACCAACCATACTTCTCTTGGAATTTTGACATAGGCTATTCTGACATATTTTTCCTTAAGGAATCCATTTTTGGCCTCAAAATTACCAAATTCGCTACCAAAAGACCAGAATGCCCTTGGCAGCCCTTATTTCAGGGTTTTAGGGGCGTTTTGGTCATTATGCTTTTTAAAGCTTTTCTGAAAAAGTGATCAACTGTAATCCCACCTAATTTTCCCTCCTGAACATAACGGAATCATCAAATCATCAAAAATTCAACTCCAACCCCCTGAACTAGCACTAGTCAAAACTAAAGTTCTCCAGAAAAAGTTAGGGTTTTTCAATTCTAATTTTGCAGACTTGCTCGTTTATACTCATAATCACTTTATTAATTATTTAATAAAGTTAAAACCGCCATTTAGACTCAATTTTGGCAGTATAATGCCTAAGGCACACCCTTTCCCAAATTTTACAATAAGAGCAAATTCAACAGAAGTTCACCGATTAAATTATCCATAATAGCCAGAACAACCAAATATTGAAGTTTAGGAAGTCACCTTATCTTCCTTCTGGCCATACCCGGTTCGATTGTACTTTTCTTGAAAATTTGACCTGGGTTATTCTGACATATTTTCATCCAAGGAATCTATTTTCGACCTTGGAGTTATCAAATTCATTGGCAAAAGACCAGAATGCCCTTGGCAGCCCCTATTTCAGGGTTTCAGGGGCGTTTTGGTCATTATGCTTTTTAAAGCTTTTCTGAAAAAGTGATCAACTGTAACCCTACCTAATTTTCTATCCTGAACACAATGGAATCATCAGATAATAAAAATCCAACTCCAACACCCTGAACTAGCACTGGCCGAAACTTAAGGTTCTCTGGGAAAAGTCGAGGTTTTTTAATTCTAACCCTGTAAACTTGCTCCTTTCTACTTCTAATTACTTTATTAACTATTTAATTACGTTAAAACCACCATTTAGACTCAATTTTGTCAGCATAATGCCTAAGGCACACCTTTTCCCAAATTTTACAATTAGAGCAAATCCAACAGAAATTCACCAATTAAATTATCCACAACAGTCAGAACAACCAAATATTGAAGTTTAGGAAGTCACCTTAGCTTCCTTCTGGCTTTTTCCTTGTTGGTTAAAGCCCTAGCCCTCCAACAATGAAATTTTTCTTCACAAACCCTCAATTAACATAAAAGAGAAGCTTAGAGGAAGGATTACACAAGTTTGGAGCTAATTCATAGAAGAAATCAAGCTTGCCTGGAGAAATTTCTCCTCCTTCTCTCTACAGATTCTCTCAAGCTCTTTCTCTTCTTTGTCCACAAAAGTGACAAAAATAGACATAGAAGGGAGGGAGATGACTTTTAAAAATATCTCATAATTTCCCTTACTTTAATTAATTAATTTCCCATTTGTGGATTTAAGCAAATTTTGGCAGATTTTCTACCTAAACTTTGAAAAATTACAACTAAATTTATAGACATCGTATTAGAGTGATTTGAAAGGCTATAGAACCCTTATTGAGTCTAGTTTCAAGGAAAAATATAGCCTTTTACCAATTGAAAGCACAAAATTCCCAGCACTAAATTCTTTGGATGTTGTTTCAGAAAATGAACAATTTTTCTCGAATAACTTCAAAAATTCATCACTTTTTGTATACAGCTCCAAACATTATCCATTACCTATCAAATTAAAGCTTAGGATGTCTTATTTCATCTTGTAACATTTCATAATTTTTGATTATCATTTGGTTATCCAAAACCACATGACTAACTCACTGCCTCACCAGGAATTTTCATCGACAAAAAAATCACACCCTCCAAAATTCACCCTTCCCTTTCATTGGATATTTCCACATATTTACAATGTATATTGGTGAATAAAAGTTGGGGTGTTACATTTGACACATGGCACATCAAGATGCAATCAAAGGCAAGATCAAATCTCATCCTTCCATTATCCTTCAAAGTGGACATCTAATATGGGAAAAGGGAAGATAAAAAAGAGAAAAATCAAATAAAAAAGAAAGAAGAGAGAAGGTGGATGAATAGTAAAATTTCCTGAGCTCTAGAGCTGATTCTGACCCCAAATCGCCGTTATCGTCCAATGAGTCCTTTAGAAAAGTTATTCTATTCACTGAGAGCTTCATTTCTTTGGTCTCAGTTTTTCTGACTGGAGGTGTTTTATGTCATTTAGTTAGCCAAAGTGCCGCTAGAATACCAAACAACTTGTGAAAACATGTAGAGGTAAGCGTAGGCTTCGTTTTGTATCGATTGGATTGTTATTTTGATAAGTATTCTTAAGGGAGGGTACTGTTCATGATTTTAGCCAGGGGTATTTTTGAGGTTTAATCATGGTTTAATCATATGTTTATGGTTAAATGATGATTTATGATGATTTTGGAAGTTTATATTAAAGTTGTCTGAATTCATTTTTGAGAAGCAGTTAGTTTGTGATGAGTTTTTGAATGATCAAATCTTGTCCCATGGCCATTAAACTTTCATGATTTGAAGTAGACATTCTAAGCTTTAATTTGATATATAATATGTATCATTTGGGCTTATAGATTGTGAGATATGAATTGTTGAAGTTAGGCATTGAATCTGGAATGTTTTCTGGACCAGTTGTGCTATTCGATAATTCTGGAAAAATTATCCCTGTAATTAGCAATAACTATTATTTTTCCCATTAGACTTAATAAGGGCCATATAGGACTTTGGATCACTGCAATTGAATTTTTTTAGATTTAGTTATGATTTTTCAAAGTTAAGTGAAAAATTTGCCAACTTTCGGGAATAGTGCAAAAATGAAAAAGTAGTGTGGTTAAGTAAAGCCCACAAAGTTAGTGTGGGCCCATTAAATACCTATTAGGCCTAATGTGTTAACTTTAATGGTTAACCAACTAAGGTGTCTTGGTTTATTAAAATTGGAGACAACTGTGAGCCCAAAGATAAAGACAAGTCTTAGAGGCTAAAGTAGCCCATTGGATATATATTTGTCGTGGCTCTAATAATGTGGCTATATATCTAGGGTCATAAGGTGACAATGAAGAAGCAACTTTAATGGTTGGAAGAAAAAGTACCAAAAAGGGTACTTGAAGACAAAAGGAAGTGAACTTACTTACATGTATGTGATGTTTATGCTGTGTAGTGATTTGCTATATTGCTTTACTTGATTATGTGAAGAATGTATGAATGAATGAAGCTATTTCTGTTTTTGTTGTGGCCATAAGTATATTGTACAAAACATTGAACATGCAAAATATCATTATGTAAACATGAGCCTATGTAAGGCAAGCATATTAAGTACTAGCATTCATCTTACATGTATTGTCTATAATATTTGCTATTGAGATTCCCCTGAATCTCACGCTACCCCACAACCAATAGGCAGCTGAGCACATAAGAGGAGTACAAGACACTATTCTAGGAAAGAAGTTGCAATGAAGAAGAGAAGAATTATTCACGCACTAGTCTGCTACGTAAAATTAATATATTTGTAATGGTTAACTGTATAACCCACATGACGAATGAATAAATTATCGAAGCACTATGATTGAATTAGAAATGGGTAATCACACCGTACAAGCCAATTAGTTAAGAAATCTTCCGCATGTAAAAATGAGCAAATAATCACTCTAATTAAGATAATAAAGAGAATTAAGGAAAGATGAGTTACAATGAGTAGTGAACCATGGTGAATGATCTTCAAAAATTTTCAAGTTATTCAGAAAACCCCCTTCAAGTACAGGTTTCGAATCCTATATTTGGAGTTGGGATTTAAAATTGTTTACCAAGAAATATCACTTAATAGTTCAGATTCACTACGAAAGACTCATAAAAACGATAATGTAACTAGGGTGTTATATTTGTTGGTATCAGAGTAGTGATTCTGGCAATGGAATTGTCAGCTCACAGCTAAAGGTCCAGTTAAGGCAAGGTGTTCTGACTCTAGGATATATTATCTACTCAAGTGAATAGTGTAGTGATCTTCTGATAGTTCTACTATAACTGGGAGTTACAGATAGTAGAGGAAACCAGAAATTTAGACCACCCGTATTTGTTAATTAACTTGTAGAAGGAAAGGGTAGATGTATCAGTACTTAAGTTATGGTACCAACGATATTAGAGGGTAGTGGTACTAGTGCAAGCAGAGGTGGTACTAGTACCTAGTTGTTGGTATTAGTGGTACCAGTGCATACAGTAGTGAGCACTTGTAATAGTGGTATCAGGATGATGCTAGTTATATCAGGGTGGTATTAGAGAGTAGGTATTAGTGTACGTAGGGGGTGCTAATAACTAGTTGGTGGTGTCAGTGGTACCAGTACACTAAATAGTGGTATCGATGCACGTAATGGTGGTATCAGAATACCAATGGTATCGGTTCTAATAATGGTATCAGAATTAATATTGTGCACAATAAGCTAGAATAAGGGTAGGCAAATGTATGACATGAGCCTACGGTTTATGATACTAAGTTAGAATGTGATTCAAATCCCCACCCTATGTTATGGGAATACATAAGGGAGTTGTACTGAGAAGCTAGTACTGTTTATATTTCCTTGTAGGGAAGTACTTAGCATCTCTTGGGAGACTGACATGTCATACTGGGATTGAGGCATGTATAGGCTATTGATACCCAGTAGCAAGTGGCATTGTACTAGCACTGATACCCCAGATCTCTTTGGAACTCCGCGGTTAATCGTGCTCAAGTAAGAGAAATCCCAGGATGGGTGAGCCCCTCAGAAGTATTTTAGAAGTTTGAAACTTGATTAAAGGCTTGAGTGCCCTAAGATATGCAATATGGTGATCTTTAGGGATGCCATAGAATGTTAGAATGAATACGGTGAAGGTTGAGGATAAGCTTAAATCAAATCTAAGCTGAAATAGTTTTAGGTCGAGATATGATTCAAGTTGCACTATCTTGTGAACTTGGTAAGTAATGCTGAACTATGAACAATACTTTGGGAATATTTGTGGATATTTCCTGAATGTTAAGAGAATAGAATAGATAGAATGAATCATAATAATCTTAGCATGCTTATTGGGTATGGTTGAGGTCCCAGAATTAGGTTGATAGACCTATAAGTTAGATAGACATCTAGAGGGTTGCTATCAATTGAATTGTAACCTAAGAATCAAACCAATTGTTGAACTGATTCTTTAGGAATTTGAATTGACTTGGATGGTTTGTATTAGAACATGGTACTAAAATGTATTGAAATATGTATGAGGTTTCTCGAGGTTGCTAGCTGCTAACCTAGTATAGGGAAAGATCTTGGTTATAGAATATTCCCTTAGAAAGAAAGAATGAATGAGAATTTGTTCCCTGATGGAATAAAGTAATGGATAGAATGAGGAAGGGAATTTAGAAAGAAAAGGCTTGACGGTATAAAGGAAAGCAACTCTTGCTCTCATGTAATGATTCTGCATGTATGTGTATACCATTAAATATATTCATTTTATGAATATATGGTAGGCAGTAAGACTCGACATGCCTATGGCATGGGGTGGTACCCCGGGCAGTTAGACTTGATAAGCATTCAATATAGAATCAGAGCTATTTAGTAGAATTTCTACATGATTGTGGGCTCTCACCCTGATATGGCCTTGTGCTACGGTTGAGGTTGTACCGACTAGAACTTTTCCTAGGGCAAGAGGCAGTGTGTAAAATCAGTGTCTAAGAATGAGAATTTCCTAGTGCTGTGGCAAGGGACGATTGTCCTTGAATTTATCCAACTTTATTCCATTTGCATATCAAGTATTGGTGCTTCTACGCATATCACTAATTGAGAATACCCAGTGCTAAGAGTAGGGACAAGTGTGTCCTATGAATGCTAAACTTGATTGGTTAGGTCTTCTAAATGAATATGAATGCTTGAGAATGGATGGATTGTTTTGTGTGCTTCGTGAACATTGCATAAGGGTATGAATGGCTTGAGTAGCAAGGGTTAGAGCCTGGAATGTATACAAAATGAATCACCTTCTAGAATAGTTGTTTGGTTCCTAAGTATATGTGAAAATTGAATTTTGAACTGACCAACACACCTGCTATTTTCTTGAATTTTATGAACTGAATTGTGAACATAATTTTTCAAGAAATGAATTTTTGAACATAATTTTTGCCCAATTTGTAGTGGTTATTTTTGCACTTTGTTGTCTCAAAAAAGAAAAAAGGATCCTCAGAGGAACCCATAACAGTGGAAGCAGTACAGAATTGGAAGAGGCCAGAAACTGTTGTAGAATTACTCAGTTTGTTGGGTCTTGCCAGATGAATTCATAATTTTTCTTGAATTTCTTTGCCACTCGCTTGAAAGATAGAATTGAAAGAAAGAATTGCAAAAAGAATCTTAAGTGGGACGATGTCTATGAGAGGATTTGAGAGAGCTATAGAAGAGGTTGAAACTCGCACTAGTATTGAATATTCCCAACCCTAGAATGCAACTTGTGTGTGGTTTGCAAAGAATGAATAAGGCAACTTGTGTGGTTTGCAGAGAATTGCGACCCATATGGTTTGTAGTGAAACGCCCAGTATGGTCTGTAATAGAATGAGAAAGAAAGAAAGGATTGTGATATGTCTTGTGAAGCAGGAGGAATGTTGGCGTGTTCCTCTCAATAATTGAAACTTCACTAGATGAATTACTCCACTTGTGAATTGAGCTAGTATCGATTATTTGCTTTGAAAATATAACAGCACTATTTTGTATGGTGAGGTTGTGAAAATGTACTGCAGCCACAAGAATTTTGAATATTTGAAAATAAAAAAATATAATATGAAATAGCATAGATGAATAAAAATCAGTGATGTGACTATCATCCCAATGCTTTGAATTAAAAAGAGGTGTATTGATGGTTACGATGCTACAGGAACATAAACTGATAGAAGTATTTAAAAATATGAACTGATGAAGTCAAATAATACATGCTAGCTACTATGCTAGTTAAGAGGAAAGTAGTCTGAGAGCTTATATTGAAGAAGCTTTGACGCAGGATAGACGAGTAAGGTCTATAAGAATAGATTTGAATGAGAAAACCTCTAGAATTAAGGTGTCCTATAGAATTTGAGGTGACATTATAATGTAGAAGTAAAGAAATGAAACCCTCGCTACAATGGTCCTTTTGAAGTATTATTAAGAATTGGATCGGTAGCAAATTTCGAAGATAAAATTTATTGAACGTGGGGATCATTGTAATATCCCAAATTTTGGGCATAGAGACTTGAGGATATGCCTATATCAGGCAGATGACCAAGCCTAAATCGGGAAGAGTCCCAAGAATGCCAGAGATAGAAAAACTCAAGGGGACTGTGTGATCCAGCCCTACTGAGCAGAACGCCTAGTACGCACAAGTAATAGGATCAAAGTGTCGGTGCAGATGTGTACAGGACAGATATACGATGCCATTGGGTTGGTAGAAGATGCCACCTAGCTATGTCATAAGGTAAGGGACGGATTAGTCAAGTGAAATAGGCCAGTGTAGGAGTGCACATGGCATTTTCAGGTCAGACATGTGTACCCTGCGTTTTGAAGTAGACACTGGTATGTGGTGCCATATGGGGCCCACACACACATACTCCAACCTGGTGTCATCTTTTGGGACTCGATATGCGTGTCACGGTCTCGAGTATAATCCCAAGTATGCAATGATAAAGCAACTTTATTAAAGTAACTTTAATAAAGTAAGAAATGATGACTCATGATGAAACATCTTTTGTGTTGGCCAAATGAGGAGGTGACAAGTGCCCCTTATCATTATACTTGCTTTATGCCTTTTGTGTTGGCATCTCCAGAGGATGCCACCTAGTGCTTGAGTTTGAGGAATCCACCAGTCCCCGGTCTGATCAGGTACTGGACTTTCTTGAACACTGCACCGGGAATTGGGGGAAATTGTTAGATCTCTCCTTCCCCTGACACATGCAAGGACACCTAGAGAGAGAGGAAAGAGAAAAGAAGATGTGTCAAGGACACTTGTCAGTTTATGATTTAATCCCTTGACACATGGCACAACAAGATGCAATCAAGGGTAAGATCAAATCTCATCCCTCCATTGTCCTTCAAAGTGGACATCTAACATGGGAAAAAGGGAAGAGAAAATAGAGAAAAAGCAAGAAAAAAAGAAAGAAGAGAGAAGGTGGATGAATTGTAAAAGTTCCTAAGCTCTGGAGTCGATTCCATTCTGTTAGATATGATTAGTTTTGATGATTTCAAATATAGATATGAAGTGATAAGAGCAAAAAGTTTATATATGTATTTCTTTGACTAACTACTATATTTAATGTTACATATTTTGTAGATTAGTCGAGCAAAGAATGAAGAAGATTGAATTAATGAAAATGAACAAGAGGAAGAAGAAGAAAGAAATTGAAGATAGTCAAGGAGATGATTACTTGGATTATGAAGAATGATTATCAAGAGGAAAATCAAAAAGAAAGATACTGAAGAATGAAGAACTTGGAAAATCTATCAAGAATATCAAGATTCAAGTTGTTAGAAGTGATACTGGAGGTTTCTATGATGATACCGGAGGTTTCTATGATCAAATGATGGTTGGAATAGGTTAATACGAAGCTAAGATGACTTATATATGAGTTATGGCACTTCTAGGGGAGTTATACCCGAGCACAGAGCTCAATACTCGAGCACGGGGTGAAACTCTGTTCTACTCTGTTTTACGTTCAGCTCGACAGAGGTTTGGTATTTTGGTCATATCTCTCAAACCACACATCGGATTGACCCGAAACTAGTGGCATATAAACGAAGACTCCCAACACGTAAAATGTGCACCAAGATCACATTGAAAAAGCTCACATGAAGGAGATATGATCTGTGGAAGAAGACAGTGAAATCACCGTCACTTTTCAACACAGGTTTGGTATTTTGAGCATAACTCACAAACCACACATCGGATTGAGACGAGACCAGTGCCAAATGAAACTAGACTCATAGAGATTTCCATGGATAGGTAATTTACCTAAGTTGAACCTATATTCTAGGAGCTATGCCTTCTGGAAGTTGACACTTGTGCAGTCTAGCGGAATAGACACTCTTTCGATCATAACTTGCAGAATACAACGAGTTTGGAGCTGATTCTTTTTGCATTGGAATGCATATGGCAAGAGCTTTATTATGATACATCATTAGAATCAAATAAACAAATTTTTTCTAAAGTGGCCCCATATCACCCGCGAGTGCAAAAACGCACTCTTGAAAAATGTTGTGCGAGTGATGTCCAGAAGCAGCTGAATCGTGAAGAAACTTACAACACTCGAGCACTAGGATCCATACTCTAGCATTGGAATATTTCTCACTCGAGCACATGCAAGTTTTGACGTGAAAGTGTTAACCCGAGAAGAAGCATGTACGTGAAAATAAGAATCACACTCGAGCAGGACATGTTGTGCCTGAGTGATGTCTAGAATTCACACGAGCAGATGCGAGTGAAGAGCAGCGAGTGTTTGCCCGAGAGGAAGCTAGAACATGAAAATATCAACTGCACTCGAGTGAGCCATACTGCACTCGAGTGAGAACTTGGTAAAATGCAGAAACGAAACAGAGCCTCACAGCCATCAATCCAAACGTGGTTAAATGTTATACAATCATTATGTTTTCACTTGTTATTGTTCCTAAACATTAACTAACATATATTTCAAGTGTAAAACAGGAGATTAAATATTTGGATTGCATCTTCAAGAACGGAGGTCACGTATGGCAAAAGTCTTCACTCAATGTGATGAGTCCCAGAAGCCAGAAATTCATCTTTTGACCAATGATCCAACATACCCATGTCTAATACTTCATTATATTAGTGATTAAGCATTTTATAGTGTGAAACAGGAAATTTAACGGTGAGCTTACAGATTCAAATGAAAGAGTCAATTGTGGCGGGCAACATCATTACACACTGAGTATCGGCTACCTACCACGACAAAAGATTGACCCACCATGAATAAATGTCTGAAACACAAAATGCTCCACAACGTGAAGTACAGCTCAAAATGAATCTTCCTGCTGTTCAACGAGACGATCCACTCTGTAATGGACATTTCATAGTAGTTTGTTTTTCAAATATGCTCAAGAGTAAAAATGACTCCAATGGACAAATGCTCACAACTGTCATCATCTTCATCAACTATAAATGAGAAAGCATTCAACGTCGATGGGTAATAGAGATAGCGAGCAACTACAAGAAAAATGATAGAAATATGAATCCTCTGCTTCTACCCAAACACTCTCTGTTTTCCAGTTTCTATATTACTTATCATTGAGGGAGTGATTATTTGTATTGTACTTGAGTGAGTATTATATCCACTCTGTGAGAGAGTTTGTAAACACTTTCAACTATATTTCTGAGTTGATCTTAAGGTAGAGGGACCTTGAGAGGGTTGATTTTCTTACGGGGAAGCAGTAGAGAGAATTGCCAGTAAGACATTCTGCTTGTAAGACTTACAAGGTGCAAGTAGTAGAGAACGTTGCTGCTCATAAGACTTACAGGGGTGTAAACAGGAGAGAACGTTG
Source organism: Inga oerstediana (assembly GCA_963210345.1). Taxonomy (NCBI): domain Eukaryota; kingdom Viridiplantae; phylum Streptophyta; class Magnoliopsida; order Fabales; family Fabaceae; genus Inga; species Inga oerstediana. The sequence goes on from OY723404.1 coordinate 39,527,012, forward strand.
CTGATCGTAAGACTTGCATAAGTAAGCAAGAGAGGAAGATCTTCGGGATTGCTCTGCTCGTAAGACTTGCCGTAAGGGGGAGTATTTCAGTAAGAGATTTGTAAAAGGTTTCACAAGTACTCGGCTAAACTTGTGGGATTGTGAAGGATTTTCTTGTGCCCGGATTAAACAAGAAGATAGTGGATTTGAAAATCTCAGGAGGAGCCTGGGGATTGGACGTAGGCCATCACAGATTGGACCGAACCAGGATAAATCACAGTTTACATATTCTCTTCCCTAAGCTCTTATATTTCCAGCATATATATTATTTAATCTAACTGTTGATTTATGATTCATTACCTTCATACTTTTTTCTTTTACTAAGATGGGAAAAGATTTTCAAAGTTCTTAAGTTTTTATCTTACACCCAATTCACCCCCTCTTGGGTGTCAGTCGGTTCTAACATTTGGTATCAGAGCTTGGGCTCTTGTTTAAAGGACTTTACCGTCTCAAGAGTTACAATGGCTGATTTTGGGTGTTTAATACTTTTAGAAGGTTTTGATTATACAATCCCACCTCTTTTGAAAGATATTGATTTTTGGTTTTGGAAAGCTAGAATGAGTAGTTTTATAAAAGCTTTTGATTTTGATATATGGAATGTGTTTACAAATGTTTTTGATTTCAAACCAAGAAAGGATTGGACAAAAAGTGAAAAAAAAAATGTTTTCGTTGAACATTAGAGCAATGAAAATTCTATATAGTGCTTTAACCGAAAATGATTTTGAGAAAATTAGATTTTATTCTAATGCTAAACATATCTGGGACACTCTTGATTCTATTTATGTTTCTAACAATTATGTTGTAGTTGAAAGTGTTGACAGTTCGTGTGAAACTACACGCTACGCATCTACTGTGCATGAACAATTGGAAGTTGATGATGAAGATAGAAAAATCATAGAACACTTCCATACAGTCAACATGGATAAACAAGAAGAAGAGGATTCCCGAAAAGAGCTCAGTATGGACGAACATGAAAAATCACTCTCCGGAGCTCAAGATGAACTTAAGGTAAAAAGTTCCAATTCTTTGTGTGATTTTCATAAAACTGATTTTCAGAGTCTACATAAGATTGTTTTTCAACCAATTGTTGATTCTATCAAGAAAAGCAAACATGTTTTCAAATATGCTGGAAAGTTTGTTGGGAAGAAAGAATGTTCAAATCAAATCCATTCGAATTTCTACTCTCATGATCGACATAATACTTGCATGATATCCCATAATGCATATCTTGATACAATTTGCAATTATTGTGGCAAATCCGGTCATATTTCTCATACATTCTATAATAGAAGAAATTCCCATGTGAGAAATAAGTATATTTGGGTACCGAAGAAACATGTAAGGTTTAATACTAACAATCAAGGACCCAAGTATATATGGGTACCAAAATGTTCATCTAGTACTTTATGTATGCAGGATGATCCGAAAAGAAATGGACATAAGGGTAAGGAGAAGATGAAAAAGAAGCCAAGATTTTCTCATGCGCCAATAAAAAGGTTCATACCATTTATATCAAAAAGGAGAACTCTCAAGGTACCCATTGCTGGAGTTACAGAGTATAAACAGAGAAAGAAGCAATGGAGAAAAGGAGTACGTTCCACCTCAAGAATGAACTACCATAGAATACCATTCAACTATCTTGAGGAGAACAAGAAAAGGAGGATCTCTCAAGCATCAAATAAAAGACTCCTGGAGTCTATATATTTTAAGAGAAGGTTGCCAGCACCCAAATCAAAATATTCAAAGTATCAACATCGTAGAAAGATGCAATGGGTAAGCAAAAGCAATCCTCCAAATATCTAAGGCAAAGGTACACAATGATAAAACCTCCTATACTGTTGTTTGTAATATTTGTTGAGGTTTGATATTTTGGAACCTTAGGAATGAGCATTGCAAATGAGTTTGAAATTATGTTTTCGCATACCTTAAAAATCCATTTAATAGATTTATTTATAAAGGGATTGTAATGCTCAACAGGTTAATTCTTTATGCATGTATAATGATTTGAAAAGAAAATATTTCTCTTATGCATAAAGACATATTTAATTCATTATGCTCAATTGTTTCAAATTAATTATATTCTTAGAGCATGTGAATTATGATTCCTACAAGGTAACCATGAGTGGATCCAAGTAAAATTGGATACCAAAGGAAGAAAAATATCTATAAGGTTTTGTAGGAAAAAGAAAGGAAGAGCTTCATCTCAAGATTATGACTACATAAGATTTCACTCAAATCTTGGTGAAGTTGGACCTTGAGGCTACATCTTAAATATGTAAACAAAAGGAGGCATTACTTGAGGCAATACTGCAAGGGCCTAGCTAGCAATGAAGGAAGAAAAGATGCACAGTGAATCGTCACTCAAGTAACCAATCAAGTGATCATCATCACTGCGTGACAACTGGGAGTGAATGTTCAAGTGATAACACCAACTGAAAGATTAGAAGGTAAAAGTCAAGGACTTATGCACAAATGAACTCCAAAGGATAATTTCTCAAGTAATTACGAGATTACTTGAGCACGGTACTGTCTTCTTTATTCTTACCTGATATTATGCTTATATAAATTGTTTATTTGGGTAATGAATAACTTGCTCATTATTGCATACCATTAGCAATCAATCATTTATGAGTTTTAAATTGTTTTTAGATTGCTAAATGGACTGAAAGTGAAATTGTGCATAATCTTTCTATGTATTTGAGTTTCGAAATGCACATTTCAAAAATGTACTTAGATTCCAAATTCATCTTGTTATTAAAAAAATGCATACACATTATTTGAAAATTTTTCATATTTTATTTACATTTAAATCAGTTTCAAAATTGGAAGTTAATATTTATGTATACTGAAAGTCAGAAATGCTTCAAATCCATCCATTAGAGTTTTCCTCATCATTCACATACTTGTTTCTTAATCTTAAACCTGTTACTACTTGAAGTGCATTGAATCTTAATGCATTAACCATTATTGTGGAATAACTTACTGGGATAATATTCTAGAACTCTAGTCATTTGGATCAATGAGTATGTGCTTCATCATCTATAAATTCTCATACTCATATTGTTGCTCAAATATATTACCATTTGCCTTCATCCATTTTAAGTCACAACTCTAAGAGGCAAGGTTATCTCTTGATCAATACTAAAGTCATCATGCTTATATATGTCAAGATAAGCCATTTTGGCTAATTCATTTTTCATATGACTTTTGTTCTTAAGAAAATTCTCCAACATGTTAACTCTTATAATTAACATGTTATCTTAGTTGAATTCCTTAGTAAAGCTTTTTGATATATATTTTATAACTGTTGACTTCCATTGTTTTTGGCATAAGCATTGGTATTTAACAAGCTTCATAAATGAGTTTTCATGCATTCAAAATCTTAATGTCATAATGCATATTTATGATTCGAAAGAACATTTGAGATTTCGAAACAATTAGCACATCTCATTATCATTCCTGAAAAATTTTGATTTCATTCATGATTTGTCATTTCATAAAAGTTGGTCATTATGGATAAGCTTTCTAATCTCTTTGATCTGACTTACATCTATTGCGTGAAAATCTTATCAATGACATACTTTCTATATAAAGTGTATTTACAAATTGTCATTGATCATCATCATTCCTGGTATCACTTGTTCGTTATGCTTTATAATGACTTGATTAGGTAAAGAATTATATTTTGATCTTTGTTGATTTATCGTACTCTTTGCTCAAATATCATATGCTTAATTGTATAAGAGCATAAGAGTTGCTATGTCTAATATTATACGGACCCAAAAGAAGATGGGTACCAGAGAGCATATGTTTATACTTTTACAGGAGTTGATCAAGATGCTTTTATTTTGGATACAAAGGTCAGAGGCTAACAGAAAAGGCATGACTGATAGTGTTGTAGCGTGAGTTGAAGCAGAATATGTGATATTAATCAAATGACATCCCATCACTAGCAAATAACTAGCTAGTGATACAATTAGAGAAAGAGAAAGAGAAGGAAGATCTCTTAGTAGACCCAGCGGAGATTATTTCAAAGTAGCACAGAGCCAATAATAAATTTATCCAATATGAATCTTTGTTGCCTACCCACCTTCCTTATCATTTCAAGGTGATCAGACATTTTCACTATGATATGGAGCCAACAGAGATGTTCAAAGGAAGATGTTGAGATGCACAGAATCATCAAGCTTGATGAGACTATGAGGATTCTCAACTACTATCCTAGCTCTATGTCTAATCTTCACTGGATTATTTGCTATACCTACACTAGAGCTATGATGAACAAGGCCAATAACCTTACTTCATTTAGAAGAATTACCACATAATGGTCTATATTATAAGCAAGGAGGAGAGAAATATTGGAAAGATCATGTCCGTCAGAGAACAAGAGGTCTATATATACTTCTACAAGACTTACTCCAAGTAATATGAAATTACTTCAAGTAATTCGCAATTACTCCAAGTAAATATGAAACTCACTCCAACTTAGCACAAGTGGCATAGAGGATGAGAGCTGAGACTTCAAGAATAAATGAGAGACAACACTTTGCTAGAGTTGGTCTCCTTGATCCTTCATTCTTTGGTCCATTTGTCTAAGGCTTTCTGAGAGATAAGCTTCAACAATCACACAGAGCTTGCTACAAACATGCTAAGTTCATCACTTATGTGAATGGCAAGATTAGACAACTCTGTGACTTGATCAACTAGACTCCCAAGGCCTTATTCTGAGCTCATCTTGGTATCCTAAAGTGCTTACAGAAGAATACACTTCAGAATCCCTCAGTACCAGTCACATCATCTAATATTGACTAGGACATGATGTATCAATGGACTACAGAGGATTATGACTCGAGTGATTACAATATTACTCGAGTGAGGTATTGTATTCTTGCTTAATTCAAAATCCTTGAGTTGTATCACTTGAGTATACAATCGAGTAATGATTGAGTAGAATCACTCAAGTGACCATTCAGGTGATATTGGGTTATATCTCTTAAAACCCCTGATTAGCATTAATTTTGCATTTCTCTCTAAATCTTCATACTTTCAAAATCATTTTCTCTATAAAGTTTCCAATGGTTTCTCAAATCCAGGAGAGTAATTAACTGTTTTTCTAAGACAAGTTTTAAAACCATCCATCAATTAAGGGGGAGCGTCACATTCATGTGTTTTATATCTTGAAAACTTATCTCCTATTGGAAAGAAAATCCATGTTTGTCTCATTTTGGTCGCGGCCAAAAACTGGCCTGTTTCTTGGCTGACTTCAAATGACCATAACCTTTTGTACACACATCAAAATGAGACAAACTTTATATCATTTTAAAGTTTTCAAAGTCTACTACAAAACTAGAAATTTTTAAAAGTTTTTGGCATCATTTACTATTTCAAAACACCATGCAAAGTAGCTCTCCTGCACAGAATTTTCACTTGACAGAATTTCCAGTTTTCAACCTAAGTTTCCAGTGGTTCCAAAATTCGTATCTAAGATTGCTCCCACATAGCTTTTCACATATAATCCAATGGAAACATCAAAACAACTAAATTCACATTCCATTTACAAGTTCTGTTTTGAGAAACATTTCAATACAAAACCTCAAAATTGCCAAATTTCACATTCAAGACTCATATCAATTATATTGTTCAAAACATAACACAAGACACCATTTTAACAATCAAAACACCATGAACTCCTAAAACCCTATATCACATGAAAATAGGGCAAATTTCCAGAAATTCAAGTTCTCAACCAATGACCTCACTATACATATCAAAGAGTAGCCTTTACTCACCTCTATCACTTCAACTAGCTTGTTCTTTGATTCTCCAACCACTAGCTTTTCTTGAGTACTCAAACACCTCATTTTGAAAGTCTCAAACCATACACATGAAGCTCTCATTAAGATGATCAAGATTAAAGAAGAGGGTTTGAGCAATAGGAGGCATCTACTAGGTTAAAACTCAAGATAAATACTTACCTTCAACCTTTGTTCCTTTCTCTTTCCTCCTCTACCTGGACGTCCTAAGAGAGTTGAAGAGAGAGAGAGTATGAGATTATGAATGTTTAGATTTTCAGCCCCCTCCCATGCCCTAGCAGACTTAAAGAAGAGAGAAGGAGAGAGTTGAAATGTTGACTTAATCCAATAGTGCCATGTGATGCCATGTGTGAACATCTTGTGTCTCCTCCCAAATGCATGTAACCATAAGATTATTCTCACTAATTCCATTAGCTATTTAGTCACACCTCTTATTCTTTGAGTTGATAGTGAATTTCTCCTTTGGTTGCTGACAAATTGGCTGACAAATTTCTTTCTTCTTGTTTTATCCCTAATCATGGCAATTTCTATTGGATTACCACTTAACACATTAGTTCACTCCATTAACCCATGCCATGTGCCCTCCCCCTCACTTTCAATTCAATATAGGCTTTGACTGTTAGGATCGGTAGGCACAGCGGAAGAATTTCAAAAATTTTCACCGATCCTAATCGAGGATCTATCAACGGCGTTTAAACCAAGTTGGAAGGATTCATACCTTTTATGATACATTGTTTTTACGATCTCTAGGAGCCAACATGTCAGGTCCGCTCCCTCTACTGGTATCCACACGAATGTTCTCCAACCGAGACTGTTTGCTAGCGCCTCTAATGTCTCATAGGGTTTTCCTTGCGGCTCTCAATTCTCATGTGCATATAAATATATCTGCTAAGTTTATACCCTATGAGGGCTATTTTCAAATTTCAAAATTAATCATCATTAATTTTGAAATTAATTAACAATTAATTATCTTGATGAGCTAATTAAATAAATTCAGTTTAAATTAAATCTGTCCATTAACACAATATAATAATATCATATAATATATATATATACATATATATATATATAAGATATATATTTTGAAAAAATATATATCTATATAATATTATTAATGAATTATATATTATATATATATAAATATAAAATTTGTCCACCCTAAATTAAATATTATCTCGTGTTGGGCTATTCTTGTGTGCGACCCTGTTGGCCCATATGAAGTTGGCAGTGGGCCAATAACTATACTAACCCAAAAGTCGCAAGCGTCCTTTAGCAAGACATTACGACTACCTAATTCATATAAGGATCGTTATCATGATGTAACCTGTCATACAACCATGTCACGTCCCTTTTATCACACGATATATCGATCAAGGATAAGGCATGGATAATGTCATCCTCTTGTTCCTGACCATTACTTTCTCGATTCTTGAATAGCCTGGTAACAGAGACAGAAACTCTTTTCATCATAGTATGGCCATACATTTCTCAGACTCACTCATCGAGGGGCCCAGTAATATCTCTCTACTAATGTGAGGGACAAATTCCATCTTGATCATTCATATTCCTCTGCATGAAAAACCACCAAGCCCGATCGTAGCCTTTAACATCACCTGATTAATAGTGACTTTTGACTAGTTCAAAGCTTAGCAACTCTCATGTAGGAATCCATGATGACCTCAGGTCTAAGGGCATTGTGATGTGGTTATACATGAGAAAAGCTTATGACTTGATCCATATAGCTTTCTCATAGTGGGTCGGTCCAGCACCTTGTACTCTTACAAGTGCCTAAGACTTTGATTCATATCTCCATATCTTATCAAAGTCATACTGATCTTGCCCTAGGTGCAATCATTAATTCGCCTAATTCCCATTGCCCTAACATGACGCTTATGCTTTGCCTGTGCAGTGGCTTAGTAAGAGGATCAGCAACATTATCTTCTCGTTCTACTTTGTATATCTTTATATCACCTCTATCATTGATTTCTCTAATAAGATGAAATCGCCTGAGTATATGCTTGGTCCTTCGATGTGACCTAGGCTCCTTGGCCTGTGCAATAGCATCGCTATTGTCACAGAATAAATCTATTGGATTTGAGATAGTAGGCACCACCCCTAGTTCAGTAATGAACTTTCTGATACAAATGGCTTCTTTAGCTGCATCTGATGCTGCTATATTCTTAGCTTCTGTTGCAGAATCTGCTATAGTGCTCTGCTTGGAGCTCTTCCAGCTTATTGCTCCATCATTCAGGAGGAATACATATCCAAATTATGATTTAAGGTCCTCTTGGTCAGTTTGGAAACTTGCATCTGTGTAACCGATTACACAGAGCTCATCATCCAATCCACCATAGACAAAAAATAAGTCCTTAGTCCTTCTTAAGTACTTTAGGATATTCTTGACGGCAGTCCAATGACCCTCACCAGGATCTTATTGGTATCTGTTCGTCATACTTAAGGCAAACGAGACATCCGGTCGAGTACATAACATGACATACATGATGGATCCAATGGCCGAGGCATATGGAACCTTACTCATGTGATCTCGCTGATCAGGTGTACTAGAACACAGATCCTTACTAAGATGGATGCCATGAGACATGGGCATGTAACCCCTTTTTGAATCCTGCATACTGAACCTATGCAGTATCTTGTCTATGTATGTGCTCTGACTTAGGCCTATTAGTCTTTTGGATTTATCCCTATGGATCCTAATCCCTAGGATATAGGTGGCTTCACCTAAGTCTTTCATTAAAAAGGACTTTCCTAACCAAGACTTGACACTCTGCAAGATAGGAATATCATTCCCAATGAGTAGGATGTCATCTATATAAAGCACTAGAAATACAACTATGCTCCCACTAACCTTCTTGTAAACACAAGGTTCATCGATATTTTGAATGAATCCAAACTCTTTGACTACTTCATCAAAATGATGATTCCAGCTTTGAGATGCTTGCTTCAATCCATAAATAGATCTTTGAAGCTTGTAAATTTTATCTGAGTCCTCTGGACGCACAAAACCTTCAGGTTGTGTCATGTACACATCCTTAAGAAGCTTTCTATTAAGGAAGGCTGTTTTGACATCCATCTGCCATATTTCATAGTCATAATATGCTGTAATGGTAAGAAGGATTCTGATTGATTTGGCCATTGCAACTGGGGAAAAGGTTTCATCATAGTCTACACCATGAGTTTGAGTTAATCCTTTTGCAACCAGTCGTGCCTTGAAGACATTTATATTGCCATCCATGTCAGTTTTCTCCTTGAAAACCCATTTGCACCCAATGGTTTTTACACCTTCAGGTAGATCGACTAAGGTCCATACCTGATTGTCGTACATGGATTGCATTTCAAACTTCATGGCATTTAGCCATTCTCAGAGTTTGGTCCCACTTTGGCTTCTCGATAGGTGGTGGGCTCATTTTGCTCAATGAGCAACACATCACGGCCTTCAGTAATCAGAAATCCATATCTCTGAGGCTGATGTCGTGTCCTACCAGATCTTCGTGGATCTTGTGTTACTTGAGGAGGCTCAGTAACTTGTTATGAGTCTTCTCTAATTTCCATCTGTGGTTCTGTACCATCTTGTGGCAATCAAATTTCTTCGAGATGTACGTCGCTCCCACTGGTTGTTTTAGAGACAAACTCTCTTTCTAGAAACTTGCCATTTCGAATAACAAACACTTTGTTATCGGTGGGATTGTAGACATAGTATCCTTTCGTTTCTTTAAGATACCCCATGAAAAGACACTTTATGGATCTGGGTGCTAATTTATCAGAGACTTGTTGCTTAACATATACCTCACATCCCCAGATGTTGAGAAAAGATAAACTTGGTTTCTTTCCAGTCCGTATCTCATATGGTGTCTTTTCAATTGCCTTAGATGGAACACGATTTAGTGTGAACGCAGCTGTCTCTAGGGCATGTCCCCAAAAGGACGGTGGAAGATCTGTTTGACTCATCATAGATCGAACCATATCTAATAGTATTCGATTCCTCCGTTCAGAAACACCATTCTATTGTGGTGTTCCTGGAGGAGTCAATTGTGAGATTATCCCACAACTCCTAAGATGGTCAATGAATTCTTGGCTCAAATATTCACCACCTTGATCAGATCGAAGTGCTTTAATTGTTTTACCAAGTTGGTTTTGTACTTCATTTTGGAATATTTTGAATATTTCAAAAGATTCAGATTTATGTTTCATTAGATAGATATAGCCATATCTACTAAAGTCATCTATAAATGTAATGAAGTAGACATAACCTCCTCTGGCAGCTATATTTAATGGTCCACATACATCTGTATGTATGAGGCCCAATAATTCAGTAGCCCTCTCACTGTGCCCAGTAAAAGGTGCCTTAGTCATCTTTCCTAATAAGCAAGATTTGCATGTATCGTATGATTCAAAAATCAAATGAGTTTAGAAATCCATCTTGATGGAGTTTAGAAATGCGTTTCTCATTTATGTGGCCTAGACGACAATGCCATAGGTAGGTCAGATTCAAATCGTTTGATTTTATCCTCTTAGTAGTTACGTTATAGATATTCCCATTATTAGGATGTTCCAAATTTAATATATAATGACCAACAAGTAAATCACCATCAGCATAGAAAATGTCATTACGATAAATAGAACATTTACCATTCTTAGTAATGGAAGTATAACCTTCCTTATCTAAATAAGAAAGAGAAACAATGTTACTACTCAAAGCAGGAACATAATAGCAATTGTTCAAAACTAACAAAAGCCCACTGGGCAGAACTAATTCATAAGTGCCTACGGCTAAAGCAGCAACTCTTGCTCTGTTTCCAACTCGTAGGTCCACCTCGCCCTTCTTCAGCTTTCTAATGTCCTTTAGACCTTGCACATTTGTACAAATGTAAGAACCACATGTAGTATCCAATACCCATGTAGAGGAAGTAGAAAAATGAATGTCTATAACATAAATACCTGAAGCGATAACCTCGCTATCCTTCTTATTCTTTTTCAGATCTTCCAGGTAGAGTTTGCAATTCCTCTTCCAATGACCGGGTTCATTGCAGAAGTAGCAAACTCCTTCGTTTGGAGGCTTTGCCTTCTTGGGTGCAGGCTTGGTTTCGGGCTTGTTTGACTCTTTGGTCTTACCAGCTGAGCCATTACCCTTCCATTTGCCATTCCCTTTCTTTTTCATACCCTTTCCTTTCTGAACCATCAAAACTGTGCTAGGCTTTTTCTTAATGCTTTGCTCAGCAGTTTTGAGCATCCCATACAGGTCAAAAATTGATTTCTCCATGTTGTAGTTCATAACAAACTGGTCATAACTCTCCGGGAGTGAGTTGAGGATCAAATCCGTAGCTAACTCCTGGCTCATGGGAAATCCAAGCCTCTCAAGGTGATCAATATAGCCTTTCATCTTTAACACATGAGTACTAACTGATGCACCTTCAGCCATTTTGCAGGAATGTAAGGCCTTTGTGGTCTCATATCTTTCTTGCCTTGCCTGTTGCTGGAACATTTCCTTGAGATGTACAATCATCTCATGAGCCTCCATAAGTTCCAGATCTCTTTGGAGCTCTGGATCCATAGTGGCAAGCATCAGGCAACCTACATCCACAGAGTCATCCTTATGCTTTGTGTAAGCATCTCTCTGAGCTCTTGGAGCATTGGCTGCAGGCTCCTCGGAATGGGTTGATCTAGGACATAAGCCTTTCTTTCTTGCTTGAGAACAATTCTCAAGTTCCTGAACCAGTCAAGAAAGTTTGTCCCATTGAGTTTGTCCTTCTCAAGGACCGATCACAACAAAAGTGTAGCAGTATTACTAGTCGACATGATTCTACAATTAAAATATGCAAAGTTAGTTAGTAATCTCCCACTAAATTAACAATGCTCAATATAATAATTAGTGGGCTAAGATCCATATTTGGCTTAAACTTAAGTCCACTTTGGCAAGACGCTTAAATTCAAGTTATTTAGGTAGGTAACCTATTTACCAATTACATCACATGTAACTCTTAGATGTTTATGGGATTTAATCTTCATATGATCCGGCATGTTTAACCCCATCTAATGCGTTGAGATTCAAAAACCGTTTTGTTAATCTCAATTAAGTCAAAACAATAATGAATATTATATGTAGAACCATTACTCAAGCTTGTCTCATCAAGATAACTCAAGTACATCCACTTTGGTGGTTTCCACAATTGAGTGATCTAGGTTTTGACAAGTATTCATTAATTGACGGCATTATGACTTAAGATTTGATTCAGAGGGCTTAATTAATTAGTTTTTTTATATGGATGCAATCATGGTCGTATCTCATATAGATAAATGCATATAAACGCAAAAGTATTCATGCAATGATCTAATCAAAAGCATAATTTAAATGTTACACAACATGGCTTACCTAACCTAAAATCCTCCCAAGCCAATGAGAGGACTTCTCTAAATAAGAAATGAAATACATTGAAATAAACCTCGTTTAAACATTCGAGGGGAGTGAGATGAGAAGAGAATGTACATCGAGAGTATTTAGAGAAAGGTACGGCACGCAGGCCATATTTAAACATTACAACCCTTTGTAAAATTCTAAAGCCATATTGCTCACCATACCCAAACAAGGATAAATAATAAACCACAACAAGAATTCATACAATATGAAAAGCAATAAATGTCGTGATCAGATTATATTGCACTACGCAGAGGTGGTCACGGTGGTCCCACTAGCTGGTTAGCGGGCAGGGTCAAGGGGACTGCCCTTACGGGGTTGCAAGGGGCAGCGCCCCTGGAGCTTTTGAAAAAAGGCACATTCATTTTAAAAGAAATATTTGAAAATTTTAAATTTTTAAATTTTGGACCCAATTTTTCAAAAAAAAAAAAAAATGACCCAGAACGCTTCTGATCCAAATTGTCTTCCCAATAGTTTGGATCCCTATTACCCGAATAGATATTCGAACCTAGACTCGATTTGATTGCCGCCAACTACGATCTCAGGTACCCTACCCAATTTCATGCTTGTTCAAAACGAAGATCACATGTTTCAAGATATACAGGTTCGGAATCGATTTCATGGTTGTTCCAAAATGAGAATCACATATATGTTTCAAAACCGAACAAGAAACAATTTCAAGATTCAATTTAAACGAAAATGAAAATCAACGGAATTACAATATCACATCTTTCTAAATAATTTCGTTTCGTATTAACCAAATCACATGCATATTCGAGTGTTTCTTATAAACATACATACACATCCCATATATATCACATGTATAAGAATCTTAAACTCAATTTAAACGCACAATTGATCTGGCTCTGATGCCACTGTTAGGATTGGTAGGCACAGCGGAAGAATTTCAAAAATTTTCACTGATCCTAATCGAGGATCTATCAACGGCGTTTAAACCAAGTTGGAAGGATTCATACCTTTTATGATTCAGGGTTTTCATAATCTCTAGGGGCCAACACGTCAGGTCCGCTCCCTCTACCGGTATCAACACGAATGCTCTCCAACTGAGACTGCTTGCTAGTGCCTCTAATGTCTCATAGGGTTTTCCTTGCGGCTCTCAATTCTCATGTGCATATAAATATATCTGCTAAGTTTATACCCTATGAGGGCTATTTTCAAATTTCAAAATTAATCATCATTAATTTCGAAATTAATTAACAATTAATTATCTTGATGAGCTAATTAAATAAATTCAGTTTAAATTAAATCTGTCCAACAGTTTTAATTTAACCTATTTATTTAATCCAAATAAAGAGCCATTAGATTTAATTTATCTTCATAAATGAAATCTGAGATACTATATCTCTATCATGTTAGTTATTAAATTTAATATATCTTAATAAATTAAATTTAAAACTAACACAATATAATAATATCATATAATACACACACACACACACACACACACACACACATATATACAAGATATATATTTCGAAAATATATATATCTATATAATATTATTAATGAATTTTATATTATATATATATATAAATATAAAATTCGTCCACCCTAAATTAAACATTATCTCGTGTTGGGCTATTCTTGTGTGCGACCCTGTTGGCCCATATGAAGTTGGCAGTGAGCCAATAACTATACTAACCCAAAAGTCGTAAGCGTCCTCTAGCAAGACATTACGACTACCTAATTCATATGAGGATCGTTATCACGATGCAACCTATCATACAACCATGTCACGTCCCTTTTATCACACGATATATCGATCAAGGATAAGGCATGGATAATGTCATCCTCTTGTTCCTGACCATTACTTTCTCGATTCCTGAGCAGCCTGATAACAGAGACAGAAACTCCTTTCATCATAGTATGGCCATACATTTCTCAGACTCACTCATCGAGGGGACCAGTAATATCTCTCTACTAATGTGAGGGACAAATTCCATCTTGATTATTCATATTCCTCTGCATGAAAAACCACCAAGCCTGATCGTAGCCTTTATCATCACCTGGTCAAAAGTGACTTTTGACTAGTTCAAAGCTTAGCAACTCTCATGCAGGAATCCATGATGACCTCAGGTCTAAGGGCATTGTAACGTGGTTATACATGAGAAAAGCTTATGACTTGATCCATATAGCTTTCTCATAGTGGGTCGGTCTAGCACCTTATACTCTTACAAGTGCCTAAGACTTTGATTCGTATCTCCATATCTTATCAAAGTCATACTGATCTTGTTTCATCTCTGCTCCTGCATATATGACCGACCAGGGACATTTTAGGACAATCTTTATGAATTATCCAAGGATACAATTATCACAGTTAACATGCAAATAATATGATAACAGAATGGAGAAATTTCATTAAAATAATAATGTTCAAAGTACAATGATTGGCCCTTAGGGCACAATTTCCAACATTGACATCATAATTGGGCTTAAGTATTAGGTTTGGGTACTGACTATTGCTAATTCAGGTTATAATTCTCATTGTATTCTCCACAAGTATTTGTCTAACATTAATTACATTCCCATTTAAAGTCTTGATCCCTTATACATAATTTAGGGCATTACACTTCATGCACTCGAGTGTAATAACTTTTGACTCGAGTACGTGTTAGCACTCTTAATGGACTTGAGTATGCCCTTAGAGTTTCTTCATACTCTGTTAATCTCTGTTTTATAAGCTAGAAGTAGAGCATATGGATCACATATGCACTCAAGTGTTTACCTTACTCTAGTGTTAATATGCCATACACTCGAGTGTTCACTCTGTACCTCGAGTAACATGCTACTTTTTCAAAACATTCCTACAAAACAAATTTCTATATACTTTGATGCTTAAGTTAATATGGTAATCATCAAAACACATATATTAAACATAATAATTAACAAGAAAATCTTACAACTCATTGGGAATAACCATTCCCAATTCTCTTCATATGTATAGAAATCGATCTTTAACTATCGGCTTTGTGAATATATCGGCGAGTTGAAGATATGTCAGAATGAATTCTACTTTAACATCCTTCTTTTGAACGTGATCTCGAATGAAGTGATGTCGGATATCTATGTGCTTGGTTCTTGAATGCTGCATAGGATTTTTATCCAAGTTAATGGTACTGGTGTTGTCATAGTAAATAGGTATCTCCTTTAAGTAGATTCCCAAGTCTTGAAGTTGTTGTTTCAGTATAGTACTTGAGAACAACAACTTGCTGCTGCTATATATTCAACTTCAGTAGAAGACAATAGGACTATGTTCTTTTTTGCTGAACCATGATACTAGAGAACCTCCAAGAAAATGACATTATCCACTGGTGCCTTTTCTATTAGTTTTGTATCCTCCGTGATCTGAATCTGAATAGGCCATTAAATATTCATTTCCTTCTTTTGGATATCATAGGCCATGTTTTACAGTGTCTCCTAGGACTTGAAGATTCTTTTTACAGTTTTTGCATGTGACACCTTAGAAACAGATAGATACCTTGTTCACATCCCAATACTGAATTGTATATCGAGCCTGCTTGTTATTAGATGGAGTAATGAACCAATCATTCCTTTTATTTAGTAATGTTGAAGTTAGGGCCTTTCACATTAGCATCCAGCAGCATAGTAGAACTCATTGGAGTACCAACTCTATTAACATTTTCCATTATGTACTTCTTCAACAACTCCTTCAAATATTTGGTTTGAGATACAAAGATCCTATTTCTTCGTTGCTTGATTTATAGTCTAAGGAAGAAGTTTAATTCATACCCATCATGGACATTTCAAATTCTCCTTGGATAAGCTTAAAGAACTCTTGACACAGAGATTTATTAGTAGTACCAAAAACTATATCATCAACATATATTTGAACTATTAATAAATCATTCTTGTTATGTTTAATGAAAAGTGTCTTATCCACTTTTCCTCTAACAAAGCTTTAATCAAGAAGAAATTTGCTTAGTCTTTCGTACCAAGCTCTGGGTGCTTGTTTCAAACTATATAAAGCTTTCTTGAGTTTGAAAACAGATTAGGTTTTGTGTCATATTCAAAACCTGGAGGTTGTTCTACATAAACTTCCTCCATAATGTAACCATTTAGAAAGGCATTCTTCATATCCGTTTGATAAAGTTTAAAACCTTTAATGCATGCAAAGGCTAAGACTGCTCGTATTGCTTCCAGTCTTGCCCCTGGAGCACATGTTTCCTCATAATCAATACCTTCTTCTTGATTATAGCCTTTGGCAACTAACTTTGCCTTGTTTCTCATAATGATTGCAGATTCATCAAATTTGTTTATGAAAACCTATTTAGTTCTTATGACCGAGTGATTTTTAGGTCGAGGTACCAAATCCCAAACTTGATTTCTTCAAAATTGATTTAGTTATTCGTACATAGTAATCACCCAATCATTATCATAAAGTGCTTCTTCAATACTAGAAGGTTCATTCTAAAAAATGAATACAGAAAAAGTTACTTCATTATGAATTCTATTTCTAGTTTCGGCACCTTCATCAACATCTCCAATTACTTGATCAATTGGATGATCTTTCATGTGTCTCCATGCTCTTGGCTGAGCATGATCATCAACATTTTCTTCATTTTGAAAATCATATGTTTGAAAATAATTTTGATTTGAAATGGTTGGATTTTTAGTTTTCTTTATCAAATCCATTTCTTTTTCATCAAAAGACTTTGTTTGAGAGTCTGTTTCATCAAACACAACATGAATGGTTTCTTCTATAAAGCATGTTCTTTTATTAAAGACTCTATATGCTTTAGTTCTATTTGAATAGCTTATAAATAAACCTTCATTAGACTTTGAATCAAATTTACCCAAGTTTTCTTTACCATTGTTGTGAATGAAACACTTGCATCTGAAGATGTGTAGATGAGCAAGGTTTGACTTTCTCCCTTTGTAGAGTTCATATAATGTCTTTCCAAGTAACTTGTGGAATATACTCGATTTGAGATATAGCATGCAGTATTCATTGCATCCACAAAGAACACTTGTGACACCTCCTTCTCATTCAGTATTGCCCTTGCCATCTTTGTGAGGACTCTATTCTTTCTTTACACAACTCCATTCTGCTGAGGCGTTCTAGGTGCAGAGAAATTTTGATCAATTCCTTGATTGTTGCAAAAGTCTTCAAAGAGTTGGTTATCAAATTCTCCTCTAAGATCGGTCCTGATAGAAACTATAGAGATACCTTTCTCATTTTAGACCTTTTTGGCAAATGTAATAAATTCAACAAGAGTTTCATCTTTTGAAGCAAGAAATATAGTCCATGTAAATCTTGTAATCGACAATTTCTAGAGTATATAGATTTCCTCTAAAACTTTTTACTCTTGTTGGACCTGCCAAATCCATATGAAGTAATTGTAGAGGTTTGGAAGTAGAATTCTCATACTTTGTTTTGAAAGAAGATTTAGTTTGTTTGCCTTTTTGACAAGCTTCACAAATCATGTCGTCTCTGAATATAAGTTTAGGAAGACCAATAACTAAATCTTTTCTAATCATTTTATCAAGTTAGTTCATATCAACCTGAGCCAGATGCTTATGCCATAACCAACTCTCCTCTGATTTGCTAAGAAAACAATTTTTAGAAGAATTTGAATTTAAATCAATAGTATAACAGTTACCATCCCTTTGAGCTCCTTTGATGGATTCTTTTTTAAGCGGTTGATCCTTCTTGTTTACTATCAAGCATTCCTCTGAATCAAAGATTACCCAGTTGTCTTTGGCAGTGCTTTAACTCATACTTAGGAGGTTGTGGCATAACCCTTCAACATAATATACATTGTTCATTTGAACACCATCAGATTTTCCCACTTCACTAATTCCAGCAATGCGTATAGATTGGTTACCTCCAAAAGTTACCTTTCCTCTTTCTCTGGTTTCCAGTATGGTGAACTTATCTTTGTCACCAGTCATATGTCTCGAGCATCCACTATCGATGCACCACTTATTTGCCCATGATGCTTTGAGACATACCTAGAGTAATATGATCAAGCTTTAGGTACCCACACTTCCTTGGGTCCTTCATGGTTAGTATGAATTACTCTTAGTATATGCGTCCCTTTTGGAACCCATTTGTATGTACCAATGACCTTTCACTTTTTAAAATGACATGATGAAGTATAATGGCCTTTCCTATTGCAGTAACAACATGATGCAAATGGATTTGATGTATGCACAAAATTCTTAAAATATTTGAGGTATGCTTTACTACCTTTCTTCTTCTTTCCTCTGTTTCTATTCTGAGCTGAATTATATCTAATTCCAGATTTATCATGAGTGACTCTTTATGATTTCAAGATTACTATAAGAGTTTCACTTCCTTTAGTAAATCTTTCCAATGTTTTCGTTAAATCACTTGTTTTCTTGTCTTTTTCTTCACACAATGCACATGATGATATGACAATACTATCTAACTCTTTTACTTTCTTCTTATGACTAACCATTTCTTTAGCTACCTTGATGAATTTAGTATACAATGCATTATATTTAGATAATAATTCATCATAAGTAGGTTTAAAGTCACTTACCTCAGAGTCCAATTCTTCTTCCTTGGCCACCAAGCATAGATTTACAACTTCTTCGTTGTCACTTTATTCATCCGACTAGCTATCAACCCATATGGATGATATATATACTTTCTTTTTCTACTTCTTCTTGTCTTTGTTTTTGAAGCATTCAGACTTGATATGTCCATGCTTTCTATATTTGTAGCATACTATTTATTGCTCTTTGTTTTCTTTCTTGCTTGGTCTACCTTAGTAGTTCTTGAAGTTCTTTTGGCCTCTTCTATATAACTTATTGAATTTCCTCACAATCATTCCTATATCATCGTCATCAGGTACATCTTCATTTTTTGAAGAATCAACTTCCTTGATGAATTTGTGATCTACTCCTCTTTTCTTTTTATCATCGAACTCTTCCAGTTCCTTCTAGAATTTCATCTATCCTTCATACTCAGAAAAACTACCAAAGAGAGCAACTATGGATCTCATTGATTCAACTTTGGCTTCTTGGATAGCTATCACTTTAGCTTCCCATTCTTTTGTAAGAATGTTAAGAATCTTCCTGACTTAGGAGTTTTGATCAAAGGTTTTTCCAAGTGATAATAGCTGATTAACAAAATGTGTATACCTAAGTTCGAATTCAGAGATCCTTTCTCTAGGTTTCATCCGAAATAGATCATACTCTGTAAGTAGAGTATTGACTCTATTTTTTTTATTCTAGATGTACCTTCATATACAATTTCAAGTGGATCCCATATATCCTTGGCTGTTGGAAGTATTCAGATTCTAAAATACTCCTTTTGACTGAGGGCATTTTGTATCATTAAAATGGCTTTACTATTTAATATTACTAACCTCTTATTGTCGTCATATTCCTTTGGGCTCTTTTTTACAACTCTATCTTCGATTTTCTTCATTGGAACATAATCATCATCTTGTATCACATTCCATAGACCATATTCATCAGCCATCACGAACATTTTGAACTTAGCTTTCCAGAATGAAAAATGTTCTCCAATAAAACTATGAGGTCTAGCGATAGAAGCTCTTTCTAGAAGAATGTTCTCACCTATTATTGCCATTTACTTGATGCTTCTCAAGTTGTTAGGCTATTCGGAGAAGATCTCACTCTGATACCAAATGAAAGAGGCAAGCTTCATCCAAGAGAAAGGGTGAATTAGGTGATGTAATAAATTTTTCAGTTGATACGGTGATATGAAAATAACTATAGATAGAGTAGAGTTGAGAAGATTAGTACACATAGAGTTATACTAGTTCAGCCCAAAAACCTAGACCTATGTCCAGTCCTTAGAGATCTAGACCTACCAAGATTTTCACTATTCTTCCAAGATTTAGCATGCTCTCAAAATGCCATAAGACAATAATTGTCCTTGTATGGACTATGAGCAGAAATATTCTAATACCTATAACTTTCTCTCCCCTTTACAACAAGTATTATTTGTAGAAACAATCCTATAACCTTTCTCTCTTACTTACATATGCAAGTCTTACGAGCAGCAATATTCTCTCCTGCTTACAGCAGTAACGTTCTCTCCTGCTTACACCTTATAAGTCTTATGAGCAGAAAGTCCTACTAAGCATTCTCTCAACTACTTCCTATGTAAGGATATCTACCCTATCTAGGTCCCTTTACCTTGAGATCAAAATGAAAATATAGTTTTGAAGTGTATATAGACTCTCTCATAGAGTGAATATGATAAACACTGAAGTACAATATAAAAACAGAGAAAATATGAATAATAGAGACTTGTGTAAATTTGCTTGTATATACTCTTATTTTGTGTTCCCTTTTTTGATAGTCTCTAATGCTCTGTATTATAGCCAGTTCATTTTGTCAATTGTGTAATAGCCGTTGTAGAGTAGAGTATAACTTTGTAAAGTGGCATGCATGAGTTTGAAATCTCTGGACAAGATATCGTGGTAGGTAAGTAACATGCGTTCATAGCTAGTCGACTTTGGGTGAAATATTTATGTCGGTCATTTTTGACTTTATATATGCATTTCTGATCCAAACATTCAAACTCATATTTCAGACTTGAAATATATGTTAAATAATGTTTGGTAATAATAAGAAGTGAAAACATAACAAGTTTATAACATTGAAGCATGTTCAGATTGATCGCTGTGTGTCTTTGTGTTTTGGTTCTATCAAGGCTTCACTCGAGTGCACTGAAGCCTCACTCGAGTGCATCTTCATATTTCCACTTCTTCTTCAGTTTTTTTGTAGCACTTCTATGAGAATTAGCAAGAGTGAGATTTCTCACTTGTGAGTATACTGACCTCTCACTCGAGTGCATGTGTATTTTGTACTATGGATTTCAACTTCTGGATAACACTTGCACCATTTTCTCTAAGAGTGTGATTTCTTAGTTGTGAGCGTGATTGGTCCTTACTTAAGTGTGGTGTCTCATTCAAGTGCATCAGCATATTTCAACTTCAAGTTTCATCCTCTGCTCAGCACTTTCACCAGTATTTGAAAAAGTGAGCTTTCTAACTCGCGAGTATTGTGGTACTTCACTCAAATCAGTTGGTCTCACTCGAGTGTGCTTCACGCTTTCAAACTTTAGTTACTCAGGGACAAACACTTCCTGTGTTTTACTCGTAGGACTCAAGTGAGTTTGTGGCTCTCACTCGTG
The DNA here is from genome assembly GCA_963210345.1 of Inga oerstediana. Taxonomy (NCBI): domain Eukaryota; kingdom Viridiplantae; phylum Streptophyta; class Magnoliopsida; order Fabales; family Fabaceae; genus Inga; species Inga oerstediana. Next base: position 39,548,475 of record OY723404.1, read on the forward strand.
TGTTGAATTAGTGCTCTAGTGCAATATTCATTTTCTGTCTCTTCCATGTCTTTCTACCAAGTACTTCCAAGAGTATGCCTTCATGCTTGAGTGTAAACTTGGTCATCACTCGAGTGCAATTGCCTGTCACTTTAGCTTGCTGAAAAATCTCAAAAGTCAATAGCGTCTATAAAACACTTTCAAGCCAATACTTCTTAGACTCGAGTGCATCAGTTAAAATCTCAGCATCCTTCTTTTAACTTTGTGAAATGCATTTGATAACCATTTAAATCAATGTTTATACTTTCAAAACATGAGTTTCTTATCAAAACACATAATCACCTTTTGTTATCATCAAAACTTGGATTCTAACATAACTTACTATTCAACCTGTTGGTGTGTGCCACGAGACACCTTGTCTGGTGATCAAGGCATACCAATAGCTGAATCAAAGCCTCCATTTCAGGAGGAAGTATTAGAGGAGGAGGAGGACGTAGTGGTGGTAGAGAAGGTTGTAGAGGAACTCCTTAGGATGTTAACATGATGGTGGAAGGAGGAGGTCAATAAAGAAAAGTAGTAAGAATCACAAAGAATAGGTGAGTTTAAATGGAGGTCTAACAGATGTTATGAAGGGTTATGACTTATAAAGGTCTGATGATGTTACGAAGTATTATGACCAATGAACTGGTACTTGGGGAAGCCAGATGGTTTAAAAGTATTACATGACGATTGTTTCTGATAACTATTATGTTTTGTCTTCCCTGATATAAGAGTTTGGAAGTTGAATCTTTTTTAAGTGTTACATGACAGTTGTTTAGAAAGAACTGTCACTTTTGTCACTAAACAAATGACAGTTATTAAATACGACTATTATTTTTGTGTTTTCGTGAATTCTGCCTTGCAATACATGATGGTTCGCATAATTAATTATTACATTTAAGCATTACCTTGTGTGACCTCTACCTCGACATACATGATGTTATTAGTTGTAACCGTTATGCATTAAGTATTATAAATGCCCAAATCTGTAGTAATGCATTTTTTAATATTAGTAGGAGGGATTCTAACATGTGAAATATAAGGAGGAGAGACTTTAAAAATATTTTATTTGATGCAACTCTTTTAACTCCTTAAATGTTTTTGAGCTTCCCTTGAGTCTCATTCTCCTTTTTTCATGGGTTTTACTCTATCGTTGTGGGTCTCATCCTCCACCACGATTATGGTTCTTCACTCTAAAGCTCTTTCTTCTCATGATTCTTCCTTATGTAAGCTTTCATTTTTTTGAATTAACGTTTTTAGTTTTATTTTATTTTATATAACGGGAGCTTACTAGTTGAGGCTTAAGGTCTTTGATCATGATTATGATCGCAAACAACAAATGAAATTCAATTTCTGAATATGATAGCTGATGGTTTAAAGATAAGAATAGAGAAAAAAGCATAGTGTAAGACCTCATCTTATATACCACTAATTATTGATAGTAATCAGAGTGGCAATGCGTGGTTTAATAGATACACAAGAATAGCATAGATATACTGATAAAATGTACATGATTATTTTACAGGAATCCCCCACAAGGTGTGTCAATAGCAATTACAGACCTTGAAATAATAAAAATGGTCCTTAGATAACCAAAGGTCTTGTTTGATTAGCACTAGATCCATTAGTTACCGGTAAGTACGCTCTCGCCCTTTTGAGCGCTGGCTTTTACTGGAATATTTTTAATTTAAAAAAGGGTGAAATTCAAAAGAATCTTAATAGTAGTATGTAACCAATCATATAAAATGCAACAATTAAATATGTTATATACCATGTAATGCAATATAACACAAACAATATAAAACAATAGCTGGGTCCCTTCTTGGCCGAATGGTACATATACCCTTCCGATCAGGAGGTACATATACACTTCCCACACCACAGCTAGAATATAGTATGTGCACATGAGTCGGGGCTGGTTCCCCACTACCCGTAAACCCTCAGTTGGGTTCCTGCTCACAATTGGATAAGTGTGCCTCCACACACAATTGCCCTAGTAAGCAAAACAGTGTTCATATCACAGGAGATGGCATACACAAAGCATATAGACAATTACATAGTATATAAAGAAAGTGCTACTACCTTAGGTACAAATAAGCCCTTAATTCGATTAACCCCGAGCTCAACAGTTTAGTCCTAAAATTCCAAGTTTATAATAAATGAGTCATTATTCATTTAAATATTATTCTAAACACATTTTGTTGGTTATCTTAGTTTATAACTATGAAATGACTAAAATACCCCTAGGGACCCAGTCTAAGCGCCTTTATACCCAGTCAACTGTACATTTCCAAAAATTATTACCTGGGCTATTCTTACATAATTTCACCTAAGGAATCCATTTCTTACCTTGGAATTTCCAAATTCACTGCTAAAAGATCAAAATGCCCTTGGCATCCCCTAACTTAGCGTTTTAGGGGTATATTTGACATTTCACATTCTAATGCTTTTCACACTTCTTGATCAGCATAAACCCTACACAATTTTCCCTTCTAAACACAATGGAATCATCAAAAACACCAAATGTCAGTTCAAACCCTCTGTGAATAGTTTCTAGACAAAATTTCAAAGAAACGAAAAAAAATGTGATTTCATGTTTAACCCCTTAAACTGCTTCCTTTTCCCTTCTTATCACTTATTAAACCTTTTAACCACTTATTAAACATGATTTGAGGAAACTTGGGCAATATAACCCCTTTGGGTTTCAACATCCCAAATTTACAAAATCCCCAACCAAATCACAAATCAAGCCAAAAACCACAACAACATCAACATAATACTAAAAGGATTAAGGTTCTTGAAGTTACCTTTGATTCCTCAAGTTCTCTCTCCCTCTAGGCGTCACTTTCTCTCTCCACTCCCTTGAAGATTTAGTTGCTACACATGGTTTTACATGGAGAACAAGAGCTTTGAAGAGATATTACACAAGATGGAAGTCACAACTTCCTGAAATCACAAGACCTACCTTTGATTCTTGTGCTTGACATGAGAAATGAAGAAGGAAAGAGATAAAGATGTATTCAAAATATCTCTTCATCTGTTTTAAAAAATATATTAGTTTAATGGTTTTATGACACATGCTTTTATTTAATCTTATCCCTTCTTAGTTGTGCCATAAACTTCTATTGGCTTTGAACTAATTTTCCTTCTCTCCTCTTAGGCCCAAAAGTATGCCTACTATGGGTCCTTCATAACCCAATTTGATTCCTTCAATTAATAAATCTAATTGCACAAATATACTCCCTCCGGTCCTAATTATAGGACATGTTTACCTAACTTTGGAGAAATTAAGAATAGTAGTTAAATTAGTTAATCTTATTTATTTTCCTAAAATTCCCTTATTTAATACATACAAGAAATCATGTTTTGTTCATGTTGATCATTTGCCTGATGTAAAGCAAGTAATCTTGCCTGTCATTAAAATGGAGTTATGCCAGTTTGGTTCGAGTGGAATTAAAGAAAAGGAAAGTTACAATTTTTAAAAATAGAGATGATGACGTTGATAGTGTTAAATTGATTTTCTTACCCTTTATTCTTATAAAATAAAAGAAACAGTGGAATTAAAGTAGTAGAATTGAAGTGTATATGACATTAATGAATTGCAAGTATTACTTACTTTATAGAATACATAGGTGTATTATAAAATTATTATTATGTTTCATTATTATTGAGAAAGTATCAATGGGGGTATTTTGGGAAGAAATTGACAAAAATTAAAACTTTGTCCTATAATTAGGACCAAGATCAACTCCCAAATGTTGTCCTATAATTAGGACATGAGGGAGTATTATTTTATGCTAATTGAACATGTTCTCATATCCTTAATATATTCTTATTTAATTCGTTGGCTTTAGATGATGACACATGGCACAATTAGCTATCAAGCTTTATTATTTCCTCCTATTTCCCTTCCATGGATGAAAATTACAAGAGGAAAGGGAAATAATATTTGTTTCATGAATTTCCCATAACCTCTTTCATCAATTAATTGATTATGTACATATTCACCTTTTTGACTTTTGAAAGTTCATATTGTTGGCCAAGAGTGCTTCTTCCTTGATTAAGTTGGACCAATTGTTTAATTCCTTAACTCCCTTCCTTGTTAGACATCCTACACACACAAGAAAAGGGAAAAAATATGGGCTTTGGATTAAATTTAGCCTAATGACTATTTTGCCCAAACATTTTATGATTTCAACACATTGCTGGAAATCTAGCAGAACTTTCATTAAACTTTGAAAATTCATAACTATTTGCAAAAATGTTCAATTAGTGTGGTTCTAAAGGTTATGTGACTCTTATTAAGTATATTTTCAAAGAAAAATATAGCCTTTAGCCAAATGGAAGCTCATAAATTCCTAGAATTATTATTTTTGGACACTGCCATTGAAAATTGCCAGTTTTACCATGCTAAATTCAAAAATTTATAACTCTTTGTGTACAGCTTCAAATAACTCATATGACCTATCAAATTAAAGCTTGATAAGTCTACTTTTAGTTTGTAAACTTTTATGGGCATTGATCATCATTTTCCTAATTAAAAATGTCACATAACAAGATTGCTACACAGGGAAACACACTGGCAGTAAATACAATTGTTTACACTTTGTGTTTTAAATATACTCATGTTGTGTGTGACCACCAATTGAAGTATTTATCCTTTTTTTGTACATCACCATTCACCATTTTACCCTATTAAATATTTCATTATATAAAGGGAATATTAGTGATAAAAATTGGGGTGTTATAGCTCTCCCCCCTTAAATAAATTTTGTCCCCAAAATTTGCTACACATAAATAGCCATAAACTCCGGGTATTGCTTCCACAAACTAAGATCTCTAAAATCCTCGATCAGTTTTTGCTCAAGAATCATCACAGCTACCACCTGTATTGTTTTATGGCTCAATGCGTCAGCAACGATAGTACCCTTTCCTAGGTGAGATTTTACCTCAAGGTTGTAATCTTTAAGTAGCTCTATCCATCTGTTGTTCTCATTTTTTCTCTTTCTGATCATACAAATATCTCAAGCATTTGTAGATGCAGTACAACTGTACAGTCGAACCATAGAGATAATGCCTCCAGATTTTTAAGGCAAATACAAGTAGCTACCAACTCAAGATTATAAGTGAGATAGTTTTGTTCATGAAACTTCAGCTGACAAGATGCATACGCCTTACTCAGCCTGCATAAAAACATATCCCAATCTATACCTACTCATATATGGGATTATCAGTACTGGTGTTATAATAAATTTCTATCTCAGCTTTGCGAAGTTTCTCTCACAATTATCGTCCTACACATAATGTTGAGTTTTTCAAGGAAATTTTATATAAACCCCTCTATAATAATCAACAAGACCTAGAAAACTACGTGTCTCAACAACAATCTCTGGCCTTTTCCAGTTCAGAATTACTTCCACATTGTAAGAATCCACGGGGACTCCTTGATGGAGAGTATATTGTTAGAACCGGCTGACACCCAAGAGGGGGTTGAATTGGGTGTAAGATAAAAACTTAAGAACTTTGGAAAACTTTTTGTATCTAAATGGAAATAGTAAGTATGAAACTAATGAATCATAAATCAGTTAGATAATATATGCTGGAAATATAAGAGCTTAGGGAAGAGAATATGCAAATTGTGATTTATCCTCATTCGGTTCAATCTGTGATGGCCTACGTCCAGTCCCTAGGCTCCTCTTGAGATTTTCAAATCCACTATCTTCTTGCTTAATTCGGGCACAAGAAAAGCATTTACAAACCACAAGTTTAGCCAGGTACTTGTGAAGACTTTTACAAATCTCTCACCGAGATACTCCCCCTTACGACAAGTTTTATGAGCAGAGAAATGTTGAAGACCTTTCCCTCCTGCTTACCCGTGCAAGTCTTACAAGCAGCAACGTTTTCTCTTGCTTACACCCCTGTAACTCTTATGAGCAGCAATGTTCTCTACTGCTTGCACCTTGTAAGTCTTACGAGCAGAAAGTCTTACTAATGATTCTCTCAACAGCTTTCCCTGTAAGAAAATCAACCCACTCAAGGTCCCTCTACCTTGAGATCAACTTAGAAATATAGTTGAAAGTGTTTACAGAATCTCTCACAGAGTGGATATAATGCTCACTACAGTACAATACAAATAATCACTCTCTCAATGATAAGTAATATAGAAGCTGCAAAACAGAGAGTGTTTTGGTAGAAGTAGAGGATTCATGTTTCTATCATTTTTCTAGTAATTGCTCGCTGTCTCAGTTGCCCATCGACTTTGAATGCTCTATCATTTATAGTTGATGAAGATGATGACCGTTGTGAGTATTCGTCAGTTGGAGTTCCATTGCTTCGTTTGACCGTTGTGTGCATTTGAACAACTAGCTGCTGTCTGTTGCAGAGCAGAGCATCCCGTTGAAGAGTGGAATGCTTCATTATGAGCTGTACATCACATTGTGGAGCGTTGGTGTTTTAGACATTTGTTCATAGTGGGTCAATCTTTTGTTGTGTTAGGTAGCTGATATTCGGTGTGTAATGATGAAGTTCACCATAATTGACTTTTATATTTGAATCTGCAATCCGAACATTTAATATCCTATTTCACTCTTGAAATATATGTTAGTTAATGTTTAAATATGATAACAAGTGAAAACGTAAAGAATAAACAACATTTAATCATATTCGGATTGTTCGTTGTGAGTCTGTTGCGTTTTGCTTCTGACAAAGTCTCACTCGAGTTCTTCAACTCTCACTCGAGTGCTTGTGTGTTTTGTACTACGGACTTCAGCTTCTATGTAACACTCGCATCATTTGTATCAAGAGTGTGATTTCTCACTCACGGGTAATGTGGGGCCTCACTCAAGTGAAATGATCCTCACTCGAGTGCATAAGTATATCTCATCTTCAGGCTTCGTTTCTCGTCAGCACTTGCACCAAAGTTTTCAGAGAGTGCAATTCTGTATTTGCAAGTATTACGTCCTTACTCGAGTACAGTATGGCTCACTCGAGTGCATTTCATATATTCATGTTCTGGCTGCTTCTCAGGCAAACACTTGTTGCTCTTCACTCATAGGACTTAAGTGCAATCATCTTCTCACTCGAGTGTTACCAGTCATGCTTGAGTGCTACTAAATTTCTCCACGCTTTAGTCGTTTCTGGACAACAGTCGCATGACATTTTTCAAGAGTGCATTTTTGGACTCATGAGTGATATGAGGCCACGTCAGACTCAATTTATTTATTTGATTCTAAATATGAAAAATGATGTATCATAAGAAATCTCTTGTCATATGCATTCTAATGCAAAAAGAATCAGCTCTATACTCCTTATATTCTGCAAGTTATGATCAAAAGAGTGTCTATCACACTAGACCACACAAGTGTCAACTTCCATAAGGCATAACTCCTAGAATATAACCTCAAAGTAGGTTAATTACCTATCTGTGGAAAGATCATTGAGTCTAGTTTCATATGGCACTAGTCTCGTCTCAATGCGACATGTCGTTTGTGAGTTATGTTCAAAATACCGAACCTATCTTGAAAAGTAACGGTGATTTCAGATTGAACTTCCACAGATTATATCTCCTTCGTTTGAGCTTCTTTCAATGTGATCTTAGATCAAATTTTTGGTGTTTTGAGTCTTCTTTCATATGCCACTAGTTTCAGGTCAATCTGACTTGAGGTTTGTGAGATATGGCCAAAATACTGATACTCTATCAGGCTGAACGTAAAATAGAGCTGAACAGAGTAGCCCAACACTCGAGTGTGTTCTTCCTTCACTCGAGTGCTACAATGCCATACTTGCTATAGTGATTCTGCACTTTCAATCTGCACCTCGAGTGCTACAGTGATTTGAATGCTACAGTGCCAAACAGTGCTCAATTGCTACAGTATCGACCGCTACAGTGCCAAACAGTGCCGTGTAATTTCCTTCTGACCATAGAAATCTCAGAGTTATTTCTAAGAACATTCCCATTAGATCTTGCAAGTTCTTCTTTCTTCAATATCTTTCTTGTTGATTTTCCTCTTGATAATCATTCTTCATAATCCGAGTAGGCAGCTCCTTAACTATCTTCAGTTTCATTCTTCTTCTTCCTTTTGTTTATTCTCATCAATTCAATCACTTCTTTGTATATTTGATAATTTTGTCTTCTCATTATTCCTCCATAATTCAACTTAATTAATGTACAAGATATTTCACATTAAATACAATAATTAGTCAAAGAAATACATTTTATAAACTCTTTGCTCTTATCATTTTATATCTATATTTGACATCATCAAAACTAATCATATTTAATATATATGGCCCAAAAGTCTAACTTATGAGAGCCAAACCTCACATTTGCTCAGCTTGGCATGGAGTTGCTTAGATTTCAGTATGTTCAATATGATTTTCCAATGTTGCTTATGTTCTACTCTACTCCATGAGTATAATAGAATATCATTAGTGAAGACTATTATGAATTGGTCCAAGTATGGACAAAAAATTTGATTAATGTAGTCCATGAACACAGTAGGTGCATTGGTCAACCCAAATGGCATTACAAGAAACTCGCAATGGCCATATCTAGTCCTGAAAGTAGTTTTTGGTACATCCTTTACTTTACCACAAGCTAGCAATACCCAGATCTCAACTCAATTTTTTTTCTTTAGAAACACAAGAGCCAGACAACTGATCGAGCAAATCATCTATTCCAGGAAGTGGGTGCTTGATCTCAACGGTCATCTTATTCAACTTCCTATAATCAATACAGAGTCATAGACTTCCGCTACACACTCTGATGTTGATCTCCTCATATGCGCTTTAATAATGTCAGGAATATTTAGTAGGAGTCCATAGGAACCTCTTATAACATCTGACTATACTAGAAATATGTGTTTCTTTGAGCCAGTTCCTGGCCTTTTTGAACTTAAATCATTCTAGCCCATTTCAAATTTTCGTGGAATCAAAACTTAATAGTTGATTCTTGGGTTACGATTTACTTGGTAACCCTTCTACTTATACCTTTCATCACATTATTTTCCATCAACCAATCGACTCCTAGTATAGCCTTAAGTTAGTGGAATAGCATTAAGATCAATTCTTGCTCTCATTTCATCAGAGAGGTATCACCTTAATCAATCATTTAAGTTAATATTTTATCATCATAATCTTTCCCTATGCTAGACTTACAGCTAGCTAGTTTTCAAAATCCCTTTATGCAAGGATTCTTATATGTAAGAACCTCGTTTCTTGATTTTAAGGAGCATCACTAGCCTGACATAAATACATCTGTCAGCCTAAGGACACACTGGTCCTCTAGGTCTTAAGGGTTTTGGACATATTAGTCCATTATAATATGTCTGGCATGTAGAAATTTATAGCCTAGGGACTTTAACCCAACTTTTAGGTTCATTAAGAAATCTAGAACCTCAACATTACATAGATTGGAAATCATTTTCCTCAAGTATACCTAATAGATTCGCTAAGAATCAGGAACAATAGCTTATTCTAACCTCCACAATATTTGGTATTATCCTCAAAACATTACTAAAAGTTCAATACTATTCATAAGGTTCAAACTTCCATCATGGAATAGAACCATAGTGCAATAAATTCACATTCCTACCTAAGCATTATTTCAACTTAGATCAAATTCAAGCCGATCCTCAACCTTCATTATCATCAGATCAGATCCTTTAGGATCAATATACGGTATAATCACCATTCATCATATAGCACTGTATATAATGTCTACATTCCTTTAATATCACAGTGTTACTAAGGATAATCACTTAGCATGGAGAAATATCAAACATTTATTACACCTCAAGTTTCCCATCACCTTATCAAATGAACTTTTCTGTGCAGTAATTACTACAATAGAAATGGTTTGAATTAAGATAATACTTACATCGTCATAATCTCTATACTTTTAAGCATCATTTATATCATCTAATTAAGATGATAATTAGTTATGGGGAAACCTTACGATAATCGTTATTCCTCAAGTCCCCATGACCTTGCCAACTTAATTTCCCTGGGGTTCACCTATCCTAAGATTTTCCTGAGTTATGCATGCTTAACTTGTGGTGCCCGTGCCTAAAATACAGATATCGTCTCTATCTGCTCCTGGCCACCGGCATCGTGAGACACTCTTGACTCAAGCATTGTCCCAGCTACCCTCGACTGACTAAATACTGAGTGTGGTCTAAATACTGGCTTTGGCCATACCCGCTTCCTCAGGCTTTACAGTATCTTTAGACCAACCTCAGTCTGGTATTGAACCACTTGCTACCCTTTGGTACTCTGTTGTTCCTCATGCCTAGTTCACAGACAAGTTGATTCATTTCCCTTGTGCC